>CM067857.1:75466769-76880519 GCA_034642435.1 Megalocaria dilatata
TATCGTTCATTTATAAAACTCGAATGTTCAGGCGGTGGAACGTAATGGTCCAGTTGCCACTGAACCAACTCAAATACCTTCCTTTATGCAACAATTCCGATTAAGTCTTCGTTTCTTGCAACGCAAGGGCTTTCTGCAAGGACAGGTTTAGTCCTCTTCTGATGATGTGGACTTGTTCTTCCTCGAATGGTCGCTTCGCAACCAGCTTCAAGAAAAAGTTTCGCATCCGTGCCACAAAAAGTACCAATTTATCTCCGTCTTCTTGCGTTATTTCCCTTATTTCTTCGAGAAGACTTTCCTCATACTCCGACTGAAGGAATGTTCATGCAACTGCTCTTTGAAATCAGGCCATTCCCTGAAGATTTCACGTTGGAGTACATACCAATCTCTGGCGTCCCCTCAGAGTAATTCGAAGATTGTCTCGAACAATTGTTGGTGCGGTATTTTCCTTGTCTCGGCTACTTGTTCTTCCTCCTCCAGAAATGAGTTCGCGCTGCCGAAATCAACAAAGTACGTATTCCATTTGTACATGGAGAATGAGTGGCACTCCCACGAGAACAGGTATCTTCGGTATTCCTATTTCCTGTCGGTATTTAAAACGTGGGGGCAACTAGTTCATGTTCTTCTTATTTGGGCCAGTATTTTCGAGTTGGCTATGTTGGGGCCGGACATCCCAAGGACTGGAAACCTCTTTGTCCATCGAACAGGTTCTTTTCAGATTTCGTCTCACTTATTCTGCACAAATTTTCAAGGTATCGAACTTTCGGTTGAGTTTCATGCCACGGTCTATTTCTGCTTCTCACTCCAGGAATGGGAATGATATTCGTCGGGTAGACTCGGCTATGACTGGTCAGCGAGGTTGCTCTGATTCAGAAGATCTGTTTCCATTCCTCTAAATTCCAGCAGCCAGAATGAGGCTCGTAAAGCTCAGTCGACTCTGGACCACGTAGCAGGCTCTTTCACGCCCGTTGTGTAGGAAGTCTTTTTGAATTACTCCTGTTAGGTCGATAACATTCATCTGAAGGAGAGGTTCAACGATTCGAGTCTATTTCGAATCACCTTTAGAGACTCTGATGTGAATTTGGTGGATCTTCGAAGGAAATCAGTTCCACTACTTTCTCTGTGGTGCTTGGGGACCTCACTGATACTGATCCCGCGTGTCTCGACGCTATCTAAGAATGGTTTCTGTTGATTGCTTGATTGTCGTGCTTCCACCAACATCTCAGTATCCCTCAACATTTCCCAAGCATGGCTCAGAACATCTTTCAGATTATGTGGTCTGTCTTGTCCTTTTACAATCTGCAATCAAGTGCTGACTACTCACTATCGCCGATTTCGCTTTCACACAGTAGAGACAGAGTTCGATTGTAATCTAAGGAGTCGGTGATTACCAGGCTATGCTTCCTTCAATGTAGACTTAAATAAAATTATTCAGAACATACTGTGGATTATCACATTTAATCAGCATAAACACAATTATACATCAAAATACAAAAATTAAATATAAGTCAAACGCGGTTATTTCGGTCAGGCAAGGTGAGCAAACCTAAGGGATAAATAAAAAGAATAGACAACGAAGGAGTAAAAGAGTGAGCAATAACTGATACAATTACCTAAATGGTAGGACACGTCAAAGCTGAGCTTGAAATCAAACTACAACGGTACAGTAGAATGTGCTTCAAAATAAAACTGTGTAAACGTTGAGATGCAGAAATCCCATACTCTTCACGGTGGTAGTAGTCACGTTGGGATACCAACAATTTTTAGTCAAGTCGTCTCTGAAGAAACGTCAAGATCGGCAAAAGACCTCTTAATAATGGGTGAAACCGATGGGGAAGGAGCGTCCACGTGAAGACGTTGTGACCTAACCTTAGCGAGGGTTCACTCCAAACTCAAATTAAAATACGAGGAAAAGATGTGGCAGCGGTTCCGAAATGATAAGCCCTAACACTGACAATTCCCGACCAAGTCGCCCCATAAAGGGCGCCTAGACCGGCAAGGGTCCTTAACACTTCTTTCGACCCTGAGCGAACGGACGAGAAAGGAGCGTCCACTTGAAGACTTTGTGACCCAACCTTGGCGAGAGTTCACTCACATGCAAGGTAGGGGTGCAACAATTATCCCACCGAAGCCAAGCTGTAACAATTCCCGATCAAGTCGCACAAAAAGGACTCCTAGACCGGCAAGGAACCTCAACGTGTCCTCGAATTATGAGCGAACCAACGAGGAAGGAGACGTTGTGACCTAACCTTGGCGAAAGTTTACTCAAAAGTCGCTTCGATACGTGAGGTAGAGGCGTGATTGCAAGGTAATTCCGGTCAGTGTTGAAACCAGGGAAAAATTCAACTTAACAACGTTTTGACGGAAAATATAATAAAAATCAGTAACCGAAATATTATCGGGAAATCATTATGAGGTCATTGCACTAAATTTAAAACTCACTTGCGAGTCCTATCTCAATTGTTTCTCTGATTCAACCTCTGTCTTTTTAAACAGATTCACCGGAAGAAATTTACTTTTACAAGAACTGATTTGAATACCGGATATTCAATCATTGTACTCGGAAAAGTTTCAAAAATCAACGAACTGAACAACGCGTCTACTTTTAGTTTCCACTGTCGGAATATTTTCAAAACGATCTAACTCAACTGTCTCAGTGCTACCGAAAAAGAGACCCCTTTTCCGACTGGCAGGTATATTTAAAACCTGGGTAAAAAGTGTCGTACCCACGTCATGAAAAAATCGCGTCACCTTCTAGTAGGGGCCGAAAATGGCTGTCTGGTTGGTGGAACTTGACGTCTGATTTTTCTGGAACGTGATCAAAGGAATTTCTTAAAACGGCTCGCTATCAATTTCGCGTCCCTTTTTGACCTAATTAATTAACATAAAAAACGGTGAAAATCTACAGATAGCATTTACATATCTGCGGAATATAACATTTTCGCGACTTCTTTTATACGTAGATGTATAAAAGTTTTCATCTTCGTTTGTGCGTCTTCTTTTATACATCTACGTAAAAAAGAAGACGCACAAACGAAGATAAAAACGCTAATTAACACAATTTTAATTTTACTACATCTTTCCGATCAAAAGCAATTAAAGCGTTTGGGATATACGAGAAAATGAATCCTCCTCGACTTTTCCCGTGCGCCTTACATGCGTTGGGAATACCGCCCCCTCGATCGGATTTAACGATCTTTCCAGGGAAAGGAATCTTAAGCGTATTGGGTGCGCTCGAAAAATAACGAACTTCGTTACAAGGTTAACCATTTTTTCTACATTAAGAGTCAATACAATATAATAATTGTGTTAAAATTGTGATAGTTCACAAAAATAATGATTTTGAAATATGTACTTGTAAAGCGGACTGTCCGCTGGATCTAATAGTCTTATTGTGATCACCGGTACTACTTACCGATGGTAAGACCTGAGAAATAGACAGATTGAGGCTCTGGCGTTGAACCATAAAGTTCAACAATTGTTCTTGATAATGGCTCCATAATCGAAGCTGAAACGTCAAACGTAAATTTCCCTCACGATCGATTGGAAAAACCAAGTTTTTCGACCGCTGAAACATCGGCACGGCATTTTTTTTATGTTAAACATCCGTTCCAAACCAATAACTGCCCGCTCGTATTCGGAGAATATTTCTGGCATGCTTTTATGTTCCTTGATAATTTTTGTATATTCTAGAAAAAATCATATCAACCCATGTCCCTAACATAAATTGTACTAAAATAGCTTTCAACGATATCCAGTATCCATAAGCTTGAAAAAGCTTATTTTCGCAAACTACAAATCATTACCATATCAGTTTTTTAGTGATCCGAAGTGAACAGCCGATTGCTGACAGTGGATTTTTCAATGAAAATTATACAAGTGTAACATTGACATTTGATAAACACTCTGTAACAAAGATTTTCATAAATCCACTCCCAGTCATTTCCAGCACACATAACTTAGCAACAGCGTGTTTTCGCTGTTCTAAATCAAAATTCACCTGATGCAATAGAAAAAATATTCACTTCGAACCATCTTCATATAATCTATGATTGTTTTGGTCTTTACTTGACGGAAATTCATCTTGAAAATATGAATAAAAACAATATTCTAATTTCTGCTTATATTTTATTAACACTACGATCGTTACGTCATACCATGACTTCTTCAGGTGAGTATTATAAGATACTGAGTATACGCTGAACAAGAATTTCATTATATAGTACATGGATATAACAAAAATAGAGGGGGTGAAAAGAGTTTTACAATTCTTTTCGAATTCTGAAAAATTATTCAAAAAGGATTCAACAAAGGGGAGCTACTTAATTCAGTTTGGTTATTCAATAATAAATTTTTTTTTGTGATATCTATTAATTTCTAAAGTTTCCAACAAGTTTAATCTGAAACTTTTGTTTTCTGTATGTACAATTTGAAAGTTACTATTAAAACTATGTCCTGTGTCTAGAAGGTGTTCTGCGTAGGTTGAATTTCCCTTTTTATTACAATAACATTTTTCATGTTCCCTAAGTCTCGTCTGAAACGATCTTCCTGTCTGACCAACATATACAAAATGGCAAGTACCGCAAGTTAACATATAAACACCTGATTTCTTGTTCTTAGATGTTTTATCTTTATTATTTTTTATTAGTTTTCCTAGGGAGTTATTCGTTTTATAAGAAATTCTAAAATTGTGATTCTTTTTTGAATATCTAGCTACCTTTTCTGTTTTTGGTCCCATGTATGTCAACGAAATGTATTTACTTTCAATTGAATCATTATTTATGGGATATACTAATTTCAAAGCCAGCTTTAATTGTATTTTTGTAAAAAGATTCTCAATAATCGGGACGTTGAAACAGTTGTTCAACGCAATCTGTTTAATAATGTAATATTCTTTGTCAAAATTCTCACTTGACATGGGTATAATGGCTAATCTATATAACATACTATTGTATGATGCTAATTTTTGTGAGTATGGGTGGTTTGATGTGAAGTGAATTAAGCTATCTGTTGGTTGAAAAAACGTGTTTATTATTAATTTTTGTGATAATTAAGTCCACAAATTTATACTATTTTTTTTTTCCCATTCGTAAGTGAATTGATATAATTGATCTTCATATAAGTTTTACATTCATTCAAACTGGCCAACTTGGCAAAGAAGCATTTTCTTAAGAATCGGTGAAGGCTAGAATACGCGTTGTACCTACACTTGCTTTTGCGAGCTAGTTCCGAGGAACAGTATATAATCGTTTTGCCGAAATGTACTTAAATTAAGAATTTTGAGCCGCAAATTACCTCAAAGAACTAGGTTGGATTCACTGATAAACATTCTGAGATTAAAAATAATTTTCTACGGACGTTGGTAACCACGCCTAATTTCGAACGGAAAGTTAATACTTTCCGTTCTCTATATATATATATATATATATATTTAGAAGAATTATACAATTTACTTCGTCCTGTCAAAAAGATTTGTAATGTGGCACTTTTTTGTTCCTACGTATTTTATAGTCGGGCAAAAAATTCTCCTGAACAGAACCGTCACCCTGGTGATAGGGCGTTGTGAATAAAAAATAATTAAATAAAACATTTTATATAAGGAGTTAAAAGTAATCGCTTTATTGTTAATCATGTGAATCATAATTATTAACGAAAAATAATTTTATTATCATTGTAGTGCTTTATGATATACGATGTTTTTTGTTTGATTACCTGGCGCATAGACAAACAAATCTGATGGTTTTCCAACACGGGAACAGGCATGATACAATTGACCATGTGAGAAACATGGGTTTTCCAGATTGATACCACAAACAATTAATGATTGCCCCTGGGACTTGTTTATGGTCATAGCAAAAGCAAGCCGCACTGGAAACTGTAATCGTGTAATCGGAATCATTGGTATGCGCGGTATGAGAACATCTTCTCCTTTATTCTTTCCTTTGAGTATAGTTGCTTCTATCACGTTGTTTAGTAATTTTTTATCGCTAACCGTGTTCCGTTGCAAAGACGCGGTTGGTTGATAATTCGCAACATTATAACAACCGATCCAACCTTTAATTTAAGATTGTGAGGTGGCAATCCTGGCAAGTCCAGCGAGTTTAAAAATTCCGGTGAATAGTTGACTACATCATCTTGGTTAGTAGCCGAATAAACTGTTTTATATATCCTCGAATCGCCTGTAATTTGTTCTTGAATTTTGAAATTTAATTCATTTACATCAATGTTTTTTGCAGCCAATATAGCTCGTTCGCCCAACCAATCATGGTTTCTGTAATTTTGAGAAACATCTGGAAACACCTTCTGAATGAGTTCATCTTTTGATCGAGTTAGCTGACAAAAACTTTGAGGAAAGTTAAAGCAGCCAGTCAACGTGTCTATAGGGAATTTGCCATTACCAATGTCAATGAGTTGTTTAGAGAATATGTTTCGAGATTGGTCATTTTGCAACTCGCCATGCATATTCTTGCTTAAATGAAGTACATTGACATGTTTCCACAAATTGGAGGACTTTAGACATGCATTGGGTTCACCTGCTGGCGTTGATCGTAGGATCACTGGCAATGTTTGACAAAAATCTCCTGCTAATAAAATCAATGCACCACCAATTCTATTATAATTGCTCCGTAGATCTTTTAAGGTTCTGTCTAAAGCCTCCAAAAATTTTTTATGTGCCATCGTGCATTCCTCCCAAACAATAATTTTACATAGCTGCAAAACCTTTGCCATTGCAGAGTTCTTCGACATGTTGCAGGTTGGAGTTTCATTGCTTTGCATATTTAATGGCAATTTTAGTGCTGAATGGGCTGTTCGACCACCTTCAAGCAAAGTTGCTGCAATTCCCGACAAAGTGAATGCAAGTGCAATTTTATTTTGTGAGTGAAATAATGCTAATATTATAGAAATCAAATTTTTTTTCCTGTACCATCAGGTGCATCTAAGAAGTAAATCCCGCCAGTATCATCATTTGTTACTTTCATAAGAGTTCATTCAACAGTGGAAGATTTGTTTGAATTAATTCTTTCAAAGTGTTGAGATCATACAGTTTTTCTCGATGCAACTCTTGGTTGAAAGCATCATGCATTGGACGATTAGGCGCGGCCAGAGCTAATTGAATTAATAGTTTGTTTGATATCATCAAGCACATGTCCTCAATTGAAATCAATGCTTCATTGTAAATTTCTTCACTGATTTGATATTTGGATTTCCCACTCTATTCCGTATTTGATGCAAAATATCATCGCACATATAATCCTTGTACTTGATCCACAAATCAATTGGGTTTGATGGGAAGCATGTAGATATGATTATTGAAAACAATGTTCGTATTTGATGAGCGTGTGATGATATTACACCATCATTGAGAGTTTGATCCCAATTAGCATCATTTTCTAGCAATTGCAAACGTTGACAGGCTTCTCTATAGGGTTCACACAATTCAACATCAACAGTTCGTAAATGTTGGAATGATGTTGGGCCACGTACATTGACTAATAGCAGCCGTAAATAAAAACATTCATCATTGCTTGGATGTACTGAATAAATTCAACCAATCGCATTGGTGGAATATACATCTGGGTATCCTGCAACTGGTTTTCCTTGTTTCCGTCGTATAAATCTCCTTGAGGATTGATTCCAGGTATAATATTTTGGCATTTCAGAATATAACAATATTTGTGCAAGATCATCGTTTTGGCATGTCTCAAAAAATTTGGTTAATGTCGTAGATGGTGGCTGAGCAGCTCTTTGTACTGCATTCTGTGCTGTAAAATACACTCTTTGTCCATTTTCTAAATGCACAGCTAAGTGAACAACAACAGGGTGTCTCTCATGAATAGGAAAAGAAAATATTCGCCAAACTGCTTCATTACTACTAACATAGCGGCCCATTTGGTATTGGGTAACTTCATCATCAGAATTCTCTGTCCCAATTCCAATCACAGCAATATCACTCACTTTGGTTACATATTTGCTAATGTATTTAACAGATTTCACTGAATGGCAAGATTCAACGTTGATGTGTGCTTTGAATGTCTTTGATAAAATGGGTGAGTATGGAACGATCCAACGATTATCTATTTCAATATCTTGTTGATTTAATTTGACAATTGTTGATTTTCCATTGTCTGCTGTCGATCGGCGACGATACAATGGATAGCCGTCATTACCAGTAATTGTTTCCGATATAAATGTCCGTGGATATCTTTTTGAACATTTACCATCCATCATACACGGTGAATTTTCATTAAGAGTTCTACAGGGACCATGTATCATGTTTTTGATAACTACCTCATGCAATCCAGGATCTACTTGTACATCAGGGATTTCAGCTGATATCACTGCATCAACTTCATTTGGCCTTATCTTTTCAACCAACCAAATCAAAATGTGTGCATGTGGCAATCCTCGTTTCTGCCACTCCACAGAATACATCCAGCAGCGTGTCTCACCAAACACATAATGTTTTACGATGAAATCCATTAAAGATTTCAACTTTTGTCTAAAGACTCTGGCTGTAATATCATGACGATCAATGGGTGATTGCCCAGGGAATAACTCCTGCTTGATTTCTATCCATTGCGGATTGCATGTAAATGTGATGAACAAATCTGCTGTACCATAATGACGAACATACGACATGGCATCTTGAGCATATTCGTGCATATGCCGAGGGCTTCCGATGTATGTTGCGGGAAGAATAGTCATCCGACGGAAATTATGTGCATTTCCATCAGTATTAATCGCATCTCGAAGGTGAATATACTCTTCAGATCGGAGTTTGGTCTGATTCAACCTGATGAATGTTAATCTCTCCGTTTCAATTTCAACATACATGTCAACAACATATTTGTGAAATAATCGCCGACATTTCAATATGTGATTGTCTTTATTTTCCCGAATCATTAGGCGGTATGAATAATAGTTCACTGAACTGACTTTTTCGTTGGTTTCAGAACCTGTAAATAAATTTTGTTTGAATAACATTGAAATTTAGAATTAAATTGAAATATAAAATTAAAATACATTGAAATATAAAAATAAAATACATAATATAGTGACTGAGATATTATCACCATAAACTAATATTTTAATTACCTGTAATGGGAAGATGCATTTTATGTCGCGTGCCGATAGTAAAACAAAAGAAATTTAATATGAAATTTATGCAATAGCAATAAAGCTCAAATCGAATACGTTTTAGTTAGAAAACGTTTGTATGGGAGAAGGAAAAGGGCTGTTTTAAGGGTGTTTTCGGCAATTATTGGAATTTTTCTCGCCGTAAAAACCATCCTTGAACTCCAACGAACATCTAGAAAAAAAAAATTGGCCAAGTTTGTCCAGGCGTTGTTGAGTTATGCGCTTACCAACACATTTTGCGATTCATTTTTATATTATAGATATATATATATATATATATATATATATATATATGTATATATATATATATGAATGTATATTTGTCATATATATATCATATATATATATATATATATATATATATATATATATATATATATATATATATATATATATATATATATATATATATGTGTGTATATATATGTATGTGAATGTATATATATATATACATTCTGTCAAGAAAGTACCGGGAATTATCGATTTAAATCTGGCGGGGCAATGAGGCAGGTAAAATTTTTTTTTCCTAGGTTGGCACCACTATCCTTAATTACTATGCCTAGCTTGAGCGGGATCTGTCAACTAGTGTGTTTGCAACAGCTGATTAAGTCAGTCGATGTCAGAGTGCGTGCCAATTTTTACTATGGGTGATTACGTTGAGCAAAGAATTTGTTTAAAGTTTTGTGTTGCAAATGAATTTTCGTGTGCCGATGCATTGAAAATGTTGCAAAAGGCCTTTGGTGATAATGCTCTATCGAAAACTCGTGCATATCAGTGGTACAGAGCCTTAAAGGACGGTCGTGAAGTGGTCGCCCATCGACGGCTTCGATCGAAGATAACGTCGATAAAATCAAGGAAAGGGTGCTGGAAAACCGTCGTACCAGCTTGAGAGAGATAGCACATGATCTTAAAATATCCCACGAGTCCGCACGTACGATTTTGATTGATATTTTGGGCATGAGAAAGGTGGCCGCACGACTCGTACCGAAAGACCTGAATTTTCTTCAAAAACGTCATCGCGAACAGGTTGCTTCAGACATGCTGGATCGCTGTAATTCCGATTCTACATTCATGGAACGCATTATAACTGGTGATGAGACCTGGGTCTACGAGTACGATATGCAAACAAGCCAGCAATCATCGGAATGGGTGGCAAAAAATGAGCCAAAACCGAAAAAACCACGCCAAAGCCGCTCGAAAATGAAGGTGATGCTCATTGTTTTTTTCGATATCCGTGGCGTGGTGCACTACGAATTCGTTCCAGAGGGTCAGACGGTAAACAAGGAGTATTACCTAGGCGTTATGAAACGTTTGCGTGAGCGTATCCGTAAGAAGCGGCCAAATTTGTGGGCGAATATGACGATAACGCGCCTTCTCACTGAGCTACGATTGTGACTGACTTTCTCGCCAAAAACTCAACAAACGTACTTCAGCAACCACCGTATTTGCCGGATTTGGCTCCCTGCGACTTTTTCCTCTTCCCAAAACTAAAATTGCCCCTTCGTGGCACCCGTTTTGAGTCGATTGAAGCCATAAAACAAAATTCGGCGCGAGAGCTAAAGTCCATCCCGGAAAGCGCCTATAAAAAATGTTTCGATAATTGGAAGTGCCGTTGGCATAGATGTATTGGAGCAAATGGAGCCTATTTTGAAGGCGACCCAATAAATTTTGACGATTAAATGTAAAAATGTTGTTTTTGTTTTGTTACTCGTCAGGGCGTTGTGTCTCTTTATTTTGAGGAATTGTGAAATCAGGCTCACGACCCAGTTAAACCGACTGGGCATTTTAAAATACAATTGCAGCTGAATTGCTACAGATGAAACACATCGAATGTCAAGATGGAGAACTGTCACCTAAAATCAATAAACTTGCCGAAGTTGTATATCACAACATCAATGTGAAAGAGAAAAATTCTAAAAATATCACAATTACTTCAACAGAAAAAGATAAGATTATCCTCACAAAGTGAACACCTAAACCAGAGTTGCATGAAAAAAAAAGGATTGACCGATCAAGATCGAATTGTGCGGAGTAAGGAAATATAATTTCATTCCCGCTTGAAACAGGACAGATAAATGTATTGATAAAAATATTGTTGGAAGTAGAAAAACTGAAGAAATGTTAATAAAAAAGTTCCTAATTACGGATATCTGCAATTCTGCAAGCAAGTTCCATCATTGAAACAATCTCAATACTAATGATTTTGCCGGTGTAATATGTGAAAAATTACAGTTGAAAGCATGAAAAGAACTGATGTGAAAGTCAGGAGCTTCTGCGTACTAGTTCATATCACGCACGATCCTCACAAAATAAGTTTTATTGGTGATTTTCACGATATTTTGCATAAGCCCTCTTGTCGTTTTTTACATGCAAATGCTCAGTTGAAACTCTATCGTAGAACTGTTGGTATGGTTCCTTTAGGGCTAAAACTCTGCTCTGCTCACAAAATTTTTGTCTTTGTTTGGATCTCAAATTGATACGATTCTCGTGAAATTCTTTATAAACATGTGCATTACCAATGTCCTTCCAAACCCGAAATTTCAGAATAATCGTTTCTGCAGTTTTGAAAATATCGGTAAATGATAGAAAATTTCAAATGTAAATGACTGCGAAACCAAAAGAATGATTTCACTCAGTAGTATCATTATCATATCAAAAAATCGAAAAAATGAATAAATTCTACGTCAAATTGTGAAGTCGTTGAGCAAATTGTATAATTAGGTTAGGTAGGATCAATTTGTAATTAATCACAAAGTATCTTTTATAGCTATCGCTGAAAATTGGCAAGATATCATAGAACTTGATGCAAATAGACATGAACTATATGTTACTTGGAAGAAATTTCTCAATATTTCAAATGTTAATCAGAATAATTCTCTGGGGCCTCTACAAAGTTGCATCTGAAAAATTTCTTAAAAGTTTCTGAAACAAAATAAAACAGAATGTATTGAAAACACTGTTTTTCTTAGAAATATGAATTCATCAAGGATATGCGTGGCAATTAACTGGTGAATATAGGATATATTATTGCACTTGAATTATAGTGCTATTAATAAATAAAAACTGTGACAAACTTTCAAAATGATGATGTCATTGAATCTTTTGAATTATGATTCTCTCTTCAAATGTATTGTTGTGTTTCATGTGAGATTATTACCCATACAATAAAATGTCAGTAGATTCTTCTTTCAATGTATATATAATATTCATATTATGTATAATTCAAGAATTCATTAATCGTGTGTTTTTTAAGAGTGAAAGAATTTTCGATAGGGATAACTGTGGTTTGACAGAATGAAGAAGGCATGTTGTTTTGACATATCTGTTCAGTAAGCATCGACAAATTATCATGAAAAGACTCACGCCGCAACAAAGTCCACAAACGATTGAGATTTATTTTCAAAATCAGTGTTCTATTCGCCAAACTTATAGAGCACTTCAAGAAATTTATGGTTTACATAATCGTCCATCAGAGCAACTTATTCCTCGAACTATCGATACATTTCGGACAACATTTTCTCTACTCGATGCACCAACAACAACAAGACAAAGATCTGTACGTATAGAAGAAAATATCGCTGCTGTAAGTCATAGTGTTAATGATGGTCCAGATTTGTCTATTCGTCGACATTCACAACAAGTTGGAATCTGTGCATCCATCACATTGAAAATTTTGCATAAAGATCTTGGTCTACACCCATACAAGATCCAACTGGTTCAAGAACTAAAGCCACTTGACTATAATAAGCGACGTGTGTTTGCAGATTGGGCCCTAGAACAGCTTGAAGTTGATCCACTTTTTATCGTAAAATTGTGTTTTGTGATGAAGCTTATTTCTGGTTGAACGCTATGTAATCAAGCAAAATTGCCGTATATGGAGTGAAAACAAACCTCAAGAAGTTCTGCAGGTTCCATTGCATCCTGAAAAATGCACTGTATGGTGTGCTTTACACGCTTGAGGCATAATCGGTGCATATTTCTTCAAAAACGATTTTAGAGCTTATGTTACAGTGAATGGGGCTCGTTACAGATCGATGATCAATGATTATTTGTTTCGAAATTTGAGTGGTATCGACCCAGAAGTGTTTTGGTTCGAACAAGATGGTGTTACCGTAACAATTGATTTATCGAAAGAAAGATTTGGGAGTAACATTATTTCGAGGCATGGTCCAATTAATTGGCCTCCAGGATCATGCGACATAACTCATTTATTTTCTTTGGGTTTATGTCAAGTCATTGGTTTATGCTGATAAATCAGAAACAATAGACGCTTTTGAAGTCAACAATGCCTGTGTTATTGATGGAATGAGGCCTGAATTACTCGAAAAAGTGGTCCAACTTAGGTCTGGTTGAATGCGGTTCCTCCGGCTAGTCGTGGTAGACATATGTCAGAAGTTATTTTTAATACATAAATTAAATAGAAAAAAGCGTTTGACTTGATGGAAGAAATATAACAAAATTTGAATATGAAAACATATTTAATCTGTTAGTCTTCTACAATTTTAATTACAAAAAAATTTTATTCAAAACACTTTTAGATTTAAATCAATGTCTACAATAAGCACCGCTTATACTTGATAGACGTAAATAATCAAAACTCAATTTATAATGTCAAATGGAATAAATAAACCAACAAATATAAAAAAGACATTAAAATTAATAAATAAATATTTGAAGGAGACAAAATTATGAACACCAATTCCTTTTCAAAAACATGAAACACAACTTGAGGACTTCTCAAAAAATAAAGTTTAATTGAAATATTCAATATATTTAAATATTCAAATAGGTTAATTCAAAAATCTCTCAAAACATGCAATATATCTTCAAAAAACAATTACAATTCTGATAATCTCTTCATCGGCCCTAAATAATATTCCAAATATCAGAATCAAGTAACAATTACTATATCTTACCTCCACGTGGCAACCTTATAATTGCTTTTAACTTTAAAATTCAAGATAGTCTATGTAGTTCACAAAATCACAGAAAAGTTTGATGAGATTTCTTCAAGTCTAAATATAATTATATATTACGTATAAAATAAAATAGAAGAAGGCTTTTTACTCGACAGAAGAAATAAATAATAGACGAATGTCAAATGGTAAAAATAAACCAACAAATATAAAAAGTTCATTAAAATTAATGAATAAATATTTGAAGGAGAAAGAATTTTGGTTCTGATCTTACCATTATGAACACCAATTCCTTTTCAAAAACATGAAACTCAACTTAAGGACTTCTCAAAAAATATAATTTCTTAATTTATTCGTTGTAACATCGAACACAGTTCTTTGAAATAGTGATTAATAGATAATTGTATGGTTGAAATACAAAAGTGTCATCAAATAATGTAAAATTTCATAACATGTTCCCTACAGCCACATGATTATCGATCGTGATTTCCCTTGTATTAAATTTTTAAATATAATAAATGTTTAAAACATGTTTGAAACTATTATAACTTAAGAATATCATCTAATTTTGAAACTCAGAAAGTTGCTGAAATGAAATATTACTGTAATCGATTTCTGCGAATAATTCTCAAAGTTTACTACTGTGGAGCGGATCTCAGTCCTAGAAAATTCAAGAATTTGCATAACAAAACATTATTTGCTGTATGGGAAATAGAAAACTCCAATGATATTCTTTTCATTCGGGGCATATTAAATTGTACCAACAGGTTGAATGAAACGAATTCAATTGCAAGGCGAATCCACCTCATTCAGCTTTCTTTCTAGTTCTACTCTTTATTCTCTTAAATGGGATATTTTCAGCTTCACCTGGCTCAAAATGAGGATCATTTATCAGTCGGCTCCCTTGTCCAACCCACGTAGCAGAACTTCAGGAAGACGGTATTATCCATTAGCTTTGACTGGTTTGTTAATGTGAAGAAACGAAGTTGATAACAGTCGGAGGATACTTAGATCTTGCTCAGGACTCATTAAGTATTCCGATAAAATTCTTTGGCCCTCAAATTTTCATGTTATGCGTTTGATTTGTTGATTTTCAAGTTGAATTACGAGGGTTGCTGCTTAAGTTTTGAGATAAACAAATGAAGATAAATATTTATAGACGGAAATAACTTTATTGTTTTTCAAAATATTTTCCATTAAGATATCAGTATACTTCTACACGTGTTTGATCCAATTTTGGAAACAATTTTGCTATTCTAATTGGGATATATTCAAAACTTGTGATTTGTAAGCATCAACCGCTTCATCAAGCGTTGTTTTTTATTTTTGATCTGTATAAATGAGAAGAGTTGGGTGCTAAATAAGGACTGTAGGGTTGATGATTTTAGTTGGGTGTTTTGAATCTAAAATGTTTTTTTTTTGGGCTGATGTATGAGAGCTTACATTGTAGTGGTCGAGAATGATTCATTTTCTGCAATTGGTTTCCTTGATTTCATTCTAACAGTTTTAACAAACAAATGCTGTTGTACCAGTCAGAATTTACCATTCTACGTTGCTCTAACAGAACTGTGCCGAAATGTTAAGTTATTCCGAAGTATCATGTGACCATTTGCTTTCAAGTGTGTCATGGGCGAACAAATTTTGTTGGATTTGGTTCGTCTCTAAAGATGAGTATACTCGATTGTTGCTTAGTTTAGAGTTTATACACATAGATCCTTGATTCGTCGACCGTTACGATCTTATGGATGTTTTGAGAAGCATCGCGATTGAATTTTTCCAACGTTTTTCTCAGCAGTCTACACAAGTTTTTTTTGACCGATTGCCAAATATTTCATGCAAACTTGAAGGCATGCGAATGACTCAATGCCCAAGTATGCCTCAATCTCTCCGTATATCACATCAAGGTCTGTCAATATCAGTTCACGCACAGCATCGATGTTTTCTGGCACAAGAGATATCCTTCGCGAAATTTGTCGTATTTCTCGGATTCTCCATCAGTGAGTCCAATCTGGTGGCTTGAGAGTATTCTTGAAATTCACAGACATTTCGAAAAAACGATAGTTCATTGTTTTGATCGCTGATGTCAGAGCATAACAATATTTCATAAGGAAAATAGTTTCTGTTGAAATTAATTATGATAATTATGACTACAATGTGAATGGTATAAAATTTATTTTCTGGTAAAGTAATTTTTCTTGAAGATAAGAAGTAAAAATCCTCAAAGCAGGGTTTTTTTTTGACAATCTTTTCCTGGATTGTTTTTTTGGATTGAAGTTTTTTGAATTTATCTTTTGGATTATTTTTCCTAGATTTCTCTTGGGTTATTTTCCTGTTATTTGTTCCTGTAGTTTGGAAGTTTTCTTGATGAGGAATAGTTATACGGTTGCCCAAAGATGCTGAAGCTATTGAGTTCAAAGAACCATATAACATCGGCCTGTTTCAGAGGACCTACAAAACCACCATATGTTTTGATTGGCAAAACATCAGCCTGTATTTCAAACCAATCAGAAAAGAAACATTGAGAAACTCTATATTTTGTATATATTCATATCACATTGAGAAACTTTAAATTTTGTATCTATTAATGATAACATTGAGAAACTCTCATTTTGTGTATATTTTCCAAGTTTTACCGGTTATAATATTATTGAAACTCACTCTAGTGTTAGACAGTAAATTGTATATTTCTTCCAAATATATGTGTAATTTGTAAGAAAAATTGCTTGTGGTAAATAAAACGAGTGATTTGTTTATCACGGAGAGTCGTTCCTTTTTATTTTGTGGAATTGTGAGATCAGGCTCACAAGCTGAATTGCTATAGATGAAATACATCGAATTTCAAGAGGCGGAAATGTCACCTTAAATCAAATATCACAATTACTTCAACTCACGAAGTGAAGACTAAAACCTGAGGTAAATGAAACAAAAAACAAGATTGACCGATCAAGAATGAATTGTGCGGAGCAAGGGAATATATATATATATATATATATATATATATATATATATATATATATATATTTTTAAATATATATATATATATATTCAAGAATGAATTGTGCGGAGCAAGGGAATATATATATATATATATATATATATATATATATATATATATATATATATATATATATATATTTTTAAATATATATATATATATATATATATATATATAAATATAGATATATATATATATATATATATATATATATATATATATATATATATATATTTTTTATTCACGCTAGAAACAGGAGAGATAATTGTATTGATAAAAATATTGTTGGGAGTAGAAAAACTGAAGAAATGATAATAAAAAGTGTTCCTAATTACAGTTAAAAGCATGAAATGAACTGATGTGAAAGTAAGGAGCTTCTGCGTACTAATTCATATCACCCACGATCCTCACAAAATAAGTTTTATTGGTCCTTTAATTATACGATATTCACGAAATTTTGTATAAGCCTTCTCTACATGCAAATGCTTAATTTAAACTCGATCGTAGGACTGTTGGTATGGTAGGAACCATAGCGCTAAAGGATTAGCGCTAAAACTCTGCTCTGCTCACAATATGATTGTCTTTGTTTTGGATCTTAAATTGACACGATTCTCGTGAAATTCTTCAAAGATATGTGTATTACCATTGTCCTTCCAAATCCGAAATTGCAGACCAATCATTTCTGTAGTGTTGAAAATATCGGTAAATGAAGGAAAACTTCAAATGTGAATGAATCTGAAATCATAAGACTGATTTTTTCAGTAATATCATTATCATATCAACAAATCGAAAAAATGCATAAATTCTACATCACAATGTGAAGTCAATGAGCAAATTGTATAATTAGGTTAGGTAAGATCAATTTGTAATCAATCACAAAGTACCAGAGTACCAAAGTACCACAAGGGCAAGATATCACAAAACTTGATGGAAACAAACATGTACATGTTTCTTGAAAGAAATTTATCAATATTTCAAATATTAGTCACAATAATTCTCTGAGGCCTCTACAATGTTGCATCTGAACAATTTCTCAAAAGTTTCTGAAACAAAATAAAATAGAATGTATTCGACACACTGTTTTTTTCTGTAGAAATATGAATTCATCAAAGATATGCGTGGCAATTAGCTGATGAAAAATTTGCAAGACAATAAAGAATCTATTATTGCACTTGAGTTATTTTGCTACTAATAAATAAAAACTGTGTCAAACTTTCAATATGATGATGTCATTGAATCTTTTGAATTATTATTCTCTCTTCAAATGTATTGTTGTATTTCAGGAGAGATTATTACCTATACAATGAAATGTGCCTTCAGTAGATTCTTCTTTCACTGTATATATAATATTCACATTATGTATAATTCACTGATTCATTGATCGGGTGTTTTTTTAGAGTGATAGAACTGTCGATGAGATAACTGTGATTTGACAGAAGTAAGAAGCCATGTAGTTTTGACATTTCTGTTCAGTTAGCATTGACAAATTATCATGAAAAGACTTACGCCGCAACAACGTCCACAAATTGTTGAGATTTATTTTCAAAATCAGTATTCTATTAGCCAAACTTATAGAGCACTTCCTGAAATTTCTGGTTTACATAATCGTCCATCAGAGCAGCTCATTCGCTGAACTATCGATAGATTTCGGACAACATTTTCTCTACTCGATGCTAAAACAACAAATAAACAAAGAACTGTACGTACAGAATAATATATCACTGCTGTAAGTCATAGTGTTAATGATGATGCGTATTTGTCTATTCCTCGACGTTCACAACATGTGGGACTCTACGCGTAAAGATCTACACCCATACAAGATCCAATTGGTTCAAGAACTGAAGCCACTTGACCAAAAAAAGCGTCGTTTGTTTGCTGATTGGGCCCTATAACAGCTTGAAGTTGATCCCCTTTTTTATGGTAAAATTGTGTTTAGTGATGAAGCTAATTTCTGGTTGAACGGCAATGTAATCAAGCAAAATTGCCGTATATGGAGTGACAACAATCCTCCAAGAAGTTTTGCAGGTTCCATTGCATCCTGAAAAATGCACTGTATGGTGTGTTTTACACGGTGGAGTCATAATCGGTTCATATTTCATTAAAAACGATGCTGGAGCTAATGTTACAGTGAATGGTGCTCGTTACAGATCGATGATCAATGATTATTGCTTTCAAAATTTGAATGGTATCGACCCAGAAGTGTTTTAGTTCCAACAAGATGGTGCTACACCTCATGCTCCTACCGTTACAATTGATTTATTGAAATAAAGATTTGCCGATAACATTATTTCAAGAAATGGTCCAATTAATTGGCCTCCAAGATCATGCTGGATTATTTTCTTTGGGGTTATGTCAAGCCATCGGTTTATGCTGATAAACCAGAAACAATAGACGCTTTGGAAGCCAACATAATTCGTGTTATTGATAGAATAATGTTTGAATTACTCGAAAAAGTGGTCCAAAATTGGTCTTGTCGAATGCGGTTCTTCAGAGCTATTCGTAGTGGACATATGCTGGAAATTTTTCTCAAAAAAAAATTTTCATAAAATTATCTTTCATAAAAAAAATTGGCTTCAATCTTAGTTTAAATCTGTTTTATTCCAATTTAAAGTTCTATTACTCTAGAAAAAACACCCTTTTCTTATTGATCGATATATTTTCCTGATACTCCCTAGATCTTCTGTGAAGATCCATCATAAGCTTGTTCAGTTTATGTGAGTTGGGAATTCAGCAGTTCTGGTTAGGCTTTGTTACTGCGTTACTATTTTAGGTCACAGCACTGTTAATTTTCGACCCAACAGTGATATGGTGACCGTAACCCGTCCAACTAGAAAATTTCTTTCCTACTTGAACAGGATTATAACCCTGGACATTTCGGTTCCGAGACCAATGCTCTAACCACTAGGCTATTGGCACTCATTACTACACTGTTCATAATACTATGAGAATGATAAAAATATTAAAATAACAATTCTACAGAATTCAGTTTATGTGAATGAATTTTTCCAATATTTGTTTGAAGTCCTCATTTTAGAATCCAACAGATATTGTGCAGAATTTGGTTTTTTATGTACTATATTGACACTGAGAATAAGTGATTGATCCACTCTGAGAATAAAAAAAATTAATCAGATGCGTGTTAGTTAGAAAGTTATAGTACCCAAAAATTCTCAGTTTGATCCATCCTTAAGCAATAATTTCCACAATAAAAACAATAATTATAAAATAAAATAGGAAAAGGCTTTTTACTTGATAGAAGAAATATAACAAAATTTGAATATCAAAGCAGATTTAATCTGTTAGTCTTCTACAATTTCAATTTAAAAAAAAAATTACTCTAAATGTTTTCTGAATAGAAATTTTTTTGAAACTTAAATTGTAGAAGACTAACAGATTAAATCTGTTTTGATATTCAAATTAAAAAAAAAACAATAATTATTATATAGACCGCAAATAACAACTAAATCTCTTTACAACAATTGGCTGTGTTTTTCGTCACATCTAGTATTTCAATCAAAAACATCGACATTATCGCACAAATCAGTCAGCTGTTTCTACGGAATTTCAGACTTCTTTAAAACGTGGAATTAGGGCCTGACTTGCTGAGGGCGCTTGTCAAGACTAGAACCCTAGTTTAATCCCGGTGAAATGGAGGGTTAAGTCTTGGTGCCTAACGTCATGTCATTCGCGCCAGTCAATGGACTTGAGTGGTGGAAGATTTTCCGAAGGGTTCGTGGGTCTTGACGTACAGGCCGGATTGACGGTGGTCGTACCAGGATCAATTGAGGCATCAATCTTGAAATTATTTTAGTTCATGAGGCTGCGTTCGGATTGATGGATAAAAAGCCTCTCCGGCGTGTGAGTTGCGTCCCAAACAACTCGGGCAGTATAGGTTGGATAGTGCTTCGCTGGTACCAGTCAAACGGTTGTAGGTTTTTGAACTGAAGCCCAAAATGAAAGCCGGTGGTTCATCTATGACCCTGACCCTGAGAGTTGAGTACAGACGTATTCGTTGTACACTCGATAAAATTGCAAATTAATATAGTTAATCGGAGTCTACAAATTTCAAATAAAAGCAGTGTTCTAGATAAACAGTAAGGGCATTATAAATCGTAATTTAAAGGGTGATTTTCGAAATATTAAACGAGAAAACTACAGTGAAAGTGTTTTCAGTTCATTTTCTTCACACGGGTACAAAAAGTATATATGTGAGTATAATCGGTCAGACCGTCTCTAAGGGAACACATACCCGTTCGTATCACATTTAGAATGACGGAAAGAAATTCTCCAATTACGTCAGAGCATTTGTACGAAGAGATTATTAACTCAAAAAAGGAAATAAAGAACTCGATTGCAGCCAGAGAAACGAGAATTTTGTTAGAATTTCAAGCTCTAAAGAATAAGGTTGAACAACTTGAAGCCGAAAACCAGTTTTTGAAAAATAAGATTGAACATCTTGACCGCATAAATAAGAAGAACAACATAATATTTTTTGGTCTCAAAAAAACAGCAGACGAAATAACACCACAGTTCATTTGCGATGAAATACAACGTTCTCTGAAAGTAGAAATTAAGGAAAACGATATCAACGACTGTTATAAATTAGGGAAAAACGAAGACGCTCCTATCAAGATAGAGTTAATTTCTTATCTGAAGAAGAGAGAGATACTATCGAATGCAAAAATTCTAAAGCAAACTAATCTGAGTGTCCTCAATGATCAGACAGAGCAGCAACGCGAGGAATATAAAATTCTCAAGAGCAATTTACTGAAAGCCAAAGCCAGTGCACCACAAAAAAAATCCTTCATAAGAGGAAACCGTCTCATAGTTGGAAGCGCCATATACACTGTACAAGATCTTATCAATAAACAAGTTGAAAACAAAGCAAGCAGTGCACCACCAACCCCATCAACAAACAAACACGGAGGAAGCGCAACAAGCGAAGAAGACGAAAACACGAACGAGTCAATCTGGGAGGATACGGAAACTCTAGAAGATACAAGTTCATCGAAATCAAATTTAGAAAAAAAAGATCACCAAATAGCAAAAACAACACCGAAGTCAACGCTTCACTATAAAGTATTCAAGAAGAAAATTTCGCCGAAGAAAAACGATCAACCAAGATTGAGACCAAGACATGGATCAACGCAGTGTTAAAAAACTTTCGAGAGACTGAAAAATACATTAATCATACCAAGTAAGTTAACTCTTTAAACAATTTAAATTACACCGCTTTGTTGAACATTACATGTAGTCATATCTTTGGCATTCCTTACCATGAATCAGTATATCCGAGACTATGAATGTGAAACATATGATACTCCTATGGAAAATATTGTAAATCTAAAAAGTCATAATTTTAATGATAAGTTTAACATATTGCATATGAATGTACGTAGTATTTATTTGAATTTTCCGGAGTTTGTCGCATTTTTAGAATATTTGTCTTTGGAGTTCGAAATAATTGTACTGACGGAAACATTTCAAATTGAAAACTTGAATCTGTTTCATCTGAACGGGTTCGACACTGTTTATAATAAAGGGAATTACAATAAAAACGACGGGGTTGTGGTCTATGTTAAAAAATACTTGAACTTTGATTATGAAGTTGTTGAAATTGGAGAAACCAAGGCGGTAGAAATCTCTCTCAAAAATAATAGTCGCAATAGCAGGAAAGTGACGGCAATCTACAGATCTCCACAACAATGTACAAAACTCTTCAATCAAAGTTTATATAACTATCTAGAAAGTTCCTTATCCTCAGAACATGTAATAGTAGGTGATATTAATATTAACACCCTCTCAAATGAAGATTTTGTAGAGGAGTACAAGAATATTATGCAGAGTTTTGGATTCACATCTGTGATAAACAAATGCACAAGACCAGAGAGCGGATCTTGTCTAGATCATTTTTATATCAAAGGGTGGAATACAAATTTTAATTCAAATGACAAAAACGGCTGTATTATACAATACTTAATTACCGACCACTATCCGATTATGTTGTCTTATAATAAAACAAGTGAGCATAAAGTATCAAAAAATAAAAGCAGAGAGAAGATTCATGTAAATTATGAGCAACTGAAAAAAGATCTAATAAATGAGACCTGGCAAAAAATGTACTCAGAAGTCGGCGCACACTCCGCAACTGAGACATTCCTCAATATTCTGACGAGTCATATTAACAAAAACACTCATAGTGTGAAGCTTAAGAGCAAAAATGTTAAGCGAAAACCCTGGATAACACCATCTCTATTAAAATTAAGAAACAAAAAAAATGATATATACATGGAACTTAAAGAGGAACCGGATAATCTCGAGCTAAAGAAAACATATCTCAATTTAAAAAATCAGATACAGCAACTTATTGACGAGGCAAAGAAAAATAACTTGGAGAAATTTATTTCAAGAAACGAATCAGAAACAAAAGGCATATGGGATTATGTAAAAAACATTTGTAATGAAAAAGAACCGACAACGGAAATTAAAACAATCGAAACAGAAAATGGCACTTTAGATAATCCGAAAGAAATCACCGAAGCTTTCAACAAACATTATAGTACTTTAGGAGAGGAATATGCAGAAAATATTCCAAACATAGAGAACTATCAAGAGAAAAATATTTCTGTAGGTGAAACATTCTTCCTAGCTCCAACATATCTTCAAGAAATAGAAGCAACAATCGAAAAATTGAAAAATGGAAAATCTCCCGGAAATGACGGCTTACGAGCAGAAACATTAAAACAAATAAAAGCAGAAATTTCCGCACCCCTCTCTGACCTGATAAATTATTAAATAAAATAAGAAGGAATGGTTTTTTACTTGATAGAAGGATTATTACAAATATGAAAATCAAAACAGATTTAATCTGTTGTCTTCTACAATTTTAATTTCAAAAAATTCTTTGAAGAGACTTTAAGAATTAAATTAATGTCTTTATAAGCACTGCTCATATTTAATAGACGTCAAAATTCATCATACAATATCAAACGGAATTAAGAAAAACCAACGAATACAAACTGTCAATTAAAATTAAAATATAAATAAGCAAACATTTTTTGTTTCGTTCCAGGCATGCGTAATGAACTCTTCAGACAAACTTACGAAGCCCTGTTTGTTACAAAATGTTGTTTTCCGATCCCATATGAATGAAAAATAACCCTTTCTCAAAAATATAAAACATAATTTCAAGAACTTCTCAAAAACTAATTTATTTGAAATATTCAATATATTTAAATAAATTACTTCAAAAAATCTCAAAACATGTAGCACATTCTCAAGAAATAATTAAAGTTACGATAAGATCAGTTCAACATTACATATAAAAAATATAATAAAATCAAATAAACAATGTATAGACTTACTCGGCGAATCTTAGGAATACACGGCCCTCAATAGAAAATAAAAGTAAACACTTTCATAGATCCAAGGTGCTTATGTTCCACGTTCACAGAATCATACAAAGCTTATAAGGCACTTGGCCTCAGTTAAAACCGTGCAACACTGTATAATGAATTTCTTTATTTAAAAAACCTAATATAATTATATATTATATATAAAATAAAATAAGAAGGAATGGTTTTTTACTTGATAGAAGGATTATTACAAATATGAAAATCAAAACAGATTTAATCTGTTGTCTTCTACAATTTTAATTTCAAAAAATTCTTTGAAGAGACTTTAAGAATTAAATTAATGTCTTTATAAGCACTGCTCATATTTAATAGACGTCAAAATTCATCATACAATATCAAACGGAATTAAGAAAAACCAACGAATACAAACTGTCAATTAAAATTAAAATATAAATAAGCAAACATTTTTTGTTTCGTTCCAGGCATGCGTAATGAACTCTTCAGACAAACTTACGAAGCCCTGTTTGTTACAAAATGTTGTTTTCCGATCCCATATGAATGAAAAATAACCCTTTCTCAAAAATATAAAACATAATTTCAAGAACTTCTCAAAAACTAATTTATTTGAAATATTCAATATATTTAAATAAATTACTTCAAAAACCTGGAAGCCTGGAACGAAACAAAAAATGTTTGCTTATTTATATTTTAATTTTAATTGACAGTTTGTATTCGTTGGTTTTTCTTAATTCCGTTTGATATTGTATGATGAATTTTGACGTCTATTAAATATGAGCAGTGCTTATAAAGACATTAATTTAATTCTTAAAGTCTCTTCAAAGAATTTTTTGAAATTAAAATTGTAGAAGACAACAGATTAAATCTGTTTTGATTTTCATATTTGTAATAATCCTTCTATCAAGTAAAAAACCATTCCTTCTTATTTTATTTTATATATAATATATAATTATATTAGGTTTTTTAAATAAAGAAATTCATTATACAGTGTTGCACGGTTTTAACTGAGGCCAAGTGCCTTATAAGCTTTGTATGATTCTGTGAACGTGGAACATAAGCACCTTGGATCTATGAAAGTGTTTACTTTTATTTTCTATTGAGGGCCGTGTATTCCTAAGATTCGCCGAGTAAGTCTATACATTGTTTATTTGATTTTATTATATTTTTTATATGTAATGTTGAACTGATCTTATCGTAACTTTAATTATTTCTTGAGAATGTGCTACATGTTTTGAGATTTTTTGAAGTAATTTATTTAAATATATTGAATATTTCAAATAAATTAGTTTTTGAGAAGTTATTGAAATTATGTTTTATATTTTTGAGAAAGGGTTATTTTTCATTCATATGGGATCGGAAAACAATGCATTTTGTACATTTTGTAACAAACAGGGCTTCGTAAGTTTGTCTGAAGAGTTCATTACGCATGCCTGGAACGAAACAAAAATGTTTGCTTATTTATATTTTAATTTTAATTGACAGTTTGTATTCGTTGGTTTTTCTTAATTCCGTTTGATATTGTATGATGAATTTTGACGTCTATTAAATATGAGCAGTGCTTATAAAGACATTAATTTAATTCTTAAAGTCTCTTCAAAGAATTTTTTGAAATTAAAATTGTAGAAGACAACAGATTAAATCTGTTTTGATTTTCATATTTGATAAATTATTGTTTTGAAAGTGGTATTTTTCCAAATGTATTGAAGATTGGTAGAATAAGACCACTCTACAAAAGTGGAGATAAAACTAAAATATGCAATTACAGACCGATTTCATTAATTTCGAATATTTCTAAAATAATAGAAAAAATCCTAGAGCAGAATGATTTCTTTCCTTGACCAAAATAATATTCTGGATAAGGGTCAATTTGGATTTAGGCGAGGCAGATCCACCGAAGACGCTATACGTGAGCTTACTGATAAAATTTATGAATGCTTAGATGAAAAAATTCCTAGCTTATGTGTATTCGTGGACCTTGCGAAAGCATTCGATACTGTCAGTCACAAGAAATTACTAAATAAACTTTGGAGTTGTGGTTTCCGTGGAGTCAGTCACGGACTGCTGGAAAGTTATTTGACCAATCGTCGACAGATGGTAGAAATTAATGGAAACATAAGTTCTTTGAGGGCAGTTACTTGTGGGGTTCCACAGGGGACTGTTCTCGGTCCACTTCTGTTTTTAATTTGCATAAATAGCTTGTTAAAATGCAATACCACTGGTCATATAATTAGTTTTGCTGACGACACCGCTATACACTATCGAGCAGATACATGGGACAATCTTAAAAAAAAAGTTGAAAATGATTTTACCAATTTGCAACTCTGGTTTCAAGCAAACAAACTTACTTTAAACTGCAGTAAAACAAAATACATGCCTTTCTCGTCATATTCTACTGGCCTGCCATCTATAGGAAATATTGAGGTTAACTCAGATATAACAATTCCCGAAACAGCAGCTATTCGATATCTTGGCGTGATAATAGATTCAAATTTAAAATGGGATCACCACATTCACCATGTAGTCAAAAAACTAAGAGGTCTGCTATACAAATTTAGAACAATGAAAAAGTATTTTAGAAGTTCTAAATATTTGATGATTCTGTTCAACGCCTTGGTCCAATCCCAAATCAACTATGGGATCTTAGGTTGGGGAGGTATATACGATAAACACTTGAAAAATCTGAAACTCAAAGATGGATTTTAAGAATAATATTCGGAAAAAAAATCAGGTATCCAAGTGAACAGCTCTACGAAATTTCAAAAGTGTTGGATGCTAGACAACTATATAGCCTCAAAATAATGACAAATATTTTCAAAGGAAAGTTAAAACTGGCTAAAATTGATCCCCCATTCAACACAAGAAATAGAGATAATACCTACCAGACCCAGAGATAAAAAAAAAAGAATAGGACAAAGAACCTGTAACTACATTGCACCACGCCTATATGCCAAGATTCCTGAATACCTGAAGAAAATAAAAAATTTTAAGCGTTTCAAAAATAAAATCAAATTTTGGATTCTAGAACAAGGTCGTAAATTTATTAAAATCATAATAAATCAAGAAGAAGATAAATGAATATTCAATACTAATATCTCGATTTTGACAACCTACCTGATTCTGACAGCTTACCCAATTTTGACATTTTACCGACCTCGACAACTTCCTCAGAATCGACATTTTTTCCCAAATTCGACTTATGACTCAGACTGTACAATGATTGAAAATTGTTGTTAATTAGTTTTTCTTATACATGAATTAAACCTTAGTTATAATCACCACAGTTATGAAAATTGTTAAGTTTTATGTTACGCACAGGCATCCATTCTCTGAAATGGAGACCTCTGTAACTTATTATGTTTATTTATATGATTGCTTTGAATAAACATTATTATTATTATTATCTCTTCGTAGGGGTCCTCTTCACGCGCGATGATAAGGCGTAACCCTTATTACTTTTTCTGTCTCTTGAAGCCGACTGTGGATACAGCTAACTAGACACTTGGTGAAAGAACTGCCAATACACCAACTGGTAGAATTCACTTCTTTAAAGTAAACTTTGGATTTCATTGCACTTTAGACTGATTAGGGCTGTAAAACAATGAATACGTTTAGTTATAGGTGCATCGTTCATCGTGAAAATCCACATGAGATACATGAGGAAGGCATCAATCCGTTTTGAAGTTGTGCATATCCAACATCTCTTTGTAGTAGATTTTCAGTATAACTAATTAACCTATGAATGTCAGATGGTTATTAATAAGGTAAAAATCAAATAAAACAGAAAGGCCTTTTACTTGATATAAGAAATATAACAAAATTTGAATATTAAAACAAATTGAAATATGTTTATCTTCTACAATTTTTATTCAAAAAACCTTTAGAATTAAATTAATGACTCAAACAAGCACCCATTTGACATTATATATTGAGTTTTGATTATATACGTCTATTAAATGTAAGCGGTGCTTGTTTTAGACATTAATTTAATTTTAAAAGTTTTATGAATAAAAAATTTTTTTTGAAATTAAAATTGTAGAAGATAAACATATTTCAATTTGTTTTAATATTCAAAAATTTAGGTAAAAATCACTTTGGCTTAAGTTTCACAAAGATTTAATTTTTTGTCGTTGACATATATGTTACGGGTTTCAACCCATTTTTAAAACTCAGGAGAATTTACTTAACATAAGAATTTATATAGTTTTCGGACAACAGACGGGATTTTTTTATTGGAAAATTTGAATATCAAAACAGGTTTAACCTGTCAGTCTTCTACAATTTTAATTTCGAAAAAAGATTGTATAACTTTTAGAATTAAATTAATGTCTACCTAAGCACCGCTCATTTAATACACGTATATAATCAAAACTCAATATAAAATGTCAAATGGAATAAATAAACCAACAAATATAAATGGCCATTTAAAATAAATAATTCTAAAAGTTTTTTGGATAAAAATTTTTTTGTATTAATTTTAAATGACTATTTATATTTGTTGGTTTATTCATTTCATTTGACATTGTATATTGAGTTTTGATTATATACGTCTATTAAATTTGAGCGGTGCTTATGTAGACATTAATTTAATTCTAAAAGTTTTTTGAATAAAAATATTTTCACTATTAACTTTAAATGCTCATTTACATTTGTTGGTTTATTTATTCCATTTGACATTGTATATTGAGTTTTGATTATAGACGTCTATTAAATATGAGCGGTGCTTATGTAGACATTAATTTAATTCTAAAAGTTTTTTGAATACAAATTTATCTGAAATAAAAATTGTAGAAGACTGGCAGTTTAAATCTGTTTTGATATTAAAATTTTGTTATATTTCTTCTATCAAGTAACAAGCCTTTTTCTATTTTATTTTTCATTAGAGGTTGTTAACAGTAAGTTATATACCTGTTGAAGCTATTTGCTTATTTTCAAAGGCACTTGTTATTAACAGATTAACAGCAATGGGGATAAATGAAATTTACCATTTGTTATCGCCAGATGTCTTTATAAGCAGAAGTGACTTCTTGATATTGGAGTAAGTCCAACTTTTTGCTTTTATTACCTGAGTGTAGAATTTCGGTTTTACTGAAGTCTATGAAGTGGTTTTCTTTTATGCAGAGAGCAGAAAAACCAGTTGATGTTATATTTTGCAGTATGGATTTTTCATATTCGTCTGCTCCAGAGTTGATTAAACGGCCAGTTTGACTTAAATAAAAAGCAGGTCACTCAATACAAGTCAATTTTTGTATGCCACTTTTTTTTCAGACAATCTTTGTTTTTAAACCAAATTGTACCTAGATTTTTCTTATTTGTAGATATGGTGTCGAGGTTGTTTTTTCTGAATCAATTGCAAATTTGGGTACTAATTTTTGGGATAAAGTTGATACTGTAAAATTTTTCTTCATCTTTTCCTTGAAATATCGGATATAAGGATGCTAGTGAATTTTTATGCTGTTTTTTGGAAATTAATTAATCTATTATACTTTTTTTTTTTGGATATCAAAACGAATTCAATTTGCCAGTCTTCTACAATTTTAATTTCAGAAATTTTTTTTTTTTTATTCAAAAAACTTTTAGAATTAAATTAATTATATTTTTCGGACAACAGACGGGATTTTTTTATTGGAAAATTTGAATATCAAAACAGATTTAATCTGTCAGTCTTCTACAATTTAAATTTCAAATAAGATTGTATTCAAAAAAATTTTTAGAATTAAATTAATGTCTACATAAGCACCGCTCATATTTAATAGACGTATATAATCAAAACTCAATATCCAATGTCAAATGGAATAAATAAACCAACAAATATAAATAGAATTTTGATTATATACGTCTATTAAATATGAGCGGTGCTTATGTAGACATTAATTTAATTTAAAAAGTTTCTTGAATAAAAAAAAAAAATTTTGAAAATAAAATTGTAGAAAACTGACAGATTGAATCTCTTTTGATATTCAAATTTTGTTATATTCCTTCTATCAAGTAAAAGGCCTTTTTCTATTTCATTTCACTTTGGTTATCACCGTTAGTTGATGTTAATGTTTTAAGAACTTTAATTTCTTTTTTTAAATTATTGGATGGAAAGCAACCTGTGTACAAATGAGTGGAAATCGGATATTTCGATATATCGTGGATGCAAGTTACTATTATATTATGAATTGAGGTATCTTTGAAGGTTGGTTTTCGGAATATATCGAATTCGAGTAGATTATTTTCTCCTGTAATTTTTATATCTAAGAAATTAAGTGAATTGTCTGTGTTTTCTATTTCCATGGTGAATTGATTTGTCTTAAGATTTGAATTCAGAAAGTTTAAAAATTTCCTTAGTTCCCTCATAGAGTCTAACCAGATACAAAAAACATCATCGACATTTCTCTTCCAATAAAGAACATTCTTTATCAATTTTTATTTTTGTGGAAACAATTTTGTTTTCGAGATCAGTCATAAAAATTTCACTTACAGTAAGGATAGGGGCGAACCCATAGAACTCACGTTAAGTGAAATTTGTATAACTCATCCCGAAAACAAAATTCTTTCCTCAAAAAAAAAAATTATTGAAAAAGTTCTTTATTGGAAAAGATACGTGGATGATATTTTTGTATCTGATTAGGATCTATGAGGGAACTAAACAAATTTTAAAACTTTCCACCTATTTTATTCACCATTTTTGTCTTAGAATGTTACAAAAAAGAAGTATTTTAACATTATGAAAAATAATTAGTTCCGGATACTTTCTCGAAGGACTATAATATGATTTCTCTCAAAAGCTTCGAATTATGGAAAAAACTCAATCAATATTTAATGAAAAATATTGAATGGAAATTCTATGAACAATATGTCAGGCTGCTTATTAGGGTGAATTGAATTTGAGCATTCTGTAATAACATCTCATTTGTTTCCAACTAGACGACAGGACAAGTACGTGATTCGAATGATAACTCTTTTAATGAAATGTCAAATTATCTCGGAATCAATATTGAGCATATAACTTCCGGGAAGAGTCCTGTCGGCTATCAGGATTCAGAGCTCGACAGTCTCTTCGGATTTACTGAGTACATGCTGGTGAAAACTTCGGAAGTTTTTATTCAGGATGAAAATGTTCTAAGTATTTAAAAGTTTTCATGTTTGTCATCATTTAAACACTACGCCAAATAGAAGTGAACATTTTCCAATAAATTTCATGAAGAAATGTCCGATAGATGTAATTCTCGATGGTTCAAATATGGCTTGTTTGATATTATATGAGTTCAAGAAGGTGAGCCAGTCAGTTTTCTTTTTAGAATCCTGCAAGATATCAATATAAACAATTATAATTTGGATATTTTCATGATTGTATCTATTCAACACCAGACGTAGTTTATTGACCAATAGATCCGTGTAGCCATCATTATAACAGGTTACATACATACTGAATTGAATCAGTCCTTACTTGGTAAAAATCCATATTAAATAATATTAATATAAGGTTATTCTGATTTTCACAAATTTTTTTTGTTATGTTTGCAACAATCGTTTCGCTATCACAGTAGCATCATGAGGCAAGATTACATACAATATCCTCGTATTGTTTACTTGAAATTCCACCCAGCACCTTCAAAGTAACCCTTAGCTGATATATCACTTATTTCTGCATGTTCAGTCTATCGCATCTTTGTGTACCTAAATTGCCACACCTCTATGCTCTTCATGTTTTCTACAGAACAAGGCTCTGAGTATACAGTTGCTATTAACATGATTTTTGAGTTAATTTTCTGATTGTCAATGTTCTGATAAAAATAAAATATAAATATTTCTATTTTTATTAATTATATCTTCAATATGCTCTTTTGAATTTCCATTTGATCTAATTATGATGGTGAAAAATAGTGAAATCCTCTATGGTTATTCTGCTTGTTGGGTTTCTCCCAAAAAAGAAAGTCATCATGTTTTTTATAAATATCAATTCTGAAATTTCTTATCCTTACATTGGCGGGCCAAAAGGATGACTCTGAAGAATATTTACAAAAGATCTAGGAGTATCAGGATAATAATAATAAAATAATATAGTTCATCTTTCTTGCTGTATGGGCCTGTAATAGCAAAACTCTTCAATTGTGTGCGTCCTGGCGGTAGCTCCTTAACTTCAGTTTCCTCATCGATGAGATGAGGTTTGTCGTTAACATAATTTTAGATCATAATGCTTGTCACATGATCTTTAACACGATATATGTTGATCCAATTTTTTTTCGATACCTACAAATCCATTTTCTTCCTGATCTCATTCTACTTTCCCAGTAACCAATTCTGTTTGCCTTCGCCTTCTCTGAAACATGAAACCTCCTTCGTCCGTACTCTGTAAATTAAATTGTTTCTGATACTGAATTGTTTCAGCCGTTACTATTTGGTAGTTGATCATAATTAAAACAAATTGTAGAAATTACTGTGTTTTACTACAAATAAAAATATATTTTACACATTTTCTTGTGACTCGAGTTTCGGGAAATGAACAATCCCATCATCAGACAACTGAAGACCTAACAGTGGTACAGGGTTATTTAAACAAAAGTGATAAATATTTTGAATATTTCAATAGATTCTAACACCCAATAGTGGTACAGAGGCTTACAAGCGGAACGTGATAAAAACCCGGTTAAAAAAGAGGGGCCTTCTAACAGATATCGGAATGTCGGCCATCGACAAAGAAGGTTATTAAACAGATGGTACCCATTTAAATATCTCAAATAATCTTTGGGGTTACATAGCTCCGTACAGTCATTCATTATTTTTACGTTACTTTGTTGTACATCTCAAATATTTGGATTTATATTGCTCCAAACAGTCATTCATTATTTTTTAAATTATGTTTATTGTGAACGAATTTGAAAATTTCAATAATCAAGTTTCTTTTCATTTGAATCTACATGTAAAATTTTCTTAAGATTTTCTTTTGTCGAAAGGAATAAGTGTTTTCTCAAGAATGAGTGGCAAAAGTTGAATTTTTGTTTACTTTTCATTAAATTCATTTTACGTTCGTTGAAAAAGGTTTTAAACAGATGTTACGTTTTGAATATCTCAAATATTTTCGATTTACATAGCTCCTTACAGTCATTCATTATTTTTACATTATTGTTATTGTGAACTAATTTGAAAATTTCAACAGATTCTAGATAATCGAGTTTCTTCCCTTTTGATTCTACATGTAAAATTTTAAGATTATCTATTGTGGGGAAGGAATGACCGTTTTCTAGACAATGAGTGGCAAAAGTAGAATTTTGTTATTTTTTATGAAACTCATTTTATGTTCGTTGAACGTCGTCTTCAAGTAACGTCCTGTTTGTCCTATATATTTATTTCTGCACGTAGAACAAGATAACTCATAAACTCCCGTTAAATAATACCGATGATAACTTGTTTTGCGTTTTGAAGGCAATATTGACATCTGATTATGAAAAACTATTGGCCACTTTTTGACTTATGCTACCAAAGTACGGTAGAGAAATGAATTTTTTATTTTCTTCAGTTTTTATGCTGGGAAAAATTTGGCTCATAGCTATTTCAGATAGTTTCTGTCGAATTAGATTATCTATTATATTATGGTTGAAACCGTTGTTCGCGGCTATTGATTTTATAATTTGGACTTCAGCTTCGCGATAATTTTTTGATAAGGGTAATGCGAAGGCTCTATGGATCATCGATTGATACGCTGATATTTTTTGTGAAAATGGGTGATTGGAATCAATAGGAATACATATATCACTGGATGTGGGTTTTCTCAACACGTTGAATTCTATTTTTCTATTTGAGTGTGATATCGAGAGGTCTAAAAATGTAATACTGTTATATTTTATTATTAAATTTTCAATTTAATAACATAAAATGAGTTTCATAAAAAAAAAACAAAATTCTACTTTTGCCACTCATTGTCTAGAAAACGGTCATTCCTTCCCCACAATAGATAATCTTAAAATTTTACATGTAGAATCAAAAGGGAAGAAACTCGATTATCTACAATCTGTTGAAATTTTCAAATTAGTTCACAATAACAATAATGTAAAAATAATGAATGACTGTACGGAGCCATGTAAATCGAAAATATTTGAGATATTCAAAAAGTAACATCTGTTTAAAACCTTTTTCAACGAACGTAAAATGAATTTAATGAAAAGTAAACAAAAATTAAACTTTTGCCACTCATTCTTGAGAAAACAGTAACTCCTTTCGACAAAAAAAAATCTTAAGAAAATTTTGCATGTAAATTCAAATGAAAAGAAACTTGATTATTGAAATTTTCAAATTCGTTCACAATAAAAATAATTTAAAAAATAATGAATGACTGTATGGAGCTATGTAAATCCAAATATTTGAGATGTACAACGAAATAACGTAAAAATAATGGATGACTGTACGGAGCTGTGTAACGCCAAAGATTATTTGAGATATTTAAATGGGTACCATCTGTTTAATAACGTTCTTTGTCGATTGCCGACATTCCGATATCTGTTAGAAGGCCCCTCTTTTTTAATCGGGTTTTTATCACGTTCCGCTTGTAAACCTCTGTACCACTATTAGGTGTTAGAATTGAAACATTCAAAATATTTATCACTTTTGTAATTTCTACAATTTGTTTTAAATTGTTTCTTCTCTGTTAGTTGATGTTTTTTAAGTTTTGCGGCATACGTTTCAGTTGGGATTTCCACATTTAATGACATTTTGTCCTTAGATGAATGTTGTTGTTGTTGACGTCTTGTAGCAATGCAATTGTCATCATTGACATTAGGTGTATTTGAAACTACTACGACATTTTCTTTTTGATCTGCCGAGCGATAGTTTGATGTTCTTTGTTGAGTTATATTTCTCTGATCATTGATAATACTTTCACGTTTCAGATACTGAATTGTTTCAGCCGTTACTCTTTGGTAGTTGATCATAACTAAAACAAATTGTAGAAATTACCATGTTTTACTACAAAAAAAAACATATATTTTTTGGTAGTAAAACTTAGTAATAATATATATAGTTCACTCAAATATTCTACTTTTATCTCCAATATTTTCACCTACATGTTTTCTTGTTGATCTGGAAATTCTTCTGATGGAAAATTTACCACTGGAGCATATTCACAAACAGGACATTTCCTGTTTGCAGCGGAACCAATGCACGAATGGTGTATATTCCGCAATGCACATAATTCACCACTTTTCTTGCACAATGGACACGTTATTATTATTACAAAAAGGAGAAGAGAAGAGGTAACACTCAAAAACTCTCAGGGAATGATAATTACAAAATATAAAAAGTACAAAACCGCTCTGAAAAGCAAAAAAAAGAAAATTTAGCAGTCATGTGCATCCAGCCGGTTCTTGAAGGCGTTCACAGTAGGAGCAAAGACCATGCGGCCTGGAAAAGAGTTCCATCTGGCGAAGATCCTATTAGTTGGAAGATTCTGTCTCTGAGTAGTGTGGTAATCTCATAGTAAATCTTCATTTGATGACCTTAAAGGTTATTGGTATTGAGAGTGGAGAGGTGCTGGAAATCACAACCAAATAAGACATGCGACGCCCTAAAGGTTACGATCAAGTGGCCACGCTCGCGGCGCTTCATAAAGGGACGAAGATCAAACAAGCGGTATATTTCCTCATAACAAGGAATAACCACACCAAACGGTACTCTCGTCCCAAAACGCTGGACTCGCTCGAGCCGATCGCGATCACGCACCAATATGGGCGCCCAAACAGGACTGGCGAACTCCAGAGTAGGCCACACATAGTTGTTATAGAGTAGCCTTGCCGTACGTACCGAACATCGACGGAATGCCTTTCTGATTAAATAAATCATTCGCTTATCCCTTGTTACAACCACATGCATGTGGGCTGACCAAGATAGGTCCGACGACACAGTCACTCCGAGGTCACTATGCTGATTGACGGCCTGAAGTGAAGCATCAGCGATGTAGTAGCACCGACGTGGATTGTTTCTACCCAAGTGAAGCAGTTGCACTTCCCAACATTCAGAGGAAGCCACGCACGACACCTCTCATATATGCGATCTTAATCCCTTTGGACTGTAGAAGTGCTTGCTTCGGCAAATATTTCGATGTCATCTGCATAAGAGGAACTCGAAGACGAAATCATCCGCGGGAGATCAGTGACGTATACTGAAACAAGCAGTCGCCCAAGGACGGAACCCTGTTGTATACCACTCGTGCAAAGAAGTCTTCTCAATGGGACGCGATCGAACGCTCTTGAGAAATCTGAGTATACAACGTCGACAGGGTGATTTGAGTCGAGAGATTTAGTCCATGCATCGAGGGACTCAAGCAGGCACGTCATCACCGAGCGGCCAGGAATAAAACCGTGCTGACAATCAGGTATCGTTCTGTTGGAGATCAGGAAAGGTAGCACATGCGAACATATGATCCTCTCAGCAATTTGAGGCACAATGAGCGTCAAACTAATAGGTCGATAGTTAGATGCTGAGAGTCTGTCTTCTGATTTGAGAATCGGCGTTACTTTTGCCAAACGCCTTTGGCACTCGAGCTGAACTCAAAGAGGCGCGAACGATTACAGTAATGGGCTTCGAGATTTACTCAGCGTAGAGATCATCAGGTTCAGGGGTTCCAGAGTGATCAAGCTGACTCAACAATTTTCTCATCTCTTCCTCAGTCACCTCGACGCAGTCCAAGGAATCAGCAGACCAAGCGGTCCTAACCTCCGGTATGACTCCAGGTGGTTCATGAGTAAAAGCTCCAGCAAAGCACTCAGCAAATAGAGCGGTTGTTTCATCGTCATCACGACAAATATGATGCGGTGTTTTTCGCAACGAAGGAATAGTAACCTTCGAATTGAGCAATGAGCGCACGTGTTTGAAGAATTTCTTGTTCAATTTTTTAAAATTTTTATCAGAGCGCAAATCCGGCTTATCGTCACTCTTTGCCATCAATATCATAAAATTCGAACTATTTCCAGATAATCAGCTTGATCAATTCAAGTTTTTAAACTTGAAGTCGGTGGCTGATTACTGTTTTTATTAAATAGGATTCTACTCGGAGTGTATTATCGACACCTTATTGGTTAAAAACAAATTGTAGAAATTAACATGTTTAACTACCAATAAAAAGATATATTATACATTTTCTTGTGAGTCGAGTTTCGGGAAATGAACTATCTCATCATCAGACAACTGAAGACCTAAAAGTGGTACAGAGAGATTTAAATAAAAGAGATATCAGAAAGTCTGCAATCGACAAAGAAGGTTGTTAAAACAGATCTTACTTATTGAAATATCTCCAATATTTCTGGGGGTTACATAGCTCCGTACGGTGATCCATTATTTTTACGTTATTTTCATTGTACATCTCAAATATTTGGGATTTACATAGCTCCGTACAGTCATTAATTATTTTTTACATTATTTTTATTGTGAACAAATTTTAAATATTTCAATAGATTCTAGATAACACCTAATAGTGGTACAGAGGTTTACGAGCGGAACGTGATAAAAACCGGGTTAAAAAAGAGGGGCCTTGTAGCAGATATCGGAATGTCGGCAATCGACAGAGAAGGTTGTTAAACAGATGTTACCCATTTAAATATCTCAAATAATTTTTGATGTTACATAGCTCCGTAAAGTCATTTATTATTTTCACATTATTTTGTTGTATATCTCAAATATTTGGCTTTACATAGCCCCGTACAGTCATTCATTATTTTTTACATTATTTTTATTGTGAAAGAATTTGAAAATTTCAATAATCAAGTTTTTCCCTTTTGAATCTACATGTAAAATTGTCTTAAGATTTTTTTTTGTCGAAAGGAATTACTGTTTTCCGAAGAATGAGAGGCAAAGGTTGAATTTTTGTTGACTTTTCATTAAATTCATTTTATGTTTGTTGGAAGAGGTTTTAAACATATGTTGCTTTTTAAATATCTCAAATATTTTCGATTTACATAGCTCCATACAGTCATTCATCATTTTTACATTATTTTTATTGTGAACTAATTTGAAAATTTCAACAGATTCTAGATAATCGAGTTTCTTCCCTTTTGATTCTACATGTAAAATTTTAAGAGTATCTATTGTAGGAAAGGAATGACCGTTTTCTAAATAATGAGTGGCAAAAGTAGAATTTTGTTTATTTTTTATGAAACTCATTTTATGTTCGTTGAACCTCATCTTGAAGGAACGTCCTGTTTGTCCTATATATTTATTACTGCACGTAGAACAAGATGACTCATAAACTCCTGATTTGTGTATGTTTGGAGTAGGGTCCTTTGCGTTAAATAATACCGATGATAATTTGTTTTGCGTTTTAAAGGCAATACTGACATCTGATTTTGAAAAACTATTGGCCACTTTTATACTTATGCTACCAAAGTACGATAGAGAAATGAATTTTATATTTTCTTCCGTTTTTATGATGGGATAAATTTGGCTCATAGCTATTTTAGATAGTTTCTGTCGAATTAGATTAACTTTTATATTGGGGTTGAAACCGTTGTTCGCGGCTATTGATTTTATAGTTTGGACTTCAGCTTCGCGGTCATTTTTTGATAAGGGTAAGGTGAAGGCTCTATGTATCATCGATTGATACGCTGACATTTTTTGTGAATATGAGTGATTTTTGACTGTAGGTTTCATCACTTTTGTTTAAATACCTCTGTACCACTGCTAGGTCTTCTGTTGTCTGATGATGGGATAGTTCGTTTCCCGAAACTCGACTCACGAGAAAATGTGTAATATATCTTTTTATTGGTAGTAAAACATAGTAATTTCTACAATTTGTTTCAATTATGATCAACTACCAAAAAGTAATGGCTGAGACAATTCATCTGCGTATATACCTTCTTCAGGGTCAAATTCATAACTGAAAATGAAACATCTTTATTGAAAGTTGAGAGCCATATACAGTTTTGCCATTGAGAATACATGTATTTTTGTCCAATCATTGATTGTCTTACTTTTTCTGCGTTACTCCTGTTGAGATTTCAGTTCTTCTTTTTATCCTCTTGTTCAATCCTACTTTTAGATTAATATTTATTATACTTGACATAAGTATCTCGATTAATTTTACGATATACAAGTATAAATTCTGAAACTGAAGTAGCATTATCTTCGTTGCAAATCTCCTTATAAAGATTTTACATAGTACGAATATTCAGATATTCGTCTAAGTATAATATTTTCTATTACCTTTATGTTCCTTTGTATAATGTGACTGGTATGCATGAACAACCTGCATTCATGCATAACAACCCGCAACTACATAGACGATACTACGTAACAGTGACAGATAAATTATTGTTTTACCACTTGACTGCGGGATAATAATAATTTTCTGCTTAGACTTGTGGAATGACTGGAAAATTTTAATTTGTTTGCTGATTGAATTGAAAATGTCCTCAACCGAGGACGAAACGTCTTTTCAATATAAATAATACTCTTCTATTTTGTTTGTGGAATCCAATATCCTAAGAAACTCCAGCATTGTTACAAATAGCAGGATTCTAGAAAGTTTAAGTTACGACTTAGACTCGGCATCAGATAACCGCCACGTGCATGTGATATAATACAAATAAATTGAGATAATTGAAAAATTTATTTGTATTATATCACATGCACGTGGCGGTTATCTAATGCCTAGTCTAAGTCGTATGTATATTCTTTCATTGTATATTTCTGCGATAAAACCTGATTTTGTTGTTGCAGCAAGGTTCAGAAAAAAGGTATTTTATATATTTTTAACGATCATTTTGTTTGTTTAAATAACTCGCTGCTCAAAGATTTGGGTCCGAATTTATATTGCGTTATATATTGAACATTTTTTGGTGATGGAAGTTGTGATTCTTCAACATCAAATCGAAATATAAATGCATAAGGTAATGTCTGAATACTTTGGTCATTATTTTATATTTCTTTTTATTCTTTATTAGTTAATTAATATTTTGTGAATGAATACTAATGAGATCACCCTTGTATGTAGTTGCTGTATTCTATGTTTCCGGCTAGCTCTTAAGATTATAATTTTGGGTAATTGAAATTAAAATATTATTAAATCTGATTTGATATTTGAGGGAGGGTTCAATTTGAATTTTCTAAAAAGTTGAATTTTTTTAAATTATATTTTATGAAAGTAATTTGAAATATTATAATCAGTGAACAATAACCTAAATCTAATTCTATGTTAACCTAACCTTATCTAAATATCCTAATGTAATTCTAATGTAAACAGTGTTTATTATTTCTAAACTTCTTTGTGGAAAGATTAACAATATTGAATTTTTAATACCTTTGGTAAGTTTGTTCATCACTTTATGATTGTTCCTTTTAATTGTCCCTTCTTCGTTTCAGGAATAACACTGGTTTCGTTGGAAACAACACTTCTAGAATGTTCTGAAATTCACAGGCTACTTTGTTGATTTTCTTCAATATATCCAAATTCATTTGAAACTTGATTTCTATGTGATATTTTTCCATTCCCATTCAAGTAATGTATTTTCTGGATTCAATTTCCATTCACAATAACCAAATAATCTTCTTTTTTTAGATGATGATACTTTTTTGAACTTTAATTGATTATGGACCGACAAGGATTCTACTCTGCATATAATTGGAGACTGCCGACTTTTTCTGTGTCTGCCCTATTTATAGTTTTCAAGAAAAGTTGAATTTCAAAGCTTACTAGCTTCTGTCAAAATTATATAAAAATGATGCTTTTGATGATTTTACAAAATTTACAATATTTCCTGGTTTGAAAATCAACTTATTTTTTTAACTACATTTTGATGTATGTTTCATGTTAAACAGAACAGTGAAAGTCTTGCCTTCGTAAACTATTTCAAGTGTCAAAATTTAACAAATTTTAACTTCTAATGCTTATAACTTATAAAATACTTAATATTACTTATGAAATTGATTAAATTTCTTTAGTTTAGATGCTATTACAATTCTATTGATGCCTAAACATCTTGAAGGATATCTCTTACATTAGTCATTTGAAAATATCTGACGTAGATGCTATCTTTCATTGAATTAAGTGAATTTAGAACAAATTTGTCCTATTTACATAATTCTGGTGAGTTATATTTAATTTAGCTTATTCTTTGTCAATATTTTCACTAAAGTTTATATGTGATTCATTATAATAACAAATCTTTTCAACAAATTCTTCATCAATTTCAAATTGGATATCTAAATTCAAATTACTTCTATTTATTGCAACTTTGGCTAGTTTTATATTGAATAATTGTAAATTGAAATCTCCCTGTAAATTCTTTTTATGAACTGTCAACAAGATTACTGTGTTTTGATTATCGTTCAAAGAATTTTAATTTGACTAGTCGTTATGTATCCTGAATATGCTTTTTCTTCATAATTTTAGCTTGTGAGTGTTTTTACGAATTGAATTATTAATATTTTTGTCAGAATGGATATTATTTAATGAATTTTGCTCTAGTTATACTCTAACGAGTCAACTTATATACAAAGGTGAGTCTTTTCCTTAATATATTTATGTAATTATTTATTTTAACTGTAAATACCATGACAATATATATATATATATATATATATATATATATAAAGTGTGTATATATATATATATCTAGATATATATATATATATATAGTGTATATATATATATATATATATATATATAGTGTATCTTGGACATGTTTTTTAAAATTTAGTTCTAAATGTTTTCATGAAATTTATTCATATTGAAATCTGTAGATGTTCTGGAGACTTAGTTCCAGCTATTATGTGTAATAGGCACAAAATATTTGATTCAAAAGAAGTGAAAACACACATTTGGGACATATCATTTGAAAATATTTGAAATGTGGCAGTTTCAATGAATGGACCATAAAAAGATTATTGAAGTGTGATTTTGCTGTCATTTTCTCTGTATCTCTTGGGACTAAGCATTTGGTGGCATGATTGCAAAGTTATCTGACTAAATTATGAGAATTTTTTAACGGAAAACTTCCACCTTGAAACACTTCACTCTCTAGCAGTTTTAGCCTTATTCCGTGAACACATGTATGCAGAGCTCTTATCGAAAATTTTTATCCCCAAATTGTAGCCAGGCAACTAACTGCCCACTAACTGAACTCCTGAAAATATGTTGAAGTTGGAATAAATAGATCTGAGTAGATACTTATCACAATAATCTTGAGATGAAAAATCAATTTCTTTTGTAACATAGTGTTCTGTTCTCTTATATACAATAGATTTTCGCAAAATAAAAACATCATCAATATTGTCCATTTGTTCATTATCATTCTCACACACTCTTCTGCCCTTTGGTGTTTAATTCGTTGACAATATTGTTTCTTTTCAATCGGATCCTACTTTGTTTTGATACAAATCACAACCAATAATAATAATAATATTTTATTCGGTCTAAAATTTACACAATAATCACAATAATATCATTTCAATTTTAAAAACTGTACAACCTAAGCTAAAAGCTTGTGTGCCGCACAGCATCCCACCGTTACCGAATATATCCACCGCACAAAATCAACCCAGCAATTACCACACACACCCACACTTATAACAATGAACTCAGGAAGAAGAGAACCAAACAGAGAACAGAGTATTCTACATCATTGCATTCAAAAATGTTCTATAATTTTGCTTGATGTACTCCGCCAATACACGTCTGTTGATTTTATTCCTAAAATTTAAAAACTTCAGAGCTGGAGGCAGAATATTGAAAAACTTTCCTCCAAAATATTGCAAAGAGTGTCGCAAAGGGCTCTTACGAATGAGTGGCACACGCATTGATTGTCCAAATCAATATCTCGTGGAGAAGTTGTGCTCGACATAACCACCATTGTACCTTATCTGATGAATTATGCATTCGAAGATATATAGTTGTTGTCTTATGTTCATTTTATTACAATTACTGTACAGTAATTCGGCTATATATTTTATCAACCCCCAAGATAACTTTCAATATAATCTTCTGAATGATCTGCAGACCAGAGCATTATCGAACAAACTTCCTCATACAATTAAGGAATATCTCAATATCGACTCAACCAAGGAGTCATAAACTCTCCATATGGTGGAAATATTTGCAACGTCGCGAAGATTGTAAAAAATATGAATTAAATTTCTGAGACAAATCCTAAAATACTCCACGTGCACATCCCATCTCATATGTTGGTCTATGAAAACACCTAAATACTTAATAGAAGAAACCCTTTTAATTTTTGAGCAGGTGCAGGAGTCTTCACAGTCGGATCCATGTACCGTAATAGTTGGGAAATCAGGCTATCTGTTCTTCATGAGGGAAAACGTAATGAAGTGAGATTTGGCAGTGTTGAGACTCAACAAGCTATAACCAGATATGAACCAATCTCATCTCTTCTTCGGCGCCTCTGTATACTGCATCCCATGAACACCCCCTAAAAAGCAACATTGTATCGTCGGCATATTATGAAATAACACAGTTTGCGATATTCAACAACATTAATTGGTTGACGTAGATGAGAAACAGAACCGGTCTCAGAACAGTACCTTGTGGTATACCCATGTTCACAATTCTTTTATCGCTCAACCGCCCACTCAATGAAACCCTTTGGACTCCTTTACGTATATAATTTTTCAGTAATTGAAAACAGTTTCCTCTATACCGGCTTTTTCGAGTCTTCCCAGTAATGTCTCATGCGACACGGAGTCAAAGGTCTTCGCAAGATCCAAGAACACGGCCATGCATTTTTCCTCCTTATTCATAGATTCTATTAACAATGAAACAAATTTTTCCAAGGCGTCTTGCGTTGATTTACCTTCTCGAAATCTGAATTGGTTAAAGTTCAATGTGTTACATTGTTCAAGAAACTGTATTAATCGTGAATTTAAGCTTTTCTCGAATACTTTCGCGACATTGTTAATGAGTGATATCGGCCTAATTCGTTAGCTTGTCTCTTTCGTTCGACTTGTTTACACATATTACCAAGGACTCTTTCCACTCTAGTGGTATAAAAGAAGTCTCAAAATCAAATTTTTGATATGTACTAGAGGTTTTACCAGATATACATGAACCAACTTCAGAAATCTAGCACGAATACCATCCGGGCGCGACGCAGCATTACTCCTGAGAGAGGCAATTACCTGTATTACTTCATTTGTATTTACTGGTTTCAATAATATAGACTTAGAATTTACTTAAGGTTTCGGTAATTTATGCACATTTATGTTCTTTATGCGAGATGCCATATTTTTCCCAATATTTATGAAGAGCTCATTAAACTTATCTACTTTGACCTTGTAATCTTTGAAAGTGGTACCCATTTCATCAGCGATCGTTTGTGGTGAAACTTTTCTTTTAGAAGTTATCAATCCATTTGTTATCCACGGTTTTATTTTTTTTTATTTTGGAGTTTTTATGTTTTCGCCATATGGACTTAATCTAATATATTTTCTAATTTTATTAAATAAATAGCAATAGAATTTTTGTGGGTCCCGTGTTTCACTCAGCACATCCAACCAAGTTTCACTTTGTAGTCTTTCTAACAGACTATTATAATTTATTTGAGAAAATGTCCTATTTCGTTTATTTGTATTTTTACCGAATGATCTAACGAATAAGCAGATCGTATAGTGATCTGTAAGTGAAGTGTGAAACACTCCTGAATCGACTGCATATTTTCGCATTAGTCCACTTTTACCTCTAACAAAAATGTGATCTATTATGGTGGACGAGAAAGCAGATTGCCTCGTTTCTTTTTATTATATATGAAACGAAGCCCTGCATGCTCAAAGTACTCTGATATGAGATTGAAAAGTTTGGATTTTCTTTTAAATTTATATAAACATCCCCTACAACTATTTCTATGTCACACTTTCTCAGATTCTCCAAGTAATCATAAAGATCATGTATAAAGATATTCTTCACCCATGTTGCTGGAGGTCTGTAAGTAGCAGTTAATCCGAGTGTTCTATTACCTACATTCAACAACAACCTCAAAAGATTTACCTCAGTTATTTTAACAATCTTACATTTTGCATTGAGATCTTTCCTAACATACAATAGCAATCCATCATTCTGATTGAACTTCGATTCATTATAATATAAATTAAAACCAGCTATATCAAAATTTTTCAAGCCATTAATTTCCCAACATTCAGAAAGCGCAATAATATCCAGACATTCACATCCCAAAGATTGCAAACTTAAACCAATAGTTATCGAAATTGTTTTGAATTCCTTATATTAAAATGTATCATATTCAATAGTCTCTCCTTCCTGAATTCTTTAAAGGCATTCTCGCAATCGAAAAACACTCCCGCCTTCCTCTCCATGATCTATCCATTACCATTCATCCACACAGACCGAAAAGAAAAAATGGAATCAACAGATTTCTTCTCTGCTCTGCTTTAGCTTCTCGGCGTATCACATAAAGAACATGAGTACTTTTCGATACATAGCTCACCGTCCTCACCGGCTTCAAGTAGAGCAGAGTACAAGCGATCTGACACCGACGTTCCAACGTGGAACAACGTTACAGTCATCATTGGCAGGCTTGCACCCCATTACCAATCTGAAGAGTTCAGGGGTTCTCAAGCCAGAACGAAACGCTTACATCCCCTAGAGAATTTCAAATATGTTACCTAGACTCTCTTCAACTTATGGTTTCTATTCTTATATTCTTTTGTAAGAACTGATACCAAAAGGCGGATGAAAATGTAGACAAATTTTCTAGTATAGAAAAAGTCCGGAAATAGTTTAAAATGAAAAACATAGAATTTCTCGAAAAGATGAGTAGGAAAAATTTTTCACAGAATCCATTTTATTTTTGATTAGGAGCCAGTTCATGTATGCATGTTAAAACAATCACGTCGTCCACCGTCCGAATCCAGACATCATTAGCAAAGAAAATCGTTCAGTTACAGAACAAAGAAATATTTGGAATAAAAAATCTTTAGGCTGAATCAATAACCAAAACTTAAGAAAAAAAGCTGTAAGAAAGAACTGAGATTTCCATATTGGCCAAAAGCTTATGTTATCAGACGAAATTTCAAAATTGCGGTTCTTGCTGCGAAGACAATACAGAAGTGTTTGATGCTGTTTATGGCATGGAGGCGTCATTCGTACAGATCAGCCGAATTAATTTATTTGAATATGAATATGCTAATTATGAGCATTACGGCATATTATGGTCGGTTTTAAGCATGAGCAAATTTTTTTCTGCATTTTTAAAGTGAAAATATCGAGGATACACTTCCTAACTTCAATTAGCTTGCAAATGTATGTCTTTTATGTATATTTATATACTCTAGATGGTGCTAGTGTATGATTAATATCTATTTGTCTCTGTGTATAGCGAATATAGATACTTGACAGATTTGTGGTCTTTGACCTTACCGAGTTTTTTTTTTTTTAAGTATGGAATTGTTATACAGATGAATGTTACAATGTCTCGATTCGCAGAACTTTATATTACCACAGTTCACACAACACTCATTAACGATATATGGTACAGATCAGCCAAATTAATTTATTTGAATATTCAATGTTCTAACCGATGATATTGATAAAACAACAGTAGAAAGATGAAAATGTAACTATTCCGAGACACATTCGCGAATTTATAAGGTTTTCTACTTCTAAAAAAAAATTTGAATATCAACACAGATTTAATCTGTTAGTCTTCTACAATTTTAATTTCAAAAAATTTTTATTCAGAAAACTTTTAGAATTAAATTAATGTCTACAATAGGCACCGCTTATATTTAATAGACGTATATAATCAAAACTCAATATATAATATCAAATGGAATGAATAAACCAACAGATATAAAAAGTCATTAAAATTAATAAATAAATATTTAAAGGAGACAAAATTTTGTTTCTGATCTTACCTTTAAGAACACCAACTGCCTTTTAAAAACATGAACACAACTTAAGGACTTCTCAAAAAATATAATTCATTTGAAATATTCAATATATTCAAATACTCGAATAAGTTAATTCAGAAATCTCTCAAAACATGCACTATATAAAACAAATATAATTCTAGGTAATCTCTTCATCGATCCAAAATGATATTCCAAATATCAAAATCAAATAACTATCACCATATCTCAACTTACATGTGTTTACAATATGATTGCTTCAAACAGACTAACTTTAAAATTCAAGATGGTCTATGTTTTAACAAAATCACAGAAAAGTGTAAGGTATTTTTAAGGATATATTCAAATCATTGACATTCCATAATGAGATTTATTAAAGCCTAAATATAATTATATATTATATATAAAATAAAATGGAAAAATGCTTTTTACTTGATGGAAGAAATATAACAAAATTTGAATATCAAAGCAGATTTAATGTGTTGGTCTTCTTCAATATTAATTAAAAAAAAAATTTTATTCAAAAAACTTTTAGAATTAAATTCATGTCTACAATAAGCACCGCTTATATTTAATAGACGTATATAATCAAAACTCAATATATAATGTCAAATGGAATAAATAAACCAACTGATATAAAAAAGTAATTAAAATTAATAAATAAATATTTAAAGGTGACAAAATTTTGTTTCTGATCTTACCTTTAAGAACACCAATTGCCTTTTGAAATATTATATTATTATATCTGTTGGTTTATTTATTCCATTTGACATTATATATTGAGTTTTGATTATATACGTCTATTAAATATAAGCGGTGCTTATTGTAGACATTAATTTAATTCTAGAAGTTTTTTGAATGAAAATTTTTTCGAAATTGAAATTGTAGAAGACTAACAGATTGAATCTGTTTTGATATTCAAATTTTGTTATATTTCTTCTATCAAATAAAAAGCCTTTTTCTATTTTATTTTCTTTTTCTTCTACTTACAGTAACACTAGGCGAAGCTTAAAAATCAATATCATTTATTTGAATTCAATGAACAAATAAACAAAAAACGCGCGAGAAGAATTCTTTTATCAACTTTTTATCATATTTGTATCCCTGGTACAACTCATTCCACATTTTTCTCGTTTTTCTCAATTTTTTATTGTTTTCAATGAAAATGTCCATTCAAAAATATGCCCCGCCTTAGAATTTCAAGTTCCTATGTTTTTCAATATTCCAGGGAGAACGAATTATCCAATAAATTCCACTGTCTAACCTCATGAATAGTCAGAATTCCGAGGAAGTCTGCCAGAACTGAAGAATTCAGATTGAGCGGTGCTAATATGTAGGGAGCACGTCGATGTTTGCAATTTGGAGAATCCTTTATCGATCGAGATTGGAATCCGAGAGTATTGTTGGTTCAGCGAATGTTCTTGCTAAATTAGATAAACTCGGCGTGTTTGCTTCGGTTTCATTTTGAAGAGTTCATCTTCGAATAGACTACGTTCTAAACATTGCATATAAAACGCCGCGGACGTTTGGCGGTTGCGTTGCTTACATTAGCATAATTTTCGGCACTATTCTTTGAAATTTCAGCCTGAAGCAGTGATATATTTCATTCTTTGACATGTGTGTTTGGCTGAATATCTGATTGATATTTCCATTTTAAATACGTTAAAATCCAAGACTTTAACAAGTTTCGATAGATTGTTTTGGTGATACTAGTGCAGTTGGTTACTTTTTTGATCTGCTCGCTGATTCTTCGGAAACAAAGTGAGTCATTATTTATTGGTACAAAGCATAGCAAAGGAACTGGGTAATGCATCTGGGTTGTGATAAGCCGTAAGTTTGATATTCCTAAGGCGATACATACACGTTGATAACTGACTGAGTGTACTGTTTCTCACATTGGACTATTTCTGAGTTGTGAATTCGCATAAAATGGCAGACGAAAGAGATATTAGTAAAAAGGTATTATATCATGATATAATTCGTACTACAACAGAGTTGAAGAATAGTAGTGAGGCAAGTGAAACTAGAATCTTACTAAAAGTTGAATATATAGAACAAAAGATTGTTCAACTTGAGGAGGAGAACTAAGAACTGAAAACAGAGGTTGAATTCTGAAGAAGAAGCAGTAAAAAGAACAATTTTCTCATTTTTGGCTTGAACAGGCGTCCTAAAGTGTTATCACTGGGGTTTATATGTGATACTATAAAACAGCTAGTTGGCGTTGCTCTCACCGAGACTGATATACATTCTATCAAGAAAGTACCGGGAATTATCGATTTAAATCTGGCGGGGCAATGACGCAGTTAAACATTTTTTTTCCTAGGTTGGTACCACTGTCCTTAATTACTATGCCAAGCTTGGGCGGGATCTGTCAACTAGTGTGCTTGCAACAGCTGATTAAGTCAGTCGATGTCAGAGTGCGTGCCGATTTTTACTATGGGTGATTACGTTGAGCAAAGAATTTGTTTGAAGTTTTGTGTTGCAAATGAATTTTCGTGTGCCGATGCATTGAAAATGTTGCAAAAGGCCTTTGGTGATAATGCTCTATCGAAAACTCGTGCATATCAGTGGTACAGAGCCTTCAAGGACGGTCGTGCAGTGGTCGAAGACTTGCCTCGTTCCGGACGCCCATCGACGGCTTCGATCGAAGATAACGTCGATAAAATTAAGGAAAGGGTGCTGGAAAACCGTCGTACCAGCTTGAGAGAGATAGCACATGATCTGAGATAGATGATAGATGAGAAAGGCCGCACGACTCGTACCGAAAGACCTGAATTTTCTTCAAAAACGTCATCGCGAACAGGTTGCTTCAGACATGCTGGATCGCTGTAATTCCGATTCTACATTCATGGAACGCATTATAACTGGTGATGAGAACTGGGTCTACGAGTACAATATGCAAACAAGCCAGAAATCATCGGAATGGGTGGCAAAAAATGAGCCGAAACCGAAAAAACCACGCAAAAGCTGCTCGAAAATGAAGGTGATGCTCATTGTTTTCTTCGATATCCGTGGCGTGGTGCACTACGAATTCGTTCCAGAGGGTCAGACGGTAAACAAGGAGTATTACCTAGGCGTTATGAAACGTTTGCGTGAGCGTATCCGTAAGTACGAAAAAGTAGTTTGAGTAAACTGCGAGTTCTCATATCACACTTATGCCTATATATATCGTTAACTACTTACATATTGAAAATTGTGGAATATTTCTGTTATTTTTGAACTTTTTTTCAAATCTTTATTTTTCTATAATTTTAATGCATTTTATTCAGAAGTCGGGTAAATTCTTTAACAAGACTGCTGTTCTTTCCGTTTTTTCTTGTATACTTTTATCTATTAATATAAGTCATAGGCTAGGAGAATAATGCACATATAAGAACCTTTTAGATTGAAATAATTCAAACGAAATTGGCTGAGACTGTTGATGAATTGAATTGTATATTCGATGAAACTAAAAACTGGAGTTTTAACATTTTTCACACCAATACAAGAAGTATAGGTGAGAATTTTGACGAGCTAAAAATATTGTTGACCACGTTGATACCAATAGCCTACAGTATTATCTCAATGGTTGCCCTACGTGTGACTTACATATGTTGGTTGGAGAAGTAAATATTAACATCTTGGGAAAGAATGATCATGTACAGGATTATTTGAATACCCTGGAAGAACATGGTTTCATTTCCGCTATAAATAGGTATACAAGAGTTCAAGTAAATAGCCAAACATGTATTGACCATTTGTTCATCAGGAATAAAATGTCAACATAGAATATCGTATCTGCTGATTTCGAAACCAACATCACTGATTACTTATCTATGATGGCTCGCATAACCTCACCTGTGAAAAACTTCAATAATATTGAAACTACCACGAAAAAATTTCTTGAAAAGGAGAAACTTATATCATCATTACGCTCTGAGAATTGGAAAGTCGTTCATTCATGCTCAGATGTTGATACGGGTGTTAATACTCTCATACAAATTCTGAATACCTACCTTGATGCTAATACGTGTACAAAACAAACAAAGGCAAGGAACAGGGGAAAAAATCTTGGATAACGTCAGGCCTTGTGAACTCAATCAATGAAGAAAACAGTTTATTCAAAATTATGAAGGAAAAACCTACTGATGAAAACAAACCAAATCGGAACCAGCTCATAATTTACACTAAAATGAAATACTTTCAAGGTGAAATTTCACGAAGCAGATTCAGTTCTAATGCATTGTGGAGATGGGTAAGTGAAGTTGTCAGTAAAGTTCCTAGGAAATGAATGAAATTCGGTTGAGAGCAGGCTGTGTGAGTGCAAGTGGGTATGAAATTGCTGGAGAGTTCAATTCACATTTCTCCAAAATAGGAGAGAACCTGGCTGATAAAATAAGGTAAAATAAGAATATCAATGCTGTTAGTAGAGATTCGTTTCACCTATCGGAAATAAATAAAGCCTATCTACACAAAAGGAGACAGACTTACCGTAAACAATTATAGATCCATATCTCTCATAAAATTTCTCAAAAGTTTTTGAAAAATTACTGAAAAACAGAATGGTCAGCTATTTGAGTAAACACAGGATATTATCCAGTAAACAATATGGATTCAGGTGGGGTAAGTCAGCTGAGGATGCAATAGCGGCCATTACTGGCAAATTCAGATCTCTTATAGTCAAGAAGTGTCCAGAATTATGTGTTTGTCGATCTACCGAAGGCGTTCGATACGGTATAGCACGACCAACCATTGGTGGTACTCGAGAATGTTGGTTTCAGGGAAATTTCGTACAAACTTATGAAGAGTTATTCGGAACATAGATGACAACTTGTTCAGATTGCTGATAATAAGAGTGATGCTGTTGAAGTCGAATGCAGAGTTCCTCAAGGAAGTGTATTGGGCCCATTACTCTTCACTATGTATGTGAATGATCTGTTCGCAATAAAACTCGATGGTGATGTGGTAGGATTTTCTGACGAAAATGCTTTAATATATATTGCTAAAGACAGGGAAGCACTCAAAAAATAATCGAAACCGACTAATAATAGAGTGGTTCAGTGGACGACTGCTGACAGCTAACTTTGACCTGCTTCATGAGTTTCATATTTTATACATATGCATATACATCAAATAACTATCAAAAATCCCCACTAGGGAAAAGATGCGGATATTATATTATGCTCTAGTGGAAAGATACCGCAGGTATGGCTTTGTAACGTGGGGCGCTGCTTCAAAAATATACTTAAAAAAATCAGAAAAAATTCAGAAATCTATATTGAAGGTAATCTATAAAAAACCATATACTTACCCCACGGACAGTTATATTTGGATTCAGGGTTTTTTATGTAAGACAGCTATTTTTCGTCACTGTAACTTGTAGACAACATGAACACAAGTCAGAACTTGTATATTGAATGAATATGATACAAGAAATAAATCAAACACAGTAGTTCTACCTAAAGCAAATAATAATACGCTGCAGAGATATCACCTGTACTTGGCACCAAAATTCTATGACATAATCTCGCCAGAATTCAGGAAAATCAATTCTCATAAGCTTTTCAAATCAAGAATGGAAAAGTGGTTGTCTTCAGAGCCTAGGTTGAAAATACATCAATTTTCTGATGTTACTAACACATAACACAAATACTTCCTTGAAGTTGTTCACTATTTTTAACACTGCCTTGATGAACAAAATGTTGAAAAATCTGACCAAGATTTGTTTGAGCATTCGTTGAAAAAACAATTAAAAAATTAAAAATCCACTGGAAATTTGCGATATACAAATAAATATGTAATAAATCCATAAATGCACCTATTTTGAATGCAAAAGGAATAGACAATCGACAAGGAAAATATACACACATCGTCAAAAGTCTTGGCCTCCCCTATCAACTCTCAGCTTGTTGAATGTAACATGATAATTTTTTGTGTGTGGAATCTTCACTATCTTATCACCTAAATCAAAACAACAAAATGTTTCTTGTTCAGTCTTCAGCGAATAACGAGAGTTGTAATATGTAGAATATTCCGTGGAAAATGCCAAGACATTTAATTTTTCACTTTGATTGGAGAAGAATAGTAGCCCTACATCCAGAAACTTTGTTGAACCACCATATTACACAACGCTTGAATATTCCACGGACTTCAGTGAGGCGCACTGTGGCCTTTTTCATGGAAACCGGTAGCGTTGACCGCAGACCGGTGCCTGGTCGACCTAGAGTAACATCTGCAAGGGAAGATAACTATATCGCAAATTTGACTCAAAGGAATCGAACGGTATCTTCAACAGCCCTCCGAAGTCATTTGTTGAGGACCTTTAGACGAGTAATCTCAACCAGTACCATAAGGAGACGGTCACATTCCTCAAATTTAAGGGCAAGAAGATCTTTAATAGTACCTTCTTTATCACGTGGACATAGAGCTACCCGTCGGCAATGGGCAGAACACCACCAAGACTGGCTTTAACCACAATGGCGCAACGTACTTTTTTCGGACGAGTCACGATTCGGTTTACAAAGGGATAGTCGACGGGAAAGGGTTTGGAAAGCTCCAGGCAGACTAGAGGTTTAGTCAGGGAAGTTGTGCCCTTTCAAGGCGGATCAATAATGTGCTGGGGAGTATAATGTACGGTCGTCGTACCCCTCTTATTATCGTTGAACGAACTATGACTGGTGCCATCTACGTAAACATCATTGAACCAATCATTTCTCTTCTGCGTAACGAATTTCATTTATCAGGATGATAGCGTCTCACCACATCGCACACGAAAGGTTCAAAACAATCTTCAAGAGAACAATATCCAGATAATCAACTGGCCTATAAACTCACCAGACAAGAATCCAATGGAGCACGTATGGGATTACTTAGGGAGAGCAATATCTATTCGCCAAAACCCACCTCCAACTTTTCAGGAATTGACTTTAGCCCTTCAGGAAGAATGGAACTATATGTCTGAAAATTTCATTAATGACTTTATTCCTGGGATGCCTAGCCATATTGGGCAGTCGATTCAGTTGTTGAATAACTATAATTAATCAAAAATAAATAATCGATTAATTTTTCTTTTTTCTAATTTTTCCTATTTTGTCTCATCCTGCGTGAAGCAAAGGGTAACAAAGAAAGAGGAAAACATTTATCTCATTTTCAGAACATAGATTGTTAATTTCTTGAGAAACCTTTAGGAGTCAAGACTTTTGACGATATGTGTATATTTCAGTTGAAAATTTTAAATATATATGACACTAATTGAATATGTCAAAATTGCTTGAATCAGTAGGTGAAATAAAATTCAAAACATGTCAGCATATCATTAAAATCTGTGAAGAATTGTAAAAGCCCAAAGGAGACATGTAAACGTGAACAGTCACAAAATCAATAATCTGTTGAAATCAACACACAAGGGCACAATATATTATAAATTTCATGCGTATTTGTGTAAGGCCAGCAAATAATAAAAACAGGAGTAACAAAACCATGATATACACAACATCATAAGTTCCAAAAGGTGAGCAAACATTCGCAAAGGTTGATAAAAAATATGCTTTTTTGAAAGTATTCAAGTTATTATGAGTATCGATAGCTCAGTGGTAAGAGTTTTGGGTTCGTAATGGAGAGGGTTTGGGTTCAAATCTTATTCAGGTGGGAAACAAATTTTGTAGTTGGACGGGTCTCGACCACCATTTTACTGTTGGCACGAAAATTAACAGTGCTGTGACCTAAAGTAGCGTAAGATTGCAGTAACAAAGTCTACCCAGATCACAACTGAACTCCTAACTCCCACAAGCTGATGAAGCTTCTGACAGATCTTCAAAGAAGATCTAGGAGTATGAGGATAATACAAGACTAATAATATTGGACAGTTTCTGCGGAGAAATTTTAGTGTTGAATTTTGAAACGAGATATTGAAATGATCTGACTGACTGACTTGTACATACGAGTTGGTTTCTTTGTCAGGTATAATATGAGTGATCGGACAGAATGTAACTGCACCTATTATTATTATTTATGGCGAGTGGGCGTCTATCAACCCTATCACTGCTTCTGCGCGGACTATTGTCTTATCCTTATTTATATCTCCTCGACGGGATCAAGTTTTGGGATAAAACAGATAATGATGTTCAGGGGTAATTTTTTCAGTTCGCAGTGAGCTATAAAAACCTGACCAAATACTTTGAATCTGATACGACTCACCGCTGGGCACTCTGAGACGATGTGCATGGCTGTTTCAGTGTCCTCAAGACACAGCCTGCATTCATCGTCTTCAGCCAGACCGATTTTGTGCAAATGCGCTTTCAGTCTGCAGTGACCTGTCATAATTCCGACAACTGTTCTTAGTTTGGCCCTATCCAGACCTAGCGCTAGGTTCGTCATATTTTTGATCGAAGCTGTTCCAAGGAACAACTTCGAATGTTTCAGGTCAAAATGGCTTCGCCAGAAAGACTCTAGTCTTGAGTTCTTTCTGCCTGTTATCGCCTGCTTGGTCCCTTGCTGGTATTCCCAGGAACGGTTCCGGTCCTACAAGAGGCAGCGCAGCTCTAGCAAACGCCAGCCGATCTGCCTATTCGTTACTCAAATAGTTTGACTGGCTATCCAAAAAAGAGTGACTCTATTTTACATACCGAGCCTGTTCAAAGTCGTACGGCAACTGAGACTGTTCTCGAGGTACTAGAGCTGGATTCCAGAGCTTTCAGTACTGACTGACTATCAGTAAATATTTTGATTTTGCCGTGGCGGATTTGCCATTTTATCAGCGGTTCTGCCACGGTCTCAATGGCAAATGATTCTGCTTGGAATATGGTTGCGTTTTGACCGAGACTCAATTAGATGTTAATTCTCGGTTTGCTTCCATAGACTCCCACTTCTGTTCCGTTCGTCATTCGCGAGCCGTTTGTGAACAAGCCAAGGTTGGTCCTCATGTATAGCATGAGTGATCGGACAGAATGTAACTGCACCTATTGTGATGAAATTTAATGTTGATACACATGTAAGGAAGCCAACGTATGAGCAAACTCGAAATAAAATTTAGCAGTTGAATATTTTTTATCGCTGAACAATATATATTTGATGGTTTCGGTCTTTACTTGACGGGAATTCATTTTCAATTAGTAATAAATAGAATTCAATTACCTCAAACATTTTATTGTTAAATGTTGTTTCGTCACACTGTGGCTTAAACATATTCCACATTTGAACAGTTCAACCATAACGTTCCAAAGCATTCTCATGAAAGCGTAGTAAATTTCTGAGATACCTGAACTTGAGAATCATCCAACGCAGCTTGTTACTGGTGAAGTCGACATGTGCATCTTGAAATCTCTGTAGTCCTTTTGAGGCCACTGAAGGTTGGAGCAATAGAACAATAGCAGCTGAATGGCAAATAGCAGGGCATATAAATAGCATTGAACTCGTCAGCTACCTTAGTAGTATAGCTGTGACAGTTCTAGCTCGCTTTGCATAAATGCATGCAAACCCATAAATTATCGGTCAAAAATTATGTAAATCACATCCATGATAATTATGCATCACGGGGTGAAGAGTCAATGCACATAAATTATCAGTCATAAAATGTCAATTTTATTACATCCGTAATAATTATGCATCTGGGGTTGAAGGGTCATTTCGTTTCAGTGGTTTTCAATTGTAAATCATTTTTTTGTAATCAAAGTACACAATGCATCTCGGGGTGGAAAGTCAATGCACATAAATTATCAGTCATAAAATATCAATTATTTTACTTACATCCGTGATAAAAATGCGTCTGAGTGTGTAGTTTCGTCTCATCTCCTTTCAATGGTTTTCAATTGTGAATTATTTTTGGTTTGAATGTAGAATTAAAGCATTTTAGTATTAGAACAAGTATTCTTAATTATCGAAAATCGTAGTTTGAGGTGAGGTATTTAAGTTAAAAAAAACTGAATAGAATAGGTATCTTTTCTTGTTGACAATTGTTGATTATCTTTTGTTTTTAGACGAACGAATTATAAGTTAATTTTTTTTACTGCAGTAAATATTTATAATTTGTTCATAATCATGTGTATAGTTTCAAGGTGTGAGTTCAAAAAAAAACTTAATAAATTTAATATAGAAATTATAAAGTCATATCTGGAAGACGTCGTCGTTCGAACATACGTCGCAGTACAGTGAATGCCAGAAGAGCACGTTCATCAAGAGATTAAGAATCGTCAACGAAATGTGTGGCTCGCCTCAGCCAGCTTCGGGATAGATATAGAGCTGACAGCGTGAGGCTCACCGCACTCCTTAATAGAGCGTGAGGCTCACCGCAGCCAGGTTAGGGATAGACATCGAATCTAGAGAACCAGTGAATCGTCCGCACAGACACATAGTAATACCGAACAAAACGTACAACCGAACAACAGCAGATTCAATAGAGTAACTAATTCATGGGTAAATAAAAAAAATTCTGCATGAATTACGATCCTTCGATTCCCTACGAGGACTATCGAATAGTTTCAATATGTACCATGAAGAGTGTGAACATTGCTTGGCAATGAAATTCAAGGATGAATCGAATCATCTGTTACTTACAAGGAAAAGTAAAATTAGAAGAAATTCTTCCTACATCTGAACCAATTTACTCTCTCCTTACGGGTGATCATCCGAAATCCAAATAATTCATGGGTAATATACGCCGTTATGAAAATGCATTTCAAATGACTTATTTTAAGAATAAGTAAGTCGTTGAGCGTGGTTTTATGCCTAATTGAAATTTAAGCGCAAGTGTATCACTAAGCTGGGAACTTGATACAACTTCGACCCGATGATCACAAATTTCTGCAAATTTATTTTATTGTAGATCCAGATACACAAGCATCCACGTGGTTCAAGTGTAGTACAGCCAATTTATAGAGATTTGATCAGATGTCTCCAAGATATGTTACATTCTTATAACTGCTACATACAGTCATTGAAACTGCGATTGAGAGTGTTCCAATAGATACTACTGATTTGAATGTCGTAACCCATGCAAATAAAAATCTTGTTGGAGAACACAGAGGAAGATATAATGCGCCTTCCACGATTTAAGTAGCAGTGGAGATAGCTGGATAGCAATTTGACATAAGAGATATTATGTCGCATAGTAGTGATGATAATTTACAAAAAATTTCAGACTTACACAGATCTTATGACAGCTTACAATATCCTTTGACGCTATGTAGCGGAAAAGATGGTTATGCCATTAATATTTCTCAAGTTGACCCAATCAGTGGTGCGTAAGCTCCACTGACACTGCGTAAAGCAGTGTCATGTATGAATTAGCATTGCTATCGTATAATAACAAGAGGTAACAATTTCAACCCTTTGCTTAGATATGGAATGGTAACAAACCAATACTTGGTCGATCAATATGCAAAAATTGAATTTGAGAGATTGGCTTACATCCGTAATAATCAAACTAAATTGAGAGCAGAAAATTGCGTTCACCTTCAGGATGCTCTAATGTCGAATTAATACAAGACAGTTGGTTATACTACCTTCATCATTCACAGATGGACCTCGATATTCACGTGAAAAATCGCAGGACGCAATGGCTTATGTCAGACATTACGGTAAATCTGATTCATTCATAACTGCAACATGTAGCCCAAATTCGCTAGAAATCAGAGAAGATATTAACCAATTCAACTTCACGAGACAGATACGATATAGTTAACAGAGTCTTCCATTTAAAAGTACAGAAACTCCTGCACCGCATTAACATGTCTCATATATTCGGTCCGCAGTGCTGTTACATGTATACTATAGAATGGCAGAAACGTAGTTTGCAACATGTCCATCTACTGGTGTGGTTAGTGAACAAAATTAGGCTAAATAGATTTGACAGCGTTGCAAATTCAAACATCTACTAGCGATGACGGATATCCCAAATATCGTCGACGATCGCCAGAACAGGGTGGACAAAGTGCCACCGTCCGAAACCAATCTTAATAAACACATGATACATGGTCCTTGCGGTAATTTAAACCCTAATACTCCATGTATGCGAGATTCCAAATGCAGCAAAAATTTTCCGAAGTCGTTCCAAACCAAACATCTACTAGGGATGACGGATATTCCAACTATCTTCCACGATCGGCAGAGCAGGGTGGACAAAGTGCCACCGTCCAAAATGACGATATTGATAACCGATGGATCGATCCCTATAATCCACTGCATTTAAAAATTTTGATGCCCGCATCAACGTAGAATTGTGCAGTTCAATAAAGTCAATCCAATATGTTACTAAATACATTAATAAATGTAGCGATCAAGCCACTTTCAGTATACAATCACCAAATGAAGTGGAAAAATATCACTGTGGACGTTACATCTGCAGCTTTGAAGTAGTATGGAGAATTTTATCATCGAAGTGCACGACCGGGCTTCCACTATTGTCTACCTTGCAGTTCATTTAGAATATGAACAAAGAGTATAATTCACTGAGAACAATATACAGGAAGTTGTTAATAACCCGCAGGACACAACATTAACAGGATTCTTCTAGTTATGTGCTCAATATGATTTCGTGAAAACACTGACATGACAAAATTCCAAGTTTCTATACATGGAATCAGAGTTCTTAAACCTTTCAACGGCAAAAATAATTTCCTGCGGTCGATGGTTTCCCCGAAGTAAAAAAAAAAGATGCTCTTGGCATAGTCTACGTGATTCATCCCAACAACAGCCAATGCTTCTATCTCAGAATATTACTGCATGTTGTAAAATGTCGACATCCTTTGCACACCTGAGAACTGTAACAAGGTATTATTTACAATACTTATCAAAAAGCGTGCAAAGCCATGGGGCTTTTGGAAGACGATTCTCACTGGGAAAACACATTAACAGATGCAGCTATTTGCAATTCAACTGCATCATTAAGATATTTATTTGCCATCATAGCAGCGTTTCGTCACGTTACTGATTCTGTTACTCTATGGAATAAATGTCAAGAAAATATGGCCTGATTCAGCGACGGCGGGAGATACTTTCAGATAATATAGAACATGGTCAAAATATATTTGGAAAAGCATTATTTGAATTGGGTAATGTACGGCAATTACTTTCTGGTTAATCGATCAAGGATTTTGAGCTGCTGATAACAGCTTATACTACTAACTCAGATTTAACGAATTATGCACACTCTACCTTCAAGCTACCGCTGAAAATCGCAACCGATGATAATTACAATGACTGTAGTGTTTCTAAACAGCAATACAAGAAAATTGATGCATGACTGCTCACTAACAGTCTGGGACGAAGCCACCGTGTCAAACAAGACGAATGTGGAAGCACTGTATAGGAGAATGCGTGATTTGCGCAGCAAAAATTCACCTATGGATAAATGACCAAATCTATTCTCAGGAGATTTCCGTAAAATCCTACCAGTTGTGACTCGAAGAACACGTGTTGACGAAATAAATGCTTCCCTAAAAAGATCCTTTGGCCACAAGTCAATAAAGTAGAGCTTAAAACTAACATGGGGGTTTTATTGTCTTCACGTGAGAACAGGCTTTTTTCGGAGATGCTGCTAAAAGTTGGCAATGGAGAGTTAACACAAAGTGATTGAAGGATTAATTGGTTATAAGATGTCGGCAAGTGAGGACGATGCATGTGAGCGCTCTGCGAATAAGTTAAATAGTGATGAAGTCAAATTCAATTTGTGCAATTTTTGTAACAAAAAGGTGGTCGACTCGATGAACTGCATTAAGTATAATGCAATGTTGCATAAATAATGCCGGAACAAATCCAAAAAATCGTCTACAGTAACTTGTATGCAAGTATCAAGTATGGAAGAATCTTCGAATAAATCAGCTAAAATGCCAATTACAGAAACTAAATTTGGAAATGAATTTCTTACGATGCAGGTGAAACTGCTGAACGAATTATTAGTTGAGGTAAAAAGTAAAAACCTTATATTAATAAAAAATAATGAACTTCTGACCGAAAAGATTAAATTCCTTGAAAGTGATACTGCACAAGAAAACGAAAACAAGAGTTGGTTAATAAGCCAAAATTATCGCTGCAGATCCCTGGAATAGATCCAGGCAAGACACTTGTCACATCTCCATCAGTTTCTATATCTGCATCAACGTCAACGAATGTTAACACTAACAAAAATGAAATCAACAACAGTAGTAAAGAGAGGATAACGAGCAGGAATGGGCCACTGTACTACACAAGAGAAATATAAATAGATCTAATACTAGTTTACCTGCTAAGAAAGGGCACCCTTCCGATAATTTCAAAATCAAAATGAAGAAAACGGTACTTGCACTGGAACAATGATAATAACACAAAACTCGAAGGAGCAATACGTAAGAAATGAATATATGTGGGTCAAATTGTAGGCCCAAATATCTGCGTGGTGGATATTATATATTAGATTAAAGACTTACATGTTGGTGTAAAAGCTGAGGTTAAGGAATTACCCACAAAATGGGCAAATTCAGCTTTTAGCGTTGGAGTACCGGATGATGATACCTTTGAAAAATTAAATCGCCTTATTTTCTGACGAACTGGCGTTATTTTAAGAGGATTGAATTTCAGAAATTATTTCCGGAAACCACAGGGACGAAAAGAAGGATAGATAAAAGTATATGTCTCCTACATCAAATTATACTGGCTAGTCGAACATCTCTCTTGAATTTAGAACATATACTGCAGAATCATCATGTGAGTATAGTTTGTCTGACGGAACACTGGAAATCTGAAGAACTCAAACATTATATACCCGGAAGATTTATGCTGGCCTCTTCTTACAGTAGAGAGGTCGACATGGTGGATGCGTAATTTATGTTGAAGAAGGTATAGTTTGTTCTGAGAGACTATATTATAAAGTTTTGAGTGAACTATTTTGTTTTGAATGCTGTGCCTCAAAATTAGTAGTTGAGTTTGTATTTATAGACCTAATAGTTTGCCCAATATAGAGATATTTTTAGAGAAGTTCAAAGCCGGCGATTTTAATATAGATATTCTCACACCATCGAATGATTGCAGGACCTTTCTTTGAATTTTGGATTACTACAACTTGAAGATTACAACAAGAGAACCTACTAGAAGGACAACCACTAGCTCATCATGCTTGTATAATATCATCACAAACACTGATGGAAAGACCATAATCACAGAAGAAAACTTGTCGGATCACTCAGGTCAGAAGTTCATTTTTGAGGTAACTTCTCTTTCTCAGAACTTGGTTCAAAATAGAAGGCGAACTAGACAGTATAAAGAGAGAAATCATATAGTGTTTAATGAATCCCTACTGAGTATTGACTGGTCCAATTTATACTTACTACCAGAAAATAATATGAATGAAATGTGGAATTTATTTTTTTATCTTTTTAAAAGTTAATTTGATAATGATTTTCCAATAAAGATAGTAAGTGTTAAAAAACATCGGAGATTTGAGATATCTAATGAAATTCAATCATAAAATAGAAAGGCTTTTTACTTGATAGAAGAAATATAACAAAATTTGAATATCAAAACAAATTGAAATATGTTTATCTTCTACAATTTTAATTTCCAAAAGAATTTTTTATTCAAAAATTTTAGAATTAAATTAATGTCTAAAACAAGCACCGCTTACATTTAATAGACGTATATAATCAAAACTCAATATACAATGTCAAATGAAATAAATAACCCAGCAGATATACGAAAGTAATTAAAATTAATAAATAAATATTCAAACGAGACAAAATTTTGTTTCTGGTTTTATCTTAAGAAATACTACTTGCCTTATAAAAACATGAACACACTTGAAGGACTTCCCAAAGAATATAATTTATTTGAAATATTTAATACATTTAAATATTCGAACAAATTATTTCAAAAAACTCTAAAAAATGTGCACTATATTTTCAAAAAACAAATATAATTCTAGATAATCCCTTCATCAGCCGTTTTTAATAATCCAAATATCAAAATCAAAAACATAACCTACATCACTCACGTGTTAAAAGACTTAAGCTTCGAACTACAGATCAACTATATATTCAAGATTGATCTATGTTCTAACAAAATCAAAGAACAAAGTGAGTTATTTTAAGGTTTACCTAAATCCATTGACACCGTATAAAGAGATTTATTGAAGCCAAAATATAATTATATATTATATATAAAATAAAATAGAAAGGCTTTTTACTTGATAGAAGAAATATAACAAAATTTGAATATCAAAACAAATTGAAATATGTTTATCTTCTACAATTTTAATTTCCAAAAGAATTTTTTATTCAAAAACTTTTAGAATTAAATTAATGTCTAAAACAAGCACCGCTTACATTTAATAGACGTATATAATCATATAGATATACTTTCGTATATCTGCTGGGTTATTTATTTCATTTGACATTGTATATTGAGTTTTGATTATATACGTCTATTAAATGTAAGCGGTGCTTGTTTTAGACATTAATTTAATTCTAAAAGTTTTTGAATAAAAAATTCTTTTGGAAATTAAAATTGTAGAAGATAAACATATTTCAATTTGTTTTGATATTCAAATTTTGTTATATTTCTTCTATCAAGTAAAAAGCCTTTCTATTTTATTTTATATATAATATATAATTATATTTTGGCTTCAATAAATCTCTTTATACGGTGTCAATGGATTTAGGTAAACCTTAAAATAACTCACTTTGTTCTTTGATTTTGTTAGAACATAGATCAATCTTGAATATATAGTTGATCTGTAGTTCGAAGCTTAAGTCTTTTAACACGTGAGTGATGTAGGTTATGTTTTTGATTTTGATATTTGGATTATTAAAAACGGCTGATGAAGGGATTATCTAGAATTATATTTGTTTTTTGAAAATATAGTGCACATTTTTTAGAGTTTTTTGAAATAATTTGTTCGAATATTTAAATGTATTAAATATTTCAAATAAATTATATTCTTTGGGAAGTCCTTCAAGTGTGTTCATGTTTTTATAAGGCAAGTAGTATTTCTTAAGATAAAACCAGAAACAAAATTTTGTCTCGTTTGAATATTTATTTATTAATTTTAATTACTTTCGTATATCTGCTGGGTTATTTATTTCATTTGACATTGTATATTGAGTTTTGATTATATACGTCTATTAAATGTAAGCGGTGCTTGTTTTAGACATTAATTTAATTCTAAAAGTTTTTGAATAAAAAATTCTTTTGGAAATTAAAATTGTAGAAGATAAACATATTTCAATTTGTTTTGATATTCAAATTTTGAAATTCAATCACTTAAAGCCGAACTTGATTTACTCTCAAGATACAGTGATAACTATTTAGAAAACTATAAAAGATTAAAGCGATCCTATGATTTGGCATTGAGTTCTCAAAAAACAAATTACTATAATAATACAACTGAAGAAGCAGATAATGAAAATGAGGCCATCTGGAATATAGTACAATAAGTAACTAATTGTAGTAGCAGGACTGCTAATAAATACCCACCAAAATTCAATAACAACAATAAAATTTATGAATTAGCGAATAAATTCAACAGTCACTTTACTAAAGTCGCATCAAGACCCAGCCCAGGTTCAAAAGCATACAGAAATGAAAAAAATATTCCAAAGTCTTTCTACTTATTTGAAATTGATGTGAATGAGATAGATACTTTCTATTGTAAAGAAAATGAAGAACAAATTATCAGCTTGATATGACGATATTCCTCTTACTATATTAAAACACCATATAACAGATTTTATCGAGCCACTTTGCTACATTTTGAATTGCTCTTTCAAAACTGGAATTTTTCCTACTGCTCTAAAAATAACATTAGTTAGGCCATGTAATAAAAGAGGAGACCTTGATGATTTTACCAACTATAGACCAATTTGCTTAATTACATCATTCGCTAAAATATTTGAGAAAATTCTTGCAAATCGCCTCATGAATTTCTTCCATAAATTCAAGATTTTATCAAACAACCAACAGGGATTCAAAAAAGCTAAAGAAACTGCAGTATTTGAGTTCACACCAAAAATATTCTCATCTCTGGAGGAGGAGATGACACCTGCAGGGTTGTTTGTCGATTTTTCCAAGGCGTTCGATAGTGTTGATCACAAACTACTTTTGTAGAAACTAGAGAATAAGGCTATTAGAGGAATACCATTCAAGCTAGTAGAGAGTTTTCCTACAAATAGAAAACAAATGGTACTTTTGGACATTAATGGTGAAAAGTTTCTGTCTTCAGAGAAAATCTTACTGGCTGGGGTACCCCAAGGAACTATAGTAGAAACAATTTTATTCGTTGTTTACGATGACGACCTTCCTGATGTTTTGAAGAATTTTTCAGTGCTGACCTCCAATGAGGTGAATATGGATGCATATTTATATGCAGATGATACTAATGTGGTTATATCATCCCATAATGCTGAATACATTTGTGAAGCCCTGATATCTGCCATATCTAAAATTGAGGGATGGTGTAGATCAAACATTGTAACGCTTAATGCCGATAAGATCAGAAACTATATTTCTCGAATATAAGATCAAATAGTACATATCCACAATGCATCAGAGTAAAAGACAATAATATATTAACCTGCTCAAGGGTATATTACTGGGTAGATACCTGTCTTGGGATCAAGTTGATATAAACACACTAAGGAATGTCTATTTCTCGCACTTCAAATCACTTATAGCATATGGCATTATTTTTTGGGGCTCTAGTTCACAAGCTCATCATATATTTCTAATTCAGAATAAACCTATAAGACCAATGTTTAATATGAATTTCAGATCATCCTGTAGAACTTGTTTCAGATCTAACAATATCTTAACTCTACCAGGGCTATGTGTGTATAGAATTTTACTTTTTGTACGTGAACACCGATATTATTTTGAGGAGTATAAAAATAATAACGCTACTAGAAGAACCCATAACTTTTTTTTTTCGATACATAAGTTTTCTAATACTGAGCAGAGCACGTTATATATGGGGATAAAATTGTATAATCTTCTCCCAATAAGTATAAAAAGAAAATCTGTGTATAATTTATTTCATAAACTGTATTTTCATTTATATTAAATTGTGCACCATATTCTTTCGGTGAGTTTATTGATTTAGTGAAACTCGATAGGAGATGGTGTAATTTTTATTTGATTCTCTATTTGTTATTTTTCTTTGACTTGTTTTCATTTCATTATTGTATTGTATTATGATGATTCTAGAAACAAATGTATATTATTATTATTATTAACCTAGAAAACTTTTGTGTTTTGATAGAAAGCAATCAAGAATTGGTCCATAATGTCTATCCCGACATTAATAGCATAAGTTGTAAGACTATATCTTTGTTTAAAGAAAGAGCGATTCTGTCGCCAACTAACGAACAAGTAGATAAGGTAAATTAATTTATTTTTTTCCAAAGATTGATACGCCGACGCAAATATACTACTCGGTCGATACTGTTCTCTATTTGGAAGAAGCTGTTCATTTTCCTACAGAATTTTTTAATTCTTTGAGAGTTCAAAGTTCAGACGAGTGTCTGAACTTCCTCCTCATAAAATGGTGTTGAAAGTAGGTTGTCCTGTTATTTTATTCAGAAACCTGAATCCACCTAAACTATGCAATGGCACGCGTTTGCTGGTAAAATCAGAAAAAACTTTCATATTAGAGTGAACAATAGTCACCGGATGTGTTACCGGAGAAGATGTATTGATTCCCCGAATTTCTCTGATACCATCGGATTCATCGTTTCATTTTAAACGCCTACAATTTCCGGTAAAGATATCTTTTGCAATGACCATTAATAAATCGCTGGGTCAAACATTTAACGTTGCGGGCTTAGATTTGAGCGTTGAGTGTTAGAATTGAAAAAATGGTTTCAATAATAAACTCAAAATATAAATGCGTGAGACCTACTTCTTCAAGGTGAGTAGTGAAGAAAGCGTATAAGAAGTTGGGCGGTAAACTCACATAGAACATACTATCTAAGAACACCTTTATATCTATATCAGCCATTCAATTATTATGAATCAATTACTAAAGTGGAAACACGAATATATTTTTCATTCATCAGATTTTTCAATAATAATTATAATCATAAATCTCTGTTACATGGCTATTAATGCATGACACAGCGATAATTATTGAAGGAAAACTTCAATGAATTGGAGGCAATAGTAATGTTCACGTAGTTAAGAATGATGAGGCTTTCCTTTTTGATACAATTTTTTATGAATTACATGAAACTGAAGTGGATTCGGTGGGAGATCCAGGATTGATAAGTACAATACCAGGAAGGATATTTGTGCTACAAGTATTCTGTTACAGAATTACGGCCAGTTTCATAAACGAAATTAAAGCCTCCTTTTTCCCAAAAAGGCTCCTTTAATTAAAACGTGCTGGAAAAGAATCACTGCGCAGGTGCACGGTAAACACAAAAACAGTGGACATATCCTTCCTCTGTCACATTTGCACATGTTCTTTGATTTTAGCGTAATACGAAATATGTTGCACCAAATATTGAATGCTGATTCAAGCTCCAGTTCTTCATCAGATGGTGAAGAAATAATTGTGAAAAGACCAAAAATTTACAGAAGGTGGTAATAACATTTTTCCACGTTAGATGATCTAGATTTTTTCGATCGTTTTCGCCAAAACCAACTGTTTTATCCTTACTTCAAAAAATTGCAAATCAATAAACTGTCCTTTCCATCTTACAGGAAAACAAATTTCGATTAATTATTTTATTGATATAATTTTCTGTATACCAAATCATTGAATTAACAATTTTCAGAGGCAGCTGTATTGAACCGATGAACCAACTACTTTTGACATTGAGATTCTATGGAACTACAAATCTGCTGATAACAGACAGCCGGAGATTTCATGGGAATTTCTAAATCTTCTGCTTCTAGTATTATTCGAGTACTTTCTTTTGAAATCGCATCCCTGTGTTCTCAATAAATAAAGATGTATGAAGGTGATCATGAAATAAATGCAAGCAGCAGAAAAGTTTTATGCAATTGCTGGTTTTCCACGTGTCATTGGTGCTGTAGATTGAACATTAATTAGAATTAATTCTCCGGGTGGTGATGATGCAGAGATCTTTCGATGTTGAACACATTATTTTGCCCTTAACGTTCAAACCATGTGTGATTCAGACTTGAGAATAAGAAATATTGTAGCTAGATGACCTGGCTCAATACATGATCAAACCATCTTTAATAATAGTGTCTTGAAGAAACAATTTGAGAGTGGTAAATTTGGACCGTATTTTATACTTCGTGATAGTGGTTATTTTTTGCAGACTTATGAAAAAGTTACCAGAAAGCAGCTGAAAATTTATATAAGGATTCAATTATACGAACTGGAAATGTGGTGGAGAGAAAGTATAGAGTTTAGAAACGTCATTTACCTATACTTTCTGAAGGAATGAGTGTTTAGTTAACCACCATAAGGACAATTATAGTTGCTACCTCTGTATTGCACAATATAGCTGTAGATATAAACGAAATATTTCCAAATGAATGGTTGCATGATGTGCAGGAGAAAAAGTACTTTCAAATAAATTCAACTAATGTGAATGCAGTTCGTCAAGTGACTCAGTCGATTATTAATGAACATTTTGCTACTTTAGAATTTATATTTCTATGATAATTGAAAATAAATTTTTTTGTCGCTTGTGAAACTGTTCTTCCTATTCAAATTGTGTCTTCAACATGACAAGATTTCAAATAATTTTCATAAGATTTCACAAGGTATGTATTTAGTTATTATATTTATATATTTGTATTTCTGATTCATTGTTTTACTTTAGGTAACATCTGAAAAAGTTTCACGTGAGAATAAAATAATAAAAATATTATGTGTTATTGAAATTTCTGTTTTTAATTCAAATTTGAAAAGATTTCATTTTGCTGCAATGCTGATAGAGTTCCAACACCGTTTTTCCCAGAAAGTGCTTTCAACATAAAAAAAATATTAAATTATTATTGGATGGAATAGTCCGTTACTTTGTGATAGTTCATTTCAATTGGAATGAAATGAGAAATTACTTTGTTTCCTATCACTTTATTTACGATTATATAGTGACTCGAGTTTCGTAGTGATACTACATTTTCAAACTGAATTCAGTTTGAAAATGTAGTATCAGTATAATCGTCAATAAACTGATAGGAAAGAATGTGATTTCTCACATAATTCCAATTAATTATTCTTATTTAATTTTCTCTTCTACTAGAGCTGTTTTTTTTTAATACATCTCTTTCGCTTCGGCAAAAGGGTTCGTAACAGTTGGGCTCAACTGTTTGGAAACTAGCTCCCTCAATTTCAATGGAGCCCCACCACCAATCCCTTTAATATGACTGCGTTGAGCAGCTACCACCTTTTCAGTTTCAGTTTTTATATTGTCCTATTTGGATTTGAGCTAGTCCGCATTTCTCCAATGGAGAGCTGTTGCATGGAAATCAGTTGCTATTCTCTGCCCGACTTTATTCTATAACATTAAAATTCCCTTTTTCAATCAATTCCAAGAGACGTCGTTCCTCCTGAGATTTTTAAGAGATTTTTTTTTCTCTTTTCTTCCATATTCATTCATATAAGTCACGTTTACTAAAATATGGCAATTCGCACGTAATAATGATATAAATTTCAATATACTGTCTTCTGCACATAACCATGTTTATGCAAAGAATGATTTATGCTTCTTTTTTTTCTCTTTAGAAGTTCCGACGCATAACTCACAATTTTTACAGAATATCACCAACTATATTCGTAAAATCACTATTTCCCAGGATAGCCAACAGTCGGAAACATATAACCGACGCATTAAAGGAAGCTTTAAGTAAAGGACAGTCGATGTGCGTTTATGAAACTGATGGTCTCATTTAAAGGATCCTTTTTCATAAAGAGACTTTATCATAAAGGAGCCTTTTGCTGTTGTTTATGAAACTAGTCGTTATAAACAGCTGGTTGGTCATATCCTGACGATACTAAGATAAATGATAATGGAAATTTTATATTCGAAATACCACTCAAATATTCATTGAATTTTTTTGATGATTACCGTTTAGTAATTTGTGGAAAACAAATTATTCGATTGATGAGATCCTAAAATCCAATAATGCTTAATGCTATGAAAATTAATGGTGGTATTGGTGAAGGAGTCAACGTTACAAAAAGGCAATTAACAATTGAAACCATTGAATTGAAAGTCAAACATGTGTATCCAAATGATGCATTGAATATCGGATTACTCGTATGGATGAAATTCAATGGACCACTTTTATTTCCATTCAGAAAATGGAAAATTTATGAATTGTTGACTCTGACGGAGAACACTTTAATGGAAATATGGAATAATAATACAACTTCAATTATTGATTATCCTAGATTGATATGCCGAGTTCAGACGAAGAGGAAAAACATACTCCACGTTAATTGATAAGATTGTTGTTTCTTATATTCGTTTGTTGTTCAATGATGAAAGTAGTACTACCGGGCTCCTGCGACAGGAGCAGAGACTGAAGGTCATCCGGCATCGCGAAGAAGCACTCAATGACCAGAAGGTAATAAAAATAAAAATAATATTTCTCTATTTCTAATAAGGTTTACCAAGATGACAATCTGAAATGAAATAGTGTCCTAAAATTAAACATAATCAACTAAATTTAGCACTGAATAAATCTCCTAGTTCATAGGGTTCAAGATTTATAATCCATGATTTCATTTTATGTTTTAAAATTTTTGGGCAACTTATATTCTTATAGCTATTAGGTAACTGATTGAAAATTCTTGTACAGCTATATGCAGGATGTTTTTCACTCAAAGTTAATCTGCGTATTGGTAGGTTTAAATTTTGTGTTCTTCTATTATACTTATTACTAGTGTTATGTCCAATGAACTTATCTTTGTCCCTATGAAGAAATACATTACATTCAAAATATGTAAACCATAAATTGTGAATATATTGTTTTATTTGAACTATATGTCTCCCTAAACTAAAAATTATGAATTGTTCGCAGAGTTTTCTTCTGTAGCAGAATTATTTCTTTAAAATTTTGATTAATACCCCAGAAAATTATACCATATCGGAGCCTAGATTCGAAATTCGCATGATAAAATATTTTCAATCATGTCTCATTCAAATATTTTTTAGATATTTTGATGGCAAAGATAATTTGACTCAGTTGTTGACTTAAGTATTCTGCATCCGTTCTGAAGGACAGAAAAGAGTCAACAAAAATCTCCAGGCATTTTGTATTATTTGACAAAAGTATTTTCTCATTTACCAATGTTATGCTTGTTGGTTTGCTTCTATTATTCCTATTGGTGCTAAAAAAAGAAAAAGATTTACATTAAATAAAATATATTCGCAAATATGTTAATAAAGGAAGTGATATAGTTGTATTAAGAATTGAAAATACTAATGTAAATGCTCCTCCGTTGAATCAAAATGATGAAATTATGAATAACCAAATTGGCCGGTATATCAGTTCCAATGAAGAGGTCTGGCGTATTTTCGGTTTTCCAATTCATGAACGGAATCCAGCAGTTATCCATTCTGCAGTCCATATCGAAAACGGCCAGCACGTATATTTCACGGACTATACAGCACTTGATCGTGCTATAAATCCACCAAAAACTACGCTCATCGAATTTTTCGAACTGTGCAATCGTGCGGATGCGTTTGGTGCCTTCGCACACACACTGCTCTATTCTGAAGTTTCACGATATTTTACATGGGCTCAATCGAAAAAATGGACGCCCCGTAAGCAAGGGACACCAGTTAATGCGTGCTCCGGTTCATTTAAATGAAATACTTTGGGTCGTGTATATACAGTCAATCCAAGGCAGAATGAGTGTTTTTATCTGCGACTGCTGTTGGTTAATGTCACCGGACCATTGTCATTTCAAGATATACGCAAGGTAGATAACAAAACAGTATCCAACGTATAAAGATGTATGCCTTGCACTAGGCTTGCTAGAAGACGACAATTAATGGGACAGTATGCTTGCTGAAGCAGCATTAAACTGCATAGGAACCCAAATTCGTCTACTATTTGCTATAGTACTGACTACATGTTTTCCGGCTCGAGCGCAAATGTTGTGGGATAATCACAAAGATTCAAGGATTGATGACATTTTGTATCGATATTGTGCAAGGTACAACGATCTAACGATATCATTCAGTGATGCAATGTACAATGAATCATTGATTGCTATCGACGATTGCTATTGAGAATTTACCAATCAGTAATTTCGGTATGAGCTCACCGAAACGAAGTACATCTGATTTACTCAACACAGATATGAATCCTGAACTGCAGTACAGATGGAACTGGCAAAACGTTCCTTATTTCGCTACTTCTTGCCGAGATACGATCAAGAAATGGCATCGCATTGGCCGTTGCATTTTCTGGCATTGCAGCAACTTTATTAGATGGAGGCAGAACAGCTCCATTCTGCTTTTAAGCTTCCATTGAATATTCAAAATAATCCAGATGCAGTGCACAACATTAGAAAACAATTGTCTATGGCCACAGTGCTGAAAAAATATAAAATTATTATCTGGGATGAATGCACTATGGCACACAAACATTCGTTTGAGGCATTGGATAGGACAATAAAGGATATAAAAAACAACGATAAACAATTTGATGGCACTTTGTTAATCCTTTCAGGTCATTTTAGACAAACACTTTCCGTTATTCCACGTTTTACGTACGCTGATGAAACCAACGCTTGCTTAAAATCATCGCGACTGTGGCGTAATGTTAAGAAAGTACAACTGACGGTTAACATGCACGTTCAAAACCTTCAGGATCCATCCGCCGAAACATTCCAACTGTTAGATATTGGCGATGGGAAAGTTGCTGTACATGAAAATACTGGATGCATAAAATTACAGACGGAGTTCTGCACAATCATCGACTCGCAAAATACTCTCACAGATGACATATTTCCCGATGTACACACACAATATAAAAATCATAGGTGGCTGGCAGAAAGAGCGATTTTGGCAGCAAAAATTGTGGACGTCAACGGGTTAAATTTAAAGTTTGTTTCCTGGGGACTTAGTGTCATACAAATCTATCGATGCAGTTTGCGATACCAACGAAACTGTGAATTATACAATTGAGTTTTTAACTTCATTGGATTTGCCAGGCATGCCACCACTCCATTTACAATTGAAGGTGGGATCTCCGAACATTCTGCTTCGTAACTTGAACCCACCACGACTGTGCAATATGGCAGACGATTAGTCATTAAAAAATTAATGAAAAACGTTATTGAAGCCATCATTTTGAATTGAGAGTTTCAAGGCGAAAATGTGTTGCTGCCACGAATCCCTATGATTCCTACAGATGTGCCAATTGAGTTCGAACGCATTCAATTCCCAGTTAGATTGGCATTTGCTATGACGATAAATAAGTCACAAGGCCAGACATTGTCTGCATGTGACTTAGATTTGAACACACCATGCTTGTATCAGGGACAACTATATGTGGCATGTTTTCGCGTGGGAAACCATCCAGTTTGTTTGTGTCGCTGAAGACGGACTAACCAAGAGTATTGTATACTCTGTTGCGCTGAGAGATTAATGTTTATTTGTTTTCAACTGCCATAATGGATAGTAAAAATATGAATAATTATTGACATAACAACGTCTTATAAATTGGTTTGCCGGGTGACACTTCAAGAAACTGCGTTACGCGTTACACGTTACACGTTATGCGCTCACAATGAGAGCGAGTGAGAGGCACGCGTCCCTTCCACTCGGGCATGGTTAGCCCGCCTAAGAGCGAGAGAGACAGACATAAAAAGTGAAAGGCACGCGTCCCTTCCACTCGAGCACAGTTAGCCCGCCTAAGAGCAAGAGAGACAGAGCGAGAGAGAGAGAGAGTGAGAGAGATAGGCATACACACCGGTTCATGTCTTGCGCTTCTATTTCGCTTAGGCGCCTGCATACAAGTTTACACGTTGCCAGTTAATTGTAAAACGATTGTGTAGTGATAATGTGAAGGTAGTTTCGTCCATCGCAACAATTCAAACAGCAAAGGTAAATAATTTCAGACTGATAATATAACATGATGAAATAAATGACTAAGACATAAGTGAATAGGTTATGTTGTAGTAATCACAATGTTGTGGTAGTTTTCAATCAAAAAAGTAGTAGAAATCGTTTCTCAACCAATAATAATTTGTTTAACTTGAAAAAATGAGCGCGACTTGCTATGTAAAAAATTGAAATAACAATGTTTAACCTCCAACCTGTCAAATCGAAACTTTCAAACATTCAAACCGAGACGACTAATCACTGCGCAAGGTCGTAAGCGCGCGATTTACAAATTCAAAGATCAAATGTGAATTAGTTTTCTCCTTTTAGAAAATACACTTTGAATTAAAATCGATTGATATCAACAATTAATGTGATTTAAATAAATGTTCTAACTTTTAAATTTAGTTTTTATATTTATAACAATGTAAAACAAGTTAAATTTATTAATAACTTATAACAACTGATTGATAAATAAAATTTTGTTAATATGAAATTCAGTGCGAGATTCTTTGTATAAATTAATGTTTTAAATATAATTCTTTGTATAAATAAATGTTTTAAATTGTTACTATTATTTCATCCTTCTTCCTACTATACGAATGAATATTCACATTAAAATTATTTTACCACTCAAAGTCGTTGTCACGTAAAACTTTCGCCCGTATACCGACTTTACAGGCAACAAATTTTTTTTAATGTTTAGGTAGCAATCGAGAATTGTAATTTGGGATATATTTGTTGCTTAGATGAAGAATTATGTATTAACCTAAATAAAGGCATACTTTCATTGTCTACAACGCTTTCGATTATAAGTAAATCCATGCACACTTATAGTAGATAGTTATTTTGAGTGAATTAAAAAAATGTTTCCTAGAAATAATATACATGGCAAAACAACGTTTGCCGGGTCAGCTAGTAATTAATAATAATGTATAACATGAAGGGAGTATGTGGTTGGCACTAGGTCGAAAGACCGAAACACGTGTCAGGATTCTGAATGAATTGTGAAACATAAAGACTGTGTGAATTATTTTGAATAAAATTGATAACAATGTATATAAAATCAAAACATTACAACTTCCATATTTTACTGTTAATTCCTAGGATGAAAATAGATTGATAAAGTTGCAAAAGGATGAGTAGGATTTCAATCTAAATAGCCCCATAGTTTTGTATCTGTTATGAATGGAATGAGGATTCTTTTATCATCATAAGGACTAAGTGCAACCTTTTGCTGTTCGATTGTAAACACCTCATGCTTATCAGAAACGATCCTTCGTTGTTGAACAGTCAGTTGATTATAATCGAATAAACAATTTTTATAATCTTAAAAGTTAATTAGCTTCATAGCGGATTTATTCATTGCCTTTTTAAAATTACCCATCTACTGTATATCCTTTTTAAGCTTTGTTTCATCGACTTGTACCCTGAGCGTTTTCAATTTTGATCTGAGACCAATGAACTCGACCATGATTTGTCCATTGTTCTCGTCTTTCATAACACCTAATACTATTTTTTTTTCAGTGGAATGGTATAAATATTATTTGGTGGATAATCAGGTATCAAGTAGTCGATGTCAGTCTTCATATGAGAATAAATATCATCAGCATAGAAATGATATATGACTATCGGTATAAGTGTACAACGATTTCACTCTAGGACTGAATTTTTTAATAGTATATTCATTGTTCCATCTCATTAGAGACGGCCCTGTCATTCGAAATTAGTTTGTCATCCGATACTTATGTCTTTTTCGTTGATATGCGATCTAGCAGTTTTAAGATTGTTTCAAACTGTTTCTTTTTACTCGACACTTCAGATTATTGGTTATTATATATGGCCTTCGAAAAGATGGAAAGTTAATTAGAGATTTGGATATGTTTCTGCCTGTTAATTTCATATGACCCAGCATTCGGATTTACAAACTGACTCTATCCTTCTTTACTTACATTATTCTCATGATTTTTTGTAACCAATAAGAAGATTGATTTCATTCATTCAGTCCACCTGCAAATGGACCTTCCAATCATTTATATTAATTTCACTCTTGTGTTAGAAGGGCTGCATCGAGCACCTCTAACGTTCAGTCTTTGAAAATACTGTAAAAGCATTATTATTCGTGATAATCGAAGTGTTCGCATGTAGCCCTTGCTACATCATGCATTATGATTCGTGATAATCGAAGTGTTCGCATGTAGCCTTTGCTACATCATGCATTATTATTCCTAATAGTCAAAGTTGTCGCGTGTAGCCGTAGCTACATTAAGCATTATTCTCCGAATAGTCAAGATGTTCGTTTGTAATTGTACTCGTTTAAAGCAATTGCTGTAAACGTAGCAATCCACCTTTCACTTGTTTGTAGTGTAATTATCATCACATTAGCTTGGTATCATATACAGTGATACCAAAATACATTAGTTTGTTTTGTTATAAGTGTTTTACTTCAGTTCCTCATCGTCTTTGCGGTTTATCATTATTAGATAAAGGAAGCTGTAGACCACCGCACATAGAGTGTTCTATGAAGTCAAAATCACCGCTAATAATCAAAAATACAGTCCACTAGAAGCCATTAGAATTAATCATCGAGATTAATTAATTTACAAGTGTCTATTATTTTGAAATACTGAAATAATAGGCAAATACTACGGTTAACTAACCCTGGTACGAAACATTCATAATGAAAATTATGAAGGTAAATTTTTGAGATATCCAATATACTCATTTCCAAGTATATTGGTTTATTGAACTTTACCATTAGTCTCTTCTTTTTTATAATGACCATATCTTTAGCAAAAAAAAATAGAATAGAATTATCAGCACCGAACCTTCCTGGTCACTTTTTAACTAATTCGATATCTCTATATTTTCTCACATTTTCTATTGTATTACTAAAGGGGGAATTATTCATCAATTTTTAAAACATCTCAAATTCAAATACTCTGGTTTCTTAACTCTGCATTCATCAAAATATACGTTTTCATGAATGCAGACTTTTTGAAATTCTAGTATCTATGAATTTTTGTCAACTTCAGTCCGAGCCTCAAAACCAACTGAATATGTTGATAATGAATGACATAATTCGTTTCATTATAAAGTGTTGTTAGTAATTTTTGTATGTTTCTATCTGAAACAGGAGGAACCAAATAATGAGGACAAAGAGGTAAATCTTTATGCATTTGGGGTAGCTCAAATCAACCTCTAATATGTTTTCATAAGATTTATATTAAAAATAACACTCGGTTTATATTTCACAGTTTATTCAGAAATCTGACACGTGTTTCGGTATTTCAACCATCTTCGGAGGAGTACAAAAAGTAACTAAACTTAAAATCACAGAGGTTCATTTTTATTACAATTACAACATCTGTTGCTTTTTATGGCACATTTTTACAACAGAATCCAATACAGGCGTACTAGGAAAGAGTATTTGGGAATTGGTCAAATTTTCTTTATTCTCTAAAGATTTTTTGATTGAAAGAATCTCCAAATAGTCCATCACTTTACCCTTATTAACATTGTATAATAAACTAACATCCTTTTCGTTGAAAAAGTGATTATTCTCTATACAATGTTCTGCAAAACCGGTTGATTTATGGTTTTTTAGAATTGATACCCTATGTTCTTTCACTCGAAGTTGTAAACCCCGACCTGTTTGACCAATATATATAGCATCACAATCATCACATTTTAGTTGGTAAATTCCCGTATTAGTCATATTAGGGTTCCTTTCTTTATTATTCCCTAAGAGTTTGGCTAGATTATTTTTATTGACTGTTATCGAACTAATTCCCATTTTCCGGAAACCATTACAAATTTTGTAACTAATACCTTTTATATACGGTATAGAGTACCACATTAAATCTCGGTTATAATCCTTTGAATTTATATAAAAATTTTTTAAAATATATTTAAATGCTTTCTTTTTAATCATTTTGTCAATAAGGTCCGTTCTATAGCCATTATTCAAAGCTATGGTTTTAATTATATTAACTTCTTTTTTGTAATTAGTTTCATTCAACGGGATATTCAAGAGTCTATGTATGAAGCTATGGAATGATGACATTTTAATCTGCCATGACTGATTGGATTTGGAATGTATGGTGGTGTCTGTCGTAGTCGGTTTTCTGAAAATATCGAATTCAAATTTGTTATCTAAATGAGAGATTTTGAGATCTAAAAAGCTAATCGACGAGTTTTGTTCAATTTCTATGGTAAATTCGATATTTTCATTCAAGTCATTGAGAAAATTCAAGAATTGTTTCAGCTGTCTGTCGGTTCCGGTCCAAATGCAAAAGACATCATCTACATATCTAGCCCAAAAATGGATATACTTAATTAGTCTATTTGTTTTATTCGTGAATAATAAATTTTCTAAATATGCCATGAATATTTCAGCCAAAAGTGGACTTATAGGGCTACCCATTGGTAGGCCATTAAATTGATTAAAAAATTTGTTATTGAATTTAAAATAATTTTGGTCTAAACACATTTCTAGAATTTTGTATAGATTATCTTTGTTTGTTGGTGTTAGATGGCTGTTATTTATCATAGATTTCAAGAGTGGCTTGAGCTCGTTTGTTGGTATCGAAGTAAATAGGCTTTTTACGTCAAAAGAGATGAATTTACATTTGTTCGGTACGGTAGTCTGTTCTAATTTTTTAATGAGTTCAAGGGAATTTTTGACACTATACGGAGAAGTGCAATTTACTACAGATGGTAGATTTTTTGCCAAATCTTTACATAAAATATATGCTGGTGCGTTTATATATGAAACCACTGGTCTCATTGGAATATCTTCCTTGTGTAATTTAGGCATTCCATATAGAACAGGAGCAGTAGGGTTCATAACACATAAAGTTTTTAGATTTCTGTCACTAAAAATATTCTTATATTCAATAGTTAGTTTCCTCACCGACTTCTGGAACGAGTTTGTTGGATCTGATTTTATTTCTCTGAAATCTTCAGATTTTAATAAATTTTCCATTTTAATTTTATACTCAGTGTTCGTCATGATAGTTAATGACGAACACTGAGTATAAAATTAAAATGGAAAATTTATTAAAATCTGAAGATTTCAGAGAAATAAAATCAGATCCAACAAACTCGTTCCAGAAGTCGGTGAGGAAACTAACTATTGAATATAAGAATATTTTTAGTGACAGAAATCTAAAAACTTTATGTGTTATGAACCCTACTGCTCCTGTTCTATATGGAATGCCTAAATTACACAAGGAAGATATTCCAATGAGACCAGTGGTTTCATATATAAACGCACCAGCATATATTTTATGTAAAGATTTGGCAAAAAATCTACCATCTGTAGTAAATTGCACTTCTCCGTATAGTGTCAAAAATTCCCTTGAACTCATTAAAAAATTAGAACAGACTACCGTACCGAACAAATGTAAATTCATCTCTTTTGACGTAAAAAGCCTATTTACTTCGATACCAACAAACGAGCTCAAGCCACTCTTGAAATCTATGATAAATAACAGCCATCTAACACCAACAAACAAAGATAATCTATACAAAATTCTAGAAATGTGTTTAGACCAAAATTATTTTAAATTCAATAACAAATTTTTTAATCAATTTAATGGCCTACCAATGGGTAGCCCTATAAGTCCACTTTTGGCTGAAATATTCATGGCATATTTAGAAAATTTATTATTCACGAATAAAACAAATAGACTAATTAAGTATATCCATTTTTGGGCTAGATATGTAGATGATGTCTTTTGCATTTGGACCGGAACCGACAGACAGCTGAAACAATTCTTGAATTTTCTCAATGACTTGAATGAAAATATCGAATTTACCATAGAAATTGAACAAAACTCGTCGATTAGCTTTTTAGATCTCAAAATCTCTCATTTAGATAACAAATTTGAATTCGATATTTTCAGAAAACCGACTACGACAGACACCACCATACATTCCAAATCCAATCAGTCATGGCAGATTAAAATGTCATCATTCCATAGCTTCATACATAGACTCTTGAATATCCCGTTGAATGAAACTAATTACAAAAAAGAAGTTAATATAATTAAAACCATAGCTTTGAATAATGGCTATAGAACGGACCTTATTGACAAAATGATTAAAAAGAAAGCATTTAAATATATTTTAAAAAATTTTTATATAAATTCAAAGGATTATAACCGAGATTTAATGTGGTACTCTATACCGTATATAAAAGGTATTAGTTACAAAATTTGTAATGGTTTCCGGAAAATGGGAATTAGTTCGATAACAGTCAATAAAAATAATCTAGCCAAACTCTTAGGGAATAATAAAGAAAGGAACCCTAATATGACTAATACGGGAATTTACCAACTAAAATGTGATGATTGTGATGCTATATATATTGGTCAAACAGGTCGGGGTTTACAACTTCGAGTGAAAGAACATAGGGTATCAATTCTAAAAAACCATAAATCAACCGGTTTTGCAGAACATTGTATAGAGAATAATCACTTTTTCAACGAAAAGGATGTTAGTTTATTATACAATGTTAATAAGGGTAAAGTGATGGACTATTTGGAGATTCTTTCAATCAAAAAATCTTTAGAGAATAAAGAAAAATTTGACCAATTCCCAAATACTCTTTCCTAGTACGCCTGTATTGGATTCTGTTGTAAAAATGTGCCATAAAAAGCAACAGATGTTGTAATTGTAATAAAAATGAACCTCTGTGATTTTAAGTTTAGTTACTTTTTGTACTCCTCCGAAGATGGTTGAAATACCGAAACACGTGTCAGATTTCTGAATAAACTGTGAAATATAAACCGAGTGTTATTTTTAATATAAATATTATAATGTTTCACCTAGAACCAACCGCAAACTCAATTCTTCTTGTTTTCATAAGATTCACAGTCTTCATTTTGAACCTCTTCGAAAATGTTCTTCTCTTGATAGGTATCCTTAGGTTCCACCCACTGAAATTCTCCTGTAGGTAGTAGAGTCATAGCAGCACCGTACAAATTAATCACATCATTGTACATGAGAAAAGAAGAAGGTTGTTCAGGATCGAAATCTGTCATGCATTTGGTTGCTTTTCCGTGTCGACTGGAACATTGAGAGATACCATCACGTACACATTTTTCAATAAAATCAACCATTTCAATATAATCCAAAAGTTGCCATTCTAAACCGGTAATTTTCAACATAGCATCGAAAGCTATACCTAGAGCGGTATAATAATGAAGGCAATCAAGTCCACATGTCCTCATGCACGTTGTTTGAAAATTCTCAAAAGGATCTGCTGAAAGGAGTACATAAGGTTTTAGATATAATTTGGCATGATTTTGAAAGTGTTCCAAACATTTAAAGCGTGCTTAAAATCTCCTTTCGTAATGCCTTAATTTTTTACACTACTAGAAAATTTAGACCTAGATGGTAGGGTTGTCTCATCTGATTTATTTCAATCGTTAAAATATTCGTACGGAAGAACACCCTTTCCAGTCACAAGCTGAAAGTGAATATTGTCATGCTTGTAAAATTTTTCAGTAACAATTTTTTGTACAGATGAGCCGGATTAATTTATTTTGATAATTTTTTCTTCAGTTGTTGTATATGAAGCTAATTCATCTAAACTGCATGACATAAATCTAAAGGAATCTATAAAACGAAAACTCACATTTGTTTTTTCAATGTATTTCGGAAATGATGTATATTTGTCTTAATTTTGCGCGAATATATCCATCTATCTATGAATTTCAACGGCTAAAGACTTTATCAAAAAATCACTGTCATAATTAGTCATATGATGACATATTACAGGTACAGTATGACAATCTTCAAAATTTGAATTATAGCTCTTATGAGATACATCTCTATAATTTCCAGTCAGATGACAGTGGTCTGCAACCTCAGTCATAAGAAGAAATTCTTTTAGTGCAACAAATGCAAATTTCATCAGTCTGAACTGAACAAAGTCAAAGATCTCATTGGTACAGGATTATCAAAAATACCCTGCAATCAGTGAGCTATATCTTAGAGTTTTCTGATGAACTGAGAAATTTAATCTTCACCAGAAAGCATTGAAAATTGTGACAGTGAGTCAACATAACAACTCTTCAGACAATATATCACACTAAATGCTACATGTTTTTGAAACTTTCTAGTCTTTTCCGATCTTATATCCTCATCATAATCGAGAAGCAAGCTTTCTATATCTGCATATATAACAATTGATGCAGTAAACTGATGTTTAAAATTTTTCAATTTCATTATTTTTTCGTGTTCTTTTGGAAATACAATTTTATTTAAATTAAAATCTATACAAACAGTTAAATGTCTCTGCAATAGTTCCTAGAAGGTGAAATGGTCCAGACATCGATACAAAAGTAACTTCGATTCTTCTTATTACTCCGCTCTGAATTCAACAATCGCGAGGGATAACTTATATCGAGTGTTTTTTCAGAGTGATAGAACTTTAAATTGAAATAAAACACATTTCAATTAAGATTGAAGCCATTTTTTATGCGAAAGGTAATTTTATGAGATTTATGTTTCAAAAAAAAATTCCGGTCCACCACGACTAGCTCTGAGGAAACGCATTCGACGAGACCAATTTTGGATCATTTTTTTGGAGTAATTCACTTTTGGAGTAATTCAGGCCTCATTTCATCAATAACACGAGTTATGTTGGCATCCAACACGTCTATTGTTTCTGGTTTATCAGCATAAACCAATGACTTGATATAACCACAAAGAAAATAATCCAGTGGAGTTATGTCTTATGATCTTGGAGGCCAATTAATTGGACCATTTCGCGAAATAATGTTATCGCCAAATTTCTCTTTCAATAAATCAATTGTTACGGTAGCAGCATGAGGTGCAGCACCATCTTGTTGAAATCAAATGACTTCTGGGTCGATGATTGTTTTCACACCATATATGACAATTTTGCTTGTTGACATAGCTGATCAACCAGAAATGAGCTTCACCAGTTAACACAATTTTACGACATAAAACTTCAAGCTGTTCTAGGGCCTAATTAACAAACAAACGACGTGTACCAAGATCTTTAGGCAAAATTTTCCATGTGGTAAATGCACAGAGTCCACCTTGTTGTGAACGTCGACGAATAAACAAATCTGGATCATTATTAACACTATGACTTGCAGCTGCGATATTTTCTTCTGTACATACAGTTCTTTGTGTTGTTGTTGTTGCATCGAGTAGAGAAAATGTTGTCCGAAATCTATCGATAGTTCGACGAATAAGCTGCTCACAGTTTCTATTTTTTGGTGCAGGAAAGAGTGTAGCCATAATCGCCCAAAGAAAACAATAAACATCATTATTTTTGATATTTATAACACTTTTAGATATTCTTATACACGCAAGCAAGTCAAAGAAAGTAGATATAGCAACAGATATACGATTGAATTTGTTTTTATCTACTTTGAGATACAAAATTTCATACAAGCTCCATCCGCTATCCACTTCTTGAAATAATTTCAATTTATTTGAAATGAAATTTTTCACACTATCCCCAAAATAATCTTTCAAATTTATATTTCGATCGATAATATCTTTCTTTGTAGAAAAAAATTTAAAAGATGTCTCCACAGTCTAAGGTTTCACAAACCTGCAAAAGTTGTATTAATCTTCTGTTAATGTTTTCTCAATTCCTTATCAACCTGAATCGAGAAGCTTCGGAAAGACTTCTGGAGAAGTATTTTTGGATGCTCTATCCTCAAATTGCTAATTATGCCAGATTTTATTCTATTTTTGAAACTAAATCAACCGGCTGCCAAACAACATTTCTATTTTTTCTATATTTTTCCTGTCTCAATCTCATTTTGAAATTCTGATGGTAATTTCTCAAGATATTCAAGTTCGTTCTTGATTTTGGAAAATTATCAACACAATCGTATCTTTTTCTAACCGATCTAGTAAGAATCGAAATGATTTTCTGTAATTAACGTATATATTTCAAATAGTGCGTTTTTATTTCTATTGATCTACTCACCATTTCGATGGATTTTACGATTTCTGTAGACAGCTTATCCAAACTCTCAGAATCCATTTTTCTCTAGAGAGAAAACAATAATTCGTTTGAAAATTATAGAGAAAATTATTAAAAAAAGAGTATACGAACCTCGATTGTATGAGTCACACAGCAACAAATAGATTTAGTTGGAGACTACTTTGTGAATGATTCTGCATCGAATGAATACATGCATTTATATCTATCAATTTTGAAATGATGTAAAGTATAACAATCATCCTGTAGCTGCATGTATCATGCAAATAGTAGATTTTTTCCACATTTCAAGCATCTTGTTTTCATTATCAAAATTATTATTTACTTTGCAACAATGTTGCTTCCTAAAACTGATATATTCCTATTTAAATCTAAAACAGGTCATCATCATCAAATAACATCCTTTCATGAGAATGTTCAGTATCTTTTCTTTTTTTTTCCCTGAGGTACATATAAAAAAGAAACAGCTTTGCCTTTAGCTTTAGTACACCAAAATGGCAACTGACCCATGAACCCTTATCATATTTAGTTCAGACAAGGATAATTTGACGAATAGAATGTTGGAGGTAGTTGTGAAGCAGCTGTTCCAAAGAGTATCTTTCAATATGTTGTGTTACTTTGTTTGTATACTTCATTTAACTTGTAATTTCTATTGGATGGAGTAGTCCGTTACTTTGTGATAGTTCATTTTAATGGAATGAAATAAGGAATTACTTTGTTTTCTATCACTTTTAAAAAGTGATAGAAAACAAAGTAATTCCTTATTTAATTCCATTGTAATTTCTATAAATATGGAGTTCGTGAAATTAAGTCGTCAAAAAACAAACTTTTTGTTCATTTGTCATCTTCACCACGGGGGAAAACGTTAAGATGTAAATTTGGAAATTTACCAATATAATATTTTAGAACTCGAACAGACAGTCAAGAAGTGTTTAACAGGTTGTAAGATACAATTTCAAACTAAATGAAGATGACTATGAACATGCGTTGATGCCACCCATGCAACGTAAGACATCGACAAAAAGGATGTTGGAATGAACAGGAAAAAATTGTCAAATACCATCAGAATAGACGATGATCTTAAAAGAAGAGTTGTTCATTAAATTCATAAACCAATCAGGATAAATTTCAAATGACGTCATGTTCTCCTGAAATCTTTAAGAGATTCACTTCATGCTGGTCTAGTTGAAATTATACCATACTCTAAGGAGAACAGAGGTTTTACATATATACTTATGTTAATTAATTGCTTCTCTAAATACTTGTGGGCTATTTCCTCGAATAATAGATTTGCAACTGAAACTACTGCTAACATTGAAGCGGTGTTTAATGAGCAGAAATCTAAAAATTTGCAGAACGACATGGGAAAAGAATTTTTGAATCTTACCATTCAAGATCTCATGAGAAAATATAATAGTTAGCACTATTGCTGCTACAGTGAAAAGAAGGCATCAATCGTTGAAATAGTTAATGGAACTATAAAAAAATTCAACTATCGTGGAAATTATCGATGGATTTCTTTTCTAACCGATTTAGTACAGTGATATAATATAATAATAAAGAACATAGAACAACTGGTGTAAAACCGATAGAAATCAAAAATAAACATGAAGAGCTGCTGTTGAAGACGTTATACAGTCATATCAAGCAGAGTGAGCCTCTAACAAAATTTCACGAAGGCGACAATGTGAGAATATCGAAAGTGAGAGGTATATTCGATAGAAAATATATGCCCAATTGGTCCGCTGAAATTTTCACCATAACAAAGGTTCTGCTCACTAATCCTATCATATATTTATTGAAAGATATCAACAATGACGAAGACATTAACGGTAGATTTTATAAAGAACAACTTTCCAAAAGTTAAATATCCTGATGCATATCTCGTTGAAAAAGTTGTTGAGAAAAATAGGAATAAACTATTTGTAAAGTGGTTGGGCTTCAATTCTTCACATAATAGTTGGATAGATAAGAAGGATTTATTATAATATTCTGTTATATAGAAAAAAATTAATTAAAAAATAGATATATTTTGAATTTATTCATTCATCATTTTAATATTATATTATTTCCTTACATCTATATATGAATACTTTTGTGCATCATGTCTCATATAGTCTTCATCGTATACTTCTTTGGATTCTTTGAATATCAAAACAGATTTAATCTGTTGTCTTCTTCAATTTTAATTTCAAACAATTTTTTTGAAGAAACTTTAAGAATTAAATTAATGTCTTTATAAGCACTGCTCATATTTAATAGACGTATAAAATCAAAATTCATCACACAATATCAAATGGAATTAGGAAAAACCAACGAATATAAATTGTCAATTGAAATTAAAATATAAATAAGCAAACATTTTTTGTTTCGTTTCAGGCATGCGTACTGAACTCTTCAGACAAACGTACGAAGCCCTGTTTGTTACAAAATGTATTGTTTTCTGATCCTATATTAATGAAAAATATCTCTTTCTCAAAAATATAAAACATAATTTCAAGAACTTCTCAAAAACTAATTTATTTGAAATATTCAATATATTTAAATAAATTACTTCAAAAAATCCCAAAACATGTAGCACATCCCCAAGAAATAATTAAAATTACGATAAGATCAGTTCAACTTTACATATAAAAAAAATAATAAAATTTTTTGCCATTAAAACAAATTTTTTGAAATTAAAATTGTAGAAGACAACAGATTAAATCTGTTTTGATGTTCAAATTTTGTAATAATCCTTCTATCAAGTAAAAAACCGTTCCTTCTTATTTTATCTTTGGATTCTATTTTATTTCTCAAAAGCAAGGTTTTTTCTTGCTTCTTCTACTATTCTATACATAATGTGGAAATCTCTTTCTGTCAGCGTATCGGTGAAGCTTTCGCTCGATTGTCCGTTGGAACTTTTCTTACCCATTGAATTATTCATCTTAGAAAGAGCATTCAATGAAATCCTCTTCTGATTGTACCGAAAAATTTATTTTCTACTTATACTCATTAAAGTCGACTTCCCCTTACAATTACGTTGACTTTTTCAAATCCATCATTCATACATGTAAATAAAGCAATATACTTCTCCTTCTTTTGTATCGAATTTTTTCTGGAATTCTTTCCAAGTATACGTTTCGTTTCTGTGGGTCAATCTTTTTTTGGTGTTTTAGGATAATAGTACTAGTGATTCTCAAGTACATATCCAAATAATTGATTAATTATATTCCTTATCAGTGTTTCATACGAGAATGCAAATTTATCAAAATAAAACGTTGGATATTGATGAACTTCTAATCTGTCTCTGAAATGTTCAAACTATACCTTTCCTTTAGACTGCATCATTTTTATACCCTCTGTTATCTCCCAAATTTATTTACAAGAATCACAATGATTTTTCACGTGATTTATCCACTCATCATCCCGATGTGACGCAGCGCTAGATTAGCCTAGATTTTTACGATCTAGTACGGGGCCAGCCTGGGTTCGAATTCCGGTACTACTTTTTCATCAAAGTTGGGTGTGGTTTGTCACATACAGATAAGTCCAGGTGTACACACACTTCCTACGGTCGATGGACACTTTTTGTTCTTTTACTCAAGACCTTCTGATCATTCACTACTTCTTCGCGATGCCGGATGACCTTTGGTCTCTCCGGATGGACATGATGAATTTTACCTCAAAAAAATTCAAGAATGAATTTGGATAAAAATAATTATAAAATAAAATAGAAAGGCCTTTTACTTGATAGAAGAAATATAACAAAATTGAATATTAAAACAAATTGAAATATATATATATAATAATAATAATAAATATATATATATATATATATATATATAATAATAATCATAAATATATATATATATATATATATATATATATATATATATATATATATATATATAAATTTAAACATATTTCAATTTTTTTAATAATCAATTTTGTTATATTTCTTCTATCAAGTAAAAGGCCTTTCTATTTCATTTTATATATAATATTTAATTATATTTTGGCTTCAATAAATCTCATTATGGAATGTCAATGAAAATAAATAAACCTTAAAATAACTCACACTGTTCTTTGATTTTGTTAGAACATAGATCAATCTTGAATTATACATTCTGTCAAGAAAGTACTGGGAATTATCGATTTAAATATGGCGGGGCAATGAGGCAGGTAAAAATTTTTTCTAGGTTGGTACCACTGTCCTTAATTACTATGCCAAGCTTGAGCGGGATCTGTCAACTAGTGTGTTTGCAATAGCTGATTAAGTCAGTCGATGTCAGAGTGCGTGCCGATTTTTACTATGGGTGCTGGAAAACCGTCGTACCAGCTTGAGAGAGATAGCACATGATCTTAAGATATCCCACGAGTCCGCATGTACCATTTTGATTGATATTTTGGGCATGAGAAAGGTGGCCGCACGACTCGTACCGAAAGACCTGAATTTTCTTCAAAAACGTCATCGCGAACAGATTGCTTCAGACATGCTGGATCGCTGTAAGTCCGATTCTACATTCATGGAACGCATTATAACTGGTGATGAGACCTGGGTCTACGAGTAGGATATGCAAACAAGCCAGCAATCATCGGAATGGGTGGCAAAAAATGAGCCGAAACCGAAAAAACTACGCCAAAGCCGCTCGAAAATGAAGGTGATGCTCATTGCTTTCTTCGATATCCGTGGCGTGGTGCACTACGAATTCGTTCCAGAGGGTCAGACGGTAAACAAGGAGTATTACCTAGGCGTTATGAAACGTTTGCGTGAGCGTATCCGGAAGAAGCGGCCAAATTTGTGGGCGAACAACTCATTGATTTTGCATGACGATAACGCGCCTTCTCACCGAGCTACGATTGTGACTGACTTTCTCGCCAAAAACTCGACAAACGCGCTTCAGCAACCACCGTATTCGCCGGATTTGGCTCCCTGCGACTTTTTCCTCTTCCCAAAACTTAAATTGCCGTTTCGTGGCACCCGTTTTGAGTCGATTGAAGCCATAAAACAAAATTCGGCGCGAGAGCTGAAGTCCATCCCGGAAAGCGCCTATAAAAAATGTTTCGATAATTGGAAGTGCCGTTGGCATAGATGTATTGGAGCAAATGGAGCCTATTTTGAAGGCGACCCAATAAATTTTGACGATTAAATGTAAAAATGTTGTTTTAATTGAAAATTCCCGGTACTTTCTTGACAGAGTAGTATAGTTGATCTGTATTTCGAAGCTTTAGTCTTTTAACACGTGGAGAGATATAGGTTAGTTTTTGATTTTGATATTTGGAATATTAAATGAGGACTGAAGACGGGATTGTCTAGAATTATATTTATTTTTTGAAGATATAGTACACATTTTTTAGAGATTTTTGAAATAACTTATTCGAATATTTAAATATATTGAATATTTCAAATGAATTATATTCTTTGAGAAGTCCTTTAAGTGTCTTCATGTTTTTAAAAGGCAATTGGTGTTCTTAAAGGTAAGACCAGAAACAAAATTTTGTCTCCTTTAAATATTTATCTATTAATTTCAATTACTTTCGTATATCTGTTGGGTTATTTATTCCATTTGACATTATATATTGAGTTTTGATTATATACGTCTATTAAATGTAAGCGGTGCTTGTCGTAGACAAAAATTTAATTCTAAAAGTTTTATTATATTTTTTTTTTTTTAAATTAAAATTGTAGAAGATAAACATATTTTAATTTGTTTTAATATTCAAAAAAATAATTATGTTGAAGCATACCATAATAACACTAAATTTTCAATTGGTTAGAATAATCTGAAAGTCAATCTTATACTCCAATATTCAGACTTCAAAAACATATGTTTATTTGTTATCGATTGTGCTAGATATAGTCCACCTTTCAAATATTCAATTGTTGATGTAAAACATGAAACAGAATCAAGAATACTAAAGCATACTGTATAATCGTTTATGATTGTATTATGGAATATTTACCTTTAACTGAAACAAAGAAAAGTTGAAATCAATATGATGAGTATCATTGTTCTTGATATGCAAGGTTAGAATGTCAAAAGTAATTTATTGTGAAGGAAGTAGCAGCTTATAATTATTATGAAATAAATAATTCCATTTTCAAACCATCAATGGCGTAAATTTGCAGTGATTTTATTGCAAATGGAATTTCTGTGTGATCGAAATTGCCTAAGATTTGTAGCTGATAAGAAATATTGCCAGTATATCAAAATAGCCTGCGTATGTCGGAATCAACGTAGGATTTCAGTCCCTAAGATAATATAAGTAGTCTGTGTGTTGACTTGGTGTTGGAATTATTATTAGATATAACTAATAATATAGAGCAACAAACTAGATAAGAATTAAGTGGACTGTATTAAATGATTGTATTGAAATATTTGAACCTGGTTTCAGGGATTGAAAGAATACAACAAGTATAAAAAATATATTGAAGTATGAAAAATGTGTCATAAAATAATATATACAAAATTGACTTACTGTACTTCTTCTGTGTGTGCTATGTCCCATAGTTTCTGGGAGACTGTGTGTGTTAGAATACTGAATACTGAATTGTGAATAGTGAATTTTGAATAGTGCATTTTGTATGAATGAAAAGTTGACTTGGTACATCAGGAATTACTATACATGAAATTTCGTCTATGGTTTCTGTGGTTATTCCTCTTTTAATTAAGTGAAATTGGAAGAAACCACAAAAGAAAGATTATGCATTAGACAAAAATATTGAAATACTATAGAATGTACATGCGCAAACAATTTGCGCATGAGATTACATGTTGTGACGGCAGTTTGTGCCTTAACATATTCCTCGGCGTTGAAATATTTCAATACAAACAAAAATAACAAATTATGATATATGAATTGAAGAGATATTGATAATACACAAAGAGGTAAACAAGTTACAAGTTCACGCAGTTGTATGCAGAAACTTGGCTAGCGCAAGGGCTTGATCCATGGTCCCGAAACTGGTTGCATCACTGATGGAAGGAGAGACAATTTCTTCACACTTCGCTTATACTGAGTAAGTGAGGTTTTCACAGATGAGAGTCGAACAATTCCGTCTTCTCCGGGATGGAGTTCTGTGACCCTGCCGAGGGACCATTTGAGAGGTGGTAGATTATCTTCATTTATCAAAACTAGGCTATTCACTGATATGCTATGTTCAGGAAGTTGCCATTTAATTCCGATGTTCAACTGGCGCAGGCACTCTTTCAGCCATCGTGTCCATGAATGATTCTTCATCTGTTAGGCTAATTGCCAAGTGAATAGGTGAGAAGTTGAAACTTTCCGGAAATTCAGTTGAGCAGATAATGGTCCACCAACCAATAAATGACCGGAAGTTGAAGGAATAAGGCCACTGGGGTCAGATGAAAGAGGAGATATGGGACGTGAGTTTAATATGTCGCCTATAGTACGAACAAAATGGTGTTTAAAAGATTTGATGGTAGCTTTCCAAAGGCCACCAACATGTGCTGATTTTGATGGTATAAAGTGACAAGTGATATGTCTTTGAGGGAAGCTATGAAAGCCTCAGAACTTAAGTCACTAACCAATTCGAGATGAATAGCCTTAGTGACCGTGCAAACATTTATTGCAACAAAAATCTTGAGTTTTTTGCGGTTTCTGAAACGCTCCTCCTTAATAAACAATGGTACGCAGTAATTGACGCCGACATTCAAAAAGGGTCGAGTGCTGGGCATGAGAAATAGAGGTAGATATTCCGTAAGCCTTTGCTTCATGCGTACACGCTGGTGAATTATTCCTTTGGTTGCGTTTCTGCCATTGACAGGCCAGTAATTTTTCCGTTTGGAATGTAGCGTATTTGAGCGCATATGTTCCGCAAGAATTAAATTGTTTGTTATTTAAGGTTCAGTGAACTTGATGTTTTCTGAAGCGTTGGAAGCCGACTTACGTGAATAAGAACTATCAAATCCTGGGTTTCCAAGAAGAAGATCGCGGGGTTTGATAATGTCCTCGTGAGAATTCGCGCCAGTAATAAGATCTTCGTCGCAGAAATCGCGTTTTAATTTCGAAGAATCTATTGAGTATTGAGTATATTTGGCTAACTGATGAAGAGCGCGGATAGCACTTGATGCTCCGAGTGTGACGATGTTCAAGGCATATTCTTGTTTTAATTTGTGTCGGTTGGCTGAACGTAGAACCTTTTGATATTTAGCATCTTCAGGATGCACTAATGTTTGACGATATATTTTTTCTATATCGCCTGTTAAAGCGAATGGCTGCCAATTTTTTGTAGTAAATGAATCGTCCTGGACGATAGAGCTGATCATAGGTTTATCATTCAGAGATACACCCGTCGACGATTACGGAAGACAGTCAAATACGACGCGTAATTTGGTCGTGGTAAGGTCTGTGTTCACTACAGCGTGATGAGGGGGATTAAGAGCCTCGAAAGTGTTTTAATTTTTACCACAGTGAAAGATGTGGTTCAGTTCGCGATACTTTTTCAATTTAAAAGCCACTGAACGCGAATCTCTGATTTAGTGTGTGTTATAATTGTTGCGGAAGTGGGTTCCTAAATACCTCGCTCTTGGAGGCAATACTTTGTGATGCCTCAATTCTTTGGGTTCGCTTGAATCGTAACCTAACGAGTTTATTGCCAGGCGGCATCGTAATTGCGCATGATCACGAGATGCGCTTATTTCACCTGCAAAAACCCATCCTAAGAGTGGCACCGGGTGGATTTTTCAGTTTAATTTGACCGATGCTTAAAAGATTATAGAAGATCTTTACTCCTATTAATAGATCTATGCGAGAAGGTCTATGAAATTCGGGATCCGCGAGAAAGATATTCTCCGGTAGTTCTAACTATGCCTTGTTGATTGAAGTATAAGGTGTGTCCTTCGAAATTTGTGGTACTATGAGAAACTCGAGGACAGAATTGAACGAAGTGAAGCGTGACTTTACTTTCGCGGAATCTGAGTGATGTACGTCCGTTTTTGCACCGGCAATGCAAGCTACTGAGAGGTTCACCGATTTTCGAGTTAATCTCAGATAGCGGGCCACATCTTTGGACATAACGTTTGCCTGTGACCCTGAATCGAGAAAGATCCGACACGTTCTTGTTTTGCCGTTTCTTCCTAACACGTCCACTAAGGCTGTGGCAAGGAGTTCTTCTGTTGCGACATATGAGTGAAGCTAATAGAGGTTTCTTTAGCCGGTGTCGCGACAGCTGTTCGTTTTTCAGATTTAGCAGTGCCCATATCGGGGTGTAAAAAGGTGTGATGCTTTCGATTGCATTTTCTATAGCTTCCCGATGTGCAGTCTTTAACGCCGTGATTTAATCATAGACAGTTAAAACAAGCTAGTACGTTCACTAGGTGACATTGATAAGAATTTCTCACATGACTATACGGAGTGATTCTTTTTGCACTGGATGCAATTTTGTTTAATTGTTGCAGCCGCGAATACTTCTGGGTTTGGGCTTAATTTCTGAGTGTTCAAATTGTTTTTCGGAATATTTTCATTTCGTAATGTTGACTTATTCTCTAACGTGGAACTGACCTTGAAGTCCTCAATTCGGACGCGATGTGTTTGTTCTACCTTTTTCTTGTCTACTTCTGGTGCTGACCCTCGTAGTTTTCGGGCGATTTCTGTGAGCTCGAAATATTTTTCTTTAAACTCAAGAACGTATTTTTCACCCGAAACCTTCAACTCTGTTTCTGTTTCCAGAAATGTCGTATATGCATCGTCCACGCGCTGAATTCGATGATTTAAGGTGACTAAAGAGTCAATCGCGATGTCGAAGCGTTTCAGAAAACTTTCCAGTAATTAAAAAAATGTATATGAGACAGCAATTTATTTCCACAAAAATTTTTGTGGAAATAAATTACTGTCTCATATACATTTTTTTAATTTAAATGGGTTTCCACCAAGTAAAGACCGAATCTATCAAATACTTTCCAATAATGTTGAAGCCGTTTTGCATTGGCCGTGTTCAGCGTTTAAATAACGAATTCTGGTCTCAGTATTCATTTCGACTTGAGATTGTTGACTCTCAATTCTGAGAAACGTATTTGACTTATTCACTGGCGTAGAACTGACTTTGTAGTCCTCGATTCGGGCGCGTTGCCCTTCCTCTTGTGTATCTCCGGTGCTGACTCTCGCAGCTTTCGAGCGATTTCTGTGAGCTCGAAATAATTTTCTTTAAACTCAAGAACGTATTCTTCACCCGGAACCTGAGTTAAACTCTCTAACTCTGTTTCTGGTTCCAGAAATATCGTATATGCATCGTCTACGCGCTGCATTCGATGATCTAGGGTGACTAGCGAATCCTTCCCGATGTCGAAGCGTTTCAGAAAACCTTCGCATAATGTTAAAGCTCTTTTGCATTGCCTGCGTTGAGCGTTTAAATAATGAATTCTGGTCTAAGGAATCCTTTAGAGTTGAGATTGGTGACGCTTAATTCTGAGAAACGTGGATCACTAATGAGAACAGTATTTGACTTTGAAAATAATTTGAACGTGTGGATCAAGTAATTATAAATCCGCTTAGAGATTACCGATAACTGAAGAATTCTAAATGTATTGAAATAGACTGACCTAGCAAGAGAATTGTGAGAACAGGTGCTACCGATTAAAAAAGATTCAAAAGCTAATGATAAAATAACGAACAATTAGAATTCTGATACATGGATCATTAGTAAAAGAATTTTAATCGTTTTGAAATGGAATTACCTGGCAAAAGAATTGTGGGAACAAGTGCTACTGATTAAAAGGATCAAACAGCTAATGATAAAATAACTAACAACTAGAATTCTGATACATAGATCATTAGTAAAAATAGAATTTTAATCGTTTTGAAATAGACTGACCTAGCAAGAGAATTGTGAGAGCAGGTGCTACCGATTAAAAAAGTTTAACAGCTAATGATAAAGTAACGTAGCAAAAATAATTCTGAGAAGAAGGGATAATATAAAGGACAGTTGTGGTATGACCTTTACCTGCTTGAGTGGTTATCCTATCTTTGTGTAGTTCCAACTGCTTTGGGCTGGATGTAATTGTTTCTTGATAGGCCCTGATATATGATGAAGTCTGCTTGCGGTTGATGACGTATATCAGTATCCGAAGAACTCAATTTGATGTGTATCGATTATTACACGATGCCAAGAAGGAAGTCAGTTTTGTCGTTAAAAATGTTGAAATTATGACACAATATTAAGATGGATGAAGAAGTATCCGGGGTATTTGAACCATGAATATATCCGGCCCGAAGGACCAATGTAAATTTGCAGTGAGTTAATTGCAAATTGAATTTCTGTGTGATCGAAATTGCCTAAGATTTGTTGCTGGTTATAAATATTGCCAGTATATCAAAATAGCCTACTTATGTCGGAATCAACGTAGGATTCGAGTCCCTAAGATATAATCAATATAAATAGTCTGTGTGTAGACTTGGTGTTGCAATTATTAGATATAAGTAATAATATAGAGCAACCAACTAGATGAAAATGACTATATTATATAATTGCATTAAAATATTTGAACCTGGTTTCAGGGATTGAAAGAATACTACAAGTATAAAAAATATATTGAAGTATAAAAAATGTGTCATAAAATGATAATGTATACAAAATTAACTTACTGTACTTCTTCTGTCTGTGCTATGTCCCATAGTTTCTGGGAGACTGTGTGTTGGAATACTGAATACTGAATTGTGAATAGTGAATTTTGTATGAATGAAAAGTTGACTTGGTACATCAAGAATTATAATACATGAAATTTCGTCTATGGTTTCTGTGGTAATTCCTCTTTCAGAGAGAAATTAAGTTAAATTGGAAGCAACCACAGTAGAAAGATTATGCATCAGACAAAACTATTGAAATACTATAGAATGTACATGCGCAAACACTTTGCGCATGAGATTACATGTTGTGGCGGTAGTTTGTGCCTTAACAAATGGAATTCAACTTTTTATCTGACAAGGATAAAACTACTATAAGATGTTCAAAAAAATATCATCATGGATTAAGATAAAGCGAAGTTTCTTCGCAAATGTTATATCTTTGCACATAATCAACATAGTCTTCTGAAAGGAACTAATATAGAGACTGCAATATTTGAAATCGTCGACACAATAATTTCAGAATTAGAGAATCCTTCAATTGGACCTCAGTAAGGCATTTGACTGCTTCAACCATGATTTGCTTCTGGAGAATCTATTTCACTATGGTATCAGAGACAAACAGCTGGAAATGATCCGAAGCTATCTCTGGGATAGGGTTCAGAACGTGAAGATTGAGCTGAATGGTAAAGACTTCTTCTCAGCTGGACAGAAAATAGAGATGATGGTTACCCACGGAAGTATTCTCTTCCCTTCCTCTTTCTATTATACATTCTGTCAAGAAAGTACCGGGAATTATCGATTTAAATCTGGCGGGGCAATGAGGCAGGTAAAATTTTTTTTTCCTAGGTTGGTACCACTGTCCTTAATTACTATGCCAAGCTTGAGCGGGATCTGTCAACTAGTGTGTTTGCAACAGCTGATTAAGTCAGTCGATGTCAGAGTGCGTGCCGATTTTTACCATGGGTGATTACGTTGAGCAAAGAATTTGTTTGAAGTTTTGTGTTGCAAATGAATTTTCGTGTGCCGATGCATTGAAAATGTTGCAAAAGGCCTTTGGTGATGATGCTCTATCGAAAACTTGTGAATATCAGTGGTACAGAGCCTTCAAGGACGGTCGTGAAGTGGTCGCCCATCGACGGCTTCGATCGAAGATAACGTCGATAAAATTAAGGAAAGGGTGCTGGAAAACCGTCGTACCAGCTTGAGAGAGATAGCACATGATCTTAAGATATCCCACGAGTCCATACGTACGATTTTGATTGATATTTTGGGCATGAGAAAGGTGGCCGCACGACTCGTACCGAAAGACCTGAATTTTCTTCAAAAACGTCATCGCGAACAGGTTGCTTCAGACATGCTGGATCGCTGTAATTCCGATTCTATATTCATGGAACGCATTATAACTGGTGATGAGACCTGGGTCTACGAGTACGATATGCAAACAAGCCAGCAATCATCGGAATGGGTGGCAAAAATTGAGCCGAAACCGAAAAAACCACGCCAAAGCCGCTCGAAAATGAAGGTGATGCTCATTGTCTTCTTCGATATCCGTGGCGTGGTGCACTACGAATTCGTTCCAGAGGGTCAGACGGTAAACAAGGAGTATTACCTAGGCGTTATGAAACGTTTGCGTGAGCGTATCCGTAAGAAGCGGCCAAATTTGTGGGCGAACAACTCATGGATTTTGATTTACGATTTTGCATGACGAAAACGCGCCTTCTCACCGAGCTACGATTGTGACTGACTTTCTCGCCAAAAACTCAACAAACGTGCTTCAGCAACCACCGTATTCGCCGGATTTGGCTCCCTGCGACTTTTTCCTCTTCCCAAAACTAAAATTGCCCCTTCTTGGCACCCGTTTTGAGTCGATTGAAGCCATAAAACAAAATTCGGCGCGAGAGCTAAAGTCCATCCCGGAAAGCGCCTATAAAAAATGTTTCGATAATTGGAAGTGCCGTTGGCATAGATGTATTGGAGCAAATGGAGCCTATTTTGAAGGCGACCCAATAAATTTTGACGATTACATGTAAAAATGTTGTTTTAATTGAAAATTCCCGGTACTTTCTTGACAGAGTAGTACATAAATGACCTTCCTGGGTGTATTCTGAACTATCTGCTTTTAATGTATAGGGTTGACACATGAATCATAATGTCTAAAAAACAGTTATTTGACGCCGTGAATGATATCGGGGATAAATATGAAAGTGTTTTGAAATGGTGTGAGAATAACCAAATAATTATGAATTCGGAGAAGACGGAGTGTGTCTTTTTTCGACTCATCATTCAAGATTGACGTTTCCTGAGGCTGTATCCCTGGATGATGGCAGAATGATGTTGCAGTCTTCTCATAACTTTCTGGGTAATATCATTGATAGCCACACCAACTGGAGCTCTCAGGTATTGGCCATAAGGAAAAGACTGAACTCTGATGTTTATACAATGAGAGTATTGTCAAGGAGAGTTCCTTCTCAGGGTAATCTAGTATGCGAACGTTCAATCTCCCCTACAATACGATCTAATGATATGGGATAATGCCTCAGATGTATCTGAAATTTTTACTGCACAGAAGTCAGCGCTACGCATTATCAATAACATGGGATACAGATTCCTGCCGCGGTGTTTCTCGGAGGAATGGAATATTCACAGTGACAAGGTTGTACGTGCTTCCTGTTCTTTCGGATGCAAAGTTCCTATTTCGAACAATTCAGGAATACTAATACGACTAGTAAAATGATTCCTCTCCTTTTTCTCAACATTCTTTAATATTAACTGAGAAAAATGTCAAATACATGTGCCTGAAATTGTATAATTGTCTACCAAGACAGCTTCAATAAGTTGAGAATATAAAAAATGTTGAAAGGGATATATTCAACTTTCTAATTGAAACTGAACCTCATAATGGTGAAGAGTAGATGGATAACTATATGCGTAAATGTTTTCTATAATTGTATTTTGTTTTTCTTCATTTTAGACATGTTTTTCTCCATGTACCTATTTATTATTGATTTCATTTGATATAGTGATGGTTTTTTCGACTATAACCATCCGATCAATCATAAACTAGCTGCATGTAGGTCAATGGTATATAGAGCATTTTCGATTCCTTTAATTAATATTACGTTAAAGAGGGAATTGAATACAATCAGACAAATAGCCACAAAAGATCAGTTCGAGACAAAAACTATAAATTCCATCATAAACAAAAAACAAAAGCAACTAATTCGTAAACTAATTTACCCCATTTCCAAATCAGATCATAATAACAATAAATTCATAAAACTGACATATTTTGGACCAATTTCACAAAAAATAGCACAAATTTTGCCAAAAATTAACATAGTAACAGCTTTCACACCCTCCCGTAAAATTTCTAATCTCTTTTTTGATCCGAAAGACAAAGAGAACCGACTGAATAATTCTGGAGTCTATAAATTAAGTTGTCAACAGTGTAATAGTGTGTATATAGGACAAACGCGCCGACCTTTCCGTAAAAGGTAGAAAGAGATCAATCTGCGTTTAGGAACCGGAAGAATAATTCCAATTTTGCGAACCATTTTTTCAATACAGATCACACGTTCCCAGTATTGAACAACCTTGCTATCTTGCACGAGGAAGCGAAAGGGAAAAAACTTGACATCCTGGAATCCTTAGAAATTGAAAAATATAAGAAGCACGCACCACTCTTAAAACTACTAAACGAACAGACGGAACTTTGGAAAACCCCTCTCTTCGAAGCTCTGCCGAAGTTTGCAATCAGCATATATAATAGCTGAGATCTAATTTGTTCTTTCAGTTTGGAAATGTAGTAAACACTACAAAACTCGAGTCACTGTATATCAGTAATAATAAAAAGTGATAGAAAACAGATAAATTTTTTATTTCACTTCATTAAAATGAACTATCACAAAGTAACGAACTACTTCATCCAATATATTCCGTAGAGTTTCCTACACAAAGCCAAGTATACTTCTCACTCAGCTGCTTATTGATATTACAAATGAAACGGTGTCTATGTTTCTTTTTGTCGAAAAAAACCGAAATAACGAAATGAATCCCACTAGTTTAACCCAGGACTTCAGAATCAAAATCTGATTATACAAAATTTTGTTTGCCGAAATTAAATAGATGTTCTCGGATGAAAACATTTACTGTATTAGTTGTGAAACAGTAATTTCAATACATATATATACATAAAATGTGAGTTCTTGGTGAAATACTCATTCTAAAAGTTATTTAGATTTTCTTAATTGTAAGAAATTGTTTAATTTTGCATATTATATTATAAAAAAGGCAGAAAAATGTTTCATTTAACATATCACTCAATAATTTTTCGGTCTAACTAAGAATATTCGTAATTGACGTTATGTTATTCTTGCGCGCCAGTTTTTCAATATCTCCGAAGCAGAACGTTTCACATTTCTCGAAATTATTATAGTGGTGGAAAAAATGTAAGAAGGAGCCAACGAAATTGAAGCATTCGTGGAATAAAATTTAGATAATCAAACCCTCGCTAAATTAAGCTTATTAACATTCAATGAAACACACCAAACATCGTTTGAATTAGATTTAGAATTTATGAACTTTCAACTCTTTTGGAGCAGTTTATTTATTATATTTATATATATATATATATATATATATATATATATATATATATTTATATATATATATATATATATATATATATATATTATATATATATATATATATATATATATATATATATATATATATATATATATATATATAAATGAATCTATAAAATAAAATAAAATGAAGTGTAACTTCCAAATAATCCTTATTATTACTTCAACTTCCCTAAAATCAGCATGTAAACATTCGGAAACAACACAAAACAAAGTTCGCAATCGATTGAGCATTTGTGAACTTTCAACTTTTGTGGAGCAGTTTATTTACAGATCATATAATGTCAAACACGAGTAGGTTAAGGAAAGATTTTATTCAAACATGATTTCACTTTTTTCTAATCATAATATATTTTCAGATACTGAATTGTTTCTGGTAGTTAATATCTGGTAGTTGATCATAATTAAAATAAATTGTAAAAATTACTGTGTTTTACTACCAATAGAAATATATATTACACATTTTCTTGTGACTCGAGTTTCGGGAAATGAACTATCCGATCATCAGACAACTGAAGACCTAACAGTGGTACAGAGGTATTTAAACAAAAGTGATACATATTTTGAATATTTCAATAGATTCTAGGTAACACCTATTAGTGGTACAGAGGTTTACAAGCGGAACGTGATAAAAAACCGGGTTGATAAATGGGGCCTTCTAACAGATATCGGGATGTCGGCCATCGACACAGAAGGTTGTTGGTATCCATTCGAATATCTCAAATAATTTTTGGGGTTACATTGATCCGTACAGTCATTCAATGTTTTCACATTATTTTGTTGTATATCTCAAATATTTGTATTTACATAGCTCCGTACATTCATTCATTATTCATTAAATTATTTTTATTGTGAACTCATTCGAAAATTTCAATAATCAAGTTTCTTTTCTTTTGAATCTACATGTAAAATTTTCTTAAGATCTTCTTTTGTCGAAAGAAATTACTGTTTTCTAAAGAATGAGTGGTAAAAGTTGAATTTTTGTTTACTCTTCATTAAATTCATTTTATGTTCGTTGAAAAAGGTTTTAAACAGATGCTACTTTTTAAATATCTTAAATACTTTCGATTAAGATAGCTCAGTACAGTCATTCATCATTTTTACATTATTTGTATTGTGAACTAATTTGAAAATTTCAATCGAGTTTCTTCCCTTTTGATTCTACATGTAAAATTTCAAGATTATCTATTGTGGGAAAGGAATGACCGTTTTCCAGACAATGAGTGGCAAAGGTAGGATTTTGTTTATTTTTTATGAAACTCATTTCATGTTCATTGAACCTCGTCTTGAAGGAACGTCCTGTTTGTCTTATATATTTACTAGCTTTTTACCCGCGGCTTCGCCCGCAGTGGAGTCATTAAATAAGTATGAAAGATAAAGGGTAAGGGTATAATAATAGTAAAACTTCATTACTGAAGTAGCTAAATTTGACGATTTTTTGACAAACAATTGTTTTATCTTTCGTAAAAAAATTTTTTTTTTTTAAATATAAAGTACCCTATGTTACTTCTAATACCTTCAAGAGTATATGTACAAAGTTTCATGATGATCGGTTCAGTAGTTTTTGCGTGAAAGCGTAACAAACAAACTTACATTCGCATTTATAATATTAGTAGGGATAGCTTTTTACCCGCGGCTTCGCCCGCAGTGGAGTCATTAAATAAGTATGAAAGATAAAGGGTAAGGGTATAATAATAGTAAAACTTCATTACTGAAGTAGCTAAATTTGACGATTTTGTGACAAACAATTGTTTTATCTTTCGTAAAAAAAATTTTTTTTTTAAATATAAAGTACCCTATGTTACTTCTAATACCTTCAAGAGTATATGTACAAAGTTTCATGATGATCGGTTCAGTAGTTTTTGCGTGAAAGCGTAACAAACAAACTTACATTCGCATTTATAATATTAGTAGGGATAGGGAAGGGATATATAGGGATAGGGATAGGGATTACCGCACGGAGAACAAGATAACTCATATCATTTGGAGTAGGGTCCTTTGCGTTAAATAATACCGATGATTATTTGTTTTGCGTTTTGAAGGCAATATTGACATCTGACTCTGAAAAACTATGCACTTTTCTGATACTGAATTGTTTCAGCCGTTACTATTTGGTAGTTGATCATAATTAAAAAAAATTGAAAAAATTACTATGTTTTATTATTGCGTTCGAGTCACAAGAAAATGTGTAATATATATATATATATATATATATATATATATATTTTATTGGGAGTGAAACATAGTAATTTTTACAATTTGTTTTAATTATGATCAACTACCAGATAGTAACGGCTGAAACAATTCAGTATCTGAAAAGTGCTAGTGTGCTAGTGTAGCCAAACAAGCCGGTTTATATAGAAGACTTAGCACAAAATAGGGTATGCTGTCAGAACATCTGGTTCAACCAAGAGTGTCTAAGAAGAAAAGTGATTCCTAATTACGTACAAGTAAAAACGAGATCCTGTTCCCATTCAGCGAAGATGGCAACAAGATGCGCAGAAAGAATCTGGATCAAAGAACAAACTAAATCATTCTACCAGAAGCGAGATACTGTACATTATATCAAGGTACTGCATGCAGAACTGACTCATAAACTCCATTCAATAGAATTTGATATTTTTATGATAAAATTAGACAAGAAATTAGTGAATTCATTTTTTCAAAATATGCTAAACAGGTAAAAAACCGAAATTCATTAGAAAAATCTCAAAAACCCAAATTTATTAAACGAAGTGAAAATATAATATATAGACCAAATGATCGCGTCATTAACATGTCAGAATTCCAATTTTCAAATACCGAACTAAACTTAGTCGAAAAAGGTCATAAATTCACCCCAACAATTAAAAATAAAAAAGTAAAAGAAATTCTTACTGTAGAGTCCACAATTGCAATTAAATCTACGGATGAGGTGGATAAAATTACCTCAAAATTTTAAAAAACTCTTAGAAACAACAGAAACATAACTAACAATAATATTTTGAATATAATCAAACCCATAAAAGAAAAAATTCAATCCGATGATCTTACCGTCACAAAAGCAGATAAATCAGATGCCACTGTTATCCTTTCTAGATCGAAGTACAAAAAGAAAATGAATGATTCCATTAAAAATCAAGATATCGTAGAAACTCCCGTTGACCCGACGACGAAAATTCAAAAATCCTTGAGGAAAACTTTGTCAGACATCTCCTTATTTAAATGAAATTATCATCTCATAAATATAAATCCTAGCCCACCAAAACTCTACGGTCTAATAAAAACTCACAAAGAAGATGCACCAATTCGCCCAGTCGTTTTCTTTTATTAGCAGCCCTACCTATAAAATAGAGAAAAAATCAAATGAAATTGTTAAAAGAATTCCATAGAATTAACACCGAAATTAAAAAATTTTTCTTCACCAAATAATTCCTACCTAGTATGCCTGGATGTGGATATGTTTCCAAATATACCGAGAAATGATAGCATTCATTTAGCTTCAGAAATTCTTGAAATTCATGTAAATCCCGTGATACACGGTGATTTCATTGCCCTTTTAGAACAATGCCTGCTCAAAAATTATTCTCAATTCAATAATAAAATATACGAACAATTAAACGGCCTAGCTATGGGCTCACCACTGAGTCCACTCCTTGCAGACATATTCATGTCAGAAATAGAAAATTAAATCTTCAACTCGAAACTTCCTGTAAATATTCATTTCTGGTACAGATATGTAGACGATATTCTCACGTATATCTCCGGAACATCCAGACAACTGAGCCAATTTTTGAATTTCTTGAATAATATTAACCCAAAAATTAAATTCAAATTAGAAAAGGAATCAAACAACAGTATTACATGTTTAGAACTCTCGATATCACACTAATATTAAAAAATAGAATTCAAAGTGTTCAGAAAACCCACATCCACTGATATATGTATTCCTATTGATTCCAATCACCCATAATCACAAAAAATGTCAGCGTACCAATCGATGATCCATAGAGTCTTCGCATTACCATTATCAAAAAATGCCCGCAAAGCTGTCCAAACTATAAAATAAATAGCCGCAAACAACGGTTTCAACCCTTGTATAATAGATAATCTAATTCGACAGAAACTATCTAAATTAGCTATGAGCCAAATTTATCCCAGCATAAAATCTGAAGAAAATAAAAAATTCATTTCTCTATCGTACTTTGGTAGCATATGTCAAAAAGTGGCCAATAGTTTTTTCAAAATCAGATGTCAATATTGCCTTCAAAACGCAAAACAAATTATCATCGGTATTATTTAACGCAAAGGACCCTACTCCAAAATACACAAATCAGGAGTTTTTGAGTTATCTTGTTCTACGTGCAGTAATGAATATATAGGACAAACAGGACGTTCCTTCAAGTTGAGGTTCAACGAACATAAAATGAGTGTCATAAAAAATAAACAAAATTCTACATTTGCCACTCATTGTCTAGAAAACGGTCATTCCTTTCGTTCAATAAATTTGGGTTTTTGAGTTTTTCCTAATGAATTTAGTTTTTTTAACTGTTTAGCATATTTTGAAAAAATGAATTCACTAATTCCTTGTCTAATTTTATCATCAAAAATATCGAATTCTATCGAATGAAGTTTATGAGTCAGTTCTACGTGCAGTACCTTGACATGATGTACAGTATCTCGCTTCAGGTAAAATAATTTTGTTTCTTCCTTGATCCAGATTCTTTCTGCGCATCTTGTTGCCGTCTTCGCTGAATGGGAACAGGAGCTCGTTTTTACTTGTACGTAATTAGGAATCACTTTTCTTCTTAGACACTCTTGGTTGAACCAGATGTTCTGACAGCATACCCTGTATTTTGTGCTAAGTCTTCTATGTAAACCGGCTTATTTGGCTACACTAGCACTTTTTTTGGTGACCCCAAAAATCATTTGAGATATTCAAATTGGTACCATCTGTTTAACAACCTTCTTTGTCGATTATCGACATTACGATATCTGTTAGAAGGCCCCCTTTTTTAACCCGGTTTTTTATCACGTTCCGCTTGTAAACCTCTGTACCACTATTAAGTGTTACCTAGAATCTATTGAAATATTCAAAATATTTATCACTTTTGTTTAAATACCTCTGTACCACTGTTAGGTCTTCAGTTGTCTGTTGATGGGATAGTTCATTTCCTGAAACTCGAGTCACAAGAAAATATGTAATATATATTTTTATTGGTAGTAAAACATAGTAATTTTTGCAATTTGTTTTAATTGATATATTTTCAGTTTGAATGTAGCATTCAGGAATGCATTGTTAGTTTTTTGTACATATCTCGTACGCCGAATCCACTATATCCTGCAGAAAATCTCATCAACGATCATCAGCATCGAAAGCCCACAGAATTTTTCCCAATTGTGAAAAATTCTCTTCCCTTTTATTTATGATTTTTATTGGGTAGTGTTCTGATATAAAATCGTTAATTACTTCTGTTTGTTTATTGTCCATGATGTACTGGCTTTTAAAATAAGAGCCAGTGGATAATGAAATGAAATATATATGATATGTGAAATATCAACGAAATTCATTCTATTTGGAAGATATGCGTATGTCTGTATGGACGGAATATAACATCATTCAAATATGTATCGCAATTTTTTACTGTGGCACGATTCAGGGTATTCCAATTTTCAATGATTTTGCCTCATGTTTCTAGTTGAATTTTTGTAATGGCATTTGTTATGTTGGCTCCAAAAAATTCAATAGTTTACAGCTCATTAGAAAAGATGTACCGCGTTTTCAGTAAACTTCACCAAAAAAGTCTATCGGGGTCAAATCGCACAATCTTGATGACCAATTAACGTTACCTCTGCATGAGAATACTCTCAGATTGGTTATTCACAATTGGAATCGTGGTGTCCACATAGCACCATCATGCATGAACCGCATGTCGTCTAGTCAGTCCATTTCGTTCAATTCAGCTATGAAATTGGTATTCATCGTTTTTCAGCGCTGACCATTGATGATGAACACCTCAAATACATTGTCCACAAAAAAGTACGTACCAATGTCTTCGTCGACCAAAAATCTGCACCAAAGAATAACTACTTGTGGCTGCATTGTAACCTCGTTAAACTCGTATAAATTGGCTCGTTTTTCATACGGTAATTATATTTCTTAACATATACGAAAAGATGATTTTTCGAACGGAGTCCCTCTCTCAAAGGTTCTGAAGCCCAGCCAGCAGGCGGCATTGTCTATGCTCATTATCTTTGAACTCCTTGGTCAGTTCGATCTTATACGGGTGTAGGCTACATTTCTAACGCAATATTCGCCAAGTTGAGGTCTCCCCGAAATACGGAGTTTTTGTGCACTGTAAATAATTGATTCTGTCGTGTTAACGCATTACAGCATTTTTTTAAAACTAATATGGCGTTCCTTACCTAAGGACTAACTTCGAAAAGTATGCCATAAAATTGGTGTAGAGCACGCAGCGCTTGCATTAACGAACACTTATTTTGATTATGAAGTTTCATTATTTGGACGTGCTGCTCAGTCGTGTTCCTTGTTATTATAATTTGGTATTTCGGACAGAAAAATAAACATATCAGATAAACCTTAGCACACAAACGTCACAGCTGGAAACGTCGACATGACAAAAATGGAAACATACTTATAGTATGTCTGTTTATGCGCTTGATCTTCTGATAGTTATTCGCTTGATTGTCTGATATTTTGAGAGTTACCATCCTAATATATCCCTTATCTTAGTCATGAATCTAGTAGCTCAGATCTTCCATCAAGCTCATAGTTCAACATTCGGTTGAGTAAATGGTCCAATCTTTGATGGCTAAACGTTCAAATATTCATTTCAAATACTTGTTAGTTGTTTTTAACACTGCATAGCTGTAGTACTGTTAGTACTTTTTTGTATATCTTGTTGTCTCAGTTTGAGAAACAAGAAGTATTCATTGTAATTTCTACGAAAATATTCGGACTCATCACATATCCTTTCAACGGTTGTCTATTTATATAGATAACTAAATACCGATGTTATTTAGGTAGAACACCAAAATTCCAAGGATTTGCGACGAAAACAGTGGGTCGCAAACTTCCCGGGTTAATACTCAAGATTAATCCATGAACCCTACAGTAAGCTAAACGTGGAATGAAACACTCTTCTTTTCTTATTTCAATCTCGCCTTAAGGTACCGTTACATATGGAGGATCTGCTTGTATCAGGTATTTTTTTAGAGTAATAGAATTTTAAATTAAAAAAAACACATTCAAAGTATGATTGAAGCCAATTTTATGACATTTATGTTTCAAAAATAATTTCTGGCATATGTGCACCACGACTAGCCTTCGAACAGACCAATTTTGGACCAATTTTTCGAATAATCCAGGCCTTACTTCATTAATAACAAGTTATCTTGGCTTCTCAAGCGTCTATTGTTTTTGGTTTATCAGCATAAACCATTGACTTGACACATAACCTCAAAGAAAATAATACAGTGGTGTTATGTCGCATGATCTTGGAAGCCAATCAATTGGATCATTTCTCGAAATAATGTTATCGCCAAAGCTTTCTTTCAATAAATCAATTGTTACGGTAGCAGCATGAGGTGTAGCACCATCTTGTTGGAATCAAAGCACTTCTGGGTCAATACCATTCAAATTTTGAAACAAATAATCATTGATCATCTATCTGTAATGAGCACCATTCACTGCAACATTAGCTCCAGCATCGTTTTTAAAGAAATATGGACCGATGATGGCTCTAGCCTGTAAAGCATACTATACAGTGCATTTTTCAGGATACAATGGAACCTGCAGAATTTCTTGAGGATTTTTTTCTCTTCATATACGGCAATTTTACTTGTTTACATAGCCGTTCAACCAGAAATGAACTTCATCACAAAACACAATTTCACGATAAAAACAAGGGGCAACTTTAAGCTGTTCTAGGGTCCAATCAGCAAACAAACCAATATTATGGTCGAGTCGCTTTAGTTTTTGCACCAGTTGGATCTTGTGTGGGTGTAGATTAAGATCTTTACGCAAAATTTCCATGTGGTGGATGCACAGAGTCCAACTTGTTGTGAACGTCGACGAATAGACAAATCTGGATCATCATTAACACAATGACTTACAGCAGCGATATTTTATTCTGTACATACAGTTCTCTGTCTTGTTGTTGTTGTTAGAACGAGTAGAGAAAATATTGTCCGAAATCTATCGATAGTTCGACGAATAAGCTGCTCTGATGGACGATTATGTAAACCGTACATTTCACGTGCTCTATTAGTTTGGCGAATAGAACACTGATTTTGAAAATAAATTTCAACAATTTGTAAACGTTGTTTCGGCGTGAGTCTTTCCACGATAATTTGTCAATGCTTACTGAACAGAAATATCAAAACAACATGCCTTCTTCTTTCTGTCAAATCACAATTATCACTATCGAAAGTTCTATCACTCTAAAAAAAACACCCGATATATGTGTCTGTTCAAACTCTGATCTAATTTGGAAATTTTGCTTATTGTTATATCATCTTTCTTCCATTTCACTCAATCTCTTTTTATCTCCCATTCACACTAACTTGCGAACAAAGAATTGAGTTAACCCTTCTTTTTGCACCTACCTATTACCTATGACTCTATTAGAGGCAAGATTTACGGATAATGTAAGGTAAATTGCCCTCACTGAAATGATTGGAGAGGTAGGTGATAATGGTATACTGATATTAATTTTTTTATTTAAAATAATTCACACAGTTTTTATGTTTCAGAATTTATTCAGACTCCTGACACTTGTTTCGGTCTTTCGACCATCTTCATTGGAGTACAAAAAGGAATAAATTGTGTGAATTATTTTGAATAAAACTATTTTAAAGTTTCACCTAGTGCCAACCGCATACTGCATTCATGTTATACTGATATTATATGTGAAATTGGTGTTCTAGGCCCTCCGTTTTTATGTTTATATCTCCTTCGATATTGTTGATGTCGTTTTCCATCTACGCGTACCTTGTTTTCTTTTTTCTATTGGCACTCACTTCATTTTTTGTCAGGGTATACATTACTCAGTCATTCATTAGACATAACCATACCATTTATTGTATCTTTTCTGAACTTCTTCTATTATATTTGTTAGTACTTTCATTATCTTTCTGATTTGGTAATTCCTGGTGTGTTGAAATCCTGACTTTCTAATAGATTTTCATCAGTAATGAAATTAATAATTTTTCAAACTAATAGTAACTAATTATTGAAATTTGAATATTAAAACAAATTGAAATATGTTTATCTTCTACAATTTTAATTTCAAAAAGATTTTTATTAAAAAAACTTTTAGAATTAAATTAATGTCTAAAACAAGCACCGCTTACATTTAATAGACGTATATAATCAATACTCAATATAGAATGTCAAATGGAATAAATAAACCAACAGATATACGAAAGTTATTAAAATTAATAAATAAATATTTAAAGGAGACAAAATTTTGTTTCTGGTCTTACCTTTAAGATCACCAATTGCCTTTTAAAAACATGAACACACTTAAAGGGCTTCTCAAAGAATATAATTTATTTGAGAAGTCCTTTAGGTGTGTTCATGTTTTTAAAAGGCAATGGGTGTTCTTAAAGGTAAGACCAGAAACAAAATTCTGTCTCCTTTAAATATTCATTTATTAATTTCAATAACTTTCGTATATCTGTTGGTTTATTTATTCCATTTGACATTATATATTGAGTTTTGATTATATATGTCTATTAAACGTAAGCGGTGCTCATTTTAGACATTAATTTAATTCTAAAAGTTTTTTGAATAAAAATTTTTTTGAAATTAAAATTGTAGAAGACAAACATATTTTATAAAATAAAATAGAAAGGCCTTTTACTTGATAGAAGAAATATAACAAAATTTGAATATTAAAACAAATTAATATATGTTTATCTTCTACAATTTTAATTTAAAAAATTTTTATTCAAAAAACTTTTAGAATTAAATTAATGTCTAAAACAAGCACCCCTTATATTTAATAGACGTATATAATCTAAACTCAATATACAATGTCAAATGGAATAAATAAACCAAAAGATATACGAAAGTCCCTAAAATTAATAAATAAATATTTAAAGGAGACAAAATTTATTTAATATATTTAAATATTCGAATAAGTAAATTCAGAAATCTCTCAAAGCATGCACTATATCTTCAAAAAACAAATATAGTTTTAAGCAATTCCGTCTTCAGTCCTGAAATATATTCAAAATATCAAAATCAAAAAACTAACCTATACCAAACCACTCACCACGTGTAAATGAATAATGTTTCGAGACATAGATCATCTTTATAATTCAAGATTTATCTATGCTCTAACAGAATCAAAGAACAGTGTGAGCTATTTTTAAGGCTTACTTAAATTCATTGACATTGCATAATGAGATTTATTGAAGCCAAAATATAATTATATATTATATATAAAATAAAATAGAAAGGCCTTTTACTTGATAGAAGAAATATAACATATATTAATTTGTTTTAATATTTAAATTTTGTTATATTTCTTCTATCAAGTAAAAGGCCTTTCTATTTTATTTTATATATAATATATAATTATATTTTGGCTTCAATAAATCTCATTATGCAATGTCAATGAATTTAAGTAAGCCTTAAAAATAGCTCACATTGTTCTTTGATTCTGTTAGAGCATAGATAAATCTTGAATTATAAAGATGATCTATGTCTCGAAACATTATTCATTTACACGTGGTGAGTGGTTTGGTATAGGTTAGTTTTTTGATTTTGATATTTTGAATATGTTTCAGGACTGAAGACGGAATTGCTTAAAACTATATTTGTTTTTTGAAGATATAGTGCATGCTTTGAGAGACTTCTGAATTTACTTATTCGAATATTTAAATATATTAAATATTTCAAATAAATTATATTCTTTGGGAGGTCCTTTAAGTGTGTTCATGTTTTTAAGAGGCAAATGGTGTTTTGAAGGCAAGACCAGAAACAAATTTTGTCTCCTTTAAATATTTATTTATTAATTTTAGGGACTTTCGTATATCTTTTGGTTTATTTATTCCATTTGACATTGTATATTGAGTTTAGATTATATACGTCTATTAAATATAAGCGGTGCTTGTTTTAGACATTAATTTAATTCTAAAAGTTTTTTGAATAAAAATTTTTTAAATTAAAATTGTAGAAGATAAACATTTATTAATTTGTTTTAATATTCAAACATATTTTAATTGGTTTTGATATTCAAATTTTACCATAATATGGGATTGAAGAATTGAGCTCGCTATAAAATCAATGCAATGCATTTTAAGTGAAATTTCAGAAAACGACTCAGGAAATATTGTTCCTTCACAATAATATTTATTTTGAACACATCTATGATTCTGCGTTTAAATAATTACTAAAATATATACAATCTCCCAGTTATATAATAATATTTGTGATACAATTTTGGAAAATCTGTTATGTTTTTGCAAATATAATATTATAGAACAATAAAGTGTCAAATGAATACGGTGGATATTATGCAACGATGCCTAGACAAACACCATACAAAAGGTGTTTTATTTCTTTGTTCTTCTAATTCATTCCCATGGTTTATGAGAAGTAAATAACGAAAATAATGAACAGAGCCCAGGTATAACTTGTCACGAATTCTGCTCTGAATAGAGGACAAATCAATACCAACCAAAGAAAATAAATCTTCGGAATCGCCTAACGCTTGGACGTAATGTGGAAATAACAAACAGAACAGTGAAAAGATCTCGATTTAGATGAAGTCCCGTTGCGTCCTTTATCGACCCCAACTGAGTGTCAATTAAGGATTGATTGAAACGAATGATGCGAAAGAATATACTGAAAGATATTATTGTCAGATTTATATTACAGAAACAGCATGTGCAATGTTATTCTTGTTGAAATAGAGTACCAGATTATTGATCTGATGCATATTTATACTCAAAATTTGAAATCAACTTCTCCATCGGTTATATTATGTTTCAATTTCTGAAATTATACTATATAATAAACGGTCTTTTGCACCACTTCTATATAATAGATGAGTTTTTCGCCCAAAACCGAGAGCTTTGCGTCTTTCACTCCATTGGTTAAAAACGTATTCAATAACGGTCAGGAATATTTTAATATATTTATTTGATATTAATATTTCCGTTGATATTGAATCCAAAAAATAGAAAATAAAGATGTTGATCACCAATTTGTTTTAGTACTATCCATTTGCTTCACCTTGCTTGAAATTAAGGGTGAAAAAAATGTTGACATACTTTTTCGAAATTTTTCCCAGTTATTGATTGAACGTTAATCAATTAAATTTGAATATAAAAACAGATTTGATCTGTTAGTCTTCTACAATTTTAATTACAAAAAAATTTTTGTTCAAAAAACTTTTAGAATTAAATTAATGTCTACAATAAGCACCGCTTATATTTAATAGACGTATATATTCAAAACTTAATATACAATGTCAAATGGAAAAAATGAACAAACCAATATAACAAAGGCAATTAAAATTAATAAATAAATATTTGAAGGAGACAAAATTTTGTTTCTGATCTTACCATAGAGAAACCAATTTCTTTTCAAAAACATAAAACACAACTTAACGATTTCTCAAAAAGTATAATTAATTTGAAATATTTAATATATTTGAATATTCAAATAAGTTAATTTAAAAATCTCTCAAAACATGCACTATATCTTCAAAAAACAATTAGAATACGGATAATCTCTTCATTGGCCCTAGATAACATTTAAATATCATAATCAACTAACAATCAGTATATCATACCTTAGAATGTAACACGGGACTTGTTTGAAACCGACTAACTTTAGAGGTCCAGGTAGTCAGTTCGTCACAAAATCACAGAAAACTGTAAGGCATTCTATGGTTTTCTTCACACCATTGACATTCCATAATGAGAATTATTCAAGCCTAAATATAATTATATATTATGTATAAAATAAAATAGAAAAAGGCTTTTTACTTGATAGAAGAAATATAACAAAATTTTATTTTATACATAATATATAATTATATGTAGGCTTGAATAATTCTCATTATGGAATGTCAATGGTGTGAAGAACCTGGACTTTTAAAGTTAGTCTGTTTCAAACAAGTCCCTTGTTACATTCTAAGGTATGATATACTGATGGTTAGTTGATTTTGATATTTAAATGTTATCTAAGGCTGGTGAAGAGATTATCCGTATTCTAATTGTTTTTTGAAAATATATTGCATGTTTTGAGAGATTTTTCAATTAACTTATTTGAGCATTTAAACATATTAAATATTTCAAATGAATTATATTTTTTGAGAAATCCTTAAGTTGTGTTTTATGTTTTCGAAAAGGAATTGGTTTCACTATGGTAAGATCAGAAACAAAATTTTGTCTCCTTCAAATATTTATTTACTAGCTGACCCGGCGAACTTCTTACCGCCTTAGCGTAGCTTTGATGCACTACTTTATTTTGTATAGCTGACCTATCTTATGTATGAGTACCTATTCAATTTGAACTGGAATCTATAATATCCTCCATATAAAAATGAATCCTTATTTCCCTGGTCTCGCCATACCTGAGGACTTTACTAATTTTTATTGAATAAAAAACAACATATATATTATCGAATGAAATAAGGAATTACTTTGTTTGTACAAAGTAATTCCTTATTTCATTCCATTAAAATGAACTATCACAAAGTAACGGACTACTCCATCCAATATATATTATCATAATAGTGTTTATTCCATAGGGTTCAATTTCACTCATATTTTTACAAATCGCTATTGAACAACTTTGCATTTTGAAGTAAACACTGAGCTCAACACCACGCACGCTTTAGAAAGCAACTAATAACCTCTATACCCTTCACTGCTTCTCTCTATTCTAACGCTTTTTGATAAACTATATTTTTAGTTTTATGTTCTGGCGAGTAAATAAATAATGTTTATGGTTTTCCGACACGGAAACAGGCGACATATAATTGGCCATGTGAAAAACATGGATTTTCTAAGTTGATGCCACATACACTTAGCGACTACCCTTGCGATTTATTTATTGACATTGCAAATGCAAGCCGCACTGGAAACTGTAAACGTTTAAAGCTGAATAGCATGTCGTTCGGTATCATAGGGATGCGTGGGATTAAAACATCTTCGCCTTTGTACTTCCCTTTCAAAATTGTGGCTTCGTTGACGTTGTTCAATAATTTCTTCACCGCAAGCCGGGTGCCATCACACAGACGTGGCTGGTTTATGTTCCGTAACATAATAATTACTGATCCGATTTTTAATTGCAGATTATGAGGTGGTAAGCCGGGCAATTCCAGCGAATTTAAAAATTCTGTGGGATAATTGACAACTTCATCTTCATTAGTAATGGAATCAACTGATTTGTAATTCTTCAATTCGCCAGCTATTTTCTCTTGAATCTGAAAATTCATTTCATTCACATCAACATTTTTTGCTTCCAATATAACACGTTCGCTTAACCAAACGTGATTTACGTAATTTTGAGCAATGTTTGGGAAAACTATCTCCATGAGTTCGGTCTTTGATTCACAACAGTTGCAAAAATTGGTAGGGAATGTAATGTATCCAGATGATGTATCAACAGCGATAATACTATTACCAATATCGAGCACTTGTTTGGAAAACACTTCTCCAGACTAGTCTTCCTGCAATTCGACTCTCATGTTTATACTCAATTTGAGTGTTTTAATGTATTTCCATAAAATGGACGACTTCAAACATGCATTTAGTTCATCAGCAGGCGTTGAGCGTGGAACAACTGGCAATATTTGTCGAAAATCACCTGCCAATAGTATCATTGCACCACCAAACCGTTTTTTGTTATTTCGTAAATCTTGCGTCGAGCGATCTAATGCCTCCAAAGATTTTTTGTGTGTCATCGTACATTCATCCCAAATGATCAATCTGGTTTGCTGCAGCACTTTGGCCATCGCAGAATTCCTCGAAAGGTTGCAAGTTGGAGTCTCATTAATTTGAAGGTTCAACGGCAGCTTGAAAGCTGAATGAGCTGTTCGACCGCCTTCCAACAACGTAGCTGCAATACTTGATGAAGCTCGGGCTAGTGCAATTCCATTTTGCGATCGAATCGTTGCCAAAATCAATGATAAAAAAAAAAGTTTTCCCAGTTCCACCGAGAGCATTTAAAAAATGAAATCCGCCAGATCCATCGTTCACTACTTTCATGAGCGTATCGTAGGCATATTTTTGTTGTTGATTTAAAAGGGGAACTGTTCTATCAACCATTTCTCGATATGTTTCGGAATCGTATTGGGCTTCGCGTCTCAATTCTTGATCAAATGAGTCGTGCATTGGCAGCCAGATTTTAATTTTTGTTTAAAAACACGTGCAGTGATATCATGGCGATACATCGATGTTTGACCTGGCAACAACAAACTTTGAATTTCATCCCAGTTTGGATTACACGTAAATGTGATAAAAAGATCTGGTCGGCCATATGCACGTACGTAAGCCATGGCGTCTTGAATATACTCTTGCATATGACGCGCACTACCAATGTATCATCATACATGGCAGAATATATGCGCTACCGATGTTGTTGATGTCATTAGTTGCATCTACGTTACCAATAACGGCGTCACGCAAATGAATGTACTCCTCAGCACGAAGTTTTGTTTGATTAAATTTTATATATCGTAATCTCTCACTTTCTATTTTACCGTACATATCGACAATATACTGAGAAAATAGCTGTCTGCATCGGAGAATGGTATTGTCTTCATAGCACGAATCATCAATCGATATGCGTAGAAGTTCATAGCACTAACTTTCTTGATCAGTTCTTCACCTGCAAATAAATACATATATGAGAGATACAGAAATTATTTGAAAAAAATAATCTGTAAGATAGTCTATAAGTTGTACCTGTAGTTAGATTCCTTTGTTTAATATTTAAATGGTATCCATCTTCTCCTTCCCAAAATATCAACGGATACTGCAATGCATCGTAAGAACGATGATTGTCTTGAATTATTTGCATCGTATTATCTCTGCGTTGAATGCGAATATCCCGACGTTCACATGGGTCACCAGCCATAACAACTGCAACTTCATTAATAGTTGGAACATTACATGTGCCTGCGTGCTCTCCATAGGGCACTTTGTCTGCTTTAATGATAATGGCGTAGTTGTCGTTTTGCAGTATGTTAGAAAAAGTCTTGAACAATTGCAACAACTGGTTATGGTTTTGCAGAAATGTTTCCAAAATGTCCACAATTTCATTCAATTTTCATTTTCTTATGACTTAGTTTTAATTTTAATTTGTTTAAAGTATATAATTTTTAATAATTTTTTAATAATTATTTTTATTTCAAACATGAATAAATACAATATTTATGACCTACACAAATAAATTTATAGGTTAGGTTGGTTGTTCTATAACTCACGTGTAAATTTGATAAAAAATTTATACAAAATATACTTACTTCTATTCCACTCTAAATTCGCAAAAATTATCGTTCTTTAGGCACACTTAAAAACTCTACAAACATCAATTACTATTCGTAGTTAATATTTCAATCAGCACACGACTTGAACAAACACAATAATAACAACAAAATTTCAGATATTTTTCTCAATTTGATCGCAGCACTAACTATCGGGACTAACTGAAATTAATATAGAATAATGCTGCAATGACAGCGCAGTCTATCGGATCGAAAGTAAAACATTTCCAAATTCTCTTCAAACATCAATTTCTATTCGTAGTTAATATTTTAATTAGCACACGACTTGAACAAACACAATAATAACAACAAAATTTCAGATATTTTTCTCAATTTGATCGCAGCACTAACTATCGGGACTAACTGAAATTAATATAAAATAAAGGTGCGATGACAGCGCAGTCTATCGGATCGAAAGTAAAACATTTCCAAAAACTCTTCAAACATCAATTTCTATTCGTAGTTAATATTTTCATTAGAACGGGATAAAAAGTAACCTATGTCCTTCTTCTGGCTCTAAACTACTTCCCTGCCAATTTTCAGCTAAATCGGTTCAGCCTTTCTTGAGTTATAAGTGAAGTAACTAACACGACTTTCTTTTATATATATAGATTAATTTTAATTGCCTTCGTTATATTGGTTGGTTTATTCATTCCATTTGACATTGTATATTGAGTTTTGAATATATACGTCTATTAAATATAAGCGGTGCTTATTGTAGACATTAATTTAATTCTAAAAGATTTTGAATAAAAATTTTCTCGAAATTAAAATTGTAGAAGACTAACAGATTAAATCTGTTTTGATATTCAAATTTTGTTATATTTCTTCAAGTAAAATTCTTTTTCCATTTTAGATAATCAATTAGTATGCAAATCCTAGGATAAGCATGCTTCGAAGGAAATAAAGAGGTACAATAAAAGACTATAATTTATTATACAATAAAATAGAAAGGCTTTTTACTTGATAGAAGAAATATAACAAAATTTGAATATCAAAACAAATTGAAATATGTTTATCTTCTACAATTTTAATTTCCAAAAGAATTTTTTTATTCAAAAACTTTTAGAATTAAATTAATGTCTAAAACAAGCACCGCTCACATTTAATAGACGTATATAATCAAAACTCAATATACAATGTCAAATGAAATAAATAACCCAACAGATATACGAAAGTAATTAAAATTAATAAATAAATATTCAAACGAGACAAAATTTTGTTTCTGGTTTTATCTTAAGAAATACTACTTGCCTTATAAAAACATGAACACACTTGAAGGACTTCCCAAAGAATATAATTTATTTGAAATATTTAATACATTTAAATATTCGAACAAATTATTTCAAAAATCTCTAAAAAATGTGCACTATATTTTCAAAAAACGAATATAATTCTAGATAATCCCTTCATCAGCCGTTTTTCAATAATCCAAATATCAAAATCAAAAACATAACCTACATCACTCACATGTTAAAAGACTTAAGCTTCGAACTACAGATCAACTATATATTCAAGATTGATCTATGTTCTAACAAAATCAAAGAACAAAGTGAGTTATTTTAAGGTTTACCTAAATTCATTGACACCCTATAATGAGATTTATTGAAGCCAAAATATAATTATATATTATATATAAAATAAAATAGAAAGGCTTTTTACTTGATAGAAGAAATATAACAAAATTTGAATATCAAAACAAATTGAAATATGTTTTTCTTCTACAATTTTAATTTCCAAAAGAATTTTTTTATTCAAAAACTTTTAGAATTAAATTAATGTCTAAAACAAGCACTGCTTACATTTAATAGACGTATATAATCAAAACTCAATATACAATGTCAAATGAAATAAATAACCCAACAGATATACGAAAGTAATTAAAATTAATAAATAAATATTCAAACGAGACAAAATTTTGTTTCTGGTTTTATCTTAAGAAATACTACTTGCCTTATAAAAACATGAACACACTTGAAGGACTTCCCAAAGAATATAATTTATTTGAAATATTTAATACATTTAAATATTCGAACAAATTATTTCAAAAATCTCTAAAAAATGTGCACTATATTTTCAAAAAACGAATATAATTCTAGATAATCCCTTCATCAGCCGTTTTTCAATAATCCAAATATCAAAATCAAAAACATAACCTACATCACTCACATGTTAAAAGACTTAAGCTTCGAACTACAGATCAACTATATATTCAAGATTGATCTATGTTCTAACAAAATCAAAGAACAAAGTGAGTTATTTTAAGGTTTACCTAAATTCATTGACACCCTATAATGAGATTTATTGAAGCCAAAATATAATTATATATTATATATAAAATAAAATAGAAAGGCTTTTTACTTGATAGAAGAAATATAACAAAATTTGAATATCAAAACAAATTGAAATATGTTTTTCTTCTACAATTTTAATTTCCAAAAGAATTTTTTTATTCAAAAACTTTTAGAATTAAATTAATGTCTAAAACAAGCACTGCTTACATTTAATAGACGTATATAATCAAAACTCAATATACAATGTCAAATGAAATAAATAACCCAACAGATATACGAAAGTAATTAAAATTAATAAATAAATATTCAAACGAGACAAAATTTTGTTTCTGGTTTTATCTTAAGAAATACTACTTGCCTTATAAAAACATGAACACACTTGAAGGACTTCCCAAAGAATATAATTTATTTGAAATATTTAATACATTTAAATATTCGAACAAATTATTTCAAAAATCTCTAAAAAATGTGCACTATATTTTCAAAAAACAAATATAATTCTAGATAATCCCTTCATCAGCCGTTTTTCAATAATCCAAATATCAAAATCAAAAACATAACCTACATCACTCACGTGTTAAAAGACTTAAGCTTCGAACTACAGATCAACTATATATTCAAGATTGATCTATGTTCTAACAAAATCAAAGAACAAAGTGAGTTATTTTAAGGTTTACCTAAATTCATTGACACCCTATAATGAGATTTATTGAAGCCAAAATATAATTATATATTATATATAAAATAAAATAGAAAGGCTTTTTACTTGATAGAAGAAATATAACAAAATTTGAATATCAAAACAAATTGAAATATGTTTATCTTCTACAATTTTAATTTCCAAAAGAATTTTTTTATTCAAAAACTTTTAGAATTAAATTAATGTCTAAAACAAGCACCGCTTACATTTAATAGACGTATATAATCAAAACTCAATACACAATGTCAAATGAAATAAATAACCCAACAGATATACGAAAGTAATTAAAATTAATAAATAAATATTCAAACGAGACAAAATTTTGTTTCTGGTTTTATCTTAAGAAATACTACTTGCCTTATAAAAACATGAACACACTTGAAGGACTTCCCAAAGAATATAATTTATTTGAAATATTTAATACATTTAAATATTCGAACAAATTATTTCAAAAATCTCTAAAAAATGTGCACTATATTTTCAAAAAACAAATATAATTCTAGATAATCCCTTCATCAGCCGTTTTTCAATAATCCAAATATCAAAATCAAAAACATAACCTACATCACTCACGTGTTAAAAGACTTAAGCTTCGAACTACAGATCAACTATATATTCAAGATTGATCTATGTTCTAACAAAATCAAAGAACAAAGTGAGTTATTTTAAGGTTTACCTAAATTCATTGACACCCTATAATGAGATTTATTGAAGCCAAAATATAATTATATATTATATATAAAATAAAATAGAAAGGCTTTTTACTTGATAGAAGAAATATAACAAAATTTGAATATCAAAACAAATTGAAATATGTTTTTATCTTCTACAATTTTAATTTCCAAAAGAATTTTTTTATTCAGAAAACTTTTAGAATTAAATTAATTTTTCTGAATAAAAAAATTCTTTTGGAAATTAAAATTGTAGAAGATAAACATATTTCAATTTGTTTTGATATTCAAATTTTGTTATATTTCTTCTATCAAGTAAAAAGCCTTTCTATTTTATTTTATATATAATATATAATTCTATTTTGGCTTCAATAAATCTCATTATAGGGTGTCAATGAATTTAGGTAAACCTTAAAATAACTCACTTTGTTCTTTGATTTTGTTAGAACATAGATCAATCTTGAATATATAGTTGATATGTAGTTCGAAGCTTAAGTCTTTTAACACGTGAGTGATGTAGGTTATGTTTTTGATTTTGATATTTGGATTATTGAAAAACGGCTGATGAAGGGATTATCTAGAATTATATTTGTTTTTTGAAAATATAGTGCACATTTTTTAGAGACTTTTGAAATAATTTGTTCGAATATTTAAATGTATTAAATATTTCAAATAAATTATATTCTTTGGGAAGTCCTTCAAGTGTGTTCATGTTTTTATAAGGCAAGTAGTATTTCTTAAGATAAAACCAGAAACAAAATTTTGTCTCGTTTGAATATTTATTTATTAATTTTAATTACTTTCGTATATCTGTTGGGTTATTTATTTCATTTGACATTGTATATTGAGTTTTGATTATATACGTCTATTAAATGTAAGCGGTGCTTGTTTTAGACATTAATTTAATTCTAAAAGTTTTTGAATAAAAAAATTCTTTTGGAAATTAAAATTGTAGAAGATAAATATATTTCAATTTGTTTTGATATTAAAATTTTCTATAATTCATTTATTTACAGTCTAAATATTATTAAGTAAATTGTATAATTTTGAATTGTTTCTCTCAGAATAAATGGAATCATTGCGGTGGAGTTTTTCTCTGCAGTTGAAAACACAATCTTGCCCGTAGAAGAAGAGAACGGATGGGCTTCTTCACCGTTGTCCAATTCCACTTGAATTCGCTGGGTTTACTTCACTCTCAGGGAGTGTAGATTGCCTGAACAACTAGTATGCTATCCTTGCGGTAAGCGCGCCTTGATGAGTAGAAATTGCACCCAGTGTTCTTTAAACTCCAACCGGGATAATTGAGGGGTCGTAATATTGCCTTAACCAGAGTTTTCGACCGGCTGATACACTTAATAGTTCAAGTAACCAACGAAAGACCCTTGAAAAGATTAGCAACCCCAGTGATAATAAGGCAGTTTTAGATTTTATAATTGCTCACTCTCCCAATGATCAACGACCACATTTGGATGTTACAATTTTGGGCTATACATTTAGGGGATTGTTGGATGCGGGTGCTTCGCGTACTATACTAAGTAGTTCTGGCTACCAAAATCTTTTATAGTTAGGGTTCAGGTTGACTCCACATACTGCTCAGTGTACCGTGCAAACAGTCACACATGCAATTCTTTGGATTATTTTAGAGTTCCCATGTCTCTGGAAGGCAAGGTTAATTGAATTGATGTTCTGGTAGTGATGAAACTTTCTCACACTCTCATACTCGGTATTGACTTTTGGAAGGCTATGGAGATTGTTCCTAACCTCAACAGTCTGGCATTTTTTTGATCAAGAACCTGAAATGAACATCAATTGCTTACGGGATTCCAGTGCACTGAATGAAGAACAACAACTTCGCTTGGATAACTTAGTGAGTTCTAAGTTTAAGCGGGTGAGTGATAATTTGGGAAAGAGTGTAGTGGTGAACATACTACTGAAGTGGAATTAGGGGTCGACCAACTAAACAAAGGTATTATCCGGTATCTCCGGAAATATTGATGAACATCTAGAGAAAATGTTGGAAGATGATATTGTGAATACTTGGAAAAGTGATTGATCATTTCATATTCGTCTGGTCTAGAAAAAAAACTCATATAGAGTATAGATGTTCACCCTATGCGCAACGTTTCGACCATTTTAGATCTTCTTCCGGACGCTAAATCTATTAGTTCCATGGATATTAAAAGCGCTTTCCTCTAAATCGAATTGACCTAATTCTCGCGAAATTACCGCATTTTCTATCCCTGGTAGGGGTTTGTTTCAGTTCAAGCGCATGCCTTTCAGTGTGACTAATAGTCCTGTAAAGTACCAACGCGTTATAAATTCTGTTTTATGGCCTAATCTGGAATTATATGTCATGGTGTACATGGACGACATCATAATTATAGCCCCTATTTCGAAAATCACATAAAAATCTTGGAAATTGTTTTCGATCGGTTAATTTATGCTAGTATAGTTGTCAGTAGGGAGAAGAGCTAATTCGGCCGATTTGAATTTGAATATCATTGCTATGTTGTCAATCAATGCGATCTAAGACCAGATCCAGCAATGGTCGAGGCTATACCGAACAATTCTCCTCACAGGGGTATGACCGAAATACGCCGTTTTGTAGGAACAGCCTCGTGGTATTGTCGATTTGTGCATTATTTTTGCACTTTAATATCACTGCTTACAGCTCCCACCAAGAAGAACGCCAACTGGAAATAGACTGAAGAATGTGAGTCTTCTTTTTGCCAACTGAAAGGAATCTTGACAACCGCCACCATTTTGTCTTGCTCTGATTTCACCAAGTCTTTCATCTTTCAGACCGATGCAAGTTCATATCGACTTGGCGGTGTTTTATACCAAAAAACGAAAAATCGAGAGCAGGTTATCGCTTTCATGTCAAGAACTTTCAGTCGAACAGAGAGAAACTACTCTACTAACGAGCGAGAATGCTTGGCCGTTATTTGGGCGGTCAAAAAGTTAAGGTATTATTTGGAGGCATTCATTTCGTCGTGATCACTGACCACCATTCTTTGCGTTGGCTTAACAATCTCAAAGATCCTCAGGGTAGGTTAACTTTTTGGAGTTTACGGCTGATGCCGTACCATTTCGAGATCATACATCTTAAGGGTAAATACAACATCGTACCTGATTTCCTCTCTCGACCTGTTTCTGATGATAGGTTTCAAATGTAGCTAACGTTGATTGTATGTCTGGAGAGTTCAACAGCAATAATTTTTTGGAAAGAACTGATAAGTGGTACCTCAACATGCGCGACAATATTGAGAAATCCCCAGCCACTGCATATCCAAACTGGGGGATAGATGGTGAACTTCTTTTGAAATATGTAGATGGTAGGTTTCCCGGGTTGTTTAGGAAGTCCGAAAAATGGTTACTGGTAGTTGCCAAAGAGTTCCGCTCAGAGATTTTAAAACTTAATCACGATTCCATAACTTCCGGACACTTTGGCGTGTAAAAAACATTTTGGAGAGTTCGTTGTCGCTATTGTTGGCCTAAGATGCCAACGTCGTCCGTTATGTGAACAGGTGTAGTGTTTGTAGCTTTTCTAAGCCAGAATTAAAAGCTTCTTCCAGGTTTGATGGGAACTCTACCCGGAATAGTGGAGCCATGGCAGACTCTCAACTTAGATTTTGTGGGACCTTCACCTTCGTCGACTCAAGGTTATAAATATTTTCTAGATGTTACAGACTATTTCAGCAAATTCGCTCTGTTTCTCTTTGAGAACTGCCGCCTCTAAGGCTTTGGCGAAATTTGTATCATCCGTGTGCCGATTCTATAGAAAGATCTAATGAAACGATAAAGACCTCAATTATATGAGTGTGGATAGCTCAGCGAGAGAGCATCAGACTCGTGACCGGGGATCCTGTTCAGGTGGAAAAGGAATTTTCTAGTTGGACGGGTGTCTGCCACCATTTCACTGCTGGGTCAAAAATTAACAGTGCTGTGACCTAAAGTGACGCAAGATCGCAGTAACAAAGCCTACTCAGAACACAACTGAACTCTTAACTCGCACAAGTTAAAAAAGCTTCTGAGGGATCTTCACAGAAGATCTAGGAGTATCAGGATAATAATAATAATAACAATATGTTATTTATCTGATAATCAGCGCAAATGGGCAGATAATTTGACTGCCTTGGGTTACGCAATGTGCTCGGCTACTAACGAAACAACCGGTCATGGTTCATATTTTATCAACTTTGATCGAGAACCTCATCTGCACGCATCTGAATACGAACACCCTTTGCCTATAACAAGCCCCGTTTAGGATTTGAGAAATTATTTACGGATATTCGAAAGAAAATTCGCAAGGCTCGGGAGCGAAATAAACTGCGGTATAACTTGCATCATCGTCCAGATTCATACAAAGTAGGTGACAAAGTATGGCTAAGAAAGAAATCTTTATCTGACGCGCTAGGGCTATATAGCGAGAAGCTCGCAACAAAATACATTGGACCTTACAATATTGGCAGAAAGTTAAACCCTTGGACGTAGGAATTGATTGAAGATTCTGGTAAGAGTAAGGGGGTATGACATGTTAAAGATTTTAAATGTGCATATGCGTTGGAAGATTTTTGACACCTCTTTGCTGTGAAATTTGCTGGTCTTAGTATAATAGTGTGACGGTGGTGTTAAATACTACTGAAACCGTCATATGCTTGGGAATGTGACTACGGAACATCCTATACGTCCCTATCTATGACACAAAAATATGTACCTTAATTAAGTCATGGAACCCTGGTGACAGTGGTGTTAAGTTATATTGGAACCGTCATATGCTTGAGAATACGACCGTCGACTGATGTGTCCTGATGAAGATTGGAGTTTCGTTCTATGACGGTGACGGTGGGGTAAGTTTTGAGACCGTCATATGCTTGGGGGATGACTATCGAACATTTGATGCATCCTACTTTGAGTATTGAATATATTTGTATATATTTGTCTTGTATTATCGACACTGATAGCGATACTGAGCATATTTTCCCTATTTCCTTTCAATGAACATACAGCTTGTAATATTTTAACAAATTATTTGAGTTATATTTCCTTCTTTAAATTGTGAATCTCCCAAACCCTGCGTCAAGTATATCTCCTTGGCATTCTTCATGAGGAAGGTGGCTCCCATTTATTGCGAGCTAGTCGGTGATACTGTAACTCGTGGGTGAAAGACATGCCAGATTTAGTGATAAATACGTCTAGAAAAGTAATGGAATTATTAGTATCAAGTTTCATCGTGAAATGATGTTCGAATGATAATTTTTGAGATGGTCAAGAAATTGATGCTGACTTTCGATGCCATGTGGCCATATGACGAACACATCTTCCACGTATCTTTTCCAACACGATGGTTTGAGGTTGAATGTTTTAATGGCCCTAGTATCAAAGTCTTCCATGAGATATCAGCGAGAACTGGGGAAATTAGAAACCCATAGCAGCATACTATGGGTGGGTATTCTGATGGGAGTGATTGAGAAATTGAAACCTATGGACAAAATATGTTGTGTTGTTTGGTCTATTGAGGTGTTAAAAAAATTATGCACAAATATTTCATTATTAGAAGACGGAATGGATGGTGCTTTGGGTTTTAATAGTGATAACAGTTTCTAGCTTTGGGTGTCAGTTTTTTCGGCATGAATATGATCTGCCTCTTCTAAGGAATGTATTCTATATAATGGGATGGATTTTAGCAAGGCGTAATCACCGAAATTGGTCATAGAGTGACGAATTATTGATATCAAAATTGCGTCTTGTGCTATGAATCGTTTTTCGGATTAGCGCCAGAATACACGCTTTAAGGATATGTGTTGTTGAAAGAGATTTGTCGCGATGCTTTGATACAAAGGATTTGGGAACAACCTCGTTATCTCTGCATGTCGTGAGGAACGGAAGATCGCAAAGCAGTTTGAATTTCCGGATTAAAAGTGAGGAATAAGTCTTCAATGCTTTCGAAATATCCCGTAGAGGCGTGAAATGTATGAACCTCTATCAGAAGTATCCTCATCTTATGTGAGAAATTATTTTCATTCTATTGAAATCCTAAGAACCTTTCATATAAAAGAAACTGACATCCTTGTTAGTTTCGACGTCGTATCCTTTCTCACGAACATCCCACTCAAAGAAACCGTACCAATGAATCCAAACATAACATACCTCAAGAGGCTTCGAACCCTATCAACCACTGTATGAAAGGTGCATATTTTTTTATCCAATGCACCTTCTACAAAAAAGTCTCAGATGCTGGTGTAGGTTTTCCATTTCCTCAGTTCTCGCTGATATCTCAAGGAAGACTTGCATCAATTTCTTAAGCATTTTAACAATTGTAATCTGAACATCAATTTCACGATGGAACTCCATTCCTTTTCTACACGTACTTATCACCAAATCAGGAACATCTTTGACCCACGCTGCCTATGGAAAACTCACCCATACGAATAGATGTCTACATACCAACTCTCACCACCATCTGCCACAAATAAATTCCGTAAGCAATAAAATATCCACCTTTCTTCGATCTCCCAAAGATTCAATTTTGATATAACCAATTCGTTACTTTATGAAAAATTTGGTAGATTATTCCTTGCTAAAATCCATCCCATCATATGGGATACATCCCAGAGGATATCGGTAGAAAAGGCAGATAATTTTCATGTAAAAAAAACCGCAACCGAAAGCAAGAAACTGTTACCACTTAAACTCAAACTTAAATTCAAAATGCCATCCATCCCGTTTACGAAAAATGAAAAACATTTGCATAATTTTTCTGACACCCCAATAGAACAAACAACTCAAAATATTTTTTCCAAGGATTTCAATTTCTCAATCACCCTCTGCAGAATACTCAGGGAGTCTATAATAACGCAAAAAGAAACTTTCAACTCTCACCATCACACCACTTTCTGAAAGAGCATGTCTCATACATCTTCGCAATAATTCAGATATTACTATTCTTTCGAGAGCTAAAGGAAATGCTACAATTATATCAAGCAAAGCTGACTATATAGATAAAATTACAACATTATTAAATTGCGCTGAATACAAACCAACACCTCAAAACTCCTTCGTGACATCAAAAAGTCCATAACTTCTAGAGAAAAATCATCTCGCACTCCTCGAATACCCAAAATACACAATCCTGATATACCTCTTCTCCCCATTCTAAGTGGCCTCGTGTCACCTACACATCGTCTTGCCAAATATTCAGCATCCACACTTCAACCTCTATCTGAAGAATCCACATCCCATGTGAGAAATTATTTCCATCTTATTGAAATAGTGAAAACCTTTCAAATTAAAGAAACTGACACCCTTGTGAGTTTCGACGTCGTATCTTTCTTCACGAACATCCCTCTCAACGAAACCTTAGAAGTCCTTGAATCCAAGCATAACATATCTCAAGAGACTTTGACTCGTATCAACCACTGTATGGAAAGTACGTATTTTCTTTTCCACACTTTCTAGAAACTAGTCTTAGGTGCTGCTTTGTGTTCCCCCTTTTCCCCAGTTCTCTCTGATATATTCATGGAAAACTTTGAAACTAGGGCCATTGAAACATTTCACATCAAACCTACGTGTTGGAGAAGATGATGTGTTCGTCATATGTCCACATTGAATCGAATGTCTTCATCAATTTCTTGACCATCTCAACAGTTGCCATCGGAACATCAGTTTCACGATGGAACTTGAGACTAATATTTGCATTCCGTATTTATCACCAATTCAGGAACCTTTCATCCCAGGTGTTACAGGACTTTTCAGAAAATATAATTTATTTGACATATCCAATATATTTAAATAAGTGAATTCAAAAATTTCTCAGAGTGTGCATCATATCTTCAAAAAACAACTAGAATTCCGATAATCCCTTCATCGGCCCTAAAACCTATTTAAAAAATCAAAATCAACCTACAATAAATATAGCATACTCAAAAATTGTCCTGGAATTATCGTTCGAACAACTAACTTTAAAATCAAGATATTCTATGTTCGTCACAAAAATCACAGAAAGCTCTAAAGTATTATAATATTTTCTTTAAACAATCGATATCCATAATAAGATTTTTATTGAAGCCTCAGTATAATTATATATTATTTATGAAATAAAATAGGAAAAGGTTTTTTACTTGCTAGAAGGCATATAAAAAATTTTGAGTGTCAAAACAGATTCAATCTTTCAGTCTTCTACAATTTTAATTTCAAAAAAACTTCTTATTCTTAAATATTTAGAATTAAATTAATGTCTTATAAGTACGGCTTATATTTAATAGACGTATAAAATCAAAACTCAATATACAATATCAAATGGAATAAATTAAACAAAAAATATAAATTGTCAATTAAAATTGATAAATAAATATTTGAAGGAGACAAAATTTTGGTTCTGATCTTACCATTATGAAAACCAATTCCTTCTCAAAAACACAAAACATAATATAAGGACTTCTCAGAAAAAATAATTCATTTGAAATATTCAATAAATTTAAATATTCAAATAATTTATTAGGAGTACAAATAAGTTTCCGCCGTTTCTTAACATAAATTAAATATTTATTACAGAAGAAAGCTTGCTGATTGACTCCTAATGTTGGAGCAAGTTCTTTTTGTGTTTGAGATGAATCTTCCTCCAATAATACCTCCAATTCTGCATCCTCGTAAGTTTTTGACCTTCCACTGCGATCTTTGTCTTCTACGTCGAAATCACCATTTTTAAACCTCAAGAAAGAAATCCTCAAGAAGTTCTGCGGGTTCCATTGCATCCTGAAAAATGCACTGTATGGTGTGCTTTACACGCTGGCGGCATCGTCGGTCCACATTTCTTTGAAAACGATGCTGGAGCTAATGTTACAGTGAATGGTGTTCGTTACAGATCGATGATTATTTGTTTCAAAATTTATACGGTATCGACCCAGAAATGTTTTGGTTCCAACAAGATGGTGCTACACCTCATGCTGCTACCGTAACAATTGCTTTATTGAAGGAAAAATTTGACGATAACATTATTTCGAGAAATGGTCCAATTAATTGGCCTCCAAGATCATGGGACATAACTCCACTGGATTATTTTCTTTGGAGTTATGAGTCAAGTCATTGGTTTCTGCTGATAAACCAGAAACAATAGACGCTTTGGAAGCCAACATAAGTCTTGTCATTGATGAAATAAAGCCTGAATTACTCGAAAAAGTTTTCCAAAAGTGCTCTGCTCGAATGCTAGTCGTGGTGAACATATGTCGGAAATTATTTTTGAAACATAAATTTCTAAAATTATCTTTCAAATGAAAAAAAATTGGCTTCAACCTTGATTTAAATGTGTTTTAGATAAATTTAAAGTTCTGTCACTCTATAAAAAAAACACCCGATACATATTTTCAAAATTTCTGACGTATACAATTTTTTTCTTTTAATTAATTGATTTTTAATTAACTTTGTCTTATATACACCATTGTGGTGAGTTTGATTCGATTTAGTTTGTACTTTGTCAATAACTTCACTAAATTTTATTTAGGATTCCTAATAATAACGAATCGATATATCGTTTTCATTACCAATTACAAACCAGATATCTATATTAAAATTACTTCTATTTTTTGCAAATTGGGCTATCCATATTTCCATTGAACAATTGTGAACTAAATTTTCATCGTGAGCTCTATTTGAAAATAGTCAAAAGGATTTTTGATTTTTACTATCGTTTAAAGAATTTTCCCTCGACTAGTGGTTATTTATTCTAAATAGGCTTTTTCTTCAAAATTTCGACTTGTGAGCATGCTTATGAGTTGGATTATTGATATTTCTGTCTGAATTGATCTAATTTAATTAATTTTAATTTGATTACACGCTTACGGTCAACATACTACTCTGTCAAGAAAGTACCGGGAATTTTCAATTAAAACAACATTTTTACATTTAATCGTCAAAATTTATTAGGTCGCCTTCAAAATAGGCTCCATTTGCTCCGATACATCTATGCCAACGGCACTTCCAATTATCGAAACATTTTTAATAGGCGCTTTCCGAGATGGACTTTAGCTCTGGCGCCGAATTTTGTTTTATGGCTTCAATCGACTCAAAACGAGTGCCACGAAGGGGCAATTTTAGTTTTGGGAAGAGGAAAAAGTCGCAGGGAGCCAAATCCGGCGAATACGGTGGTTGCTGAAGCACGTTTGTTCAGTTTTTGGCGAGAAAGTCAGTCACAATCGTAGCTCGGTGAGAAGGCGCGTTATCGTCATGCAAAATCCATGAGTTGTTCGCCCACAAATTTGGCCGCTTCTTACGGATACGCTCACGCAAACGTTTCATAACGCCTAGGTAATACTCCTTGTTTACCGTCTGACCCTCTGGAACGAATTCGTAGTGCACCACGCCACGGATATCGAAGAAAACAATGAGCATCACCTTCATTTTCGAGCGGCTTTGGCGTGGTTTTTTCGGTTTCGGCTCATTTTTTGCCACCCATTCCGATGATTGCTGGCTTGTTTGCATATCGTACTCGTAGACCCAGGTCTCATCACCAGTTATAATGCGTTCCATGAATGTAGAATCGGAATTACAGCGATCCAGCATGTCTGAAGCAACCTGTTCGCGATGACGTTTTTGAAGAAAATTCAGGTCTTTCGGTACGAGTCGTGCGACCACCTTTCTCATGCCCAAAATATCACTCAAAATCGTACGTGCGGACTCGTGGGATATCTTAAGATCATGTGCTATCTCTCTCAAGCTGGTACGACGGTTTTCCAGCACCCTTTCCTTAATTTTATCGACGTTATCATCGATCGAAGCCGTCGATGGGCGACCACTTCACGACCATCCTTAAAGGCTCTGTACCACTGATATGCACGAGTTTTCGAGAGAGCATTATTACCAAAGGCCTTTTGCAACATTTTCAATACATCGGCACACGAAAATTAATTTGCAACACAATACTTTAAACAAATTTTTGCTCAACGTAATCACCCATAGTAAAAATCGGCACGCACTCTGACATCGACTGACTTAATCAGCTGTTGCAAACACACTAGTTGACAGATCCCGCTCAAGCTTGGTTGTAATTAAGGACAGTGGTACCAACCTAGGAAAAAAAATTTTTACCTGCCTCAATGCCCCGCAGATTTGGAGAATCTGGGTTGGACCGCGTCTAGAATTTATAAGTGCTCGACGTTTCGGCTCCCATTTTGGGACATTTCTACATACAAGTCTTGAGTGCTGTCATGGGTTGTATAGTCATGGGTTTCCCCAGTTCTCGCTGATATATTCATGGAGGACTTTGAAACCAGGGCATTAACACATTTCACCTCAAGCCTACGTATTGGAGAAGATACGTGGATGATGTGTACGTCATATGGCCACATGGCATAGAAAGTCTATATCAATTTCTTGATCATCTCAACAGTTGCCACCCGAACTAAATTACACGATGGAACTTGAGACTAATGATTCCATTCATATTCTAGATGTACTCATCATCAAATCAGGCGCATCTTTCACCCACACTGTCTATAGAAGACCCACCCATATGAACAGATATCTATATTCTAACTCTCACCCTAATCCGGCACAAATCAATTCCGTTCTGAATTCCTTCGTCCACAGATCCATCAATCTAATTCTGAATAACTAAGTTATTCAAAATGTTATCTTGCCTGATGATGCTACTGTGATAGCGAAACGATTGTTGTAAACATAACAATGAAATTTGTGGAAATCAAAATAACCTTATTTAAATATTATTTAATATGGATTTTCACCAAGTAAGGACTGATTCAATTCAACATTTTTAATCCAAAAGCAATAGAAAATACAACAATTCACACAAATATCATATGGTCATCACGATCATTGTCCGAATATAGAACTGCTCTGCATCTTTATCGTCTTCAAATGACTCATCGGAGTCACCCACTTTTTGACATTTCATCAGCTTCTGATTCAATGTTTTTTTTTCCAAAAGTTGCTTTGCATTATACGCCCAATATTTGTTCCTACGATAATCCAGCTGATTAAGAACGATTGTTTTTTTCCGGTATTCTATTTTGGAACCATACTGATCTGAGTAGAGCTTGTAAACTTCTTCGAATGCCATGTTCATGCTGAATTGTTGATGGGCATGCTACCTGTTTTGGGCGTGGATGTACCACTTTATCTATTGGATACTGTTCAATCTCAGCTTAATCTAACAGAAATATCTCTAGCAGTAACGTGAAATTCATTAGATTAACTATGAGATGTTTGGCTTGTGGATTTGATTTGTCAAAAGAATTATGAGTTTTGAATTCATGACAACTGGATGGAAATAATCCAGTCCTTTCAAAATCTCCATGCTATTTAGACTGCTGCTGCTATCTGTATTTCCAAAGAGTTTCCCTTTTTGATAGATTGCTTATACTCCACTATTAACATGATTTCTGAATTTCAATGTCTTGTACATAGTAGGTGTTCTCGATTGCATACATGCGCACGTTTCAAACTGATTGGTTTTCGTCAGTGCAATGTATGCTAGTTACTCCAAATCTGTGAAGTATCTCTATTCGCCATACGCAGAGACTCCAAAGATATTACTAATACACTAGCGCTATCTAGAGAATGCAAAATACATATACAGACTCTAAGATATCAATATCATACACTAACACCAGCTAGAGTATGCAAAATACAAACAAGACATACCTTTGCGAGTTAATTCAAGTAAAGAAATGTATTTCGATATTTTCACGTTACGAACGCAGAATAATAGAATATAGATACTTGACAGAATTGAAGTCACTAGCATACCTTGTCGAGTTCGTTCGAGTATAGAATTGTTATACAGATGTATGTTACACCGTCTCTATTTCTAGTACTTTCTATTACCATAGCTCATACTCCTCATTAATGTCTCTATGAAGAGTTCAAACAAATCCATAAATAACTCGAACTGGGGTATTCCAGAGAATGTAGTGTCTAAAGGATCTAAGCGTTATATAATCTCTGGCTTCATATTTTCATGGGAAAAAATTCATTAAAATATAAATAAAATTACCTGCCCGATTCATGCACGTGACTAGCGAAATAACGGTTTCCACTATGTTGTTTGCAGAGCACCTATTTGTTTTAATCCTTTATTTTAACAATCATTGCATGTTTTTGCTGAACTATGCCCATTCCAGTTTTATCCTACTTGTCGAGTCTCAAAGAAGAATTTGAATATCAAAACAGATTTAATCTGTTAGTCTTCTACAATTTTAATTTCCAAAAAATTTTTATTCAAAAACCTTTTAGAATTAAATTAATGTCAACAATAAGCACCGCTTAAATTCAATAGACGTATATAATCAAAACTCAATATATAATGTCAAATGGAATAAATAAACCAACAGATATAAAAAAGTCATTAAAATTAATAAATAAATATTTAAAGGAAACCAAATTCTGTTTCTGATCTTACCTTTAAGAACACCAATTGCCCTTTAAAAATATGAACACAACTTGAGGACTCCTCACAAAATATAATTTATTTCAAATATTTAATTTATTTAAATATTCGAATGAGTTAATTCAAAAATCTCAGAAAAAACATGCACTATACTACTCTGTCAAGAAAGTACCGGGAATTTTCAATTAAAACAACATTTTTACATTTAATCGTCAAAATTTATTGGGTCGCCTTCAAAATAGGCTCCATTTGCTCCAATACATCTATGCCAACGGCACCTCCAATTATCGAGACATTTTTTATAGGCTCTTTCCGGGATGGACTTTAGCTCTCGCGCCGAATTTTGTTTTATGGCTTCAATCGACTCAAAACGGGTGCCACGAAGGGGCAATTTTAGTTTTAGGAAGAGGAAAAAGTCGCAAGGAGCCAAATCCGGCGAATACGGTGGTTGCTGAAGCACGTTTATTGAGTTTTTGGCGAGAAAGTCAGTCACAATCGTAGCTCGGTGAGAAGGCGCGTTATCGTCATGCAAAATCCATGAGTTGTTCGTCAACAAATTTGGCCGCTTCTTACGGATACGCTCACGCAAACGTTTCACAACGCCTAGGTAATACTCCTTGTTTACCGTCTGACCCTCTGGAACGAATTCGTAGTGCACCACGCCACGGATATCGAAGAAAACAATGAGCATCACCTTCATTTTCGAGCGGCTTTGGCGTGGTTTTTTCGGTTTCGGCTCATTTTTTGCCACCCATTCCGATGATTGCTGGCTTGTTTGCATATCGTACTCGTAGACCCAGGTCTCATCACCAGTTATAATGCGTTCCATGAATGTAGAATCGGAATTACAGCGATCCAACATGTCTGAAGCAACCTGTTTGCGATGACGTTTTTGGAGAAAATTCAGGTCTTTCGGTACGAGTCGTGCGGCCACCTTTCTCATGCCCAAAATATCAATCAAAATCGTACGTGCGGACTCGTGGGATATCTTAAGATCATGTGCTATCTCTCTCAAGCTGGTACGACGGTTTTCCAGTACCCTTTCCTTAATTTTATCGAAGTTATCTTCGATCGAAGCCGTCGATGGGCGACCACTACACGACCGTCCTTGAAGGCTATGTACCACTGATAGGCACGAGTTTTCGATAGAGCATTATCACCAAAGGCCTTTTGCAACATTTTCAATGCATCGGCACACGAAAATTCATTTGCAACACAAAACTTTAAACAAATTCTTAGCTCAACGTAATCACCCATAGTAAAAATCGGCACGCACTCTGACATCGACTGACTTAATCAGCTGTTGCAAACACACTAGTTGACAGATCCCGCTCAAGCTTGGCATAGTAATTAAGGACAGTGGTACCAACCTAGGAAAAAAAAATTTTACCTGCCTCATTGCCCCGCCAGATTTAAATCGATAATTCCCGGTACTATCTTGACAGAATGTATCTTCAAAAAACAAATATAATGAAAGTAATCTCTTCATCGGTCCAAAATAATATTCCAAATATCAAAATCAAATAACTATCACTATATCTCACCTCCCACGTGTTTACAGGATGATTGCTTCAAACAGACTAACTTTAAAATTCAATATGGTCTATGTTCTAACAAAATCACAGAAAAGTGTAAGGTATTTTCCAGGTTATATTTGAATCATTGACATTCCATGATGAGATTTATGTTATATTTCTTCTATCAAGTAAAAAGCCTTTTTTTATTCTATTTTATTAAAGAAGAATGTTAATTATTTTATAAAATTGGTTCGTTTATATCAAATAAGTTAGAAAGTGCTTCCTGTGTGAAACACTTGTCTCTCACTTTTGACTATATTTGTGAATTGTGTACAGATAACTGTGTATATCTTTTCATAAAATTTTTGAGCAATTTTTTCTGTCGGCTTCATTTTCCTTAAGAAAGATTTTTTTTCAAATATTTCGTTTGGTTAAGTGATATTAATTTCTTTCAGGAAAATAGATAGAAAGATCACATTTAAACTCATCAGGTAGAACATAAATTTACGAGTGAAATAAGAACAATCACTGAACACGGTGGTTTTGTTTGTTCACAAGTTACCTAATTGTAAACATTTTCTCATCTGAAAACACCAAATATTTATACTTTTTTGTGCGGCTATCCCATCCAACTATTTTATTCTATCGAGAACTTTCTTCTGTTTATCATTCAAGTCCTGTAAATTTTATATTTTGTGAACCTTAACTCGGAGTTTGTTCTTCAATATCCGACGAATGGGTCATTGAGGTATTCCAGTATCTTCCGGCAATTGATTGCCGCTTTGCCGTGGATTTCATTCCAATTCTTCGATTCACGAACGTTCTCAGGATTACAAGCAGTCGTTGATCTGCCACTTCCATATTTACGTTACGATAAACAAATTGTCTGTTAACATTTGAAAATTTCATTCCCTTCATTATCCTACTTGTCGATTTTTCACTCAAAAATTAAGCAATTAACGCAGACTCCTCTGTTTTTGAGTGCATAACTTCAATATTTGTTGATCGCTGTCTACAAGTAGCATTTGGAAGTCTAATGCTATATTTACCGACCAGAAGCCTTGGGTCACGCGCAGCGTGTGTTTGTGTCCAAAGTCTTTTTTCCGTTCGTCACATTTATTCTGAAATAGGTCATTACTAGAGATGAATCATGGGTTTATAGAACAGTTACGATCCTGAAACTAAACAAAAATCTTCACAGTGGAAGCATTCAGACGAACCACGGCCGTAAAGTCGGAGCCATCTCAAATCAGTGATGATTATTTTTGTCTTTTGTGATGGTTTTGTGGACTACAAATTTGCTCAAAGACATTAGACGATCAAAAAACAATATAGCGTTGAAGTTTCGAAAGATTGAGCGTTGCCGTGAGAAGAAAACGACCGCGTTAACGATAACGCGCCAGCTTATTAATCGAACCTTATGCAGCAATTTTTGGTGCAACACAAGATTGTACAGCTTAGCCAACCTCCGGATAGTCCCGACATAGTTCCTTGCTACTTTTGAAAAAAAAATTGAAAATGGTGCTTGAGGAAAAGCTGTTCGACGACTTCGAAACGATGCAAAGTAATGCGACGAGCGAGCTGGAGGCCATTCCAAAATCTGTGTTCGAGATATGGAAGGACCGCTAGGAGCATGTGGTTCGATGAAATTGGGACTACTTCGAAGGATGCCACGTCCGGATGACGAAGAATGGCACCAACGTGTAGATATGAACTTAGTTCGGATACAAAATGCTCTCAATCGAGGACAAAACAGTTATTTCTGTTTTATTTGAAGTTCTCAAATATAAAACCAGGATTCAAGAAAATATATGTCAAAAATGTATAAAAACATACTTATATTATATTAAAATCTGCCATTCCAAAAATATATAAACATTCTCAAAATGAATAATAGAATGGAGAATAGTCAAACTAGAATCCCAACGTATAACATTTCGACTTTAATGAGTCTCTTAGTATATATGTTGACTTCAGATTCGAATTAATTGAACTGTGAGCTACCAATGAAAAGTTGGGAATGAATTAATCTCAACTATGGTGGATATGTTCAAACAATACTAAGGAATAAAAAAAAGATTTTTAATTACTCCACCCAACACAAAACTCTACAGGAAGATCTTAATTCAATATCTCAATGGTGCTCGGACTGGCTTTTGCAACTGAATAGAGATAAATGTGTTGTTCTGCATTTCGGGGGTAATAATTCGCATAGGAGATATGTGCGGGGTGAGCATCTTTTGGACACTGTACGATCCCATAACGATCTTGGTGTGACCGTTTGTGAGAATTTGTCGTGGTCAGAGCACATTGCGAAAATTGTAAAAAAGGCGAATAGCAGGCTCTTCATGTTAAAGAAATGAAAATCCTTCCGAAAAATACCATTAGGACCATGGATACAATTATACTCCAGTTACGTAAGACCATTGTTGGAATATCGCGGACCTGTGTGGAATGCTGATTTAGTGCGTGATCAACAGTTTCTGAAAAAACTATAACGGAAGGCAACGCGACTCAGGTTTTGAAGTGCACGACCAAGCTATGAGGAAGGATTATGTATGGTGGGTCTCAGTACCTTCGAAAGGCGCAGGCTACGATGAGACCTGATTATCACCTATCGTATATTGAGGTACAATTATGGCATGCTGCGGGACATACATAGTGTAGGTTCTGACACTTGTTTGAGAGGTCATCATTTCAAACTTAAGAAGGAGAGCTTTTGTGTCAGGTGCCGCAAGAATTATTTAGTGAATCGCGTGTTTACAGTGTGGAATTCCCTACCTGCAGGAATTGTCGGTGCGAGTTCGGTTAGTGTGTTCAAGAGTAGATTGGACAGGTACTTTGGCTGAAACTATTGTGACATTAATGAAAATTTGTTTTTTTTTTTTGGCTTTATTTGAGATCGGGTTTTTTTATTGGACATTTAATGAGGTATGTTTACTACTGAGGCAACAAATTTTGTTAATTTTAGGGTTTATGGGTTCGCCCCACCCTTTGTTTGTGTATTAATAATAACAATAATAATAAAATCATATCAAGTGTACCTCAATCCAGAAAATACAGAAGTTGAAGAACTCCCCAAATCAGACCTACTTATATTTGACAACAGATCTAAATTCGCCACTGACAGCCACACTGACTTAGAATAGATTCAGTGGAACTATTTTGTCTCTATTTTGACTATCGTGTGACATTGACTGAATAATTGAAAAGAATATCAATTCAATTTTATTCAGGAACTATCTTATGCTTATATATTTTCTTGAGTCTTGAAATTGTATAATAATTAAAATAATAATAAAATAAGGTTATTCTGGTTTTCACTAATTTTTTTATTGTTATGTTTACAACAATCGTTTCGCTATCACAGTAGCATCATCAGGCAAGATTACATTTTGAATAACTAAGCTTGTTTCCGAAATCCGTTGCTATTTATATTACAGTAAGTACAATAAATCTTTATTGAACACTAAAACCCAAAAAAGGGTCTCTGCAAATTCAAGCTTATCTGAATATATTTAACAGAGGTGAGTTATTTAAATCTATTTGTTCGTAAAGTAATATTCCAATTTTATTATGTTTATTTATCTCTAGGGATTCTAACAGATTTAAGACATAACTTTTACTTTCTATATGTAGAATTTCAAAATTATAGTTGAAAGTATGTACTGTTTCTAACAAATGGTTGGAATATGTAGAATTACTTTTATTATTGAGAGAACTCTTCAAATGTTCACAAATTCTATGTCGGACAATTCTTCCAGTCTGTCCTATGTGAACTTTAGGGCAATCACCGCAGGTTAACTTATAAACCCCCGATTTATCATCTTTATGTGTACAGTCTTTATTATTTTCAATAAATATACTCAAGTTTGAATTGGTTTTATATGAAGTTCTTAAATTATATTTATTTTTGAGGTATGTAGCAATTTTCTCAGAAATACCTATAGTTCATTTTAAGGAAATGTATTTAAAATTTTCTTTTATATTAGGATACACCATATTTAAAGCTATTTCATTATTTTTATTCATCAACAATTTTTCTATCAACTTAGAATCATAATCATTATTGATAGCTATTTATTCAATTTTATTAAGTTCTGAAATATAAATTTCTCCTTTCATGGGAATATTAACTAATCTATGGATCATACAATTGAATGCTGATAATTTTTTATTTAAAGAATGATTTGATTTATTGATCAAATTTCTGAGAAAATTGCTACATACCTCAAAAATAATTATAATTTAAGAACTTCATTTAAAACCAATTCAAACTTGAGTAAATTTATTAAAAATGATAAAGACTGTACACATTAAGATGATGAATCGGGGGTTTATAAGTTAACCTGCGGTGATTGCCCTAAAGTTTACATAGGACAGACTGGAAGAACTTTCCGACATAGAATTTGTGAACATGTGAAGAATTTCCTCAATAATAAATTAAATTCTACATATTCCAACCATTTGTTAAAAACAGGAGATACTTTCAACCATGATTTTGAAATTCTACATATAGGAAATAAAATTTATGGCTTGAATCTTTTATAATCCCTAGAGATAAATAAACAAAATAAAATTGGAATATTACATAACGAACAAATAGATTTAAATAACTCACCTCTTTTAAATATATTCAGATAAGATGGAATTTGAAGAGACCCCTTTTGGGGTTTTAGTGCTCAATAATAAATTTATTGTACTTACTGCAATATAAATAGCAACAGATTTCGGAATCAAGCTTAGTTATTCAAAATGTAATCTTGCCTGATGATGCTACTGTGATAGCGAAACGATTGTTGTAAACATAACAATAAAAAAAATGTGAAAATCAGAATAACCTTATTTAATAAAGATTTTCACCAAGTAAGGACTGATTCAATTCAATATCTTGAAATTGTATTTCAGTGTTTGTTGCATTTCATATGCAATTCTGTTTCATAATGTGGCAATAGTTTCTAGATATAAACCTCACTGTTATTATGAAATCAATAAATGAAAACTTAATAAATATTCATAGGAGCTTAAAAGTATTTCAGTACAGATACATAGCAAGTTTTCTCAGCTTGCCATATTCCACAATATCGAAGAGTTTTCCTGCTCTGAGTTCGGAATTTCATCAACAGTTTAGAGAAGTCAGTCACCCAACAGAAATTATGCTTGGCTCGACCTAAGACCTTTAGCTGTGGTAATTAGTGACGAAAGTTCCGATTCGAATAACTTTGTGCAAATAATGATATACATTAAGAGCACTTTGTATACATATATAATCCCATAATTTCAACATGCTAGAACTTTCGTGAAGTCAATATTCTACTGGTTGTATAGAAGCTGTGATATTGTTCGATGCTACAATAATATCTTCAAGTAGTAATAAAAATGGAAATTTGATATTTTGTATTTCCTTCGCCAGAAACGTTTATTCAGTATATAGAAAGTCATATGTGAATATATTGTCCTATAGTTTAAAAATATTCATTGTTCATTTTTCAGATAAGTTTTTATGAAGATTTCGATCTACAACCAATTTGTTTTCATTTCCAGCTATGGATGACAGAAAGTGCGTCACGGCAATGACATCCATCAAATTCCGGGTGACGCGAGAGGACTCTACGCAAAGCATCACTACAGGGTTTCCCACAACCAGCGTGAGTTCTTCTGGGGATTATTTAACGCCCCACGCGTTAGCACCTAGAAACTCTTTAACATCTATAGGAGGTAAAAATATTCATATTTCTGGAGATTTTTTTTTACATTGTGTTGTGGGTTGGAAAAATATTTCGGACTTGTTAGAATAGAATATTTACATTTCATTATTTTAAGAATGTTGTTTTTTTCGGGAATTTCATTTTTCATAATAAGGGAGAAATGCTACAGGTTTCATACGTATATACGAAAACGAAACGTTTGCGATCCAATGTACTACTCTGTCAAGAAAGTACCGGGAATTTTCAATTAAAACAACATTTTTACATTTAATCGTCAAAATTTATTGGGTCGCCTTCAAAATAATTTTTTTTGCTCCAATACATCTATGCCAACGGCACTTCCAATTATCGAAACATTTTTTATAGGCGCTTTCCGGGATGGACTTTAGCTCTCACGCCGAATTTTGTTTTATGGCTTCAATCGACTCAAAACGGGTGCCACGAAGGGGCAATTTCAGTTTTGGGAAGAGGAAAAAGTCGCAGGAAGTCAAATCCGGCGAATACGGTGGTTGCTGAAGCACGTTTGTTGAGTTTTTGGCGAGAGAGTCAGTCACAATCGTAGCTCGGTGAGAAGGCGCGTTATCGTCATGCAAAATCCATGAGTTGTTCGCCCACAAATTTGGCCGCTTCTTACAGATACGCCCACGCAAACGTTTCATAACGCCTAGGTAATACTCCTTGTTTACCGTCTGACCCTCTGGAACGAATTCGTAGTGCACCACGCCACGGATATCGAAGAAAACAATGAGCATCACCTTCATTTTCGAGCGGCTTTGGCGTGGTTTTTTCGGTTTCGGCTCATTTTTTGCCACCCATTCCGATGATTGCTGGCTTGTTTGCGTATCGTACTCGTAGACCCAGGTCTCATCACCAGTTCCATGAATGTAGAATAGGAATTAAAGGGAACCAGCATGTCTGAAGCAACCTGTTCGCGATGACGTTTTTGAAGAAAATTCAGGTCTTTCGGTACGAGTCGTGCGGCCACCTTTCTCATGCCCAAAGTATCAATCAAAATTGTACGTGCGGACTCGTGGGATATCCTAAGATCATGTGCTATCTCTCTCAAGCTGGTACGACGGTTTTCCAGTACCCTTTCCTTACTTTTATCGACGTTATCTTCGATCGAAGCCGTCGATGGGCGTCCGTCCTTAAAGGCTCTGTACCACTGATATGCATGAGTTTTCGATAGAGCATTATCACCAAAGGCCTTTTGCAACATTTTCAATGCATCGGCCCACGAAAATTCATTTGCAACACAAAACTTTAAACAAATTCTTTGCTCAACGTAATCACCCATAGTAAAAATCCGCACGCACTCTGACATCGACTGACTTAATTAGCTGTTGCAAACACACTAGTTGACAGATCCCGCTCAAGCTTGGCATGGTAATTAAGGACAGTGGTAACAACCTAGGAAAAAAAAATTTTACCTGCCTCATTGCCCCGCCAGATTTAAATCGATAATTCCCGGTACTTTCTTGACAGAATGTATATATATACAGGGAGTTCCAATGAAAATTTTCGAAGATTTAAAAAAAAAGGTCAACTTTTGTTTTGAAGGAGACGAATTTCCATCATGAGTTAGTTCCAAAAAAACCACCCCCATGAAGGTGGCATAAGCCTCCAACATTTTTTGAATAAGGAAGAGATGTCGAGTGTTAATTAGTTTGAAAATTATTTATGTTCTGTACATAACCCAGGTAAAAGTTTCAAAATCGGTTCACTATTCATGAAATAATGTTTTATTGAACTTATCGTCAAAAGGTGATGTTGAACATACTCAAGAACCTAATAGTTTTGAAGAATCCAAAAATAATTTTCAAGTTCTGTATTAAGGAGAATGAATTCCGATGACGACATTGTTTCGAAAAACCACCTGAAGATGGCAACAACTCCGAACATTTTTTAAGAGAGAGGAGATGATGTGGTTTATTGATAAGTTTTTTCTGTTCTCTAAACATCGCAGTTGAACTTTTCGAATTTTTTCATTCAATGGCAGAACAATTTGAGTTTTTAAATGTTTTTACTTTGAAAATATTCGATTTTCTTATCGTTCATGGTTTTAGCATTGTATGGAACCCTTTTTTGCAAAAAAAACCCATCTAGAGATGGCACGAAGATCTAAGAAACATTTGAAGCGTTTGAACGCTCCCAAACCATAGATGTTGGATAAATTAGGTGGTGTTTTCGCACCACGACCATCCACTGGTCTCCACGAATTAAGGGAATATCTTTCTTCAATTATATTCTTGGGGAATAGGTTGAAGTATGCCTTGACCAACTGTGATATAACCAAAATTGTTAAACAAAAGTTACTGAAAGTAGATAAAAAAAGTTCGTATTGATCCAAATTATCCTGCTAGTTTTATGGATCTTGTGACCATTGAAAAGACAGGAGAATATTACCGACTAATTTATGATGTTAAAGGTAGATTTGCTATACATCGTATCACCGCTGAAGAATCTAAGTACAAGCTCTGTAAAGTTGGGAAGGTACAGACTGGACCTAAGGGTATTCTTTTCTTGGTTACCCAAGATGGAAGGACTACCCGTTAGCCAGATCCACTCATTAAGGTCAATGATTCCATTCAACTTGAAATTATAACTTCCAAAATCCTGAATTTCATCAAATTTGATGCTGGGAATCTATGCATGATCACTGGAGGTCGTAATTTGGACATCATCAGCAGATATTCAAGATTCTCAATAACTCTGCGATGAAACATAGTTTCATGCGAGGTTATAGTTTGAGAAATTAATAAACCAATATAACCCAATTACACTCTTTTTCACATGTAATCAAAGACAAAATAAAATTCCATTTAATTAAAGCATATTCTGATCCATTACTAAAGCAGAGGATGCTGACTTATTGAAATCAAATCCTAATAGGAGAGTGTTATGGTAGCATTATCACCTTTAAAAGTTACCATTGGGTTCCATCCATTCTCATTTTCCCATAAGACATTTCATTTATTGCTTATAACCAGAAAACATAAATTACGACATTCCTTCTAGAGGACCTGATTTGTCTCCGACTGAACATGTCTAAAAAATGATTAGTCGCAGGCTGCTTACTTGGAAATATTCTCCACCACGGCTAGCCTACGTGGTCGCAGGTAACACCGCTGGACAAGGAGCAGCGGAGGTTAATAATCCGTTACACTTTTGTGGATCTTATTGAAAATGTAAGGTCATTACTAGAAAAGATGAGGTCAGGGATTAGATAGAGTCATCTTAGGTGCAAAGGGAATTGCAGAAAAAATAATCTTACTGCCAACTTTGAAAAAAATTACAAAGAGAAGTAAAAATACAGTTTTCTTATGGCACTGAAGATGAAACTGTACATTCTGGGAAATATTTATTCAGAGTTGACCACTCCTATTTCTTGCTTGACAGAACAATTGCTTCACTAAAAGAGAGAGTTAAGGTAATGAATAACAGAAGTGAAAATTTCAAATTCCCATATGATATTTCAAGCTTACCGAAGAGTTTGAAAGAAGAAGATTTGAAGAAAACTTGTAAGCATCTTCAAATTATTTCGAGTAATGGAGGTGAAGCTCTTAAGGAATTCGGATGTTATGAGAGAGCTTTTACCTCTTAATTAGGAAAGCGTTTCATTCCGAGCATGCGCATCTGAACTCTTCGGACAGGCGTGGTACGCATCTCTGCCTGTGACGCCAGTGATCATGTGTTCCACTTTAGAATGGTCGTTGAACGCTGTGTGCCTTGCTACTCAAACTCAGCGGAACGGTCAGTCAGCAAGGCAGGATTCTGGACAAGGGGCAAAGAAGGTGGTCGCTACAGAGGAGACAGTGATGTAAATGGGGAGAATTTATTCGATAAGCTCCAAATTTTTGCACCAATGCGGCCTCATCAAAGCCTTATCTTTTATAACCAAACAAGGTTATGTTGTCATGTTCCCAAATATTTTTGTAGCGCTGGGAATTTTCTTAACACCAATGGCAAGCAAGGAAAGAAGCTTTTGAAAGCAAAAATTCATTAAAACTAACTTAAGATAAAGTTTGAGCCACGAGAACTTGAATAGACTTGCTACCTTGGCCACTAAAAATGAGTACTTAAATGAAATGGAAACAGACTTGCCTCTGAGTAAATTTTCACAATTGAAGTCAATCTTTTTAATTTTAAAATGTTTTCAGATTAAAGTTTTATTTATATTGTGTTATATTATGAATAAACTTTTGCTTTGTAAACTTGTGCATATGTGTAGGTATTTTGTTCCGTAATGAATAGGGAACGTCATCCAGGTTCTTTCGATATTGTACATGTTAAGGATGCCAATTGTCATACTTTTGCCACCAGATTAAACAATGTTTTCATCATTCGAGAAGGAAGCAAAGCATTCGTCTCCCTCCCAAGAGGAAGGTATAAATTGCAGAAGAAAGAGACAAGAGGTTAGCTGCCAAAACCCATTGAAGGTTTTATGATTTATAAATAAAAAAAGGAGGTTGGTAGTGATCATTTTGAACAATACATACGTTAGTTCTTTGAATAGTTCACATTTTTTTCTGGATTTTCCCTATCATTACTTACAGATTTGGTGCATTTGAACGTATTGAGTTACTTTTCTGATATTGTTCAATATCACATTGCTCAAAAAAAATCACTGCATTTGCAAATTGCAAATTTTTTGTTTATACAACAAAAAAAGGTGACTGAAAGACATCCGTATTATTTAAAGCAACGGACATAATTCCAAACATACATAAATTGGGAGTTTATCAGTTGTCTTGATCGACGTGCTGTAATAAATATATAGTACGGTTGGGACGTTCCTACAAGATGAGGTTCAATGAACATACAATAAATTTCATTAAACATAAAGAAACTTCTACTTTTGCCACTCATTGTTTAGAAAACAGCCATCCTTTTCCTAGATTAGATAAACTTAAAATTTTATATGTTGAATCAAAAGGAAATAAACTTGATTATTTAGAATCATTTGAAATTTTCAAATTAGTTCACGATAAAAATAATGAATGACTGTACGGATCTATGTAAATCCAAAATTTTTGAGATATTTAAATAGGTAACATCTGTTTACCAATCTTTTCTGACGTGCCGAAGTTCTAAAAGTTGTTAAGCGTCCTCTCATTTCAAACTGTTTTTAACCTCTTTTTATGACCTCTTCTACCCTCGCATAATCATAAATACCCTGTTCTGCTTGTTGAGTTTTCAGTTGTTTAAAGATGTGATAGTTAATTCCCGAAACTTGAGTCACAATTATATGCGTAAAATATCAATTTATTCGTAGTAAAACATAGTAATTTCTACAACTTTTTTTAATTATGATCAACTACCAAATAGTAACGGCTAAAACAGTTCAGTTATTAAAACACATCCGTTATCTATTTCCTATTAAAAAAATTGGGGGTTGTTGCCGCCCTCAGGTGGTTTCTTCGGAACAATGTCGTCATAGGAATTCTTTCTCCCCTTTACAGAACGTGAAAATTAGTTTTGGATTCTTCCACACTCTCAAGTTCTTGAGTTTGGGTGGTTGAACTGTCTGTTCAACATCAACTTTTGGCGGTAATTGCAATATCACATTATTTAGTGAATAGTGAACCGATTTAATTAAAAAAAATTGAGCTGGGTGCACAGAACATAAATAACCAACTAACAAACTAACCAACACTCGACATTTATTCCCTATTCAAAAAATGTTGGGGGTTGAACAACTTTCATGGGAGTGGTGTTTTCGGAACAAACTCATGATGGAAATTCGTCCCCCTCAAACAAAAATTGACCTGTTGTGTTAAAATCTTAGAACATTCTTCGTTTCTGAGTATTGGGGAGTTCATTTTTTCGTTGGGACACCCTGTAGATATCAAAATATTGTGTCTGTTTCTGTACATACGAGGTGAGTATATTTTCAGGGGTTGGATTTACATTAACTGATTTATAAGGATAAGTGAATTTTCACCTATTGGTGTGATGCTTTTCTCCTGCTCTTTCATATTTGATTTTTTCTCGCGGCCCTCTCCCTGAGTCCCTTGTGTTAGTAGTACACCAAAAATTATTCAAAAATCTATTCGTCATAGCTCTGGGGTTGCCATCTCTCATGATCGAACCAATGAGCAGTGAGTAGAGTTGAAATGACTCAGACAACATTTAGATTGACAAAGACAGAGCGGAGAGAACTGCTTCTTGTGAGGAAATAGGTTGGTTATAGATGGGAATTATATATATATATATATATATATATATATATATATATATATATATATATATATATATATATATATATATATAATATACATTTATTTCTTTTTACCCGAGATCCATTATATATTAAGACCTACCCGAGATCCGGCACTAAAAATTAAAATATTTCAAAAATTATCATGGCAATTCCATCGATAATTCATATTTGATTAGGGCACACCCTGAGGGGTAAGTTCAATTAATTTTTTTGTTTGATTGATGATAGAAGAATTTTCAGAGCGAGATACAGAACTGTATATATTGAAGTATTTTGACCAACCCAAGAACCAGCGACGTTGAACGATTTACGTGAAATCTTTGAATCACGGATTTAGATATATTATAAGCTCCTCTATTTATCTGATTTTTAAATAAACAATATTATGCTCTTATCAGCCTTATCGGTTCCAATGAAATATATATGGCGTATGTAAAATACTTGGTTATTTATATGTTATAATTATTAGGCAAAAACCTTTGGATGAGAGCAATGAATATTATCTGATTCAATCTGATTATTTTGATTGATTTATTGAGAAATCAATAATTAAAAATATTTCTAGAAACTTGTGATATTCAGGCCTTTCTCTTTAATAATGCTGAATATGTATATGGATACTTCATACAAAATGTAACGAATAGATTGAGTCTAAATTAGATAGATTCTTTGTGTGGTTTTGAATATCTCAGATGATTCGTTAATTATGCCTAATTGTTCTAGTCTTTCACATTAGGACGCACATGTAAAAGAAAGAATTATTCGTAAAGCATGAACTAATTATTACACTAACTTAGTATTCCATTCGTCAGAAGAAATCTCCATTTGGTGTTTCAATACATTTTGTCTCTTAGAAGTATTTTTTGAGATCGACTTCCTTTCTGTCTACTGCAGAGGTTGAAAGGAAATTGCAACAGATATATAAAATTGAAATAGGGATTTTTTCCATTTTTGTACAAAACTGAACACTCGATTTATCTTCACATGTTTAAATGAAAATTTGAAAATTACTGAAAATACTACTAATATTGTTAGCTGAGCCACAGAGAGTTTCAATTTTATTTTTACTCCGGGAAAGTTGGTGAAACGAATGAACTGAAAATAAAATGAAAAGAATTGCTTATTCACAATATAATGGCAGATATTCATAATAATATGATGGCAATATAATACCGGGCGTTCCTAAATTAAAGGTTTTAAGAAAAAGAGTTCCATATACATTCTGTCAAGAAAGTACCGGGAATTATCGATTTAAATCTGGGGGGGCAATGAGGCAGGTCAAATTTTTTTTTCCTAGGTTGGTACCACTGTCCTTAATTACTATGCCAAGCTTGAGCGGGATCTGTCAACTAGTGTGTTTGCAACAGCTGATTAAGTCAGTCGATGTCAGAGTGCGTGCCGATTTTTACTATGGGTGATTACGTTGAGCAAAGAATTTGTTTAAAGTTTTGTGTTGCAAATGAATTTTCGTGTGCCGATGCATTGAAAATGTTGCAAAAGGCCTTTGGTGATAATGCTCTATCGCAAACTCGTGCATATCAGTGGTACAGAGCCTTCAAGGACGGTCGTGAAGTGGTCGCCCATCGACGGCTTCGATCGAAGATAACGTCGATAAAATTAAGGAAAGGGTGCTGGAAAACCGTCGTACCAGCTTGAGAGAGATAGCACATGATCTTAAGATATCCCACGAGTCCGCACGTACGATTTTGATTGATATTTTGGGCATGAGACTCGTACCGAAAGACCTGAATTTTCTTCAAAAACGTCATCGTGAACAGGTTGCTTCAGACATGCTGGTTCGATGTAATTCCGATTCTACATTCATGGAACGCATTATAACTGGTGATGAGACCTGGGTCTACGAGTACGATATGCAAACAAGCCAGCAATCATCGGAATGGGTGGCAAAAAATGAGCCGAAACCGAAAAAACCACACCAAAGCCGCTCGAAAATGAAGGTGATGCTCATTGTTTTCTTCGATATCCGTGGCGTGGTGCACTAAGAATTCGTTCCAGAGGGTCAGACGGTAAACAAGGAGTATTACCGAGGCGTTATGAAACGTTTGCGTGAGCGTATCCGTTAGAAGCGGCCAAATTTGTGGGCGAAAAACTCATGGATTTTGCATGACGATAACGCGCCTTCTCACCGAGCTACGATTGTGACTGACTTTCTCGCCAAAAACTCAACAAACGTACTTCAGCAACCACCGTATTCGCCGGATTTGGCTCCCTGCGACTTTTTCCTCTTCCCAAAACTAATTTTGCCCTTTCGTGGCACCCGTTTTGAGTCGATTGAAGCCATAAAACAAAATTCGGCGCGAGAGCTAAAGTCCATCCCGGAAAGCGCCTATAAAAAATGTTTCGATAATTGGAAGTGCCGTTGGCATAGATGTGTTGGAGCAAATGGAGCCTATTTTTAAGGCGACCCAATAAATTTTGACGATTAAATGTAAAAATGTTGTTTTAATTGAAAATTCCCGGTACTTTCTTGACAGAGTAGTACATTGGACCGCAAACGTTTCGTTTTCGAGATATTGAAGTTTGAAATTTTTTAAATTTTTTTTCTCATTGTATTCACATTCCATAAGATATTTAACCCAAATTTGGCATAGATATTACAACTAAAAGTTTCACCATGCGCCATGCCATAAAAATTAATAATGAATTTATTGACGGCGGCTTACTACCTGGATTTTGAGAGAATCGTCGAAAATTTTTTTCTCGAAATCAGTAGCAGATTCGACAAAACTACAAAAACTGTAAAGTTCAGTATGACAACAAAGCTTCTTTTCACACTTTTTTGAAACTATCTGTGGCTCACCAGAAAAAAAACTGGAGTTAAACAGGTTACTGTGTTTTAGAAAAAATATCACCCTGTAGATTTGCAATCGAAATTGGCACATGGTCACATGGTGTGAACATTTCACTGTAATAATTTTGCCAAATTTCAGTTGACTATCTTGTGCAATGCAGAAAAAATTTGAAAAACATTCAAACCTTAACACCCAGTATCTCGATAACGAAAGGTTTGCGGTCCCATGTTTATGGGATTTTTTTCTTAAAATTATTCAAGGAATCTCCCCTCTTCGTTTGTACCTCCAATTTGGGAACATCCAGTTTATAGCCATTATAAAGATGATTGTACTTTTTTTAACATAATTTCTTCAAGAATCAATAATGTAAACTACAGGTGGTGTATACAATTCAAATTCTTTCATTGTACGGGTCCTATGGGATTAAAATATCACAAGTATTTTATTTACTGATGTAGTGTCAATCTTAATCCTATTAGGTTTACTTCTTCCAGAGATTCCCATACTTCATAATTAATTTTTCCCGCAATCGATCACACTATTTGCCATTTCGTCCAAATGTCAGTCATAGCCTGATTTCGTGAGTGAATTAGATAGGAAATATCTCGCTAGAGTTCGTTAACGAGCAAGATCAGTATAATTATTCCTATGTAATGCTCATTTGAAATTTGATTTTCCAAATCTATAAATCCGAACAAGCTGAAACTCTTTTCTTAAAGTGAGCAAGAAAATTAGAACAAGTGGTAGAAATTACTATGTTTTACTACCAATAATCGTGTTGTTCAGACAACACGAGTTGGCTGAAGATGGGATAATTAAGTATAATCACAATTAAATGTGTAGAATATCAATTTTTGGTAATAAAACATAGTAATTTCTACAACTTGTTTTAATTATGATTAACTATAATACAAAATAGTAAAGGCTAAAACATTTCAGTATGAGCAAGAAAAATTGAAGAAATCCCTGACGTGAAGTAAGAGGCTTTTGTGCGCATGTTAATATTGGGAAAACGATCATTTGAATTTGAATATCCTGTGAGTTTTTCCATTGTGAACAAGCGTGCAGAAGCTTCTGATTTGTTCACAATATAAATTGTTTTGGTTAGTGTCAATGATATTGACGTCATAGAACCTTGTCACAGAGAGTTTGAATTAATCGAACTTTCACCTAAATAAAAAATTTTTGCCGACTTGTAATAATATTCCTGGTAAAACTATTAATTTTATGGAAATTATCAACATCATTTTGATTTTATTCAGTTTTGCCTTCCAATATGTACTATTAGGCATTGATGCGAATTATAAATAAAAAATTATTACAATAATACTTTTGCATTTTGTGAACAAATGTGGCATTTCCGAATCAAAAGAGTCTGAATATTTTTTTAATTTGAACAAGCTAAAGGGGCGATTTTATTGACGCTTCATATGTACAGTTCGATTTTAGCGTGGAACAGTTTCTGAAATATCGAACTTTTCGAAAAAAAAATTATTTCATGGATATTTACGAAATTATGTTCAAATCTTTTTATCGGAATTGAGCAACTTAATATGAAATTTCGACACGATCGGGTTCTTACTCTTGAAAATATTCGAACAATAAAATTTTAAATCTCTATATCTCAAAAACAATTCGGTCGATTTCGTCCGTTCACAAACTTAGTGGAGAAATTCAAACCACACATGTGCTCTGAAAATTTTAACTCATTGGGTTATTCCGTCACAAAGTTCAAGTTTACAGATTTTTTGTTAGAGGGATCCTCAAGAAATCTTGCACAAATTTTTATTTCGTTTATGAGCACGTAAATATAAAATTTGAACTCGATGGGATTGGTAGTTTTAAAAATATTAGAAAGTTTTTTTTTTAATTATCATAATTTGAGAAGATATCATAAGAAAAATAAAATTATAGATTGTACTGGAACTGTTCAGGATATTCTGCTGAAATTGGCAGTGTAGGTACATACTGGGCATGGATCAGTTTTGTACAAGAAATTCAGCAATGTTGTTCCTATCCAAAGGTTTTAGATGAAGGAATGAATGGGTAGTTCCTTGAACATATTCATCAAAAACACCATTTCGTAAATTTTATCGTGCATATAATAACTTCCGAAAGAAATAAATTCAATATTTGGAATTTTCAAGTTGGTTTGAACAAAACGGATGAGCTAATTGACAAAATGAGCTAAATAGTTCTCCGGCTAACATATTTCCATTTTTTTTTTATTTTTTTTTATTACGTAAATATGCCTAGTAAATCAATTTATTATATGTGAAATATATCAATAATCTGTTTAACATTCGTAAGATATTAGAGAGAGGTCCCAAGTCCGTATCAATTTAAATAGTCTAAACTCGTTAAGATCGGACAAAAATGATTCAAGATTCTTTGAAGCACTAACATACTTTTCTCTTTAATTGTAGCTTTCAATCTTGACTCCACCACCATCACCGAGAGAAAAAAAAATTAATAATATTATTATGTAAATATATGTACATTATATTGATATATATATATATATATATATAAACTCTCATTTGAATTATTTCTATATACATTTTTCATTTCACTATATATGTTCGATATCGAATCTAATTTTCACTAAATTAAAATAGCTCGTCTGAGTGCTGACATTCGCTACTATCTACTCTTCTTACTGAGTGTAGGAAGGTTGATGTGACTTCTAGTTCATACCAGCTAACGATTTATTTGAAATGATCCCATGATAGTTGCTACTGATTTAGTCTTTAAAAATATGTACATAGTAATTTTTTCCGTCCATTAGGCTATAAGAATTAGTAGCTAACTGGTAACGATGAATCAACTTCACTTTAACTGAACTAAATTGAGATCACTGAATAAATGAATATTAGACTGTCACGTATTCAGATATAAAAATTTGAAAACGCCCATACTGATTTCATACTCGGTTATATGTTAAAAGCATGAATACACTAATCACAGAATACATGAATGAGGTTGAGTAGGTATGTGAATCTGGGATCAAAACTCTATACAGTGATAAGTTAAACAAGTGATGATCATATTAAAGCAAAAAAACTTGATTAAAAAAAGAGAATATGATTCTGATGAAATTGAATTTGATCTAAATTTATGTCGTTATAAAGAAAGCAAAAAATAATAAAAATAATTTCATTAAAACGAAAATCTGATAAGAGAATTATTTATTTGAATGTTTAGTATCTTCCATTCAATTACATATTTGAAATTGATGTAGACGGTTTTAAAGCTTTCAAAATTAGTATCATATCATTTTGTTCAGTTGGTACGTACATACGTCTTTCACAAATTAATTAACAGAAAAACAGAAAAAGGAATTTTCAATACTACAAGTAACGCCATATGTACATGTACGAGAAGAGAACTACTTCGAAATATAAACATGGCGTTATTTGTAGTATTCAAAATTCCTTTATCTGTTTTTCTGTTGAGTTTGGTTATTCGGCGATTGTATTTGGCTGATTTAATTTTTGAAAAAGATTTTTTTTTTAATTCCTCAAATTTGTTTAGTGCAAAGTATGTTCAGCAAATTGTTATATATATACATATATATTAAAAGATGTCAAAAGACATCATTGTACGAAGCTCTCAGATTGAAATATCTAACAGATTTTCTCTAGTTGCCCACAATTCGTATTTTACCCATCCACGAAATATCCACATTCAAACCCTCAAATTATTATGCATGTCTCTAAGTCTTGGTTGATTCATTTATTTTAATATTCTAAAGTTATTGTATGTATAGATCCAAAACCTGTCAGACACAATTGAAACAGTCAGCTTAATTCAGCAATTTAAGAACGTTTTCCTATAAAATTCGAAAATGGCAGTTATTGGACAACATAATTTATCGCTATGTACAAGCAAGCATCAGTTTGTTGCTCAGGTGATATTTCCCATAAACTTAATACCTATACAAATATTATGAATATGTTTTCTAAATTAATCATCCTTTTCCTTCCGATATGTACTATTACTAATAAGATGCGAATTGTAGACCAGAAACTATTAGTAAAATATTTTTGACCAAATCGACTTTTTCCGAAACGGTAAAACTTGATTTTATGATCTTTGGAGAGAGCTACATAGTTGAATTTTTGAAAGTCTGATTTTTTGGATGTTCTACACAGGGTTTCTAAATTAGACGTGAACCTTTGGAGGACGTGTTAGTATGACTCCTTGGCTGTCGTTTGAGCCATTTATTGACAACCAAATATCAACAGTTTGCGAGATATTTGAGTTCTTGTGATGTTTGAAAGATTTCTCAGTTTACTTGATTATTCGTCGTTTTTGTCTACGTTGACCAAATGTGATTACAATTTTGAATTATTTTCAACAGAAAAGTATATGATATGTATGAAAAAAGCAAAACTATCCTGCGTTATATATTGAAAAAGAATCAGTATGATTTGGAAGTTGTTATTTGAAGAAAAGAAAAATCAATTTTAATATCAAGTTGCCTGCAACTTTCGAATTCCAAAATTAATGTATGACAAAATAATTTTAAAAACTTGCCAAATCCCTCCTTTATTCCCTAAAAATTCAATTGAGAATTCGTTACTTTTCTTTCTTTACTACTATCCCCTTTCAAATCAAAATCTGCTGAAACGAAACTAGTGCCTACATTCTAACAAAAACTTTTTTAGGAAATGAAGATGAAAGTCGGCAAGTTTTTGAAATAATTTCGTCATACATAAATTGTGGAATTTTACTACAAAGTTTTTTTTTTTATTGAACTGATCTCTACGCAATTTCCCATAAGTCTTAGCATCACTATAGAGCAGTAAAAGGTAGAATTTTAACCTGATCGGATCTCTCAATTTTCAAAATATCCGAAGAATAATTAAAAACCAATTTGTCCCATCAACGAACTCCTCCGGGATTTTTAGACCTTGAACCTACCCTGAAAATTCCCTAGCTCATTCAGTTCAGCAGTTATTGTGTTTACTGCCAGACCGAACAGAATTGCTTATGGCCGAGAATTCTTCCTTATGAGTCAAACCAAACCATTCTTCAGAAATATTGATATTGACCAAATGTAGCATTTCCCACTCAAGAAAGCCCGAATATTTTTTCGTTTGAACAATTTAGAGGATTCAATTGTTGTTCACCTAATTTTATGGACGCTCCATATAAACAGTTAGAATTTCAGCGATATATGTCGAACACTTTCTGAAGTATCGAATTTTTCGAAACGAAATTATTTTTAATTTTCTATTCCAGGGGTCTTCACGAAACTTGGTTTAGGTATTGAGTAGCTAAATGTGTAATTTCGACCGATCGCATTCCGCATAGTTTTGAAAATATTCCAAAATTAAAAATTCAAATCTCTATAACTCGAAAACTTTTTGACCGATTTGGCGTATTCACGAGTCCAGCTGAGATATTCCAACCACACATGTACTCTGAAAACTTCAAGTGTCTAGGTCATTTCGCCACAAAGTTGAGGTATTTAGATATTTTATTTGAGGGTTCCTCGCAAAATTTTGCAAAAGTCTTTATATCGTTACTGAGCACCTGAATATAAACTTTTGACCCAATCAGATTTCTAGTTTTTTTGACTGATTTGGCCCATTAAGGAACTCAACCGATATATTCCGACCCTGCACCTACCCTGAAAACTTTAAGTCTCTAGCTCATTTCGTTCGAAAGTTAGGGTCTTTATGGACGGATTGTTTTTGACCTCGGATTCTTCATCAGAGTGGTTTAAGACCACCCCCGACTCAAAACTAGAAATCTACAGACATTTGGGCAAAATTATAGCACGCTGTTCCCCTAGAAATATACACGCAAAAATGCAATAGACTCTATCGATTCGTTCCCATGAACTTCATCCAAATCTATTATACATCGATGTCTAAACTTCTCGCGAATAAACCCAGTCATACTGATAGGATTATTTGAAAACAGTGTGAAAGCGCCGAGTAGGGAACATTCCTTGCTTAATAATTTCTGGATCAACTTAATCTCGTTCCAATGCCAATTATTTTTCTGTTGATCCCCTTCTGTTCAGTTTAGCAGTATCTTTAACAAAAATTGGAGTTTATGCTTTTAATTTTTAGAAATTTTTCAAAGTATTGAAATGCTTGAAGGTTTAATCTACAAAGAAATGAATTCTACTGGTGCATATAGCAACAATAATTCCTAGCTACGCAGAAAAACAATTAAAAGATTCATTCTTTCCTATGATAAGTAAGTATTTCTCCAGGATTCGTGAGAATCTGCAATCGAGTATTGTCTTATATAAATATTTATTTCATATCGAAAACCTTGTTAATAAAAACAATTTATTATGAATACTATGATGAACGAATAATGCGTATAACTTCTTCGACTTATTCTTATCTTAATGAGAGACCTAAACAACAAAAATGGTATTTATAGGTAGTCCTTGTCTGAATTAGGAACTGAATAACAATTTGCATGCTGATTGTGCAATAAAAAGTACCTTCAGATATACATTTCTTATGAGTTGAAGGAAGGGATCTATTTCTCTAATATGTGTTAACATTTGTTATCACAATACAGGCGTGTCCTTGAAAAGGGAACAGAGCCATTTACGGGCGAAATGAACACATCCGTCCAGAACGTCGAAACACATCGATATTTGATCGAAGGGGGACACCTTTTGGCTGACAAAACATTCCTGAAACATTAACCCTATAATCAGAAAGCCTACCCCTCTCGAATTTTGAATAGGGAAGATTGGCTATGTTATACATGTACTTTTCAACTGTGTTACTTTCTTTGTACAAATGAATGAAATTTGGCTTTGCTACAGGCTGTTTATCGTGTTATCTGTAAAATACTTTTTGATACATTTCAAAATTTCAATCTTCAATGGTGAACCATATGGATTTATTAAGTCCTGGTACAAACCTTCATTCTAAGTTGCCGAATCTTATCATTTTGAAGCTATGGGTCCTGAGAAATTGATTTTAAGAGATGAAATAGAGCATTTCTTATTCCGCTTCAAATATCTTAACTGTTGATTTCTGTCCTCTGTCGCACACGAGAAAGTAACTGTTTATTTTTTTTTTACTGATAATGATGAGTTTATTGCCGTTTAGTTATTAATATGCAATCAGACCAGGATGTTCTTGCACGGTTTTGATCACACTCAATTCCATCTGTCGATCGGTTTGATTGTTGCTTACGTCGTTATTTGGAACCATGGTTTACACCATTGAAAATAATTTCACTATTTTTTGCAAATAACCAATACTCTGAAGCAAGAGCTGAATATTCAATCAACTACATTTAGATCGGCATATTCATCGAAATTATTTACTCGAGTTAGTGATAAAACTTCCAGAGACTGGATCATGTACCAATGAATAGCGAAACGCCGAAAAAAAAATTCCAAAAAAAAATCATTTTCTACCTTGAGAACTAGTTTACCGAAAACTCGTCAGCTTAAAGGTGTACTCTTCAAATTGAAGTTGATCTTCCTAGGCATTTTCCTGATATCATAATTGTCTAGTTTTTTTCAACCAAATCATGGGACGATCCAAATTAAACATTGAACAGTCGATATTTCAGCCAAATTCAATTCAAGTATAAAAAAATGACAGGTTGGGAAGCTATAGTCATAATCTTTCACATGAGGTTCTACATAGCCTCCTTTCCCTATTCAAAATTTGAGAGGGGTAGCCTCCCTCTTTAAGGAGTTGCTGTTTCATGAATGCTTTGTCCCCCTTCGATTAAAGATCGACGTATTTGGGTGTTATCTGAGTGTATCTGAGTGGACGAATGTCTTCAGTTCGTCCGTAAACGGCTCTGTTTCCTTTTCAATGTATAATAGTTACAAAGTGATGAATGACCTTAATTTCTTAGACTGTGTACGGTTTCATTTTGAATTTTCTCCTAGATAATGGAACAATTTTTCATATTTGATACAGGAATATATCGGTATTATAGATTTCACGCGCATTTTCATCTGATCATCTTGAAATTGTGCAGGAAACGGAAAGACACTTTTCATTCCCAAATACCATATTTCATCTCAGGGACATTGGAAAATTGGACTATCTACGGTAGAGCAAAATTCGATTTGATCGAATCCAGACTTTTGAATCAAATAAAAGAATAGGATACTGTTCTCTAGAATATGCACGCAAAAAAGTGTATACAGTTTCGGGTGAGGTGTTATATAGTTTTAGATAAAAAAATTGAGTCATATGAAATTTGGGTAATGTCTGGATGAAATATATATTGGAACATTGTCCATCCTTAAATTTTTTCACGTTCTTCTTCAACTCACAATTTTCAAACGGAATTTCGATAGTGTATAAAAAAATTAAGATTTGATAATGACGCGCAAATATTCATTCACACCTTCAATTTGTATTGAAACATGCCTACAAAAACGATTTTTATGTGAGTTGGAATACTTATCCTATATGATAGCTTATTTAACATTCGTATTGATGCGATATTTAGTATTCCGCAAAGAATTTTTTCTCTTTGTAGTTATAAGATTCTCCCGAAAAGTTTTCGAATTTGCTAGTCTTCATCAATAAAAAGGAATTAACTTCAGTAAAATTCGAAACATTGAAATGGCGAATGGCCTTTGAGCAAATTCTTTCATCTTAAAATATAAATATTTTGTTCAATATCAATTTCGTTCTATTACAATAATTCATTCTGAAGGGTGAAGAAAATTTTTCTAGTTAATGTGGCTACATGAGATACGTCCAAATCTAACGCATTATCTGATGATAAAAGTGATTGTGCTGTTTAATCTTCTTATTCAAAGTAGTTTGCTTCGACAGAATATTTACTAATAATGACGATTTATTTTTATCGTCATCATTCGTGAGTGGTTTTGCATTATTTAGTCTTTCTAGAGAAAAATTAGTTTTCGTAGAAATCTTCTTCTGAATACCAAAGTCCGAACCATCAAAATCATTCAGTAGAGTATCAATTTCAGCAAGTACGTTATTCGATTCATTTTTATCAGTTTCGATTGAAAATGGATAATCGTGATATTTAATTTGAAAATCAGGTGTTTTCTCTAACTTGAAAAGATTTCGCAAAATTTCTGATGGTACCCATTTAAATATCTCGAATAATTTTTGGGGTTACATTGCTCCGTACAGTCATTCAGTATTTTCACGTTATTTTGTTGTACATCTCAAATATTTCCATACAGTCATTCGTTCTTTTTAAAATAATTTTTATTGTGAACGAATTTAAAAATTTCAATAATATAGATAGATAATGTAGATTCAAATTAAAAGAAACTTGATTATTGAAATTTTCAAATTCGTTCACAATAAAAATAATTCAAAAAATAATGAATGACTGTATGGAGCTATGTAAATCCAAATATTTGAGATGTACAACAAAATAACGCGAACATACTAAATGACTGTACGGAGTAATTTTTGGGGTTACATATAACCCCAAAAATTATTTGAGATATTTAAATGGGTACCATCTGTTTAACAACCTTCTTCGTCGATTGCCGACATTCCGATATCTGTTAGAAGGCCCCTCTTTTTTAACCGAGTTTTTATCACGTTCCGCTTGTAAACCTCTGTACCACTATTAGGTGTTAAAATCTATGGAAATATTCAAAATATTTATTACTTCTGTTTAAATACCTCTGTACCAATGTTAGATCTTCAGTTGTCTGATGATGGGATAGTTCATTTCCCGAAACTCGAGTCACAAGAAAATGTGTAAAATATATTTTTATTGGTAGTAAAACATAGTAATTTCTAAAATTTGTTTTAATTATAATCAATTACCAAATAGTAACGGCTGGAACGATTCAGCATTCTCTTAATATATCATAAACACCTTCAATGAAATGATGAAACAATAAATTCACTACAAAATAATATGAAAAAAATCAAATGCTGCAATAGAAATTTTGAATAAATGTTCCTATTTCACATAAAATGATATCAAATCAAATGTAGCAACAGAATTTTGAAATTCTGAATGAATGAAGATTTTGAATCAATGAAAATGAATAACCTTCAAGCTTCACAAAACCAAAGAATTTTCCTGAAAATTGAAAAATGAAGGCCCCACGTTGGCTCCAAATTTGTAACGGGTTATTTCAGAAAAAGAAAACAAATCAATCATAAAAATCCCGTGATAGATGGGTGATCAGGTAGCTCATAAAAAAGGTTTTTTTTTGAGGGCGCCAGGTCATTTAATTGCCTGGTCACCAAAAGTATGAAATTACCAAAACGAAATGGGGATCTCGATAAGTTGAAGTTTTTGATTGCTAGAAGGTGATAAACAAATTAAACTAAATATTTCTGTACAATTATAATCAATACATGGTGCAGTATTCTACAACCAATTATTATTTATTATCCAATCTGATTATGGAATAAAATAATCAAACCCACTTATTAATCTAAATATAGCAACTTCAGCATTTTCTTAATTCAATACACATCGGTCATCATAGAAAAATCTTTCTCAAAAAAATATACATATACATTTTTTTTAATTGTTCATCTTATCTTCAGCAGTTGACAATTTTTCAAGGTCGAAGATTCAATATAATATCCGTTCGTTTACCAAACTTAAGACCATACAGAAATTCTTCAAAAGACCATCCAGTAGAAATATTTACATCATCAATATATACAATATATCCAAACACAACCAAATTTAACCAAATTTTATCAAATACAACATTTCCTGTCGACTCTCCTTCATTAACAACAAATAATTAACTTACCCTGGATGTTGTTGGGGCTTTTAAACTGGGTACCAATTCAGAGATATAACGAATATCAAATTCTTGACAAATATTTCGAGAAGCAATTAAATCCCTTTAAAGGCAAGTTGCAATAACTTTGAATACTTTCTCTCCAACGTCACCGAAGAAAAATCAAATGAAAAATGAATATGATATTGAAGGAGAATCGACAAAAACACATGTGCCACATGGGACATAATCGAATGCGCCCGAACTCTACACCAGTATTCCTAACTCGCCCACTATCTTAGGAAAAATGAATTTAATAGAATTCATCATTTTACAGAATTTTTACCCGTTATAAGCATGACTACTATAAGTAGCGATGGAAGTGCTGTTCAGGAAGTATTGACGACACGGTTTGTGAGTACCTATGTGCAGGGCATCACACTTTTCACGATTGAGAGGCAACTTCCACTCCTGATACCAACGGTTTAAATTTCCAGATCTTCCTGGATTAGATGCTTGGTCTCACTGGGGTTGCCGAACAATTTGGTGTCGTCGGCAAATTGGGAACATCGAGATTTGAGGATCTTGGGTAAATCTGAGATGTATAGGAGGAAGAGAAGTGGACCCAAAACAGATCCTTGAAGAACTTCACTTTCAACAGGTCTAGCCAACAAGAAGGATCTATCGACACGAATCTGGAAGCTCGATCGGTAAGCAATGCTTCAATCCAAGAAAGCAGGCGCCCTCGAATTCTGAGATGCTCGAGCTTGTACAGGGATAGATCATGTGGGATACGATCAAATGGTCGAGAAAAATCTGGATAGACAGCATCAACTGGACCAGGAATGAATGCATTCGAGGAGATTTGTAATCACCGATCGGCCTGGCAGGAAGCCTCTGGAATGAGGTTGTTAATTAGTGCAAATTTAGGATATTATCCGAAATAACTTTCTCACAAATCTTCGCCACAATCAGGACCAGGCTTATGGGATGATAGTTCTCAGCTCTGCATTTGTCTCCATTCTTGAAGATTGGCGTTACAAGTTCGTTGCGCCAGGCAACAAGTAGACAAGATGTTTCAAAAGCACGTGCGAATAACAAGGAAAGAGGACACGAAAGAATTCGGCCACATTCCTTGAGTAATATAGCAGAGATACCGTCAGCACAAGGAGCTGAGTCAACTTTAAGAGATGAAAGATGGGCCTCAACAACTGCATGACTGAAAGGTTTCAGTTAATGAAGAAGAATTATAGTCATTATTCATGAGGAAGTTTATGGGTTTCTCCAGTAAAAGAAGCAACAAAAGAATCAGCCAGCACGTTAGCTATCTCCTCTGGGCTGCAGCAAGGTTAATTGCTGGAGCTGAGTACAAACGGTACGTCAACTTTTGAGTTAAGAGTTGATCTTACGTATTTAAAGAACTATTTGTGGTTCTTCGAACAAACAAGCCCGGACTCGAAGTTTTTCCTGGTATCAGTAATTCAAGCGGAGAGTGAGTTGGAGAAACGTCGATGGTCGTCGTAGTCCCTTGGTTGCTTATGGCGCAGAAAACGTTGCCATACTGACTGCTTGTACCGTATAAATCTAAGGATATTCTTATCGGTCCAAGGCTTCGCTGGTATCTGAACTATACTTTTCTGATATAAACATTCATTAGTCAAGCTCAAGAGGGTTTCCGTGAACCGAGACCACATCGCCTCATCATCAATGGTAGGCGTTAAAAGAGTACACCAGTCGACTCCCTCAAATCTCCGATGGAGCACTTCATATTCATATTCTACAACCTTTAGTTGTCTTCTAAACCTTATGGATGAAGCTAAATATTTCATATGAAGGGTGGAAAGTAGAATGATGTGATCTGCTTGGCCTAAAGGTGGATATTGCTCGATTTTGGAAACAAGGTCGGTATCGTTAGTTAACATTAGATCTTAAAAAGAAGGAGTGTGGAAGTTACGAAATCACGAAGGAAAGTTAATCATCTGAAAGAGATTGGATTCTCTGATAGTTTCTATAAAAACACTAGATGATCAACTATAAATCTTCGGTGAAAGTGCTCATTCAACATCGGACATAAAGAAGTCGCCAGTTATGTATAGATTGAGCTTGGTAATGAATAGACTGCCCAGATGGGCAGGTAATGTAGCATCGGACTAGCAAGGGCGAGGTCTATAAATGCAGCCAACGTTGAACAAACAGGTTTTTTCATCCAGGATATCCATAAAAATATTGTCAATACCCGGCAAATCAAGGTTCATGATCTTTAATGAGAACACAGAAGATACTTCCTTGGCCACATATATGCACACACCACCATGACCTGCGGTTGTCGTGCCGTCCTGCCAGAAAATTGAGTACCCGGGTATTGAAACCAGCGTGTCCTAAATACCGGAATGAAACCAGGATTCAGCAATTAAGATGAAAGTTGGATGATGAGCGTCGACATAAGCTAATAATTCAAAGTATTTGGAAAACAGTGACTGTGCGTTTGTGTACAAGATGGTCCACTCGCAGAGAAAATTCAGTATTTGGTGCTCTTAGTAATGGAGACATTGGTAATGATGGGTTTATCAGAGATGTATTTGATGTCGATATTAGACTCTCTAGCACTGATTCTGCACTTGAGCTCAGTACGTAAATCATTGAGTTCCTTAACTTGTGAAGATGTTTTCTCATCAGTGATGCTAATTCTACGTCAGTGACGTACGTTGTTGATGACTCGTTTGTTCTTGAGGATTTTTGTAGAATCCTCCTACAAGTAGATTGTTGAAGGATATTTTAAGCATTCGCGGACAATTGCTAGTCGAAACTCCCATTCTTGAGATGAAAGTACGTTTGCGAGTTTGCATCCGGTGTTAGGTGATCGAGCACCTGAAAAATAGTGATTTCGTCTACCTTGGATTAAGCCTCAGGAATTCCTCGAATCAAGTTATTGTATGATCTACGCAACCGTTTGAGTATTTCGGCTGGTTCAAGTGCAGAAACTCCAGCAGATGGCCCCGGACTGGAACACTTAATATCCTATATTTTAGAGCCGGCGGTTTCCACTGCGTCTGAAAGTTTTCGGTTAAGTTCTGTATTTTGGAAATATAGGCTTTGATTTCAGCATCATGTTTTCTGATCGAACCAGAATGATTCCCGAGTAGGCCATCAAGACGGCCTATATCCTCTGAATGTTTTTTCAATATAGACTTGCATTCAGATACAACTTATGTTTGTAATCACTAGACTTTGATTTTTAAAAAGATTTATTTACTATTGACTGAAGTGGTCAATGTTAAAGTCACAACATTCAGTACAATAATATCTTATCTAATCTTATTAACATAGGAAGTAAACTACTATTCCCCTACTTATGGGATAATTCTTGGAATAGGTATAACTAAGTCAGCAAACGATTATTTATAGGAGTACGGGGGGATTCCAACATGTAACTCCTCCGCGCCTAAGAAAAAAAATTTAAGTTTTTTTTTTTAAACTCTAATTTTTTAGTTCAATATCCTCCAAGGGATTATTTTTACTTTTTTTAGTGTAAAGTATTTCTAATTTTATTATGTTAAACTTATTGATTAATAACAACAAAATTATGAGAACTAGTACTAAATATGTTATTAGAGTATAAAGACTAAAGCTGTCAAAGTGAAAAATTGGACTCTTTTTTGAAAGTATTTGTTTCTTCGAATGTTCTTTTTGTAGTCCAATATGCATTATGTCATCAAATTCGATATTGTCTAATTGTTTAGGAACTTGATCAATTTTTTCAATTGGATAATTCAGTTCATCAATTTTAATGTTCGGCAGTTGAATTATCTTCACTCTGGATGAACGTTGTGTCCAGTTTTTTAAAGTTTCTCTGTTCACTTTCACTTTACAGCTTTCAGGAACGGAAATTACATGTGTTCCGCACAACACTGTTTTTTCGTCACTGTTTCCGCACTTCACTCAGGCGATTTTTTCTTCCGTGGTAATGACCATCCAATAATCGGTCGCAAGTTGATGTATACTGGAGCCCTTCAGATTGGTTATTTTTGGGCTGCATCTTGAGTAGTTCTTGGTGACGCTCAGTAGTTCGACTTCACATGGGTTACTCGATGATATGGGCTCTGAACTTTCTTCGCACAGAAAATTAGCAGGAAAAATCTCTTTGCAGTGTCGATTGAATAATGCGTATTTTGTTTCACTTAGGAAAAGGTATTTTGTATGGGGGGTGATTATTTGATGTAGATTGTTCTTCAGGATTGGTAATGGAAATAATTCATAATAGTTATAATTATTAATTTCTGTAAGATGAATTTAACTTGATTTCCACTTATGAATCCCTCAACTTTAATACAAACGTAATATAAAATTATATTTTCGTCTTGAATTGAAAAGGGCAATTTGTTTTCTTTAATTTTATTTTGAAACTTAAGGAGTTCTTTTTTGAGTTCGTCATGTGAAATCATGGATGTATGAAGAGTTTCTAGGCGAGCAAAAGAAATGGCTATTTCTATATCATTCAATATTTCATCTATAATATCGTTTGCTAAAGTTATATGTGTGACGACTTAGAACAATGAAATTGAATATTGAATTGTATCAGTCCTTACTTGGTGAAAATCCATATTAAATAATTTGAAATAAGGTTATTCTGATTTTCACAAATTTTTATTGTTAAACTCACAACAATTGTTTCGCTATCACAGTAGCATCATCAGGTAAGATCACATTTTGAATATTCAAAATTCAAAATGTGATCTTACCTGATGATGCTACTGTGATAGCGAAACAATTGTTGTGAGTTTAACAATAAAAATTTGTGAAAATCAGAATAACCTTATTTCAAATTAATTAATGAAATTGAAGTCATCCCATGAATCCATAGCTGACGTGTTCATCCAGAAATTAATTTGTTCGATTTTATTTTCCAAAAGTACTTGATTATGTTGCAACTTGCTCATAGAATTATTAAAAATGTTTATTGAATTTTCTGTTAAACTGATCTTGTTACTTGCGAGTTTATAGGTTTTTTCGTAATCTATTTGACCAACTTTGAAAGGATTTTTTGTATTCTCATCAATTTTTTCGACAATTTTGTTTTTATGGGAAATTATATTTTCATTAACTTTATCATACACAAGTGTCAGTTTCTCTTTATGCTTTTGTAAATAGTCACTGTACATTTGTTTGTCATACAGGATGTCTAGACGATCTTTCAATTTAGTATGGCCGAATGTATGTTCAAGTGGGGTTAGTTTCGTTGAAGAATGGCATCTGATTAACAGGGCTTTAATTTTGATACAGAGTACGCTGTACATTTTGTTTCCAAGGTAAAGAAGTTTTGAATTGAGGACTCGGAGGTTTGATCGAATGAGTAAATGTTAAATTCCGTCTGGCATACATGAAATTTTGTTCCTCTATTGTAAATGATATGGCTTGTTCTAAATTTCGTGAATTTCTTAATCTAATAGGTAAATTAGAGTGAAGACCTCTAAGAAAGGCATTACGTGCTTGATTTTCATACAGGTTCCTTTTCAATTCTATGATATTCGGATCGACTTCCGTTAATTGAATTTTATTCAGTAATAAACTCAAGAGATCCTGATATCTGTAGCCAAAGTTTACTGGGCTTTCAAATTTCCCTTGTTTCAAATGCATCAAGTCACCAACTAAGCAGTTCTCGTCGCCTTGGTTTGAGAAAAACTGTAGTAAGTAACAAATTTTGAATTGATAACCAGTTTTTTAGTTTTCCTCTACTATCTACTAAATTCAAGACTCTACCTGTTAGCTTTCCAATTATTGCTCGCAGCAGAAATTCATTTTTTGGATTTGCTGAATTATTCGGATCAGAAAAATTACTGATTAGATATTCACTAGACTGTATGAAAATAGCTAAGGTTGCAGGGTTTCCGTCGTATTCTGGGATGCAATCAATATGATGCTTTTGAATTTGTGGGCTGCCATTATTATTGCTTGTCTATTTTCTCTTCTTAAAGGACTAGGATCTCTGATCTCGTTGATCATATAAAAATATTCTACTATATATTTATACTTAAGTGTAATGGATTCACAAAAAAAATCAAAGAATTCAAGTGAAAAGTGAAAAAAATTTTTTTTAAAGATATATATGTACGAAAAATTTGGGAAAAAGGATGTGAAGTTCACGCTACTAGCTTCAAAAAGATTTCTCCTCTTTTTCTTTCCTTCTGCTTCAGGGGATGCAGCGATTATAGTAGGAACTTTCGTTCCAGAAGCTCCGTACCCACATATAATTTCTCCACCTGAAAGCTGATGACTTTAGTTGGTTGTCCTAACTATGAGCTTCCGTGATATTGACTTCCACTCGCTGGTATTGCTGTACCATTGTGTTGAACTTGGTCGATTCTGGGGCCAAGGTTCGTTGAAGATTTCAGAATACCCAACTAATCGTTGATACGAAAACACTTGTATCTGCGATTTTGGTCAAAAAAAAAATGTTTTGGGTATCCTACTGACTGCGCCACTTATGTTTGTAATCACTAGACTTTAATTCTCAAAAGATTCATTAACTATTGATTAAAGTGAACAATGTTAAAGTCACAACATTCAGTACAATAATGCCTTATCTAATCTTAATAACATAGGAAGTAAACTACTATTCCTCTACTTATGGGATAGGTATAACTTAGTCAGCAAACGATGATTTAAAGAAGTACGGGGGGATTCCAACATATAACTTACATCTGATTGCAGCGCTAGTTGGGTGATTTTTATTGAAGAAATATCAGCGGATATTTCTTTCAATTTAGACATAAGGGCAGAGTCACCACCAAGCGTGGAACCCGAAAAGGCAGTGTATTTACATGGGAAACCGATGCTTTCAGATGTTGGGAAGGCAATGAGGCCGATCCGCTACGGAAAGAACGACCCTCCTTCTTACAATAGCCACAAGTCCAATTTGCATCTATCAGGCCCAACTCATTACGCAATAAACTGAGGCAATCGATATGAAAATGTTTTCCACATTCAGAAAATTCAGTGAATTTACTAGAAGCAGTTGGTTAAGAAAAAATACGGCATTTTGCCATATTTGTGAAAAGGAAACACAAACTTCATTCTCTTGTGCCGATAAGAGAGACTTACACAGATTAGTTTGGCCACGGATGGGGATAAGGAAACAAATGAATGAAGGATAACGTTAAAATGTCCAGGAATCCATAACACCACAAATTTGCAGCGTGAAAAATTACGCAGTTATGTGTAAGCGAATAAGTTGTGGACCAAGACGCGATACCCTTGAAGTGTAAAAGACACTGAAAGTGAACCCCGTATGTAACTCGTGGCCGCTCAAGATGCGGGAATGTCCCACAGAAATATTCAGTACCACGCGCAACCAGTGGGGAAATCGACGCAATATACCTGCGTATGTCTAGTCAACATGAAACACGATAAGGTATCAAAAAACAAAAATCCGAATAAACAAACCCAACTGAAAAAGTTCAACCAAAAAAATCTTGTGAATTTCCTACCTCTGCATGCACTAGATTCACCATTCAAAACTGCAATAAGAAAGAATCAGTAATTTACAAGGTAAACCGTGAAAATCGCCGAGCCACTTATAAAACGTGTAGATAATTTGAAGCACTTGAGATATAAGGCTGCATCGTGGAAGGAAGAATAATACGCAAGTTTTGCAACTTCTCTTTCAACGATTTCTCTCATTCTCCGAATCATAAAAATCGATGTTGATAACCTTCTGCATAAAATAGTTTTATGATTCCGTCAGCTCAGGTCAGATGGAAATTCTAGTCCCCAATACTTGATCGATGTCGTTATATCTGTTCTAACGGGATCTCAGAATCATTCATGAGGAGTCTAATAGCTGAAAACTTCTCCTGCGCCTCACTCATAAATATTCATTTTCTTTTCAGTATACTTTCCCGATGGATTGCTTTTTTCAAAAAGGAGGAATCATCTGCATAAATGAAAACTATATCTGATGGCATTTTCTCGAAGATAACATTCATATATATTAAAAGGGGGATCGGTCCAAGAATAGACTCCTGAGGAATACTTACAATCACCTCTCGTAAACCTGAAACTCCTCCATTCCACCTTACTGCCTGACATCAACCGAAAAGGTATGAACCCAACATCTATAATGCCTTTCCTCTACCTCCATAGTATTTTATTTTTTCTAAGAAGATCTCATGTCTCACAGTATCAAAAGCCATACTAAGGTCATTTTCATTTCTTCAGAATGATTAAAAGCCTATATAATATTCTGAAGAACCTCGATCATAGCAGTTATGATTGAAATTTGAATATCAAAACAAATTGAAATATGTTTATCTTCTACAATTTTAATTTCCAAAAGAATTTTTTTATTCAAAAAACTTTTAGAATTAAATTAATGTCTAAAACAAGCACCGCTCACATTTAATAGACGTATATAATCAAAACGGCAAGTAGTATTTCTTAAGATAAAACCAGAAACAAAATTTTGTCTCCTTTGAATATTTATTTATTAATTTTAATTACTTTCGTATATCTGTAGGGTTATTTATTTCATTTGACATTGTATATTGAGTTTTGATTATATACGTCTATTAAATGTGAGCGGTGCTTGTTTTAGACATTAATTTAATTCTAAAAGTTTTTTGAATAAAAAAATTCTTTTGGAAATTAAAATTGTAGAAGATAAACATATTTCAATTTGTTTTGATATTCAAATTTTGTTATATTTCTTCTATCAAGTAAAAAGCCTTTCTATTTTATTTTATATATATTATATAATTATATTTTGGCTTCAATAAATCTCATTATAGAATGTCAATGAATTTAGGTAAACCTTAAAATAACTCACTTTGTTCTTTGATTTTGTTAGAACATAGATCTATCTTGAATATATAGTTGATCTGTAGTTCGAAGCTTAAGTCTTTTAACACGTGAGTGATGTAGGTTATGTTTTTTATTTTTGATATTTGGAATATTGAAAAAAAGGGCTGATGAAGGGATTATCTAGAATTATATTTGTTTTTTGAAGATATAGTGCACATTTTTTAGAGATTTTTGAAATAATTTGTTCGAATATTTAAATATATTAAATATTTCAAATAAATTATATTCTTTGGGAAGTCCTTCGAGTGTGTTCATGTTTTTATAAGGCAAGTAGTATTTCTTAAGATAAAACCAGAAACAAAATTTTGTCTCCTTTGAATATTTATTTATTAATTTTAATTACTTTCGTATATCTGTAGGGTTATTTATTTCATTTGACATTGTATATTGAGTTTTGATTATATACGTCTATTAAATGTGAGCGGTGCTTGTTTTAGACATTAATTTAATTCTAAAAGTTTTTTGAATAAAAAAATTCTTTTGGAAATTAAAATTGTAGAAGATAAACATATTTCAATTTGTTTTGATATTCAAATTTTGTTATATTTCTTCTATCAAGTAAAAAGCCTTTCTATTTTATTTTATATATAATATATAATTATATTTTGGCTTCAATAAATCTCATTATAGAATGTCAATGAATTTAGGTAAACCTTAAAATAACTCACTTTGTTCTTTGATTTTGTTAGAACATAGATCTATCTTGAATATATAGTTGATCTGTAGTTCGAAGCTTAAGTCTTTTAACACGTGAGTGATGTAGGTTATGTTTTTTATTTTTGATATTTGGAATATTGAAAAAAAGGGCTGATGAAGGGATTATCTAGAATTATATTTGTTTTTTGAAGATATAGTGCACATTTTTTAGAGATTTTTGAAATAATTTGTTCGAATATTTAAATATATTAAATATTTCAAATAAATTATATTCTTTGGGAAGTCCTTCGAGTGTGTTCATGTTTTTATAAGGCAAGTAGTATTTCTTAAGATAAAACCAGAAACAAAATTTTGTCTCCTTTGAATATTTATTTATTAATTTTAATTACTTTCGTATATCTGTAGGGTTATTTATTTCATTTGACATTGTATATTGAGTTTTGATTATATACGTCTATTAAATGTGAGCGGTGCTTGTTTTAGACATTAATTTAATTCTAAAAGTTTTTTGAATAAAAAAATTCTTTTGGAAATTAAAATTGTAGAAGATAAACATATTTCAATTTGTTTTGATATTCAAATTTTGTTATATTTCTTCTATCAAGTAAAAAGCCTTTCTATTTTATTTTATATATAATATATAATTATATTTTGGCTTCAATAAATCTCATTATGGAATGTCAATGAATTTAAGTAAACCTTAAAATAACTCACTTTGTTCTTTGATTTTGTTAGAACATAGATCTATCTTGAATATATAGTTGATCTGTAGTTCGAAGCTTAAGTCTTTTAACACGTGAGTGATGTAGGTTATGTTTTTGATTTTGATATTTGGAATATTGAAAAAAAGGGCTCATGAAGGGATTATCTAGAATTATATTTGTTTTTTGAAGATATAGTGCACATTTTTTTAGAGATTTTTGAAATAATTTGTTCGAATATTTAAATATATTAAATATTTCAAATAAATTATATTCTTTGGGAAGTCCTTCGAGTGTGTTCATGTTTTTATAAGGCAAGTAGTATTTCTTAAGTAAAACCAGAAACAAAATTTTGTCTCCTTTGAATATTTATTTATTAATTTTAATTACTTTCGTATATCTGTAGGGTTATTTATTTCATTTGACATTGTATATTGAGTTTTGATTATATACGTCTATTAAATGTGAGCGGTGCTTGTTTTAGACATTAATTTAATTCTAAAAGTTTTTTGAATAAAAAAATTCTTTTGGAAATTAAAATTGTAGAAGATAAACATATTTCAATTTGTTTTGATATTCAAATTTTGTTATATTTCTTCTATCAAGTAAAAAGCCTTTCTATTTTATTTTAGTTATGATTGATTTGGACTTCCTGAATCCGTGTTGGACAGAATGAAAGAGTGATCTCTTTTCAAGGAAATCAACTAATCGGTTTTTCAAATCAACTCAAAAATCTTCGAAAAGGCAGGCAAAACCCATAAGAGCCGGTAGTTTGAGCATAATTTTTTTATTCGTTTTCGGAATAGGTGTTACTAGAGCTTGCTTGAGTTCACCAGGAAATACCTCTTGACCAAAGCAGCCATTCATGATCTTGCTGAGGTTTCTTTATGAATGGGATTGAGCTTTTCATTAATGAAACTTACATTCCATAGAAGTCTTTGCAGTTCTTGTTTTTCAGACTCTTTATAAAGTTGTTTATTTCAGTTTCAGTCAAAGGATACAGAAAAGTATATCTTCCTTTTTTTCAGAAGAGTGATTGAGGCTGCTGGAGTTGAATTAAGTTCTTCTAATATTCCTTTGCCTGCTAATGCGAAGTATTCATTCAATCCATCCGGTATTATGGCCACTTCTATGCTGTTTTGCTTCCCTTCAACTTGCGTTTGTAGATTAACCAACCTCGATTTTTCCTTCGTTTGTTACTTGAGTGAACTCTTCAGCAGATCACAAAGTTCTTCACTCCTCTCATCTTTTTCATTTCAACAATAGTTTTTGTTATTTTTCTTATGTTCCTTGACTTTCACAATCGTTTCAGGAAAGGAAAAGTTGAAAATTTCAAAGAACCTATTGTGGAAATTTTCATATTGTGGTTCTCGTGCGTCATTGGTGTGAATAAGAGTCGAATTTTCACCATTTATTCTCGGTATGTAATTATTTTTATTCTTCTCATTGAAAACCCTAATCGTTTTGAATTTCTTCTATTCAAACTGCGGGTAGACATCAGGGATTTGGAGGATCTGCGCTCGATGATAGGAAAGATGAGGTTAAACTGTATTCATATCACCACCTTCAGAAATAAGTTGCATAGATATTGTCGATGCAGGTTGAGGATGTTTTAGCTACTCTAGATGGCACATAAAACATGTGGCTCATGTTATAGGAACCAAAATGCTCCAACATCTCATAATGTTCACTTGTTTGACGAGTTTTTCCAGATGAGTCCACATTATTATCTCCAGCAAACACCACGCTGTCACCTCCATAGCTCTCCAAAGTAACATTCAGTGCCGTCCCCATAACCGACAAAAACGACAAGGAATTGCCACATGGAGGGCGATAAACCATTACCAGAAGAAATTTTTTCTTACAGCTGTCATTTTAATATCCCTCTCGATGGATTAGTTTTTTATTTCAGTGCCATTCTTGACTACTATAGCTGAGCCACCATGTCGCGATGAAAGTCGACAATAAGCACTGGCCACAACAATTTCGTATAGACGAAATAATAATAATCAATAATTTCGTTTGAAAGCCAATGCTCTACAGAGCATTCATGCTCTCATGCTACGTTAATGTTCTGCTCATTCAAAAAGTCTGCGAATTCATCGATTTTATATCCCAATGACCGCACATTTATGTTAGAAATAAATACATATTATGGTCAACATTGGACTTATTTCTTAGTCGACCCGTTTCTCCGAAAAAACACGAATTGACGAACAGTTACACCCTAGGGTCAGTGTTCACTATTATATAGCTTAACCTTAAGATCCAAGTCACCACCAATCTTGAAGGACATGCTATTAGCTTTAGCATTGGCTTTCAGAGTTTCGACTACAAAAACACGACCAGGGAATATAATTTTAAGGCCATCATTTCAACCTTTGTATTTAGTTACCAATATGCTGAAACCAAAATCGCTAACCCACCACAGCGAAGGCTTTGCCAAAAAGATAGAAGGAAATGAAACTAAAACGCAATAGCTTGAGCCAGAGATTTTGTCCGTCCGCACTTGAAACATCCTACTTCGTAAAATGCCTCATAGTGCGCCAATGAAAAGATAATCCCAAATTATCAACCTAATAGTGAAAATGCAAACTCTTGCTCTATCTATTCATTTCAACTTGACAATTAAAATAGTGATTCTAATTTATAATATTATATAATTTTACAGTTATCTTGAGGTCCGAGATTTACGTTACGTTATTCTGGAATATCGTTCTCCAAGGTTTTGGAATGATAGTGCTTTCTCGAAGAATAGTTCTCATTCAACACATCAGGAGGTGTTCAGTTTCAAATTGTTCCAAATGACCAGTAGAGCCAAGATGGTGCGGTAATAGGATACTCTAAATCCGGAACAAGGAAGATTGTCTGGTATTAATATAATCCAAGCAAAAAGGCACTCCAGCAAGATTGTTCAGTTGTAGATCATTCGGTACTAAGATCTCATGTAAATTTCAAATATATAAGATAGTGCCTACAACACGTGATCTCACCCCAAGTGACTATTACTATTATTAAAATTATTTACAAGTTAATAAACATGAGATGCAATATCTATAACACAGAAATAAGGGCAAATTATTAGATCATGAGCATGAGAAAGAAAATGCATAATATCATATAAAGCAACGTGTTAATCTGTTTAACCTGCAGAGAATGATATAAATCAAACATAATAATTGCCATTCACAAAAGTAGAAAATATTTATCGGGATCTACGTATTAATTACCGCTTTTTGATTAGATGTCTTATAAGAAACTGTAAAAATTCAATATTCAAAATTCAATATATATGAATTAGGTTACGTTCATTCCATTAAAATACCACAATATGCGTCTTCGTGTAACTCCACAATACGAAAGAAGGAAATCTGGGAAATTCTACGTTTTTTGAAAACAATCGACTCAACAGCGCATGCGATAACAACGTCGACTTTCATTGCGGAAACTCCAGTCTTCTTAATGGTCTTAGTGTAGTCACATTATTGGAGCATTTTTTAGCGATTGTAATTCAAATCAACAGTGGAGCTTTAACGTTACAATGCAACCATATCATATTTCCAATAATGGAGAATCTTTGATCTTTCCTTCATTTTCATTTCTGTCCATAACGGTCTGTATCCTTCTATTATTTTTATTCCATTTGATTTCCCTTGTCTTATTCTGGTTTAAAGACGATTTATTGTTCCATTCTTTCCTGTTTATATTGTGAACAGCTGATCGATTATTAGCACCATTTTTTGTTCCATTCGAAGATTGCATCGAAACTGATATTTCATGACTCATATGTTCAGTCGTATGTCCCCATCTTCTCCGAATTAAATGCTCCCGCCGACTCTTGGCTTATTGTATATAGAGCATCTGCTATATTAATTCCGGAGTTTTCTCGAGATATTTGATCAAAATCAGATACAGTGCTTTGTTAACCTTGCAAATGAACAATTTTTGCTTCAGTATTTGTGGTCGTCATATTACTTTCAGGATCTTTATTTTCATAGTTGGGAAATTCCTTTATAGATGTGTCTCCATCTACATTATATATATGAAATTGCGAATTAGATTTTTTATCTGTAGGAACAGCATCTGCGATATTAATTCAGCAGTTTTCTTGAGGATTTGGTAAAAATTAGAAAGAGTGCTTTGTTTACGTTTGGAGTGAACAACTTTCGCTTCACCATTTGTGGTCGTCATATTACTTTCAGGATCTTCATTTTCATAGTTGGGAAATTTCTTTATAGATGGAAAAACACTAGGTATGTTTTTCTCCAAATGAAAAATGTAGTTCTTGAGCACTTCTGTTTTATCTTGAAGTTCTCCAACTAGGATTGGCTTTTCACTAACTAAAATATTCAGATGCTCAACTTCATTACTTTCGTCAATTTCTTGTAGGTCAATTTTTAATCTTCTCGCTTGTTCTCCACTTCATGTTTCCGCATAGTTTTCAGTAGATTAGCTGCCACTTCCCTCCAAGGTGCTGATACATTGGCTTATAGAATTTTCGAAACACAATTCAGTTAGCATTTTCAATTGCTTCAATGTTTGTCTTCCTCTACATTTCAGGTAATTTCTTTTCGAATGATTATATATATATGTCCTTAGTTTTAAGGAAAGTAGTTTGAAGATTTTTCTTGTATTTACGCCTGTTAATATTAAATGATACAGTTTTGATTTTATACGTCTATTAAATGTTAACAGTGCTTATAAGACATTATTTCAATTCTAAAAGTTTTCGAATAAATTTTTTTCAAATTAAAATTGTAGGAGACTAACAGATTGAATCTGTTTTGATATTCAAAGTCTGTAGTAATCCTTCTATTAGATAAAAAACCGCTTCTTATTATTTTATCCAAATGAATAAATTTTAAATAAAAAAAGAAATTATAAAATTTGAAGCATATATCCACTCGTTTATTGAAAGTCGAGTTTCATGACTGCTTTTATTGATTGATTTTATTATTATATAAAGGTATTTCATTGAAAAAATAGTGATCTCCTATGTGTTACCAAAATGTCAGTGTCATTTGAAGCTTGTATAAGTAGTTCCAATGAATTCAAAATTTTATTTTTGTATAGGATGTCAATTTGTTCTGACACTATACGACAACAATCACCTCAATTCTCAATATTAAAATCACGTTACACCGAAATTTAATGAGATATGTCATCAAGAGCTAATAGAAGCATTTATAATTTTGTATCTTATTTGCTCATATTCAATCCAGAATGCTATTAGCCAGAACCCTTGAAAAAGGCCCATGTAAAAAATTTGGGATCTCATAAGATACTCATAAGTGCAAAAAGGTACCTTTTGTACTTTGAAGATGGTCAAAAGACCGAAACACGTTCTGAATAAATTTTGAAACATAAAAACTGTGTTTATTTATTATTATTTGAAATAAAATTGTTATAATTTTGCACCTAGATCCAACCTCATACTCCATTCATGTTTTTAATTTAATATATAAATACCGGAATAAATTTCATGTAGACATAAATTGAGTAAAATTGAGGTTTCTAAATTTTCAAAGTACGAGACAGAAAATTATGAGTTAAAAATAATTTTTATATGAAATCCATACTTAAAATTCTTTTTAATTTTGCTAATTCATTCTAATCTATCGCTTTTCTTGTAGAAATTTTTCACAATAATACCATTGTTATAGTATTGAATCAAAAAAGTAAATTCCTTGTGATATCTGATGCATATTTCAAGTTTCATTTCTATCGACATGTGATTCCTTGAATCTACTTCTTCGTCGTATTTCAATTTCTGTTTTTACTCAGTGAATCCACATAGAAATCCCGGAAAGGTAATAAGTTTATTCGGGTAATTAATTTCTATACCATGTTTTATTAATTTTTTGCAGGAGTTCGAAGTAGAGTTCGGGAAAACATATTGTTTCAATTTTCAAAAATGATGAATTGAAATAGTTAATTTAGAACCTCTCCTCGGCTTAGTGACATTTTGTGTTTAATCGCCTGTCTGCCCCTTTAAGTACATCCCAACATCCTAAATAAATCCTTAAAGCATACTTCGTGTTAGCAAGTTTGACCTTCTCACAAGTAAACGATCATCATTTGTTGCCATTACAACCCACGCGAAAGTCCCATTTGAGGAAAGTCTGAGACCTATATAATTCCCAATTAGGGAATTCATTTGTTAACTTGAGTATCACTTTTCTCTACTTCGTGTTCGAAATAGGACACAAGGTGTTTCAGAAAGTCCTTTTAATGGTTCGGAGGGTGCTGGTAACTTCCGTTATAACGGAAATTTTTACCTTGAATTACAGATTGATGTAGACAGCATAGATCCAAGGAATATTTCCTTCTATCTTAATTGTCGTTCAGTATGAATGCTGGTTGAAAGAAACATTTCTTTGCCTAACAAGAGCGATTAATTTACGAGTGGAAAAATTTTTCTAGAATTTTTATAGTGAGTATATAATCCACAATCGGTTTGTGTTGTTGTATTATTGTGAAGATCAATAAAACATTGAGATACATAAGGAATCATTTTTGGAGGGGCGAAGATTTTTTAGGTGGGAAGTGTCGACTTGTTTCTAATTTTGATTGCTTCATTGTTTATAGCTTAGGATTCTTTTGGAGTTTATTTGCAAGCACTCCACCAATTCATTTTATAGCCTATGTGAAATTTATGGAGGATTCTGAGCATGTTCATAAATATATGGTGAATGATTATTTCAATCTGTTCGGAACTACCAACCTTTTGTCTATAGTCAGATGATTTTTCAATCTCATTTAAGCGTTTCTACCTATTTGTGCCTTGTATAATGTGTGAATACATTAAAATTCAAAATACCTGAAGTTGTACAAACAGAAAAATGTAAAGAAAGCAACTAGTACAATAATATACAGAATTCGGATTGAAAAAGGTAAAACGCAATGTTTAATTTATTTTTTCATTTTTTGACTCGCAAATTTATTACATGAATATCATATCATCGTTAAACAACTTTGTATACAGTCTTATGTTCACTTTTACAGTTGTTATTTATGGTATATCCGGAGTTTTACGGATAATAGGAATTCCAGAGGCAGAGAAACTTCAGCTATCTGTATCGCCCATGTACCTTCTATAATTTTCGGCAATTTTCAAGTTATAATTTTTGCGCGCTTGTTCTATAATCCAGTCAAATTGGACAAAACAAAGCTATAACTCAGCTAAAATTCGCATAAAACTGAAAATTGCTATAGACGTTGAATGAATCATTACAAATAAAATGTCAAAAATCCTCTTCGATCCTACTCCTTGAAAAAAATATATCCAAGGCCAAGGGTGAAAAATTAAGGTTTTTTCCGTTTTTCTCTAAAATGATAACATATATCGTAAAAATAGATCTCACAAAATTTGATTATATAATTCTCTGGAAAATTGTTCAAATCCTTTTTTTGGTGTGAGAATTACCCTTCATGAGATACCGTGGTTCTAATAGTTAAAAAATTCATATTCCTCATAATATGCACTTATAAGCAGATCTTACACGTCATCGGACATTAAATATAAATACAAATAAGAAATTATTGCTCTGTGTTACTCACACAGTAGAGATGGTACAAATTGAATGAGTATTTTAAAGCATGTGACTATACTGTCGGTCCCCCATTTCCTTCGTTCTTAAACTTGAGCAACATCTGCCAGCTACGTCATTGTTCGAGTGTGGGACATGACGAAAAATTCTACGGATATAAATGACTCCCTCATTATTACTATTCAATACAGTAGGAATGCTTAAAACTATGAACTCAGCTCTTTATAACTTCTTTGAATGTATGAATATTGCAATTGATATCAAGAATGCTATCTACATTATCCATGAGGGGTATCCGTTATGACAAGTTGTATAGGTTGTACGGGATCGAGATGAAACATTTAATTCGAAGTATCCGAATTCCACACCCATGAGAGGAGGACCTTAGTTCCTAGCACTGCAAGGTCACTTGAAATATAGACCGCAATCGCAATATCATCGGCTGAATATCGGTTATTTTAGTTCACTCATTACTAAGGTACTCACTAACCTAGAGAGTCATCTTATTATAAAAGTATCCTACAATGCTCCTCTCTTTCACAGGATTATTTCTACTTGATTTTCATTTGAGATCCTGTTTAGATTGTAATCCCAACTCCCGGAAACCTTCTTATCAAATGTCAAACCCCACACTCACTTAATGTTTCTGCTTATACTTATGAAAAATAATCTGATTTCCACAATCAGATGTCTTCTGACTACATAATGATAAACCTGGTTCTTCATCTTAGTTATTCCGTGGACCTTATTGACGTGACTGTCAATTCTTCGGTCTATTTGCAGAAACAGGTGACAAAAATTGCGAAGTGTGCTACATATGAGCCGGAATATTTGTTCAAGGTTAAGAAATATTTCTCTGCAGATCAGTTTCTTCTTCTTCATGAAGCCAAGAACAGACCAGGACTCAAATATTGCTCTCAAATTTGGAACTCAGCACCCAAGCATTCATTTCAACTTTCGGATTCCATCCAGAAAAGAGAAGTACGACTCAGTGACTGTCTCAGTATGATAGCCAATTTGCCAAGTTGTCGACTTGTGCTTGTTTTATAGATCATAATTCAAAAAGTGCTTAGAAGTGTCGTAACATGTCACTAGTCGCTCTCCAGTTTTTCAGTCGTTTAAAGGTGAAATATTGGTGAAATATTTTCGATATTTTGCTATGTGATTCTGGAATTTCACAGGTATGAAAGTCATCACTTCTTCCTAATGCTATCTAATGTGGCCAAGGTAACTTGTGTATGTAAGTTGTCATTTTTTTTGTCTTCCATTATTTCCTACCCCTTCAATTCAACATCTGCAATTTCGTTCATCCACGCATTTGAAAACTATTCACAAATGGCTGTCATATATTTCCAAAACTTTCAACTTCTCCTCGATTTATGAAGTGCTATAAATGCAAAAATCCCTTTCATTTAGATTGCCTAATCTTATCGCCTGATGAATTGAACTTACTCGATGCAGGTTGTGTAATTATTTCAAAGGGAAGGACGATTTCTGCGTAATGAGTCCATTTTCTCACCTAAGCCAACGTTGTCGGCTTCCTTGAACAATGATTAGTTCACCCTACTCATGTCAAAACTGAGTGTAAATCCATCCCCAGAAAACACTCATCTGAATTAGGCTGTCATATATTCACTAAACATTTCCAGTCAATTGGTCGACACGATATGGATATCGCCTCGTGTAATTCCAAAATTAATTTCTTGACATAAAATCATAACTCACTGAAAGTTGAGGTGGATTCTACAAAAATTGAATCTTCTGAGCTTACTACTTACAGCAGGGCGACGCCTGCCCTCCATTCATGAGAAATTTTTGACAGCCGACGAATGTCCCACAATGTTCTAATCCACGGATTACTTGAGACGAAGCCTGCTGAAGATTTGTTTTCTGCTTCTAAGATTCTTGATTATGTTACTCCTGATGCTAACGCGCAGCTCGTTTCGGTTGCAAGTACTTCCTCAAGAAACTGTCCAAGAATCTTGATACTATCATTCCCAACCCAATGATTGTTACCAGAGTCTTTAGGAACAAAAATGTGATCGGAAATGTGCCAGATTAAAGCGATGTTAGCATTACTGATGATAAGACGCCCTCTTCAAATCAGAGCAAATTACGCGAATAGCTTAAGCGGTGATTGACGGTGAGGGAGTCTTATATCGACATTAAATATCTGTTCGGTATTATGACTCTTACCGGACTACCTGCTTAAAACAAATAAAAAAGTTATTGATGCTTGCGAGTAGTCCAACGACACTCAGTCTCTGCTTCCAAGTTTCTCGAACTTAATTCATATGTTGGGGTTCACCATTCGACCTTCATCCTAGTTGCTTAGTCTTGGCTGCATTCTGGAATTGCGGTGGTGTTGCCTAGCTACATCTACGGACATGACAACATAACTACCATGGACCAGGGGCTAGCTCTCGAGTCCTGACTTACCTGGAATTGATTCTTCATTCATTGATCTCCTTAAAGGAGTCTCCTAATGCTTCACCATTGGTTGCATTTATCACCGTGTCTGTGTTCTTATGATTTTCAAGCAACTGGTCTGCTTGGAAGTCTTGCCACGATCAAACCTAATCTCTCTATAGCTGACGATTTCAACATACCTGAGATGGTCTGGCCATTATCGACTAGAAACTACTACTATAATACGGCTCCTGTTGTTGTTGATTATATCCGCGATAATGATCTAATATAGTTAATGAAGTTTCCTACCTGATTTCGTAATTCACAATCTCTTTCACTGCTTGATTTAATACTGGTTAGCGACCCTGATATTGTTTCAAATATCGAACAACATCCACCATTGGGTAAATCTGACCATGTCGTCTTGCATTTTTTCGAAAAGAATTCTTCATTTTACACTAAGAAGCGGTATAACCCCACAGTGCCAACATGGTTTTCTCTCAGTCTGCTCGGCCAAAAAAAATCTCTTCGAATATGTCAACTCCTGGTCGATGTCCCTTGACAGGAGTGTACCAGTCGATGTTATTTATATCGACTATGCTCGTGCTTTTGACCGTGTACTCTACAAGCGCCTTCTGAGCAAATAAGATCATCCTGGCATTCGCGGTCGTCTTCTTTTGTGGATGGAGGTGTTTCTTTCGGGCCGCTCTTCTCAGTTTTGTGTTGGGAATACTCTGTTGTGATCTGTTGTGAGTGGAGTTCTTCAGAGATCCGTATTGGGTCTCTACATCTCACACTTGCCGTCTCATGTTCGCTCACATTGTCCGCAGTTTGCCGACGACACTTACATTTTTGGAAGCCCTACTAGTGCCAATACCCTTCAAGATTATCGTTATTATTATTAATATTAAATTACTACAAGAGTTCAGATACCTATAAACTCAGAGAAAAATAATCGTAAAAAAATGAAATGTTACACTGTATAAGTCCTAAAAAACTACAGCACAGAAATCAGTCCGCTACTGAAGAAAGACGTTCAATGGGTTATTGAATGCGTTCACAGGTGGAGAGTCCATCACACAAGCAGGTAGAATATTCCATCCTCCAAGAATCCTATTCTAAAGGAAGTTTCTGCTGGGGGTTGTGCGAAAGTTCTCCTTGGGTAGCTTAAATCGGTGACCCCGAAGAGGCGAATCGTTACTCAGCAGGAAAATATTCGATAGGTTCGTTCCAAAGATACCGTTTAAGGCTCTAAACGTGGTAACCATATTGCCACGTTGTCGTCTATTTCAAAAGCTGGTAAGTCCCAGAATAAACAGTCTCCCGCTGAACACCCTCAAGAAGCCCCTCATCACGTACCAAGTTCACACTCCACACGGGTCCCGCAAACTCCACAATTGGTCTCACATAAGTCTTAAGGAGCATGAAAAATGTTAATGGGTCGCATCTCTGGAAGGACCTCTGAAGCATGCACACCATTCGATATGCTTTGAGCGTGGTATTGACAATAAGTTCCGACTAGGATAGCTCCTCGTTTACAGTAACACCCAAGTCAACGTGGCCTCTCGCGGAAGAAAAAGGTTGGTTAGTCAAGTAGTAGTCATGGCGTGGATTGTTTTTATCGAGGTAGGAAATTACACATTTTTCGAAATTGATGGGTAGAAGCCACTTTTGGGACCAGAGAACCAAGGCGTTCGGATTATCCTTCAAATTTTGACCGCAGTCCAGAGCGTTATCAAAAATTTTGGTATCATCAGCAAACAAGGACAGCATCGACCTCACCTTACTCGGGAGTTCAGATGTATATACGAGGAACAGAAATGACCCAACCACTGATCCCTGGGGAATTCCACTAATCACATTCTTTGCGTCGGAAACTGATTCACCCATTAGGACACTAAAACTTCGTAAGAAATGCCTTTATCCAAAGCAATAAACTCCTTCGCAATCCTAAGTGTTCGAACTTTTGTAGATGACGTATGTGAGGCACCCGGTCGAAGACTTTATAAAAATCTAGATAAATGACGTCAACGGGTATATTCATGTTTAACATACGGGTCCAGATGTCGACAGCCCCCAGAAGATTTGTGAGAACCAATGCTAGAAATCAGGGATCAAGTTGATTTCGAGAGCAAACTCACGCACTCTCTCCAACACAACACGTTCACAAACCTTGGAAACGATCGTGACCAGGCTGATCGGACGATAATTTACAGAGGTCAGCTCATCTCCCTTCTTAAAAATAGGGGTAACCAGAGATTATAGCCAGGATGCTGGCAAGGTGTGTGTTAGAATTAAGTTGTAGAAAATCCTGAATAACGGTGGGGCAATTTTGGAAGCACAATTCTTCAAGATAGTGGCAGATATGCAGTCAGGGCCCGAAGCAGATGATGGGTTAATTGTAAGGAGAAATTTCTCTATAGGTACCTCAGGGAAATCTCAGAAAGCAAAGATGCATAAGGAGTAGATAAAATTGGCAAATTGATCACTTTCGTTCATGAATTCTGACGTACAGGTGTCAGCGAACAAATTGGCACTCTCCTTATCACTCTCCGTTGCCACTGAGGATGACCGGTGTTTCAACTTCGCAACGTAAATATGATCTCAACTATTTTATGACGGTTCTTAGAGCTGGAAATTCCTTTCTGTAATTTTTCTTGGCTTGCCGTATTACATTCGACAGATGATTGGTGTATTTGTGTGATATAGTCAGAACGAAGCCGGCTCCGAGTGTACCCGTGCCATATCGACTTTTATGCCTCATCATCTTGAGAATTTCTTGGTTAATTCATGGTTTTGATGGAATAACTGTGGCCACTTTGGTGGAAGTACACATATCAATGGCTTCTGTTACGTACTCAGAAATATGTCCCACTTTCATCCACAGTTGAGGCTGAGGAAAACAAGATTTTCCAATCTTTGTCGCCAAGGACAGTGTTCAAACTTTGAAAGTCAACAACTTTGATTGATGACCTCAACTCTATCGTATAATGGTGTTGAAACTGGCAATTGCCTCTCAACACTGAAAAGTGCGTCGTTTTCCACATGGGAGCTCACAATCCGCGTCAACCGTACCACTTTGATGTGGTATCAGGCCTGAGCCTGAGTTGGTCGGATCGCATCTTTCAAACTGTCAATAGGGCCAAAAAGACCTTTTTTTGATTGAGAATGCCTTTGGCAGGTGTAACCCATCAACCTGCGCAGTTATCTGTCGAATGTATGTCCGTCTCATCCTTGAATTCGTCGATACCGTGTGGAGAATGGTTTAAGGCAGTGATTTGTGACTACTTGAGAATCTAAAGCGTTACGCGACTCGTCTACCTGACGATGTTTAGCGCTCTTCCTACAATGCGAGACTTTCATTAATGTAATGAACTCATCTACGTTTGCTGACCGAAGAACTCGTGGAGATATCACGTTTTGCGGACTTCGCGACTTTTTTGGTGCTAGTCTGCGTAACTTATTCAAGATAAATTCGTTCGAGCGTTTGCGTGGCCATTTCCTCAAGATGAAAAATTAAAACTTTCAAAATGGTCAAAGACAATACTTTCTGATAACTCGTGTTTTGGTGAATGGAACGCTATGGCTTCAGCTGTGGTGAGTTCGGTGCCGGTGAATTCTTTCAAGAATAGCTACGACAATTAGCTTCGCCGTGGGTAACAGGATGTGATGGTTGAGAACATTTATTTTGCTTTATTCCAGCTCTTCGTGCATTTTTTCTTTTTGCTTATATATCCTCATCGATTTTATTTTTCCGAAATTATAGGCAAGGCCTAAACCCTAATCCATTTGTAATAATCATTAGACTAATAGATATTATCTATTATCTCGGTTGATGCTCCATGCAGCTGAAATAAATTATGCCTGTTGCCGCTTGATTTAAACGCGGCACTAGAGCTGTGCAACGAGCAGATCCCCATGGAGTTGAATCAACAACTACCTGAACTTCTTTTTAGCAAAAGTCAAAAGTGTATCCACCGAACTGGCCAGTTGTGAACACGTTTCCAGCTGATGTGTTTCTTTCATTGTATAACCTTCAACAATTCAAGAGAGAGTAAACAATATTCAAATAAGGTTATTCTGACTTTCACAATTTTTATTGTTATGTTTACAACAATTGTTTCGCTATCACAGTAGCATCATCTGGTAGGTTTATATTTTGAATAACTAAGCTTGTTTCCGAAATCCGTTGCTATTTATATTACAGTAGGTACAATAAATTTATTTTGAGCACTAAAACCCAAAAAAGGTCGCTGTGAATTTAATCTTATCTGAATATATTTAACAAAAGGGAGTTATATAAATCTAATTGTTCGTTAAGTAATATTCCAATTTTATTGTGCTTATTTATCTCTAGGGACCCTAACAAGTTTAAAGCATAACTTTTACTTTCTATATGTAGAATTTCAAAATTATGGTTGATAGTATGTCCTGTTTCTAACAAATGGTAAGAATATGTCGAAATACTTTTATTATTGAGGAGACCATTCAAATGTTCACAAATTCTATATCGCAAAGTTCTTTCAGTCCGTCCTATGTAAACTTAAGGGCAATCACCGCTGGTTAACTTATAAACCACCGATTTATTATCTTTATGTGCACTGTCCTTATTATTTTCAATGAATATACTCAAGTTTCAGAAGGTTTTGAATGAAGTTCTCAAATCATATTTATTTTTGAGGTATGTAGCAATTTTCTCAGAAAAACCTTTAGTGTATTTTAAGGAAATGTATTTGAAATATTCTTTTATATTAGGATATACCATATTTTAAGCTATTTTATTATTTTTATTCATCAACAATTTGTCTATCAACGTAGGATCATAGTCATTATTAATAGCCATTTGTTTAATTATGTTAAGTTCCAAAATATAATTTTCTCGATTCAAGGAAATATCAACTGATCTATAGATCACACAATTGAATGCTGATGATTTTTGATTCAAAGGATGGTTTGATTTATTGTGTATAATAGAATCCTTATATGTTGGATTCGTGAAATATTGAAAAATCATGTAAATTATTTATTCGAGTAACTGTTGAATGAAGAAAATTAATAGAATTATTATGTTCGGTTTCCATTGTGAATGATATTTAAGGATGTATTCCATTGATAAATAAAAATAATTTTTTAAAAGTCTGTCTGCACTTGTGAAGCAACAGAAAATATCGTCTACATATCTATACAGATATAAAAAATATTCCATAAGAGGATTTTGGTGAATTTTGTTTTCAATATTGTACATAAATATTTCTGCTAATAAAGAACTTAATCAAACCTTATCAAACCGTTTTCAGATTTATGAATTTCATTCTTAAATTGAAAATAATTTTGTTTAGTGTAAATATCTAGACATTTTGAAATTTCTTCTTTGATAATTGTATTACATCTGTTGTTGATTAATAGATTATATACTAGTTCAATTGTTTCATTCGGTGGGTAATAGGAAATAAATTTTAGACGTCAAATGAAATGAATTTAGTATTATGTGGTAAGGGGACATTTTTTATTTTATTTATTAGCTGTAATGAATTTTTTATTAACTAAATTACTATTTGAAAATTATTATTGAGAAAATCAGAATAATCCTATTTAAATAATATTTAATATAGATTTTCACCAAGTAAGGACTGAAATGACTTTAAATTCAGAATTATATATTCTAACTTCTACATTATATATTGAAACTATATACAAAAACTATAAAATTTATATCCTTATATATAATTACTATAAAATATTTTTCCATGTCTCGCAAAAAACCTTTTTACATCCCGACTTGAAATGAATTAATACAAATGTATCAACAAAAACTATATAAGTATGTATATTAACATGCAAATACAAAAAAAAATCCTCTATTCCAAAATTATCTAAAATTATCAAAATAAAAGATCAAATAAAAATAATTGAATAATATAAATATTTTAAAAAATTTTAAACAATTTTAAAAAATTAGCCTTCTACATATTTAATTCCAAAAGATTATATTCAATGATTATAACTTCTGAAAATAAATTAAAATAATGTCGTATAAGTACCACTTATATCATGACATAAAATAAACATTCATTATAAGACATCCAAATGGTATAACAAAATCCAATAAATAAAAATTATTAACTAAAATCCTATAAATTAAACATTTTGAATAGACAAAATTTTGTTTCTGCATATCAATCCTATGAAAACCAATATCTTTCAAGAATATCCAACAAAATCTTAAGAATTTCATCACAAAACTATCTTACTTAGACTATTCAATATTATTGGATATCTAACCAAGGTACTTTATATAAAAACTCAAGATATGCAAAACATTACTGAAAAACAAGTTTTAAAATCGACTTTGCTCATCAGTATTCAAATATTCATATTCAATAAATATAAAATCAAATAATAACATATATTCAAACTCACCCTTCGCCTTCAAGAAAAAGTTCTTTTTAAAATGAGAACCTTAAATAGGTATCCACTACACACAGAAATATCTCTGTGGTTTAACCTGATCTAGAAGATTGAAAGACAAATTTAACGGCCTTTGCTATAACACAAGAAACTATCTGTATGAATGTTTGAGGAAACCATATAATTATATATTATAAATAAAATAACGTAAATAGAGGTCATTCTTGATAGAAGGTATATAAAATAATATAAATATTTTAAAAAATTTTAAACAATTTTAAAAAATTAGCCTTCTACATATTTAATTCCAAAAGATTATATTCAATGATTATAACTTCTGAAAATAAATTAAAATAATGTCGTATAAGTACCACTTATATCATGACATAAAATAAACATTCATTATAAGACATCCAAATGGTATAACAAAATCCAATAAATAAAAATTATTAACTAAAATCCTATAAATTAAACATTTTGAATAGACAAAATTTTGTTTCTGCTTATCAATCCTATGAAAACCAATATCTTTCAAGAATATCCAACATAATCTTAATAATTTTATCACAAAACTATCTTACTTAGACTATTCAATATTATTGGATATCTAACCAAGGTACTTTATATAAAAACTCAAGATATGCAAAACATTACTGAAAAACAAGTTTTAAAATCGACTTTGCTCATCAGTATTCAAATATTCATATTCAATAAATATAAAATCAATCAATAACATATATTCAAACTCACCCTTCGCCTTCAAGAAAAAGTTCTATTTAAAATGAGAACCTTAAATAGGTATCCACTACACACAGAAATATCTCTGTGGTTTAACCTGATCTAGAAGATTGAAAGACAAATTTAACGGCCTTTGCTATAACACAAGGAACTATCTGTATAAATGTTTGAGGAAACCATATAATTATATATTATAAATAAAATAACGTAAATAGAGGTCATTCTTGATAGAAGATATAAAATAATATAAATATTTTTAAAAATTTTAAACAATTTTAAAAAATTTGCCTTCTACATATTTAATTCCAAAAGATTATATTCAATGATTATAACTTCTGAAAATAAATTAAAATAATGTCGTATAAGTACCACTTATATCATGACGTAAAATAAACATTCATTATAAGACATCCAAATGGTATAACAAAATCCAATAAATAAAAATTATTAACTAAAATCCTATAAATTAAACATTTTGAATAGACAAAATTTTGTTTCTGCTTATCAATCCTATGAAAACCAATATCTTTCAAGAATATCCAACATAATCTTAAGAATTTCATCACAAAACTATCTTACTTAGACTATTCAATATTATTGGATATCTAACCAAGGTACTTTATATAAAAACTCAAGATATGCAAAACATTACTGAAAAACAAGTTTTAAAATCGACTTTGCTCATCAGTATTCAAATATTCATATTCAATAAATATAAAATCAATCAATAACATATATTCAAACTCACCCTTCGCCTTCAAGAAAAAGTTCTCATTTTAAATAGAACTTTTTCTTGAAGGCGAAGGGTGTTTTTCAGTAATGTTTTGCATATCTTGAGTTTTTATATAAAGTACCTTGGTTAGATATCCAATAATATTGAATAGTCTAAGTAAGATAGTTTTGTGATGAAATTCTTAAGATTATGTTGGATATTCTTGAAAGATATTGGTTTTCATAGGATTGATAAGCAGAAACAAAATTTTGTCTATTCAAAATGTTTAATTTATAGGATTTTAGTTAATAATTTTTATTTATTGGATTTTGTTATACCATTTGGATGTCTTATAATGAATGTTTATTTTATGTCATGATATAAGTGGTACTTATACGACATTATTTTAATTTATTTTCAGAAGTTATAATCATTGAATATAATCTTTTGGAATTAAATATGTAGAAGGCTAATTTTTTAAAATTGTTTAAAATTTTTTTAAATATTTATATTATTTTATATACCTTCTATCAAGAATGACCTCTATTTACGTTATTTTATTTATAATATATAATTATATGGTTTCCTCAAACATTCATACAGATAGTTCCTTGTGTTATAGCAAAGGCCGTTAAATTTGTCTTTCAATCTTCTAGATCAGGTTAAACCACAGAGATATTTCTGTGTGTAGTGGATACCTATTTAAGGTTCTCATTTTAAATAGAACTTTTTCTTGAAGGCGAAGGGTGAGTTTGAATATATGTTATTGATTGATTTTATATTTATTGAATATGAATATTTGAATACTGATGAGCAAAGTCGATTTTAAAACTTGTTTTTCAGTAATGTTTTTGCATATCTTGAGTTTTTATATAAAGTACCTTGGTTAGATATCCAATAATATTGAATAGTCTAAGTAAGATAGTTTTGTGATGAAATTCTTAAGATTATGTTGGATATTCTTGAAAGATATTGGTTTTCATAGGATTGATAAGCAGAAACAAAATTTTGTCTATTCAAAATGTTTAATTTATAGGATTTTAGTTAATAATTTTTATTTATTGGATTTTGTTATACCATTTGGATGTCTTATAATGAATGTTTATTTTATGTCATGATATAAGTGGTACTTATACGACATTATTTTAATTTATTTTCAGAAGTTATAATCATTGAATATAATCTTTTGGAATTAAATATGTAGAAGGCTAATTTTTTAAAATTGTTTAAAATTTTTTTAAATATTTATATTATTTTATATACCTTCTATCAAGAATGACCTCTATTTACGTTATTTTATTTATAATATATAATTATATGGTTTCCTCAAACATTCATACAGATAGTTCCTTGTGTTATAGCAAAGGCCGTTAAATTTGTCTTTCACTCTTCTAGATCAGGTTAAACCACAGAGATATTTCTGTGTGTAGTGGATACCTATTTAAGGTTCTCATTTTAAATAGAACTTTTTCTTGAAGGCGAAGGGTGAGTTTGAATATATGTTATTGATTGATTTTATATTTATTGAATATGAATATTTGAATACTGATGAGCAAAGTCGATTTTAAAACTTGTTTTTCAGTAATGTTTTGCATATCTTGAGTTTTTATATAAAGTACCTTAGTTAGATATCCAATAATATTGAATAGTCTAAGTAAGATAGTTTTGTGATGAAATTCTTAAGATTATGTTGGATATTATTGAAAGATATTGGTTTTCATAGGATTGATAAGCAGAAACAAAATTTTGTCTATTCAAAATGTTTAATTTATAGGATTTTAGTTAATAATTTTTATTTATTGGATTTTGTTATACCATTTGGATGTCTTATAATGAATGTTTATTTTATGTCATGATATAAGTGGTACTTATACGACATTATTTTAATTTATTTTCAGAAGTTATAATCATTGAATATAATCTTTTGGAATTAAATATGTAGAAGGCTAATTTTTTAAAATTGTTTAAATTTTTTAAAATATTTATATTATTTTATATACCTTCTATCAAGAATGACCTCTATTTACGTTATTTTATTTATAATATATAATTATATGGTTTCCTCAAACATTCATACAGATAGTTCCTTGTGTTATAGCAAAGGCCGTTAAATTTGTCTTTCAATCTTCTAGATCAGGTTAAACCACAGAGATATTTCTGTGTGTAGTGGATACCTATTTAAGGTTCTCATTTTAAATAGAACTTTTTCTTGAAGGCGAAGGATGAGTTTGAATATATGTTATTGATTGATTTTATATTTATTGAATATGAATATTTGAATACTGATGAGCAAAGTCGATTTTAAAACTCGTTTTTCAGTAATGTTTTGCATATCTTGAGTTTTTATATAAAGTACCTTGGTTAGATATCCAATAATATTGAATAGTCTAAGTAAGATAGTTTTGTGATGAAATTCTTAAGATTATGTTGGATATTCTTGAAAGATATTGGTTTTCATAGGATTGATAAGCAGAAACAAAATTTTGTCTATTCAAAATGTTTAATTTATAGGATTTTAGTTAATAATTTTTATTTATTGGATTTTGTTATACCATTTGGATGTCTTATAATGAATGTTTATTTTATGTCATGATATAAGTGGTACTTATACGACATTATTTTAATTTATTTTCAGAAGTTATAATCATTGAATATAATCTTTTGGAATTAAATATGTAGAAGGCTAATTTTTTAAAATTGTTTAAAATTTTTTAAAATATTTATATTATTTTATATACCTTCTATCAAGAATGACCTCTATTTACGTTATTTTATTTATAATATATAATTATATGGTTTCCTCAAACATTCATACAGATAGTTCCTTGTGTTATAGCAAAGGCCGTTAAATTTGTCTTTCAATCTTCTAGATCAGGTTAAACCACAGATATATTTCTGTGTGTAGTGGATACCTATTTAAGGTTCTCATTTTAAATAGAACTTTTTCTTGAAGGCGAAGGGTGAGTTTGAATATATGTTATTGATTGATTTTATATTTATTGAATATGAATATTTGAATACTGATGAGCAAAGTCGATTTTAAAACTTGTTTTTCAGTAATGTTTTTGCATATCTTGAGTTTTTATATAAAGTACCTTGGTTAGATATCCAATAATATTGAATAGTCTAAGTAAGATAGTTTTATGATGAAATTCTTAAGATTATGTTGGATATTCTTGAAAGATATTGGTTTTCATAGGATTGATAAGCAGAAACAAAATTTTGTCTATTCAAAATGTTTAATTTATAGGATTTTAGTTAATAATTTTTATTTATTGGATTTTGTTATACCATTTGGATGTCTTATAATGAATGTTTATTTTATGTCATGATATAAGTGGTACTTATACGACATTATTTTAATTTATTTTCAGAAGTTATAATCATTGAATATAATCTTTTGGAATTAAATATGTAGAAGGCTAATTTTTTAAAATTGTTTAAAATTTTTTAAAATATTTATATTATTTTATATACCTTCTATCAAGAATGACCTCTATTTACGTTATTTTATTTATAATATATAATTATATGGTTTCCTCAAATATTCATACAGATAGTTCCTTGTGTTATAGCAAAGGCCGTTAAATTTGTCTTTCACTCTTCTAGATCAGGTTAAACCACAGAGATATTTCTGTGTGTAGTGGATACCTATTTAAGGTTCTCATTTTAAATAGAACTTTTTCTTGAAGGCGAAGGGTGAGTTTGAATATATGTTATTGATTGATTTTATATTTATTGAATATGAATATTTGAATACTGATGAGCAAAGTCGATTTTAAAACTTGTTTTTCAGTAATGTTTTGCATATCTTGAGTTTTTATATAAAGTACCTTAGTTAGATATCCAATAATATTGAATAGTCTAAGTAAGATAGTTTTGTGATGAAATTCTTAAGATTATGTTGGATATTATTGAAAGATATTGGTTTTCATAGGATTGATAAGCAGAAACAAAATTTTGTCTATTCAAAATGTTTAATTTATAGGATTTTAGTTAATAATTTTTATTTATTGGATTTTGTTATACCATTTGGATGTCTTATAATGAATGTTTATTTTATGTCATGATATAAGTGGTACTTATACGACATTATTTTAATTTATTTTCAGAAGTTATAATCATTGAATATAATCTTTTGGAATTAAATATGTAGAAGGCTAATTTTTTAAAATTGTTTAAATTTTTTAAAATATTTATATTATTTTATATACCTTCTATCAAGAATGACCTCTATTTACGTTATTTTATTTATAATATATAATTATATGGTTTCCTCAAACATTCATACAGATAGTTCCTTGTGTTATAGCAAAGGCCGTTAAATTTGTCTTTCAATCTTCTAGATCAGGTTAAACCACAGAGATATTTCTGTGTGTAGTGGATACCTATTTAAGGTTCTCATTTTAAATAGAACTTTTTCTTGAAGGCGAAGGATGAGTTTGAATATATGTTATTGATTGATTTTATATTTATTGAATATGAATATTTGAATACTGATGAGCAAAGTCGATTTTAAAACTCGTTTTTCAGTAATGTTTTGCATATCTTGAGTTTTTATATAAAGTACCTTGGTTAGATATCCAATAATATTGAATAGTCTAAGTAAGATAGTTTTGTGATGAAATTCTTAAGATTATGTTGGATATTCTTGAAAGATATTGGTTTTCATAGGATTGATAAGCAGAAACAAAATTTTGTCTATTCAAAATGTTTAATTTATAGGATTTTAGTTAATAATTTTTATTTATTGGATTTTGTTATACCATTTGGATGTCTTATAATGAATGTTTATTTTATGTCATGATATAAGTGGTACTTATACGACATTATTTTAATTTATTTTCAGAAGTTATAATCATTGAATATAATCTTTTGGAATTAAATATGTAGAAGGCTAATTTTTTAAAATTTTTTAAAATTTTTTAAAATATTTATATTATTTTATATACCTTCTATCAAGAATGACCTCTATTTACGTTATTTTATTTATAATATATAATTATATGGTTTCCTCAAACATTCATACAGATAGTTCCTTGTGTTATAGCAAAGGCCGTTAAATTTGTCCTTCAATCTTCTAGATCAGGTTAAACCACAGAGATATTTCTGTGTGTAGTGGATACCTATTTAAGGTTCTCATTTTAAATAGAACTTTTTCTTGAAGGCGAAGGGTGAGTTTGAATATATGTTATTGATTGATTTTATATTTATTGAATATGAATATTTGAATACTGATGAGCAAAGTCGATTTTAAAACTTGTTTTTCAGTAATGTTTTGCATATCTTGAGTTTTTATATAAAGTACCTTGGTTAGATATCCAATAATATTGAATAGTCTAAGTAAGATAGTTTTGTGATGAAATTCTTAAGATTATGTTGGATATTCTTGAAAGATATTGGTTTTCATAGGATTGATAAGCAGAAACAAAATTTTGTCTATTCAAAATGTTTAATTTATAGGATTTTAGTTAATAATTTTTATTTATTGGATTTTGTTATACCATTTGGATGTCTTATAATGAATGTTTATTTTATGTCATGATATAAGTAGTACTTATACGACATTATTTTAATTTATTTTCAGAAGTTATAATCATTGAATATAATCTTTTGGAATTAAATATGTAGAAGGCTAATTTTTTAAAATTGTTTAAAATTTTTTAAAATATTTATATTATTTTATATACCTTCTATCAAGAATGACCTCTATTTACGTTAAAAATAATTGAACGAGAACTCGAACATATGATAGCTATTTCGGCCTATATGGCCTCATCAGAAATGTATTGAATTCAGATTCAAATATATAACAAGATCAAAATTCAACTTACCAAAATAAGATAAAACATGGAACGAATAAAATTGAAGTAAGCTTTAAAGTATCCAAAATAAAACAGAAATGATCATCGTATTGTTACGTATAACCTATAACTATTTGTACTCGGAACACAGAAAAACAATAACAAAACTTATTCACCTCAAATAATGTCCCATGATAAGAAAAATAACCAGAATTTCAAAAATAACAAGTAATTGAGGAATATATTGTGGATATAAAGACTCTATATGAAATTATTTCATAATTTAAAAATCCAATTTTAATGTGAGTCAATACTTGATGGAAGTAAAATTTAAATGACTTTAAATTCAATGTCTCGGAAAAAACCTTTTTACATCCCGACTTGAAATGTATTAATACAAATGTATTAACAAAAACTATATAAGTATGTGTATTAACATACAAATACAAAAAAAAATCCACTTTTCCAAAATTATATATATAAAAATAATTGAACGAGAACTCGAACATTTGAACTATTTCGGCCTATATGGCCGAAATAGCTATACTTATATATATATATATATATATATATATATATATATATATATATATATATATATATATGTATATATATATATATATATATATATATATATATATATATATATATATATATATATATATAGGATACTGTAAAGCTTGCTTCAAGTTTATTCGTTCCATGTTTTATTTTATTTTGGTAAGTTGAATTTTGATCTTGTTATATATTTGAATCTGAATTCAATACATTTCTGATGAGGCCATATAGGCCGAAATAGCTATCAAATGTTCGAGTTCTCGTTCAATTATTTCTATTTGATCCTTTATTTTGATAATTTTAGGTAATTTTGGAATAGTGGATTTTTTTTGTTTTTGTATGTTAATATACATACTTATATAGTTTTTGTTAATACATTTGTATTAATAAATTTTGAGTCGGGATGTAAAAAGGTTTTTTCCGAGACATTGAAAAATATTTTATATTATTATATATAAGGATATCAATTTGATAGTTTTTGTATATAGTTTCAATATATAATGTAGAAGTTAGAATATATAATTCTGAATTTAAAGTCATTTAAATTTTACTTCTATCAAGTATTGACCATTAAAATTGGTTTTTTAAGTAAGGACTGATTCAATTCAATAGATGAGAGTAAACAATCCGCCGGACACTAACAAGGCATAGGTTTTCTAATCCTTGGGCGGTTGAACATTAAAACAAGAAATTGCGATAAGAAAATCAATCTAAAAATTTTCGTTCCTGGTTAGTTTCTACACTGAGTAGCTTGTAAGTACCTCAGGTATGAATGCGCAATTTGCGATACGAGTATTTAGACAAACAACAAACTAAAATCCCTTGACTGATCTAACTCGAAGAGATTCCAAATAGCCGATGGTCATTATCAAGCAAATGTATTCATCTATCTTGACATCAATTTGAACCAAACTCACCTTCGAAGTAGAAACTGTACCTTCTAGTGAAATTATTAGTTGAAACTTCAGAATATCTCCTGAAATGTATGATCGATCCATGAAGATAATCCAGTCACCATTAAGTCAGAGAAACTACTGGTGTTCAAAAACGATGATTATTAATTCATGTTGAAATTACTAAAGATGCATACTTATGTATATTAAACAGCTCGGTTATTGTAAATTCGCTAACGTTACAGCAGTTCACCAGTCAACATCGTGAGAATACTATAAAAATTATCTTATCATCGTTACATAATTTTTGTTTTGTGCCCATAATGAGGTCGTAATTCCTTCTTTACACAAAAATGCATTGAAATATTTAAGTAGTATTGCTGCAATTCAAAATATTTTTTATCGTCACAGCTGAAGAACTGATCCGACAATCGATAACTAAAAGTCTGAACTTTTATATTCGTAGGAAATTTGGAACATTGTTTGTACCACAAATAATAGTCTGTGATTTTTATTAATAATCACGTAATAGTAAAGCGCAAATCGTAATTTGAATAATACAAAATTTCACTCTGCAACAATTGAAGTAGACTTATTATTTTGATATACTTTATTTCGTTTTGCTCATGCCTCAATGACTTGACAATTTTTTATCTGAATCAGCCTTGTAAACGGGCAAAAAAAGAGACAGTCCTAAAATTCACTAATGTTTAGTAATAACTGATAATTCGTTAGCCTCTACCTCAGATTATCACATGTTCATTTACCGATGAAATACCCTCATATATTTTCAATTTATCCTTCTATCAGGTTTATGTATTTATATACTATATATATGATTAAGTTACCTCATTAGCGATGGATACTGCAAATTATTGACGGTGCGTGATAACTTATTCATTTTTTTAAGTTAATAATAAATATCGGAAATAACATAACAAATAATCAGGTCGATGTATCATTTCTTCCACAAAATATTATGACTTATCCATAGTGCTTTCCATGTACTTTTACCGATACAACAACTACTTCAATTTATTAAAATAACTACATGTATCATATATGTGTAATTGTTTCGAAGTGAATGAAATCTGATGGCATCCAAAACTCACTAAAACAAAAACAAAAGAGAAAACATCAGTTGTCATTATTTTTAATGGACATTTATAGGATTAACACAACTTTTCCATCTATACGCTTCTATATATCAATTGACAGCTGTTATTCCTATTAATCATCCCATATTTATCTAATGTGATACTCTATGAATTGAAACGGGTTTGGCTGTGCATATAGTGAAGAGTGAATTCGCCCAAATTGGGACAATATTGAATTAAAAACTTTTGATTTTCACTTAGGGGAATTTTCACAAATTTAAAAGCAGAATATTCTAAGAACATTCAAGAAATGATTAATATTCAACCAATTAATTATTAAAAACAATTACTCCAAGGAATTAGTAACATATTCAGACGAACCAAAATAGGCTTGAATAGTTGTTTCGCTCCTAATCTTGATGCTTCTCGAAAACTGTATCATTTGCATATCTATATACTCCAAACATTAAACATATCGAAAAGTCTTCGAATAGAGGTTTTTATAATATTTTGATTTTGAATTTGCTCATTTAAGTTTTACCTAGTAGGAATCATTTATTTTAAACTATTCATAAAAAATGTTTTGAAGTTAATATCTGCTGTCATAATATAATTTTCATTTTGAACTTCTGCAAAGTTTTAAACATGAGATAGTTTTGTTTGAAAGGATTTTCATCTGATTTCGTGATTCAGGATTTATTTCATTCCATAATTTTCACGTATGCTTTTGTGAATTTACTCTATGGTATAGACTAAAAAGTGAAACATTCTTGTTCGAAATATTTTCTCTCCTTCCATGAACTTCTAAGTAGTGAAATTGCATCTTTGGAATATTTGTACTTTTACGTGTAACAGTTTGCTGAGAAGCTCAAGCTTCAACAGTAGCATCTTTTAATCAGAATTAGTCGCAATAAATTGAACATCAACGACTTGCTAATAATGTATTATTATTATTATTGAACTATTCCGTACATTAGGGAGTACTCTAAAAGATCCGGGATTTTACGGAGTAATCTAAAGAGCGCTAACCTTTTTATCGTGATCGTCTAGTAGCGGGCGAATAGGATGTTACGTTGTGTAGGCAACCCAAGTTACACCTAACGAGAGCAAGGAAACAGTGACGGGAAACACAGTAATACCAGAATAATATATTTCTATTAATAATGTTCAACAGCAACAACCCTCAATAAATGGAAACACATTTATCAGCCTGTGGTTAAATCAACTCTACGCAGTGGTCCGCAAAGCGCCCCAGTGAAACCAATAGCGCCCCGGGTCTAAATGACTTATTACTACATATCGTTAGGTCGGTAACTCGCTCAAATCAGATATCATTCTTATGCGACGGAAAGGGTTAAAGTTATGCAGGAAAAGGGGATACAGCCAGCATTCGCACCTTCAACTGTACTTCCGGTAACCAGTGCTGAACCTTTCAGTACAAGGGGTAAGTTTAAATGAACAGTAAGGTAAGGGTCCTTGTGGCATGCCCAGGAGATCTCCTTGAATAGGGGATCTAACATAATTCGAGTCGACCGGAAAAGTTACTATCGAAGGAACTGTATCTGGCTTCCTCGGAGTGGTCAAGGCCAAGGAAGGCTCAGATATTACTGAACGAACCGAACACTACCTGAAGGGTCACGTAATCCCTGGGGATATCACAATACCTCGGAAAAATTATCTAGCAATCACTCACACATTCTCACAGTAACGGATATCCGGAGGTATTTACTTTCTCTATACGATATGTTGTCCTCTACCAGGACTACTTAGCAATTTTCCCTAAAGAACACCACTGGTTAATTGGAATACAATCTCTCAAAGTGAGCGGGCACATGCATATGACAAATATTTAACACGAACTGACTAGGACATAATAAAATAGATACAGTACCCCATCACCTAGGCGTGTTAATGAACGTTACAATTAGAACAAACAAAGAAATGCGTATCCAGGGGATCACACAAGAGTACATACAAATCAGTTACATATCAAGCGCCGCAATTAGTGAGAAAAGATAATACAAATCCATATTAGCAAGTATAACGCAGATAAAGAACCACTATTTACAGATAGAGCAAAAAGCAACAGGCATCGAGAGAAAGTATACAATATAAACAGATAACTTGTGAGGTCGTGCAGCTTTAGTTATATACAAAGGCAATGCAATTTAGTTAAAACATTCCGCTCGGATTAAATAACAGTGAAGCAAATAACAAGAAGGAAAAGCGATGAATGGAAGTACAAAGAACGAGCGTGCAATCACTACTTACACATTAACAATAAGGTGGTATTCAAAAATGTAGTTTACTTACTAAGATTTACCAAGGGGGACTGTTATAAGTACTTTTATCTTGAGTATGTTACTAAGTTACTCAGGAAGTTTATTTCCAAGAACCTTCCTCTCGAATGCTTTAAAATACAATGGGGATGCTATAAGGACATTGTTCTCCTTTGTTATTGTCACTAATCACATACGTGTCAAGTTACTGCGCCACAGAGTATTTTGACACAGAAATAACGCGGGTAAATGCAATGACATAATGGTGGAATTTATATAATCTATGAGGGACTCTGTGACTCGTATGATCCTTAGAGGATCTGGATCTCTTCATTATTATTCGACTTGAGCCTATTAGCGTAGAAGAGTGAGAGTTCTCACACCCCCCTCGCGATCGGCTACCACACTCCCTGCTAGGGGAACATTCACTCATCCCGGATAGCAAGTATCATGAGGATTGAGCTCTGTGGTATGCGGTGTTCCTCTTCTCCTGGGTCCTCGATCATTCGTTTTTCGTTGTTTGGTCCTGGATATCTCGGCTGATGTCCTGGTTGTCGTTCTTGTAATGTTTATTCTTTTTATCCTTTTTAAACAGATCTGGTTTGTTTGCTGTAATCGTCCTGTCGTGTGAATTTGAACGACCCACATGATGATAACTTCGGAAGTTGCAACTACCGGGTCCAGGCTGTGCCGGTATCACTTCTCGTCCACTTTTATGTTATAATGATTGCAAATATTCCGATGGATTTGTTTCGCAACTCTGTTATGCCGATCGAGATATGCTTTCTTAGCGAAGATAGAGCAGCCAGATATAATATGGTGGATGGTTTCATTAGCATGTCGTCTTCATTTTTGGTCGCATCCCGTTTTCATTACTTTCGCTTTCACGCAATTTGTAGCCATGGCTTGATCCTGACATGCTGTTATCAGTACCTCTGTCTCTGTATTTAGATTTGGTTCGGATAGCCGCCCCCATGTCCCGGTTCTGTCAATGTTATCTTTTTCTGGCTTGTTTGCTATCTGCCCGTGCATGGATTTTTACTCCCATTTCGCTTTGCGCTCTTCTTTTATTCGCTTTTTCAGGGGTTGTTTCATTTCCTTAATTTGTCTCGTTTCGGTTTCACTTGCATCGCGGTCTTGTGTGTCTTCATCTCCCTTGCTTTAGTCGTGGTCATCTGTTCTGTGATTGTGTAACTGTTTGTACACCATTCTTTGATATTTGTCATGCTCTTTCTAGGTAGTTGTCCAGTCCTTCTTTTGCGATGTTGTACGTAGATTCAATACTGACTGTTGTCCTTTTTCCTCGGAATATACAGTCGGTCAGTGTAGTCAGTTCGTGGGTGAAGTGCGCCATACATTGTAAGCAGTTTTCTTGTTTGGGTGTCTAATTTCCTCATTTAACCATCTGCTTATGTCTATGCTATACTGAATTACGGCAACTGCCAGTGATGTTATTGCAGTTTTCTAGTTATTTGCATAAAGCTCTGTCCTAAGGATTTCTCTTGTTTTGCGGATGTATTCTTTTTTAGTTTAGCCTTCATCTTTCTGTGCTGTATTCCATCATTTTCGTCTATTTCAAGGTATTTGTACACTTCTGTTTGGTCTAGGGCTTTGATCGCTGTTGTACTGATGATTTCAATGTGTTGCATGGTTTGTAGTTTTCCCTTGACGAATAAGCTGAGCGGTCAATTCTGAGTCTGATTGTAAAACTAGCTTCAGATCGTCTACATACAGTAGGTGGTTCACTTCTTCCCTTTTGTTTTTGCATTGATACCCCGTATTTGTGTTGTTCAATATGGAGATAAGAGAAATAGTTCTATGCTGAACAGCAGTGGTGATATTGAGTCGCCTTGATATATTCCGCTCTACAACTGGATGTTTTTAATAATGGTATTGTTGTTGTTAATACTGCTACTATCTTGGTTATTGTTGTTGTTGTTGCCACTGCTATAGTGGTTGTCCTTATTGCTAGTATTGTTGGGATCTGCTGTTAGGTACAAGTTGGATATTCATTTGCTCATCGTTTTGGTGATAAAGGATAGAAGAATAGTTGATGTTCTATAGATGTTCATAACTTCAATAATCCAGGTGTGCGGGACTTAACCAAAGGCTTTCCTGTATTATATGCAAGCAAGTGACATGTCTTTGTTTCTTTCTTTGCAGTCATTGTGCAGCAGTTTACTTGTATGTAGATGATCCTTACATCTGTACTTGTTATTGCCACATCTCTTTTTTCTGGTGGGAATAGTTTGTTTTTGTCTAGATGCTGATGCAGTCTTTCAGCTATTCTTTTGGTGAGGAGTTCATATAGGTTGTTTAAACATGTTATTGGCCTGAATTTCTTAGCCAGCTCTGGTATTTTCATCTTTGACGAATAGGTAGGTTCCTCCTTTTGTCAGCCATCCTGGTGTTTCTTGTTTATGAGTTCGTTTTATGTTGTTGCTATGTTCTTTAGAGCCGCGTGTTTCTTCTTTCATCCACAAGATGGTTATACCATCTCCCGGTACTTCCCAGTTAGCAGTAGGTCAGATTGCTGCTTTCAACTCTTCTTCGGTGATTTCCTCATCCATCCTGTTTATATGGGCTGATCTCTCGTATTTCTGCTAGATCTTTGGCGCTGCTGTGTTATGCGTGCTATTTTGTTCCCTGATACTTTTGCAATAGGATTCGATTTATTGTTTCGTAGGTTGTGTTTTGACCATGTATTTTTCTCATGATAGTGCTGTGAAATTTTCCATTTTTTTCCACATTTTATTTGTTCCATTGATTCGGTCTTTACTTGGTGGAAACTCATTTCAGTTAAAAAATATATAAGAGACAGTAATTAAGTTTCCAGAAAAATGTTAGATACAACGATTGTTTCACTACGATGTGGCCTCTTCTATCTACACTGAATGATGATGTCTAGCATAACAGTGTTTACATACATTCGAGTACGTGACAAAATATGGTAAAAACAAGTCACAAAAACTTAGGGCGTTCACTGAAATTTGCCGTTAAAACAATGCCATTAGGAAAATATATTCAGTAATGGGTATCTGTCAAATTCTATTTATTCATTCAATAGGATTTTACGGGCATTTTACCTGTTGATTTCGAAAGATTCTAAAAGCATTAGTTTAGAACTTTTGCTTTGAATGTGGATAATTTCATAGTTATTATTGAAATTATGCCTGAGTTCCTTAAGGACCATCTCTCAATTCTACATGTTTTGGCAGATTATTTCTGTTATAGCTGTTCAGCGATTTTACTATGGTCTTTATTAGTTTTTATCTTGTACTTTTTATAGAGTTCCTGCTTTTGCTTTTCCATTTTAAGACTGAGATAAAGCTGCAGGGATTCTTTGAAAAGCGAGATATCTTTTCTGAATTCGGTTTTCTGTCTTTTCCACGGTGATTCTTCAATCCGTGGCTGCCCTTGTTTGATTGTTTTTTTGATGCAGATAGAACACTGTCCTGTATTGTTGGTGCAGTCGCGTAATTCAGTTTATTCAGATTTGTGACTGCGCTGAATGTGTCCGGTTCTATATTTAGGATTTCTTTCATAGCTCTGTTTCCTAGTCTTATTTGTTCTTTCAGCTTAGAGTTCACTTTCTTCAATAGTTGTCTTTACATTCTCCGTAATTCATGACTTCATCATCTTTTTCTCCCTCGTTCGGAGGCAACAGGGTTTCGTGAGAATAATTTTTTTTTTTGTGTTACCATAGTATTAGCGGTGAGTTCTTGTGAAGGATTTGGGTTTCTTGTTTCCATATTTCGTATGTTAGATATAAGCAGTTCCTCTTATTTTCATGGTATAATAGTAACAGTATATGATCTCTTTTTATTCTTCTTTGGTTCATTTTTTCTTGTACATCCTTTTTCTTCAAAGTCAACGACTGGGTTGTTTCTAGCTTTCCTTTTGGGTGGAGTTTTGTGCTCTTCATTCAGACTGGAAGGTAGTTTCTGTTGGTGTATGCATATCTGCTTGTATTTTTCTCTATCTGGATCCTCTTTTTCGTTCATTTTCGCATTTTCGCATAATGACTCTATGGAGCTATGTAAATCCAAATATTTGAGATATACAACAAAATAAAGTAAAAATAATGAATGACTGTACGGAGCTATGTAACCCCAAAACTTATTTGAGATATTTAAATGGGTACCATCTGTTTAACAACCTTCTTTGTCGATTGCCGACATTCCGATATCTGTAGAAGGCCCTTTTTTTAACCCGGTTTTTTATCACGTTCCGCTTGTAAACCTCTGTACCACTATTAGTTGTTATCTAGAATCTATTGAAAGATTCAAAATATTTATCACTTTTGTTTAAATATCTCTGTACCACTGTTAGGTCTTCAGTTGTCTGATGATGGGGTAGTTCATTTCCCGAAACTCGAGTCACAAGAAAATGTGTAATATATATTTTTATTGGTAGTAAAACATAGTAATTTCTACAATTTGTTTTAATTCTCATTTTCGTTTCGTTCTTGTGGGGGTGACCTGTTTCAAAAGTTCATAGTGTCCTTCTTCTAGATTTCCATTGAGGAGGAGTTCAACTGTTCCTGGATGTAATTCTTTGCTTATAACGGTTGGGGTGTTTACTTGTCACATATTCGTTTCTTCTTATTTTACCTTCTTCTGCAAAGACCTTGAATACTAGGTGGTGTAATTCTGACATCGCTAGTAATTCTACGCTTGTGCCATATGTTCCTGATTGTTTAATTTGTTAGCAGTAGCTCATTTAATCTATTGGGACTTTTACCAGGTAATGTTGTAGGTTGTGCCAGTGTCTTCGTATTTGGAGTATGGTTTCGGCTCTTAATTCCATGGGTCTGTCCTGAGTGTTGTACAGGTACAGGCTGTTTCCGTCTACCGCACTACGCTCGATATTGAATGTATTTTTGGTGTTGGATGCAGATCTGGTTTGGTGTTGGGGTGCTGGTGGATGATTGAGGACTTCGCATGTTGACAACCTGGGGCATCTCAGACCCCCTGCCGGAAACGACGTCCGGTGTTGTCACACTGACCCCGTCTTGATTGTTTGCAGTCATTTTTCTATCTATATGTACCTGGGGGTCCCATATGATTGTAACATCTTCAGTAACTACTACGGGGTCCGGGGTGTGCTGGTAACATTTATTGTTTGAATCTATATTTTAATATCTGCAGATTATTATTTTTATTATTATTGTTATTGTTATTACTATATTATTTATTATTATCATTTCTTTATTTCTCACTTTTAGTTTTCAAGGAGATGCAGACTGCGTCACAACATTCTCATCTACATAAGTCAAGAATTTTCGCACTATGCGAGTGGTGTACAGCACGATTGCTTTTTGCAGCAGTATGTACACGTTCTTTCGAATGCCCAATCCTTCTAGTGAATTGTGTAAACTGGTCGGTAGTATTCCATTCGCTGATATCACTATGGAAACTATTATTACGTTTTCTAATCGCCATACTTTTTTGCTTTTCTCTACAAGGCTAAGGTATTTTGCCTTCTTCTCTGCTACTGTACTTTGTACGTTGTGGGTGTTAGGAATAGCTATATCTATCAAGTAGGCAGCCTTAAGTTGTTTACTTATACTACAATATCTAGTCTATTATTAGATCTATTTCATCTGTAAGATTAGATTTGTCTAAATACTCTCTATATCTTTCTGATTCCAACGCAGCCTGACTTTCATACATTTAGTACGGTATTTTTTGTCCAAGAGCTTGAAGTTGCTATATAAATTTTGATGAATGATTGCAGTAACTTGGTTACGGCGGTGGCGGTATTCATTTTGACTCAAGGCACTGCAAGCAGACGTTTAATGCTGGGTAGTTTTATCATTATTATTATTATTCAAGATCTCCACGCATCTTTTGCAGTCTCTGTTGTGGCCCAGAGACCTAAGTCCAGCTGGTTCCACAAGTCTAATGAATAAATTTTCTAACTGTCTGGCAGGTATCTATGATAACATCATTATTATGATGTGATAATATTACTAATTATTATTATTCTGCTCGTCTCAGGTTGATCCCTAGTTTATATTTTCTTAAACGAGATACGGGTGGGTTACCAAGTACTCTCGTCCATTCTTGAGACTCAAGAATCTCCAAACAATTCGGACTGTATTCAGTACAGCCACTTTCTGCAAGAGCTGATAGAGGTTATTGTTTAGTGCCAGGGTGTTGAGGCTTCTGTGTAGGTCTTTTGGGATGACTCTAGTGGCGGAGAAAACAATGGGTGAAACGGTAAATTTGTTGAGGTTACATAGGTTCTTTATTTAGTCTGCAGGGTCGGTGTATTTCCTTTTCTTTTCTACAATGATGTTCATCAGGTTGTGTATGTTAAAAACGGCTATATCTATAATGAAGGCTTCCTTCTGTCTTCTGCCTCTCACTATTATGTCTCGTTTGTTACATGTGATGTTTCGGTCTCTTATGATGGGCCGGTCGTAACACACTGTGAGTTGGTCTTTTTGTGTTACTATTATACAATAAAATAGAAAGGCTTTTTACTTGATAGAAGAAATATAACAAAATTTGAATATCAAAACAAATTGAAATATGTTTATCTTTTTTAAATGAAAAAATTCTTTTGGAAATTAAAATTGTAGAAGATAAACATATTTCAATTTGTTTTGATATTCAAATTTTGTTATATTTCTTCTATCAAGTAAAAAGCCTTTCTATTTTATTTTATATATAATATATAATTATATTTTGGCTTCAATAAATCTCATTATAGAATGTCAATGAATTTAAGTAAACCTTAAAATAACTCACTTTGTTCTTTGATTTTGTTAGAACATAGATCAATCTTGAATATATAGTTGATCTGTAGTTCGAAGCTTAAGTCTTTTAACACGTGAGTGATGTAGGTTATGTTTTTGATTTTGATATTTGTAATATTGAATAAGGGCCGATGACGGGATTATCTAGAATTATATTTGTTTTTTGAAGATATAGTGCACATTTTTTAGAGATTTTTGAAATAATTTGTTCGAATATTTAAATATATTGAATATTTCAAATAAATTATATTCTTTGGGAAGTCCTTTAAGTGTGTTCATGTTTTTATAAGGCAAGTAGTATTTTTTAAAGATAAAACCAGAAACAAAATTTTGTCTCCTTTGAATATTTATTTATTAATTAAAAGCTTCTGAGGGATCTTCACAGAAGATCTAGGAGTATCAGGATAATAATAATAATAATAATAATAATAATAATTACTTTGGTATATCTGTTGGGTTATTTATTTCATTTGACATTGTATATTGAGTTTTGATTATAAACGTCTATTAAATGTGAGCGGTGCTTGTTTTAGACATTAATTTAATTCTAAAAGTTTTTTTGAATAAAAAAATTCTTTTGGAAATTAAAATTGTAGAAGATAAACATATTTCAATTTGTTTTGATATTCAAATTTTGTTACTATTATCCTGTTGGTTCGTATTCATAGTAGGGTATTTTCCGTGTTACGCTCAGCATTTCCAGCTTGTGGAATTTTTCCTGGTGTATGATAGCTATGACTTGTTTGATGATATATTTCTGGTAGTTTTTAGTATGTTTCACCTGATCTTGGATGGCAAGCAGCAGGCCCTCTATTTTGGTAATTATTTGCCCGTTCTCAGCCATTCGTTCGACGCTTGTTTGTCGACGTGTGGTTGGTCGAGATTGTGCGGATGCCTCCCATGGAGCTCCTGGCTTCTCTACTCATGATGTGCTCACTATGGTCTCGTTGCTTTGCATTTCTACCCTGGATAGGTTTAATGGTTTGTGCTTTTTTCTCTGAGGCATGCGAGTTGTTGTAGGGGTGAGGTTTCTTTTCTGTTGCCAGTATCAGAAAAGTCCTCATTGAGCGCTTGCTTTGGTTAACTTAATGAAACATTTGATTTGTCCTCCAGAAAATCCAGCAAACTAAGAACTTTTGCAAAAATTTCTGTCTCATACGTTTTCTCTTCAGGTGATGTAGGATTTAGATGATCCAAGAGAATCAAGGCATATTTCAAAAGTGTATCATTCACAACATAGCGATTACTACCCAGTGTCAAGGACTCTATATCCGCAATACTCTCTTCTACCTTCGCGATAACTTCATCAATTGCTATCTTGTCATGCTCAAAAGTGAACGAATCTGGAGGATAGGATACTGACGAACCCTCCCTCTCGATCTTCATCCCTCTAGATAGGCATTTCCGCACCTTGTCAACTGTTCCAGTTGGCAAACCTCTTAAGATAAGTTAACTGTAATTGATTCAACTTATTAACTACTATTATTTCTGCATCGTAATAGCAAACCTTCTCAAAGTCAAAAGAAAGAATACTTTCCAGCAAATAATCAGGCAAAACACAAAATGGTCCCACGTTGGCCACCAAAATTTATAGCGCCTAAAACTCAGATATCAACTTTTATTGATATAAAATAAATTTCTGAAACAAAATGAAACAAGGACACGCTAGGGACACCTCGGTTCGCTAACAGTGGAAATGGGGTGAGTTCAGTTCGGTTGAATAGGGCGCCAACGTATTTTTACTTCCTAGCGATCCAACGCAATAAAAATTAGATTTGCAAAAAAAAACCATATTCATTAAATTATAAATTTACCGTAGAAATGAACTGCTTTGGCCAAACACGAAAACTCCGAAACTCTTGAAGGAAAAAAAAAGTATGAAATAACGACAAAAAAATGGGTATGTTAATGGAATCAATCTGATGAAATGAGGAATTATAGAAACAATAATAATGAAATAATAATTCGATGTAAAATTCTATCATCAATTCCATACAAATCTATTCTGGATGATAATAGAGCCTATACACAGATATTTTCCCCAAGCCTAAATTTCACAACAATCATATTGATTAATATTAATATATATTATTAATTTTATAGAAATTGTACGTCAATTATTAAATTATCTATAGATGGAAAAAATATACATATAAACTGAGATGTTAACTTCTTAAATGTAGTTGAATTATGGAATAGTGTATGAATGAAATAAAATAAAATAATTATGATCGGAAATTTCTTGAATGAATGTGAAAACAAATCTTTTCTATTTCAAAAATCTAATTATTATTTAATAAAAAGTTTGATCTGATTTGATTAATTTGATACGATAGACATGAACAATATGTCAACCTTTTGCAAATGGGTTCCTGTGACGTCAATGTTAAAAAATCTTTTACATACCAGGCAAAAAAACGACGATTCACCGATTCCAAAACAACTGCCTTTAACGATTCCCAATGTAAAAATTATCCTCAATTTGTTTTTCCTCCAGGAACAAATGCAAACTTTATTTCTGATTTCCTACTCAGAATTGAGAAATCCAAAATTCCACAAAAAAACCAATAGATTTGAGACCAAGACGTAGGGGGAAAATAAAACCAATCGTAGATGTAAACAAAAAAAGAGAAGTAAAAATAGGAAAGCCCTAATATAGAAAGGAAACGAAGATATTAAGGTCTAATTTAAGTGAAAATGAAAGACACTCACTCGAGTTCTTGGGTGGCCTTTCAGTTAAAATGCTCTTCTTATCAGAAATACGTTTGTAATCCCCAAAGGGTAATATTGCTATTCCAACTTCCAATATCAAATCAGCAATATAGGAATATATGTGAAAATATAGATGATCATCGTTTTGCCGAAACTTAGGATTTTCATATGAAAATTCAATTTATAGCCTCTACTATATTACGTACTAGCTATTCAGAGATCAGGAATGAATTTAAAATGCGTATTGAATATTCCAGAATAATTTTTCCACATCTGGTACACACGATAAAGACGGAAAAACAAGATAATTAAAATACCACATATAGGCAACACAATCAATAATGCAATTGGTGCTGCAGCTATCAAGGAACATTTTGATACGTTTTATAGTGTGCTTTCTCTGGTTTGCCTTCAGAGTGTATCCTATTCCTGTTCTGTTCAGGTGCTTAGATAGCGGGTTTAGCACTGTGCAGTACCATAATGCACCCAATGAGTCCCTTGGGAGATTTCCCTGGTGATGTGGCTTTCGGGTGTAACGACAGGCGTCGATTATTATTATTATTATTTATTTTTACCACATAATTATCTAAGGATTAATTTTCTCAGCTGAGCAACACCTAGTCCACACCGTGCACCTAGGGTGTTGCTTCTGCGTCCGGATGTTAGGAAAGTATTAAAGAACTTTGCGTACTCTATGAGTCGTATTCAGGACTATTGCCATTTGAATTTGTAGAAGATTATGCATCCCAGGAACTTCTCTCATTATATTGGTGGTGACTTTGGAGACGAATGCTGTTGCTCCAGTGATCAGAGAAATTATATTTGCCTTGTGGTTCCACATGCGTTGTATCTCGATTTGCAGATCTTTATATTTAAGCATCTTTTCAGCTTCCTTCTGTATTATGTTGTAGTCAGAGGGGATGGCCACGTCTGAGATCAAACAATGCTTTTTCTTCTTATATTTCTCTATTAGGTCTGGCTTTTTTACAATTATTTTTATCTGTATGTACCTGTGTGTCCCATATGATTGTAACATCTTTAATATCTACTACAGGATCCGGGGTGTGCTGGTACCATTTATTGTTTTCATCTATTTTTTAATTTTTGCAGATGCTCCACTAGAGCTATCTGGCTTGTATTGTATCGCTCAAGTTATACTCATGCTTTGCAAGTATGGGACAGCCCGCAACAATATGATGGATAGTTCCATTGAACGATCGACAAAGTCTGCATTTTGGGTCTGTGTCGTTCTTCATTATTTTCACTTTTATATAATTTCTTGCGATGGCTAGATCCTGGCAGACAGTTATTGAAGTTTCAGTCTTAGTCTTTCAATTTGCATGTGTGAGCTACGTCCATGAATTATTTCGGTGAATAGTTCCTTTGACAGCTGTGGGTTAGTTTTCGATTTTTTCAATTCGTTCTTCCACTCTTTTGTTTCAGAAATGATACGGCTGTTGAGTTCTTGTTCTTTCTTGTTTTCATTATCTCCATCACTTTCTTCTTCCTCTGTGCTGTCACATTCTTTAGGAGCACCTTATTATTATCTTACTCCATTCCCAAGTACTTGTCTTCTTGTTTTCGTTATAGGTAATTTTGAATTCCTTTTTTGACAATGTCGGAAATAGTCTCAATAATCTCAGTAATCATCCCTGTACCTCCTCCGTTTCTAGATATAACAGATCAATGTCTGCACGTGGATGGAGAGCGCCCTACTTTGTAAGGACTTTGCGTGTATGGGTGCCCAGTTTTCGTATCTCTGCCTTGGTCCACTTGATGAACTTTAGAATGTATTGGATGGCGGGAAGCTAGGGAAGTTGTGGCCATAATCTAATTTTTGCATTGAGCTCTGTCTCAAGCATTGCTCTTATTCTGCGGTAATATTCTTTTTTCTACTTTTCATCTTTTTATGTTTAATACCATAATGTTCTTCTATACCCAGGTATTTGTACAAATCAATTTTTTCGGAGGATTAGATGATAGTTCAGTTATCTATTCGGATGTTTTCTTTTGCATGTAGTCATCCTTTTAGGAATGTTTCTTTTGAGCAAATGTCTAAATCAAATTCCATGTTGATGTTATCACTAAAATTCTTGACAACGTCAAGTTGTTCTGAGGGTTCTTCATCAGATTTCGCTACTAGTTTCAGATCATCAAGATAGAGCACTTAAATAGCTGCATTACTACTAGTCATTTTAAATTCCGTATTGTTGACGAAATTGAAGTTTTGGAATCTATAAGACTATTAAAGTAGAGAATTGATTATGATGGCATAATCCTTCAATTATATGTTCCCCACCTTCTTTCCTATATCATCTACATTCTGAATTTTTGTATACTACATTCTGTATTTTCAAACCAGTTGAAAAAAGCCATTGTTATACCAGTACCAAAGGTTACTAATCCAAAGGACATGAACAACTTGCGACCTATATTATCAAAAATATCAGAAAAAATTATGTGTAAACAAATTTGGTCCAATTTGAATTTTAATAAAAATTATTTCGCCAATATAATCGGAAATTCGGAAGAAACACAGCTGCACTACGACTCTGTTACATATCACTGATGATGTTATTGGGGCAACAGATCAGGGTAAACTTACTTTGCTCACACTTTTGGATTACTCGAAGGCATTTGACTGTCTCAATCACAAGCTGTTCGAAACCATATTAAAACAAACTTTGAATACCTAAACAGATTCAATCTGTTAGACTTCTACAATTTTAATTTCAAAAAATTTTTTTAAAAACTTGTAGAATTAAATTAATGTCTTATAAGCACTGTTTATATTTAATAGACGTATGCAATCAAAATTCATTATACAATATAAAATTAAATAAAAAACCCAACAAATATAATATGTTATTAAAATTAAAAAATAAGTAATATTGAATATTTCGTTCCAAACCTGCGCACCTGAACACGTCAGATAGGCGTTGTACGCATGTTTTGCCTGTTCCATTGATAGAATGTTTTGTTTCTGTTCTTATATTTAGGAAAACTAAATCTCTTTCAAAAACACACAACATAATTTTAAGAACTTCTCCAAAACTAATTCATTTGAAATATTTAATGTTTAAATATTTAAATACGTTACTTCACAAACTCCTAAAAACATGTAGCTCATCTTCAAAAACAATAAGAATTCAGATAAGGTTATTTCAACTTTACATTTTAATGATATAATCAAATAAAAATAAATAAACTTGTAAACTTACCATACAATTTTTGGAATCTATGTTAATGCAATTTCAAACTATGTAAGTACATCTAATATCTAAGGTACTCTATGTTCTAAAAGTTATCAAAATTTTTTTTTTAATCAAAATTTTAGAAGACTAACAGATTGAATCTGTTTTTATATTCAAAGTTTGTAATAATCGTTCTATCAAGTAAAAAACGCTTGTTATTATTTCATTCTATATATTACATTTAATTATATTAGGTTTTTGAATAAAGAAATTCATTATACAGTTTCCAGTGGTTTAAGGAAGGCCATAAAATGCCTTGTGTGATTTCTGTGTTTAGCTTAGAACTTAGGGTACCTTTAATATAAGATATACCTACTTAGTTTGAATTTGCAATTATTTAGATTCCAAAAATTGTATGGTAAGTTTACAACTTTATTTGTTTTTATTTGATTTCATCTTTCAAATTTAAAGTTGAACTGACCTTATCCGAATTCTGTTTTGATATTCAAAGTTTGTTATAATCCTTCTATCATGTAAAAAACCGCTTCTTATTATTTTACGAAAACTTATAATAAAGAGTTAGCCGGAAACATGAACAATCTACACTATATATACAGGGGTGGTCTAAAAATTATTCAAACCTAACAAATTATTGAAAAAATTATAATATAATTTCTATAATTTCTAATAATAATTACTACTAATAAATCATAAATAAAAATTTCATTTAATGAATTCGCCCAATGCGGGGCACTGACTTATTATGGAATTGATGAATGAAATTTTTATTTTCAATAATTATTAATATACCTCATAGGAATTGATTATTATTTATTGGCAGTCCCACGTTTTGGATGCCAATTTATTATAATTACTTCAAAAAAATCAATTAGATAAATTTTATTGGATTGAACACATTTTAATGGGTTATATTTAATTATAATATAATTTATTTTTAATATGATTTGAGGATGAATACATGTTAGATCACCCTATTGAAACTAATGAATAAATTAATATTTAAATTTCAATTTTGATGACAAATTATAATATTCAGAGTTAGCTGGCGCACACACCAAACATTCAATTAGATACAAGGATGATCTAACAAGTATTCATACTCAAATCATATCCATTATATTTAAATGTAGCCCATTAAAATGGGATTTGATCGAACAAAATTTATCTAATTTATATTTTTTGAAGTAATTATAACAAATTGGCATCAAAACGTGGCACTGCTAATTAATAGTAATCAATTCCTATGAGGTATATTAATAATAATTAATTATTGAAATTTCAGTTATTAATTCCATAATATATATTGAATATTTTACAATCTTTGAAGACTGAACTGCTCTTCAGATATTCAGCTAAAACTTCATGATGTTCTGAAACAAAATTGAGCCCAAGAAAATTCCAGGATTTTTAGAAGTTGCTCTCATCATGGCTAACTCAAAAACACCATAAAACTAAATAAAGTCTATGAAATTTGGAGAGGCGTAGATATTGAGTGGGATTTTTGTATTGTATTATTGAACATGACGCTAATAAGTTACGCTGCAATATTGACATTTCCTAATAATGAGAATTCCATTTGGTTGTGCATATAAGTCTTCGAATTCGCATGTTCTTTATTTTGTTAATCAAATGGGCTATGTGGTCCGCCACCCCAATTTGTCACCATTAAAGAGTACACAGGCCAAATGATATGACATGTTCATTTCAGTGTATCCACAAATCTACTACTTTAGTAGTTTTATTCCGGATTCATTTGTCTTTTATAAAAACTCGTAAAAACTTTCTACTTTAATGAGACGATGAATTAATTATACTCATATCTTCATCAACACTCATTTTCAAAAAGTTCAAAATAAAATTCTCCCGAATGGGAAAGAAGTCTCCGTATAACGAAATGTAAGCAGGAATTCCAAATGAAAATTAAAACAAAATTTGGCTACCATATAGGAGCACGAAGAGACAATGACTTTTTCTTCGTGTTAGAAGGCTGAGATGAGTTGCATGTGAGTGGATATTGTGGATGACCAGGGAGTGGACGGAGTGGAGATTACACACAGGAAACTTATGATTATGACAGAAGCAAGCTAGATTGCCTAAAAGTGAAGGTGAGAAATACTATGATTTAACCATTAGTGGGCAAAGATATCCGTTTGTATATGGCTGAAAAAACTTGAGTTTCAGTTTTCATTTGGAAGCCATAAGAAATGAAGCACCGGAGAAACTGGTCGCTATCTCCAGGATAAGGCAAACTATGGGTCCCAAACTACCACAGAAGAATGTTGGAATGTGGGGTCATCCACAGCGTTATAACATACACCTTCCCAGTATGGCAGAAAGCATTGGAAAAAATTTGAATGGTAATGGAGGTCTTCTGTGGATGATTTCAATACAAATAACGGTAAAGGTGGAAGCGAACTGACAATCGCACTCTATAGAACTAACAGTGATGGAAAAATGCTATCTATACATCCTGGGAGGATGCCTGGAGGGCAACAGCAAAATGGCGGAAATAAGAATTTAGACGATGTGGTAGAACAAATGGGGTCGAGGGGTTCAGCAAACTATGTGTACAAGAAAACATTAGTTCAATGGGTGGAGCGAGAACAAGAAACCGGTTACATTTCCACACAGCTTTTGACCAGCAATATTTATTCCGGGACGTACATCCATAAAATAAGAAAGTTCAAAAATTATCTTTGTTAAAGTAGTGGAATGCCCGATATTCGAGAATGTACCAATAACATGTGTATCAGACGGAAACTCCAAGAATATCTCATAATGTTTCTTAATAAGTTTCGTGATAAAGATCATAAAAGAAGAAGTGGAAGATAAAGAGTGAGCACAGATTCAAGGAATCGATTTGTGAATAATGAAGGGGAGAAGGGGGAATGCAGTTGATACATGCCGAAATAACGACGTATGCGACCATGGAATTTTTCTGATGTTCGGACCAATATAACTGAAAAAAGGAGGTTGATTTAGTGAGTGAGAACCTCATACATTAGTAGCATTGTACACAGCCAGCTGCCGGCAGGTTTGAAGAGCAGCTATAAGTATCTGTATTGTGCACGTTTAATAGTTCTCAGAGCAATAGTTACAACACATGTTATTTTGTAGATTTCCTACATTCGGATAAAAAGTTTGTTAATTTCACTGTTTCGTTTGTATCCGGAATGAAATTTTCTGGCTCAAATAATAATACTCAAGTTTTTAAGAAAAATATTTATTTCTAGATGAATGGGTAATAGTTTTTTGTAATATGAAAACTCGGGTAGTTCAAGAGCATATGCCCATATGCTGCGAAGCAGGAGAACCGCTAATTTTTTTAGCAAACCAGGTAACTTTTCTGGAGAACGATGAAAATTTTGACTGCCTCAATATGATTCAATTATTTTTTAAAGCGTCTGAAACATTTTGTGTGTTAGCCCATTTAGCAGTCACTCAAGACCAAACCGTTCGGTGAACCAATACATTATTCAAAATGATGATACGTTTATTGATCGCCAAATTATTTGGGTAATATTGGTGTTCTCCACAGCCCAAGAACAGCCCGCCATTCCTCGTTTACCTTTTCGCCTGAATGGTATAAACGCTTATTAGAGAATTGAGCTGCAGCGTTTAAACGTTTCGATCCCAGATGAGTTTTGTTTTTTAAGCGTGTCGCGTGTGTTGAAGTGACTGCCGTTTATTGCCAATTTCACTGGGACATTTTAAACTTTTTGAAAATGAGTGATGACGAATATACAAGTTCAATTTATGATCTCATTAATGTTGAAAATTTTTACGAGTATTCATTCAGTGAAAAAGTAACGTTAAAAGAAAAGGTGTATCCCTTCTCTATATAAATTAAAAGCTTCCGTCTCATGTCGGGGAAAATCTTAGAAGAAACAATTCAATCCGGAAATCTATTCACGAAATTATAATAGTATATATGTAGATGCAGCAAAAAAAAGCACTTTTTATTATTCATCAAATACACAATTGAAGTAGAAAAGAACCACAGTATTAATTTTGTTGACCTCACAATAACAAGACTTGATAATTTACATGGTCCTATTATTTTTCACAAACCCACACATACAGATATTACAATACATAAAACTTCAAATGACCCCACCAACCAAACGATTTCAGCATATAATAGTTTTATTCATAGACTGATAAATGTCCCTTTGAATTCAGATGACTTTTTGAAAGAATTAAATGTTATTAAACAAATAGCATCAAACAACGAATACAATCCCTTTCTTATAGACAAAATTCGAATCCAATAAACAAAAAATCATGGCATTAAATCTTGTGTACCCAGTCATTAAAGAGGGCAATACATGAAATTACTTTTCGTTATCTTATGTTAATGGATTATCTGAAAATATTGCTAAATATTTCAAAAACACTTTCAATTACAACGCAGCTTAAAAAATCATTAATAACCTTAGTTCTTACATAAAAAAGAATAAGGATCGAACAAATAAAGAAAATAAATCTGCAGGTAACAAGTTGATTTGCAACGATTGCCCCTTAGTATACATTGGCCACACAGGTAGATAATTCAAGAAAAAAAATCCAAGAACACCAAAGGAGTTACATATCGCATTCCGTACATTCGACATACTAACTAATAAAAAATAACTACTAACTAATAAAAAATAACTATGCTAATCATCTTAAGGAATACAGGCATAATTTCAACAATAACTATGAAATTAACTACGTCAAAAGCAAAAGTTCTAGATTAACACTTTTAGACTTTCTTAAAATCAAAAGGTACAATGCCCGTAAAATTCTTTTGATTGAACAAAACAGATGTTGAGAAATCTCCATTACTGAATATCTCCCCCTAATAGAATTTTTTAGCTGCAAACTTCTATAAACACCTTGAGTTTTAATGACATGTTCTACCATTATTTCGTCACATACTTTACTCTGTATTTGGACTCGGTTACACTGAACATCATCAGCCAGTAGAATGTAGATACCGGAAGAAGCCACATCGTGGTGAAACAATTGTTGTATTATAAACATTTTTGTGGAAATTAAAAAACTGTCTCTTATATATTTTTTAAAGATATTATTTTGCCTCTTTACTCTTCAATGGTGACAAATTGTGGTCGCAGACCATAAAAGTTAGTGACTAAGTCCATTTCAGTAACAAAATAAAGAATATGAGAATTCGAGGACTGATATGCACACCGTCTTGGTATTTTTATTGATTGATAAGGAGTATGAGCTATGCTAACAGAAAATTCTAGGAAAGGAGACAGTGTAACATACATCTGTATTCAAACAATTCTTGACTCAAACAGTTTTCTGTTACCATAGCTCATATTCCTTATTTTTATTTTTGTTACTCTGGATCTGTTTTTTGTTTAAATATAATTCGTCCCATTCAATCCGTAATGATGCCAAAACATTTATGAACCACATAACTTCAGCAGTCACCTTCTCACAGATGAAGATTAGGCAAAAAAAATTTCAATATGAATTTTTATGGGTTACATATCATGAAAAAATAATAACTGGATTTTTCGACAGATTCTCAAGGAACTTTGTTCATTCAAATTTCTTGAGATTCCTTGACATTATCTTCTTCGAGAATCCAATGAAATTAGAACAAAAACACAGTATGATTCTAGAATTACTTATCACTATCACTTTCTTTGAATTCTCCAAAATTATCATCTTTCACGAAAATTTCTTTATTCGTTGCGTGACACGACACAAACTATTATTATCATATCGCAAATCTTTTTCTTTCATATTCCAAACGGACGTTCTATGGTATGTCTTCCCTTAATATGGATTTCAGTGTACAAGGTCTAGACGTGATTTTGGGGATGATACGATGAGGTAATGACCAAGTTTTCAACTATTAGGTTTTGAAAAATGAGTGAGTCATAATTTTCCATTTTCTGGTTGTGTAGTTTCATTTATGAAGCAAAATTTTTATTCTCAGAACTCAGCTCAGGACACACCAAATAAATTATAAGAAAATGATAGTATGAAAATCTCACTATCTGATTTTTGCTCCTCTTGTGTCTTCAGAAGGTGAGTACAATGGAAATATATTTCACAAGTAGAAAAATTCCGATCAACGTTGCTTTTGGGAACTGCTTTAAAGTTTTCCGTGAATGTATTAAAAATATACAATTGCCAGAAACTCAAGTGTCAGAAGTAGCTTAACCATTGCTATAAAGGCAGAATTATAATTGTTAATGTCAAAATACAGGTAATCATATCGATTGTATGTAGACTGAAATACAAATTTACAATATATTCCTTCATATCAAATTCACCAGTAGATTAAGAAATAAAACGATTATCTTTGAAATACACCACCTACTTATTTGTATGTGACGTTACATATTCAGCGAATCTATAATAACAAATTATTGACAATATATCGACGTCATCATTTCATTATAAGAATCTGTTAATTTGCTTGTTGAATAAAATAAATTTTAGCTCTCGAAAAACGAAATCTATTGTAGAATTCGTCAATAAAAAATGGTAAAGAAATCGTTTTTCGTCTTCAACTCATACCCTCGATCAAGAATTCAATATCAGGATAATTCTAAAGCCCAAATTTATCCCTTCCTTAATCCAGTGAATGAAAATCGACGAGCATTCCATGAAAAATAGAACCAGCAACTGTAAGAAATCGATCTAAATGCAAAAGAGCATGGTACTGACATTTATTTCTGTCAAAACGATCCTTAATTAGAATTTTTATTTACTGTTCGAATGATGAGAGATGTGTCCGCAGAATAAGGTACATTTATTCGAGGAATAACTTCATCTACAAATGCAATAATTTATTTTCCACTTATCTTGATATCAAAGTTTAGTTGATCGCAAGTGAAAGTGTATATTATAAGAGTCGTTCAGTTCCAATGAAGTTTAGAAAACTATTTTTCATCAATAGCTTATATTTGCTTCAGAGTTATAGTTGAATGTCGATATCGAAGTTTCGAAACGTACATGAAAATTTGAGGTTTATTTTCTTCCAACACAATGTCAGAGAATAATGTATTTATTTCTCCATACATTAGAATCGTGCAGAAATGTATAGATAATGTAATAATCAGAAATCTAGGTAATCAATAGAGGGGTATGATTAATATTTGATGTATCAAGTAATATCGTAAGGAAATTGCCATCTTCTTCAAATAAGTTAAATAATATTTCTATCTTGAAATATCTGCAACGTCCCCCATAGAAAATTTCTACAGAATTGTTCTTTGACATAAATGCTCTTACGAATGAGTTACAATACTTGATGGTTAGATGTCACCACCAGCAACAATTTCAGTATCCTGTAAAGTTCATGAGAAAGAAGATATCTGTACCTGCTTTCTTTGCAGAATGCCGTCGCCGTCGTCCAATTACGTTACGGATCATGCCGAGGTTGAGCCTTCCTGCGCGCAGCACCTCAGCACCAGCATCAACGTCAGAGACGGAATGGTCAACAGTAAGGTAGGTTCCTGTAGTGACGTTCCATGAAGAGTTCTATTTGTTTACGGAAATTATATGAAGTTAGTTCGTTGAACTCACTTGTTGCTAATCTATCAATAAATTTCTTATTCGTGACCGTCCTTATGTACTACTCAGAAAGTTCGATGATGATATGGGATGAAAGTATTCACTTATAATGTGTAAGTGATATATTTAGAATCACTTGTTTCAATAGACATATCGGGGATTATGTTATGAGGTACAATATAAAAAGTTTCAATAGTATTTTATAGATCTGAAATAATATTTTTATATTTCCATGAAAAATCTATAGGCATAATTATTTTTAAACATTCATTCCTATTCATTGAATAACATTATTATTATATTCTTCACGTAAAGATTAAGAATCATCAACGGTTTGTTTCCAGAAAATGAGTTGGATGAAATTTTGTAGAGATATGAATATTTTTGTTCCGAAGTTAGGGGAAGAATTCTAAATTTTGTTTCAAAATTTGCTCAATTTATTTGATTTTCTTTGAATAATTATAACAACTTCGATTCAAAGACAAGGAGCAAAAAAAATTAACCCCCATGAAATTTTATACTTTTAGCTTTGTTGCAAAATCTTCATTCGAAATGTTATTATCACCATCAAAATATACTTTCCTAACCCACATTTTTTTATTTCCCGAAGGAAATGGCAGACGAAACTCTCTCCAGTATGACAAAACCAATACGCTATACATCTGTTTGAGATCAGCCATACTCATTAAAAGCACTCCTAGATCTTAGAGAAGCAAATGAAGGTGTATATGATACAAGTTTGATGACTTATGAAAGAATGGAGAGCTTCTCTAGGGCAGTCTTATATACACTCACTGAGGTGTCTCTTTCAAGGCGGTCTGTGGCTGAAGGCTGAATTGTTCGTAACTATGGAATGATATTGGATTTGGTGCTGATGTAGGGCGGTCACTGTAACCAATTTATAATTTATACAAAAACATAGAATCGCTATGTACCCTACGGTTTTCCAATGAGACTAACTCATAACCTTTTCTAAGGCCAGTCATACTCGCCATGAAATTGTAACTACCTGTAACCTTATATTCTAAATATCTGAGGAATTTATTTCGCACCATCTCCAATGTATACTTGTAGACCTCATATTGTGGCGAACAAACAACCGATGCCTAAGGTAAATGAAGGCAAAATATAGAGCCTTCAAGGCCTTAGTGAAAATGAACTCTTTACAAGATCTCATCACAAATTCCGACATCTGGCTACCTTTGGTCACCACATAATCGATGTGAGTGTGAATAAAACAACATTTTTGTCTCAAATATTACACCCAGATCCTTCACCTCATGCCGACGCTGTAAACGACTATCACCCAAATAGTAGTCAAAATGCTGATCTTTAGTTTACGATTGAATGTTATCCAGTTACACTCATTAAAGTTAAGATATAGTTTATTTGCGATGCAGAAGTTATTGAATGCACTTAAGTCTTGTTGGTTAAAGTAGTCCAAAGCGTCAGGTATACGGTAAAAGATCTTCACATCGTCCGCAAATATCAAAAATTTACTGAATTTAAAACATCCACTTATATCATTAATATAAATTATAAATCAAAGAGGCCCAAGGGGACACCCTTGAGGCACCCCCGAGGTAACAAAGAAATAAGATGAAAAATATAGGTTAACGGCAACAATTTGAGTTTTATCTATTACTGAGATATGAAGATAACCAACGTAGCAAGTCTCCATGCACACCTATCACAGACAATTTTTTCATCAAGAGGTTGTGATCAACCTTATTGAACGCCTTCGAAAAATCGGTGTTCACACAATCAACCTGCATCTGACTATCCATTGCTTCAAGAATATACTCTGTAATTATCGAAACATTTTTTATAGGCGCTTTCCGGGATGGACTTTAGCTCTCGCGCCGAATTTTGTTTTATGGCTTCAATCGACTCAAAACGGGTGCCACGAAGGGGCAATTTTAGTTTTGGGAAGAGGAAAAAGTCGCAGGGAGCCAAATCCGGCGAATACGGTGGTTGCTAAAGCACGTTTGTTGAGTTTTTGGCGAGAAAGTCAGTCACAATCGTAGCTCGGTGAGAAGGCGCGTTATCGTCATGCAAAATCCATGAGTTGTTCGCCCACAAATTTGACCGCTTCTTACGGATACGCTCACGCAAACGTTTCATAACGCCTAGGTAATACTCCTTGTTTACCGTCTGACCCTCTGGAACGAATTCGTAGTGCACCACGCCACGGATATCGAAGAAAACAATGAGCATCACCTTCATTTTCGAGCGGCTTTGGCGTGGTTTTTTCGGTTTCGGCTCATTTTTTGCCACCCATTCCGATGATTGCTGGCTTGTTTGCATATCGTACTCGTAGACCCAGGTCTCATCACCAGTTATAATGCGTTCCATGAATGTAGAATCGGAATAACAGCGATCCAGCCTGTCTGAAGCAACCTGTTCGCGATGACGTTTTTGAAGAAAATTCAGGTCTTTCGGTACGAGTCGTGCGGCCACCTTTCTCATGCCCAAAATATCAATCAAAATCGTACGTGCGGACTCGTGGGATATCTTAAGATCATGTGCTATCTTTCTCAAGCTGGTACGACGGTTTTCCAGCACCCTTTCCTTAATTTTATAGACGTTATCTTCGATCGAAGCCGTCGACTTCACGACCGTCCTTGAAGGCTCTGTACCACTGATATGCACGAGTTTTCGATAGAGCATTATCACCAAAGGCCTTTTGCAACATTTTCAATGCATCGGCACACGAAAATTCATTTGCAACACAAAACTTTAAACAAATTCTTTGCTCAACGTAATCACCCATAGTAAAAATCGGCACGCACTCTGACATCGACTGACTTAATCAGCTGTTGCAAACACACTAGTTGACAGATCCCGCTCAAGCTTTGCATAGTAATTAAGGACAGTGGTACCAACCTAGGAAAAAAAAAATTTACCTGCCTCATTGCCCTGCCAGATTTAAATCGATAATTCCCGGTACTTTCTTGACAGAATGTATATCCAACATCAGCAACCACAACTCATGAAATTTATAATTCTATTATTGATGCATATAGCAGAATAACTTCCGGAAAACTCAGAAACAAGTGACGGAAATTGAACCGAAATTTATATCAATTCATGAAAGCTGGTACAGATCAATTTGAGCATATGTTAGAGTAAACTAATAAAAAAAAAACACACATCTCGTTTTTTTCATCAAATTTTATTCTCCTGCTGTATCTTATTTATATTGGTAATTATTTTATGTTCGAGGTAGATTGGGTGATAGTTCATTTTGAAAGTCGAATATTACTTAAACGAATGCTCCGATTTCAAAAATAAAATTACTGTCATACTCAGAGGACAATATATCGTTCCATATATATCGACAATATATCCTACCAATCCTTCTTATCCAAATTTCAGGATTTGGGGTTGCCCCACAGAGATATGTAATGACATGATGATGGTTTTGATGTGAAAAAATGTCCCCTTCAAGTACAAAATTGACAACGCTTCTATATATTATATAACAACAACATAAGCCTTCTGAAAAGTCAAACTATTGGTAATCCTTTCCGAAAGGAACGATTTAGAGGCTCGATGAGTTGAGGATTCTTTATTCGGCACGTAAATATTTAAATAATTTATGGACCCTGTTTGGATGGTTTTCGTAAAAGACGGATTCAGCTTGTGCAGAATTGGTGTTGTAGATCTGGGTTGGCTGAGGATGGAAAATAGGGTCAAGCTGCTCATAGGATGTTTTGTGTTAAAACTCATGAAGAGTCCCATAGATAGTAGAATCATGGATCATTTGGTTCTTAGGTCTAGTGTTGACTCCGTCAACATCAGATACCAGTACAGGTTGACAGTTCCCGCTCATCGATCGACTGGGTTCCAAAGGTGTTTTTTCTTTGATGCTACAAATGTGATGAATACATTTGATTTCGATGTTAGAAATTTCATATCATTTTTTGCGTTTAAGTCTCAGCTGAAGTCGTTTCTATTTACTAGAGAGTGCATATGTGTTTTCCGATTTGTTTTCGGTAAAATGTGATATTTTCCATAATATTTAACTGAAACAGACTTTCATTTTCTTGCATCGAGCTAAATTGATTTTCTTTTCTTGGGCCTGTTGGTTATCTATTCTAGTGTAGTATCAACCGATTTTACACTTTGTATATATATTTTTTATTATTATTTCATTTTGTACAATAATATAGGGGGGAGTCGGTGGAGTTAAGTGTAAGAGTAGTCTTTGCGACTAAACTTCTTGATTGTTGAAGTTGTATGGTTTGTTTTTGTCACTTGTTAAATTGGGTCAATAAAGTAGATTTATTATTATTATTATTATTATTATTATTATATAACGAACGAAAAAATCAAGGATTCTACTTGAAACACTTAATTTGTTTATGGGCCCTCCGTTTTCAATATTATATCTATCGCCCATTTTTGGAATTGGAACCCCGTAAGCATTTTTATATATCATTCTATTAGGAAACGAGGTACGAAAATTCGTTAGGTGATACCAGAAACGCTTTGAATTACCCAGCAGTTTATCCTCAACTGAAAAGATGTAACAAGTGAAGTTAGACCGAACATCTTTTTTGGTTTTACGTCTTCACTCAGAGAAAACATGGTAATCGAAACTTCTAGAGTTCAGCTCCCATCTTTTATGAGCCTAATTCTTCTTTTCAATAAGGTTTATAGTGCTCCTACTAAAATAAGCCGGAAAATTAGCCTGAATAATTATTTTGGTAACAGTCTAATGATTGAACACAGGACATATTGAAAATAACTTTAAAATGTTACAAATAGAAAATAAAAGTTTCAGATTAAATCTAATAGAAACATTAGAAATTAATAGATATTATAAAAAACATATTTTATTAAATTACCAAACAGAATTGAGTAGCTCCGCCCTATTGAATTTTTTTGAATTATTTTCAACCTGCTGCGGTCCACAGAAAAAGAAACTAACTGTTAGTTGAACGCTTACTTTATTGAGGTCGTCAAATTAGTCTTTGTAAATAATGTTTCCTATATCGTACAATGTCAGATTTTTCAATGAGGAATGTGGGTGGCAAATTTGTCAGTTTATCGATCCGTTTTTAGAATTAATGATATCTCAAATAAAAACATACACAATTGATTCACAAAATATCCAAATCGAATTATTCCCAGATAAGCTTAATTAATGCATTGCTGTTCTAAGTACTGAATAAATAGCATTCGAATTTGCATCCGAGTACATGTTGTTTTTCCTATTATACATTTTTATGTCTTCACCAGTTGTAATTCCCGACGAAAACTTTAGATTTTAAAGCCTTCTTTCTTCGGATCGTGATCGGAATCACAAAAATTTCAATTACAAAAAAAAAATAAATATAATAATATAATAATTCTCCTGTTCGATGACTTGCAATATTTTTTTCCATTGAAAAATCAAATTTGCATAGGGAAATATGAAATATGATTTTTCTAGAACGTTTTCTCACGACTTCTACATTGTAAGTAAATTGAATCACGACGTATTCTAATATGTTGTGAGGAATGGATTTCAATTTGATCAATTCAAGCTCATTCACTATGAAATATGTCCATAAGCCACTGCAAATTATTTGAATGAATCGGACTAGCAATATCTCTATGAACAATTTGGTTCAAAAATTCTAAATTGCAAATAACTTTCAATTTACCTTGAATTTGAATTAAATTGATTGAGAACATCTGTAGTCTGAGCAATTCCCTAAAATTGACTGACCAGAAATATTCTTGTAAATAACTTCAGGCTCCTTCGATGCTCTATAGAATGTACCTATAGTAAACCGACCACAAATGCTCAGATATTGCATTATTCGGGCGGCATAATTGAAATTTCAGCTCAAATTTCATTAGATGTGGTGTGTAAACGGTACTCTTCTGGATAATTTCATTGTGAGTTACTACGGTCTGTGTAATCCCACGTTTAGAATTAACAAATGGCGATATATTATGTCAGACTGGTTAAACCAAACACCTTATTGTAAATTTTCCCATCTAGATAACGAAACGGGATTAACCTCTGAAAAAACGGAAAAAGTAATCGAAACTTTGCTTTTTTATCTTCATATTTATTTCCATGTTTATAATATAATAATAATCAAGTTAATTTGGTTGAATAAACAAATCACATCACTGAGGTTTACAGGTTCCTGCAAGCGAGTTTTTCTTTCCTTCTGCCGAACCAGACAACATTTCTACAGACAATTTCGTTCGAAAACATGTGTCTTGTATTCCTATTTCTGCATCTCAAGAAATAATTTTCCAATATACAGGGTGTTCTCAAAGAAGATATCGAACAAACAGGTGATTTTTTAAATAAATTGCCCTGTATATTTTCAATGACTTTCACCATCTCCATTTAAAACGTAAAACCTAGGAAATATTTTTTTAACGCTACAGATCTCATGCACAGAAAACTGGAAAAAAGTTGAGCGCACAGCACTTCGCTAAAAGACATAAAACAGTTGCAGAAACACGAAAGTAATACGGTTACTGGGTTACTGAGAGATTCATAGAGTCATCATAAAAAAAAGATTAATTTGCCCCACACAGGATGTCCGTTACTGATTGCCAAATATGATAAACTTGAAATTGATATTTCCCGATTTTTCTGAATGTAACGCCCGATTTATTTGTTTACTATAATGCAGAGAATTGAATGCTCCACAATTTTTCAGAAGTAATCTTGAGATTATTTCCACTCCTGCGTATAGCAAATAGAAATATGCTATCGCAACAGACAATTGGATATGAATATGAACAGATAACTGAAGGAATTAAAAAAAAAAGATTGAAACCATGGAATCTGCTTTAAAAATTATTCAGGTTGTATTCGCTACAGAAACACTCGATCATGGACATATCCAATATACAGGACGTCCGAAGTTAATTGATAAATGGATAGCATTTCGCTCTGATATTTTTTGATATTCTCTGATCTAACATTCTCTAGTCCTTATGATCATAGAAATTCCCCAAAATAAATAGATCCTGATCTTACCTGTCATAAATTCTCAGTACTGCATCGGGTATCGAAATTTAAGTTTAAGTTGCAAAGATTTTCAAACTGGCATTTCGTGTAGATTCTCAATTTTCATTTTAACATAGCTGGTTAAATGAAAAATGTGTTCTAAAGCACCAAATGATTTCCACTGAGTGTTAATACAAACTAAAAACATAATAAAGTTATTACAGATATTCAGAATATTCTTAAAATTATGGCATATATGTGAAAATATCGTTAATAAAAAATGATATATTTTTCCGATTACTCATCATATGGATCAAATAGTCGAAAAGTAAAGAAAAAACAGGATTATATCTTTATTTGATCGATACTGATTTAAGATATATTATTGTTTACAGGCAGTTCAAACATTGTATTTTAAATAAGAGCTGTTTTAGTGCGCAGAGTCGCGATTTTGATAAGTCAGGATGAATTTTAATAAAGATGAAATGATTGGTATGATTTTAATGTTAGGGCAGTGCCACAGAAACTGTTTATTATCAAATAGAACTTATGCTGTAGAATATTCTGAGAGCAGACCTCCAAAAGAATCGAGTGTTTAGAGGCTCTTAAACATATTTGTACAGATAGGAAACGTACAAAAAACAAGAAAAGACAAAATCGGCCACAAGCGAAGATAAAGGGCTCAAGATAATACTGACCGTAATATAAGATCTACACACAAGCCAGAGGAAGGTTAGTGAGCGTTTAGTTCAAAGAATCCCCAAAAAACATAAATTTCACGTCAACCAAATTCAGATGCGCCAAGCGCTTTCAGGAGATGATTTTGAAAACCATCAGAATTTCTACAACTGAGCAAGTTCACGAATTGAACGGAATTCATCATTTTTTAATTCAGTTTTATTCAGTGACGAAGCGACTTTCCACAATTCTGGTTTTGTCATAGGCATAATTTCCATTACTATTTAATAGAAAATCCGAGAATAATAAAATAAGTTGACCATCCACACAAGTGGTCATTCAATATTTGGGTAGGAGTTATCGACAATCATTTCCTCATTTTTCCGAAGGACATCTCAACGGTGTTGCATATTTGGATTTTCTTCAGAATATTCTGCCTGGATTATTAGCAATGCTACCTTCGCAAATAAGGAACGGAATGTGGTTGCAGCATGATGGAGCATCGGCTCATTATTCTCATCATGTGAGAAAACTTCTGGATAACCAGTTTTCCAATAGATAAATTGGACTGTCAAGATGGCCTGCTATATCACTATACCTTAACAAATTAGATTTTTTTGTGGAGATACATAAAGGAAATCGTATACGATGATGCTCCAACTACAGCTCTCAATATGCGGGAGAGAACATTTAATTCTTTTTGAATCATTAATCACGCCATGCTAACGAGGGTTAGTAGATCATTTCAGGATCGGATTGCTTTATGTTCGAGAGAAGGCGGACGACATTTTGAACATCTCATCAAGCCTTAAAATTTATTTCATTATTTTCTTCGTATTTTTAGTCAATAAACATCATTCATTAGTCTCAAATAATTTTCTTAAGATTTAGATACCCCGCTCAATACAGGTAGGTACCCCATTTCGACTTATGATTTTTTAACGACTCGTAAAGTATTCAAGTCGGTGATTTTTTCAATACTTTTGTACTTCGTCTGTTGAAATATTTTCCAGAAATACAAGGACTGAAGTCCAGTCCTTAAACGAAGTTCTCAAGTTGTCGAATTCGGCTGCACTGAAAGCCCAAGCCACCATTCAGAATTTATGACAGGTGAGACCAGGGGTGGAATAAATTTGCCAAACTATTTTCTGAACTTATCAAGCTTTTCAATATTTAGTTCAGCATAGAAGAACCGAATGTTAAATTGGTAAATATCCGTGCAAAATTCTACCCATTTTGCAATTAATTTGGGACAGCTTGTGTATTGGAGTGATGCTCTACATAGTAAACCTTGAATAATTTTTACTGAATAGTTCATCGTTTTGACTACCTTAACGTCCGTAAATAATCCGTCCAGTATTCAAATGATACTGTCAGTTGTTTCATTGTCCTGTTGGCATTTTCATGCCTACAGTAGTGAAAATAACCCCATGGCTGCTCCCGGAAAAATCTTAAGTATTCAATTCTCAACATCAAAGTGAAAAAACAAATAGGGCGTTACATTTGAAGAAATCGAGAAATATCAATTTCAAGTTCATCATAGTTGGCTATCAATAACAGACATCCTGTGAATGACAGATTAATCTTTTTGTTATGATGATTCTATGAATCTTTCAGTAACCAAGAATTCGTATCACATTCGTGTTACGTCTTGTTTTTGCAACCGATTTAGATCTTTAAGCGGAGTGCTGTGCTCTCAACATTTTCCAGTTTTCTCTGAATAAAATCTGTACTCTCAGAAATATATTTCTAAGATTTTGCGTTTTAATAGAGATGGTGAAGTTCATTGAAAATCCATGAAAATATGCTAGGCAATCCATTTAAAAAAATCATTCGTTTGTTGAATATCCTTTTTTGGGAACACCTGTATATTAGAAAATAATTTCTTGAGATGCAGAAACAGAAATGCAAGAAATCTATTTTCGAACGACATTTCTAAGTTGTCCGGTTCGGCAGCTATGGAAGAAGAGCGCACTATTGCAGGACCCGGTAGATATAATAATGTTATAACCAGTACGTGATATAGATGTAAACACTAAATCGTAAAATAATATTTAAATAAGGTTATGCAGATTTTCACAAATTTTTATTGTTATGTTTACAACAATGATGATACTACCTACCGTGATAGCGAAACTATTGTTGTAAACATAACAATAAAAATTTGTGAAAATCAGAAAAACCTTATTCGAATATTATTTAATATGGATTTTCAACAAGTAAGGACTGATTCAATTCAAAATTTAAGACAAGCTGAAACCAATTTTTCAGTCCTATGGTATTATAAACTCCTAATTAGGTGCAATATTAATACACAAAATATTTAGTTCTATACCAAATATTTGAAACTTGATGTGTTTCCGAACTACATAACATTAGAAACGAAGAATAAAAGTACTACTGCTGACAAGGGACGAATATATGGAATGATCTGGTTAAAAGGAGACATGAAGAGAGAATATGCCAAACGAGATGCCCACAACGTATATCTTAAGGTAATACACTCAGAATTAACTTATAGACTCCATAATATCATCTTTGATTCTATAGACAAAAGCAAGAGAAAAAGTCGCTAATATTAAATACAAAAAAATTTTTATTCAGAAGAAGAAAATAACCAAATTAGTATCAGATAAAATTCATAAAAAAAAATTGCAAAAAAATCAGAAGGTTCAAAAATCTTTCCGGAACAGAATTTAATGAAACAGAAATTAATCTTTTGAATTAAGGATCCAAATATAATATTAATCCAAATAACAAAAAAAACTTGGAATATGTAGCAATAGGTTCAGAACTAGCACTTAAAAATTACAAGAACACAAATATCGACAAACATATCATTACCAATATGATTACAAACCATCATAAATTACCTAATAGAAATTTCAGAATGAAAAAAGAATATAAAATTATTGAAACTATAAATCAGAAAGTCACTGAAAATAACTTAATTTTCACCCGAGCCGATAAAGGTAACACTATTATTACTTTAGCGGAAACTGATTATATTAGCAAATCAGTTAATTTCCTAGAATTAAATAATTTTCAATTAATAAAACGACAATTTTCCAAAATCAAATTAAATTCCTAATAACCCCGGAATCTAGCCTCTTTCGGAACACCCCAAAAAATAAATTAATTTTAATGAATCCACAACCTCCAAAAATGTATTCTTTAATTAAATTACACAGGGAAGATTATCCTATTAGACCGGTTGTTTCGTTCGTTAGTGAACCTTCATTTAAACTTTCGAAAGAACCTATTCAGATTATTTTGAAAGAAACTAAATTCCAAGCTAAATACTCGATAAAAAATTCACTACAGCTAATGAACAAAACAAAGAATATCCACTTACCACATAATGCTAAATTCATTTCATTTGACGTACAAAATTTATTTCCAAGTATACCACCAAACGAAACAATTGAACTAGTAGATAATCTATTAATCAATAGCAGACGTAATACAATTATCAAGGAAGATATTTCAGAATGTTTAGATATTTGCACTAAACAAAATTATTTTCAATTCAAAAATAAAATTTATAAATCTCAAAACGGTTTGATTATGGGAAATCCCTTAAGTCCTTTATTAGCAGAAATATTCATGGACAATATTGAAACTAAAATTCACCAAAATCCCCTTAAGAAATACTTTTTATATTGGTATAGAAATGTAGACGATATTTTCTGTTGCTTCACAGGTACAGACAGACTTTTGAAAAAATTCTTTTTATTCATCAATGAAATACATCCTTCAATTAAATTCACTATGGAAACCGAGCATAATAATTCTATTAATTTTCTTGATTTAACTGTTACTCAAATAAATAATTCACATGATTTTTCAATATTTCACAAACCAACCTATACTGATTCTATTATACATAATAAATCAAATCATCCTTTGAATAAAAAATTATCAGCATTTAATTGTATGATCCATAGATTAGTTAATATTCCCATGAATTCAGAAAATTATATTTCAGAACTTAACATAAATTAACAAATAGCTATTAATAATGACTATGATCCTAAGTTGATGGACAAATTGTTGATGAATAAAAATAATAAAATAGCTTTAAATATGGTGTTTCCTAATATAACAGAAAATTTTAAATACATTTCCTCAAAATACACTAGAGGTATTTCTGAGAAAATTGCTACATATCTCAAAAATGAATATAATTTGAGAACTTCCTTTAAAACCAATTCAAACTTGAGTAAATTTATCAAAAATAATAAAGACTGTACACATCAAGATGACAAATCAGGGGTTTATAAGTTGACCTGCGGTGATTGCCCTAAAGTTTACATAGGATAGACTGGAAGAACTTTCCGACATAGATTTTGTGAACATTTGAAGTGTTTCCTCAATAATAAAAGTAATTCTACATATAAGAAAAACAAATGTTAACTTCCGCTATTTTATTGATTTTCACAATTGTTTCGTCATACCATGACTTCATCAGGTGAGTATTTAAACTGAGGTATACAATGCAAAACATGACCTCAAATACACAGCTCTGGTACAAAAAATAGAGGGATGGAAAGAGAGGTATACAATTAATGAAAAATATTAAGTAAGGGGGATCTATTTAAATCTATTTGATAATTCAAAAAAATTTGTCGTTTATTATATCTATTTATTTCTAAAGTATCTAACAGATTTAGTTTCTGACTTTTGTTTTCAATATGTAATATTGCATAGTTCATATTAAAATTATGGCCAGTCTCTAACAAATGGTTGGCATAAGTTGAATTCGGTTTATTATTAATGTAACATTTTTCATGTTCTCGTATCCTTGTCTGGAATGAACGGCCTGTCTGTCCCACATATACACATGGGAAATCACTACATGTTAACTTGTAAACTCCTGATTTTTTGTTTTTAGGAATGACGTCTTTATTATCTTTTATTAAGCTGCCTAAAGAATTAATAGTTTTAAAAGAGATATTATAATTTTCTTTTTTCTTTAAATATCTAGCAATCTTTTCAGATTTTTGGCCTATGTAAGTTAATGAAATAAATTTGGTTTCGTTTGAATTTTGAAATTTTGGATATACAAGTGATATTGCTTTCTTGTAATTTATTTATCAAGTAAATTGTCTACAATTGACGGAGTAAAATCATTATTGAAAGCTATTTGTTTAATCGTTTTATACTCTGTCAAAATTTTCTTTCGTCATGGGTATGTTAACCAATCTATAAAGCATACTATTATAAGCTGACAATTTTTGTGAAAATGGATGGTTTGAAGTATAATGAATCGTACCATCTGTATGTGAAGGTTTTCTGTATATGGAAAAGTCATGTCTATTATTAATTTTAGTGATTTTTAAATCTAAGAAATTGATGCTATTATTTACTTCATCTTCCTGTGTGAATTCAATTGTTGGATATAATTTATTGATAGATTCCAAAAATGAACTAAGTTGTCTATTTGTGCCATCAAATAAACAAATTATGTCATCTACATAGCGGTACCAATAAACGAAATCTTTAAAATATGGGAGTTTTTGGATATTGGTTTCTACGTGATCCATGAATATTTCTGATAACAAGGGGCTTAGTGGGTTCCACATTGTTAGACTTTCTTCGTCTAGATAAAACGTGTCGTTGGACATAAAATAATTTTGATCTAGGTAAACGTTTAAGGCGTCTAATATTTCTGTTTTTACAACAAGATTAGTTCGTTTTTGGAGTAATAAATCATCTACTAATTTTATGGTTTCACTGACCGGTATACTAGGAAATAAGTTTTTTACATCAAAGAAACAAATTTGGCATTGTTTGGGATATGTATATGGTTAATTTTTTTGTTTAAGTTGATAAGAGTTTTTTATTGCAAATTTGGCTTCAAGGTTAGTTTCTGTTAGTATAATTTTGGTTAATGATTTTGAAAGTTTACATGATGGGGCTGTGACAAATTAAACAACGGGTATGATGGGATTATTCTCTTTGTGCAACTTAATTAAAGAATACAAAATGGGTGTTGATGGGTTCATTAAAGTTAATTTATAATTTGTAATATTTTCAAAAAGTGCTTTTGATTGAAGGATAACTGATTTGATTTGTTTTTGATATTTTTCTGTTGGGTCTTTTTTGATAGTTTTATATTTATTTTGGTCTAAAAATGAAGTAGTTTTCTGTATGTATTTTATTTTGTTCAATACTGGATTGTATTTCGTTTTTCTGCGCGGGTAAATATTAGGTAATCTTCTATAATTTCATTTTTGATGGATTTGACTGTTTGATTATTATTGTATTGATAATTTGATGTTTCTTGCTTTATTATATTGGTAAAAATACACTTGTCTATATTTGAATTTTGACAATTTCTCAATGCAATTTCTGAATCGATAGCTAGATGTTCGAAAGATTTCTGATTGATATTATTTAAGTTAAATTTATATCCTTTTTCTAATAATTCTTTTTTTGTATTAAATTCTACCTCAGAAAGGTTGATGAATTTCGGATGGAGAATATTATCTGAAAATTTTTGTGCTTTTAAGTTAATTTCATTCCAGACAAGGATACGAGAACATGAAAAATGTTACATTAATAATAAACCGAATTCAACTTATGCCAACCATTTGTTAGAGACTGGCCATAATTTTAATATGAACTATGAAATATTACATATTGAAAACAAAAGTCAGAAACTAAATCTGTTAGAAACTTTAGAAATCAATAGATATAATAAAAGACAAATTTTATTGAATGATCAAATAGATTTAAATAGATCGGCCCTACTTAATATTTTTCATTAATTGTATACCTCTCTTTCTATCCCTCTATTTTTTGTACCAGAGCTGTGTATTTAAGGTCATGTTTTGCATTGTATACCTCAGTTTAAATACTCACCTGATGAAGTCATTTTATGACGAAACAATTGTTGTGAAAATCAATAAAATAGCAGAAGTTAACATTTGTTTTTTTCATATTGAAGATGAATTTACGTCAAGTAAAGACCGAGACAATCAATAATTCTACATATTCCAACCATTTGTCAGAAACAGGACATACTTTCAACCATAATTTTGAAATTCTACATATAGAAAATGAAAGTTATGCCTTAAATCTGTTAGAATCCCTAGACATAAATAAATATAATGAAATTGGAATATTACTTAACGAATAAATAGATTTAAATAACTCACCTCTGTTAAATATATTCAGATAAGCTGGAATTTGCAGAGACCCTTTTTTGGGTTCTAGTGCTCAATAAAAATTTATTGTACTTACTGTAATATAAATAGCAACGGATTTCGGAAACAAGCTAAGTAATTCAAAATGTAATCTTGCCTGATGATACTATTGTGATAGGGAAAGGATTTTTGTAAACGTAACAATAAAAATTTGTGAAAATCAGAATAACCTCATCTAAATATTATTTAATATGGATTTTCACCAAGTAAGTACTGATTCAATTCAATACTAAATCGTTGTTGCCGAATGTGCAGAGTGTCAGACTTAAATTGCTCGTTAAGTTTATTTTGTTTGTTAAGATTATCTATCCATTATAATAGGTTGGGAAAAACACCATTAGATGATGAATCAAATTGTTTTGCTATATCCTGGCTCCAATAGCCCTGAGAAATAATTTTGTGTTGAAGGCTCCTGGTCTGCAGATGTTGAGGGCATCATCCATTTTGGAGCTAACTGCATTGGATTTCCTCTCGTTTTCATATAGCGAGCAATCCGTTAGTATACGCTCAACTGTTACTTGGACGTTACATGAATTGCACTGTGGTAGGGGTTCTTTCTTCAGTAAGTATGAGTGAGTGAATCGTGTAGGACCAATTCGAAGTCTTCTCAGTGTTACAAGTTCATCTCTTTTCATCTTGACGGGATGGGATTTGGCGGTAGAGTGGTCAATGTAGGAGAGTTTCGATCTTCTTTGGTGGAATACAGTTGCCCATTTCAGTCTTATTTCATTTTTATATTTAGTGCTAAGGTAGTAGGTAGTCATGATTTCTTCAGGTTGCTCAGATTTTGCTGTCTTTTCATATGTGTCGACTTTTTCTTTACCTTCAATTTCTTGGAAAGATAAGCGCATCCGACTTCTTCGGATGACTTAGCTGCGTCCGTGTATATTATTTGGCAGTTTTTATAATAACAAATCCTCTCTCTGAAAAGTTGTTGTAAAATTTCTCTTGGAGTTTCACTTTTACTTTACTTTGTAAGATGCAGGTTGACGCTGAATTTCTGTTTCCTATTGATCCAGAGTGGATGAGTAGGTTCTCTATAAGTAATTGAAGGGGGGAAGGGGGGTCAATGAGTTGTTCACTAGGTAATATAACAGGGGTTTAAAGTTTCCATTGTTTTGATATAAGCTCTTGTATTTCTAGCGTAATTAGCTGTTACAATATCGGGACCATGAACAGCTTTCACAATTTCAGCCGCCTGGCTTGCCGTTTTGCCTTCACCAGATAAAAACCGTAAAATGTACTGAATTTTCCCTTTGCTGACTTCCATTTTTAACACCCTGTAACTCACAACTGAATGAACCGCATTTTATTGTGTGAAATATCACCTTGACAAGTAGCATAAATCTTAAATTGCTTGATCAATACTTTACAAGATATCGATCACTACAACCAACTACTGAAAAAACAGTGGATTTCTTTTTCCTCAACTTTTTATATAGGGTGAAGCAGATAAAAGAGTCCAGATGGATATTTCCGTAAATTTGAGTTTTTCCACAAAACTCTGAGTTAGTCAATTTTTATTTGGAGGTAGATATTTTTTTATTGCGATACGATCATCCCCTTAAGCGGGATGGCAACCCCTCAAAAATATGGAATGGTAATAGCGGTCGAGTAACATAACTTTTCGAAGGTTGTGCAATTCTATTTATGAATATGTTAACATATTTCTTTTTGGTATTCAGATCAGTGTGAACAACTCGGTGGAACTGATTGGTAAAGTACATTAGGTGTTCGAGTTTCTGAAAGAAATAGTATTGAAATGTTGCAATTTATCATCATGTATTTAAATTCTGATTCAATATTTGCAAAAAAAATGTTGTAACACTTCAGGTGTGATCAATAAATAAAAAAATATAATAGAAGAACTTATCGACTGTCAAAAGTGTTTAAAAATGAAATTATTTCCAATTTCCGCAAATAAAACATGGAAAGTGAAAGTTCATTTTCGAATTCAAAATGAATTTATGTCAAGTAACGACCGAAAAAATTGAATTTTGTTATTCATAATCGAATTCTTTTTAAAGTTCAATATGTTCTTGAAATTCAGCAGGTTTGCATTACTATAATTCAGATATAGAAAATGTTTCAATCCATACTTTTTGATGTTTTGCCTCAATTCCAATCAGTACAGGTAACACGACTGCAGAGAAAGTAAAAGTAGTCTTTCAAGAATAATGAAAATTCAAACAGCGAGACTTCTCAACGAAAGAAATGGGGAAAATATTGGTCATTTGATTGTGATTAATTCATTTTCGATATTCACGAACACTTGATTCGTTGCTTAAAAAATACGTGAAAAGCATTGCAGAGTTACTAACGAAGCAGCAGAACATCTCGAACGTATCGAAAGTTAGCAACAACTTAGGAAATTGTGGAAACAAGTATTCTGATGATCTTGATGAAACATAATTTCCATTCCTATAAGATTCACTTTATTCAAGAACTCAATCGGCAATTTTGATATTGTAAACTGGCGAGTAAAAATATTTTAAACGATCCTAATCTGCTATATTAATCATGTTTCTTCGATGAATGCTAATTTTTTTAATGGTAAGCAAACTTAATTTAGATACTGGAATGATTTAATTTTGAGAACTTTGATACTGTGTTTCATAAAGATAAGGTGATCAGTGGATCAACAGATACTCTTGTCAAAATTAAAGTATATATATACATTAGAGAGTATTTCAATTTTTACAAAAATATTTATAATACAACAGTTGGTTCCCCACGATGCGGCTTCTTCAGATATCTACATTCTACTGGCTGATGGTGTCCAGTGTAATAGAATTTAAATACAGTTGAGTACGTGACTAAATAATAGAAAACAAGTCATAAAAACTCAGGGTGTTTATTGGAGTTTGCCGCTAAAAAATGCCATTAGGGTAAGATATTCAGTAATGGGATTTGTCAACATCTGTTTGTTCATTCAAAAGTATTTACGTATTGTCCTTTCTTATGATTGGGTACACGAGATTTAATGCCATGTTCATTTGTTTATTGGATATCATTCTGTCTATAAGAAAGAGGTTGTAACCGTTGTTTGAAGGTATCTGTTTAATAATATTTAATTCATTAGAAAATTTATCTGAATTCAGAGGGACATTCAATAGTCTATGAATAAAAGAAACTATTATCTGCTGACATCTTTTGGTTCGTGGGGTAATTTGAAGTTTTTTGTATTGTAATATCTGTATGTGTGTGAAAAATTCTAGAATCATGTGAACTATCCAGTCTTGTTATTGTGAGGTCAAGATAATTAATACTGTGATTCTTTTCTTCTTCGATTGTGAATTTGATATTTGGATGGAGTTTATTAATAAAATTCGTGAAGATATGTAGTTGTCGGTCGGTGCCTTCAAAACAACAAAAAATATCATTTACATAGCTATACCAATGAAGGAAGTATATGCTTAATGGATTTAGGTGTATTTTTGATTCCAAATCTTCCAAGAAAATTTGAGCTGAAATTGAACTGAGTGGATTTCTCATTATTAAACCTTTGATAAAAATTTTGATTGTTCAGTTAAATTTAAAATGTTTTTGTTCAAGGTATATTTCGAGGCAATCAAGAATATCATTCATTTTGATGAATGAAACGAAAAAGAAAAGAACCACAGTATTAATTTGCATTACCTCAGAATAACAAGACTAGATAATGCACATGGTTTTAATATTTTTCACAAACGCACAGATATTACAATACATACAATTTCAAATCCCCCCACCAACCAAAAGATGTCAGCATATAAAAGTTTTATTCTTCCAAAGGTTTAAACATCATTAAACAAATAGCTTCAAACAACGGTTGCAACCCCTTTCTTATTGACAAAACAGTATCCAATAAACGAAAGAACATGGCATTAAATCTCGTGTACCCAATAATAAAAGAGGACAATACACAGAAATACTTTTCATTATCCAATGTTACTGGATTATCTGAAAATATTGCTGAATATTTACAAAATAGTTTCAATTACAACGCAGCTTTTAAAACTACTTATAACTTACTGAAAACAATAAGGATCAAACAAATAAAGTAAATAAATCTCAAGTCCACAAGTTGACTTGCAACGATTGCCCTGTAGTTTATATTGATATGTCAGATGTCAACTGGTGAGGTCGTGTCGACAATTCTCTCCGAGTAAAATAGTAAAAATAATAACAGTAATCAGCCACCGACTACAAGTTGCAAAATTTGGATTTATCGAGCTGATTATCTGGAAATCAGTGGATATTTAAAATAGTTGATATCATCAGAACAAGATGGCAGTTACGTGTACGAAATGTTCGAGACCCATCAGTAGAAATGTTGATTCTATATCGTGCACTAAAAACAGTTCACATAATGTTCATACTGAATGTGTAAATGTCGCTATGGAGGTTTGGGGCAGAGAAAAATGTTGAGTGGTTCGCAAGGATGGCTTTGCTCTGTTTGTTTATCAGATGAGACCGTTCCGCATATCATGAATACTGTAGAAATAAGCATATTAAATGTATCTGAATTGAGATCTATTGTTGGTGATATGGTTGCCAAAGTATTGCAGGAAACCATCTCCAAACATTTGAGGATATAAAGGTTGAAATTATTAACCTCAAAATAGAAATGACCCAGTTGAAAGGTCGGAATGAAAAACTTCTCAATAAACTCGGACATACTCCGCCAATATCGTATGCTGAACGCGTAAACGACAATAAAAAATCCGTTTTGAATACGAATGATTCTTCAAGGAAGATACTACGCAAACAAAATTCAACCTGTGAAAATGAAGGGGTCTCATCAATCTCCTATGTTTCTATTATACAAAAGGAAAGGAATGACAATAACAGGGATCAAAACATCAATATTTCCCAAGGAACACACGACAAAAGAAATGATACTAATAGAAATCTTTTTATCAATAATTCCCAAGTATCTACGGCTAATAGCGCTGGAATTATTTCTGTCGATAGTCATAACTTTAGTTTGGTTGAAAATATACAACGCTATATTGGGCACTTGCAAGGATGATGAGATTATTATAAAACCTGCCCTTAAATTTAAATACTTATATGTCAACTTCATGCTGATATGGAAGTCATTTGAATCAGAATGGTATTACGGATGTTAAATGCATTAATATGAAGTCAAATAGACCAGAGGAATATTCTTCGTTCAAACTCATGGTGCCTGAACATCTTTTTGAAACTCTGAAAAAACCTGAAATTTGGCCTGAAGGAGTGAGACTAAACAATTTTTTATTTTGTTTAACAAAGAAAAATATGGCGGAATGATGAAGAAATATATCATTTTTCATCAAAATTTTCAATACATTGGAAATAGTTTCAACCGACTGGAGTTGTTTATAAGCAAACTTGATGTGACATTTCTCACGATCACAGAGCACTGGAGGAGTAATGGTCATCTTATTCTTCACACATTTCCAAATTATAAATTAGTATAGTCATTTTACCGTGAAAATGGTAGGTAGACACGGAGGCTGCGCGATTTATTGCAGAAGTAGGGTCGTTTGCAAAGTGCGAAACGACAGCAAGTATTCGATCCCGTTTATATTTGAATGTTTCGGCGGTGGAATGTATCATCAATGATAAAAAATGTATTATCATCTGTATTTACTGTCCATGATCTGCCACCTCAGATGTGGAAATTTTCCTTGAAAGAATGCAACATTCTTGTGATGTTGACGAGGGAATCTTGTAAATATGTAATCTCGGGGGATTTCAACATTGACATTTTATTGAATAATTCTTGTTCATAAAAATAAATCTCAATTGTTGAGGGTTTAAACGCAAACTTTATGATTAAGGAGCCTACAAGAATGACACCGACTTCCTCATCATGCATAGTCAATTTAATTACTAATATAGACGAGGAAACAACAGTTGCCGTTTCAGATAAGCATATTTCTCACCATACTGTCCAGATATTTAGTTTTACGGCAGTTAAGTATAAAAATAGCAAGCAAAAAATTCGCTCAATAAATTAATCCACTACTGAAGCTTTTCTGTTTTCATTTTCCCAGGTGGATTGGAGTATGTTTTCATCTGATTTTTGTTCTGGTGTGGACTCTTTTTGGAATAAGTTTCACAAAACATTTGAATAGGTATTCGACAGAACTTTCCCTTAAATTCTCATTGAAAAACATGAGATCAGAATTCCTATTACACCTCATGGTCAACACCTTCGGAATTGTTTGGACGCTTTCTTGTACTGAATTGTTTCAGCCGTTACTATTTGGTAGTTGATCATAATTAAAACAAACTGTAGTTACTATGTCTTACTACCAAAAAAGATATGTTACAGATTTTCTTGTGATTCGAGTTTCGGGATGATGGGATAGTTCATTTCCCGAAACTCGAGTCACAAGAAAATGAGTAATATATCTTTTTGGTAGTAAAACATATCAATTTCTACAATTTGTTTTGATTATGGACGCTTTCTTTGTAATTTCTAGGCATAGTTCTGATTGTGCCGATTTATATAAGAAAGTGAAATTTTTGTATGAAAAGGCGTTACAAAAAATGTACCAAGATCACTTCAGAAAATTAATCTCCACCAGTAAGAATAGGTGCAAAATATCTTGGAACATATTGAATGAATTTACTGATAACATGCGACTAGGGAAAATGTTTTCGATCATATTACAAATCCTGAAGTCCTTGCAAACAATTTAAATCGATATTTCCCTAATGACGATGCAACAAAAAATTGCAAATTGGAAATATTGCAATGTGGTTCATGTATTAATTTCCGAAATGGTAAATCTTTCTATTATTTTCTTGTTTCTGACAGCGATACAAATTGTTGAAAACATGAAAAACAAGAACTCCTGTGGTTTTGATGATATTCCTATATCTCTAATCAAAAAATCTATTCATATTATTGCTGGACCTTTTAGGCATTTCATCAACCGAGCATTTACTGATGGTACATTTCCATCGGCCCTTAAATTAGCTCTGATTAAACCAATTTATAAGAAAGGAGATCTTGATGACATTAAGAACTATCGTATGATGAGCTCGCCCACTTCATTTTCAGAAATTTTCGAAAAGATTTTGCTCGACAGACCGCTCAACTTCTTCCACAAATTTATCGAAAAACCAACATGGGTACCTTGCGAGGCAAAAACACCAGCACTGTTCTTTATGAATTGACTTCTGAAATTCTGGAAGCTTTCAAAAGTAGAGAAGTATTTATTGGACTGTTTTTGGACCTGTCTAAGGCATTCGACAGTGTGAACCATGAAAGGCTTCTCAACAAATTAAATACCTATGATATTCGAGACGCTCATCTGGAATTGTTGAACAGATGAACCTCATGAATAGAATACAGAGAGTTTCTATTGAAACTGGCGGAAGGAATCACTTGTCCAAGAATGAATTGGTAGTTGTGGGTATACCTCAGGGTATTTATCTGGGACCTCTACTGTTTGTGATATACATAAATGATTTACTTGAGTCTTTGTTTTCTTCCATCTCAAGAAGGATAAAAACGATTAAAGTAAAACAACTTAATTTTCGCTAATTCATTTAATTTCACAACAATTGTTTCGTCATGACAACATGACTTCGTCAGGTGAGTATGGTACTAAATTAGAGGAAATTAAGTTATTTTACTTTAATCATCGAGATGTATTTCCGACAAGTAGAGACCGATACAATCAAACAAGGATAAAAATGCTTTTGTTTGCTGTTGACGCAATCGCTTTAGTGCGTAATGGAGATTTAAAATCCAGTATGGAGCAAACTCAGATAGTTTTCGATTTGATAATTGTCTGGTGTGCTCAAAATAGGCTACTTCTAAATGTTAAAAAAACTGAATATATTATTTTCAGGACTACTCAGTTCAAAGAAAGTATTCCAGCAATTGTCTACCTCAACAATACAGAACCCGATATAGCAGAATCAACCTAGTTTTTGGGAATGTATCTAGACTGCTTTTTGAACTGGCATAGAAGACTAATGCAAACCTTCGTGCGGATCGTGGGTAATATGAACAAACAAGCAAAAGCTTATAACCCTGCCTCCACGTCAGGGTTATTCACCATTTTATTCACCTTATTCAGTTCATCGTTGCCCGCTCCGACAAGTTAGAGTACGAGCTGTACGCAAATAAAGAGTAGGTGCAGAGCTCGTTGCTAATCTTGAACAATATCTTCGATAGCAGATAGGACGAATCCATCCTGTTGATCAATAGTCTCTGAGCAAACCTTATACACTGATTCGCCTGCCCAGCATGATAATATTCTCATTTCATAGCACCTCGCTCGTGATATATGCCAGCCCGCTTAGACAACACAAACCTGAAAATTTTTCTGTGAATGCGCCGCACTGATAGTCAATGAAAGTCATAAATAGCAACAATATTACTGCATACTTTCTGATGATAAGCGTCAAATAGAAACTGCTCCAAACCGATAGATAACTGAAGTCCCTGCTACATCTTAAGACAAAACTGACTCCAAGATCATATATTCTATCTGTATTGCTATTATAGTTGTCATGTATATGACAGTTATAAGTCAACGTATGTGTTGCAGCTGAAAGTGCGCAAGTGCGTAAAATGCATATTAGCTGGTTAATGGCCGAATATTGTGTTGAGGCTATCATCTTGGAAGGATCCATTGACCATACAATATTGTTAATTTATATACTGAATTGTTTCAGCCGTTACTATTTGGTAGTTGATCATAATTAAAACAAATTGTAGAAATTACCATGCTTTACTACCAAAAAAGGTATATTACACATTTTCTTGTGACTCGAGTTTCGGGAAATGAACTATCCCATCATCAGACAACTGAAGACGTAACAGTTGTACAGAGGTATTCAAACAAAAGTGATAAATATTTTGAATAATTCAATAGATTCTAGATAACACCTAAGAGTCGTACACAGGTTTACAAGCGGAACGCGATATACAACAAAATAATGTAAAAATAATGAATGACTGTACGGAGCTTTGTAACCCCAAAAATTATTTGAGATATTTAAATGGGTACCATCTATTTAACAACCTTCTTTGTCGATTGCCAACATTCCGATATCTGTTAGAAGGCCCCTTTTTTTAACCCGTTTTTTTTATCACGATCCGCTTGTAAACCTCTGTACCACTATAAGGTGTTATATAGAATCTATTGAAATATTCAAAATATTTATCACTTTTCTTTGAATATCTCTGTACCAATGTTAGGTCTTCAGTTGTCTGATGATGGGATAGTTCATTGCCGAAACTCGAGTCACAAGAAAATGTGTAATATATCATTTTTGGTAGTAAAACATAGTAATTTCTACAATTTGTTTTAATTGTAAATTTTTGTGAATTTCCAAGTTTGAAAGCTAATCTCACAGGCAAGTTTACTAGATAGAACGCCTCGCTCTCTCTCTCTAACCACAGTAAGTCTAACATATATGTACAGTTCATATTGTTAAGTTTCTTATATATTAGGCTAACCGTAATTTCTAATTTGTGAATAAATGTTTGAAGTGACTTTGTGTGTTTTAATATTGTCATGTTGCAACAATTAGAAATCGACAGATTAAGAGCATAATATCGCATTTAGTGAACGAAAAAATTTCTAAATGAGTAGAAATTGTTAAGAGGTGTTCACATATCGCTTTCGTGGACCAGAAGCAGTTAGACCCCAGTACCAAGTATTTTGACGTAAACCAGGTTACGCCGCAACCAGATGTGACCTACTGAATTTAACTTTAAAATATTTCTCCATATTCAACATGAGCTTGTTGCATAAACACAAACTATGAATATACTCTGAGCTTGACTGGAGCAGCATCAAACCATCAGCACCGCGTATTCTCAAGTATATCTTCAAGTTATCGACAATAGCTAAAACTGAACATTTAAGAGAATTAAGAAGATCATTTATATAGATGATAAATATTAAGGGTTCAAAGTTGATCCCTTGGGTACTTCACATAAAAAAAATATAATCAAGTAATTCATAACCATTGTAGAAGATATAATTCAAACTACCCTGCCAGTATGATTTGATGAGCTTCACATATGCCGGAATAGAACTGAAGACCGAAAGTTTCTTCAATAGAATATCATGATCGACAGTGTCGAAGGCTCGTGATAACTCAATATACACTACATCAACTTGACCTCCATCATATAAACATTCAGTAATATACTGTGAGGTTGTTGTCCAGTTGGTTGAGTAGTTTTTTCTCTAATAAATTCGTTTAGCTCTGTAAACAAATATGAACCTACATACATATCTCCATACAACAGCTCCTCATAGACCTTCGAAAAATTGGATGAAATCGAAATTGGTCTGAATTATTCAATCTCGGAAGTATCCCCCTCTTGAACATAGAAACAACACATGCTTTCTTTCAATTATCAGGGAAAATACATGTTCTTAAACTCAAACTCTACATATAATAAAGAGGCTTGGCGAGCACGAAACTGTAATCTTTTATGGCATTCGATCATTTGGTACAAAAGTTGACATAGTCAGAGTACACAAACTATGTTGTTTACATTTCAGATAAATGACAAGTACTTAATAGAGAGCTTAATGATGATACTTCAAATTGAAGGTATTGTCAGATGAAACAATGAAATAATAAATTAGTAGCAGTAGCGACATCTGTTATCAAAACCGCATTAACTTCTTTTTACTCCTAATAATTACTTCTTTCTAGTACCTGCCATTCAATTCATTCAATAAATTCAAGAATTGAATTCAAAAGATACAGATGAATTTCTTTTGGAAATACTGAATACATAAGTATTTTCAATGCCTGTGTTTTATTATGGCAAATTGTAATTATTTTCATTATTCAAGTTTACTCACGTAGTTAATTAGTTGTTCGTAAGTTACCAAAAAATTGTGGTGAAAATGTTGAAAATAATAGATAGAAAAGACTGATTCATTTCTCAAGGAAAATAAGAACTACTTGTAAAAATTTTGCAGCGATTTTTTTTGAAGTGTTGGATTTCAACAGGTGCGCTTTATCTTTTCAGAACTTCCCAATTTATTAAGCAATAAATCATGGTTGTTTTTGTTTCCCTGCTCTGACATAATACTCTGAATAATGAGAATGATATTTATGCTGAATTTTTACTCATCGAAAATTGTCTTCTGAGTATATCATCAAGTAGGACGAAATGTAGAGTTGAAGGAAGCCGAACAGATGTGCCTTGAAACTCAGATATTATTCGAAGAAATAATCTCAAGTTTACTCTTACTTGCATAAATGAAGCAGAAGCAAAATTTATGATGTCAGCTCTTTTTTTTAAGAGCTGTGTGAAGAGATATTTTTACAATTACCCCAATAAGAGCATTTATATATGAATGATTATATCTATCGTTTTGTTGATCTTTATTTTGATTTCACTATCCTGAAAATTTTTCTACTTCTCAAAATGGTTGATTTAAACACTTACTACCTCCCAACTACAAGTTCGAGAGTTAATCAATTTGTTAATCAATTTAGTTAATTTGGATTTGTGCTATCAACTTACGCAAAAATAAGAAAATTATATTTTTTCTAAAAATTTATGATAAATAACGATATGCTTTGGGGAAAACCAAAGATTTGAAGCAGAAAATTCAAAAAGTTATAGTGGACGTCTCATTGTATTATTATATTTCCTTAAAATGAAGAGGTGGCATCTTCGACCGATTTCAAGTAAATATCCGAGTCCAAAGATTGAAAGAATTTTTGCATCCAAGGAAAATGTTGAGGTTATTATACACGCTGCGCTTCTCGAAAAAATGTGAAATACATTGAAAAGAAGAAATTATTCTTAAGTGGTGAAACATTTATTGTAGGATCTGAATTGTGATATATAGTATCCACCATTCTCTTCTTTTCGATTAGCATCTTTTTCAGAAAACTCACCCCAAAATTCCTTCAATTTTCCACTCTTGACAAAGCGTGTCCGGTTATGACTACTTGGTATATACTTGTTCGACGCCTCAAATTTCAAAATAGTTTGAATGTTTTCCCTCTTTTTCGTTAGAAGTAATGTATCATTTCCCACCTGTTTTTATGTGTTATAATATATACATTTAAATAACTAAATAAATAATTATTATTATTTTAGTAATCACCCGTGTGGCTTTTACATAATGTTGGCATCAAATTATACACAACATTTCTACTGTAAAGTCATATCCCTACATGCTATATAAATGAGGAAGAGAAATGCATTTGATTTTGGTTAAAAACTTTCAGGTTTTTACCTCTTTATTACTATTATTATTATCATTTTTATAGTTGTTATTCAATTTCTCGATGAACGTCTAAGACGTCTAAGTAAATTATGGAAGTACAAGTACCTTCTGACTGTTGCGAAAGTTGAGCGCCTCCACACTCATGCTGGTGAAGTCTTCAGTGATCCCACACAATCTCTCATTGTGATATTACTGAAATATAGTTTCGAATTATTTTAAAACTAAAATCTCATTTGCAAAATTGACTTTCTGTCACAAAAAGACTGAGACAATCTGATAAGCAATAAAATTACTGAAATAACAAAAAATCATGACTATGTATAATAATAATTTATCAACAGTAACATAGATGTCCAGTTTTCAAATCGAAGTTGGTCCGCAATGACAGAAACGAAAATTCTGAATGAGAATGAAGGAGATTAAAGAATATACACCAAATTTTGTTCATTAGCGATTTGAAAATTATACTAGAAATGTTAAATGAACGTTTTGTTGAATATTTTACTAATTCTCCTAGGAAGGCAAATTTTACCTTCTGTTATCATTAGTTATCAAAATAAACATGACTAATTGTACACATTTTTGCCGAATCAACGTCATAACGAACCATTCACTATGTTATAGGAAGGAAATGTTTGGGCACAATCATATCATTATAATTATAAGGATATTTTTATGTAACCCATTTTTATAGCCCGAGAATGCATTACGATCCAACAGTCTAAAAGGAATATTCAACAAATAGAAGCAATAGGCAGAAAACTATCAAATTCTTTGAAAATATTTCCAATGAAAGTATGCCAATTATTCGGATTTATGTCAGATGGTACAATTCGGTTTTGGCACTCTATTTGTAACCATATCGCATTTTATACTACTCCTGGTATACACACGTTGTTCGGATTCAATGGAAATGATTTTCAAGAAGTTATTTCAACAAACTGAAAAAACTTTATATCAACCTAAGTTCTGAAATTCTTCCCTGGAAAAATTTAGCCCCTTCCTCATAATCCTCAAAAACCTGCTTTTTGGGGATTATTTTGTTGCAATTTGGCAAATATATGAGACATTCAGTATGCAGGAGATTTTGGATGGGCCAAATAGTTGGATGATAACAAGAAATACTAATTTCTATCATTGGTTTTATCTACACCAATTTTGTAGATAATTTTGGAAATTTCATAGAATTTCTTCTAATTCTTCAGTTCGTGAAATGATTGAATTTGTAATCAAAGAGTTAGATTGAACAAACATTTTTATGGGAAAAAAATACAAGTTTAAAGGGGTGCGAAGTACAAGTATGGAGGAAAAAAGATTTTATGACAAAAACCATTGACAAAGTGACAAATTTTGGATTAAAAATCAGTGGCTATGTTAGAATAAAACACATAATTAAACTTCTTCATATCGAAAATGGAGCTCCATAATGCTTTCAAATGAGAGAATCCTCTTTTCATATTGAAAATTCAATAAGATCAAGAATTAGCAATTATTTTATGAATCCCCCCAATTATCTTCACCACTGGTAGAATTTAGTATATTTTCTTATAACCAAATTATTTCACTCATCTAAAAATCCCATGTACAAAATTTTGAACGCATCTATCAAATTTACTCATAAACAACAAAATCGAAAAATACAGGTTTTGGGGAGTCTTGATGAAGAGGCTTTAATGACTCAGCTATGATTTTGAGGACCTTGGTATGAAGATTTTTCCATTTAGAACATCTAGCATCACATCGTCGGAGAATATATATATAAGTTAGATCAGACAACTTATCAAAACGGAAAAATCTAAATATTGGATGGATCAGAGTGGACCGTTACTTTGTGTTAGTTTATTTTAATTGGAATGAAGTGAGAAATTACTTTGTTTTCTATCACTTTTATCTGAGGATATTTGGAAAATATGTACGTGTTACGCCTGTTGTCCAATTGTCCCATGATATGCATAGTGATCAGTTAACCGACGCCTCATCTCTATAGTACAGGCTGATATGACCGAAGACACCCGATCTTCAGACGAAGGGGAGAGATGCCGCTTACGCTGCAGTTACACTGCTACGGTATAGATTTACCTTCCACATTGTATTTTTACTTAAAATGAATCAACCTACGTGAAATTCTCAAATCGTTCACCTTATACATGCACCAGTATGTGAAGTGAAGATAAAATTTGATAAACACGAGAGTTATAGAAAATTATAGAAGCGCTATGTAAAATTCAAATAGACAAATATAATAACAGGAATATTTGTAACCTTCACATATTTCATTTTGAAAGAAAGAAAAATTGAGTTTTTATTGCTTCAGAAAACTGACTCGAGGTTTTCGAGAGATGATAAACTATTCAAAAAAAGGCACAAAGATTCATGAATCATGAAGGAAACTCATGGAATGAGGAAACTGATAGAAAATATATCTCACTTTCCTTGCATCAAGACAAGTTGAAAACTCTTTTGCCTGAAATTTTTTTTTATTAACAAATCTTCACCTCAAATATGCAAAATTTAAATTAGAATATGATACATCTACCAAAGTAATGATTGAAAATCATAATTTGCGAGCACACCAGTTTATTTCAAATAATGAGAAAAAATACCATCAACATCAAAAAATAAATATCATCAAAATCAATTAAAAAGGGGAACTTGTTGAATAATAAATGAAGTTAACTCAATTAGATAAAATTTGATCTTTGTTCAAATCACAGAAGCTGAGCACGGTTGAACTAAATTCTGGAATTCATACATATTTCAAAAAACTGAGCAAGACATAAATGAAAAATTAAAAAAAAATTGATTCTATATACACAAATAAAAATTATTTTGTGTATTCGGTTCATTCGAAATGTTCCATTTGAATATAAAAGCAATAATATCTGTAAATTTTATATATTCACAAAAAATTGATATTGTTTAAAAAAACTGAGTTTTCATTTGTATATGTAGGGAAATTTTGTTCAAAAAATGCACAGAATTCTAGGAAAATTTAAAAAATTAAAATTTAGAAATTGATAAAAAATTTAATCAACATTTCCAAAGATCAAGACAGATTGAAAACTGTTTCGCATGACTGACCTTTTGAACCAGAATCTGAAGAATTTAATTTGAAATATAGTACTACAAAAACAATACCTGAAAAAAGTTTGAATGAAATCTCATTCAAGGTTGCAACTTTGCCAATGGCAAATCAAGCCTTGATGCCCCCTGTTATCCAGTTAGGTTGATTTGCCATTGGCAAAGTTGCAACCCTACTGGATAACAGGGCATCAAGTGCGAGACAAAACTAATTTGTGAGATGCCCCTAAAAAGAATATAAATATAAATTCTACTTAATTTAATTTATGTACTAGTATAAATTTATGCGAATAATTGTAAACTAAGACATGCTACTTTTTATATATACTATATTCCAAAAACAAACAACGTGAAATAAATATAGCATAATGAATGAACAGCTTCAACAAAATACAGATATCAAAATGAATGAAACTATTTAATACTATAAAATAACTAAAACTACTCAACAAAGTAAGAACAATCAAAAACGATAATAATCTGATGAATGATACATTTTTTGAAAAAACCTCATTCCGAATAAAATAGGTGTTCATATTATAGTGAAACTGAATAGAATGGAATATCACATTCTTATAAATAATAAAATAAAATAATTTTCATTCATATAAACCATTCATATAAGTACTTTTCTTGCTTTGGCTGTGGTAAATTTTTCTACTTCATAATAATAATGGGGTAATTGGGTAAATCAGTTTCGATAAACAAAATTGCCAATACATTTGACTTCGGTTGGGATAAACTAATCCTTGAGTAACTTTTAACTCTCTTGAGTACCGAAACAAAATATTTCACCACTAGCATAACATAACATATGGGCATAGTCAAAAAAAAGTTTGTGAATACTTTCTACGTTTGGAAATATAGACTGTAATCTGTCGATCAATAGTTTGTAGGACTAGTAGTATTCACCTCCTTGAGTAATTTCATAAATTGTAGAATTCCCTTTTCAAATTGAATTAATCTCTGTTATATTTTGTTAAAAGTTTTCCACTTAATATAATAATTTCATTCTCAGAAATAATCTGATCAAAAAATATCAGAAATTATTCGCAACGTACTCCTGCATTCCCGGTATCCAACTCCATGACCGGTGCAGCACAAAAAAACACTGTGTACATTAATTATGAAGGCATTATCATCAGTAAATTGTATTTCATATTCAATCGTCTCATCGAAATTCATTTTATTTTTCGACCTCTTTTTCTCTCATCTCGAAAATCTTTGTTGTCTGTCAACTTAGTGCATCTGCCTCAATTGTTTCAAAATTGTTTCTTAAATCCTTAATGAATGCCGAAAGTGATTTGGGCAGGTTTCTATCCATAAATAAATTGCAGTGAGCATTTTAGGGAGACTTACTGGTTGCATTTAAACGATGCAATAACGTAATCCAAAGAAACGTCATGAGGGCTGTTTCATAGTAGTCAAATAATTTGCTCACCTTTTTCACTTCGACTTTGCCCATAGGTTTTTGGTCACAACTTACATTCAATTGAATTAGAACCCCTCTAATATCTCTGTAGCTTTCAGTTAAGGCACAAACTGCATCAGCGCTTGATGAACATCTTGTGTCACAAATTCTCTTCAATTGTTCAGCTTTGTCAGTCTAACTATTATTTAATCTTCTTTTTGAGACAGAGGAATACAAATAAAATTTTTTAAGGAAACAGAAATAATGTATAGCAGAAGGATAGGATTGGACTGTTGAGTTTCTCACTGAATTAAGAGAATGACTGTCACAAGCTATGTAAAACTCAGTTGGACAGTGCTCATTTAGTCGGGCTTGCAATCCCATATACAGATATACAGTATGGTCCAACGGAAACTTAACACCTCGATTTTTCTGCTTTAAAATGAAAATGTGGAAAATCGCTCGGACCCGTCAATTTCTGATTCGACGGGGAATAACTTTTCTGCTCTTCGCATCCCCGTAACTGAAACCCCTTAACGGGTGAGAGTACAACTCCTTGGTTTTAAATAGGGACGAGGAGTGTTGCGTTACCTTATTTTGAAGATCATATCGAGTACTATCCGATCCTGAATTTTCGCTTCAAAATGACACAAAATAGTGGAAGAGTACTTACTTATGTAATTAGTTTATTAAATGCTGGAAATGGGCACCATTCACTTCTATTTAGTAATGTAAATTTTGCTGAAAACGTTGACGTACGTTACTCAAGATTTCTGGTATAATTTGACCGCATTGATTAATGTTCCGACTTCGCAAATCATCCAGTGATTCTGGCTGGCTAGCGTAAATCTAGGATTTCAGGTGACTCCATAGAAAAAAATCAGGTCGAGCCAGATCAGGTGATCTGGGTGACCACTCAATATGTCACCTTCTTCCAATCCATGAGTAAAATTTTCATTTCAGAACTGACGCACTGGTTGAACAAAATGAGGTGGTGCGCCATCTTGTTGGAAAATGATCGTTTCATGGTCTTTTCCATTTCGCAATACTTACACGAGGGCTGGACAAATAGCGTTCTCCAACAGATCTGAATAAATTTGCACAGTGAGATTACCGGGTATAAAAAAAGTCCGATTATGGGATTTCCATAAATACCCTCCCAAAAATTTAATTTTTTGGGACGCTGAGTATGCACCTCACGAAATAATCTTGGATTTTTATTTGACCAATACCGACAGTTATGCCCGTTTACAATGCAGTTAAGGTAAAACGAACACTCGTCCGAAAAACAAATAGATATGTAGTTTTGATTGCCTTTAATCATTTCACTGACCACTTCACAGAACTGGAGTCGGCGATCGGGATCATCCTCATTCAGTTCCTGAACTAAACATAACGTATAAGGATGGAATTTATGTTGTTTCAGGATTCCCATGATTGTTGTGCGTGAAACACCAGATACATCTGACAATTTACTAGTACTCGAGGACGGATCCATTGCTACATGACCTAAGACAGCCACTTCCCTGCACTCGTCTGATTCATGAACCCCCTTTTTGTCTCTGTCTGAACCAGTAGCGTCAAATTTGGCAACGAGTTGCACAAAGTAAGCAGGAGATACATTTTTTCCAGGATGTCGTTTGTTAAATAAAGCCGTTGTTGTTCGCGCAGAGTCGTTATTTGAAACAAATAACTTTCCACCCTTTCTTCTACGGACCGCACCATTTTAATTCCACTACAAATTTACAATCGCTGTGACACACTTGTAATGTTCTTAAAAAATCACGATAGACTAAGGTAAATCGAAAACATGGTCCGTCTATATTTTTGGACAAGAAATTAATAAATATTTGATTGATTCGGTCTCTACTTGGTGGAAAATCATTTTAATTGAAAAATACATAGGGGACAGTATTTTATTTAAACAAAAATGTTTGTACTTCAATAATTGTTTCACCACGATGTGGCTTCTTCAGTGGCTGATGGTATTCAGTGTAACCGAGTTTAAATACATTGTTAAGTACGTGTACAAATAATGGAAGCACAAGTTATAAAATCTCAAGGTATTAATTGGAGTTTGGCGCTAAAAATGTTGAATCTTGAAATGTTTCAATTATAACGCAGCTTTTAAGACCATTAATAACCGTAGTACCTACATAAAAACAATAAATATCGAACAAATAAAGAAAATAAATCTGGAGTCTACAAGTTGACTTGCAAAGATTGCCCTTTAGTATACATTGGCCAGACAGGTAGATCATTCAAGAAACGCGTCGAAGAACACCAAAGGAATTATATATCCGATTCTGTACATTCGACATATGCTGATCATCTTAAGGAATTCAGGCATAATTTCAACAATTATTCTGAAATTATCCACGTTGAAAGCGAAAGTTCTGGATTAACACTTTAAGAATTTGTTGAAACCAACAAGTACAGTGCCCGTAAAATACTTTTGAACGAACAAACAGATGTTGTTACGTCTCCATTACTGAATATCTTTCCTTAATGACACTTATAACGGCAAACTCCAATAAACACCTCAAGTTCTTATGACTTGCGCTTCCATTATTTGGTCACGTACCTAACAATGTATTTAAACTCGGTTACACTGAATACCATCAGCTAGCACAATGTAAACACCTGAAGGAGCCACATCATGGTGAAACAATTGTTGTAGTACGAGGGTGGTTCAAATATGACCGAGACACGTTTATTTATTATTGAAAAAAATTACAAAAAATCACATTTTCTCTAGGTAATTCCCCTCACTATTTACACGTTTTGTCCACCTTTCCGGAAGATTTTTGATGCCGGTATCGAAAAATTCCTTCGGCAATTCGGACAGCCATGTGCGCACGAACTCTTCTACTTTGTCGTCGGTGTTGAATTTTTGACCTTCGAGGACCTCTTTCAGTGGTACAAACAAGTGGTAGTCGCAGGGCGATAAATCTGGACTTTAGGGGGGGGGGGTGTTCCAGTACCTTCCACCCCAATTCCGATATTGTATCGAGCGTGAGACGCGCGGTATGAGGGCGCGCCTTATCCTAGAGCAGAATCGCACTTCGTGCCAGAATGCTCCTCCGTTTTGAGCGATAAACGGGTTTCACGTGTGTTTTCAGGTTAGAGTAGTATGCAGCATTGATGGCACGTTGAGTGCGCAGGAAATCGACGTACAGCACGCCCTGCCGGTCCCAGAATACAGTACACATTACCTTACCTGCGGACCAGGTTGTCTTCGCTTTGACTGGCGCCCCTTTCTCCTTCTTTCTCCACTCTTCACTTCACACCTTGGTTTCGGGAGTGTTATAGTGTACCCATTCTATAGTCAAGAGTCGCGTTAAAAAGCCGTTCCCCTCCTTCTCGTATCAAGAGTAGACTAATTCAAGTAGAAGTTGCCGTACGAGGCATACCTCTCTGTTTCAATTTCAAGCCATCTTCAGGGCAAATAGCTCTTAACTGGAAATAATAAAATATTGTCTTACAAACAGTATTCTTTCATTTCAACGTAGCAGATAAAAGTTCATTTACAATCATTACAAAGTTTATATTCGCATTTACTTTAACTTTCCAAGGAATATCCTCACTTGATAATACATAACGCAAAAGAAGGTCTGGAAGTGAATGTATTATCAACATAATTTGTTCGCAATTTTATAGTAATTGTGAAAAGTGAATCGAAAAGTGTCCCAACAGTGAAAGTGAACAACGGTGAAAAAGCTATTCGATATGCTCCTCTACGAGCAATAAATTCCTCAATTTTTGGGTGAAACAACTCAAAATTATACATTGTGATGAATGTATTTAGGCTGCAAATAAACCATTAGAGTCTAATATACATTTTTCTTGAACCCCATTTGAAAGTATGCTTATGGTAGAATTTGCATACTACTTGATTGATATTAATCAATTACTAGCAAGAATTCGAAAAGGTATCTCTACATACCAAGCAATTCTTTCATTGCTCCATACGAGCTGGATTTATATTCCACATCCTATTACTCCAGCAGGTTATAAGATTCCACACCTGATCGAGACCAGCTGAATCTTTTCACATCATGGTCCTTGGAAATCTCAAGAACGAGAAAACAAGTCCTTGGAAATATAGCAGTTGAAATTGCAGACATACTGTTCTAATTCATGCCGTGACGAATCAACTGATAAGAAATACACAGGTATTTGTTGTTTCGAATATATCTCTGCATATTTTAAAATCATTCTCGATTACCACATTTTCATTATCTAGCTTTATCGGATATTGATTCTTATACTTAAATTTCTACATATTTATATTCTCATTTCACTTATTTTCTAAAACACAACTGTTGAATGTATATCAAGTTTCATGTATATTCTCTAATAATTTACATCGCTGTAAAATAGTTGTTTTAGAAATCGTTTTACTCATTAATTTTATTTTAATTCAACTTCGTCTTTCATTCTGTTTTCATCACTAAGAAATTGTTATTTTCATCACTTATCTAACAATGGAAGGTTTCGTAGTTGAAAGAAACAATGCCAAGTCCGTACTCACCCAAGCCACTTCATGGCTAGATAAAAATAAAGAATCTTACTCTGACGAATCAATAATGACTGTTCACAAGAAATTACTCAAAAATTCACTTACAAGCGAACTCTCAAGCTCAAAATTTAACATATGAGTAACTAGCATTTAAATATCCGAAAATAAAGTACAGTGACCCAGCAACCCTCGATCCCCTACAATTCACATCGACAAGGTAACGAAACATCACTGCCCCCTCTGAGCTCAGTAGGTCTGATCTCCCCTTTCAGTAGGTCTAATCTCGAAAACCACCTGAAAAGAAACATAGGAGATGCACATCTCACAACTCAATACCATGTTAACTCAAATCGAAGCCATTTTAAACTCTCGCTCCGTTTGTTCCTTGTCTAATGATCATACCAATCTAGACCACTTAATCTCTGGACAATTTCTTATTGGAACCAGTCTTACTGCATATCTTAGAGGTAGTCCGTGTCCCTGAAAAGAGGTTGTACTTATTTCAAAAATGCAATAGAATTCAGCAATCATTTTGAAAACGATAGTCTGTTGAGTATCTGAACTCATTACATAACAGACCCAAATGGCTTCACCCATTGAAAAACCTACAAGTCAATGATCTGTTCTTATTAGAGGAATATTACGTCTCTCCTCTTAATTGGCCTAGAGCCAGAATAGTCGAAAACTTCCCGCGCTCTAATGTTAGAGTTAGAGTTGTAAGAATTCAAACACGCGATGGAAACTTTAGACGTCCCATCACCCAACTTTGCCTCTTATAGGACTCGAAAAACCAGGATACAACAAAAGGTTGTTTTTTTTAATCACACTCCCTTCTCTTGAAATTCCAAATCATCCAAGGTATCATCTGGTGTTTTGGACGAATCCGTCCAACACGGGGACACACGTGAATTCTACCATTTAATGTATTGGCATGTGAGCGTAGCTCTTTCACCAAGTGACTAGTTAGCAGTCTCCACAGTCTGCCCCAAGAGGCAGAAAGTGTTACGTCTCATCATCGCGCATGGCGAGAACCACTTCAAAGAGCTGAACCCACCAGCTTCCAGTTTGGGCTTCAATTCGAAAACCTACAACTGTATTACTGGTAGCAGCGAAACAGTATCCAACCTCTATTGGTTCTGCATGGTCAGTACCCGAGCTGTTTGGGACCCAACTCACACGTTGCAGGGGCTTTTTATTCATCCATCCGAACGCAGTTCCATGAACCAAGATAGTCTCAAGATTGATGCCTCAATTGATCCTGGTACGAGCACCGTCAATACGTCCTGTACACCAAGAACCACGAACCCTTGTGAAGTTATTCAATCGATCCTGGCTTCAACTACGAACGAATAAGCCGTATAGTCGAGATCTACAAACCCCAGAAACGTCTGGCAATCGATCCGAGATCAGGACGAGGCCGCTTGAACCGTCAAGTCCCGTTAAACCCTGAAGCATTTTTCGCGACATCATGAACATGAGTGTCTGTGAGCAGATAGAAGGAATACCCTCCTAGTCCAGCATGCGGACTTTCAACAACTGTCACCTCGAGTCCGATACCAATTGGGTAACCAGGTCGTACGAATACTTCCTGAGGGCATCCACCTGCCCAAGGGAATGCAGTATGCTACATAACGCAAAGAGCCATTGGACAGAGAAATCCGGAGATTTACTGCAATAGGGTAGAGTACGTTAGTTTTAAGGTAGAGGTTCTGTACTGCGACGGACTTCCTTGTCACTGAGTTGATCAACGCAATAAGATCAATTACAATATATAACTCACCTTTAGGACCTCATGGCCTCCTCGTTTGAACACACTAACTTTAAAATCCAAGATATTCTATGTTCGTCACAAAAATCACACAAAGTTGTAAGGTTATATTATGGTCTTTAGTAAAACCACATGATATAATGAGGTTTTTAAACTTGATATAATTATACATTATATATAAAACTAATAATAAGAAGAGGTTTTCAATTGATAGAAGGATTTTTAGAAAATTTGAATATCAAAACAGATTTCATCTGTTAGTCTCCTACAATTTTAATTCCAAAATATATTTTTTTAAATTAAAATTAGGGTACTAACAGATTAAATCTGTTTTGATATTCAAATTTTGTAATAATCCTTCTACCAAGTGAAAACCTCTTCTTATTATTTATTTGATCAAAAACAATAGTATTTAAATCCCTTAGGCTTAATTTCAATATTAGAAATATTGTGTAACACAAGATAAAAAATTTATGATTAATTTGTCAGTTCAAATCACTCTATAAGTCTATATATAATGAGTGTGGATAGCTCAGTGGGAGAGCATCGGATTCGTGAGCGGGAGGTCCGGGTTCAAATCCTGTTCAGGTGGAAAAGAAATTTTCTAGTTGAACGGGTGCCAACATTTCACTGTTGGGTCAAAAATTAACAGTGCTGTGACCTGAAGTGGCGCAAGATCGCAGTAACAAAGCCTACCTAGAACACAACTGAACTCCTAACTCGCACAAGCTGAAATAGCTTTTGAGGAATCTTCATAGAAGATCTAGAAGTGTCAGGATAATAATAATAATAATATAACGAAGAAAACATAAACTGAAAATTAAAAGCTGTTTCGAACAAAAATAATACTATTTATTTTTACAAACATATGCAGAAAGGGATACAAATAACTATCAATTCATAGGAATACCGATAAAGAAGAATATGTTATATCCCTTGTCTTCGCATATTTTTCTATATCGGTTTTTCAGTAAATTGGTGGTTATTTGGATTCGGACCGATCGGATGGTCTACTCGAAGTCCCGACTTTATACCACTAGACTTCTGTTGGGGTGTTTCAAAAGATATGATTTTTACAACTGCAATTCATACTCGTGACGAGCTTATCAAAACAGAACATAACTGCTGCAATATGGAAAAGCAAAGGCAGGCGACGGGTCAGTTACGGAAAGAGATTGATACTATACAAAAAACGATGTAGGCTTTGCATTAGAGAAGCTGGCAGGTAGTTTTGAACATTTTTTGTGATGAGTTTCAAAGTTGTATGAGTAATAAAGAATGTCGTGAATACTAATTTGTCCTCAAGTGGTGTATCTCACTCTATGTACTTTCACAATAGATCTATATCGTCCGATCAAAATGAGGATTCAATATAATGTATTTATTATACGTAGTTGAAAAGTTTTATAAATGAGACAATATTTGCACATAATTTCTATGGCGGTTTAAGGGACGGAATTTAGAGTAAAATTCGTTATGACAGAAATTTTTGTTTCCGTAACGACACTATAATACGTATTTCATACAAATCTCCATGAAACCATCCTTATCTGCGGATAATTTTCCGCTCTATCTAATGAACACTAAATTTTGATTAAAATAACAATTTTCAAGCTGTACTAGGTTTTCAATGATAAAATTGTGAAACAGTTCAAAATAGTAGAAAGAATAATCGGACCATACTCTATGGAAACTTTTGTTTTGAAAATTGCCTGTAGTATCACCTTGTAAAATTTTCTCAGATATAACTCGAGAGCTCTGCAAAGTAAGTGATTCAGACTGACACTCTAAGAATCACTTAAATTCGATAGACATAATTCTTGAATAACCAAACAGTTGTCAACAAGTATACTGTTTCTAAATATCTTTCATGTAATTTAGAAATAGCTGCGTCAAACCTCAAATTAATGATTTGGTAAGTCACCTTTATCTTCTTATCTTTTATTCTTATAAGTAGCAAACCACAATAGTTTGTTTTATTTTCTTCATGTAGTTTGATACACCTTATCAGTTCAGATGTAGAACCCGTAAAGTCAAAGTGTTGTGAAACAATTGTTGCTCGTTAATAAAATATTTGCGAAAATTGACTTCTATTTACTATAAAATGAAAATAAGTTTCCATTAAGTAAAGACGGAATTCGTTGAATATAAAATAATGTTTATTTCCAGGCTCTTCAATCTATTCGGCGATAGCTTCCATTAATTCACAATGTTGAATAACACACTGGTCATGTGTCTGTGTCATTATTTGAAAGATCTTTCAATTCTTGGAATGATACTTCCATAAATAAAAAATTTCACAGAATTCTGATTTCACAATGACTTTCACCCAGTCAAATTAGCACTTTAGTGTCATTTAAGATTTTGCTTCATGTATGTCACCGGAAAGAAAGATCGGGGAGAGATGAAACGTACACTGTTTTGGTTCTCCCTTTGAACCTCCTGAATGGATTTTCCTTCTTTTTGTATCGAGTGCCGGATTACCCTGTACGCTTAGTAGGCTTGAGCGTAGGACCTCGATGCTCACATCTTGTCAATATTTTTCAGAATGAAAATTTGGTTTTTGTGATGAATGAAAATTTTTCTCTTTGCTCCCTTAGACTGTTTCATTTTATAAGCAGCGATTACACGTAAATTGTCACAGTCACACGAAACGCAATTGAATGACTAAGAAAATACCTAGATAATTTTCTAACCCTAATTAGGGAATGTCTGCCTACTATAAATTTCGGCAACAATGGATACCGAATCGGGATTCCCAATGTTTACAAATTCCTCGTAACACAATAAATCTGTAGGCATTTCTTTTGAAGTCTAGGGAGAGCCGAATTGATGTTGAGTCGAAATGGTTGCAAAGTGAAAAACACTTGTTCTAAATATTTTTCGAATTCATATTTCATAATCCAAAGAAATATTGCAAGTGTACATAACAACGGAAGAATATAGTTTATTCTTTTTTATACTTTCATTTCATGTGAGATATTGTTGAAAACTCAAAAGGTTTGGTATAAAAGAATTTTTTCTATTTATGTTTGTATTTGTTTTCTTAACCGAAATATTCTCATTCAACGATGAAAGGTAAGCTTTACAGTTTCAGTTTCATATTTGCGAAATAACATTATTCCACAATTCCAGCATTGAGTAATTCCATTTGAGCGATGATAGAACAGACTGGTCAAATTTATTTTCATTTAAATATTTTAATATTAGCCTTCTACATATTTAAATCCAAAAAATTATATTTAATAATTATAACTTCAGGAATTAAATTAATGTCATATAAGTACCACTTATATCAAACGACATATGAAATAAACATTCATTATAAGACATCCAAATGATATAACAAAATCCAATGAATAAGAATTGTTAACCAAAATCCTATAAATTAAATATTTTGAGTGGACAAAAATTTTGTTTTTGCTGATCAATCCTATGAAAACAAATATCTTTCAAAAATGTTCAACAAAATCTTAAGAATTTCATCATAAAACTATCTTACTTAGAATATTCAATATTATTGGATATCTAACTAAGTTACTCTCTATATTATCTCAAGATATGTAAAAAACATTAGTGAAAAACAAGTTTTAAGAGAGACTTTGCTTCGTACTCAAATAGTTCATATTCAATAAATATTGATCAGCAGAAATTAAATTTTGTCTACTCAAAATATTTAGTTCATAGGATTTTGGTTAACAATTTTTATTTATTGGATTTTGCTATATTATTTGGATATCTTATAATGAATATTTATTTTATATGTCGTTTGATATAAGTGGTACTTATATGACATTAATTTAATTTAATTCTGAAGTTATAATTATTGAATATAATTTTTGAAATTAAATATGTAGAAGGCTAATATTAAAATATTTAAATATAATAATTTTATGAGCGTTCTATCAAGTATTAACCTCTATTTATGTTAAATTTATTTTTTATAGAAGGTACCCACGATAATATTGTTTTAACTAAATGAAAACAAAATATGATTTATAAAATCATCATATTTGCGGGAAAGACGAAATGGAAGGTTGATTCAGAAAGCATATTTACAGTTAGGTGACAATAAATGAATGAGAAACGAAACAATTAATTTCTGCTCAGAAATAACGACGATTTACCTTAAGATATTGGCAAATCTAAGTGTTCAAAATTTTTTCGAACTTCCGATCATCCACCAATAGGGCCTATTTAATATACTCAATGGTCTAATCATTTCTCACTATTTTTTTTGTATCATAATCATATTTCGTATATAAGCTCGTCGGTTCATATTCGTCAGGTAATATTTCGATACTGTAACGTAGAGGGCTTTCTGTGTTATCCTTTATAAAATATAGAATCCTTATTGACAATTTCATATCTTTACAATTGCATCTGTAATATTGGTGCGACATCATGTCTGATATACGTTATCTGAGCGGTTATCAAAAAGGAAAGCTTGAGGAAAGTAGAGAGCACAATGGAGGTAAGCATCCAAAATATTAACAGAATATTTCGCTCCAATTAGCAATTGGATGATCTTAAGGCCTATTGAAAGCAAAACAACATTAGTTCTCAAACTATAGAAAATATTGACGAAACATGTGAATCTAGTAGCTCACAATGGACCTGATGAAGAAAATAGTAGAGATGGTTTACAAGAACAAAATAACGAATCTATGAGATTTTCTAATATGACTGTGAGAAGGGAAACTATAGACGACTTAAGCCATTCTATCACTGAGATTGAGGTTCCATTACTTCCAAAAATTCAGAATATAGCAATGCAGTAATAACAGAATAATAATATGATAACACTTTCGACAGATATCAGGATTTAGACACAATTTATTCCCATCAATGTAAATAATACACTGAGAATGTGTCCCCATAAATATTTTTCAGATTTTCAAAATTTTAATTATGAAAACAATCATCCTCAATCCGAAACAGTAATCTAAAAGCAAAAAAGATGTTTCAATAATTCCTATTTCATTAAGACCCTCAAGAAACAAAAGATAAATAGGCAGTGACTATGCTACTCACCAAGTAGTGAGTAGAAGGACATATTGCATTGCCTGAAAATTGTTCTTCTCAATAGAATCAAAGTTTTAAACCTGAGTAACCGATCGGTAAATATTATACAGTTATTGGATTGAAACTAAAAACCACAAACATGCTAAAACTGTTCGCTAGGAAGTTAAATAAGAACACCATTGTCAAACAAATCGAGATGCAAATAAAACAAGACTTAGCCTACGTTTTGAAGTATTACGAAGGGTGGTAGCAGTTTCAAAATTTTTCATAGGAATTTTTTTTTATTATTATTATTATCCTATTACCCCTAGATCTTCTGTGAAGATCCCTCAATTATCGAGTTACTTTCAGAATTTGATTCGTTTCTTCAGGAACATTTGGACATATGCCAATCTGAACAATAAAATCAATTTCTTATTTGTCTTACACAACATATTAATAAATTATTCCACTATATTATAATGAGAAAGTAAGTATTGAAATCAAATAAATGAAGACTATTTTCAGTATTTTTCCATAACTTTTTATTCTACTCCAACCTCGGCACGCATTGATCAACTAGCTAAAGTCTTGAGCTACTGCTATCAAGGATTACCACATAAAAGGTTCTTGGCATCCTTCCAATTGAAAGATATTTCCCAGAATATTTAGTCGAAAAAATATCTTTTTTTTTGGGTCAAACTGGCCTTCCATCAGAAAAAATCCGAGGACAGTCTTACGACAACGCAGCCAATATAAATGGCCGATATAGTGCAGTGCAAGTTTGGTTCAAGTCTACCAACATATTGGCAAAATTTATAGCTTTTTCGGCACTTTAATTGAAAATTGTGGCAGCGGAAGCTTTTAAGTTGATTCCCGAAGTTGCAGATAATTTCGGTTTCCTGTAGTATTTGCTCATTTCTCTGCATCATCGCATAGATGGAATATAATATCAAATATTGCCGAATTAAAATACACCTTCAAAGCTTTGAGCGTTACCAGAAGATGTGCTCATTATGAAGCTATTAAAGCCTTGAAGTTTGGGTACAATAATATTTTAAAGGCTTTGAAACGTATTCATTTGGATGAAAAAGAAAAGAAAGATTGTTTGAATGAGCCTGACAATTTATCCGAAAAGCTAATACGCTATGCTTACAGTAATCTTGGAAACAGATCTAGAATGCTTTGATAAGCTTTCTCCCTTACTTCAAACCCTTTATTTGAATCTACAAGGTGTATGCCATTGATTTGAATTTTTAAGGTAATTTTTACGAACAAAAAAAGAATCACAAACAGACCAGATAGAGGCACAAGCGGGAGAACTAAGTGCAGATATTGAATGAGAATACTCCCAAGGTAGGTATAATAAACGCCTAACAAAAAATTTCTTGCGGATATGGAAATTCAAATGTCAATATTTTTCGGAAAAGATGAATCTAGTATTGGGGTATTATATAGACTGTTATATTCTTATATTGAAGAACTAAATCATCGCAATTCTGTCTGTCGAGGTATATTTGTCCAATTCAAATGTATATTCGATACAGAGGATCTCTCGCACTACATTGTTTCAAAAAGCTCTTAGAGTACTATGATGAAGATTTAATTGAATCTGTCCTTACTTGATGTGAATTCATTTTAATTTGGTAAACTAATGTAGATTACTTCCACAATTCACTGAATAAATGACGATTCTTTCACAAACACTGGTGGGTTTGTCAAGTTTGCAATTTGAACTATCTTTTAACATTACATGCTCACTTCTTATATAGCTAACAATATAAAAAAAGAGATGGTACAACTAACTAACAATTTTCGGGAATAAGAATAAGATAAACATTGCACAACGAGATACAAATAACCATCTAATCGCAGAAATACCGATGAAGAAAACTATGCGAAAAAAGGATATAAATAACCATAAAATCGAATATACTTCTTTATCGGTATTTCTGTGAATAGCTGGTGATTTGTAAGCCTTTTTTTTCGTCACAATGTTCATCTTATCTGCATTTCCAAAAATTGTAAGTTAGTTTTAACGCCTCATATTTTCAAGTTTTTAGCTATATAAGAAGTGAATGGGGCATTGAGGTGAACCTGGATAAAACAGAATACATGTGCATTGGAGAAGCACAAAGCGACCTATTCCTGGATAGCGGATAAAAGATCAGAAAGTGTATTCAGTCCAAATATTTGGGAATAAATCTAACCACTCATTCACTCAAGACGGCTCATTGGATGACACAATCAAAGATCGAAATGCTCAAGTTAGAAAGCGGTGAAGTTGCTCAAAAGTATACTCTGGGACAAGAACATGAGCAGGAGAAATAAAACAAGGATATATAACACTGTTGTTAAAAATACCATTACTTACAGCTCAGAAGTATGGTCACTAAGGGTAAAAAATAAGAACATCCTGGAATCTACTGAAATGGACTTCTGGCGGAGAGTAGCAGGAAAGTCCTGAATGGAAAGGATCACGAATGAAAGAGTTAAGGAGATCGTGAATGTCCAACATACAATAGTTGAGGACATCAAAGATAAACAATTTGTATGGTTCGGACATGTGCAGAGAATTGATGATAAACGAGTGCCGAAATAGGCAATGAAGTGAAAACCAGGAGGAAGGAGAAAACGCGGAAGACCAAGGTGAAGCTGGATGAGCGGAACAGATGGAGAGAGCAGGGAGAAAGGACTTGAGGGCACTGACTGTAATGATAGAGAAGCCTTGAGATCAAGCATCAAAAAACGTAAAACGTTGTGAAACCGATTTTAGATAGGGAGAAGTGTAATGTTAATAGTTAATTCAAAATGTAAACTTGATAAAGTCACAGTGTTGGTGATACAATTGTCGATAACTTAATAAGTTGTGAACATAATCTATATTATTTTCAGAAACTGAACTGTTTCAGCCGTATTTGGTAGTTGATCATAATTTAAATGAGTTGTAGAAATTACTAGGCAAGTGGTGTTTCTTAAAGGTAAGACCAGATACAAAATTTTGTCTCCTTTAAATATTTATTTATTAATTTTAATTACTATCGTATATCTTTTGGGTTATTTATTCCATTTGACATCATATATTGAGTTTTGATTATATACGTCTATTAAATGTAAGCGGTGCTTGTTAGACATAAATTTATTTCTAAAAGTTTTTTGAATAAAAAATTTTTTTTGAAATTAAAATTGTAGAAGATAAACATATTTCAATTTGTTTTAATATTCAAATTTTGTTATATTTCTTCTATCACGTAAAAGGCCTTTCTATTTTATATTTTACTACCAATAAATTGATGTTTTACACATTCAATTGTTATCTGAAGTTGGGATAGTTAATTCCCGAAACTCGAATCACAATTAAATGTGTAAAATATCAATTTATTGGTAGTAAAACATAGTAATTTCCACAACTTGTTTCAACTAAATAATTTCATTTAATTACGATGAAGATCTTGAGGAGGAAAATACCAGCGAACCATCTCAATTCAAAGAACATCTCAAACTTAAAATCTGATAATAACACAAGTTATTCAGAGACGTTGAGGATAACATACCATAAGGAAATCATAGATGTATTTTCAAATTTATATATCGCTCTAAGATTGCTTCTAACTTTATAACTAGTTGCAAAGTTGTGCGCTCATTTTATAAACTATTCCTAATAAAAAACAGATATAGAACTGTTATGAACTACAGTTTTAAGGAATTATTTCGATAGAAAGTGACATAACGTACAATCTGAATTATTTTGGCATTGAATAATTTCTTCTTCTTCAAGTGCGGCGGAGGTTGGCAATCATCATAGGTATCTTGACTTATGAGGCAGTCGCTCTAAAGAGTTGTTTTGAACTGCAACCAAAACATTCTTTCAGATTTTTCAGCCAGGATATTCGTATTCTTCATACGCTTCTTTTGCTTTTTATCTGTCTATTATAAATCGTAAGATACAGTTTTTCTGGCTACGCATTCTGTCCCTGATATTGGAACTTCTCTACTTAATTGACAATTAGAATAATTTGCAGACATGAAAATAAGAAAGAAATATTTTCTCTCGAGAATAAGTTTCTGAGTTTTCTGTATTGATTTTCAAAAATTTAATATGTTATTTTGTCATCATAAATGAGTTTTGTTTTGTACAAATAAATATTTTCGTATTTTGTACCTGATTCACTCTTGATGAAATATTTTCCATTTTGTTATTGATTTTTATCTATTTCTTATATTAAGTTTTGATATTCCTTATATTTCAATAATGAACTTCAAGTTTGCTTTTGGAAAATCCGAGTTTCTATTGAAAATTTGTTTCGAAATAAATTGAGAAACTAGGAGGAGGGTGTCCCAAAGTCCTTCATCGTAGACACCAAAAATTGTAAATGTGTCACTGGAATCGATTACTTCTTTAATAATACTTGTCATTGATCATTTTCGGTAGGACACAGTATATATATTTATATAAACATTGCGCTAAGAGAATCTCAAAATTACCAACAGATCTTTGTGCTTCCGCTGATATTTCACATTAGATTTCAAAGTACTAATACACAAAGGAATTTCACCTATACACGAACCTAGAATTCAATCGATTTATCCAACAAAGCATTATGAAGCAAGCAATGGTTTATATTTGAGTTCTCCCAACATATTCTATTATATTATACCGTTCGCCTGTCAATCCATGCTGAAGCTTTCACAGCGTCGTTTATTCTATTTCACTTACATTAACATGTCACACGTGCAGGTTAATGCAAGATTATTTCGCGTTTGTGAGATAGTTGGATATCGAATATTTATGAACTTCGAAGATACCTTACGGAACCAGCTCTTATATCATTGTCAGAACTTGATAACTAGAGCAGAATGACAAATGCCTTACAAAATTGGACATTCTCATTAGCAAGTGGATCCTCTATGACCGAAATCGATAATACATATAAACATCTATCAAAACATTTCGAACCCACATAAGTATCTAAACAATATTCGTGTTATGGAGACTCAGGAAATAAATATATTTTTATCAAAATAGAGAGGTATATCAACGAGCGTGGATTACCCCAATACACAGAATGGTCCTAAAAGACAACTGCCACAACTACAGATGTAGCTGATTATAAGAAAAGTACTGAAGACTCTAATCCAAGAAGAATATGGCCCATACGAACAAGCTGGTTTATAGCCGGTCGTTCATGCACAGACCACTTCGACAAAACTGAAAAAACTGAATGAAAAAAGTGGATCGGCCACTAGAGCTGCACCTTTTGTTCATAGATCTAAAAATGGACGAAAAAAAGGACATAAAAAATTAGGACGAAGACAGGATGTAGTTTGTCCCAAACGCTTTTTTAATCATATGTAGAACTAGTAGATACTTCTTAAAGACTGGCGAAGTCATATGAGCATATGGGTATTCTTATTGTCGATGGAAATACACTTTTCAAAGATGAATAAGTTATATTTGCCCAGGATAAAAGAGGACATAAAGTTCATGACCCGCAGGCTTATATATATATATATATATATACATATATATATATATATATATATATATATATATATATAATACCAAATTGTTCTTTTATTGTGTCATTTATATATATATATATATATATATATATATATATATATATAAATGACATAATAAAAGAACAATTTTTTTTCAAGTTTGTTAGATTTTAAGCATTTATCTTTATATGATGGTGTGATAAATCTGGCTCAGATTTCTAATATCGGTTCTATCACTCATGGCATTTGTATTTTATTTTATATGTATCATCTCCTTTATGTTAAATTTTTCATCATCACTTATTGTATTCGCGACCACCTGTAACTGCTGGTGATTTCTTTTGTAGCATATACGGGGATATCTGACGGAAATATTGAAAACACCGACATTTCACGCCATTATATTATAATAACTAACACATAGACGATACTGCATACCAGTGAAAACACATCTTTAGTTTGCTATTTGACTTCGGAATAATAATAATTCTCTGCTCAGCTACATCACCTCTTTATTATACTTTATATATTTATTATTGCTTTTGCAATTCTTTTTACAGACTTTTCAGATGACTGGAAAGTTTTAATTTGTATGCTAATGAAATTGAGAATGTCCTCAAGCGAGGACGAAACGTCTATATATATATATATATATATATATATATATATATACATATACATATACATATACGGAACTCCTTGAACTGGATCAGGAGTTGATAAGTAAAGCTCAGAAGGAGGTGATCCTCTGGACAACAAGAATTGTTAGAATGTTCCTTACAGCTGCCTAGAAGGTCCGTGGTCGTTAAGACCCGGACCTTCTAGAGGAAACTCCCATAATGGTGATTATTAAAAAAAAAAAAAAAAAAAAAAAAAAAAAAAAAAAAAAAAAAAATATATATATATATATGCGTCGAGAAAGAGTATGGAAGAGTGTTGGAAAGTAGATTGACCATAAAATCCCGCGAAAACTATATATATATATATATATATATATATATATATATATTCCTCGGAACCCAATTAAGTGATGATAGGGGAACTGGAAAGGAAATTCAAAAACGTATAAAAACAAGAAAATGGGGCATTGAATTCAGTTCTCTGTTCAAAGGAAATCTTTAGACAGAAGAAAAATTATATATACAACGTCACTTTCAGAAGCGTTGTACTCTATGGATGCGAAGCAAGACAATTAAACAAGAAGCAACTTCTATCGCTGAAATCGGATTTCTAGGGAAGATAGTCTAGTCTAGTCTCAATAATGCAGAAAAAAGAAATGAACAAATACGAGAGATTATTGGAGCCAAAACAACAATAATAAATGACATAATAAAAGTGCAATTTGGTATTATAGACACATTTGAAGATGATGGTAGATGAACCAATTCCTAAACAAATGATGAACTGGGAACTCCCCGAAAGACGAAGACAATGAAATCTTGGATAAAGGGAACAGAAAAAGCCATGTTTTAGAAAAACATCTGAGACTAGAAAAACTGTTGGATAGGAGACAGTGAAAAAAAAACGGAAAGTGGCTAACGCCTACATTTAGGAGTTAGGATTCAAAAATTTCATTTTATATAAACGTTTGTCTCTTGTAACGAAAGTGAAACATATACATGATGTCATTTTCTGAGTGAAAGGAATTATTGCCGAGAAACTGAAAACCAATTTGATTTTGAATATTTAAAATAATTTTACAAGAGCGAGAACTGCTTATTCAAATAACAATGATGAGAGATTATAATAATGATTATTGATCATTATTATAATATCTACATATATATATATATATATATATATATATATATATATATATATATATATTATCAATCATCATATATATATATATATATATATATATATATATATATATATATTATCAATCATCATATATATATATATATATATATATATATATATATATATATATGTTATCAAAGAACCAGTTTGGATTCCGAAAGGGTATGTCAACGGAGGATGCAATTAAGAGGGTGACGGATATCATTTATGAGAACATTGATAAAAAAACTCCATCTATGGCTGTGGTAATAGATTTGGCAAAAGCGTTCGACACCGTGAACCATGACAGATTACTTGAAAAACTCGCGAACTATGGCTTCCGAGGGAAAATATACGATCTCATTCGGGACTACTTGACGAATCGTTATCAAATCGTAGCATTGAACGGAAAGTACAGTGAAAAGAGAAAACTTACCTATGGCGTGCCCCAGGGCACTGTCCTGGGACCTCTGTTGTTCATTCTGTATATAAACGGTTTACTCGAAATGAAAAATACAGGAGAAATAATAAGTTTTGCTGATGACACCATAGTTCTATATGAGGATACAACATGGCATGGTCTAAGACAGAAAGCAATAGAGGACTTAGGGAAGCTGACGAAATAGTTTGAATCGAATGGGCTTACCTTAAATCGCGAAAAGACAAGATACCTAAATTTTTTTAATAAGTCAGGACAAACAGAATTAGGAAGTCTACAAATTAGTAATGAATTACACATTCCAGCAACGACATCAGCTAAATATCTAGGAATTTTTATTGATGAAAACTTGAAATGGGACGTACATGCAACTTACCTGGCAAGAAAACTTAGAGGCATCCTATTCAAATTTAGATATTTGAGGAAAAACATAAGTTCCGAAAAACATTTACATATTCTATACAACGCATGGGTACAATCGCAACTTTCGTACGGAATAATAGGGTGGGGAGGCGTTCTCGACGTTCACAAAAGAAGACTGGATACTCTACAAAAATGCATACTCAAAGTGATGTATGGAAGGAAGATGTCTTTTTCGAGCAGTGAGATATACCAAATTTCCAAGGTACACGATATAAGACAAATATATGCCCATAAAATAATCCTGAATGTTTACCAAAATAAAATATTGATCAAGAAAATAGAACACACCCATAATACTAGGGCAAAGAAAAACAACTACAAAAGAACAAGAGCTATAAAAAAAATTGGTCAACGATGTTGCACATACTTAGCATCGAGAATACTCCCGATTGTACCAAGGGAAGTCAAGGACATAAAAAACGTGAATAAATTCAAGAAAGAAGTCAAAAGATGGCTCTTATACGAGGACCGTACAAAGATCCATAGGATCATAAATTCTATATGAGAAAAAATATATGAAAGTTGATATACTAATAGATAAAATATAAAAGGAACATCCTCCGGAAAATTATCATTGTACAATTAACACCGATGTAGACATATATAACCCGATGATGGCGTATATAACCCGATGATGACATGTGTAACCCGATGAGGGCGTGTATAACTCGGGACCTAATATTACATAACCCAATGGAGACATATATAGCCCGATAAAGACTTGGTATTACATAACCCGATGAAGACATATATAACCCAATGAACAGGCGAAGAAGAGGACACAAAAGTGAGATATTCCATGGGGTGGTTTTATGAGTGGAAGAGTTCATGTTATTTTCAGTTCATTAAAGAAAAATATTTTAAGTTGAAAAGACTGTAAACAGTTATCTTTTTATAACTCACAGTCTTCTATCCAGACTTTATTTGTAGTTTTCGAACCAATAAAGCTCTATTATTATTATTATTATATATATATAATATATATGTATATATATATTTTTTTTTCTATATATATATATATATATATATAAATAGGCAAAATATAGACAATATGCCAACATTATGCCCTGAATACAAACCAACATCACGAGATCCAACTACCTACCTAGAAAAGAGTAAAAAGACTCTCATTACCTCCTCAAACCTTTCTTCTGATGTCAGAAAGTCCATAATTCCAAGAGAAAAATCATCTCGCACTCCTCAAATATACGGTCTACCCAAAATACACAAACCCGATTTACCTCTTCGCCCCATTGTTAGTGTTTTCGGGTCACTTACTCACCGTTTCGCCAAATACTTAGCATCCACATTCCAATCTCTATCAGAAGTATCCTCATCCCATGTGAGAATTTCCAAAATCTTTTCAATTAAAAAAAACTGGCATCCTTGTGAGTTTCGACGTCGTGCCCCTCTTTACAAACATCCTACTCAACGAAGCCCTAGCAATCCTTGAATCCAAACATTACATATCTACCATACATATTTCCTTTTCCAAGTCACCTTCTACAAACAAGTCTTAGGTGCCGCCGTGGGTTCCCAAATTTCTCAAGTTCTCGCTGATATATTCATGGAAGACTTTGAGGCCGAGACCATTGAAACATTTTACCTCAAACCTACGGGTTGGAAAAGATATGTAGGCGATGTGTTCACCACATCGCTACATGACATCGAAACTCTGCATCAATTTCTTGATCTTCTCAATAATTTCCATTCGAGCATAAATTTCACGATGGAACTTGAGACTAACAATTCGATTCCTTTTCTAGACGTACTCATCTCAAAATCAGGCACATATTTCGCCCACACTGTAGAAAACACACCCATACGAATAGATATCTACATGCCGTCTCTCACCAGCATCCGGCACGAATCAATTCCGTTCTGAATTCCCTTGTCCACAGATCCATCCAGCTCACCGAAAGCAAACATATCAAACAAGAATTCAATGAACTCAAATCTGCTCTACTTCAAAATGGATATAACAGACATCATATTCAGGAATCCTTCCGACGGAATCAGATACACTGGAAAGATTCTCAAGAGCTTCCAGAGAATAACGCTTTTCTTTCTTTCATCCGAGGTGCTACTGATGAAATAAGTCGTATCTTACGGAAACAATATATAGAGACCATCTTCACAGAAAGCAATAAAACCCCACCTTTCTTCGATCTCCTAAATATTCAGTTCTAAACGAATCTCAAGGTGTATATGAAAACCATGCTCGCAATGTCCCATGTCATACATAGGTCAAACTAATAGACGAGTGACTAACAGGGTATATAAACACGAACTTGCTTTCCGTAAAGCTGATCCATTCTCTGCCCTATTCACACATCAAGTAGATACAGGTCACAAAATTGACTTTGATAGCTGCAAAACGATTATAACAAAAAAAAAAATTATTCCTGAAGCTCTCGAAATTGAGAAAAGACCAAACTGCCTCAACAAACGCGATGACAGATTACCCAACACATGGAAACCTTTGATTTGTCGTCTTCCCATAACAACAGCCCCTTCATAGGATTTTCCCCAGATAGTGGGTCGTTCCTTTTTATTATCAGGATAATCAGAAATCTTCCAAAAAAGTCGGAAATTCACCCCTGTCAACAGATGTATTCAGTAGTTTTTCTATCAAAGTGGCTATTTTATCTTTACTTCTCTTGAATGAATATGAAGGTATTTAATTGATGTCGGTAAAATTCTTCTTTGTGAGCACAAGAATAGCTTTTCCACCTCATCGTTACATATGGGTAAATAGTGAAATCATTTCGTTACCAAGCCGCTCTCGGAATAGGAAAACTAGAATCATTTGAATATTTACTACTGAATTAATTTGTGTGTTTGACTTATTTTTGTAATGATATTCACTCAGAAAATACTTTTGAAATAACAATCCCACATTGGGTGCCAATTATAATGGAATTTACAGAGGGAATTTTCTATGTTTTTATGATTTGTGTTTGTAACGCATTTGGTGTCAATTGAAGTGAATTCTTATTGAAGGGTTTTGTAATAGATAAAAGCTGGATCGCATCGTTTTCAATATTATATCTTTTGGATTAAATTTTGGTTTGAAACCTTATTCGAATACCCTTGCATATATACCGACTGACATAAGTTTTATTAAAATTTAGTGATTTCAAATTGAAATTCTAAAAAAAATATATTGAAACAAAAATAATTTGAAATATATAATCAGAGGACAAGACTATCTTTCTTCTATATACTACGATCTAATTTTATATATATGGGTAATTGTCGTAAAGATATTTAATGCATTATTAAATCAAAAATTCACAGAAAAATAATGGTTTGTATCTTTGGTGATTATGGATTCCACTCAATTTATGTTCTTCTTAAATTATCTCCTTTTCTGTTTGAACGAATTGTTCTGGATTCTCCAAATTCAAATATTTTTCTGGAAGATTTCAAATACTATAATACTTCACTGAGTGTCCTATTATGTTTATACTTGATTCAATTGTTGAGTTTTTCTATTATGTAATCTGATATGTATTATATTTTGTGACACCAATTTCTTCACTTAATGATATTCTTTCTTTCTAGGTTATGGGAATTAACACTTTTGTGGTGTAATTTTTTATAGATATACCGACGTGATCTCAACTCTGGAGAATTTCACTCTAAATAACGTTAACTCTGCCACTTCCACTTAAAGCATTCCGAAAAACAGAATATTTCAAAGATTACTCGAATTCATCAAACATTATTCTAATGCTGATTATTTTGGAATTACACTATTTTATGAACGAAAAACACTTCAGAAAATCAACCTGAATTTTGATCTGATGTTTGCTTTACTTCGATTCAGTTTTTATTATGAAATTATCTAAATTCCATCTTACTGTCAAAAATTTTAGAGTTCTTGAACTGAGAATGCGTCTAAGTTGATAAATTCTTACAATTACGTATGGAGTTGATTACATTTTGTAAGTTTGCAATGAGTTTATTGCAAATGGAATTTCTGTGGGATCGAAATTGCCTAAGATTTGTCGCTGGTAGAAATATTGCCAGTATATCAAAATAGCCCGCGTATTTCGGAATCAGCGTAAGATTTGATTCCCTTAGATATACTCAATATAAGTAGTGTGTGTAGGATTGATGTTGGAATTATTATTAGATATAATTAATAATATAGAGCAACAAACTAGTTGACAGATAAGTGGACTGTATTAAATGATTTAATTAAATGATTGTATTAAATGTTGAACCTGGTTTCAGGGATTGAAAGAATACTACAAGTATAGCAAATACATGGAAGTATAAAAATGTGTCATAAAATGATAATGTATACAAAATTAACTTACCGTACTTCTTCTGTGTGTGCTGGAAGCCACCGGTGTAGTGGAACCGTTTTGGAATACTTACTGCTTGTGTGTTGTTGTTCTCTCGGTTGTCTTAGGAATAGTTGACTTGGTACATCAAGAATTACACGAAATTTCGTCTATGGTTTCTGTGGTTATTCTTCTTTCATAAAGAAATTAGAAGCAACCACGGTGGAAAGATTATGTTTCATACAACAATATTGGAAGACTATAGAATGTACATGCGCAAACACTTTGCGCATGAGATAACATGTTGTGGCGGCATTTTGTGCCTTAACACATTTCTTCAGCTCACATCCTATTACAACTTCATACATACTAGGAGCATCACAGATTATATTCTTTTTATCCAAATAATCAATTGGAAAATTCACATTGGCTTGATAAGTTAAATGTGCAAAGCCTACATATTGTCAACATTCTCACCAAAATAAGCATAGGTTTCAAAATAATAACAATATTTTTTCAGAAATAGTCTCAGAATAGTTATGTTTCAAAATTCAAATTACTTCACTTTCTCTCTTTTTAACATGAAATTATAGTAAAGTGAATACTTTTTCAAATTCTATTCAAATTTTTCAAAAGAATTTCGGATATTTGACTATAAAGATTTTTCATACGATTATTTGATGTGTACTCCGAATATGCTCCTTCTTTAAAATATCATTTTGGCTTGTGAATATTTTTATAAATTTAATTATAAATATACGAATTCATATTATTTAACTGGCTTGGATCTAAGTAGTCCCAAACGAGTCAACTTATAAACACAAATAAGATATTTCCTTGACATTTCATTAATTATCGTTGTATACGTTTTTATAATGAGCCATAAGAGTTGGTGTATAGGATTTCATTTATAAAATCCATGACAGTACGTTAAATATAATCACAAAAGTGATATTTTTAAAAGTTTTTTTTTATTTAGTCATTCTGTTTTCTTAGACGTAAGCATCAATTTCAATAAGAATTTTTGGCAATAAAAACAATTGATACATAAAAGTCATATAATATTTTGGATATTTCATTATACATTTTACATATGATGAGATGAGAAGTCGATGAGTTTTGGACCAAAATGTTAGTTTGTTTACTGGTTTCTCTTTGTAGAAGAATACTATAGAGGAAAAAGAACATGTATTGTGCAAAATACAAGAGCTTCTCTTATACAGACAGTCCATTGAACTTGAAAGAAAATGGGTTGTTTTTCTTATTAATTGAATCACTTGAATTCTGAATATTGTGGTGATTGCTTCTCTAGCATGCCTCCGAGAAATTTTGGTTCACGGAAACGCATTAATTTCAGAAGCTGAGTTTTGAACTATAGGTCCTGCTGATACATGTACCGTTTATCGTAGCTTTGCACTACTCTCATATCCATCTCATTTTCTATTCCTCTAACTTCTGAACTCGGACGTTTGGGACTGACATAGTGCAGATAATGACCCACTGAAACCACAAATGGGATATGGTTGTCCTTAGTGTAAAATCTAGATCTAGGGTAAGGGTAAGAAGAAGACGTGGTCAAAGATCTAATGCTAAATTTTCAGTGGAAAGGCATGTATGCCGTACTGTTTGAATTATGATGTGGGGTGGGGCAATTGCGCATAAAAATATCCTATTTGCCAAATAAGGGAATTTTCTATTTTATGAAAATTTACTATGAATGAAGGTAGAAGAAACTTATGTCCTATTATCATTGAAAATTCATTTTCATTCATTATCGGCTTGGAGTCATTAGCTGACGTATCTTGGCTTTTTTAATTGTATTGTCCTCATTTTCAATTCTCTCTTGGAAGATTATGTATTTTTGTCCTTATATCATGGAGTATTGGGGCAACAGTTTAGGTTCTGTGTAGGTCCACACGTTTGGCCTATCCTCTTCCATTATCTTGGGTCTTCAAAATTTCCCTCGGTATGAATAATCCTTTATTTAAGTACGAATTGTTCGCTTTAAATGTTTATGATTATTTCTTTGTTCATAAATTTGCCTCATTTAAAATAAACTGGCTGAATAATAAAGTTCTTTATAGAAGAATATTAGTTTTTTATGTTCTGTTTGAGAAAACACTTTGGTATTATAGCTGAATTGAGGTTAAAAAAATGATAAAGATCTTTTGCATTGCCGGAACTAGATTTTTCTTTCTATGAATAACAGGCCTTTTTTTCTCTATCCAAAAATGTGTAAATCGTTTAGTGAATGCCTATATTATAATGCAACGAATAATAAATAAAATTATCAATTATTTCCAACTGATCAGTGGAGATTCATAAAGACATTTCCATTATCATCGGCTCCGAAGCGCATGCTTCCGACCGACCACGTGTGAAAACAAACGCCTATCTCATCCTACCTGTGCACAGTTTTCCCATGTCGCTTTTCACGGGCATCGCGTAAACGCTGAACATCCGGACGCGATTTACGATCTGGAAAAATAATTTTCCACCCGCAAAATTAAGTTATGATGTCTTTGGCAATGTGAAGTGATACTGTGTTTTATTTTCAGTAGAAGTGGAACGGAATAGCAGTCAAAAACTGGAGGCAGCTTAGAGCAGAGTACTTAATTTTATATTTCCTTTAAAAATTTTTAAATGCACATTCTCCTGTTTGTCACATATTTTCAATTCAACAATACTTTCAATTGATCAACGATATATCGGCTACCCATGTAACCTGTTTCTCTAATCAATTCTTATTATAGAGAGGTCAAACTCAATTTTGCATTTAAGAGATATAATTCATCAATCTATTGTATATAGCCTAATTAACAAATTTCAGAATACATATAATAGGTTAATGCAATCTAATTTCATCGTAGGTGCAGTATCCTCTTTTCATTCATACCTTTGAAATTTTTGTCACAGTAGAATGTATACACCCAGACTAATCAGACTATAAAAATTTCAGAACAGTTACTTTGAAGCCGTGAAGTGTTGTCGTGAACAGATTCAGTCATCATCAAATTCTGGTATATTTTCAAATTTTAGAGCAACCATAAGAAAAAATGTCCACTTTTCTCCGAATAATTCTGTATATTTATTCAGATGGGTCAAAAATGCTGAGCAACCCCTATGATTGGCGTAAGAAGACCGTACTGTATCGTATACGGCCTTCTTAAAAAATGTTGATTTTTCTTGTCCATCTCATTCGTTTATTGAAAATATGTTTTGAAGTAATGTATGTTTACTAATAGACCCGTATATAGTACCTTTAGTAAAATAGAAAAAGGCTTTTTAATTGATAGAAGAAATATAACAAAATTTGAATATCAACACGAATTAAATATGTTAATCTTCTACAATTTTAATTTCAAAAAAAAATTTTATTCAAAGAACTTTTAGAATTAAATTAATAAAATAGAAAGGCCTTTTACTTGATAGAAGAAATATAACAAAATTTGAATATTAAAACAAATTGAAATATGTTTATCTTCTACAATTTTAATTTCAAAAAATTTTTTATTTAAAAAACTTTTTGAATTAAATTTATGTCTAAAACAAGCACCGCTTACATTTAATAGACGTATTTAATCAAAACTCAATATATAATGTCAAATGGAATAAATAAACCAACAGATATACGAAAGTCATTAAAATTAATAAATAAATATTTAAAGGAGACAAAATTTTGTTTCTGGTCTTACCTTTAAGAACACCAATTGCCTTTCAAAAAACATGAACACACTTAAAGGACTTCTCAAAGAATATAATTTATTTGAAATATTTAATATATTTAAATATTCGAATAAGTTAATTCAGAAATCTCTAAAAAAATGCACTATATCTTCAAAAAACAAATATAATTCTAAGCAATTCCTTCTTCAGTCCTCAATAATATTCCAAATATCAAAATAAAAAAACTAACCTAAATCTCTCAACACGTGTAAAAGGACTAATGCTTGGAAACACAGATCAACTTTATAATTCAAGATTGATCTATGTTCTAATAAAATCAAAGAACAGTGTGAGTTATTTTTAAGGTTTATTTAAATTCATTGACATTCCATAATGAGATTCATTGAAGCCAAAATATAATTATATATTTTATATAAAATAAAATAGAAAGGCCTTTTACTTGATAGAAGAAATATAACAAAATTTGAATATTGAAACAAATTGAAATATGTTTATCTTCTACAATTTTAATTTCAAAAAATTTTTTATTCAAAAAAAATTTTATTCGAATATTTAAATATATTAAATATTTCAAATAAATTATATTCTTTGAGAAGTTCTTTAGGTGTGTTCATGTTTTTAAAAAGGCAATTGGTGTTCTTAAAGGTAAGACCAGAAACAAAATTTTGCCTCCTTTAAATATTTATTTATTAATTTTAATGACTTTCGTATATCTGTTGGTTTATTTATTCCATTTGAAATAATATATTGAGTTTTAATTATATACGTCTATTAAATGTAAGCGGTGCTTGTTTCAGACATAAATTTAATTCTAAAAGTTTTTTGAATAAAAAATTTTTTGAAATTAAAATTGTAGAAGATGAACATATTTCAATTTGTTTTAATATTCAAATTTTTTTAATTGAATTAATGTCTAAAATAAGTACCGCTTACGTTTAATAGACGTATATAATCAAAACTCAATATATAATGTCAAATGAAATAAATAAACCAACATTAGACATTAATTTAATTCTAAAAGTTTTTTGAATAAACATTTTTTTTTTGAAATTAAAATTGTAGAAGATTAACATATTTAATTTGTGTTGATATTCAAATTTTGTTATATTTCTTCTATCAAGTAAAAAGCCTTTTTCTATTTTATTTTATATATAATATATAATTATATTTTGGCTTCAATAAATCTCATTATGGAATGTCAATGAATTTAAATAATCTTAAAATAGCTTACACTGATCTGTGATTTTGTTAGATTATAGATCAATTCTGAATTCTAAAGTTGGTTAGTTTTCGAAGCATTCTTTCTTAACGTGGAAGTTGTGATATAGGTGTAGTTTTTTGATTTTGATATTTGGAATATTATCTAGGACCGACGAAGGGATCACTTAAAATTACATTTGTTTTTTGAAGATATAGTGCATGTTTTGAGAGATTTCTGAATTAAGTTATTCGAATATTTAAATATATCAAATATTTCAAATAAATTATATTCTTTGAGAAGTCCTTAAGGTGTGTTCATGTTTTTAAAAGGCAATTGGTGTTCTTTCTTAAAGTAAGATCAGAAACAAAATTTTGTCTCCTTTAAATATTTATCCATTAATTTTAATGACTTAAGTATATCTGTTGGTTTATTTATTCCATTTGACATTATATATTGAGTTTTGATTATATACGTCTATTAAACGTAAGCGGTGCTTATTTTAGACATTAATTTAATTCTAAAAGTTTTTTGAATAAAAATTTTTTTGAAATTAAAATTGTAGAAGATTAACATATTTAATTTGTGTTGATATTCAAATTTGAGTACCTTTATTCTTCAATGAATCATATTTACAAATATAATTACATTAGCTCTATCCGGCCATGCGTTAGTATGGGTGAGCCTAGTTTAATTGAAAAGAGAGATAATAAGATACCTTCTCTTATATGTTTAGTTTCGCAGTATTTATCGTCGAATAATATTTTTGGTTGTTTCACTGTCTTGCAAAACTCAGAGTCCGACGTAGAGATTGAGTAAAGAGATCAGATAATATGATCTAAAAGAGCATAAGTTGAAGTCTCATGATAATATTCATAAAAAATCTTTACCTTATTCTGCCAATTGCATTTTTGTTATGACTAAACAAAATTACTTCATTAATTGTTGCTATATCCCGAACTATTTTATATCGATTCACAAAACGCTTTTATTTCCTAACATGTTGTAAAAGAAACGCGTAACTCTGACAAATGAATTTAGATAATTTTTTCCGTACATTCATATCATGAAGAAGTCAGTTATTCTCAATCACCAAACGATAAGGCTGAATAGAAAAATAAAGTTGGTTCCTGACCCTCGCGATATTACAATTTGGTGTTCATTGAAATATGAGCTCCTTTATTTTTCATTATTCAAAATTTGAATATCAAAACAAATTAAAATATGTTTGTCTTCTACAATTTTAATTTCAAAAAAATTTTTATTCAAAAAACTTTTAGAATTAAATCCTTAAGGTGTGTTCATGTTTTTAAAAGGCAATTGGTGTTCTTAAAGGTAAGACCAGAAACAAAAGTTTGTCTCCTTTAAATATTTATCTATTAATTTTAATGACTTTCATATATCTGTTGGTTTATTTATTCCATGTGACATTATATATTGAGTTTTGATTATATACGTCTATTAAATGTAAGCGGTGCTTATTTTAGACATTAATTTAATTCTAAAAGTTTTTTGAATAAAAATTTTTTGAAATTAAAATTGTAGAAGACAACTTTTGTTATATTTCTTCTATCAAGTAAAAAGCCTTTCTATTTTATTTTTCATTATTCAGCTGAATTCCACCATAAGTTGCACTGAATAATAGAGGGTTACTCAAAATTTCTACATAAAATTTAAATGAATGACCTATAATTTTCAAATAAATATTACACTATAAGAGACACATCTCAGTTCTGACGAGACGTTACACGAAATAATTGAATCGAACAGAAATAAATCGAAACAAATTGTAGAAATTACTAGGTTTTACTACCAATAAAAATATATTTTGCAGTCAAAAGAAAGGGGAAAAAATCAATAAAAATATATTTTACACATTTTCATGTGACTCGAGTTTCGGGAAATGAACTATCCCATCATCAGACAACAGTTGGGATAGTTCACTTCCCGAAACTCGAGTCACAAGAAAATGTGTAAAATATATTTTTATTGATTTTTTTCTCCTTTCTTTTGACTGCAAGTAGTTAAGAAACTTCATTTTTCAGATGTGGTTCTTACATGAAATTTTTGTGTATCGATTTATTTCTGATACTGAATTGTTCCAGCCGTTACTATTTGGTAGTTGATCATAATTAAAACAAATTGTAGAAATTACTATGTTTTACTACCAATAAAAATATATTTTACACATTTTCTTGTGACTCGAGTTTCGGGAAATGAACTATCCCAACTGTTGTCTGATGATGGGATAGTTCATTTCCCGAAACTCGAGTCACAAGAAAATGTGTAAAATATATTTTTATTGGTAGTAAAACATGGTAATTTCTACAATTTGTTTTAATTATGTTCAACTACCAAATAGTAACGGCTGAAACAATTCAGTATCAGAAATAAATCGATACACAAAAATTTCATGTAAGAACCAAATCTGAAAAATGAAGTTTCTTGACTACTTGCAGTCACAAAAAAGGAGAAAAAAATCAATAAAGATCTTTTCGATATCTGCGATTTCGTTCAAACAAAAATTCACAATTTCATACACATAACAACTTCATTTTTTCATTGCTTTTTCATTGGTCAATTAAAAATTTATAATTCGAATATATGTAATATACGGTGTTTTCAAACTTGAGACTTTTTTTCAACAGAGGAAAGAACTCATTTAATTCAAACATTTAAAAAAATTGTTTATATGAAATATTCAAGGAGACAGAGCTGAAAGCGCATCTAGTGTAATTCGATTCCAAGCAATTTGAATTCAGTTCTGTTAGTTCTGGCGACGCCAGCGGGCATGCGGCCTTGATTGACAGCATGTGTCAATTGAAATGTTAAATTAAGATTACAATTCCGACGTAAATCTTTAAGGCTTTTGTTGGGAATAATTGTGGATAGATATCTAAGATCGGATACGCGAGCAGCTTATGTTAAAATAATCTTTTAAAAGATATTCTAAGCAGAAGAAATGTACTAATGATTTACAACTCTTTAACAGGATCACTTCTCAGATACTGTTCAGTTGTGTGGGGAGGACTGTGTAATAGTGCACAGAAAAACCTACAAGCTACATTAAATAGTCTCATCAGAATAAGGATGAAACAAGATAGGAGATATTCAACGGATGCTTTATAAGAAGAGACGAACCTGCTCAACATAAACAAATTATTTATCCACTAATCACTACTACACATGTTATCCAAAGCCCAGCCAATCGATTATTCAAATAGGAAATAATATCAGACAAGATTAGTTGAGAATGAATCACTTGTATTGGAGGAGCCATTCGCAGCATTTTATATTTTATCTTGGCCGAAAATACAATAGGCTTCCTCGCCATCTGAGACAAATAAAAAATAAATATAAATTGAAAACAGAAATAAAGAAACTGATAACTAAAGATCAAAGAAGCTTTGATCCCTGAATGAATGCTGACCTGTTTGTTCATGTTATGATTTTGAGAAAAAAATTATGTAACGGAATGAAGAAATATAGTCCTTAAATAGGATCCACATACTTCTGCGGTTCACTGAAGTTTTCTTGCCTTTTTGCCTCATCTATTCAAAAATATACTTACCTTTTGCACATCAGAGTATGAATTATTGTATATTCGTCATTCCGGGGTGTGCAAATATCATAACACAAGCACATCAGTGAGTATGTGTTTCCGCTCTACGGAGAGGACACAGAGGTAATGTAATTTAATATGTATGTGAGAACTGTATTTGAAAATAAGGTTTGAATAAATTTGATTTCATTGATATGATTTGTGCATTTTTGACTCTCGTTAATTTTCCGATATATGCCGCATATATATTTGAACCTAAAGAGATAATACGATGCAATACGTGTGTTCACGTGAAACTAGGAGTAACATATTTCACATTATCTCGGAATAAATAAAGCCGCCATATGGTTCCGTTTAGGATATAAACTTGTTGAATTTCTGACTGGAAATCAGAAATATTGAAAAATTTTGAATGTCCTAATATCTCTTACTCTGCAACATTATTAAATAAGTTGTAATTACTACCGGTGTTTTTCTAAAAACTTAACTGACATTTAACATAGGCGAAATCACAATCGCGTTTCAAAAATAGAGTTTAATCTCAATGGTTCAAATCCTCGCAACACAACTGGATATTTTCTGGAAATTGAAGATTTCAAATTAATTTAATAGTTTGGGTAACTTTGTACCCATCAATATTGTATAGAATTAATTTTTAGTGAAATGTTCCATTTCGATAAGTTTTACTTCATGTTAAAGGGAGTCTCAACTTTGAAAACACTCTTCATTTATTCATCATCTTGAATAATGTTTCATCAATAACCCCTCGAAAACTTATCAGTGAGATGAAAAATTCTGTTAACATCTTATTCTAAATATCATGTGATATTTTGCATGAAAAGCTGTTTAGATGAAAAATCAAAGACTGTTGAGTTATGGAGGTTAATATTAAATTAAGGATTTTTCTAGACATATTCAGGAGAAATCACGTAGTCAAATTATTTTGTTCAGCATTTTCATTCTCATTGGAACATCATATATTCAATAACTTCATCTTGCGTTATATGTACTGGAAAGGATATGGCTTTTTCCATGTATTAAGCAAGAAATTTTTATGTCGAATATAGAAAACTGATTTTGATTGAAAAAAAAATTTGAATATCAAAACAGATTTAATCTGGTAGTCTTCTACAATTTTAATTTCAAGAAATTTCAAGAATTAAATTAATGTCTTTATAAGCACTGCTCATATTTAATAGACGTATAAAATCTAAACTCATTAAACAATATCAAATGGAATTAAGAAAACCCAATGAATATAGATTGTCAATTAGAATTAATAAATAAATAAATATTTTTTGTTTCGTTCCAGCCATGCGTACTGAACTCTTCAGACATACGTAGGAAGCCCTGTTTGTTACAAAATGTATTGTTTTCTGATCTTATATTTATGAAGACTGAATCTGTCTCAAAAATATACAAAATTATTTTGAGAACTTCTCAAAAACAATTTCTTTGAAATATATAATATAATTAAATAAATTGCTTCAAAAACTCTGATTTGAAGAACATTCAACTAGGAATGTTCTTCAAATCACATATTTCCAGACGGTATTTGATAAGTCTCTTTATTGTTACAAAATTTGAATATTAAAACAAATTGAAATATGTTTATCTTCAACAATTTTAATTTCAAAAAAATTTTTTATTCAAAAAACTTTTGGAATTAAATTAATGTCTGAAACAAGCACCGCTTACATTTAGTAGACGTATATAATCAAAACTCAATATATAATGTAAAATGGAATAAAAAAACCCAACAGATATACGAAAGTCATTAAAATTAATAAATAAATATTTAAAGGAGACAAAATTTCGTTTCTGGTCTTACCTTCAAGAACACCAATTGCCTTTTGAAAACTTGAAATCATGATTGATTTTATTATTATTTTTTTATATGTAAAGTTGAACTGGTCTTATCTGAATTCTTATTATTTTTGAGGATGTGCTACAAGTTTTGAGAGTTTTTGAAGACATTTATTTAAATATATTATATATTTCAAATAAATTGGTTTTTGAGAAGTTCTTAAAATTATTTGGTATATTTTTGAGACATATTTAATCTTCATAAATATAAGTCAGAAAACAATACATTTTGTAACAAACAGCGCGAAACAAAAAATATTTATTTATTAATTTCAATTGACAATTTATATTCGTTGTGTTTTCTTAATTCCATTTGATATTGTTTAATGAGTTTCGATTTTATTCGTCTATTAAATATGAGCAGTGCTTATAAAGACATTTAATTAATTCTTGAAGTTTCTTGAATAAATTTTTTGAAATTAAAATTGTAGAAGACTAACAAATTAAATCTGTTTTGATATTCAAATTTTGTAATAATCCTTCTATCAAGTAAAAAACCTTTTCTTATCATTTGATTTTGATTGAATGAGTTGTCTTATTTTGGATACACTTAACTATGGTCATAATTAAAATGAAAGAAAAATATTGCAGTTTGACGTACTTGTTGAAAACTCACCATCAAACTCTGATTTTCTCCATTTTTTACCTTTTTTCAATGTTTATCTTTCCTCAATTATCGTTTTTTTATGTAGGATTGAAAATTTGGTAAGCTTATTAGCTCGTTTTTGAATTAAATAGATTCGGAGAAAAAAACAAATGTTAGTTTGTCAATTGAACTCAGTTGTTCTTGTCAGTGATATTTTCTGAGATGTGAGGCATCCAAAATAATAAAAATGAATTGAAAGAACTATGTTAGGCCCAAAAAAGCTAAATATCGAAACAGAATAAATCTGCAAAATCTGTATAGAATTTAATTTCGAAAAAATAAAAAACATGATCTGAATGTCTTAGGAATACTGTTTCCTTTTAGGTTGGTAGGCATATAGAAATCTCAAACCTTACAAAATACTCAAAAACATAAAGGAATCTATAGAAAATATAGAATGATGACGGCAATAACATACCTAAGTTTTTTCTACGATTTTCAAATTTGTAGGAAGAGGTTCCACCGAATTATTCTGGTCCAATATTTGCAAATAGGCATATTAACTTTCAAATAAAATTCACCATCACCATTTCTTCATCAATTCCAAGATGCTTGATTGTGTTAAATTATTACAGTGAAATATGCATACGTAGGTTATTTTAAAATTATGTGTATCGTTGTTTATGCCGGTAGAGGTTACAAACACGAAATATTCGGATTTATTAAATAGGTGTTCCGTTCTTAAATGCTAACGCATTCGCCATTTTGAAACAAAGAAACGTGCAAGAGTTTATTAAGCCATATCCTACCGCGAAGAAGCGTTATTAAAATAATGGAAAATCTAACATAAATCAGTTAGCGTTTCTTCATTCATTAAAATTGAATGGATCGAATAGGTTTTACATTATGTTCACCGATTAAGCGAATTTCACTAGACGTTGAAGATTTATTTGGAGAAACAGTCATTACTGGAAAGAAAGAACCCGCATCCTATCAAAAACATTTTCAGCATGAGTTCAAATTGAATATTTAGTGTTGCGACCAACTGCTAGGGCCATATGTTCTTTCTCCAAATTTAAATGGACGTTCTCATTTATTTTATTTGTAAAATACTTTAAATGATATTTTGGACGAATTGTCACTAAATGTGTGAAGGAAAAAGTGGTTTATGCAAGATCAATCCTATTTCCTATGAATTGTTAGAAACCATCTGAGTGACATATTTCCTCATCGATGGATTGGCAGAGAAAGTGATTTTGAATATCCAGTAGTAAGAATTAATTAAAACCTTCTCCATATTTACTATGTTTGGGGACATAGGAAGTCCGTAGAGTATAGCCATGAAATTAATTTGCAAGACGAACTCAGGAGTCTGGAGAAGAATACATACAAAGTGCGGCTCATTTTATAATGGGACAGAATAATATTGTCTTTGACATTCGGAAGTGTTGTATTACATGAATTTTAAAAGGCAAAGAATGAAGAAGGGGCCACGTAGAACATTTACTTAAGCTTTGCCCTTTTTATGTTAAATTATTTTTAATTCTTATTTACTGTTGAGACAAAAGCCTTACGTTACAATTTTCTTTATTGTCTGCTATTTGAAATCCCCTTCTGAAACAATGAACTCTCCAATTGCGTTTTTTCCAAAAAAGGGTGAAATTATTGTATTAAAACAGAGTACTCATATTACTCTGAAATGATTTCTAGATCCTATTTTCTAATCATAATAACTATCAAGTTCCGACGAGAAATCTACCATTTACTTTCATTATCAGGAAGAGTTCACGTGGCGCCGCCTATAACAAAAAGTAAAGTATTGTATAAAATAATATACTTCTTCCAAACATTCACCTCTGTGTCAATTTTGATAATAATGGAGAAATAAACAGTGAGATTACTAGTAAAATATCATCATATCAATTAGCATTGATATCAAAAATAGAAAGGTATCAATTAAATTGGATGAAGTAGTTCGATCTTTTGTGATTGTTCAGTTTAAAAATTGATTAAAATAATGAATTACTTCGTTTTCTATCACTTTATATTATTGAATTACAATTTCGAATATAATTCGTATTACATATTTCTTGGTTATTTTCGATCTTTACATAGCTTTAACTTCTCAACAGAATTTATTTTCCCAAAAATTTCGGACAAAGGGTCCCAACACATAAAGCATTCGTATCAAACAAGATACAGAGAAATGTCGATAATCTACCGATCATTCTTCAGCGTTACTTTAAACACTCTAACTTTCGATCGAAAAGTGGTAGTCTTGAAACTCTCAGAGAATATTTTGGATCTGCATATCCCAGTTGGATTTGTCAATAGACAGAATCGTCTGCACCGTTTTACAGTTATTCACATTCGAAATTTTCTCAATATTTTCGGAACTGCAAATATGTTCGATCTGAAATTGGGTACTTAGAGATATAACAACAGCACAAAAGTTCCTGCGGCATTTCGTATTGATTAAAGATTCAAAACAAGAATAAATCTTTTGTTATCGAATAAGAGTTGAGCGCTGCCGAAACCATATAATCGTATAATTATCCTGTCGAAATGAAATTTGATACTTAGGTTTATAGAAACAATAGGAAAATTTGTGCCAAATCTACTATCCAGAAGGACTAAGAAACCAAAATGGCTATTTCCGAACCTAGAGATTCGAAATTCTCAGCTATATTCAAGAACCGGGTGTTTCCCGAGTTTCTCCCATTTGAAATATTGTTTTTCAAATAATGTACAAATTCGGTCGAGGTCAAACTAATATTTAGATTTAAAAAACGACATGAAATGCTGCATAATTTCGTTTAAATAATTTACAAAATTTTTTTTCATTTACTTCTATCAAGTATTGGCTCACATTCAAATTGATTTCGTATATAATTTCGGAAGAAGGTATGAAAAGTATATAAAATTTTGCCGAATATATTTTTCTCCAATCTTTTTTGTCGATATGTTATGATGTTGATCGGATAGAGCAGGCTGGAGCCACCTTCAATTTTCAACAGATTTTCCGTTTCTTCGGTAAAGCAGTTCTGAGACTGCAAAAAATGATACTTATTTGACATCTGGATTATAGAACATAATATGCTGTGTTCGATTCATCATATGCAGCTTCCTTGAGAAGTAATTCATAAATTTAAAATTTCCAGAGGAAATAGACCTTAAAAAAAGCACTTCAAAGCTCCTGACTTTACGTCAGTACTTTTCGAGTATATTTTTTTCTACATTTTTTTTCTATTGATTCATTTCTTTTATTCGATTTCATATTCCAGTAAACTATTTTTTCCACTATTTTTCTGTACCATAAACAATTCCATTCAGTTAAATATTGGCCATTAATTCGTGCAAATTAACATCCTTTGATTTGGTCTGGTTTATTCGCTTGTTAATAATATGTAACATATCTTGTGAAATAAGGGAATGAACTCATATATATTATTCGAAATTGAACATAATAACAAGATTGAACACTTTCCAATTAGAGAGAGTTCGAAACAAAAACCCATATACAGTTAGTTTTACGCATGTGCTCAGCCTGACCACAAGTTCGAAGTAAAAACATATACTATGTATGTTTATTTATAATTCCTTATTTTTTTTCAAATATTTTTTGTTACCTTCAAAAGGTCTAAATTTTTAATGGATAATAAATAACTCAGAAAGCGATTAATTTAAATGAGTAAAAAATTATGAATTTTGAGTCTACCTGGTGAAAGTCCTTATTTAAAATTTAATTAGAGTTTTCAACAAGTAGACTCCAAATACATAGTTTAATATTTATTCAAATGAGTGTCGGTTTCTGAGTCACTATCCATTGAAAATATTTATTGAGCCCTTTTAGATTTTATAGGAAAATATTACAATGTTACTAACAGAATGTTTGAAAGAAGAATTCGAATGCTTGTATTATGATTTGTGACCTGTCTGGCTTTGACCTTGAAATAAACCTTCAATATTTTTTTTCAAAGTATGGTCAGACCGAGCACATGAGCATAGCTAACTATATATGAGTTTCTGTTCCGAATTTTCTTGAAATTGTAAGTTTCTGATCTTTCCATTATATTTAATCCTGAATGTAAGAGCTGTGACAATAATAATAAGATACTTATGATGTCTTGTATTGTGAGTTATGTTTTTAATTATTTCTGTAGTCTCTATTGGGTTTTTCTTTCAGTTGTATATCAATGGATAAACAGTCATATACATATATGTATACAATAGCATAAAATTAAAAATGAAATTTTTCCCAGGCGAATATTAATTCCTTTTTGATTTCATATTCATATTTCGACATATTTAGTGAATAATAAGGAGTATGAGCTATGGTAATAGAAAGTTCTAGAAATCGAGTCAGTGTAACATACACCTGTATAACAATTCTATACTCAAACGAACTCCACAAGGTTTTGTTGATCACAGAGGCAATTTGCAGACAGGCGCACGTTTCGAACTGATTGGTTTTTGTCAGTTCAATGCATGCTAGTAACCCCAAATCTAATTCATTTGAATATTTAATGAAATTTTTTTCAGATTTTGCTTTTAATTTTGAGGTTTTGATCACAACTTTCACCAGGTAGACCCAAAGTTTATAATTAATATTAATTTACTCAAAAAAATGTATATATGACAGTAATTTATTTCCACAAAAATGTTTGTATTAATACAACAATTGTTTCACCACGATGTGGCTTCTTCAGGTATTACATTGTACATACTGTAATACCTGAAGAAGCCACATCGTGATGAAACAATTGTTGTATTAGTACAAACATTTTTGTGGAAATAAATCACTGTCATATATACATTTTTTTAATTAAAATGAGTTTCCACCAAGTGAAGACCGAATCTATCAAATATTAATTTACTCAATTTTTCAAAAACAACAACGAAAAAATTTATAATGCTATCAAATTAAAGGAGCATCCAGATGACTGGAAAGTTTTCACTTAATGGATTTATATGAGATCTACATAGAAAAAGAGATAATAAATCATTTGCTATTGCTCAGGCAAAAATTATGATTCATTTGGAATTCCCGAAAATGAATTCGTTCATTAATTTTTTCAAATTGAGATTATTAACGGCATCAGCCTAAGAATGTTTGATTGGCATCTGATTCAATCTTTCATTTTATAACATTCCAACCAATTCTGAACCGACGCAAAAGAGAAAAGCTACACTATATCGCTTACTTAACCGACACGCACGTATTCATAATTTTTTCAGAGAACTTGGTAATAGGTCTTATCAACTACACCACCAATGTCTTTTCCAGTTGGCTGACTCAACCCTTTCGCCAGTCTTGGATAATTTTATATTCTCCTTTTTTTATATAATATATCTTCATCAAACCCGAAATAAGTGTTGCGATGTGATGAAGAATATATCCATGTTTTATGTCAATATCTGGTAAACAGAAATGTATCTAGGGTGGCATGAGGGCACAGTAAGAAATCCTCCAGAGAATTCTTCATGGAAGATATTGGAGTATCAAGTTAATATCAAATCTCGTCTGGTATGTCGGCCATTCATAAAGAGATCAAAAATCGAATTTTATTAGGTAAAACGTAACACATCCGTATATTAGATATTTTGTCTCGTGTGTATTCTTGAGTACACAACTCATAGTGGTTAATCAGTCAATCAAATAAAAACTGTATTATTAGTTGGTTCAATCTATATTTACCTTCTAATTGAATGGATGAACGACGTGCAAATCACGGTCATTGATCGAAATTGCCAATCCCTAAAACGCCCATTTCCCGGCTACGATCATCTCACCAAGTGTTAGCGTCACCGTAACGAATATTACTTGGAGAAAATTACATTATTTCGATTTTGATGAAGATCCATAGATGGGAGATTCCGCAGAATAACTAATAAAACTTGGTCATGATGGGATTTGGATTACTGTGAAATTTGTTTTGAGATTAGGAAATGAGACGGCTGTCTAATTAAAAATATAGATTTTGGCCAAAAAGAAGAATAAGGAATGAAAGATTCAATCATATATCGTTTGAAGTTTTGATTGAGGTGAAGACAAGATAAACATCAAGGCGTTTCAAATAGCTCCCAAAATATGTGGCTACATCAAAATGTGCCTTTCAAAATACGAATTGATTTGCATAATCTGCCATTTTATTGACTTATGCATTGAATATATATGCTTGTAATAGGAGTCAATTAGAATTAAACAGCTAAAAGGAAAATTGAAAATCTTTAATTTGCAAGAAAATTATATACGAACTTATTCAGTTTAATTTTACTACAGTTAATAATATGATTAGAAAAAGTTTTCAGAAATTACTCTGTTTAATTACCAAAATATTAAAAAATTTTACATATTTTTCGTGATGGCAATTTCAGGGTATTCCCATCTTCAGGAGAATTGAAAATTGAAGAAAAAGTACAAGATATTAAAAGTGGCAGGTAGGTAGACTGAAAGATAATAGGGATCTAAGAGTTATAAAATTCGGCACGGTATAGAGAAATTCTCAACAGATATTATTTGAAATTTTTAGATTCACATAGATCTGTATGGTGATTCATTATATTCATAATAATTTCATTTTATACTAATTTGAAAATTTCAACAGACCAAATAGTTAAGTTTCCTGCTTTTGGATTCTACGTGCAAGAGCTTCAAATTGTTTATGGTTGAAAAAGGATCAGTATTTTCTAGGCGATGAGTTGCAAATGTAGAAGCTTATTTTTTTTCGTGACTTTCATTCTATGCTCATTGTCTCTAGTTCTGAATGAACTTTCGGTCTGACCTACAATAAATAGTTACTAATACATGTTGAGCATGTTGACTCATACTCTCGATTTATTTGCTTTAAATAAAAAAGACGATATTCTGTTCTGTAGTTCAAAGACGGTAAAAGTATCTTTTTTTTGAAGAAAAGTGGCCGCATTTCCACTTGTTCTATCAAATTTTGATGAAAAATTCATTTTTCTGGTGTATTTGTTTTGTATAATGGGATATATTTGATTTAAAGTTACTTGAAATTGACTTTTTTCAACCAAATTTTCCATTACTTCATGATTAGAACCGTTGTCCGCAGCTATTCACATTGATCTAGCAATCACTCACACATTCCCACAGTAGCGTTGGATATCCGGAGCTATTCATCGATTCCAGATCTCAGACGGTACGCGTCGTTTATCGCTAACGCGATTGAAATATTTGAATAATGAAACCGGTATGTGCTATATGCAACAGGAGTGCCGTAACAAATGTTATTTTGTGCTCAATTTGTAGTAAATCTTATCACAAATCATGCTGTGAAAGACGAGAATATGTATTTCAAGCCGAGAGTGATGTCTTTGAGTGCTGCACCGAAGAAGACAATACAAAATTTCAAGATTCTCTGAATTTCTCTGAGAATGATTTAACCAAGCTGCAAATGGAAGTTAAATATCTGCATAAAATCATTGAGAGTAAGGAAGAAATTATTAGTAACAAATCTAAAATAATAGAAGACAAGGAGGTGATAATAGAATTGCTTCGCAAACAGTTAAATAATTCCTTAAATGGATCAGACATATCAGTCAACCGTAAAAACGATGCAAATGATAAGACCGCAAAAAAAAGTGGTAAACAGACAACGCTGGTAAAGACTGGCTCCCACAAGGTTGAATCCAAACGTAATGTCAACAGTGAGGATTTTCCTAACGCTGGCAACAAAGCATGCCATGGGGGTGTAGAGAATGCTCCCACTGCGACTTCTATGAGTACAGACGGTAGACCTGCTGCGCAAGTGGGTCGGTTTCATCACCTTGACGTACCGAAACTAGATTTGAAAATGGATGACATCACGGATAATGACAAGTGGTTTGAAGTATCTAAATCTAAACATTCTAAACGAAATCCTGCCGTCGCTGGGAAAACTAAACATGTCTCATCGTCAAAAAGATGGTCTACAGTAGGCAATGGTGACAACATGACCATAAAAGCTCTTCCTAGAACAGTGTCCTTGTTTGTTTCAAGAATAGATGCTAAAACAACCCTACAATAATTTACAGATATGGTAAAAGAACATTTTCAAGAAGCAATGTGCTCCCAGCTAGTGTCAGAGCATCCTGAACATTACCTTTCTTTTAAAGTTTTGATAAATAAAGATAATCTAGAAAAGGCAAAAAATAATAACCTTTGGCCAAAGGGTACATACGTGTCCTTGTTTTTTCAAAGGAAGGGTCTGAGGGATCAACCTGCCTAGAGAACAGGAGCTTAGCATGTAGCAATGCAAATACCCTTCAAGTGATTCATATGAATATGCAGGGCATGAGTCATTATAAATTTAACGATCTGGATGCATTTCTAGATGATAATCAATCATGCAGTGTGGTGTGCATAACAGAGCACTGGTTAAATACTGACATAGATAGGCTATATCGTCATGAAGACTGGCACATAGCTTCCAGTTTCTCAAGATCCGAACACAAGAGAGGAGGCTCCTTGATCATGTGTAAGGGTTCGGACTACATGGACCTGGTGGACTTGTGCAATATGTCTATCGAAGTGGATTGCGAAATAGCAGCCATCAAAACACAAGGGGTGGTAGTAGTATCTATTTATCGTTCACCTAATGGTGATTTTGATTGTTTTATTAATGTTTTAGATAATTTGTTGAGTTCTTTGAATGTCAGTCAAGAAGTTGTGATAACGGGTGATTTTAATGTAAAATTTTCAATTTTAGGAGACAGTAAGTCTGTGGTTGGTGATAGGTGTTCCTGTGCACTGTTGGAGCTCATGGATACTTATGGTTTCGGGCGGACAATTTATCATCCGACTCGTGGAACCAACTGTTTGGACAATATTTTTATTAGAACCTCAATAAATCAATTAATTTATTCTGATGTCATAAGTGTGAGCTTCTCTGACCATAGGGCACAATATGTTGAAGTAAGTAGGCCCATACTATTAACAAATGCAAATAACATATCTTCTAAGAAGTGTAGACCTTTGACTCAGGCAGGTTTTAATAGGTTTCATGAGCTCTTGGGTGGGCGGTTGTGGGACTCTGTGGGCAGTGTGGAGGTATCTTGTGATGGGGCTTTTCAGGCGTTTCATGACACCTTTGTTGATCTTTTCCGGACTAGTTTTCCTGAGGTTGTGTTGAGAACTAGGAGGAGTGATTCGGAGGTAAGGTGGTTCAGTAATGAGTTGAGGGAACTCAGAGATGAGGTACGATTGCTCAATGATTTATATAACTTTTACAAAAATGATTACTATAAAACGGCACGTAATATTGTACGTTGTAAGTATAGAGCTGCTCTGAAGAGTTCTCGAATAACAGCAAATGATAATTACATTTTGAATTCTAATAACAAAAATAAGACCATGTGGAGAATCATTAATTCGAGAAGAAAGGGTATGGAATCATGCACGATACCCATTGAGGCTGAGGAACTTAACAACTATTTCAAGTCTATTCCTGGTGAGACTGTTCGTCAGATTAACTGTAGCAATAAGAGAGATCCAATAGAGCTAATGCCTGCTGACATCAATCTTGGGGCCTCCTTTGATTTTGCTGAAGTGTCCTACAATGAAGTGAGGGATGTTATTCGTTCAATGAAAAATAATAAGTCTAAAGATATTTATGGTCTTAATGTTACTTTAGTAAAAAAGAATGTCAATCATATAATCTATCCTCTTACCAACCTAATTAACAGATGTATTGAGTCAGGTGTTTTTCCGAACAGCCTTAAGTTGGCCAAGGTTATTCCGCTTCACAAAAAGGGTGACAAGACTTTGAAATCAAACTATAGACCTATTTCTATCTTACCAGCTTTTTCTAAAATAATGGAAAAATTAATTTATAAACAAATAATGCAGTTTCTTGAGAAGAATAAAATTTTGTTCAGAAACCAATATGGTTTTAGGAAAAACACTAGTACTTGAGATGCAGTACTTCATTTTGTCAACTACACCTTGAACTGTTTTGAGGGTGGGCTGTTTTCTTTGTCGCTTTTTTTGGATCTCAGCAAAGCTTTCGACTGTGTTTCGCACCAGGTTCTTCTACAAAAATTACTTCGGTATGGTTTCAGTGATAAGAGCCTTGATTTCATTAGATCATATTTTTCAGAAAGGCGGCAGTGTGTTTTTGTTAATGGTAGGATGTCGAAAGAAGTAAAAATCGACGTGGGTGTGCCTCAGGGCTCAGTCCTGGGTTCCCTATTTTTTATAATTTTTATTAATGATTTTTCCTATCATTTGAGGGATTTCGAACATATCCTGTGGGCAGATGACTCGGGAATCACTCTGGCCGGGCCTGTCTTGGACCAGGTGGAGGAGCTTAGGTGCGTTGCAGAGTCGAGGGCTAAAGAATGGTTCGGTTCGAATGAATTATCGTGTAATCCTGACAAGACAGAGGCCATGTTGTTCACGTTGAGAAGTGGTGAATTCGAGAACGCCGATGATCGGATCAAATTCTTAGGTGTTAGTTTTGATCCAACTTTGACTTGGAGGTGTCACATTGATGAGCTAGTTAGAAAGTTAACTAGAGGTGTTTTTGTGTTGCGAAGCCTGAGGGGAACTGTGTCTCATAGGGTTCTGAGGACTGCCTATCATGGTCTTGTGGAGTCTCACTTGAGGTACTGTGTCTTGATATGGGGAAACTGCTCTGGTAGGGAAAGGATATTTGGACTTCAGAGGCGGGCTGTTAGAGTGTTGGCTGGTTTGGGTTTTCGTGATGATTGCTTGAGTGCATATAAAAAGTATAAAATTCTCACTTTTCCCTCTATCTTTATAAGTGAGTGTTTGATGTTTGCATATAGGAATCACGGTAGTTTTCTAAAAAATGGGGACAAACATGAATACAACACCAGATTCAAAGATGATATAAGGTCTACACTTTTTAGACTAGAGAAGTCAAAAAATGGCCCAAACTTTATTAGTCAAAAACTTTTTAACAAGTTGCCTAAGCATTTGAAACTGCTTTCATTCAATAAATTTAAAAGGACTATGCGAGATTTCTTGGGGGCCCATGCTTTCGGCAGTGTGCAGGAGTTCCTGTCGATTGACCAGAATTTATTGCTATGTCTGTGATATTTTTATATATATATATATATATGTGTATATTTTTGTAGTTCTCATTTAATAACTGTAAGTGTTTTTTCTTAGCTTTAACGACGAGTGCAATACTAATCTTTGTAATAAGCACGAATAAAATTATCTATCTATCTTATCTATCTATTGGTCTTTGTTTAGATTTCACGCTTATTTTCGATGGTATCACTACCATCAGCTTACTCAAGTAAGCTCTATGAATGTAAATTGAATAAAACAGATACAGTTTGAAATAACAATGAGTCATACATATCACATCGTATGAACTTATATCATCTGAAATTAGTTTCTTTATCGTAGATGAAATGGGTGATTCACAGTCTCTCAAAATAAGATAGTAATATCGTCGTATTTGTTATCTTATGTTGGATGGAGTAGTCCGTTTTTTATAAAAAGTAAGAGGTTTCATTTTGAGTAGCCCGCTATTTAAGCAGCTGTCACATTTGAAGCTGCCATTTTTCAACACTTGACAAGTAGAAATTACGCCATTACTAAAAATGGAACGACGTATGCTTCAACCACGCACTGAAATTCTTGAAATATACGACAAAAATGGTGCAAAACTAAAGCACCTTCTCGGCCGGAAAGAGTGAAACTGGAGGAACAATTTGAGCTGGTGGGACTAGTTAGTGATGTGAAGAATCGAAACCATGTGCGTCGCTCAAGAACAGCAGAGAATATTGCTAGTGTAGCCCGTAGTGTTGAGGTAAACACAGGTTTTTTAATTCCTCTTTGGAATTAGGTATTCCACAAATGCATTACATCGAATTTTGCATAAATACTTAGGTCCGATGACTTTTAAAGTTCAGTTAACACAAGAACTCAAGCCGACCGATCACCAACAACGTCCTATCTTCGCTGATTGAGTCCTTCAAATGCGAAGAAATGATCCGGATTTTCATCGTAAAATCAATTTCAGAAATGAGGCGCATTTTCACTTCGAAGGCTACGTTGATAAGCAGATTTGTCGCATTTGGGGTTCAAGAACTCCAAGAAGATTGTTGAAAAGCCTCTCCATCTTCAACGTGTCAATGTTTAGTGCAGTTTTTGGGCTGGCGGTGTGATTGGACCTTACTTATTCGAAAACGAGGCTGGTGTAACTATTACGGTGAATGAGTTTCGCTACCCAGCTATGATTAGTGATTTTCTATGTCCGGAATTGGAAGATATTGATGTAGACGACGTTTGCTTTCAATAAGACCCGGCTACATGACACACGCAAGGAAACAGTCGCAATTTCGCAAAGAAAAGTTTCCTCGCCGTGTTATTTCTCGAAGGGGTGATCACATTTAGCCACCAACATCTTGTGATTCAACAACTTTATATTCTTCTAAGTGGAAGATAAATTCTGGGCCAATGCTTCATAATGAATTCAAGATCTTAAAGATGAAATCAGTGAAGTTATGGAGGACATACAAATATGCGAATTGGGCATGAAAAATGATATGGTGCTGCAGTCGTGGCCGTTTGGCTGATATTGTTTTCCGTTGTTTATGGCAGACCTTTTTCTTCACAATGAAATAAACATCCATTGATTCCTCTTAAAATGTACTCGTTCTTCTTCAATGTCAAAAAATTAAAATATTTAATCTCTTATTGGAACCCTTTTGTTAATATCAAAATGGGATGAAATGAGGAATTGCTTCATTTCCTATCACTAATACCAACTGATAGAACACGAAACAATTTTTCATTTCATTTCATTCAATTATCTCAGGAAAAATACCTAACTCCAATTATATATGAATCAGAAATTTACGAGTTACGTTATTGAATATACAATAGCAGATATACAGATCAGATTGGAAGTTCATTCAAAACTAGATACAACGTACATAAAACTATTTTCACGAAAAATAAAGAAACGTACATTTTAACAGCTCATTGCCTTGAATCATCCGAATCATCCTTTTTCCACAATTTTCACATTAGCACATAACAGAAATAATCTAAATATAATGAATAAACATGCAGATCAAGGCTAGACTGAAATTTTCAATGTAATTGAATAAAATCTGTTGGACACTTCACCGTAACGTTCTCTGTACCGTGCCCACATTTTATAAAACTTGCATTCTAGTTCTTTTTGGGGATCTGCCCAATTACTTTAAATACCTTCCACCTTTTGTTCAGTTTTTAGTTCATCCAAATATGAGGTGGATATCATGAAATTACAATCATGACAACTATGTAATATTATATTTGTCAATATTTTGGTAGTTAAACATAGAAATATTTAAATATTTATTCTAATTGTGTTCAGCTATCAAAATAAATAAGGCAGAAATAGTTCAATAGTTGGAATTATAATTATTATTAATTATTTTATAGTTCAATATTTGGGTTATATTTCTTTTCGAAATTTATGACCAGTACTCCTAGAAACTTTAAGTTCCTAGTCTCAAACGACTACGCTGGACTCACTGATGACGAAGCGGAAGTCAAAAAGAAGTGTTAGGGACTTGAAACTTTTAGGTTTATGCCCCTAATATTTCAATTGAGTTCGTTAATTTAATCGGAATAATATTAGGAGTACAAATAAGTTTCCGCCGTTTTTTAACACAAATTAAATATTTATTATAGAAGAACGGTAATTTAAATTTATTTAAAATATTGCCCATCACTTGCAACCACTTTTTCCTATCTCTCAGGCAGCATTCGAATCCCACGTCTGAAGAACTCCTTGTCTTTTGAGGCTATCCACGAACCAACCCAATTTTTGGAATCCTAATAAGATGTGAACCGCTGCGCCGTCAGAGCATGTGCCATGGACCGGAACAGGTGATAATCGGACAGTGCAATGTCTGGTGAATACGGCGGGTGGGGTAACACTTCCCAATCAAGTGTTTCCAAGTATTTTTTCACGGGAGACGCAACATGTGGACGAGCTTTGTTCAATATCTCTCGGCTTTAATTCGTACGGAACCCAATTTCCTTTTTTATGAATCATTCCTAATGATTTTAAACGATGTGAGACTGCTTGCTGAGTGACTTCTAATGTTAGAGCAAGTTCTTTTTGTGTTTGAGATGAATCTTCCTCCAATAATTCCTCCAACTCTACATCCTCATAAATTTTTGGCCTTCCTTTGCCGATCTTTGTCTTCTACGTCGAAATCACCGTTTTTTAACTTTTGAAACCACTCTCGACACGTTCTCTCACTCAAAGCACCCTTACCATATGCTTCTACGAGCCACTGATGCGCCTCAGCAGCATATTTCTTTAAATTAAAGAAGTAAACTAATAATTTCTGCAAATGTCGCTTACTTGGCTCAAATTTTGACATTTTCAAATTATAAAAACTTTATTTTACCAATTTAAAATCAATGATATTAATAGGTTATGTTGTTCTTGAATGTCCAAACTATTTTTTAAGCCGGTTATCATCTGCGAAAGCTAACCGAAACTCCGTGCCGCGCCATCTACAATAAAACGGCGGAAACTTATTTGTACTCCTTAGTTTCGTAGTTATTCATATTTGACACTTTTTCTTATATTTACTGATCCGATTCAAATGAAAGTGGGTATTGACGTGTAAAATAAAATAAAGACGCAATGATTTATGCCAAATTTCTTGAGTTGAATAAAAAAGAGGTTGTGTCTTGATAGAAGGATTATTACAAAATTTAAAATATTATACAGGGTTTTTCTATAAACCTTCTACAAATTTTAATTTATACTTTTATTCCAAAATTTTAGAATTAAATTAAATAAATGTCTTTAGAACACACCGACTCACTCTAGTCGATATATTGAATTAATACTTATTACACAGTACCAAAAGGAATGAAAGAAATTCAAAGAAATATAAATTGTCAACTAAAATTGTTAAATAAATATTTGAAGAGTACAAAATTTTGTTTCCTTCCTTGTTTTATGAAAACTAAATTCCTTCAAAATTACAATTCATAACCTCAAGAACTTTTTTCAAGAACAACTCACTCAAAATAAGTTTCTTTAAAAAAAATTCCTAAACATGTAGAAAATCCCTAAAAAAATTAGAATTATAACAACGGAAATCATCAGTCAAGTAACTACTCCATCCAATATTCGGAAACCATCAGCTTGACTTCATATTTAAGAAATAAAAATATTTATAATAATAAAGATATCGAACCGATTGTATGCTGTTTACTGCACAAACATTAGAGTACCGTTAACTTATAAACATCCTAAATATTCTATGTTCGTCACAGAAATAACATAAAGTTTGCAAGGTATTTTATGGACTTCTTTAAAACCAAATGATAATATGTATTAAGCGTAAACCAAAATATATAATTTCTATATATTCAATAAAATAAATAAAAAGGAGGTTCTGAATAAAAAAATTTTTGAAAATAAAATTTGTAGGTTTAAAGAAGAAATCTGTATGATATATAAAATTTTCTAATAATCCATCTATCAAGGAAATACCTCTTTTTTAATTAATTTATTCTATATATAATAATTATATAGTTTGGTTTACGCTTATTACATATTATCAATTGGTTTTAAAGGAGTCCATAAAATACCTTGCAAACTTTATGTTATTTCTGTGATGAACATTGAATATTTAGGATGTTTAAAATGTTTGTGCAGTAAACAGCATAATGTTTGTGCAGTAAACAGCATACAGTCGGTTCGGTAAGATCTTTGTTAATTTTTTTTTTTGTTAAATATGAAGTCAAGCTGATGATTTCTGTTATTTTAATTCTGAACTGTTTTTTAGAGATGTTCTACAGTTTTAGGAATTTTAGAAATTTTGGAAGGTTTACAGAAGAAATCTGTTAGATATTTTAAAAATTTCTTTAGCATCCGTTGTCCGGGCGGACGAATGAAAATTCTTTCTTCCTAAAAGACTGAAGGACTTGATATTTGTAATATAGGTTTGTATTCTTAAATATGACTTATGTTCAGAAATATACTGATTCACTTTAATGGTATCTGTGTTATTCTCATTTGAAATTTTATTTTTCAACTATATTCGTAGCACAAATCGGATATTTAATCAAATTTAGTATTTATAGATGAAATAATGACACGAAGCCTAACATATATTTGTGTGAAAATAAATTACGAGAATTTTTTGAATTTTTCATCTTATTTCAGCAGAAAGTATGAAATGTATATTATAATGATTCCATATATTCTTTTTCTGCTCTTCTTTGCCAGTATCGATGAAGATCGAAGGGAGAAGGATGCAGTATTTTAACCATGTATATGAGATTTCACGTTTTTCAGTAAAACAGTTGTGAAATTGCAAAAAATAAGGTGTATCGAAAAACATAGACTGTTGTGTTTTTAGTCATTCTATGTATCTTCTTTGATGAAGATGTCAAACATTTGAAATTATTAGGGAGAATCGACTGTTGAATGAACTCGCAATTTTACGATTTTACCTTTCCTCCGAATTTCTAAAGATTGTTTTACTGATTAATGCAATTTGTGATATCATGGTCATGAACAAATAAATTACGCAATGAAAAAACGACGTACATAATGAAAGTGTTCGAAGGAGCTAATGGAAATGTCGGAATACAGATTCATTCGATCACTGATTCATAGGAAACATTTTCGATATATTCTGGTACACTCTTACTTTCTGTTAGTATTCTTTTGTATACCTCATGAGAATATTAAACAGGCTATTAATTTCAAAGGAATTTTATTTCAGTACACAGATATTTTGTGGAAAAGCTGTGCAAATGTGATTCTTTGAACCTCAGCGAAATAAATCATTCACATTTAGTTCTAAGAAACTGGAAGAACCATCTATATATAATCGGCCTTCTGAAAGTTGAGGTACTGATAATCATTACTTATGTTTCCTAATTCTATCATGAAACCATTTGGATTATGTGTCATTTCAATCCAGCTTATATTCCCATATTTCAAATTTGATACTATGGTATCAAATAAGTTAACTTTTTGCGCGCTACTTACTTCCGTTCAATAGAACACTCAAAAGTGGTTAAATAGACGGCGTTAGCCTCGATTGTCATACTTTACCTGGACTATTTCGTCTATTGCAAATTTTATATAATTGTATTCCTAATATCTGTTTCCATTGTGCTTAATATTTATTCTAATTTAAGTTTGTGATTTGTAATTTTCTTGGCTTCTAAAATTATTTCTTGATTTTGGTTCCCATCTTCATGATGAGAAAATGTTATGTTCATATTGCATATCCCAAAATGACACATTTCTGTACTTCCTGACTTGAAACTTCCGGGATAACTGAATATCTGAGTTAAGTTTGTTACTGGATGAATTCAGTCAAATGATTCGGTAGACATGCTTATCTTCCAAAGCTTATTGGCTTCGATAATCAGAGTGTTGTACTGTCCTATGAAAACAACTCAGTTCTGCACCTATATTCACCCCGGTTAGGAACACTTACGTTCTATCAAACATTAGCGCACCCTAGTGCCTAAACATAAACGGCATACTCCAGCGAGCTGATTCAAGCAATTTATACCCGATATTTTAATCTTACTAACGTAGAAAAACTTCCTTATGCTCAAGCCATATCTTATTAGGCCGTGATGCGAATAATTTGCATTTATATCCAAATGAACGAAAGGTTCTAACATTATCTTTAAAATATAATTAAGAAGGTATGCGCTATGGTATAAGAAAGTTCTTCGTAAGGGGACTGTGCAACTTGCAAACTGTGCAAAGTTCAAACCTCAAATTAGCCTGAATAGGTTTTGTGGATCGCTAGGACATAAGTAGTAGACAAGCAAATGTTTCAAAGCTTATTGTCTCCAATCATCAGTACGCCGTAATGTTATATTATATTTAAAACATAATTAAAAAAGAGTAGCGCTATGGTATCAGAAAGTTCTCCGTATCGGGACAGTGTAACTTGCATTTATATAACAGTTCAAACCTCCAATTAGCCCGAATAGGTTTTGAGGATCGCTAGGACATAAGTGAATGTTTCAAATCTAATTGGCTTCAATCATCAGTGCGGTGTAATATTCAATGATAACAACTCAGCTATGCTCCTAGATTCACCCCGCATAAGAACGCTAATGTTTCTTAAACACTAGTGTCAGCTAGTACACGCGAAAATGAATACATAGCATACCGCAGCGAGCTGATTCAAGCTTTGGAACATGTTAATGTCTGCTGCTTATGTACTAGCGATCAATAAAATATTTTTGACCCCGTTTAGGTTTTGAACTCTTATACAGATGCTAGTTGCACTGTCCCGATTCGGAGAATTTTCCATTACCATAGGGCATACTTATTAACTATGTTTGGAAGATAATATCAGCCAATTTTATTAATTTGTCGGTTCAGAACGTTCTACGCCGTTTTTCGACATCCAACCTCCACTATTCACTTATTCATCCACGCATCCTCAGGTACTTCTCTATCTTTCATTTCTTTGTCAGTTCCCTTCGTCCAGCTAAGCCTACCTCTTTTATTCCTTTTATTCCTTCCCAGTGGTTTCCACAGCAATGTCTATTTAGGTATTCTATGATCTGGCATTCGCTGAACATGCCCATTCCATATCAAATACCTTGCTCTTAGGACGTCTACAATGATGTGCTGTGTTTTATCCATAATTTGTATTATTCTCTCATTCTTTACCCTTTAAACCTTGATCTTCCTGCTGATCTGCTCCAAAAATTAATCTCAGTTACCTGATGTATACTCTCCGTACTTTTCTTTAAACGCCAAACCTCACCATCATAATTCATCACAATTTTTACAATATATTCTTCTTTTGGTATCTTCAGATTTGCCTTGATTCCACACCAAATTATTCAACACTGATATCGCCTCCTCTAGGACGTCCCGTTCCTCTATTCCCTCATCCATCAGTTCATCCCTTGTTATTTTCAGCCCTATGTACTTGTATTCCTCACAGTCCTTCATCACTTGTGTATCCTCCAGTACTACATCCTCTTTAGTTCCTCATGTGGTCATGCACTGGGTTTTTGTGATGTTCAGTTCTAGTCACCATTTCACATTATCTTCAATGAGATTTCTTATCATGTATTCTAGGTCTTGATGGTCTTGCGCTAGTACTATTTGGTCATCAGCAAAAAATAGTGAGTATAAGTATCTTCCATTGCTCTATATTCTTCCATCTATATTTGCAGGAGTTTTTGGAGATATATCCTGAATAATACCGGCAAGAGGCAGTATCCCTGCCGCAGTACTTTTGTGATGTGTATAAAATAAGATAGATTGTCTTTGATTTTCACCCTGGTAGTGAAGTTTTTATATAAATTCTTGATGGCTCCAATCAAGGTTGCGTTGATGTTTGTTTCCTCCAGAGGGTTTACTGTCATAGGCCTTTTAGAGCCTTAAAAATTAATGAGTATATTTCCTGATTCTTGGATATTTTCTTTAACATGATTTGAATCACCGTAAAAAGATGGTCTACGGTCGATTTTCCTGCTCTGAATCCCGCTTGTTCCTTCATTTCATTTTCTTGGCACCTTTTCTCTATCCTCCTCTTCAATATCTTTTCATACACTCGGCTCGGTCTGCTCGTAACTGCCTGTCCTCTATAATTAGAGCAGTCTTCATGGCTTCCTCTTTTGAAGACTGCAGATATGTATGCGGTTTTCCAATCGTTCGGGATCTCTGCACCGTTTATACACATCTGAAACAATTCTTAAGGATGTCTAAATAAGTTTTCTGTTCCATACTTCATCACTTCTTCCGGTATTTCTCCTGACCCAACAGATTTTCTATCTTTGAGGTCTTTACACGCTTATTTTGCCTCTTTAACACTCAATCTTATTGGGGATGATATAACTGTTCTACTTTTGTGTTCTACCATTCAGTTCGAAGTTTTGTCTTTCCTCTGTTAGTAGTGGTTTGAAATATAATCTCAGTCGTTCATTGGTATCGTAGATATAATTTCTTTATTTTAATTCTATCTTAATTGTTTTATCACACGCCAGCTGTCGGTACTTCTTCACCCGCCAAGATAATCAATATGTTGCTGCATTTTCTCTCCCAATTTTTATTTTTTTCAGTGTTATTCTGGTCCTAACCTAGTCTGCATCTTCTCATATACCAAGCTGTCTTGATCAGACTTGGTGTTCAGGAACTGTTGATATTTCAGATTTTATCCCTTATACTTTTCTGTGTCCTAGTCTCACGTTTGTTTTTTTTTCATATTCGTGATGTCTCAATGCCTCCTCTGCAGCCGAGTGTATACATTCCTTTATAAATTAATAATTTTTGTCAGTTTCTGCACATACTAAGTACCTTTCTGTCAATTTCTGATCCAGTCGTTTCCTATATAGATGTAATGTACTCTCATCCTCATTCATTTGTAATTGCAGTATATCAAGCGAAATACTTTTTTAATATTTCAAGAAGTACAAATCCAGTTTTATTGTTAAAATTTAGTAGGCAGATGTTAAATGACGATAAAATCATGGTTTTACTATGGACTAATAAGAGAGCCTGCATTTTTTCGATTTCGACCTGACCTTAAATGGAATACAGAAAATTGTGTGGTCAATTCCAAATTCTCGTCTATCCGCGCCTTCTCGAGAATAGCAAAGAAATAACTCAGAAAATCGAATATCTCAAAATATGTTTCCAAACAAAATTTAAATATTAATAACGGCATCATAAATAGGATGGTTGTTGAGATAAGAGTTGAGATTAGTTGTAAATTGTATGTAAGTGTGAAATGATTATTTGTATGGTGGAAGAGGTGACCTCAAAATGAAGAAATCAGATTAAAGCGCTCTGTTTGATTCCAGATTTATATTAGTATGAAACCAAATTTTTCTCGATATCTGGTGAATTCCGAAATGTAGAGATCTTAAAAAATTTAGATTTCGTAAGATCATGAAACACGAACAAAATGTCAGATGATAAAAGAAAGTGGTAAGGTAAAATTCATTCGAAATTCCCGCGGAAATCGTCAATTAGAATTTTCACTGAAAAAAGATTTGTCGGTAATTGAAAGCAATAAAAAAGACAAATAAACTGCTCGTCAAAAGTAAGGTTACTGAATTACTTTGTATTTTCTTAAAAAAAACAATTTCCTTTTAAAATATATATATGTTGACTGTTTTAGGTCAAAAGAGGAAGAAATAATGTATTCACAATAACAAAAATTCAATATTTGGAAAAGTATAAAATTTTAAAAGTTTGAAATTCTTAAAATTTTGAAAATTCATATATAGTGTGTATTCATCCTCAATACAAAGTATGACAACCACATGCATCAATAATTTCTTAGCATCTTCGCTGCATGCTTTTTACCAGGTAATTGAGAATATTCTGCTCAATTTAGTGCCAAAATTGTAGAGAGAGATCTAGGAGCTGTGCAAGCTTTTCTGGCTGTGGTCTATGGGCATCAAGAGTTCTTTGAAATTTGTCTCAAGCGTGTTCAATTGAATTAAGGCCAGGAGATTTTGGAGGTTATGCAAGATGTAGAGGCCTGATTTTCTGTAGCAGTTATCATTCCATGGAATCTGTGTGGCAAAGCATTATCATGCAAAAAAATTAAATTTTCACCAAGAGCTATGTTGAATGGTTGCATTACTCCGGTGATGACTATATCGACATATATAACATGTGTAAAGTTTCTTGGAATACTACTAAGGCAGTTCTGCTGTCGGAACAAACTTCACCCGAAACCATAATTGTGCCTTCTTGAACAGAGAGGCCTTCTTATGAGTGGGTGTATCCACACCCCTACATGTCGACTATCAAAAAACCTCCATACCTGACCTCGTCGGTAATGAGTATGTATTGCCATTCATCTAGCCAGTGTATCTGCTCCATTTTCCACTCAAATTTTTGACGCTTTTTTTGCGAATGAGTGAAACTCTACCTAACAAGCGTTTTGATGTTAGATTCACTTCCTGGAAACATTTTCTGACTGTAAGGGAAACGGAATTACCTGTCGCACCTCGAAGACATTGATTTTCTATTCTGCAAGTGGTGCTCACCGAAAGAGTTGAAAGCGGTCCTCTACTGGCATTGCAGTACGTTGTCTAAAGCCTCTGGATCTTTCAATAGTTTCAGTGGAAAAGTACCATACCAGTAGATGTGCTATCACACTTCTGCTAACCAAACGGCTCTATTGGCATCGTTCTCGGATAAAACTAGTCTCGGCATAATGAAAATTCGATTTTTAATTGAGTTGTTTGATCCTATTAAAAACTAAATACAGACTGAAGATAAAATCAATAAAATGTGCATTTCTGACAACATGGACAAATGAGTGATTTAACCTGCTTCACGATGAACCAAAAGAACTAATAATTGTTATAAGTTGATGTTATTGGAAAAAGCTTGATATGATACAGAAAATAATTATCTTTGAAAACCAGTTCATTAAAAACTCATTGAACGAAAAGCAGTTTCCTAATCGGATTTGTAAAATACCAGGTTTGAATTCCAAGATAAAATTTGCCAATGCCTTGATAATATATTTATTTATTCAAGTCCTATAAAGCCTAAGATAAAGCAAATTCATCTCTAAATTTTCAACAACTTTTGCATCTTCTTAGTTGTATTCATAATAACGGTATCATAACAAGTACTGTTTTCATTCAAAAATTCCATTGATTGCATTTTTTTCTTCCTAGTACCCTAAAAACTCTAAACCAACCACTAAATTGGTAGTTTTTGATAGTCAGTGTCTTCTTGAACTCTATAAAATTGTTTTATATCCATGAATATTAAATAGCCCAGTCGGAAGTTGGAAATTGAAGAATCTCCTTTATTGTCTGCAAAAGGAGTCTCTTAACGAGAGTGGTTTGCGGGCATACTTGCGTTTCAAAGTAAATTCAGCTACGGGTGCAATCATGTTGTTTTAGAGGGCAACATCAAGGCGAGTAGACCAGTTCTTACGGAAAAGAAACATTTTGGGTTAGCCTCCTTTTTTATCGTCTCAATTTGTATACATTTAAATTCGCTAATGTTAGGATTTAATTAGTAGATACAATTTTGATACAAGTCTTTTGAATCTAAATATTCAGAGGAAAGTACGGTGTTTCGTCAAAAATAGTTATTTTTGAAATGGAATATCACATACAGTACTTGAGTTTGAAAATCATACAGCCAAATCAATTTCATCTCAACCTGTCGTCACTCATAGAAAATGCTCACCACTTATTTAAAAAGTGATATTAAACTAGATAATTTCTTATTTCATTCCATTTTGAAATGAACTATCATATACTCCATTCAAAATTTGAACCTATTTGTGTTTCTGGTAATAAATATATCATTCAAATCTTCAAGATTCAATTTGTACAATTGAATTCGGAGAATATGAACTTTTTGACTTTCACAATTGGCCATACGTAGTTTTGTTAGTGCAGCATTCGATGTAAGAAATATCTAGTTCGTGAAATTCTCATATATACAATCAAAACTTCTTAAAGAAATGGAGGACTTTATACAAATAAGTAGAGAGTGTCTTCTCTTAGGAGTATGCAGTAAGAGGTTGTTCAGCTTAGTTTTCAGTCATTTTTTATCCTCTGCTTCTGAAATATTGTGATTGAAGATTCAGTTTATGGAATAATATGGAGATCTGCTTATGTCTTCACATATATAGCTAATATATAAAATAATGTAATAATTCTTTTGATTACAAGATAACGTAATGGACTCAAGAAGTCATCTATTACTTCTCAGAAATTCAAGTTTCATACTGATCATATTCAATCTACTAGTTATGGACTAACAATCTTTTGTTTTGGAAAAATGGGGCAGAAGAATTATTTGAAAATGGATGCTGAGAGAAACAGTTTCATAACTGACGAACGACAATACTGTTGTCCACTTAAATGAATCAAATAGGAGCTCAATGAAGATTCTGTTGATGGAATAGCATGTTCAAAATGTAAATTTTCTGGAAATTGTAGATGTAATTGTGAAACATTTGAGGCAGAATGAGAAACTTATGTTTGCAGAATAAAAATATTGACGGACATTGGGTTTTTTCATTGTTTCTCATGTACGACATTTGCGATGAATGAATAGATGAGTAGAAAGCAAAAAGGAGAAAATAAAACTTTCACATCACTTCATTCAATTTTATACATCAAGAAGAATAAATCAGTTTGGAAAATCTATTTTCATTATAAAAATTTTTTATCCATTTATTTGATGTAGCATTGTCACGCAACCAATGATGTAATTTGTTACAATTATTTATACTAAAAATTCTTGAATTACCCGAATGAGGTAGACGTTCAGGTTTTTCCTTTTCAAATTTTGGTGATAAATCATTTTCCAAATCGACAATGGTTGCATTAGATTCGGATATTTTCAATAAAAACTCATATTATTGTTGATCCTTCGCATAAATAATATCAACACCATCTTAGGAAATATATTATGGAGATCCTTATAGTCAACAAAACCATCGCTATATCTCGACCGATGATGATATTTTTCCAAATATCAGATATTGGTTTTGTCCTTGTGAGAAAAAAAAATTTATTTCATTGGTAGTTTGAAAATGAAATGGTATATTTGATTGAAATTATAAGCTGCTACTTCCTCCATAATAAAATTTCTGTGGATATTATAACCTTGCATATCAAGAACATTCATACTCATCATATTGATGTCAACTTTCGAACTGTTTCAGTTAATGGTAAATACTCCATAACACAATCATAACCAATTGTACAATATACTTTAGTAAAGAGGGGGAAACTTATTCTTGATTCTGTCTCAAATTTCATATCAACAGTTGAAGATTTGAAAGATTCACTGCGTGTAGAATAATCGATAATAAAAATATCTAAAATAATATAAATATTTTAAAAAATTTTTAAACAATTTTAAAAAATTAGCCTTCTACATATTTAATTCCAAAAGATTATATTCAATGATTATAACTTCTGAAAATAAATTAAAATAATGTCGTATAAGTACCACTTATATCATGACATAAAATAAACATTCATTATAAGACATCCAAATGGTATAACAAAATCCAATAAATAAAAATTATTAACTAAAATCCTATAAATTAAACATTTTGAATAGACAAAATTTAGTTTCTGCTTATCAATCTTATGAAAACCAATATCTTTCAAGAATATCCAACATAATCTTAAGAATTTTATCACAAAACTATCTTACTTAGACTATTCAATATTATTGGATATCTAACCAAGGTACTTTATATAAAAACTCAAGATATGCAAAACATTACTGAAAAACAAGTTTTAAAATCGACTTTGCTCATCAGTATTCAAATATTCATATTCAATAAATATAACATCAATTAATAACATATATTCAAACTCACCCTTCACTCTCCAGAAAATATCTATTTTCGAAGTCTAAATAATGGAATACAGGATTGATTTTCAGGTTATTATAACTACTTGAAATTTCGGTGTAATTATATTTAGCTTCGACATAATCGTTCTCATCGAAATTCAATATAGAATTTTCTTGAGGAACAAATTCACCATTCAATAACTCACATACATCAGAAACATCAATATTATCAAATAATGTGGGGTCTTCAGTTTTCATATTTTTATGTTTCCGTCTGAAAACAGCATATTATAAATCTAGGGTAATCAATAATTGAAGTATTTCAATATTCCATATTCCCCTTGAAGAGTTAGCCGTCAGACGATAGTTCATGGATTTATCATTTTCTGAATGAAAATAAAATTGCTCTATTCGATTTCATTGATTCGAGTAATTTAATCTTCAATACATCAATTGGGTACACATGTTTGACTCCAAATTCAATGGTGTCAATTGTGAATTATCCTTTTTGCAACATTGGCTGCTTCACCAGGACCAGCAGTGATTTTCGTAGCATTATTGAGATCTCATCATTCGAATGCTTTGCTTCCCGCAAAATTTGAGTGTTATTCTGAGTATGAAATTTCCATCATCTTATATCTTTGGATCATCAGGATATGACCAACCAGCTGTTTCTAATTATCTCACAGAATCTTTATCACAGCACAAATATCCTTTTATTGTGCTGAATCTCTCACCGAATCAACTTGTGTTTCATGTAATTCAAAAGAAATTGTATCGAAGAGGAAAGCTCCACCATTCATAACTACTTAAATATTGCCATTTACTGCAGTATTTTGAAGTTTTCCTTTAATAATTAGCACTGCATCATGCATTAATAGCCGTGTATCAGAGAGATTTATGGTTATGTCGATAGTATCATTATTATTGAAAGATTTGATGAATGGTAGACATGTTCATGTTTCCACTTTAGTAATTGATTCACCATTGTTGATTGTAGTATATAGGTGTTGATGGATAGTATATCCTATGGATTTCAAGTATAATTAATTTTTTAATGTGAGTTTTCCACCCAACTTCTTATACGCTTTCTGCACTACTGACCTTAGATAAATCAATCATTGGAGTAATTATACATATTGACCTAACTATATTGGTTTGAAAAAATTCAGTTAAAAGGCCCACATTGCTTAGAATGGGCGACGGGCAACGCCCTGGGTGAGAGGTAGTTATTCTGTTTTTCGATGTAGCGCATTTCAAACAATCTGTAGTTACTTTTTATCCAATATACTATATGTAGACGTTTGTATACCCAATACGCTTATGTTAATATTTTGGGACACATTCGTTCTGTATTCCTTAATTTCGTCTGTTGCAAAGAGATTTCGGTAGAGTGATGATCATTTTCTGAAAATCTAATGAGAAATGAAAAGTATCGATAGGGTGAAGTCCTCGATATAAAATAAAATAAAAAAAGGCTTTGTACTTGATAGAAGAAATATAACGAAATTGGAATATCAAAACAGATATAATTGAATGAAGAGATTATCCGAATTCTAATAGTTTTTTGAAGATATAGTGCATGTTTTGAGAGATTTTTGAATTAATTTATTTGAATACTTAAATATATTAAATATTTCAAATGAATTATATTTTTTTAGAAATCCTCAAGTTGTGTTTTATGTTTTTGAAAAGTAATTGGTTTTAATATGCTAAGATCAGAAACAACATTTTGTCTCCATCAAATATTTATTTATTAATTTTAATTGCCTTTTTTATATTTGTTGCTTTATTCATTCCATTTGACATTGTATATTGAGTATTGATTATATACGTCTATTAAATATAAGCGTTGCTTGTTGAAGACATTAATTTAATTTTAAAAATTTTTTGAATACCTTTTTTCTTCGAAATTAAAATTGTAGAAGACTAACAGATTACATCTGTTTTGATTTCAAATTTTGTTGTACTTCTTCTATCAAGTAAAAGCCTTTTTCTATTTCATTTTATACATAATATATAATTATATTTAGGCTTGAATAAATCGCATTCTGGAATGTCAATGGTTTAAAGAAAACCTTACAATACTTCACAGTTTTCTGTGATTTTGTGACGAACTAACTAGCTGGTTAAGTTTAAAGTTAGTCTGTTTTAAACAAGTTCCGGTTACACTCTAAGGTATGATATACTGATTGTTAGTTGATTTTGATATTTTAAATATTATCTAGGGCCGATGAAGAGATCATCCGAATTCCAATTGTTTTTTGAAGATAAATTACATGTTTTGAGAGATTTTTGAATTAATTAATTTGAGTATTTAAAATATCATACAGATTCTTCTGTAAACCTTCTGCAAATATTAATTAAAAAAAAAAATTTCATTGAAAACTTTTCAGAATTATATTAAATAAATGTCTTTAGAACACACCCTTTCAATTTAGTAGATATATATATATATATATATATATATATATATATAATAGAATTAATACTTATTACACAGTACCAAAGGGATTGAAAGAAATTCAAAGAAATATAAATTGTCAACTAAAAATTATTAAATAGGCACTTGAAGGTACAAAATTTTGTTTTATTCCTTGTTTTATGAAAAATAAATTCCCCTTCAAAAATACAAAACATAACCCCAAGAACTTCTCCAAAAATAATATTTTTTTAATTAATTTAGTGGAGTATCGCTAACAGAAAAATCTCTCTCTACTGTTTAATATAATGCTATGTAGGTGTTGAAAGATATAACTCAATCAATCAACGATTAATAATCAGTAAGACATGTTTTTATCATTACTTCGAGAATCTTAATTTTATACACCTAACACTCGTAGAGCTGGGTGTTGACCTCCGCGCTGTGTGTATATGAAAGTTTTTCACACACAGACAATGGTCGGTTGTCTCTTCGCATACATAATTATAATTTTATCGTTTCATTGTATCTTCGTAAAAATCCACTCCCTAAAAAATTACACGTGCATACATTTAGAAGATTTGTTGAAATTATAAAACTATAAAGAATAAAATAAAATAATAAGAAGAGGTTTTTTGCTTGATAGAAGGAATATTACAAAATTTGAATATCACAACATATTTAATCTGCTAGTCTCCTACAATTTCAATTAAAAAAAAATTTTTATTCAAAAATGTTTTATATTGAGTTTTGATTTTATACGTCTATTAAATATAAGCTGTGCTTATAAGACATTAATTCTAAATCTAAAAATCTTTGAATAAAATTTTTTTAAATTAAAATTGTAGAAGGGTAGGGGTTACATTCTGAAAAGAAGAAAACATTTAATATATTTCATTTGATCGCAATTTGCACCGGAACAAGTTATTGAATAAGAAATATGTGACTGATTCTACCGTTATTATCAAGTAGTTGATCATAATTAAAACACAAAGGTTTGCGGAAATCACTATGTATTTATCAACAAAAATTAATGTTCAGTGATAACATGTAACTGCATTTTCGAATTCTCGGCAAAGTAAAATCTTTTAAATGAGTATGGCGTAAATGTTACGTGATGTTTGAAAATGTTTAAGGCTTTAGATTCATAGTGTGGATAGCTCAGTGGGAGAGCATCGGGCTCATAACCGGGAGGTTCGGGTTCGAATCCTGTTCAGGTGGAAAAGAAATTTTCTGGTTGGTAGGGTGTCTGCCACCATTTCACTGTTGGATCAAAAATTAACAGTACTGTGACCTAAGGTGGCGCAAGATCGCAGTAACAAAGCGTACCCAGAACACAACTGAACTTCTTACTCGCACAAGCTGAAAAAAGTTTCTGAGGGATCTTCACAGAAGATCTAGGAGTATCAGGATAATAATAATAGTGTCGCAAAAATATGCGACAAGAAAGCAATAGAAAAGATTTCACGTGTTATTCGAAAACGTTCAAAAATTTCAATGGATTCTAGGTAATTTAGTTTTCTGCCTTTCGGTTCTACATATAGAATTTTTAGGATGTCGAGTGAGAGGAGGGAATGACCGTTTTCAATACAATGGTTCGCAAATATTGAATTTGATTTATTTTTTATGAAATCAGTTCGGTGTTTCTTGTATCTAGTTTTTAAGAAACGTTCAGTCTGCTATTGGAATCTGAACAGGTTTAAGTTGAGTCTATTGAGATACTTACACATACAAACAGAGTGTCCCAACGAAAATTTGACCCCTCCAGAACTCAGAAACAAATAATTTTCAAAGATTTAGAAAAACCGGGTCAATTTTTGTTTTGAGGAGGACGAATTTCCATCATGAATTTGTTCTGAAAAAACCTCACCATGAAGGTGGCATCAACCACCAACATTTTTTGGATAGGAAAAAGATGTCGAATGTTGGTTAGTTTGAAAGCGATTCATGTTCTGTGCATGACCCAGTCAAAATTTTCAAAATCGGTTGACTATTCAAGAAATAATGTAATATTGTACTGACAACAGGTCAACAGGTGATGTTGAACAGATAGTTGAAACACCCAAACTTAAAAACAATTTTGTTAATATTTCTATTTATAAAGTTTAAACAAAACATTATATTTTCATTATAAAAATAAATTTTATAATTTATAAATACTTAAAAATTAATAATTTCCTTCATATCTTCAATATCATGCACTTTATAAGCTATTCACGTGAAAATTTAAGAATAATAGAATGAAAATTCAACCTATAATTATAATTTAAAAAATTTTCAAATTATTCTTAAATAAATATTGCAGTAAAATAGAATAATTCTTTAAATAATTAAATAAACCCTGCCTTCCATAATATTCTAATCATCCATGATCAAAATACTTTAAATTTTTTTTCCTAAAAATAAAAAAAAATAATTGATACCTAAAGTTGAAATATTAGGTAAATATCATATATTAGAAAAAAATGCTAATTTTGAAGGAACCAGAAATAATTTTCAAGTTCCGTATTAGGGAGAAAGAATTACTATGACGATATTGTCCCGAAAAAACCACCTGAGGACAGAAAAATTTTTTTTTGAAGAGGAAAGAGATGGCAATTTGATATTAAACATTATCAGAAGGGTAACTGAAACAGAAAATCAATACATTCAAATACACCAGATCTGTAAGTAATGATAGGGAACATCCATGAAAAAAATGTAAGCGATTTAAAGAACTATCGTATGTATTATTCAAAATAACTACCATAAACCTCCATACAATGATAAAATCATGAACGATAAGAAAATCGAATGTTTTTAAAGTAGAGAAAACATTCAAACCCTCAAATTGTTCTGGCATTGAATAAACAAATTTGAAAATTTCAACTGCGATGTGTTTACAGAACATAAAAAACTTGTCAACTAAACCATATCCAACATCTTCTCCCTATTAAAAAAATGTTGGCAGTTGTTGCCATCCTTCGGTGGTTTTTTCGGATCAATTTCGTCATATGAATTCTTTCGCTTAATACAGAACTTGAAAATATTTTTTGGATTCTTCAAAACTCTAAGTTTTTTGAGTCTGGGCGGTTCAACTGTCTGTTCAACAACACTTTTTAACGGCAAACTATTACAGTATTTCGTGCATAATGAACCGATTTTGAGAATTCTAACTGGGTTGTGTATAGAACATAAATAACTTTCGAACTAACCAATACTCTACATCTCTTTCCTATTGGGAAATTGTTGGGGGTTGATGCCACGTTCATGGGGCGATTTTTTTTGTAACAAACTCAGGATGGAAATTCGTCGCCCTAAAGACAGAAGTTGATCTGCTTCTCAAAATCTTCGAAAATTCTTCGTTTCTGGGTGTGTGTTGGGACACACTGTATGTATCCCAATAAACTCAAATCACCTATACGCACATAAAATTTCAGCCTACCTGTTAATGATATACATATCATTCTCCTTCCTTCTTTCAAAAATTAATGGTGAAACCGAAAAAAATACGAACAATGGCTGAAGAATTGATATAGTTATGGTATAATTGATAAATCAACAAAACGGAAAGGACTTCGAATAACTTAAAGATAGCGAAAAATTAAAACAAATTCCTTCGTTATCATATTTCATTTAATTAGTGAAATAGTTACCAATAACCTTTCAAAAGTAGAATACGAAATTGCATTTCAACCCGTGAATAAACTATCTTCATTATTGTTCAATGCAAAAGATCGTACACTGTATTCAAATCGGGAGTGTTTGAGTCAACCTGTTCAGATTGCAATAACATATATATATATATATATATATATATATATATATATATATATATATATATATATAACATATATATATATATATATATATATAACATATATATATATATATTATACATATAACATACATATAATATATTATACATATAACATATATATATATATATATATATATATATATATATATATATATATATATATATATATATATATATGTCAGTTCCTTCAATTTTAGGTACAAGGAACACCAATCTGATTTACACAAAAATAAATCATATTCACATTTGCAAGCCACTGTATTGAAACGATCATTCCTTTCTCTCAATTGACAACCTAACAATTTTACATGTGGAATCGTAGGATCACATAGATTTCATTGAAATTTTCAAAGAATGTCATAAAAATAATTTGAAAATAAGAATGGCAAGACATCGTTATCCCCCGAAATCTTCAACGTGTTCGAATAACACGTAAAAACCTTTTTTATTGCTGTACTACCTGCTGTTATCACCTTATTTATAAAAATCTGAAAAATATTTTTGCGACACTAAATCTGAAATCTCAAACATCACGTAATATTGTTCTTATGGCCGTACCTACTTGCATTTCAAATAAAAATAGTTATTTGAGTAGTGCCATAAAAACTAATAAGCTCCAGCCAGCACCATCAACAAACAATTTCCGTTTAAATGAAAAAAAGATATAAGTTCATTTGAAGAGTCAATATCTATAGCAAAAATAATTTTTTGTAGTCAGTCAAAAAATTTGTGGAGAAAAGCACTGCAAATTTTTTACGGGGGATTATATTTACAACAAAGTATCCAAATGGTCTTAATTCCTCATCGAAGTCTTCCAATGTTTTTAGTTATATACCATGACTTTGGCAGTTCTCATAATAATTTATGAATAAACTTTTACGTTCGTTATGTTCGGCCTTCAATTGATGTAAAACTTTATTAAAAATGTATTTATGTAAATAAAGATGAACTTTTCAATCAAATTCTGTTTAAAAATTTCATTCGTCTAGAGAAGAACTTTGGGTTGAATATTTATATTGAAATATATTCTAGCTTAAATTTTCATGGAAAATTTCCTAGAGTTTTATTTGATATGTATAGAAAGCAAATCAAATTCCACATAAAATGTTGTAATGTATTTTCTGATTAGGATTTTCTAAATATCTGATATATGTACGAGGTATTTGCCCATACATTATTTTTTCATTGACTTATTATAAAATGTTCATGGTGAGTATCGGAATATTAATCTTGAAAATGTGCACAGTGATTTAGAAATTACTTTGCAATGCATTTTTCCAAAATTTCAGGAAAATTTCCTGAATTTGTCTAGTAGCAACCGAAGAAAGTTGTTACAGGGGGCGGACATATTTTTTCCTATTTGTATTAAACTAAGCATATAACTAGCTACGATGAATTTAAGGCTTAAGTTGAAAAAAAAAATCGAAATTTGTTTCTATATGGATGCATTATTTGAGAACTGAAACCATTCAGGTAATGATTTTTCCAAGAGAGCAATATATTATGTTGGCTTTAATAAAATATGTTGACTATTGCAGAAGAAAAATTTGAATACTTGAATAAAAAATTAATCAAATTCCCTCCCTGCTAACTTTCTGCATGTAAGGGCTAAAGGGTGTGTTAGAATAGTCTAACGACTTCCAACTTTTGGTGATCAGTTTCATTACTGGAACCAAATTTTTCCCCTGATAACTACCTAATGACATGACGAATTATATTGCTGCATCATCTTTCTTGTTGAGAAAGGAGAAAGCTCTCTCAGCCTACGCTGACTGCATACTTCATACTATCATTTACTCTTTCTCGATCTTCCACTTCTTTCTTTGTCATCAGCTCTGTTATCAACTCGTACATTTTCTTTCATGTTTCCAAGTTACCCATCATCATTTCCACTTATTTTAAGGAACGACCTATCTCTAAATCTCTTGCATTCGTAGGAAATGTTTTGGACTATCTCTCACGCGGCATACAAACATAGGTCATCCGGAGTCTTTCGGATTTTGCTGGTGAGAGTGGAATGTGCCAAACGATCCATGAAGTGTCAGAAACTATGTGAAGTGATAGTTCGGTTTTTCTGTGACTACACTCCATGATTTTATGTTTCTAATCACTCTTCTGGTTCATTCGACTTTTCCTTCAATGCTTGTTCATCTAGCTTAGCATTTTTTAATGTTCGTTTCCTGGAAATTGACAATCTACTCCCAATTTATGATATTATTTGGTCAACTGGCGAATAAAACGTCAACTGGCGGATAAAACGCGATAACTGTCTTCGCCGAGACAGTTCTATATTTTGAGGTTATTCTCAGTAAATCTCATGTCTGCAGAGATATCAGCGCCAGAACATTCCTCTGCCTTTTCATGGCTTCTCGTCAAACAAGTAGTACTTATCTGTTTTACCTCACACAGTATTAACTAATAGTCGCCTTCATTCCTAACACTTTCTCTACTGACTTCTGCATATGTTCCGAAAAGTTAAGGTTCTCCTAAAGTAAGACAGCCAGGTCTTGGTTTTCCATTTTTACTGTAAAGTTCCTTGTGTTTCTAGATCCTCTCACTACCAATACCTTCGTCTTCTGTACCTCAACTTTCAGTTTTCTGCTTTTCATTCATTCCATAACTATGTTCAAAAATACTTCCAACCTATATAAATCTCGAATCACTTCCGGATTGGTCATTTCTATAAGATCAAGGGAGAAAAAATTGAAGGTTGGCAACACTGCCATTAACAGAGAAAACTATGAGATATACAGAAATGAACTCAGAGAAAACATACACAAAACTAAGAAGACATTTTACTCATAAAAATTGACGAATAGTGGGGCCGATTTGAGAAAGTTATGGACGGTAATGAATGAATCAACGAATCGGTCAAAAAAACATAATTCTTTATATGATATTGATGATAATAGTGGTGACTTGATTGTCGGAGACAAGGAGAAAAGAAATAAATTTTAAGAATATTTCATAAACGTTGGCAAGAATATGTCGCAATGTATTAAAAAACCAAGTTCTGCCTCCAGATCCAAAAACCTTTCAAATGCAAGCTCAATAATATTTTTACACCCGTCACTGATTATAACAATCATAGCTTCTTTAAAAAATAACGCTGCGCCGGATACCGATCAAATTTCTAATAAGTTGATAACGTACACCCATCCATATCTAAAGTTGCCACTTGCTCTTATAATTAATATTTCGTTCGATACTTCAGAAATTCCGCAAGAGTGGAAGGAATTTCAAGTTGTTTGTGTACATAAATTGCATGAAAGAAACAAAATGACTGATTACAGACCCATTAATATGAAACTTTCTCGAAAATTTTGGAGAAATGTTTGAAAGTTCCTTTAGTAGATATCTCCGAAAAATATAATATAGTGAGTCCCAACCTATTTGGATTTCAAAAGAATAAAACAACTCAAGACGCTATGGACCGATTCATCGAATAAGTTGTACAATATATGAAGAAAGGAAAGAATGCATGGTGCTGTTTCTTGATATAGCGAAATCTTTTGACACTATTTTTCATGAATTGTTGCTGGAAAGGCTTGATTCAGTGAGGATAAGGGGTAGATGCTGGGAACTTATGAGGGACAGAATACAAAGAGTAGAGTGGGAGATAAAATTAGTGATACTCAAATTATAAATATGGGGATTCCTCAGGGAAGTGTCATAGGTCCCATTATTTTTCTTGTTTATATAAACAAGAAACACCAAAGAGACTTATTGTGTCATATGTTGACAATACTATGATGAAGTTTGAGGGACGTACTTGGGATAAAGTCTCTATATATGCAGTGAGGTGTTTGCAGATACTAGATACATATTTATGTGAGAATAAGCTTAGTCTTAACACTGTAAAATTACAATTCATGACGTTTTCTTTGAAAAAACTGGTCAACCTGATATCTGAGATTTCTCTATAATCTGTTGTGAATCATTTTCAGACTAAAAAGCCAAGCAAAAACATGATTCCTACAATAGTGTCGTTATTTTTTCGATCAACATGATATTGTAGGTATGAAGGTCCAATTTTCATTCAAAATACCGAAATTGTCATATTAAGAAAGCACGATTTTGAGATTACCGATCTATTGACAAATGAACATTTCCTCTCATACCGTTTACAGGTCGATATCCTCTTGTTTTTTGTGCTCAGTTGTGTAGCTGACTTTCTGCTGTAGTTAAAATTGAAATTTTCCATTAATTTTGCAATGAAATAGCAATGAGGAGATTACGAAAACCTCGATTTCAAGTAGATCACAGAAAATTTCAGATAATAATCGATTCTCGTTGAAGCATTCATTAGCCATGATGGATTACAAAACTATATAAAATAGAAATGGTAACTTGTGACAATTGTACCATTTCAAATACAGCTGCTAAAAGGTTTTAAATACTGTCTATATTGTAAATCCTCAACTGGCTCCAAACAAGTTGGAGCCGGTACGCAGCAAAACAGATTGATATTGAATCATACTCAACATAATAAATTCGATGATAATGTGTAGAGGAGTAAATAAAAATGAACCCAGTAATGCAGTCCGTATAATTTCAAAACAAGCTAATCATATATATATACCATACAAAGTCATTCTTCTCCGTCAGCTTATATAATTAGAGAAAGTGTGAACGCTAAATAATTATTTTTCTTCAGAATTGACACCGAACAATATTTTAGTAATTGCGATTTGAGCAAGTCTTCAAACTAGTACTACAGAATCTAATATTGCCGAGTTGACGGACGCAGAGAATGCGAAAGTTTTTGCATTTTCTTTCGGCGCCTGTCTTGAACGTTATTTGAATTCGATGTCTATATTAGGTACGAATTCATTCCGAGAATAACTTATGAGCGATACAAGTTTCTCTTGTTATTTGCGTGTGATTTTTTCTGTGCAGTGGTGAGGGTTTTGAAACAGTTTAAGACTTCACGTGTGTTGTACGAAAACTCCAAGTTTGTCTGGTAAACTCAAGATTCAATTTATCAGTAAATATTAAAGAATCAAATCGGTAAAACTTTCAATACTATGAAAATGCACTCACAATTTAGATGGTATTATGGAACGGTTTAGTCCAATTAAATTATGGAATGTGTGTTTTTGGAAGTCGAAATGCAATAGATGCAAAATTTGATTAATATTCATATTTATTAGCGGACAAGTTTTTTTTCATTGAGAAAATTACCAAGAAGTTCAAATTTGAAAAAAGTTATAGATAAAAAAATATAAAATAAGGTTATTCTGATGTTCACAAATTTTCATTGTTATTATGATATAACAATCATTTAAAATAATAAAAGATGTAATATGCTATTAACACAAAGGGATGAAAGGTTTTATCCCATTTGTACAAGAAAATTGAGAGTACCCATATTGAAAATATTCGTATATTTATGAATAAGCTCAAATATTTCCATTTTCGTTGACACAATGTTGTCAAATGCCAGATCTGGTCTAGTTTTTATGAATTAAACCAGATGATTGAAACCATAATTTTCCTCAAATCACAAATTGATTCTTCTGTATTTGAAGTAGAGCAATCTATACACTGAGCTATGAAAAGCTGAAATTCACTTATTTTTGTTCATGAAGAGTGTGAAATGACGACTTCCACACAAATGTCTCAAATTAATTTATTTCGGAGGCATATAATCAATATTTCGATATATATTTTAATCAACCACATTCTGAAAGGGAAATCGTGAAATATCAAAATAGTAATTTTGTTCCACCAGTTTGTTATACCACTTTTAATAGATCACAATGATATAAAATTGGCAATAAAATCCTAGGGTTAATACTACACAAGTTTTTGACTCCCATATATATTGAGGTATCGATATGCAATATAAAATGTGATATGTTCAAGTTGTACCGAAATCTGTATATTTTACCGGACATTTCCCCAATATCAAAATCATAAACATAAAAGAATCCCTATCTTGAAATTTAACCACAACGGAATGTGTCAAAAACAATTATTTCATAGATTTAAATAAAGATAAAATACTTTACTCGATACAGCAACCCATAAGATCTTTACGAATTCCTAGAGATTGCGTCTGTTAGAAAAAACATTCATATTTATATTGAAATCTTTGAGACTCCATCTATCTCCAGCTGAAGCATCTGTTGTTTGGGTGAATTCAGTTGTTGTAATACTGACTCAATTCAGTTCTGAAAATGAAATTAAAAAAATTCATACGTCAAAAATATTTAGTATTTTGTGAAAAATCATTCTGAAAAAATGTATGCATGAAACGCTCAACGGACTTCATTATTGATTGCAATGATGAATTCTCAATATATCCTGATGAAATTATGAATGAATTTCTGCTCATAATTTGAATGATTCGGTAATACTTCAGGGTAATTTGCATTACGCATGGATTAATTGAACTGGTCAAAAATAACGACTTCGTTTTTCGATATTTCAAAAAATTAGATTCCAAGCTAGTTCAATAAATTTCAAAATGTTTTCCCCATTTTTTTATGTTAAAATCAAATTAATGAGCTTGTTGAAAAATAAGACGTTCTCAAAAAAAATTTTTATATAAATGTTTTTTTTATAATTCTCAACACCAATATTTGCACAAGTATGACTACGATGTGAATATTATCGCATAAGAACAATCGGTAAGATATTTTTATTATTGCCTTTTCTTGTAAATATTGAGGTCGGAATATGGGGAGAACACGTTGAGAGCGAAATCGTTATTCGAATTGTATTCCACATCAAAGTTTTTAGAAGTTACATACACTCAAATTGTAAACCTATGCTGAATAGTATATTATTGATAGAAAAGATAATAGATGTTCTTATTAAATCAGGACAATGAATAACTTTGCTTGTGGAGAAATTTAAACAAAATTATTTTGAAAGGAATTAATGACTTCTTAACATGATTTGAAAATATGCCAGCCTTTTCTCATATCGCACTCGCCATATTGGATTAAATATATCTGTGATACTGTGCAGTTTTCAGAAAGCAAAGTAAAATTATTTTAGGTACTAAATGAACCTTATAATACCACCAGGTGTTATTAACAGAGGATAATAAAACGTGAATGGACTCGCTAGCTTTTCATGAAAATCTGAATAGGAATTTCAACACTACGTCAGCGTCTTTGATATCACTGTATAATCAACAAAGAAGAGCAAGTTTATTCCATACTATAATAATTTAAAAATAAAATTCTCGCCATATTGGCATTTATCTCCTTCATTTTCATTTTTATCATCTAAACTCGAAACTGCATGACGATTATGATTGTTGATGTATAATCTCATTCAATATTAGAGTTCGGTCGAAATAGTAAAGTATTCATAATTTATTCTATATAATGAATATATATTTAGATTCCAGAAAACATTACCTTGTTCATGCAAGAATGCTATAAAAATAATATCCGTACTTCTCGAAACTTCAGGTGAAATTGGTATTCTGTGTTGGATATATACATGAACAATTTTGGTTTTATTCAACACAGAATGCGGGGTTTGTTTTGAGTTCACGTAGGATGATCAAGTTTGCGAATGACCATAGATTATCCATAAACTAACGAATTATTTCCATCACATAATTCGAGAAGTTGGATATAAAGAATGAACTCATTCTTTAGCGGGATGTGATTTAATTTATTAGAATTTTATTAGGAAGAAATTATTTCCATGAAGCATTTAATAATTATAGTAAATGTGTAGAAATTTAGTAATCAGTATATGCGGAAACATGTTAGAATTTTTGCTTAATAGCTTTTTGGTTTCGTAATTGAAGGCTAATTTTTTAATTTTCGATTTTTCATACCAGCAGAAACATTTTAGAGAAATATAATCAGTTCCATTAATGAAAAAACAACCATAGATTTTAATGAACGAACCGATAAATGTACATATCAAATGCTTTCATATTTTTTTGCAATGATTCATATCCCTCGAATATGATTACATAATGCCTGTATTACTCAAAATCATCACTTAAGATGCGGGGTATGCATCCCTGCAATTGTCTGCTGTGATCTCAGATGTTATTCATTGCACCTGATACAACGTCAGATTATATATTAATATTCATAAAAGATAAAGGTTCTGGTTCTTCGCGAGAGTATATATGAAATTATAAGAATTTGGAAAATTTTCAGATATTCTGAAATATTGATACGGGATGTTTTTGAAGACTTTTTTTGTCGAGAGGTAGACCTCATCAAAATAAACCATTTCATCTCAAACTGAATATAATTTTGAAATCAATAAATTATTAAAACCACTGATAAAAAAGATCTCTGTATTTTCATGGCATTTTTCAGAGTGAATATTTTCAGTTATTGAACTGTTCCAGCTTTAAGTTTTTGATAAGAAAAAATTTATTATAAATACTATGTCTATCAAAATATTCAGATGTTCCTATATTTTTGTGACTTTACCATTGTTAAGTTTTCTTTTGTCCGAATATGATCATTTGATACATTTGATATATGTATATAACTATAATTTCGTCAAACTTCTGGAATTATATTTTCAGAAAAGCATGTCAATAATAAAATATATGCACAATATACCAGCATACCAATGAGGTCACCTCTGAAAAATATTTTCATGTCCGACACAGAAAATAAAATTTTGGGATATATTATATTATCGGTGGAAATACACTTTCGGTTTAAATATGTGTATGATATAACTACTGGAAATTTAGGTACATCCAGACAACTATGGTGAGTCAATTTCTTGATTACTCAGATAGTATTTATACTCAAATTAAATTCAAATTCGAAATAGAATCAAATGTGAAAATTATATATTTTGACCTCTCAATATAACATTTAAGTGAAATAATTGAATAATATACTTCAGCCATCCATATTCATAAAGAATGTCATATCAATCATTGATTTATAGAGCTTCCTCTTTGCCTTTATCAACGAAGAACCACGTAGTTGAATTTGAAACTGTAGAATCAACCTCTGTGAACAACGATTTCAAGTACGCAATAATTTTAATTGAACAGAATATTTTCGAATGACAGCCCATATGTTATTATGAAAAGTGAAAAATCCAAAATATTCGTTTGTTTATCTTCCATCACTGAAACAAAAGAAAAAGTGGCCAACTGTTAATACATAAATAAGAAATATTGCTGACCAACTGCAGCAAAGAAGGCGCAAGGAGAATCAGGAATAAACAATTTTGAATATTCAAGACAACTCATAAATAGTTTTATCAATGAAATTTTAGAATATACTATTAATCTAAGAATAATCACACCAATACAAAAATGAAGAAATAACCTAGCTTCAGTTAATAATGTTCTTTGGTATTGTTGACTTGGTTAGTTTAAGCTTTGATGAGAAATTCAGGTTAACTTCGGAGAATTAACTTCTCGGATCCTTTTACTTCTACATAAATTGAATTTTGATATGATTTATTCAGATGAGTTCTCCCGTTGAAGACATTCACACTTTTCAAAACACTCTGTCCACTTCCGTTTCGCACTTATTAGGAACAGAATCCCTCGATATGCAGTCCATATAAACGAGCGATAGTATCTAAAACCTTATCTTGATATGAATCTTTAACCTGCCTCTTTTTAACTGTAATCATTTCGTTCCATTCTCAGATCAAAAAACAATGTTTGACGACAAACAAAGGGGAAGCCAACTAGTTGTAAATAGTTACTTTACGTCATGACTTTCTGCCTCATTTAGTTTTTCCAACTCTACCAGATAATGCGCGACAAAAACTGGTGAGAAATCTCATAGGACCCTGACAAGTCGTGCTTCCAATACCTTTAATTAGTGCAATAAACTCCAGCAGAAAAACTTGTGTTCTCTAGGAAGAAGTTCGTGAAGTTCCGAAAAGTTCAGAGTGCGGAAAAGTTGTGATAGGATCGACAATATGTGTGACATGTCTTCGGCCACTTACGAGGTGGAGAAAGAAATAGCCGCAAGGCTAGAGGACGACCAACGGATGCGAAAGAGTCATATGTTGAGCGTCAGGGCTAATAGAAGTAGCTCTGAACAAGGTCCCCATCCTGGATATCATCTTTGGAGTTCGAAAAAAACGAGAAAGAGGACATCGGCGCCCCAGATGGGTCATCAACAGAATAAGACATCGTTAATACTCAGATCGAGGAGAAGTTGGCCTGTTGCACCTACTCCGGTTCAAAGGTAGGTTACCCTATAATGAAACATAATATGTTATGATGAGCCAAGTTTATTTCCTAGAAATCGACAAACTTTCATTTGCTTCTATTTAATTTTGCGATAAATAAAGGTATAATTTTTGATGTAGTATTGAGTGAATTCACTTGTTCATTTCAAGTAAAATGCTATCTATTATAGTATATAAAGTATATAGAACTTCAAGGATGTTTTACCGGTTAATGACTGTCTTTGAAGAGTAACCGCAAGCGTGCATGATACTTGGAAAATTTTATGTACGAATAGTATATGTTGAATTAATATTCGTGAATAATTTATTTTTCAACAATCTTATATAAAACAATTCATAAATGGAGCGTGCTATTATATATTTCAAGGTTATAAATTTCTTTAAGTATATAGGATGAATTGTGCAAAATAAAACATCAACATTTATACCTACGTGTATATTTTGAGATGCAATCATATTCGGAGTGTCTGGAGTATGTAGACGACAAGAATTAAACAATATAAATGTTCTATTGAATAACGGATATTTGTGTTATCATATAAATTCATATTCAAGCAAATTTCAAAGGCAGACATAAATCTCTCTTACTTAGAATTTATCCTCAAATATATAAAGCTTCGAGCTCACCTAACTAAATCTGGGTTCATTTTAAATTATTCGATTGGAAAACGCAGTACTCCGATAGTAGGAAAATCTACAGCTCGAAAAAACAAGGAAGACGATTAAGCTGAATCGATGAGTGAGAATCTTTAGCTATAGCAAAAAGTTATATGGACAAAGGTGGTGAAATTACATACGAGTCACCCACATACACAATTTTTCAAAAACGTTTAGGCTATTATGACCAGTTAAAGTAAAATGAACTTAATTATTGCTAATTTATTTAATTTCACAACAATTGTTTCGTCATGACAACATGACTTCGTCAGGTGAGTATGGTACTAACTACATATTTGATATTGAGTTCTTTAAATATTCAAAATGTACAGAAAAGAAAGTAGTGGGAATTTACAGTAATTTGTTTTTTTATTATTACACAAAGTTTCAGTAAAGGTTAAGTAAGGAGAATTTATTGAGGTCCGTCTGTTTTTTTAGGAGAATCTGTTTTTTATTGTATCTGTTGATTTCGAGGGCTTCTAGGTTGTTCAACCTGAGGTTTTTTTTTTCTAGGTGTAAGAGTTTGAAGTTATTGTCAAAATCATGTCCTGTCTCCAAAAGAAGGTTAGCATATGTTGAATTTCCGTTTTTTCCAAGATATGCTTTCTCGTGTTCACGTATCCTAGTGCCGAAAGATCTACCTGTCTGACCCACATATACAGATGGGCAAGTACCGCAGTTTAACCTATAGACTCCAGACTTTTTATTTTTATGTATCAAATCTTTATTATTTTTTATTAAATTGCCTAATGTGTTTCTTGTTTTGAATGAAATGACGCAGTTACTCTATTTCTTTAAATATGTTGCTATTTTTTCGGACTTTTTGTTTATGTATATTAAAGAGAAATATTTTGTATCAATAGCTATTGTTGGATATAAAAGCGATATTGACTGTTTAAATTGCATTCGTTTCAATAATTTATTTATAATGAACGGATTGAAACCATTGTTGAATGCAATTTGTTTTATTATATTCTGTTCTCTATAAAAATTCTCTCGTGTCATAGGTTTGTTGATTAATCTAAATATTATGCTATTATAAGCTGCTAGTTTTTGAGAATGTAGATGATTAGAATTTCAGTGGATCGTATTATCTGTATGAGTGGGTTTCCGGAAAATTATAAGTCATGTTATTGTTAATTTTTGAAATTTTTAAATCAAGAAAGTTGATGCTGTTGTTTTGTTCTATTTCATTTTTGAATTTTATTGTGGGAGATAATGTATTAATGAATTCTAAAAACATCGCAAGCTGTCTACTGGTACCGGTGAATAAAGAGGAAATATAATCCACGTAACGATACCAATAAATGAAATATTTGAAGAAAGGGCTCTCTATTTAAAGAACTCGATATCAAATATGTAGTTAGTACCATACTCACCTGACGAAGTCATGTTGTCATGGCGAAACAATTATTGTGAAATTAAATAAATTAGCGGAAATTAAGTTGTTTTACTTTAATCAGCAAGATGTATTTCCGACAAGTAGAGAGCGATACAATCAAACATATTACGACCAGTAATGCTTCTTGAATATAATCAATTGCTACAATTAATGACAACTGCTTGTGATTCGTCAGAAAATTAATGAGAAATGCCGCTTTGCCGTGATAGGAGAGTGGGTTCTGATAAAATCTCGGTCAGTATAAATAGGCATAAATGAACTTTTGACCAAAATGAAATATAAATTCATGATAATTTCATGAGAATTTCAACTGAATAATGAAAAACAAATAGGAAAAAATTAGTCAATTACATAAATTATTGTTTGTTAACCTAAACAGGAGGGACAAACTGAAAACGGAACATAAAATTTCATCTAATACTTTGAAAAAATCACATTTCAATATTTAAGCTATGTTATGTAGCTTACGTAATAATTAATGAATTAAATCTTTCAACCTGATGGGCCTCCGCTTTTATAGAGTAAGAAATATTTTGTTCGAGCATGTTCGGAATGAAGTATTTCTTGACTAATTCCACGGCACTCGTCAATCATATTTTAACGCGATCTTCTAATTTTTGGATGTCCTAAGATTTTACTTTTTATGTAATGAAATTGTCGGACTTTAAATTTGGTGATCATGAACGTCATTCACTGCTTGCTCTTCTCTCAATCCAACGCAGTGGAAGACAGTTTAATATGTACTGACGAACAATCAACACAAATTACGTAAGATCACCATCCCGTTTAAACGTTATATAATCTTCATTATACACTGGATTATTTTCAGTAATATCAGTCGATAGCTTCTTAAAATAATTGCAAATACATTTCAGTAGTCAAATCACCAAGTCAAACAAGACCCACCACTTGGTCACTGAAAATGCCAGCCCATACAATAAATATCTCCAATTGCTGTGCATATGCATATCATGAAAAATTCTTGGGTTTGAATCAAACCAATAACGACAATCGTTCGTATCGTGCTAGCCTTGACTTGATAGAAATCCATTGTACACTTTACGAGGGGCGTTCAATATATTCTCAGTATAGCCATGAAAGAAAACTCAGACAATTTTCGAAAAATTCAATTTTGCAATGTACTCCTTTAGAACTTCACTACATTGTTCGATCATGAAATAAGCTTCTCTAAAACTTAAAAAAAAATTTTTTTCGGCTTCTCCTCAAAATAGGTTTTAATTGCTACCTTCAGTTTTTCATCGTCTAAAACCGCTTTCCACGAAGAGATTTTTTGACATTTGGGAATAGGTAGTAGTCACTAGGGGCCAAGTCTGGACTGTACAGAGGATGATTAATTTCTTCGAAGCCACATTCCCGCACAGCAGCCTTCACCACGCGGGCCTTGTGAACCGATGCGTTAAGCAGCAACATTGCCGCTGCGAGTTTTCCTCTCCTCTTACCTTCATTAGCTTTTCTTAAATTACGCAAAGTGGTTGCGTATGATTATGCTGTGATGCTATTACCCTTTTCAGTGTATTATATATCAAATACCTTTAGAATCCCAAAAGACCGTGGCCATTATTTTTACAGCGAATGGGGTGACTTTGAACTTGTTTGGAGGCTGTGCATTCTTTTCAATCTACTGCATGGACTCTTGTCTACTCTCAAGGTCATAGTGATGAACCCACGTCTCATCCCCAGTAACCTGCCGGTTGAATGTAGTCGATGGGTCTTCACCACTAAGCTCTAAATATTCCTTATAGCACTCTACTTGCACTTGCTTTTGAGGTGCGATAATCATTCTTAGTACCCATCTTGCACTGACTTTTGAGAGGTTAAAATGGGGTGACTTTGAACTTGTTTGGAGGCTGTGCATTCTTTTCAATCTACTGCATGGACTCTTGTCTACTCTCAAGGTCATAGTGATGAACCCACGTCTCATCCCCAGTAACCTGCCGGTTGAATGTAGTCGATGGGTCTTCACCACTAAGCTCTAAATATTCCTTATAGCACTCTACTTGCACTTGCTTTTGAGGTGCGATAATCATTCTTAGTACCCATCTTGCACTGACTTTTGAGAGGTTAAAATAGGGTGACTTTGAACTTGTTTGGAGGCTGTGCATTCTTTTCAATCTACTGCATGGACTCTTGTCTACTCTCAAGGTCATAGTGATGAACCCACGTCTCATCCCCAGTAACCTGCCGGTTGAATGTAGTCGATGGGTCTTCACCACTAAGCTCTAAATATTCCTTATAGCACTCTATTTGCACTTGCTTTTGAGGTGCGATGATCATTCTTAGTACCCATCTTGCACTGACTTTTGAGAGGTTAAAATGGTCATGAAGGCTAGCATGTAAGGTACCTACGAATGGGTTTGTCATCTCTGCTAACATCTTGATTTTAATTTTGGTATCTTCAAGTACCAAATTTTCAGGTCCTTTTTACATTTTCTTCAGTGGTTTTTGGATTCACTTGACCACTTTTGAACGAAGGATGATGACAGGGCACAGTCATGGTAAACAGCACCATCCCTTCATGAATGATTTTTTGACATTTTACCTACCTAGTGAGGAACTTTATGACAGCGTGATGATCAATTTCCTTCATCATTGTGGCGTCAGTCATTCTAGTCATCTTTCACTGCGGATACCTAAAAAACTAATGATCGTGAATTAGTGAAATTTTATTTCATTTATTACCTTCATATAGTGTCACTAGTAAATGAAATAATTACATACTCACATTATTTGCAAATCACCGTGATACCGAGAATACATTGAACACCTCTCGTAGTTAAATGAAATATGTAGATTTCTCTCTATTATGTTGAGTTGTTCACATGATGGTCATGTGCACAACTCAAGACATATATAAACTAATAATAATAATAGGACTTTATTGATGACCACAATCAATATTACATGGGAAAAAGAAAATATATTAATTAAAATAAAATAGAAAGGCCCTTTACTTGATAGAAGGAATATAACAATATTCGAATATTAAAACAAATTGAAATATGCTCATCTTCTACAACTTTAATTTCAAAAAAATTTTTTATTCAAAAAATTTTAGAATCAAATTAATAATTTAATATTCAAATATATTAATTACTTTGTATTAATCACAGGGTGGAGTTCAGGTGAAGAGAAGAAAAAATGCAAAATGAACCTCATGTACTCCATAATAATAAAAAATAAATCACCCTGTAATGAGAAAAAGGATATAAAAAGAAAATGAAATAAACAACGTAGAGACTCTGAACGCTCACCCAACCGATGCACACTATTCTCTGAATAATGATTTCCAGACACGATTTCTGAAAGAATACACAGAAAGTGACCTTAAATTTATGTATTTGTTACACAACTTATATATACTGAATGTAAAGGATCTTTCAAAAAGAGAAAGCCTGTGAGGAGGGGTTGATATAAGACCACGATTCCTAATATTGATATTGTGAATATCAGATCTATACTTAATTTTTCTGCGGAGGTATGAAGGAATGCCTGCTGTGACCATACGATGGTAAAGAACTAATGCCGAATGTTTAAACCTATTCATCATATTTAGTCATCTAGTATCGGATAGTTTATAACTTATTCTGTCTAACTTCCTTATGTCATAAATAAATATCAAGCAAGAGTTCTGTATTTTTTTTAATATTTCCAACCGTTTCCTTGTCCAAGCATGAAAAACAACCGTTGAACAATTGTTGAAATTAGACAACACCAACGAACCAGAAAGAGTGATTTTTAGTTCTTTAGAAAGGGATCTTCTGCGAGGATAAGGTAGTCGTAGGCTCATAATAGATTCTTGTACACAAGAAGCAATATGTGTTCTTAAACGAAAGGTGTTATTCATTAAAAGTCCCAATTTTTTTTTACTTCCCTCACTATCGGAATCATCTCGCTCTCAATTCAGAATTGGGCGATTCCACTCAACATTTTGCAGATATCCTCATTTCCAATTATGGCTTCATCTACCAAATCAAAATTCATTCTATCCCCCAATTCACAAAATGATTTTTCATTATAAAATTTAATAATAACGCAGACTTTGTAATATCATCAGTCTGGGGGAAAACAAGGTTGAAATATTGATTTATTTGATTACAATCTGCTAAACCGACTGCGACTTCTCTTCGCCTCTTCGATTTTCCGATGTTCAAATAATTCAGTTGTTTCCATATCTCCTTTGTACCACCTTCACGAAAAATAATTCTTTTTCTCAAGTTTAATGAGCTCTGTAGTGGAACTACAGAGTGACTTGTATACATTCCAGTCATTTTCGGACCTAGTACTCCTGAACTTTTTTTTACTGGAATCTCTGACTTTCATTTTTTTTTTAATTTGAGTCATCTAGGGTGCAGGAGCTCGTGTTATGCGTAGTGAGACATATGGAGCGTGTTTATCCTACAAATCTGAAATAACCGCATTCAAATAATTCATTTTCTCATCGATGTTGTTGATGTTAAAAAATTTTTCAAGATTCGAACTAGCAAGATCACTCTGAAAACATTCTTCTGACAAATTCTAAAAATCCCTAAATGTTATTATACATAACGAGCACATCTAGTGGTTTCGAAGTCACCAGCGATGGCAAAAATAGGCATATAGTGATCACTATAGTGACAATCAACAACATCTATATTATCGAGAATCTCAGGATTATGAACAAGGATATATATGTATGATTTAACATAGTTGTTTTTTAAGTTGTTTTAATTAAAGAGGGTGAAGTGAGCTTAAATAAGATTATGAATCAAGCGAATCAGGATACAACAAATTGATATTCATATCACCAACAACAACAATATTCTCAGCTAGAGAAAAAGATGCTGAAACTAGATTTTCAACGTCATTCTCAAGCAATTATATATTCAATCTACCTTCACTCATAGGCGGTTGTAAATTACACAAAAGAGCACCGTCACACCTCCGTTTTCAAGCAAAATACATGTATTTTCCAAGTGAAAGTCCCAGTTAATAACATGATAAGATAAATTTTTCTTGATATAAATACCTGTACCACCTCCTGTAGTAGATCTATCATTCCGAACAAAATCGAATCCTTCAATGTTAGTCAAAGATATGTGATCAGCACTAAGCCAAGTTTCAGTTAGACCGACCAAATCGAAATTGTGATAAATCAGCGTGTGTTTAAATTCTGAAAAATGAGCTATTAGTGAACGAACATTCAAATATGTACCAGCAAGGCGAAATCCAGATCATCCACACATGAAGAAGAACAAAAAAAAAGAAATATATATATATATATATATATATTTCTTTTTTATATATATATATATATATATATATATATTATTATTATATACGATTACAATGTTTTACAAAAAACTGCCAGAACTCCCCTATCTAATTTTTTAAACTCACCTTCAGAGTGTATATGAATCTTTTTTGTTCCTACTTTAGCATAAATGTTACAATTTAATGTCCATACATTTTTATTTCCCATATTTATGCTTTTCTTGAGGAGTGCGTAGTTATACCTCATTAATTCCTCAATAATTACAAATCGAGTTCCTTCCAGTTTACTTTTATTTCTGAATTATCATGTCTGGAGATTGTACAGAGACTATTATATTACTATTATTATCCTCGTATTAGTTTTCACGCGATGACAATAATCAACTTGAATGTCATTACGTTCAGTCTTCGATTTTTCAGACTTACAACAGAAGGCAATTCTTCATCTTTTCTTTCTTCCAATCCAAACAAACTTGTATGTAAAAAAATTTGAATATCACAACAGATTTAATCTGTTAGTCTTCTACAATTTTAATTTCAAAAAAATTTTCATTCAAAAAAACTTTCAGAATTAAATTAATGTCTACAATAAGCAACCGCTATTATTTAATAGACGTATATAATTAAAATCAATATACAATGTCAAATGGAATAAGTACCAACCAATATAAAAAAAGGAATTAAAATTAATAAATAAATATTTGAAGGAGACAAAATATTGTTTCTGATCTTACATAATGAAACCAATTCCTTTTCAAAAACACAAAACACAACTTTCTCAAAAAATATAATTTATTTGAAATATTTGATATATTTAAATATTCGAATAAGTTAATTAAAAAATTTCTCAAAACATGCACAAATCTTCAAAAAACAATTAGAATTCGGATAATCTTTTAATCGGCCCTAGATAATATTCAAAATATCAAAGTCAATTAACAATCAGTATATCATACCTTAGAGTGTAGCGCGCAACTTGTTCGAAACCGACTAACTTTAAAAATCCAGGTAGTCAGTTCGTCACAAAATCACAGAAAACTGTAAGGTATTCTAAGGTTTTCTTCAAACCATCGACATTCCGGAATAAGATTTATTCAAGCCTAAATATAATTATATATTATGTATAAAATAAAATAGGAAAAGGCTTTTTACTTGATAAAAGAAATATAACAAAATTTGAATATCAAAACAGATTTAATCTGCTAGTCTTCTACAATCTTAATTCCAAAAAAATGTTTATTCAAAAAACTTTTAGAATTAAATTAATGTCCACAATAAGCACTGCTTATATTTAATAGACGTATATAATCAAAACTCAATATAAAATGTCGAATGGAATAAATAAACGAACCAGTATAAAAAAGGCAATTAAAATCAATAAATAAATATTTGAAGGAGACAAAATTTTGTTTCTGTTTTTACCATAATGAAATCAATTCCTTTTCAAAAACATAAAACACAACTTAAGGATTTCTCAAAAAATATAATTTATTTGAAATATTTAATATATTTAAATATTCAAATAAGTTCAAATTTAAAAATCTCTCAAAACATGCACTATATCTTCAATTAGAATTCGGATAATCTCTTCATCGCACATTATATAGCAAAGTTGAAAACGGCGATCAATATCATAATCTTTCCTGGACTAAACTTTTTTCATATGAATGGAGTTTAATGTTTTTTGAATATGCTTGGACGCTACTTTGATTGATTTCAGACATAGATGGCAGTTGCTTTGTACTCAACGCAGATTCAAGATGGACATGTCTCCAAACTGCAGCTTCCGAAGACTTATTAAATTCACTTTTTCCCATTTCTCATGCTATATTAGCTACATGTATTAATTGATACTTGAAAATTTTTACTATTTCTTCTGCCATGCTGATCTTAATGTTGCTAGTCAAATAGCACACCTGTTTATGTTCACTCATTTATTATTCATAAAGTAATGGAAATTTATATCTGCATTTTTGGCAACTAAACGACAAGATTCAATTTTTGAAAACAGATTTGAATGAAGCACCGATCAATACTCCGTAATATGATATTAGACAATATTCAGATTCACTAATTTCACATGTTTGTTGTGTGTATCGTATTTAGGAATGGAGGATATGAAAACCGAAATATCGGCGGCATATTATATTCTGTATTACTGACCATGAGTGTTCCATTTTCTTTCAATAAAATTATATAGTGCTAAACGAAATAACACTATGAACTTAAACTTTAATTTAGGCTACTGAGTATAACGAATACCGTTATAATTATTGGAAGAGAACAAAATATATAAATTTTTTCTCATATCTTTTTCAATTATGAAGAAACGCTGCATAAAGTTTTTTCACTTATATATTCGATCGATTCCCGAACATTCTATATCTGAATAAAATATTTATCCTCTGGACCCCAATATATGCAGGTAAATACTCCATATCCTAGTGTATCTTGTATCGTTCAAGGAATATCTTATTTGAATACGGGTATCTGTAGCCTCGAGTTAAAATCCATTCGAAATGGGAACAGCTGCATGACAAAAAGTTGATAGATCGGGCTAAAACATCTGAACCTTTTTTGTTATTTCATATTATTGTCCTTTTGTGGAACTTCTGTGGCTCATTTGAAAGGGTTTAGGAAGTTATTGATTTCATAAAGGAAATAGTGAGTCGAAGGTGTTGTGATCAGTTGTTGACGAGATCTTTTCCTTTCGTTCCAAACCAGTTGTTTATTTTCCCCTTCAATGGTGGCATTTAAATTTTGTGATGTATGTGAAGGAAATATTGCCGTAGCAAGCCTCATGGCACATCTGTTTCACCAATATTTGCCTTTTCCCGAGCGAAGTTTGTGAAGATTTTAGTTTCTGCAAACTGAATCTATAAGTTTGTTCAATTAAAATATTCAATTGAATCAGTCTTCATTTGATGAATTTCCATATTAAATAAGGTTATTCTTATTTTCAAAAATTTTTATTGTTATAATATATCGATAGTTTCGCTAACACAATAGCATCTTTAGGTAGGTGTATATTTTACATTTTTGAATAACTAAATTTGTTTTCGAAATCGGATTCTATTTATATGAGAGTAGGTACAAAAAAAATTATTTATCACGAAAACATATAAAAGGTGATTTCTGAAATTTACAGTTCATTTGAATATATTTTACAGAGAAGAGTTATAGGTCTTATTATTCGTTGAGTACGTATCCCATTTTATGGTATTTATTTATTTCTAGTGATTCTTACAGGTTTAAGGCATAACTTTTACTCTGTATATGTGAAATTTCAAAATTATGGTTGAAAGTATATTCCGTTTCTAACCAATCGTTCTCATATGTAAAATTGCTTTTGTTATTGAGGAAACTCTTCAAAGATTCGCTAATTCTCTGTCGGAAAACTCTTCCAGTCTGTCCTTTGTAAACATTTTTGCAATCACCGCAGGTTAACTTATAAACTCCCGATTTATCGTCTTTATGTGTTCACTACAGGTGATAAATAAGATGAAAATAAAATGTTAAATTCATTTCATTTGATGTTCAAAATTTTTTCTGAGCATTCCACCTAATGAAACAATTAAATTAGTAGAAAACTTACTCATCAAAAACAGATGTAATACAACTAACAAAGAGAATATCTTACATTGCCTTAAAATTTGCACTTAACAAGGTTACTTTCATCACTTCTTGTGATGGAAGTAATTTTTTATTTCAGCTGAAGAAGCTTCTTAGGGATCTTCACAGAATAACTAGGAGTATCGGAATAATAATAATAATTTCAATTGAGATGAACTATCACAAAGTAACGGACTACTCCACCCAAATTATTTCCAATATAAAAAGATAATATATAAATCTGAACAAGGTTTGATTATGGGAAATCCCACAAGTCCTTCATTAGCCTAAATATTCATGAACAATATTGAATCTTGAATTCACCAAAATCCTCTTATGAAATATCTTTTGTATTGGTATAGACATGCAGACGACATTTTCTGTTGCTTCGTAGGTACTGATAGACTATTAATTTTTTGTTTATCAAAGAAAAAATCTTTCGGTATTATGCACTATGGAAATCGAACAGAATAACCCTATTAATTTTCTTGATTGAACTGTTACCAGAATCAGCAATTGATATGAATTTTCAATATTTCAAGAACCATTATACTTTTCTGTCAAGAAAGTACCGGGAATTTTCAATTAAAACAACATTTTTACATTTAATCGTCAAAATTTATTGGGTCCCCTTCAAAATAGGCTCCATTTGCTCCAATACATCTATGCCACCGGCACTTCCAATTATCGAAACATTTTTTATAGGCGTTTTCGGGGATGGACTTTAGCTCTCGCGCCGAATTTTGTTTTATGGCTTCAATCGACTCAAAACGGGTGCCCCGAAGGGGCAATTTCAGTTTTGAGAAGTGGAAAAAGTCGCAGGTAGCCAAATCCGGCGAATACGGTGGTTGCTGAAGCACGTTTGTTGAGTTTTTGGCGAGAAAGTCAGTCACAATCGTAGCTCGGTGAGAAGGCGCGTTATCGTCATGCAAAATCCATGAGTTGTTCGCCCACAAATTTGGCCGCTTCTTACGGATACGCTCACGCAAACGTTTCATAACGCCTAGGTAATACTCCTTGTTTACCGTCTGACCCTCTGGAACGAATGCGTAGTGCACCACGCCACGGATATCGAAGAAAACAATGAGCATCACCTTCATTTTCGAGGGACTTTGGCGTGGTTTTTTCGGTTTCGGCTCATTTTTTGCCACCCATTCCGATGATTGCTGGCTTGTTTACATATCGTACTCGTAGACTCAGGTCTCATCACCAGTTATAATGCGTTCCTTGAAAATTCATTTGCAACACAAAACTTTAAACAAATTCTTTGCTCAACGTAATCACCCATAGTAAAAATCGGCACGCACTCTGACATCGACCGACTTAATCAGCTGTTGCAAACACACTAGTTGACAGATCCCGCTCAAGATTGGCATAGTAATTAAGGACAGTGGTACCAACCTAGGAAAAAAAAATTTTTACCTGCCTCATTGCCCCGCCAGATTTGAATCGATAATTCCCGGTACTTTCTTGACAGAATGTATACTGATGTTGTTATACAAAGTAAATAAAACCAAAAATTATCAGCATTTCAATGTATGATTCACAGATTAGTTAGCATACCCATGAATCGAGAAAATTTCATTTTATAGCTCAACATCATCGAACAAATAGCTCTATCAATAATGACCAGAATCGTACACTGATAGATCAATTGTTAATGACTAAAAATGGCAAAATAGCTTTAAATATGGTATATCTCAATATGGAAGAAAATTTTAAATACATTTCCTTGAAATATACTGAAGATATTTCTGAGGAAGTAACTACATTCCTCAAAAATAAGTATGATTCAAGAACTTTACTCAAAACTTATTCAAATTCCAGTAAATGCATTAAAAAAAATACAAATAAATGATAAATCGGGAGTTTATTAGTTAAATTGGGGTGGTTGCCAAAAAGTTTATATAGGACTGATTGGAAGAAATTTCCGATAGAGAATTGGTGAAACTTTGAAGAGTTTGGAGACAATATACATATTTTCATCCATAATTTTGAAATTTCACTCATATCAAATAAAAGTTATGCCTTAAACCTGTTAGAGTCACTAGAGATAAATAAATACAAGAAAATCGAACAATTAGACCTAACTAACTTTACCCTGTTAAACATATTCAGATAAAATTTTCTATATCATATTTCTGTTAAGCTCCTATAAATTTAATTTTCCAACAAAATTTTCATTTCACAAACTTTTCAGAATTAAATCAAATAAATGATTCAGAAAAACACTGTTTCAATAAAGTAGACATATAGAATTAACACTCATTACACAGTACGAATCGGAATACAAGAATTTCAACAAAGATAAATTATTAATTAAAAATACTAAATAAATACTTGGAGAATACAAAATTTCGTTTTATATCTTGTATTATAAAAACCAAATCTCTTCCAAAAAATGCAAAACATAACCTGAAGAAGTTCCTCAAAAACAACTTACTTCACATAAGTTCCTTCGAACAAATTCCTAAAAAACATGCAGCACATCTTCAAAGAGCAATTCAAAATTCCCACAACGAAAACTTCTCAGCACTATTTTATATTTAAAAATAAAAATAATTAATATAAAATATCTTACCGACTAGTAGGGCTGAGGAATTTTTGCTGTGGGAATTCTGAATTGCTTTTTGAAGATGTGTTGCACGTTTTAGGAATTTGTTTGAACCAACTTAGTTGAATCACTTTATATTTGAAGAACTTGAGGTTGTATTCGCATTTTTGGAGAGGGATTTGGTTTTCATAATACAAGATACGGAACAAAATTTTGTATCCTTAACGTATTTAGTTAGTATTATTATTTAAGGATTTATATTTCTTGTAATTCTTTTGTTCCTTTTGGCATTATGTAATGAGTGTTAATTCTATGTATCTACGTAATTGAAACAGTGTTTTTCTAAGACATTTATTCAATTCAATTCTAAAAAGTTTTTCAATAAAATTATTTTTTCAATTAAAATTTATAGAAGGTTAACAGAATAAATCCGTCTTATATTTAAAATTTTGTTATAATTCTTCTATTAAGTAAAAACCTCTTTTTATTATTTTTTATCGATATCTTCTGATGAACTGGAATATCCAGAGAACTCTTTTTTTGTGTTTTAGTGTTCAATAAAATTTTTTGTACTTACTATAATATGAATAGAAGCCGATTTCGAGAACAGATTTAGTTATTCAAAAATGTAAGACGGACCACCTACCTGAAGATGCTCGTCTGTTAGCGAAATGATCGTTGTGTTATAACAATAAGAAATTCTGAAAACCAGAATAACCTCATTTAATATCATTTAAAAATTGGTTAAATCAATGGTGACTAGTAACTTTCTCAAGGCCTGTAGCTTTTCGTTTGGATTTTATATTATTATGCTGTATATTTGAGAGTTTTTTTAAGTTTCATATATACTGATATCGACTATTAGAATGATTCGTCTTTATTTCTTATTGACAAAATTATATCTGTACACGTAGATTTCATACAATTAAAGTAAATGTACAAAGAAAAGAGCTGTATAATGTAAGTTTGTCTTTTAAGTTTCAGACAGTTTGACAAGGATATAAAATAGTGACCTATTCGTTATAATACGTTGAACGAGTAGTTCAATGAAACCATATCACAAAAGACGTTGCATTAAATATTCAATCCAATCTCGCAATTCTTTGCACAAAAATTGGAATCAGAAGGGATATTAAAAGCTTAAAATTTAATGTTCCTCAAGTACTGACGTAGGAAAAACTGGGACAAATTGAATAAGAAAATTCCAGAAAGAATTTTCTGCTTAGAGCTAGGTTGCATTTCTTCATTAGGACAATTTTATTGTGAACTAAAACAGAATAATTCTTGAGTGCATATTGAAAAAAAGGTGAGCGCTCATTAATCTTCAGATCGTTACACTATGAAAAATATAATTACTCATCAAGCTTTTCATACTTAATATAATTTGAACTCTGAAAAGCTTTTGTGAAATAAGTTCTTTATATTACGCATTGTCATAGGATGATTAGGGGGGATTTGCGATCAGCTCTCTACTGAAATTCCTATGAACTCCTGTATCTAGAGAAAACTGTCAAATCATCACCTTATGAACGGTTACTGTAAAACGCACGTTCCTAAATAACGATACTCAGGCACTACTCTTGAGGTGCTTCTAATTTCCGAGTTGTTTATGTCAAAAAAAAAAAAAAAAATTGGAATCGTGTTACCAGGAGATCATCGATTTGAAAAATTACTTTTCTGGCAAGAGTTGCTCGAAGAGTGTCCTCAGAAATGTGAGTGGGAGGAGCTGTTTTTATCGTATTGAAAACATGCATTCTTGTATTGCAGTGTTGCTTTGACGCAATTAGGGTAGGATATAGTCCTTCAGGATTGTTCTGGATAACTTGCATAACCATCGTTCTTCTCAAGCAAAAATAAGAACCAGAGTTATACTATACGCACAATACACATTCATCATGCGTAGACGTCTGTCACCCAGGATCCCTGTATTTTCTGAACACTAAAGAGTGAATTACTGAATCATTTTTTTTCCTGAATATCAGAACATATTCAATCTATTAGCCTTCTATAATTTTAATTGCAGTAAATTTTATTCGAAAACTTCTAGAATTAAATCTGTTTTGATACTCAAATTTTGTAATAATCCTTCCATCAAGTAAAAAACCCCTTCTTATTATTTTGTATGAATCTATTTTGTGATACATCGATCTAAAATTTAAAACTGAAACTACAAATTCAGATTTCCTACATTTTATCATATATTATACGTACTTTATGTTTTTGACAGTCTACGGATATTCCTAATATATAAAAACAAGATTTGAGACCTCACAATTCAAACGTTTTCAAGAAAATATAGACGTCGAAATCAAACTATCGAATTTAATTTCAAAGTTTCAAACAGATGCGTCTGAGTCACAAAAGCATTTAAATTCTTCTCTCAAAACAAATCTCTACGTGAATATTCATTTTATTTCAATATTTTTCCACGAGTATGAATAATTACGAACTAAAGGATAAACTACTCAAAAAACGATTACATACATTTTGAGTCTATTTTGTGGAAATTTTCACTGTGTACATATCGAAAAATATAATTTATTAATAAAATTAAATATTTGATTGATTCGGTCTTTACTTGGTGGAAACTCATTTTAATTAAAAAAATGTATATGAGACAGTTTTTTATTTTTTAAATAAAATTAAAAATTTATTTGCCATTTATGGCATCCTATACATGCATGTATATGAAACTGTATCCAATATACGCATAATCCCAAAAAAGTCTACAGACAGGATGAGGTTGAAAATATGGAATGTTATACGAGTTTCATGTTTTTTGACATGATAAATAGATAATATATTTTGGAAATTACTATGAAGAAGTATTTACACATTACAAACAATAGCTGGAATTAATTCTCCAGAACCTCTACAGATTTTAATCTGAATAAATCTCATGAAAATATAACATTTAATTCAAAAAAGCCTTTTTTTCCTTTTTGAAAGAATATATAGCACATTCTCCAGAGAAATAACCTGATATATTTGAACCCAAATCTCTTCACTAAAGAGTTATTTGAATAAACAAAATAATCATTCAAAAATATATGAAAATTAGATAACCGTCACGTACATGTGATATCATTCAAAGAAATTTTTTTTCTTCAATATATATATGAATTAAATTAAATATATATATATATATATATATATTATATATATATATATATAGCATATTACAGATAAAAGCTGGAATTAATTCTCCAGAAACTCTACAGATTTTAATCTAACTGAATCACATGAAAATATTCAGAATTGAATTTCAAAAACATGTCCTAGAAACACTGTATCACTTTATAGACATATTTATTATCATCACATTTGGTAGAAATTAACTAATTAAGCATCAGAAGAAAAATAAAATAATGACCAAATTATTTAGACATTACCTTATACATATTTCGATTAGATGTTGAAGAATTTAATTATAAATATTTTCATGAGATTTATTCAGATTAAAATTGGTAGAGGTTCTGGAGAATTAATTCCAGCTATTACCTGTATTAAATAAATAACCATAACCATAAACATAATAACCATATTCAAAATTAAAAATTCAAGAATGTTTTCAAAAAGGCTGTCAGTGGATTGCCAAAAACTAGCAATGCTTATAAAAGTGTATGTTTTGATTTAAGTGTTTCATCATTTCTTTTATACTGGTGGATAAATTTCGCATTGTTTACATGTATGTATACAATTTCATCAATGAAAATTGAGTTTTTTTTGATAAATGTTAACTTTATTCTGACCAAGCATATAGGTTTTCAATATATACAGTAAAAGTTTTCAAAGGATGATTTTGTATTTTTACTTTTTAATTATAATAAAAAAATTTCGGTTCATTTTTTTTTCATCCATATAAAAATGAGTTTCGAAGCTTTTAGGGCTAACATTTCTGCGCGCTTCTTTTAAGGAAGAGTATTCGACCACTTCACCCAAATGTCTGTTATTGTAGAATTTTGAGCTGAAAATTGTCTCAAACGACTGGGTTCGACTCACTTATGAATATTCCGGAGCCAAAGTAAATACACTTACAGGGTAGATTTGGGGCTTTAATGTTGTCCTCACTTCTTTTGGTCATTTTTTATGGCTTGTGAAGTTTACCTACATTGAAACTTTTTAACAGTGCGGTGTAAAACCTTGGTAGAGTACCAATTCTCGGCGAATAAACGTTGAGTAACCACAACTGACATACCAATTTGCCAATATTTTTTTATTACTTTTAACCTATCGAGAAGAATCAACCGCTGCATCAGTAAACTGCGCACTATAATAAATGAAGTAACACGTGGAAATGAGAAAAATATATCAGAAACCGAGAAATTCCTACTTGAATAACTACCATATTGTAAGACCCTTCATATGAAACAATCATAGAAGTGTCTTCTTTATGTAATTTGGCATTCCATACAGAACCAGTGATTCACGACTTGTGCTCTTTTTGCGTTTTTTAACACTGGAAATATTCGTTAAATTATTATATTATTTCAAAGATACAGTCAAACCAGAATGAACAATTTCTTCAGGAGCTAAACCAGTCGATCAGATCCGCACATAATATGCTCATTACAAGTAATCTATTGAAAAACATACGAAGTAAAGATCAGAAAAATGTAGGAAGGTAGATGTTATCTATTAGCTTTTCTTCAAAAGATATTTTCCTTCTAAGGTATAAATTTAATGTGGAGGTATCATTTATATATTTGGCAACGATATCTTTGACGCCTCCTTTATTGTTCAGAGACTCCAGGATCGATCATCGTTATCAACAACTTTTACTTATTCATTTAATGTAGAATTTTAAAGAAGCGTCAGATGGCATCCAATATATGTGAAATGAATGTGGAGCCGTAAAAGATAATGCAATAAATTATTCATAACTGCTGTTTCAGACATCTTTGATCTCGAGATTATATTATTGAATTATTTAAATAATACTAAATTTCAAGACAAACGGTAAAGAAGTTGAGACGTTAAAAAAAGACAGTCAAAACAGTAATAAATAAAGCAACAGGTTCTTCAAGAAGTTGACTCTTATAATGGAAAAGATAAAGTGCCTAGCGTAGGTCCAGATTTTCACCTTTAAATATGAGTTTGAGGTAAATTCTGATGTCGCTATCGATCGACGTGTTCAACCAAACGTCAAATTTGATGTAGCGTCAACTCATCGATTGATTCACATTCTTGTTTGGGAAAACAGCCCAATTTCTACTGACGCGTCGCATCGAGCGAGAGCAATGGCTTTCACAGGATTTTAGAATGAATAAAACTGTATAGACCGCAATATCATCCACTTTTAGTGAACTAGAGAGAATTGGCTTTATCATCATATTTCCAGAAAGAATTTCATTGGAATATCATATATTCTCGAATTGAATGCAGTAATCTGGTTGCACTAATTATGGCTATACTAAGCAAATTTTGTTTGTAATTTAGCCATACTCTCAAGTGAATTTTCGAATATGCATAGAAAAATTATCAAACGTAACATAACTGTATTATTCATCAATACTATTCATCCTCAGGAGATGTTATAGAAATACAATAATGAATACAAACCATTCTTCAACAACATGAGTAACAAAACTAACGAAATAAATTAAGGCTTCTAAAGAGGTAACGCAATATCGATTGCAAAGTACACTTATTGAAATCGATTTCACTTAACGAATTTTGCATGAGTATATCTCATGCAAATACCAACTACCAAATAAATTTGGTTTCGTTTGATAAAATAAATTGCAAGAAAGCAATATCACTTGTATATCCCAAATTTCAGAATTCAAACGAAACCAAATTTATTTCATTAACTTACATAGGCCAAAAATCTGAAAAGATTGCTAGATATTTAAAGAAAAAAGAAAAATATAACATCTCTTTTAAAAATATCAATTCTTTAGGCAGCTTAATGAAAAATATTAAAGACGTCATTCCTAAAAACAAAAAATCAGGTGTTTACAAGCTAACATGTAGTGATTGCCCATGTGTATATGTGGGACAGACATTCCAAACAAGGATACGAGAATATGAAAAATGTTAAATTAATAATAAACCGAATTCAACTTATGCCAACCATTTGTTAGAGACTGGCCATAATTTTAATATGAACTATGAAATATTACATATTGAAAACAAAAGTCAGAAACTAAATCTGGTAGAAACTTTAGAAATCAATAGATATAATAAAAGACAAATTTTATTGAATGATCAAATAGATTTAAATAGACCCCCCCTACTTAATATTTTTCATCAATTGTATACCTCTTTTTCCACCCCTCTATTTTTTGTACCAGAGCTGTGTATTTAAGGTCATGTTTTGCATTGTATACCTCAGTTTAAATACTCACCTGATAAAGTCATGGTATGACGAAACAATTGTTGTGAAAATCAATAAAATAGCGGAAGTTAACATTTGTTTTTCTTATATTAAATCAAAAACCTTACACCTTACAAAATCATATATTTCGAATGATAAATTGGGCGGCACTAATTCGAATGTGAATACAAATGACTGCATATCTTGCATTCGACATTGAGTTGAGTCCATAAAAGCTTGAATATTCTTTTATTCCACCATTCGGTTCAAATGGAAACTGATTTATGTAAATTGATACGGATTTAGACTGAGATATATTCTGTATCAATCACAAATTTGAGATTAGGCTGACCACGAATTGTAGATTAGATATATATCAAATCCAAAATCCTGCTTCATTTTACTCTTATCCAATTTGAAATTCAAATATACTACGATAGACCCAAGTAACAGAATATGTGAAAGTCTGTAGCTTTCTAGATGGAAAATGGTTATTAATTCAGTTACCCCATCGCTATGAAGCAGGAGTGTGTCGGGTACTAGATAGCTCATATCATTATCTGAGGTATAACTACGTTGCAGTAATGAAAAACTTTTATCTCTCTACTTCCAGTGCTTATTTCAGTGGTATCTTCTACAATTTTAATTTCAAAAAATTTTTATTCAAAAAAAACTTTTAGAATTAAATTAATGTTTAAAACAAGCACCGCTTACATTAAATATACGTATATAATCAAAACCCAATATATAATGTCAAATGGAATAAATAAACCACCAGATATAAGTAAGTCATTAAAATTAATAAATAAATATTTAATGGAGACAAAATTTTGTTTCTGCTCTTACATTTAAGAACACCAATCACACCTTTAAATACTTATTTATTAATTTTAATGACTTTTTTATTCCATTTGACATTATATATTGAGTTTTGATTATATACTTCTATTAAATGTAAGCGGTGCTTGTTTTAGACATTAATTTAATTCTAAAAGTTTTTTTTGAATCAAAATTTTTGGAAATTAAAATTGTAGAAGATAAACATATTTCAATTTGTTTTGATATTCAAATTTTGTTATATTTCTCTATCAAGTAAAAGGCCTTTCTATTTTATTTTATTTTAGTGGTTATGCCCAATCCATCGGAATTAAAAAATTTTTGGCGGTGGAAACTGAGTAGGATAGTAGTAGTCATTAAATTGATGATATGCACTAGCTCGAAGCACTCTAGTTTAAATGCAGGATGGTAACCCATCCATTCAAACAAAATACTATGTTGAAAGTGCATATATGCCACTATTTTTGATAGTGGGTTATTATTATCGAAAATTTTTGTTCATTTTCTATTTCATCTCTTCAAGATCTCTTAATTAATTTTCTATAGACAGTGAAGTAACATTTTGAATTTTCTTTGCACTTTATATCGTTGATAGAAAGAATATATAAACAAATCGAGCTGATATATATTCGGTTTCACGTTCCTGATCTATAATGTAATAATGTGTTTTTCACTTACATACTTTTCATCTCCATTACAGTGAAATGAAAATGTAATCTCATATATTCGGTGGTACTATATGACATAATATACCTACAAAGTTTCAGGAATTTTATCCATTGAATATCTAAAAGCGCTCCGAAACAATAAGGTGTATAGACGGATCTTTTTTCAGTTCAACATTTGTGATATATCAACTTGCTTTATCGGGTAAGCTGTAAAAATATCAGGAGAACGGTTAAAATTTTGTCCTCCATCCATATTTCATTACGCGGAAATAATAACAATTTGAGACGTTCGCGTGCATTTGATTGGTAAGCATCATCCTGAAGATTTCCATTGAGATCGAGAATATATTTATTCTTGCACTTTTTGCTTTTCCTCATATTTAACAATCTAAAACTAAGGAATGACGAATTGGATGAAGATTGTGAAACATACATAGAGAGAACATGTCCAATTATTATCGGTGCAGTTTCGAATACATTTTTATTTCATCATAGAACCTGTTGATTTTGCATCGACTACCACAGATAAAATAATGTAAAATATATTAATTTTTTATTAAATGATTCAATGACGTGAAGATATGGAACAGTAGTAATTGTTTTGGCTTACTTTTTTTGCAATTACTATGTATTTCTGGCCCTAGAATCCCAGTTTTCCAACATATTTTATAGGTCGTTTCGATTGGCCACATGTTACGCCTTAAGTTTGGATATCTGTCAGGCAATCCTCATTAGTAAGGTAATAATTGTTTTGAAATCCAATTAGAAATAACTTATAATTTGAAAAAACACCGCAACTGTTCTTATTCAATACTTGATTTAAAATTAACGAATTACTTTCTTGACGTATTTATTGAGTAAATATAAAATACATATTCCTCTTCTGGTAGATGAGATTTTAAAAACGCCCTGATCATCTTGAGAGCTAAATTATATATTGTTTTTTTTTCTTAAAGTGCCATCTTCGTATAGAAGTTTGGCTACAATTTCAGCAAATCGTTCTCGATCTTGTGTCACCCTCAGCAGAGCTTCAGCACTTGGACCAATCCAATCTCTCAATTTTTTTAGCCATGAACACTGTCTCCTACCAGGCACTCTTTTGCCCTCCGGTATCAACCTTCGGAACCATTATTTACTGCCTTTATATACATGTCCCAAATAGCTCGTCTTTCGTCTTTTGTCAATCACCAGTATTTATCTGTCTACACTCATTCTTCTCAATAGCTTCATTAGATACGGGTTATGTTCCAGAAATTGTGTATATACAGGGTGTTTCGAAATTAGACGTTAACCTTGGAAGTGGTGTTAGTATCACTCATTTGCTGTCGTTTGAGCCATATTTATTGATAACCGAAAATCGACAGTGTCCGACATATTTGAATTCTTGTGTTTTTTGAAAAATTTCTCACCTTACTACATTTTTCGTCAATTTTCTCTACGTTGACCAAGTTTGATTATAATTTTGGATCATTTTCATCAGAAAAGTAGAAAAGTATTGATATGTATGAAAAAACCAAAACTATGTTGTATTAGATGTTAAAAAAGAATTAGTATGATTTGAAAGTTGGTATATGAACAATAATAAATTTCTAATATCAATTTGCCTGCCACTTTCGAATTCCACAATTGATGTATGACGAAATTATTTTGAAAGCTTGCCAAATTTCTTCTTCTTCTAAAAAAGTTTTCGTGAGAATGCAGGCATTAGTTTCGTTTCAGTAGATTTTGATTTGAAAGGGGATAGAAACAAAGAAAAAAAAATTAACGAATTAAAAAATTTTTTAATCCAATTAAACTCAAAATTGTATATGAAATTTTATTTATTGATAATTTATTATTAATAATAATCGAATAATAGTTATTAGCCTTAAGTTAATGGCCAATTTGTTATGAGATAAATAAATGATTTTTATTTAAATTATCAATTAAATTTTGAATTATTTATCGAGAATTAATTAGAAAACATTATTTTTCAATGGGTTAAACTTATTTATCATGGAATTTAAATTTTGAATATGATTTCAGGATAAATACTAGTTAGATCACCCTTGTATCGAGTTGCTTGTATTGAATGTTGCTACTAACTCTTAAGATTATAATTTTGTTATTGAATAATTGAAATTCAAATATTATCAATCTGATTTGATTTGTTTTTAGGGAGGATTCAATTTGGATTTTCAATAAGTTAATCTTTGAAAATATATATTATATTAAAGTAATTTGAAATAAAATAATCATTGACTAATAATCTAAGTGTCTAATTCTAAGCTCTATCTATGTTCTAACCTAATATAATTCTTAAAATCGTAACTCTTACGTAAACAAGAAATGCTTTGATTCGAATTGTCAAATTTTACAGATATAAACTTAATTCTACCTTTGGTAAATTTGGTCATCGATATTTCTATGTTCCTTTTAATGTCCTTCCTCCGTTTCAGCAATGTGTTTGGTTGGAGAATGATATTTCTGGAATGTTCCAAGATCACACCGAACCTAGTTGATTTCTTCTTAACATCCAATTTGTTTTATACTTGATTTCTATGTAGGTTTTTCTATTGAGAACACTCAGGTAACGTAATTTGATATGACATTTTCATTCACAATAATAATGTTAATTTCTTTTAGGATTTGGAACTGGATTACTATTTTGAGACAAAATGATGTAAACTCTGCTATCAAAATTTTCAGACTGATTCAGTTTTTCCGTGACTTCCTTTTTTATATAATAGTTTTCAGAAAAAATTGAATCTCAAAGCTTACTAGCTACTGTCAAAATTATTGAAAAATGTTGCTTTCGATGATTTTACAAAATTTACAATTTTGAAATTATTCTAAATAATAAATATATTTTTCTGTGAATAATTTGGTACTTTTGTGAAAATTGTTTCAGTTTAAATACTTGTTTTCATACAAAAGTTTTTCAAATGTCAAAAAGTTTACATAATTTAATTTCTATAGCTTTTTACCGAATAACTACTCAATACTATTTGAAAATTGATTAAATTTCTTTAGCTTAGATGCTATTACAATTCTATTGATGCCTAAACATCGTGGAGAATATCTCTTACATTAATAATTTTAAAATATCTGACGTAGACACTATGTTTTCCCTAATTAATTGAATTTTGATTAAATTTGTCCCATTTACATCTTTCTCGCAAGTTAGATTCAATTAAGATTGTTCTTTGCTAATTATTTCACTAAAGTTTATTTATAATTCATGATAGTCATAAATCTTTTCCACAATTGTCTTCATAAGTTCAAACTAGATATTTAAATTCATATAACTTCTATTTATTGCAACTTTGGCTTTCTTAAACATTTAATATTTATGAATTGAATGCTCCCTGTGAGTTCTATTTGAGATTATCGAATGAATTTTTTTACTACAGTTTAAAGAATTTTCACTCGACTAGTGGTTATGTATTCGAAATATGCTTTTTCTTCAAAATTTTGTCTTGTGAGTATGTTTATGAGATAAAGTATTGAAATTTCTGCCTGAATTGATCTGATTTAATTGATTTTAATATGATTACACTGTAACGAGTCAACCTATATACGACGGTGAGTCTTTTTGTTGGATTTTATTGATTTTCATTATCTTAGTTTTCAAATAATATTCATTTATAACCTGGTTCTAATGACAATAAATACACATTTATGAATACTTCTTCAAGACCTAATGTACTAAATTTTTTTTGTATATATATAATATAAATATATATATATATATATATATATATGCGCCACTTTATATATATATATATATATATATATATATATATAATAAGAAGAATAAGGTTTTAGGATTTTCGGTCTTAATGAAGTATTCATAAATGAAACGAATTTATTTTAGAAAACTCTTAATCAACAAACTGGATAATGAATTGGACAAAATACAGCAAATAAAATATTTGAACTCAAAAACACTGAAACAAAAACAAAACAAATGAAGATATTTTCAGTTCAGAAATTTTTCAAAATGGTATTCCTCCATTTCAATACAATTTTGATATAGTTGTTTCATATATTTCGCTATCGAATTCGGTTGAGAATTAATAATATCGCAAGCATCAATAATTCCTTGCAGCATTTGCTTCCTACTGTTAACCAGTATCGCATAGACCTCATGGTTGAGTGCTCCCAATAAAAAATAAACCGAGGGTGTCAGATCAAGGGATCGAAGAGGACAAGCCGCATGTCCACCTCTGTCAATCCGTCTGTTTTTAAATGAGTACATATATTCGTGCACTTGTTGCACATGTTGCAACCACCAAGTTTTCATTGGAATGTTTTCCATCAAACAAGGTTAAGTATGTTTCAAAAAATTTTTATAAATTTCTCTGTCAACCTATCTTCAAAAACATGAGGGCCATTCAAATGATTGTTGTAGATACCGCACCAAATATTTATCAAGAATCTAACTTGGGAATTTTTTGGGATTTTACTGATTTTACTGAGTCCATACGTGAAAATTACGGGAATTGTTAAGTCCATCCCGAGTGAATTGCGATTCATCAGTGAATAAAATCGGAAAAATCATTTTCTATGGCCTATGATCCATTGAGAAAAAATGACCTTGTTCTAATTTTTGCACAATTTGTTGATGATAGGAATGCATTCTGGCTTTTTGGATTGTTTTATGTACCCAATTTTTTTGGACTGTCCTCTGTTTATTTATTCTGCGCGTACAGATTGATAGATATTCTGTCACTTATTCCAGTATTGTATTCTCTTCATTTATCTTTTATTTTTTTTATCACTTTATCTTGTGGTAAGATCAACTTTCATTTCAAAATTTCCTTTCTCACGAAGCTATCTATGAATTCTTGTGAAAATCGTATGATAGGAAATTCTGTGGTTAGGGGATTTTCTTGCGTATTTTCTTACTGATTTCCTGGAATTGCACTTACAAAAACCATACATAAGAATAATATACGTATATTCTCCTCGAGAGTATTTGAAAGACATTTCTTTATTCTTAAACAGAACAAATCTCCAAATGGGGCAGATTTAATGTCGAATTTGATCGTTTAATTGGCTTTTGTCAGTGGATCACAGATCATAGAAAACCGATGAATCGCAATCCACTGGCGATGGAATCAACAATTACCGTAATTTATGACCTATGAGCTGGGAAAAGTTTGAAATCATCTGTTTTTTTCTTTATTTCGAGGAAAATTTAAAGAGAGCAGTCGTTAAGGGTGACAAAACTGCAAAATTCTAAATAATGCTACTGATAAGTTCAAGATTTATTGATCCATGAAATTTTACTCATAAGGCAATGTTTATTGATCGATGTCAAGCAGAGATATTGAATTAATATCATGGAAGAATTCTTTATGGTTACGAAAATAAAAATAAATCATAATGTTTACTTATAGGATGATCCAATATTGACGAAAATAAAAAAGGTCTAAACTTTTCCTAGTCCGGATCTGATTTTCAATTTCAGAAATTTTGAAAGAAGGCCATGGCAAAGGATGAAAAATTTTCAAAATTTTAAAACATCCTCTTAATTCAAGAGTTGTTGAAATGTCAAATTTCACCTATAAGATAGAGATCACCTGTAAATCCCAAACGAGGGCATTCAGGTGATTGAAACTTCTTGTTACAAGTCCAGCCTGATGACGTTAATTCATGGAATCCGTGTGTCCATTCATCCTGGGAAAACCTGTATAATATTTTCTAAATATTTCTTTTCAACCATTTGCTCTCAGGGTGGAAAAGTTTCTATCTATGTGCTGCAAAGCTGCTAAACCACCAAAGTGTTTTTAGCAAAAGCGGTAGTTTTTCTGGAAAACAGAGATTTTCAACTTGATATGTCAAAAGTATTTTCAGAATATTCTTAAACATTCTGTATGTGGACAACTTTAGACCCTTCAACATTGCCGCAAGACTAGTAAACCATTACGTTATGCAATATGACGTTGCATTTACTTAATTTCAACTTATTTGAGAAACATCGGAAATATACAAAGCCAACGAAGAGCCCAGCCATTCAACGCTCACCTCTTCCCCTGAAAGCTAGATATTCAGTGTATAAATAAGTTCGTGCGGTTTTTTTTTTGAAAATTGAAGATTTTTGCGTAAAAAGTGGTTATACATTCATAGTTAAAAGTATTACCTGTTGCTAGCCACTTCACATCTTTCTGACAATTGACGGCTCTTCAGCCGCTAAGAAGGTGTCGATCCATGGTTTGACTTTATCGTAATAGGAGAAGTGCTGGTCAATCAGGGCATGCTGCATCGATCGGAAGGAATGGTAATCGGTAGGAGCACAATCTTAGCTGTACGGCGGGTGGGTTAGAACTTCACATTTGAGCCTTTCAACGGGCGACGCTTAGTGTCATGCTGTAAAATAAATGTCTGTCCGCCTATAGCAACCCTTATTCTTTCAATATTTGGCAGAAATGCATCAATTATCGTCGGTAGACATCGCTTGTGAACGAACCTCTTATTCGATTGTAGCAAATCACAATACACAACACTCAGCTTGTCCCATCAAATATACCATGATCTTCTCTCCTAGAATATTCGGCTTGACATTTGATGATGAGGCATCTATAAAATGCCCGATGTTTTGGATCATCGCCAGTTACAGTTCGATGCAAAAACCCTTTTTTTTGCCGTTCACACATGAAAAAATAGAGTTTGATGTCTATTGGCTTCAATTCATATGGTACCCAATTTCCTATCTTTCGGATCATTCCCATTGCTTTTAAACGATGGCCAATGGCTTGTTGAGTGACTCCAAGTGTTCTTGTGAGTTCCTCTTGCGTTTGTGCTGGATCTCCATCTAGCCTTACCTATAATTCTTCATTATTAAACTTTGATGGAGGTCCGGGTTATTCTTCGTCTTCCAAATCAAAATTGCCACTTTTGAATCGGGCAAACCACATCTGCCACGTTCGCTCAACTAGAGCATGGTCACCATAAACATCTGCTAAAATTCGATGACTTTCGGCAGCCTTTTTCTTCATATCGAAATAATGAAGTAAACCTTCCCGCAGACACACTCATTATTCGGTATAAAAGTTGACAGGGCTAACAAATTCAATCACCAAAGAATGTTCTACATAAAATTCAACAATTTCTTTTTTAATTTTTTTTTTGAAAAGTAGTTAGCACATTCTCCATAAAATTAGTTTGAAATTTTAACCCATCTTCTCGTCAGTGGAGAGTTATTTGTATGCTGAATAAAAGCAATCAAAATATATATATACATACCTTCATTCATCAAATATTCTGTCCAAGAGGAATTTTAACATTATGTTTGAGAACCATGCAGAAATTAGGCAATTCCACAGAGATATAATGAAAAGAAGATACAAAGACTCGATATTAGAAAACTGCCACGCACATGTATGATAATTAGAATTATTCAAACAATATTTATTGAAAATTTACCACGAAGAGTTTTTTTGTATATTACAGATAATTTTCCGAAACCTTTATAGTTTAAATCCAAAAAATCTCTTGGGAACTTTCAAGAATTAAATTTAATAACATGCCTTAGAAAACACTGTTTCATTTTATAGTCACATATATTATCGACACATGTGAGCGGCCACACTAATAAAGGATCAAAAGAAAACATTAAGTATTGACCAAAATTATCAAAATCTTTCACCGATTACAAACTTGCTTCGAGGAGTAACAAATTCAGTCACCAAAGAATATTCCAAATAGAATTCAAGAAGGTCCTTTTCATTTCAATTTTTGAAAAATAGATAGCATATTCAATGACATGCCTTAGAAAACAATTGCAGATACTGAAAAGAAAGCCTAATAATGACACTTCAAAATGAAGGTATTGTCAGACTTCCGGCTTAAATCGGAGTTAGTGTTATAAAAGACAATTCAAATATTTTCGCGACGTAAGTGGATTTCTGGGTGCAGCAAGAAAAACGCGTTACTTTTCAATGGTGAAAAATTGTGGTCACAGACTGGTGTTACTGACTTAGTGCATTCGACCGACAAAATGAAACAACATGAAAATTCATAGACTTATATGCAGAACGAAATAAAATTTGCATTATCAGAAAATGTCAATATTGCAGAGCAACTTGACTAATCGCATTGGCTTAATATAAAGAAATATAGTTCCGCCTTTGAGATTTAAGTGGCTTACTTGTCCGTTGGGTCTATGGTCACTGCGGGAGTGGGATACGACCAATCAGCACGCAAAATGAAACAGAAGTCTCCCTAAACTTCCAGTATAGACTGGAAGCTTCGAAGCACTCTCTTACTTTTACTGAAGAAATACAGTGAAGAAGTTGCACAAAATAGGTATGCCCCTTAAAAATTCATAGACTGTATTCAATTTTGTGGTGCTTTCGAATAAGCTCTTCCCGGCTACGGTGAAAGCGAATCATCCGAAAATCCTGGAATTTTTCGTAGGCTAGTTGATGATAGTTGCGTACTGGATGAAATATGAGCTGAAAATTTGAAGAAAAATACCATAAAATAGAAAGGCCTTTTACTTGATAGAAGAAATATAACAAAATTTGAATATCAAAACAATTTAAAATATGTTCATCTTCTACAATTTTAATTTCAAAAAAATTTTATTCAAAAAAACTTTTAGAATCAAATTAATGTCTTAAACAAGCACCGCTTACATTTAATAGACGTATATAATCAAAACTCAATATATAATGTCAATAGGAATAAATACACCAAGAGATATAAGAAAGTCATTAAAATTAATAAATAAATATTTAAAGGAGACAAAATTTTGTTTCTGCTCGTACCTTCAAGAACGCCAATTGCCTTTTAAAAACAGGACTGAAGACGGAATTGCTTAGAATTATATTTGTTTTTTGAAGATATAGTGCATGCTTTGAGAGATTTCTGAATTTACTTATTCGAATATTTAAATATATTGAATATTTCAAATAAATTATATTCTTTGAGAAGTCCTTTAAGTGTGTTCATGTTTTTAAAAGGCAATTGGCGTTCTTGAAGGTAAGACCAGAAACAAAATTTTGTCTCCTTTAAATATTTATTTATTAATTTTAATGACTTTCTTATATCTCTTGGTGTATTTATTCCTATTGACATTATATATTGAGTTTTGATTATATACGTCTATTAAATGTAAGCGGTGCTTGTTTTAGACATTAATTTAATTCTAAAAGTTTTTTTGAATAAAAATTTTTTGAAATTAAAATTGTAGAAGATGAACATATTTTAAATTGTTTTGATATTCAAATTTTGTTATATTTCTTCTATCAAGTAAAAGGCCTTTCTATTTTATGGTATTTTTCTTTTTTTTCGTTTTTATCAATTATGGCTGATGAAACAAGAGATGTTTCAACGAAAACTCAGTTAGTTATAGTCTTCCTGTCTAAACAAAATTGAGGGTCAGTGGAAAGTTCTTGGTTTTACTCGGCTTTCGGAAAACACTATCTGTTATGAGTGGACAGGACTCAGGTGTTCAAGCGAAAATAAAATGAAAATATTTATTTGAATCAGTCTTTACTTGATGAAAATCCATATAAAATAATATCAAAGAAGGTTATTCTGATTTTCACAAATTTTATTGTTATTATAATACAAGGATCATTTCGCTAGCAGAGTAGCTTCTTCAACATATCCTATCAGTTATTCAAAAATTCAGGATATACCACCCACCTGAACATGCTACTGTATTAGCGATATGATTGTTCTGTTCTAAAACTTCTGTAAATCAGAATAACCTAATTTACTATTATTGAAAAAATATATATACTTTCTAGGGTGATTCAAAAAAAAATTTTTTTATTATCTTGCAAACAAGTTTAAAAGTTTCAATTCAATGTAAAAAGATGCCAGTAAAAAGTTGAGCGCTTAATATTAATATTAAGGACGTCCGCATCGCACCCATAAGAATAACATAGGAAAATTTCTTTTTGCACATTCTGATTTTTACTGCTAGCCCAAAGTCAGTCATGAAGAAAATTCCTTCTCATTTTTTTTGTAGGAAATTGAACGCCCTGCAAAAAAGGTCTTCTATGATTTTTCGTCAAACCTAACTGCCTTAAAGTTATTCAAAGTTTAAGTACAGTATGCTGAAAATTTGACCGTTTTTATCGCATTGCAGCGGATTAAATGGTTTTATTGGGATTCCTTATCAGAAAACTTCGTGTTTATTTTAAATGATGGCTTTCAGAAAATGTTTATCGTCTATTTTCGCGGTCATTCAAAATAATGGAAAAGTTTCAGAAAATTGATTAATGTAAATTACCAAATTGTTTCATAAAAAAAATTTTTTTCAATTGATTTTGTATGATAGTGTTGATTCAGCAGTTTCTAAAAAAGCTTGTAGCAAATTGAGTGACCACTTGTGGTACTTGAATGAGGAGTTAGCTGCAATGTCTTTATTTGATACCAGTGTTTCCGTAGATATGAAAATAAAGATGATTGAAGCAATTAATTCTCGAGCTGCTTCAAAGACGACGAATCAGCGGTATCGAGTGCTCGAAAATGAGTTAGATTATTTCTCCAGAAAGATTTAAGTGATTTTGTGTCACAAAAATCATTAGATTTGTTTAACAAATTCGATTTGCCGAGTGATTTTTCAGAAAAAGATGTTTCAACTTGGTCTGATGACGATAGTTACACAGAGTGTGCTGAATTTTTTTAGAACATTGAAAGTCACAAATGACGTGGCTGAAAGAGGAGTAGCTTTAATCGAAGAATATAACAATTACCTCACTAAAGATGAAGAGCACCTGCAGTACTTGTTACAAGTAGTTTGAGAGCACCACCAACGTTATCCTGACTGTCTGAAAAAAATCTCCAATAATAATAATTTAGATTTAATCTATGATGCATAATTTGAGAACAATTTTAAAGTATAAGTGAAGTGAATATATTCTTTTTTAGATTCAGCCAAACGTCACTTGTTTTTTACCTCTGTCATAAGTATTTGTAATGACTGGAAAAAAAATTTTTTACTCTTAGGTCAAAAAAAAAACTATGATTTTAAACCATACTGATACGACAAATTTTCTTAAAGAGTTTAACAGGCCGTAATATTGTGAAAAATTATTGATACACATTTTCTGCAAGACATGATTTAAAATAAACACGATGTTTTCTGATAAGGAATCCCAATAAAACCATTTAATCCGCTGCAATGCGATAAAAACGGTCAAATTTTCAGCATATTGTAATTTAACTTTGAATAACTTTAAAGCGGTTAGGTTTGACGAAAAATCATAGAAAAACTTTTTTGTAGAGCGTTCAATTTTCTACAAAAATATGTGCAGGAATTTTCTTCACGACTTACTTTGGGCTAGCAATAAAAATCAGAATGTGCAAAAAGAAATTTTCCTATGTTATTCTTATGGGAAATGAAAAGGTGCGATGCAGACGTCCTTAATATTAATATTAAGCCCTCAACTTTTTACTGGCATCTTTTTACATTGAATTGAAACTTTTAAGCTTGTTTGCAAGAAAAAAAAAATTTTTTTTTTTTTAATCATCCTAATACTTTCGCACATTTCGCGCATTGCTATGAACATCATTTAAACTCACCTATGTCAAATTTCACGTCAATCATATTGTAAATTTATACTTTTATACATCTATAATGTATTTATAAACCTTGAATAAACATTATTATTATAATCAATCCTCAAATGATAGTATTTTTCGGAAATCTTGCTCCGTGGAGCTTCCTGTCGTTGTAGTTTCAATACACGAACTGAAAATACAGTTTTTAATCACAAAATTGGAATACATGAAAGAAATAGAATCAAATTTAGCAAGTGATGCATCCGGAATAGGGAGAATGCTGTAGGATCTTATTTATGTTTTATGGTTGAATTTTTTTCATCGGGTTATGCCTCATTTAGATATTCAATTTAACTTACTTCAACAGAGGAAAATTGAGCCTACGTGAACACCACACGCTATAAATCTGTTTGAGGAAAATAAACCATGTATTATAACTTCCTTCAATGATGTTATTGATGAGGCAAATAAATTTATTTATCGCGAAGATCCTGAACTTCTTTTACCAAAAAAGAGGCGTTCAGATTTCCAAAAATCAGCAAATCATACAATATAAGAGCAGTAGGAATGTATGATGTAAATATTGATACTGCGCGCGATAGGTTAGATTTACTGGTAATGTTCAAACTAGTTCTTCATTTTCTTCCGAGAATTTTTCCAAATAGCATAATGAATTCCCTTTTAATTCATTAGATCTGGTTTGCATATCCTAGCAACAATTATACAAAGAATATATACATGTGGAATTATCAGTAATATACTGCAGGAACGTGAAAGAAACTGTCCCTTTCATAGAATTGTGCAAAGAAATTCAGAAGAAACAGTGTGTGAAACAAAAAACTTATTACAAATTGTTGCTACTATACCAATGACAATATCTGAAATTGAGAAATGTTTCTCTGAAACGAAAAAATAACTGTTTTTAGAAATTGTAGAAGATAGGTCAAACTATCTCTGTGATCTCTTGAAAAAGGATAATAAAATAAATACAAAATTTCAATGAAAATGTTACTGATATGTTTGCATCCAAGAACCACTGAAGAATTTAACCAATTTATAATGAATAAATGTTACTTTTTTCAAATACAGAGTAAGTGAATTTACTGGCGAGTTCTTTAAAATATTTTAGTTCTAGTTTTTTTTTGTTTAGATATAATTTCTTTCTCTAAATCCGTAACAACGCCAGAAAACCTTTATGAACAATAAATCTTTAGTAGTCACCTTCTCAATCATGAAGATTCGGATTATTCTCTTCAAAAGGTTTGAATGGAGTCGCCTTCATCTCAATATTTGCTTATTCTGGACGCACTCTCCATTACACTGAGTCGGTGTACCTACTGATTTGAATGCAGAACATACTCCTTATAACCACAAACCGTCACTGTCTTGAGATCTTATAAGGCCCCGTTTTCGAAATTAAATTATTGACTTCCATTGAAATGGTATTCATACACACTATCTTCCTATATTTCTCTGGAATGTTGATTGCAGTCGTATTTGTGTTGTTCCATTATGTTCTTTCACAACATAGGCGAATAGCCATTTTGGTGCGATCGATATTTGAATTCCTAGATGCCGAATTAATTCAACTAGATGAGTATAATTAGAACTGAAATGATCATGATATACCGGAACAATTGCAAAATTTAATGAATAATTTAATTCAAAAGAAACTTCTAATAAAAATGAAATGAAATTGGTAGGGCTAGAAACTCTATTTCCCGTAAAATATGAAAATAAATTGATATGCCTTCTAAAAACATTATTTTCGTTAGTGAATGGAATCAGAAGTATTACAGTAAAGGTACTGTTACATTCTACTGTGCAATTCTAGACCAGGTGCTTCTCGGAAATGTATGTCTGTTTTTTATTTTTGCTCTTCCTTGATCATTACAGTTTCACTCTACCGTCAATTTAGAAATGAGTCATAATTGACGTTTCATCTCTTATTCTAGAATACGATTTGATGATTTTTCAACTATTTCATATTCTTCACACTCACAAATTTCATCAGCTTCTGGGGGAAGTTATTCGAGAAAATAAATTCCAATAAACAAGATACTTATCATATTCTATCATACATTTATTATACATTAAATTGATTATTCTAGTATAGATTTTTGTTATTAATACTATTATTATGTGATTAAGAGTTGAGGCATAAACGTATGAACTCGTAAAAAAAAGTGAAGGTAGCAGAAATCCAATTCCAAACACAGAATGTCTGGTTTGAGATAAAATTTTGATAATAATCACTGCGGAAACACTTACCAGTTAGTTTCATGGCTACCCGAACAATGGTTCAAGTGAAAACTCTAATGAGATCCAGGGCAACGAACTAAGATACAATAAAATTCTTCATTTCTCTATACTCCTTATACACTTTGAACCATAAATTCAACAAAATATCGAATACCATGTTAAATCACCAAATTCAAATTAAAAAAATTTGGTGGCATTTGATATTAAAAAAAAATAGAACTTTGATAAAATCTGTGGAAAGCTGATTATAAAGAGACATAAAAATTTACTACGAGTTGTTGTTCGTTTGTCTTCGTTTAACATCCGTCTCTTGTTTTCCTCATGTATGTTTTTGAAAAATTTTGCGCCGGGTATCTGGCTCATAACCTGGCATTTGTAAGCGACCGTGTTCATACGACATTGAAGAATATCTTCTACATTTCCAGCAAGATGGTTCATCTCCTCACTGTGGTGCTCCTGTTAAGAATTAATTGGATGATTGCTTCTCTTAGCTGTGTATAGATTATATATAAAAATATATGAAAGAGCTGAAAAATAGCGAGCTTGTTCGTCATATCTTAATTCCTTCCATCGGAGTTACCCGAGAAAATACCGTCACTTCTATAGAAAATATTAAAAAAAAATTTTGGAAAAAAAAAATAATTGTCCAAGATTTTTCTTTTCGATTTCAGAAAGTGACATAAGAACTGTAATCTCAATTCCATTTTTGTATGGAGAAAAACGGAAAGCATTTGGAATATATTTTACATAAGTCTGCTAATCATTGTCATAATTATTTTTTAACTTGATGATGATGCAAAAGTATAAAACCTGAATTTCCTTATAGATGGTGCTAGTCATTAGTTGAGGACCGCTTCTGCAGCGCCATTATCTCCTTCTAAGATGTGACGTAGATTTTCAATGCAAATTTCATACCATACACTGGTATATTTTTCCATACTCTTGAACATGTTGAGTTTCGTGTCTACGAACTACGATTTGTAGATAGAATTGGTTTTCTGTTATTATTTGAGAAAATTCGAATGCTTGTCGAAGCTTATGGTGAGCATGCTCTTAGTAAAACATGTGATCATTTTGACGTGAGAAACAAAGAGATTGGAAAACTACTGAAAAAGTTCGAAGACGACAAATTAAAAACCTCATTTGATGAAGATGATTCTCAAACTTATCAAAAACTCGCGGATCAGTTTAAAATGATGCAGAAAGCCGACTCTTTTCATTTGAAAGCTATCGAAAAGGTTGAGAAAGTGGAAAAATGAGTTTATGCAAAAACTGAATAGGAGACACAAGGAAAATCATAAAACTACTCATGGAATGCTATTCGACAGATAAAAAAAAATTTCATATCTTCTTCGAATCATCATTAGAATTGGCTGAATCTAGGCGAACATTCAACATTTATTGCAAAACCAAATCGGTAAAAAAGCTTTTGGTGTGATCAGAAGGACGTAATCTATTATGAGCTGCAAAAACCTGATGAAATCATAAATTTTAATCGCTATGATCGAGGCATTCACTTGGAAAATATTAACGCATACAGCTTATTCCCCAGATTCGGCTCCGTCCGTCATATTTTCACATCAATGAGATACGCTCTCGCAGAACAATGCTCCAATTTGCATGAGAGTTCACAAAAATACAGCTCCATGACTGGTTAACTCCTAAGAAGGAACTGTTATTTGGGCGTGGCATTCATAAACTGTCAGAGAGGTAGGATTAATGTATGGAGATTATTTCGAATGGCATATTTTTCCTCATTTCCCATTTCTAAACAAGAAAAGTGTGATTTTCAAAAAAAATTTCGGTTTCATATAATACATCTGGTATATACTCCTTAATGTTAACTGAGTTATAGAGCATTTTTGTTCCAAAGGACAAAAAATTTCAAAAAATTAATAATCCTTTTTCTCATTACTACAGAAATTTGGATGTTCCGAAGACAAAATATAACATGTTGCAAATTTGATATTTTTGCCGAGATTTTAAAAATTATCATACGATGTATGACATAAATCATCTTTGCTACTCAAGATTCCCCAAAATTCACCACAATTCGGAAAGGATGCATTTTCAAGGGATATCAATGCATCAAACTGTCACCTTCACAATAAAAATTTGAGTTTTTTAGTGTTTACTCAAATATTTCGGTTGGCTCATAAATTCCTCACGTTATTGCCTCATAAATGTTACAGATAATACTTGAAGTTGAAGTTGAATAGATTTGTTTCAGATAATGAAGAAAATATTTGTAATAGACACCACTGCCAAAAGTTTTCCTTCACAACTCTAGACTTTTTATTTGAGTCTTAATGCAAACCTTCCAGTTCAATTTTTACTAGTTAATTCATTCGAAATTTATTTTATTTTCAAATGAAAGGCTAGTCAAATGGACAGAATATGAAAGAAATTCGAAATATTCATCAATACATCGAATATATTTCTGTGATCATTTTCAATCTAAAATTCTCAAAAACGCACATATAGATAGAGAACCACAGCGCGCTAATACAAACGCGCTAAACTTCGATAATTTTTATTCTAGCAAATTAACGTATTATATTAAAATAAATGAAATATCATCAATCTTGAAAAGAGTTGAGTCCTACTAATAAAGGCTTTTTTAAAACATTGAAATAATATTAATTACTATTCAATAAATATTACACGATATTTTTCACATCTTTCGATACCTTTTATTGTCGAGAAACACTGTTTCATGAATGACAAATTCCAAACTTTATCAACTGACATATAAAATAATCAAAATCAGAAATCAGCGAAGCAATTCAACCTAATAAGCACAATCCAGATACTATATTATATATGAGCATATTTCGTTTTTTGAAACTCGTCAGTTATATCTAATCTAAATTATGAGTAACATATGGAATGTTTGATACTCACATGTTCTGATCTTGTAAGAAATGAAGATGAATAAGTAGTGGATAACCTAACTTTTGGGTAAGCATTGAGCAAGCCCGATCACAGAGCAAACTAATCTTCTCAATTATGGCAAAACCGGAAAAATACAAGCATCTCTACAAACCTTTATAACTTTGAAAATGACTTGAAAGTTGTACTGACACGGTTTTTACATAGCATTATATTAATATTGAAGCGAATTGAGTCTAACGCAGTAGAAATAAGTTATTGCGTCACTACTATTTTATTATTCCATTGTTTCATCTGGTAACAGCTTCATGATTTCAAAGGCGTAGAACGACCCTGAGCGCCTCCAAAGTTTAAGTATAAAGAATTAGGGGTAAATCTTTATGAATTTGCATCACAAATGCAAGAGGAACCATCAAAAACACTTGGACTCACTCAACCAGACATTTTCCATCATTTAAGAGTGATAGAAATGATCCACAAGATAGAAAATTTGTTCCGTATGAACTGAAGCCAATGAACGTCGATTGCCTATTTTTTCACTGCTCCAACGGCAAAAAAGAATGGGCTTTCAGCATCGGATTATTACTTACAATGACAAACGAGTCCATCACAATAATTCAAAACGTCGGGCAAAGTATGAGTGCCTCATCATCAACTGTCAGGTCGAATATTCATGGTGAAACGATCATGCTGTGCATTTGGTGACACCAGTTGGGTGTGGTGTATTACGAGGTGCTACAATCGAACGAAAGGATCACAAGGGAGGTCCACCGATGACAATTGATTTGTTTGAGCCGAGCATTGCGGGAAAAACTGCCGCAAAACTCTTACAGATATGACAAAGTTATTGACAATGCGTGACAACGTACGGTCACATGTAACGTCTCCCGTTGAAACAAACTTGGAAACGCTCAACGGCCATGGAGCTTAGACATTGATCCTTCTGACTGATATTTCTTCCGATCGATGCAGCATGGCCTGACTGACCAGCATTTCCCCTATTAATTACGATGAAGTCAAAAAATGGATCGAGGCATGGACAGCGGCCAAAGAGTCAACCTTTATCACCAATGCAATCCGTCCAGAAAGATGGGAAAAAGTAGTGACATGCGACGGAAAATATTTTGAATTTTGAATATTCACCCAGTTTTTCACAATAAAGCTCCAAGTTTTCATAATAAAGCTTCAATTTTCGACAAAAACCGCACGAACTCATTATATTTATACTACTAATAACGAAGGCTTTTCCAAACATTGAAATAATATGAATTATTAAGCAAAAAAAATCCTACAATATTTTCTTAATATTTCGATACACATTATTGTCTCAGAAGCGGTGTTCCAAAATTGAGAAACTTCAAATTTTCTCATTTGACATATAATAATCAAAATTAAAAATCAGCGAAGTCATTCAATAGAACAAATACAATATTATATAGGAACATATATTGTTTTGGAAACTCATCAATAATAGCCAATCTCAACTATGACCGTCATTTTGATTTTTTTATAATCTCGTCTTGAAAGCAGTCCGAGAAATGTAACGGAATAAGTTCGCTGACTTTTGAGTTTGATTACTACATGTTAGTTGATAAAACTTTAAATTATATTTGTCATTCATGGAACACCGCTTGTGAGACAATAATTTATATCGAAAGATATAAAAAATAACGTAAAGATATTTTCTAATGATATTGCATAGTAATTCATATAATTTCAATGTTTTTAAAAAGTGTTTATTATTAAGAGTCAACATCAAATCTCATGTTGTTTTCAGGACTACGTATTCAGGTAAATTTCTTAGAATGCTTTCTAGATGGGAACATGTGACTACGGAAAATTCCATATGATAGTCATAGTTTAGAATGGATATTAATGACGAGTTTCAAAAAATGAAATATGTTCATATATTATATTGTATTTGGATTATGATTGTTATGTTTGAGAACTTTGCTGATTTTTTATTTTGAATATTATATCTTAGATCATCAAATTTAAAATATTTTATTCAAGACGCAGTGCTTCTAGGACAACAACGTGTACCGAAAAATATGAAAATATCGAAAGATATTCATTAATGGTATTGGATAGTAATTTATATTATTTCAATTCAAATCAAATATTCTCAAAATTCATACTTTATACATAATTCAAATAATGATACTCTATCTATTATAATATTTTGATTTCGGATTTCCATTGTTTGAAACATTATGTAGACAATTTAATTTAATATAGACAAATGCTACAATGCTATGAAAAACTTCAGAGAAAACGAATGATTGAAAAAAAAATAACGAGATAAAATACAGAAGTGTTGCAAAAAAGGCAAAAAGGTAGTACAATTTCTCAAAACAAAAACAATCATTATCTGACCATAGAAGTTACTTGTTTGAGGGAAAAGTTTTTGGAAATGATAAAAGTGATTACATGAAAATTTGTTGAATTATATTTTGGGACAGAAACAATAATTATATGGGTTAAATCTGAAAGCAGAATATAATTAAACATAACTGAGGTATTATTAAGGTGAGTTTCGTCATGGAAACTAAAAAAAAAATATATTTCTGTTAGTGAGACTCTGATCATTTTCAAGTGAATAACATCCATATTTCGACTCAATTCTTAAAGAATCCAAACCACTATTGAATACCTTCTTCACATTATCACCTACTACATTTTGTTGACTACGCTTTAAAAGATTATACAAAGTAATATTATTTTTTCGATTAAGTTAATTTCTTCAGCAAATGCGTTGCATCTGTACTTTTTCTGTGTGAAGCAAACACCTTTAATATTCGAGGTGCATACTTCATAACGTTCCTAATCTTTTCTAAATTAAATAAATTGAAATTAATCTCTGCACCGCATACAGACACTCCCCCACGTTATTACGCTTCAATTTATATTGCTGCTTTTCTCTGCGAAAATAATAATTCTGTCTCAGCGTAGGCTAGAACTACAACAGTTCCTTGTCATTACTCTATTCCAACGTCATTTCCAAACCTCTGAATCCAACATTCTGCTGTTCTATTCTCGTAAATGAACAGCTACTTCGGGAATTAGCTGAAAGGACCAACTAATGATGATATTGTCTGGATGTGTGAGTATTAATTCTTGTTTGTATATCAATTAATGTTAGGCGTGCTCAGAATTATCGAGTGCATTGGAATCCCGCACAGATAAGGATAAGCCTCCTGGAATGAACCTAGAGTTAATACTACGGAAAAGATTAAATACAGTGTAGAATAACGTATTGTTATCCTTCAGCTAACATCGATTAGAAAGTCCTTGTATATGCACTACTAACTTTAGTTCCTTGTCTGACTTCAATATTGAAATATATGTAATGCATTATTCTGAAGAAAATCTTAAATATCTTGATTGATAACTTTCAAAGTGAGTTTCTGAAAAGCATTTGTTTTTGTACTTTTTATGGAAGTATTATATTTTCACGTGATTTCAGCAGTCAACTCTTTGTTTCGTGTTTGTATCACCACTTGATAAAAACAAAATAAAATTACAATGGAAAAGTTAAAAAACATCACACCCAGAAAAACAGCTGAGATAAAATTTTTGGTATCAAATACAGATTACTCCAACCGAAAAAACTACTAAAGTTTTCAGAGCAACAGTAGACCGATCAAAGAAATAATGGATGAAAACTCAGATATGACCCCACGACGCAAAGGATAATGTGGTCAAAAAAAATTACAACACCAAGAGATGAGCGAAAAATACGTAATATTGTTATGGCAAACAGAAAACAGCCTCGCAGCATACTCATAAGATTCATGCAAGAGTCAGGAGTGAACAAGTCACCAATGAAAGCTCGAAGATAAATAAAGGATATGGGATTCTCAGCATGCCGACCTGCAAGAAAACCTCTTCTCACCTCAGCCATGATGAAAAAGAAACTTCAATGGGCCAAATATCACAAGGACTGGACAGTTGATGATTGGAAACAGGTGATTCACAAATATGAGGATGAATAAACGGTAAACTAATAGGATATGCCAGATCTGCCTTTCGGATGAATCAATCGTACAAATTATCATGGACAGACCTGAATTCAGTCTTCTCTTCACAAATTTGTGAGGAGAAGACAAGGGAAAAAGTTAAAGGATGACTGCATCGTCAACCGTCAAGCATCCTCTAAGCATCATGGTGTGGTCTATAATCAGCAGTCAGGGAACATGTCGCCTTTACATCGTTGAAGGAACAATGAGCAGTACCAGTATATGAATGGCCTTGAAAGAAAAATACTTCCCCAGGTCCAGGAGTGGTTCCCAGATGGGCGCTACCTATTCATGCATGACTCGGCGCCATGCCACAAGGCTAAAAACGTTACATAATTTCTTTCTGACAGCCGTGTAATGGTTCTAGAGTGCCCGGGAAATTCTTCAAATCTTAACACGGTCGAGAACCTTTGGAATTTTATGAAGAAAGAAATTGCAAACGAAATAATCACTAGTAAGCATCAACTGATAGAGCGCTTAACAAAAGAGTGGTACAGGAGCAAAAAAATAAGGAAAATTCTCAAAAATGATAGAAAATGCCCAAACGGTGCCAGGCAGTCATAGACGCAAAAGGTGGTTGTACCAAGTATTAGGTCTGTGGAAAAATTTTGGATGTTAACATGTTAATTCCTATTTATTATTGAACTGTTCATATTTTTTTCTGTTTTCAATGAAAAACTGACAAATATATATGAAAACTGGTATAATTTTTCTCCAATGACCAGAATTGCTTATTTTTGACTGTGGTAAGTTGATCACTTATGTAATTATAATTGTAATTGATCACTTATGTAATTGTGACAGCTCAGTGATAGAGCATAGGGCTCGTGACGGGAAGGTCCGGGTTCGAATCCTGTTCAGGTGGAAAAGAAATTTTCTGGTTGTATGGGTGTCGGCTATCATTTCTCTGTTGGGTTAAAAATTAAAAGTGCTGTGACCTAAAGTGGCGCAAGATCGCACTAACAAAGCCTACCCAGAACACAACTGAACTAGCACAAGCTGAAAAAACTTTTGAGGGATCTTCACAGAAGATATCGGAGTATCACGATAATAATAATAATGATAAATGTTTCTACCGGATAGGCAGTTACTATTGGTACTCATCAATAGTAATTTGAACATAAATTAATGATTGCGCGAAACAAAACAAAGATTTCGAACCGGGTAATAAATTTCCTTTATTTGAGAGTTTTCAATGTTATTTATAGTTTGGTTTCAGGCAAATTCTTATCATATTACACCTTTATCTAGATAAAGATATATAATAATAATAATATAATAATATATAAAGATTGCAAACTAAATTCATGTGATTTTGTTAAGAACATAGACCATCTTTAATTTTAAAGTGAGTCTGTTTGAAGCAATCATCCAGTTAAACACGTGTGAGCTGAGATATAGTGATAGTTATTTGATTTTGATATTTGGAATATTATTTAGGGCCGATGAAGAGATTACCAGAATTATAACTGTTTTTTGAAGGTATAGTGCATGTTTTGAGAGATTTCTGAATTAACTTATTTGAATATTTAAATAAATTAAATATTTCAAATAATTTATATTTTTTGAGAAGTCCTTAAGTTGTGTTCATGTTTTTAAAAGGAAATTGGTGTTCTTAATGGTAAGATCAAAATTTTGTCTCCTTCAAATATTTATTTATTATTTTTAATGACTTTTTTATATCTGTTGGTTTATTTATTCCATTTGACATTATATATTGAGTTTTGATTCTATACGTCTATTAAATATAAGCGGTGCTTATTGTAGACATTAATTAAATTCTAAGTCTTTTGAATGAAGATTTTTTTTAAATTGAAATTGTAGAAGACTAACAGATTAAATCTGTTTTGATATTCAAAATAAATTCATTTTATTAGCTGTAACAGGTAGGCAGTTAAACTTTCAAAACATTTTTCAATTTGATACTATGTTTTGAACACTGCCTTTCAATTTTCGACAAATATATTAATTCCATAAAAATTTCCATTAAATTCTTTCATTATTCATAGAGGCCAATACTCGTTATTATTGACTGACTAGCAAGCGCTAGACTTTTCAAGATCTATCTATAGAACTGTAAAAAATCCACAAAGTAGTATGGAAGATTAGTCTTAAAAGGCAGACAAAAATTTGAGACATCTTCCTTTTATTTTGTTGCCTTTCTCTTATCATTATTATTTAACTTTCAACCAACATATTGATCGTGCACACTTTCCAATTCTACCCTTATATTATGCCTTTAGATAAGGAATATTATTATTCCATCGAAATAATATGAAAATTGGAAGCTTAAATATTTAACAATCATAAAAACCCCTGTTTATCATCAACAATTTCAATTTCTAGTTGACATATATACATATTGTTATTGACTTGATATACTTAAACCCTTTACACTAAATATTATGACTTGTTCTAAAAGAACTAATGCTACATAGATTAGTTATAGTGAAATAGATACCACTGTGTATTAGTTGACTCGGTAGAGAAAAATTTGATGAAAATCATTTAAATTTGTTCAATTTTGATATGAATTTAACACATGAAAAGACTTTCTAGCAAAAATTTGAAAAAATAACCCAATCGGAGTACACATCAACTAGTCGATTGAAAATTCTTTGAAACGTTAGTCAAAATTAGAAATTCATTTGAGAAATTTAATTCACTAGTTCAACTGTTTTCCTCTAGCAGATTTTGGATTCTATCTAACCAACCATTTCAATTTACTATGTTGAATTTCTTGGTAGATACTTATTTAAATGATGAATCTTTCCATTACATATTCAGATAAAGTATTTTTCGGTATCAATTCATTTGAATATTAGGAGGAGAAATAAGTTGTGCGGTTTTGAAAGCAGATGTCACTTCTAGTTTATTATTACTCTGTTTCATGGCAACACCTTCATTGAATTGTAATCATTACACTTTTTTTTCAGTATCTTTCATTTCGGTGAAGTTTTAACAAAATATTTCCTATGTACTCTGAGAATGTCAACTTTTGTACCAAATTGTATATTTTGCGGGGAGCTGCCGTAAATAATCGTATTTTTGTGGATGTTCATGGTGACCCTGCTCTAGTTGAAAGAACGTGTAGGGAGTGGTTTGCCCGTTTTAAAAGTGACAATCTTCATTTCAATGACAAAGAATTACCCTAAGCGCCACCAAAGTTTAAGGATGAAGAATAAGAGTCAAGGCTCAATGAAGATCCATAAGAAATGTAGGAGGAACTCGCAAAAATTCTTGAAGTCACTCAACCAGCCATCTTTTTTTCATGTTATATAGAATATTTTCTTTTGGAGGAGAATGACGAATGACGTTGAGCGAACTTTTATATTTATAGCATCACGAAAAACAGAAATTTCCAAAAAATATTTGAGTTGGTCAAAATTCTCCAAAAATGATGCAATTTAAAACATAAAATTACAAATTTTTCTGATATTATACCATTCCAGAAAATTTTAGCCTGAATTTTCATCTGAATCTTGGTACCAGTTTCACTTGATTCCATTCAGTTTTAGTTTCAATATTTATCAAAATTTTATCTGAATGTCACAAGTTTCAAATGTTTCAAACTACCGAGGCTTCTTCCTTAATAATTACTATAATATTACTTATGAAAATGATTACATTTCTTCACCTTACTACAAATTTTTCCATCTTTTTAAAGATCACACTTCTTGTATACAATTTTTAAATACTGTTGAGGATAGTGAAATGCTTTCCTTTATTTCATTGAATTAAGATAGTTCTTGGTAGAATTACGTTACTTCGATGAGTTTCGTGCTTTCCAGTTTAAGATTGCATATTGTCAATATTTTCACCAGAAGTAACATACGATTCATGTCAATAAAAAAATTTTAAATCGGTTTCTTTGATAGTTTCAAAATAAAATTAAAATTATAATTTCGTGGATTTCTTGAAACGTTGACCCTTTTAAACATGGAATAATGCTAATGTGAATAATCTCTTTCAGTTTTATAAAAATTTATGTTAATAGTTTTTAACTTTGACTAATGTTTCAAAGAATTTTTATTCAACTAGTTAATGTTTACTCCGATCAGGATTTTTCTTTGAAATTTTGGCATGTAAGTGTTTTAATTTGTTAAATTATGGAAAGTTCTATCAGAATTGATCTTATTTGAATAATTTTGATATAATTACTACCCGTCGAGTCTACTCATTTACAATGGTGAGACCTTTCCTAATCCTTGCAGTAAATTGAATTGCATTAATTCTTATAGTCATAAAATATTAAACGATAGGTTGGTTTTCAACTAATTATTGTTTTTTAGTAGGTTTAGTCATATTATTCAATATAGAAGGTTTTATATTATAAAATCTATGACAACAACTATATGTATTATAAATATCGTTAGATGTACAAATGAACCATATTCCCCCATACTAATGCTCAAAGCCTTGTCGTTCAAAATGTTCAGTGTAGTTTGCAGATTTTGCAGAAAATTTCCAATTCCATATTTCTCCAATGATATTACAGAATCTTACTAGTTTTTGCGGGTATTTACGAAAGGATTCCTTCCAAAAACAACTTATCTAAAAAACGATCAGCTTCCGAATCAACTGAATATTATATTATTCTATAACAAAAAAAAAACAGCAATCGAACAGCGAATTTCAAAGTAACAGAAGAATGTTAATCTGAAATCAAACATATTATTGAATGAATCACCAATAATAAATAAAGGATCAACGAAAAATAAACTTGAGCTGATATCTAGAATAATTATTTTTGCATTCACGTTCCAGTGTACCTATCATCTGATTTCTTCGAAAATGGACTAGATATTATCGACCTTTACGCAGCGGGTATAGGATCCCTAGCAGCGCCGACCTTTTCTCTGTTACAATGACGTTACTTTTCGTGAAAAGTCAGTGTTTCTGAACTGAACTCTCTGAAATGCTGTCGATTTTCCTAGAAATTTTAATCCGACATAAGTAACCGCAAAAGAAGTAAGACAATAAATGGTTCCCCAACTTAGCCATCCACGCGGAGTTGAATGCTTACCTTTCCCACTAACGCAACTCCGAGCTAGTTGAAATAGTACATCTGCGTCATTAATGAAAAATACTTTGCCACAATCAGTTAAAAATTGTACCTCTTCGGAATAAACACGTTTCACTTCGCCCAAGACACTTGAAAACCCGCACCTCTATGGTAACAAAGGAGCCTGAAAATGAATGCATTATCTTTGATATCAACAATTACAATTGAGGTTAGTGAATTTGTGAATTGAATTCAGTGAACCCAAGTGGATAACAGTAAAAAAGCTATCGACCTACTCTTCTTGCAATATAGTGTTTTCATCACAACGATCGATAAAAACTCAATTGCAATAATTTTGGGTAGAACAACGCAAAATTGTATAATGTACTGTGTGATATATATACTCTAAATAAACGAGTTCTATTCGATTATTTTCTTCACATTGTCGTCGAAGTATGCTTTTCCTAACATTTGCATACTGACTGATTAACGTTCAATTATTATCGAAGAATTTCAAAAGTATCCTGTTCGGCCAACAGATGACGCTACTTAATGCGCACTGCCTGAGTTATAGAGAAAGTATGAGAAATTAAATGCCATCGAAGGTCCGCCAACAGATGCACCACTAAATTTGTAGCAGCTAATAGGAACCACCTAAAAGACATAAAGGAAGTACGAAAGATAATCCCGCTGCAAGTTCAAAAAGCAGAAACCGTATCCCGAGAATTCTATAGACCCTGGATATCTCGATTTGGTACTCCTCTACGCGTCATGTATTTTCATTGTTCTCATTCTTGTTTTCATTTATTCACATTTATATTATTCTCTGAATAAATAGTTCTTGTTGGGTGATTGAAAACGTTTATTTTAAAACCAGAATATTCTAGAGTTTATACATTTTTGTCTAAATGATTAATAACCTCATTTAGAATAATCTCACTTGATCGTATGGTTGTTATTTGATGATTATTATTATCCTCATACTCCTAGATCTTCTATGAAGATCCCTCAGAAGCTTTTTCAGCTTGTGCGAGTTGGGAGTTCAGTTGTGTTTTGGGTAGACTTTGTTATTGCGCCACTTTAGGTCACAGCACTATTAATTTTTGACCGAACAGTGATGATGGACTATAACTTCGAAATTGCAGTCGCAAAAATGTGTAAACTTTTGAAATCACGTTTAGTAAAACGAGGTTATTTCAAAAAACTTGATTAAATTATGATCAAATACCAAATAGTAACGGGCGTATCAGTTCATTATCCAAATATTGGATCCAAATGACAGGTGCACTGAAACCAGAAAGCAAAATGAATAATTTTTTTGGATATCAGCTCAAGTTTTTTTATTACTTTATTCCTTCATTTTACGATATCATTCATTAACAATTAACATTTATTTATTACGATAACATTTTTGCGGAAATATGATCGATCAAAATTTTCTGTATAACCTGTGAACTACTATGTAAAACTGAAACGACAGGTTGTTTATGGTCCAATTATGAAGCAATGATTCAAAACTGCAATAACAAAAATGTGTAACACTCTGGATTCTTTGGTGGTAAAACAAAAATTTCTGAAAATTTGTTTCAACAATCTTTCCATTTCTCAAGTTGGCAGAAATTGCCTTGATCGATCAAGCCGAACCTAAAGATGCTTAACTCTTGATCATATTCCATATTGATCGTTCATTTGTGAGCAGAATAACTATCAAAATGAACAACATGGATATTTAAATCTGTTTCAATCCAAAGTGAAAAGATCAATGGAGCAAAAAGCATAACTTGGCCTTGAAGTCTTCAAGTATGCTCACTAATCTTTATTTTTCAATATTTCGAATCAGGAATAGATCTACAGGTGAGAAAAAAAATGCAATGTAGTTATGAAGATTGGATGGATAAGTCCGTTACTTTCTGATAGTTCATTTTTTTGAAATGAAATAAATAAGAAATTATTTCGTTTTCTCCCACTTCATATTACTGCAGACACAGTGACCCGATTTTAGTAAGTTAACTACAGTTTCAAAATAAAAAACAACTTGTATTTCGCAGGTTTCAAATATTATTTGAAAACTTAGGCTTGAGCAAAACTTCGCTAAGTGTTGTATGCCAAATCGTGCTTATTCTTGAATACCTCAGGTTTTTTGGCTTTCGATTCCAGGTGAAGTATTTCAAAATTATCTAATTCTGGGAAGACTTGATTTGGTTCGATAAAATGTTTCGTAAAATAAGAGTTATCCCTCCTGTTCTCGAATGATACGGAACGTCCTTTGAACCGGTTTGTCTTACATATACGCTACCGCACTGATGACAACTAAAATTATAAAATCCTGCATTATTAAGCCGATTGTTTCTATCCTTAGCATTAATAAAGGAGTTTGTAATTTTTATGTGAAGACATGAAAGCTATTTTTATATTAGTTTTTGAAATAATTTGAATTTTTTTGTTAAATTTGTTTTAAATATGGTAGTTTTATTAATTTTTCTTTAAGTCTGTCTGTTTTGTAACTGAGGTTGAATTGTTTCAGAATAAATTTTCCTTTCTTCGAATATCAAAACAGATTCATTTTGTTAGTCTCCTACAATTTTAATTTCAAAAAATTTTAGAATAAAATTAATGTCTTATAAGCACTGCTTATATTTAATAGACGTATAAAATCAAAACTAATTATACAATATCCAATGGAATAAAAAAGCCTTAAGAATATAAATCGTCGAATGGAATTATTACCTAAATAAATGTTTGAATGTTTCGTTTCAAGCATGCGCCTTAGAAAGTCGGTAACGTAGCTTTGATTGTGACGGAATGTTTTGTTTCTGATCTTATATTTATGAGAACTGAATTTTTTATCTGAAATATACAACATAATTAAGATTTTCTCCAAAACTAATTCATATGAAATATTTAATATATTTAAATAATTAAAATTCGAATATCAAAACAGATTTAATCTGTTAGTCTTCTACAATTTTATTTTCAAAAAACATTTTTATTCAAAAAACTTTTAGAATTGAATTAATGTCTACAATAATGCACCGCTTATATTTAATTGACGTATATAATCAAAAATCAATATATAATGTCAAATGGAATAAATAAACCAACAGATATAAAAAAGGTCATTAAAATTGATAAATAAATATTTGAAGGAGACAAAATTTTGTTTCTGATCTTACCATTATGAACACCAATTGCTTTTCGAAAACATGAACACAACTTAAGGACTTTTCAAAAAATATAATTTATTTGAAATATTTAAATATTCAAATAAGTTAATTCAAAAATCTCTCAAATGATGCACTATATCAGAAAATAATGATCTCTTTATTCGCCCTAAATAATATTCCAAATATCAAAATCAAATAACTATCACTGTATCTTACCTGTTACCTCCACGTGGTAACAGGATAGTTTTTTGAAAGAGTATTTGGACATTATTCTTTTCGTGAGGCAATGAAAATGATCATATTCTTGATTGAAAAACTGATAAAGACTGAAAAGAATAGTTGGCGCTCTATATAATAACTGTCAATGCTCGATAAATTAAATTGTCAGAACCCGATTTTCCAAAAAATCCCGTAAAAGATATTTGAATGATAATATATTTCATATAAGTATTTTAAAATTTCAATAACATATCGAAGGATCGACTGGCAATAGTTTGCAAAATATATCATGTAAATAGTCAATATTTACGGAACATAGTTTACATAACTTTAAATTCAGAATTATAGCTTCCAAATTACAATATATATTGAAATCATATACAAAAACTATCTAAATGATATCTTTATATATAATCACTCAAAAATATTTTTCATTGCTGCAAAAAAAAATTTTTCTGATTCACGACATGAAACATATTAATAAAAATGTATCAACAAAACTATATAATTGTGTGTATTAACATACAAGAAAATCCACTATTTCAAAGTTATCTAAAATTCTCAAAATGAAGGATGAAATAAAATAATTGAACGAGAACTCCAACATTTATAGTTCGATGTATTTCAGTCTCTAGACTTCATCAGAAAAGTATTGAGTTCACAAAATCAAAATTCAACTTTCCAAAAAAATAAAACTCAGAGTAAATCTGAAAGTATTCCAAATACAAGGGAAATGAGAAACGTGTTGTAAACCTTTAACCATTATTACTTGGAATATAGAACAACACAACAAATATTATTCACCCCTAATAATGTCCCATGATAAGAGAAATAACCAGAATTTCAAAAATAATAAATAACTAAGGAATATATTATAGATTTTTAGACTATATATAAATTTAATTCGTAATTTAAAAAACAAATTCAAATGTGAGTCAATACCTGATAGAAGTAATTTAAGTGACTTCAAATTCGGAATTATAATTTCCAACTTCTACAATATATATTGGAATCCTATACAAAAACTATATACATGATAAACTTATATATAATCAATATAAAATATTTTTCAATGTCTCGGAAAAAAAATTTGTACTACACGACATGAAATGTTTTAATACTATATATCTATATAGTAACAAAGAATAATAATGTATCTCCTGGTATCAAGTGTTTTGTTCTGCCCACAAAGATTCAGAAATGCCACGACTCCAAAAAACGATGTTGTGTTTGTGTTGCTTTTTTGACTTGGCGGCACTGCCTTGTCTACAGATAAATGTAGAGTATTTCAATTTGTTCAAACAAACAAGGTTTGTTGAAATTTATAGATGGATATGTCCATTTGTGTAGGAAATTTTTCCTTATATTTACGTCGATAGAAAAAAAACTATTTTCATGATCCTGAAACGTGCTTCCAATGAAGTACAATAGTGGATAATGTTCTTAATCATAATCATTATTGAGAAAATTTGAATATTAAAACAAATTGAAATATGTGTATCTTCTACAATTTTAATTTCAAAAAAATTTTTATTCAAAAAACTTTTAGAAATAAATTTATGTCTAACAAGCACCGCTTACATTTAATAGACGTATATAATCAAAACTCACTATATAATGTCAAATGGAATAAATAACCCAAGAGATATACGAAAGTAATTAAAATTAATAAATCAATATTTGAAGGAGACAAAATTTTGTTTCTGGTCTTACCATTAAGAACACCAATTGCCTTTTAAGAAACATGAACACACTTAAAGGACTTCTCAAGGAATATAATTTATTTGAAATATTGAATATATTCAAATATTCGAATAAATTATTTCAAAAATCTCCAAAAAAAATGTGCACTATATTTTCAAAAAACAAATATAATTCTAGACAATTCCGTCTTCAGTCCTCTTTTAACATTCCAAATATCAAAATCAAAAACATAACCTATATCACTCACGTGTTAAAAGACTTAAGCTTCGAAATACAGATCAACTATATAATTCAAGATTTATCTATGTTCTAACAAAATCAAAGAACAGTGTGAGTTATTTTAAGGTTTATTTAAATTCATTGACATTCTATAATGAGATTTATTGAAGCCAAAATATAATTATATATTATATATAAAATAAAATAGAAAGGCCTTTTACTTGATAGAAGAAATATATTTATTCCATTTAACATTATATATTGAGTTCTGATTATATACTTCTATTAAATGTAAGCGGTGCTTGTTAGACATAAATTTATTTCTAAAAGTTTTTTGAATAAAAAAATTTTTTTTTTAAATTAAAATTGTAGAAGATAAACATATTTCAATTTGTTTTAATATTCAAATTTTGTTATATTTCTTCTATCAAGTAAAAGGCCCTTCTATTTTATTTTATATATAATATATAATTATATTTTGGCTTCAATAAATCTCATTATAGAATCTCAATGAATTTAAATAAACCTTAGAATAACTCACACTGTTCTTTGATTTTGTTAGAACATAGATCAATCTTGAATTATATAGTTGATCTGTATTTCGAAGCTTAAGTCTTTTAACACGTGAGTGATATAGGTTATGTTTTTGATTTTGATATTTGGAATGTTAAAAAAGGACTGAAGACGGGATTGTCTACAATTATATTTGTTTTTTGAAGATATAGTGCACATTTTTTTAGAGATTTTTGAAATAATTTATTCGAATATTTAAAAATATTAAATATTTCAAATAAATTATATTCTTTGAGAAGTTTTTAAGTGTGTTCATATTTTTTAAAAGGCAATTGGTGTTCTTAACGGTAAGACCAGAAACAAAATTTTGTCTCCCTTAAATATTTATTTATTAATTTTAATTATTTTCGTATATCTGTTGGGTTATTTATTCCATTTGACATTATTTATTGAGTTTTGATTATATACGTCTATTAAATGTAAGCGGTGCTTGTTAGACATAAATTTATTTCTAAAAGTTTTTTGAATAAAAATTTTTTTGAAATTAAAATTGTAGAAGATAAACATATTTCAATTTGTTTTAATATTCAAATTTTGTTATATTTCTTCTATCAAGTAAAAGGCCTTTCTATTTTATCATTATTGAGACCCATTTGTTCGGTCACAAATTTGTCTAAGAGTTCCTACATCTTAATTTTCAGAACACTTATTCATAAATATTGCAAATAATGTCGAAAATTATAAGTTCGCTGATTGAGAGCAAGAACAGATTGAAAGAAGAAATGAATATATTAATTTGCAATATGAATATACTTAGATGTAGTCATCCTTCTTCATATTCTGTAGGAATATTCATCAAATATATGTCCTAATTTTCAAGAATTGAGTATTCACAAAGAATTCGAGTTTCATGGTGTATTGTCGCGAAACCTTTTTCATCGATTTAAGAGTTCCACCTGAGTTCTTTCCCTGATCTGAAATATGAATGAAACCTGAAATGCTTCTCGGTGCCTGGAAGTGTATTTAAACGATTTGATCCGTAAAGATCCCAGTGAATGGGATAATTTATTTCCTACCTTCACGAGGAAAATTCGTACAGCATGTCAGATATTTGTATTCCATTATGAAAAGTCGAGAAGAGTAGCTGAAGGATTTTGTCTTGAATTTCATTATTTATAGTGCTCAGACTTTTGACATTCAGAAGAAAATACGGGATCTGATTCCAGAAATTATTGAACGAAAACGTTGGCTATAATATTTATGGTTTCAACGTTTCCTGCATTATTTGGACTTTCTCAGCCAGTGAAATAGAAGTATCAAAATATCCAATCACGAAAAAGATGCGTCAGTAATCATTCAACTCCTACGTCTTGAAGATATCAGAGCATTCATAATTCTCAATCCAATTTATACTGAAACTCGCCGTTTGATTTTATTTAATATTATATTATTTTCCTGACATTTTCTCTTAGTCTTTCCAGAAAACTTTTTTCAGAACACTTAAAATATTACTAGGCTCACACATATATCATGAATTTAATAATTGTTTTGCTATGACAGTAGCATATCAGGTTTTCACATTATGAGTTAATTGACGTATTTCGAGAATGAATTCGTTTAATACTGTTACAAGTATATTATTTATATGGTCATTCTAAAATAAGTGGTCAACAAAATGTATTTGAAAGTTACGAACTGCTCGCATCAATTTGTTCACTGAGTAAGTTAAAATTTGATTTCTATTCATTCCTAGTATGTAGAGTTTGTATTTTGAAGACGTGGTTATTTCGAAACTGACAACACTTTTTTCATCCGTGTTTCAATGAAAAGATGGTTTAATATTTGACATTACTGAAATGGGTCGTTGAGTAAAACTGGAAAATATTGCAAATTTATTTCCAAATTGGTGAATCTTCTATCCAAACTGTTAAAAATTTAGGTGGACAATGACATGACCTCACGGCAATTTGTAGAGCAACATTTTCGTCAAAAATGGATCGTTATTTGATAGAACCGTTCACGTTCTCGCCTAGTGAATACACCTGACAACAACAATGATGTAGCGCAGAATAAAGCTGAACATCCATCAATATCCAATGGTCATCTATCTCAAGAACGCATTCTTCTGAGAAGAATTTTGCATGAAGACCTCGGTACGAAGTCTGAAAAAGTTCAACAAGTGCAAGAACTGAAGATTATAAGAAGCGTTTGCATTTCGCTCAATGCACTAATGGTCGCATGTAAGCATTTTCCCAGAAAAATGATCATTAGCGGCTAAGATAAACGATCCAGAAACGGTTGATGCCTTGAAGCCTAAAATCAAAGTTGCAGTTCATGAGACTGAACCCCGAACAATCGACTATTTACTGAAAAATTGGGTTGATCAGATGAGTTGCTGTAGCCAAACGTGGCGGTCATTTAATGATTTTGGTTTGCGTTAGTGAATATCAAAGTTCAACTTTTCTAATGAACTCACAACTTCAAACAATATTCATTATTTTTTTATATATAGCCGTTCAAAAATGCACATTTTAAATAGCCCACCCTTTACTTCTAACTAAGTGATGGATAAAACTTTTAGAATTTGGAAATTCTGGTTGAAATCATGTTCTATTTTTCACAAATGGTTTGAATAGGAGGATTTCTCTTTTACGGAAACTTTTTAAATATTCTTGAATCCTATTCTGGAAAGACTTACCAGTTTGTCTTATGCAAACATTTCGTCAATCCGCATAAACCAACTTACAAACTCCTAATATATCATATTTCTCTATAATTTCTCTTATATTTGTAATGAAATTATTGACCTACAAATTCAAATTTCACTAAATTCATTGACAGCAATGAAGATTTTATATTTAAAAATAAGGAATCAGTATTTTGTATGAGGAAAATGCTAAAATGTTAACATAGAACAAATTGGCAGAATTTTCCAAAAGAGGATTCAAGAACATTTAAAAGGTTTCCCAAATGCAAAAATTATTCCTCTTTTTCAAACCCTTTATGGAAATCAGGACATGACGTCAATAATAATTTCCAATTTCTGAAGTTGAAAATAAAATTTCATCCTTACTTTGTTAGAAACACTAAAAATGAATAGACATAAAATTGGACCTTTACTCAATGGAAAAAATAATTCCACTTACTCAAGTCATGAGTTCAACCAGAATTTTCAAATTTTGTATGTTGAAATGAAAGTTTTATCCTTACTTTGTTGGATGAACCAAAAATAAGCAAACATGATAAAATCCGAAATTTACGCAAGGACCAAATAGATGTGAGCAGATTGCCGATTTTGAATATTTTTTGTTGACCATAATTTCTAGTAACACTAGTTTTAGGATTTCCATAGAACTATGAAATATCTGCAACAGTATAAAGCAAATGTATTTCAGAAATGAGTTTAGTTGTTCAAAACGTAAAAATTTAACATTACTGCTGTCATAGCGAAACTATTGTTAAATTCATAAAAAATTAGTTGGAATTAGAATAATCTAAATTAATATATCATATTTAATGGGTTTTCATCAAGTGGTATTCGAATTAATTAATCACTAAGATCTCTGGCAATCTATAATATTATATCGGCAGATATGTGTGTTCTCATGGAGAAATGATGCCACAAACGCAAAAATGGTACTTTTATTTTAAGTATTGATAGTAATTATTACTAACTTTCAGAAGGAAGCTTTGAAACTTTTCTGATGATCTGACATTTGGTTTAGAAGTTACAATGGTTTCACTGCAACAACTTTGAATAATTCAAAGATACGCTACTGAATACGAACAGGAATCGCTGAAAAGCAGCATTACCTACTTAATCCAAAAACCGAAAGTGATTCAGATAGGTCGGTGACATTTTGAGAATATCCAAATCATTTCAAGTAGAAGAGTAGTTATCATCCTGTAAAATAGGAACATTCTTTGACTATTATTTCTCCAAAATGAAGCATACATACAGTTTGGAGAATAGTGGTAATAGAAATATGAGAATATCAACAAGCAAACAATTATAGTAACAAGAACATGAAGCGGTGAATAACAGAAAACCATGTGAAAGAGATGTTGAGGAAAGCCTTCTTATAATCATCATCAATTGAACGAAAGGCTTTCGTGGTCCTATTCTTCCTATCATCTGCAGTTGTCGGTTGATCTCTGAAAACTCTCTCCTTTAAGTAGCACCAAAGAATGAAATTAACTGGATTCAGATCTGGGGATCGCGTGGGCCAAGGAATGTTTCCTCCTCGGCCAATCCAACGATTAGGATAGAAATGGTCCAAATATTGTCGAGCAATCCTATGGTTATGCACTGGATCACCATCGTGCTGCAACCACATAGTTCTTCGGGTATGCAGGTCCACTTCTTCTTCCACATTCCAGGAAGAAGTTCGCGAAGAAAATATGAATAGCGTTCACCATTCAGCACATTGTCGAAGAGGTAAGGTCCAATAACGTGATGTCCAATATATCCTCCCCAAATATTGAGCGACCATCGGTTTTGGTGATCTACTGTTCGCATAACACCATAGTAATGCACAATATGTATGTTGATCGACCCACTTCTCTCAAGTGTTGCTTCATTGGAAAACAAAATTCTGTTTAAAATATTCATTGTAATATTTTAAACAAAATTTCTATTTATCAATGAAGCAAAGTTTAAAAGCAGTAGGTCGGTCAACACACATAATATGCCATTTATTTCTATTCAAAACGCAACTCTATTAGCAAAATCACTATACACAGATGTTTCAGATTTTACGACAGCGTCCTACTCGATTCTTCAAAAACCACCTTATTCTGAACTTAATTTCATAAATTTTACAAAGTAGGCCCCACAACCTTATATCGACGAAAACCTTTACGAAATGTCATACAGAGCTGCAATTAATTATATGGTGTTGCAGTTGAAAAAATCAAGTTAATTCAATTTGTAATTTGTCATTCAAAAACCAATGTAGAAGGCGACAAAACACAGACATCGAATTCTTGCCTATTCCAAAAGATGCGCAACAGCTTAAAGACTCGACTGGAAAAAAGATGATTGAATTATGTTGAACGGTTCCGAAGTTATGACTTTTTCTGTGGGTCTACGCACGACGCTATTTCGATACATGAATTGACATAGGTAAAAAACTGGATGCAGATAAGTCAATGAATCCTGGATGCGTTTTATCAACAATTAAGTGGCAAATCCAAAGATGTATGAAAAACAGGGGGTTGCCAAAAAAAACCGAACATATGTATGTATTTTATTTTCGGGCACCCTGTATTCGGATGAAAATTATATTTCAGAATGTGCGGATTGCACCACCTATCGTTTGGAAAAAACAATCGATTCGATAGCTTGAATAGAAACGAAGCTATGGACCATTGATTCTTGGGTCACCCTGTGAGTTGTTCGAATATGATTTTTAGTGGAACGTTACTCCTAAAACTAAAGTACTGTTCACTTCCTTGACAGGATGATTTGTTATAAATAATAGATGCTTGATGAAATGAACATTTATGTTAAGAGTTATTTTGTGAATAGTTCAAGTGGACGCCAATTTCCAGTCAGCTGAATTTGATTACGGTCTTTCATTTTATCAACTGTTTTTTATCAACTGCAAATTTCATATCATTGACATATAGCAATAAGTGTGTATGTTTGAAGTACACAACAATTATACGTTGCAAAATGATCGAAAAATGAATATGATATAATGATAAAACATTTTTGATTGGAAAGTTAAAGTAGAAATGATAGTTTATAAGAATGTTATCAATTCTGATTTTTATAATCGAAGAAATAGACGATTTGATGCCTTGATTCTGAAGGAATTTATTTTCTTCAATTTTAACTATAAGAAAGGAAATACACGAAAAAAATAACATACAAAGAAATAACAAGAAAGAAAATAAAAAGAAATAGCTTACTGACCTGAAAGAAATTAAAAACGATGCTATTTCTTCGGGTTTCTCAATTCACACTTCTAACAGTTGACTAAATATAACATGAGGTAGTTTTAGGTTAGAATCTTAGACATATAAAATATATAATACTTTGTGTGGGAGGATGTAAAAATAAAACTGTTATTTTTAGGGAAAACAACTTTGTAATTTCTATGTTCTATGTTCTATGAGCTATGTCTAAGATTTTAACCTAAAAGTGTCACATGTCATATTATATTTAGTTAGCTGTTAGAAATGTGAATTGAGAAATCCGAAGAAATAGCATTGTTTTTGATTTCTTCCAGGTTAGTAAGCTATTTTTTTATTTATTTTTATTTCTTTGTTTGTTAGTATTTTATTTTGTGTATGTTATTCTGGTATATTTTAAACTAAACAATATCAACTCTTCCAGAATCATGACATCAAATCGTAAAAATTGATTACATTCTTATAAATCGAAAACGTTAGCTATAATGACGACATCCATGAAGATTTGCATCGTTTTGGAAGCATCCAATACTGATAAGAAGAAAAATACTTACAAATTCAAATGGATCCAAACTACGGGAACGGAAAATACATATTATGAAATACGAGAGGACAAACAGGATACATCTGACCATCATGAACTTTTGGCTCTACCGAAGGTGAAGAATATCTTGAAATCGATTATAGTAAGAGGTTCATTTCGTACGTGTGTCATTCCATTAACTCCAGAATTGAAAGAAATATATTTTAATGCCGAAGAAGATGTGATGTTTAAGAATGAATATTTACAACTGATATATTCACCCGCATACGTGAGAATAGTATTTGTACAAGAATCACCAAAACCACAGGATACGGTAGAACTTTCAAGAAAAAGCAAGGATTTCAGGAGAATAAAGGAGGATTTTGTGCTGAATAATTTTGACGGTAAGAGTGTTTCAGTGAATTTATGGTTAGAAAAATTCGAGACGGAATGCACGCGTTGTGAAGTTGAAGAAGATAGAGAAAAAATTTTGATTTTACGGTTGTTTCTGGATGGAATAGCGAAAGAATGGTTTGATTCTAAATTAATAACATTAGGTCTAGACAAAAGTTTTCAAATATGGAAAGATAATTGCTTAGAGAGTTTTTGGGAAACGAGTTGGCATAAATATAGAGAGACTTATTCATTTAGGTACATAGGAGGAAGTTTAGTTGACTACGCTTTTAGGAAAGAAAATTTGTTGTTGAATCTCCGAAATAATTTTCCAACTGACAAATTAATTGATTTAGTTGTGACAAGTTTGCCAAATATTTTACAAATAGAATTGATCGATCAAATGTAACAACTTTAGAGAAGTTATTGGGCGAGTTGCGAAAGCTAGAAAGTTCTTCAAAAAATTTGACAACGATCGAAATAAAGAAAATCATCCAATGAATAAATCTGCGGAACAAATTACTTTCTGTTCACAAAGAAATAGAAAACCAGTTAAGAAGGAACCATGCTCAATTTGTGAGAAGAATGGGTTTTCAGTTGGATTTCATCCGGAGACTTTATGACGGCTAAGGAATAAATCCAATAATTTTGAACAAAAGAACGTAGCCGGTAACATAAAAACTGTAAAAAATGTTGGGGTACAGGATTAATTAAATCAGGCAATTTCAAACCAAAAAAACTAAGATTTCTGCCATTGATAACACTGAAGGTGTTTATAAATAATAATGAATTATGTGGAATTTATGATTCGGGCTCAAGTGTTAGTCTTCTGAAATCCAAAGTAGCTGAAAAGTTATGTCTACGCATTCAAGATAATAGAAACACATTCAACACAGTCAGTGGCAGGGCAAAATTTTCAGGAAAAATCATTACAAAAATGAGAATAAATAATATAAAAAAAGATATTTTTGTAGTTAATGCGAAAAGTTTCGAGTATTATATTCTACTCGGACTACATTCTATTTCCAATTTTCAATTGAAACAAGATTTTGATTTGAATATTTATCAAAGATTAGATTTGAATGAAGAGAGAAAGATCGATTGTGTCCATAATAATAATGATAACACCATCAATATCAATGAAGGGATACCAACAGAACTTTTTGCAGCAAAATTAGACCATTTGGAAACGAATCAGTGAAATAAAATTTTAATAAATTTTACTAAATAAATATTACCATATTTTTGCTAAAACACAAGTTGGATATTGATCAGGTGCAAAATAATGAGGCACATATAAAACTTTTAGAACACAAATTTATAGCAAAAAAACCATACAGATGCTCAATGGATGATCAAAAAGAGATCTGATTGAGGAAATAGCTTACTAACCTGGAAGAGATCAAGAACAATGCTATTTCTCAATTCACACTTCTAAAAGCTGACTAAATATAACATGATGTAGTTTTAGGTTAGAATCTTAGACATAGAAAATATATCATACTTGCATAATTTTTGTGGGAGGATGTAAAAATAAAACTGTTATTTTTAGGGAAAACAACTTTGTAATTTCATTGTTCTATGTTCTATGATCAATGTTCTATGTCTAAGATTTTAACCTTAAAGTGTCCCATGTTAGAAATGTGAATTTAGAAACCCGAAGAAATAGCATTTTTTTTTTGATTTCTTCCAGGTTAGTAAACTATTTTTTTTTATTTCTTTTCATTTCTTTGTATTTCTTTCTATGTTATTATTTTATTTTGTATAAGTTATTTGGGTATTTTTTAAACTAAAGAAAATAAATTCTTCCAGAATTATGACATCAAATCGTCTATTTCTTCAATTATAAAAATTGATTACATTTATATATATATATATATATATATATATATATATATATATAAATGTAATCAATTTTTATTTTTATAATTGAAGAAATAGACGATTTGATGTCATGATTCTGGATTTATATATATATATATATATATATATATATATATATATATATATATATATATATATATCTATATATATATATATATATATATATATATATATATATATAATATATATATATAAATCCAGAATCATGACATCAAATCGTCTATTTCTTCAATCATAAAAATAAAAATTGATTACATTCATATATATATATATATATATATATATATATATATATATATTAATTTTATATATATATATAAAATTAATATATATATATATATATATATATATAAATGTAATCAATTTTTATTTTTATTATCTGTTTCAAAATTTGAATAGTATCGACCCAGAAGTGTTTTGGTTCCAACAAAATGGTGCTAGACCTCATGCTGCTACCGTAACAATTGATTTACTGAAAGAAAGATTTGGCGATAACATTATTTCGAGAAATGGTCCAATTAATTGGCCTCCTACATCATTCGACATAATTCCACTGGATTATTTTCTTGGGGGTTATGTCAGTTCATTGGTTTATGCTGATAAACCAGAAACAATAGACGCTTTGGAAGCCTACATAACTCGTATTTTTAATGAATTCAGGCCTGAATTACTCAAAACAATGTTGTTATCTAGAAGATTTTCTCCAGAGAAAAGTGTTAGCATGTAATGAATCTTCGTCGTTTTCAGCATACACTACACATCCATTGGCAGAGTAGGATAATGATGAGGTTATAATCGCTGAAGTAAGCTTATTTTAAGGCCAAAGACAAATGGTTCCATGAGAAAGGCATCGAAAGTTTGAAAAAAACTTTGGATTGAATGTATCTCTATGGAAGTTAACAACGTTGATGAGTAAAGTCCAATTAATAGAAAAAAAATGTGTTTTTAGGGGCTAGCCCCGGAACTAAGTGACCCATGTATTATAAGTAGCAAATCAGATCTGATCAATTTCTTCAATTGATTTTCATGATCCAAAGAAAAATATCGATATTCGTCGTTTGATTTCCAAAAAAGTAAAATTGCTCTATTATGACTCTTACTTTCATTCTATTCTATAATACTCGAAGTGATCTTTATCTATAATATAATATTCTAAGAATTTATTATATTTCAAATAATATGTTTTCTTTTTGTTTCAGGCTTCAAATATGGAAGTAAATTCAAAGCTTGAATAGAATAATACGAGTTTTGGACCACTATCGAAAGATCTCGTTGAAACTACTTAACATTTAATGACGAATAAATTTTTCTTACTTCTTCTTCTTCGTCCAGCGTCCATATAGGCACAATGCCTGTTCTTCATCGCAACTCGCTTCATATAGGTATACTATCCATCCATCGTTTTCGAGGTCTCCCTGGGCTTCGTTTTCCCAATGGTGACCTATCCCTAGCGATCTTCACGAACCGGTCCCCATTCATACGTGTTATATGATCATTCCACTGAATTTTTCTGTCCAATACCCAAGCACTGATGTTGTCGATTTGGCATGTTCTTCTGAGGGCTTCACTTTTCTGCCTATCCCATAGAGATTTTCCAGTTATTCTCCGGACTATTTTCATTTCCGCTGCCTCCATCATCTGGCGAGTTTTAGATGTCTCGGGTCTTGGTTCCGCCGCATATGTTAGTATGGGTGTTATAGTGGCCTTGTAAATACGGCTTTTTGTGTCTATCCTGAGATGTTTGTTGCGAAATATGATGTCATTAAGTTGTGCAGTAGCTCTTGTTGCCTTAACCACTTGTGATCTTACTTCCGTTTCTATTTCGCCAAAACTGGAAATTTCTATGCCTAAGTAATTAAACTTCATCACTTGTTGTATAATGCTCCCATCAACAACCAATTTACATCTAAGGGATATACTGGATGTGGTCATGCACATAGTTTTGCATGTGGATATTATAATCCCAAGAGATTGAGCCATTGTGTTGAACACATGTAGAAGCCTCTGCAAATCATCTTCATTTTCCGCTGTTAAAACTGCATCGTCTGCATAGCATATAATTTTTCTTACTATCGAACAAAAATATTGTTAAGCATAAATTTTGAAATATTTTCATCTTAAAACTTTTTTTGATACAATAGTCCCTTCAGTAAAAGAGAAAAAGTTTATTTCATGATGCTTTATTGTTACTTACTATAAAAAAATTTTTGAGCATGAATCTTGTGAGTATTCACCTCCCATATTCTTCTTTGATGCACTACTCATTTGAGTAAAATGATGCAAAAGGGTCGAGAACAGAACTACAAAGATGTATCTGATACCATTCTACGAAATATTTGATTCGGCAGCTATTCAAGGTGAGAATAGATCAAAATATCTTGTCAGATTTAAATCAGTCAATTTTGAAATCCATTATATGGAATAAAATACTGTTTATTTTGTTGGAATATTTCAATCATAACAACTCCATGGTATAACTAATATAAATATAAATATCAAATATGGTACTCTATGAATGTATAATATATGTTTTTCTGTATGAATAATGAAATGATTATTCCCATCGACTAACTCATACATATATTCACATAATAATACATCTTCAACAGTAATGGAGAGCATCCAAATGAAATTTATTCGAATCTATGGAGATTTTAATCAACTCAAATTCAATTTGAGAGATAACGATTTTTGCGCTCCAATTTTGAGAAACAGCGCGTAATCGGTTTGTCAAAATGTCTGCAATTTCTCAAATAAGTTTGTTGTTATATTCACTGAATCCGAGGTCTGGAGCACTCTTACTTTCGAAAGGAAACATCAAAGGTATTAAAATTTCAGAGAAAGTTTGACGCCAACATATCTAGGTTAAATTCTGGATTATTTCGCTATGTACCTGACGAAAAATTATCGTATGTAATTTAAAGTAGAACACTTTATTCCCACTTATAATAACGTAATAGCGGAAATGAAGTGTTTTACTTAAAATCATATATCGGTTAAGTTCGTAAATGAGTAAAATCGTTTCAATATTTCTGCAATTATTCCCATTTGAAACATTTTGCTATTTTCCCGATAATTCCGAAATCGAATTTGATAATTTGCTAACATTTTTCTGTGGGACGTGGTACCGCTTTTTTTTTCATATATCTGTAAAATTTAAATTTTGAGACGAAAATGATCTCAACCGACTAAATCGGCTTCACTCATGACTGATTCCAAGTCAAAAATAATTCTAATATTAAAACAAATTAATATATGTTCATCTTCTACAATTTTAATTTAAAAAATTTTTATTCAAAAAACTTTTAGAATTAAATTAATGTCTAAAACAAGCACCGCTTATATTTAATAGACGTATATAATCTAAACTTAATATACAATGTCAAATGGAATAAATAAACCAAAAGATATACGAAAGTCCCTAAAATTAATAAATAAATCAAAATTTGAATAACAAAACAAATTGAAATATGTTTATCTTCTACAATTTTAATTTCCAAAAGAATGTTTTTATAAGGCAAGTAGTATTTCTTAAGATAAAACCAGAAACAAAATTTTGTCTCGTTTGAATATTTATTTATTAATTTTAATTACTTTCGTATATCTGCTGGGTTATTTATTTCATTTGACATTGTATATTGAGTTTTGATTTTATACGTCTATTAAATGTAAGCGGTGCTTGTTTTAGACATTAATTTAATTCTAAAAGTTTTTGAATAAAAAAATTCTTTTGGAAATTAAAATTGTAGAAGATAAACATATTTCAATTTGTTTTGTTATTCAAATTTTGTTATATTTCTTCTATCAAGTAAAAAGCCTTTCCATTTTATTTTATATATAATATATAATTATATTTTGGCTTCAATAAATCTTTTTATACGGTGTCAATGGATTTAGGTAAACCTAAAAATAACTCACTTTGTTCTTTGATTTTGTTAGAACATAGATCAATCTTGAATATATAGTTGATCTGTAGTTCGAAGCTTAAGTCTTTTAACACGTGAGTGATGTAGGTTATGTTTTTGATTTTGATATTTAGTTTATTGAAAAACGGCTGATGAAGGGATTATCTAGAATTATATTTGTTTTTTGAAAATATAGTGCACATTTTTTAGAGTTTTTTGAAATAATTTGTTCGAATATTTAAATGTATTAAATATTTCAAATAAATTATATTCTTTGGGAAGTCCTTCAAGTGTGTCCATGTTTTTATAAGGCAAGTAGTATTTCTTAAGATAAAACCAGAAACAAAATTTTGTCTCGTTTGAATATTTATTTATTAATTTTAATTACTTTCGTATATCTGCTGGGTTATTTATTTCATTTGACATTGTATATTGAGTTTTGATTTTATACGTCTATTAAATGTAAGCGGTGCTTGTTTTAGACATTAATTTAATTCTAAAAGTTTTTGAATAAAAAAATTCTTTTGGAAATTAAAATTGTAGAAGATAAACATATTTCAATTTGTTTTGTTATTCAAATTTTGTTATATTTCTTCTATCAAGTAAAAAGCCTTTCCATTTTATTTTATATATAATATATAATTATATTTTGGCTTCAATAAATCTTTTTATACGGTGTCAATGGATTTAGGTAAACCTAAAAATAACTCACTTTGTTCTTTGATTTTGTTAGAACATAGATCAATCTTGAATATATAGTTGATCTGTAGTTCGAAGCTTAAGTCTTTTAACACGTGAGTGATGTGGGTTATGTTTTTGATTTTGATATTTAGTTTATTGAAAAACGGCTGATGAAGGGATTATCTAGAATTATATTTGTTTTTTGAAAATATAGTGCACATTTTTTAGAGTTTTTTGAAATAATTTGTTCGAATATTTAAATGTATTAAATATTTCAAATAAATTATATTCTTTGGGAAGTCCTTCAAGTGTGTCCATGTTTTTATAAGGCAAGTAGTATTTCTTAAGATAAAACCAGAAACAAAATTTTGTCTCGTTTGAATATTTATTTATTAATTTTAATTACTTTCGTATATCTGCTGGGTTATTTATTTCATTTGACATTGTATATTGAGTTTTGATTTTATACGTCTATTAAATGTAAGCGGTGCTTGTTTTAGACATTAATTTAATTCTAAAAGTTTTTGAATAAAAAAATTCTTTTGGAAATTAAAATTGTAGAAGATAAACATATTTCAATTTGTTTTGTTATTCAAATTTTGTTATATTTCTTCTATCAAGTAAAAAGCCTTTCCATTTTATAATAAATAAATATTTAAAGGAGACAAAATTTGTTTCTGGTCTTGCCTTCAAAACGCCATTTGCATCTTAAAAACATGAACACACTTAAAGGACCTCTCAAAGAATATAATTTATTTGAAATATTTAATATATTTAAATATTCGAATGAGTAAATTCAGAAATCTCTCAAAGCATGCACTATATCTTCAAAAAACAAATATAGTTCTAAGCAATTCCGCCTTCAGTCCTGAAATATATTCAAAATATCAAAATCAAAAAACTAACCAATACCAAACAACTCACCACGTGTAAATGAATAATGTTTCGAGACATAGATCATCTTTATAATTCAAGATTTATCTATGCTCTAACAGAATCAAAGAACAGTGTGAGCTATTGTTAGAGCATAGATAAATCTTGAATTATAAAGATGATCTATGTCTCGAAACATTATTCATTTACACGTGGTGAGTTGTTTGGTATAGGTTAGTTTTTTTGATTTTGATATTTTGAATATATTTCAGGACTGAAGACGGAATTGCTTAGAACTATATTTGTTTTTTGAAGATATAGTGCATGCTTTGAGAGATTTCTGAATTTACTTATTCGAATATTTAAATATATTAAATATTTCAAATAAATTATATTCTTTGAGAGGTCCCTTAAGTGTGTTCATGTTTTTAAGATGCAAATGGCGTTTTGAAGACAAGACCAGAAACAAATTTTGTCTCCTTTAAATATTTATTTATTAATTTTAGGGACTTTCGTATATCTTTTGGTTTATTTATTCCATTTGACATTGTATATTGAGTTTAGATTATATACGTCTATTAAATATAAGCGGTGCTTGTTTTAGACATTAATTTAATTCTAAAAGTTTTTTGAATAAAATTTTTTTAAATTAAAATTGTAGAAGATAAACATATATTAATTTGTTTTAATATTCAAATTTTGTTATAATTCTTCTATCAAGTAAAAGGCCTTTCTATTTTATAAAAATAATTCTCTTACCACTCTAACTTTCAACCTGAAATGAAAGTTTCACATGAACACATGAAAGATCTTAAATTTTGGGTATGAAGATATACGTTGTTTGTTCATGGATAAGTCGATGTAATGATTCAATTGTTATTCGCATTTAAAATTTATTTCAATTTTCTCAATTTCTTCGAAACAACTCATCCGATTGTAATGACATTTGGCATTAAGGCCTATAATGAGTACCCAAACATTTTTTATTCTAGGCGGGTGACCAGAGATCAACACGCAGATTTAAAAATGAAAAGACTTTGAGACTTGAACATTTCAGGGTAATTTCGAAAACAACTAAATATTTCGGTTGATTTAATCAGAAGTGAACAAAATCGGCTCAATGTTTCTTGAGTTCTACTCATTTGAAATTTTAATATTCAACCTCATTACTTCAAAAAGTAATGAACCAATTTGAAATTTTCATGGAAAATTTTCTTTTGAATAACGGTGAAAAAATTTTTGACTTAACGTTGGTGCTTCTCATCATTTTGGCATAATTTTCCAAAGAAACAGCATGCTATCCTTCTGCCCAAATGTCTGATTTTTCGAATTTTGAGCCGAAACTTTTCTTAAATGGCTCTGTTGGACTTTAGGGTGAAGAATCCGAAGTAAAATAATTATTTCGATGAGAAATTAAGAATAATTTGCCTACGGTATGACAAATATTACACAAAATTACATAATCACATCGGCTGATAATTTTAATGGAAAAAACAAAAATTTTTTTGATCTAATGTGACTTTATTCATTAACATATTATCATTCAAGAGCGATATAATTATTTCAGTCCTTCTTTAAACGATACTTTCTTGGAGAAAGATTTATATTAGGATTCTAATGGGGCGTTTGCTTCGCTGTTCACCTCTTTATTCCAGTAAAATCTGAGATCAACAGGTAGAAATCAGTGGGGCAAAATCTGGTAGAAAAAATAGTTGCGGAATCAATTCAAATGGTAATTCATGCAATGTTTTCCTCGTTGCTAACGCCTTGCGATACGTTGTACTGTCATGATGGAACCTCAGTTCTTCTATGCATACGGCACCGTTTCTCGGCATTTCCTTATTAAGTACATAAAGTTGGGCCACGTAGAGATCTCATTGATCATTTTTTCGTTTTTAAGGTAGTCGGTGAATAAACTACTGTAGGCAATCCATAATATGGACGTCATATACTTGTCAGAAGGCTGTTGTGTATAAAACCGTTATATGTGAAGTTTACTGGCTGCTTTTCATTCAGCTGATTTAGACGTATAGCTATTAATCCATATTTCAGTCATTGTCACATATTGATGCAACAATTTTTTTCATTCATCTTAAACAGCTCAACAAAATTCTTGGAATTGTCGAGTCGTTGTTGTTTGCAGTCCAGAGTTAGCAAACGTAGTACCGACCTCAAAAACAGCTTTTTTAGCTATAAATGTATAAAATAGAATGAATTTGAATGTGAATCAATCACATTGAAGTAAAATTTAAATAACTTTAAATTTAGGCTTATATATTCTAAATTCAACACTAATATATTGAAACTATATATAAAAATTATCAGATTGATATGCTCATATATAATGAATACAACATTTTTTTTGTCTCAGAGAAAAGTTTTAACATCCCGACATGAGACGAAAAATATAATAAAACTTATTCACCTCAAATAGTGTCCCATGACAAGAAACATAACCAGAATTTCATAAATAATAAATAATTGAGGGATATATTGTGGTATTTAGACTCTACATGAATTTATTTCATAATCTAAAAATCAATTTGATAATGAGTCAATACTTGATAGAAGTCAAATATAAATGACATTAAATTCAGAATTATATATTCTAACTTCTACAATATTAAATATATATATATATATATATATATATACATATATGTATATATATATATATATATATATACATATATGTATATATATATATATATATATATATACATATATGTATATATATATATATATATATATATATATATATATTGAAACTATATACAAAAACTATCAAAATGATATCCTCATACACAATCAATATAAAATATTTTTCAATGTCTCGGAAAAAACCTTTTCACTTCCTTTTTACAATATATATTGTAGAAGTAAGAATATATAATTCTGAATATGAAATCATTTGAATTTTACTTCTGTCAAATATTGACCCACATTCACATTGATTTTTAAGTTATGAAGTGAATTCATATAGACTTTTAATATACACTATACATTACTTAAGTATTCATTATTTTTGAAATTCCTATTATTTTTCTTGTCATGGGACATTAGTTGAGGTGAATAAGTTTTGTTATGTTTTCTGTGTTCGGAGTACAAATGGAAATAATTTAAACGTTACAACACGTTGATCATTTCTGTATTATTTTGGATACTTTAAAGCTTACCTCGTTCAAGGTTTTTGCTTATTTCGCGAGTTAAATTTTGATCTTGAGATGTATTTGAATCTGAATTCGATACATTTCTGAAGAGGTCAAGAGATCGAAATAGCTATCAAATATTGGAATTTTCGTTCAATTATTTTTATTTGATCCTTTATTTTGAGAATTTTAGATAATTTTCGAACAGTGGATTTTCTCGTCTATGTATCTTAATACGCATACTTATTATATATATATTTATATATATATATATATACATATATATATATATGACATCAAATCGTCTATTTCTTCAATCATAAAAATAAAAATTGATTACATTTATATATATATATATATATATATTAATTTTATATATATATATAAAATTAATATATATATATATATATATATATATATCTATATATATATATATATATATATATATATATATATAATATATATATATAAATCCAGAATCATGACATCAAATCGTCTATTTCTTCAATCATAAAAATAAAAATTGATTACATTCATATATATATATATATATATATATATATATATATATATATATATATATATATATATATATATATATAGATATATATATATATATTAATTTTATATATATATATAAAATTAATATATATATATATATATATAAATGTAATCAATTTTTATTTTTATGATTGAAGAAATAGACGATTTGATGTCATATATATATATATATGTATATATATATATATATAAATATATATAAAATAAGTATGCGTATTAAGATACATAGACGAGAAAATCCACTGTTCGAAAATTATCTAAAATTCTCAAAATAAAGGATCAAATAAAAATAATTGAACGAAAATTCCAATATTTGATAGCTATTTCGATCTCTTGACCTCTTCAGAAATGTATCGAATTCAGATTCAAATACATCTCAAGATCAAAATTTAACTCGCGAAATAAGCAAAAACCTTGAACGAGGTAAGCTTTAAAGTATCCAAAATAATACAGAAATGATCAACGTGTTGTAACGTTTAAATTATTTCCATTTGTACTCCGAACACAGAAAACATAACAAAACTTATTCACCTCAACTAATGTCCCATGACAAGAAAAATAATAGGAATTTCAAAAATAATGAATACTTAAGTAATGTATAGTGTATATTAAAAGTCTATATGAATTCACTTCATAACTTAAAAATCAATGTGAATGTGGGTCAATATTTGACAGAAGTAAAATTCAAATGATTTCATATTCAGAATTATATATTCTTACTTCTACAATATATATTGTAAAAAGGAAGTGAAAAGGTTTTTTCCGAGACATTGAAAAATATTTTATATTGATTGTGTATGAGGATATCATTTTGATAGTTTTTGTATATAGTTCCAATATTTATATATATATATATATATATATATATATATATATACATATATGTATATATATATATATATATATATATACATATATGTATATATATATATATATATACATATATGTATATATATATATATATATATATATATATATATTTAATATTGTAGAAGTTAGAATATATAATTCTGAATTTAATGTCATTTATATTTGACTTCTATCAAGTATTGACTCATTATCAAATTGATTTTTAGATTATGAAATAAATTCATGTAGAGTCTAAATACCACAATATATCCCTCAATTATTTATTATTTATGAAATTCTGGTCATGGGACACTATTTGAGGTGAATAAGTTTTGTTATATTTTTCGTCTCATGTCGGGATGTTAAAACTTTTCTCTGAGACAAAAAAAATGTTGTATTCATTATATATGAGCATATCAATCTGATAATTTTTATATATAGTTTCAATATATTAGTGTTGAAGTTAGAATATATAATTCTGGATTCAAAGTTATTTAAATTTTACTTCAATCAGTGATTGATTCACATTCAAATTCATTCTATTTTATACATTTATAGCTAAAAAAGCTGTTTTTGAGGTCGGTACTACGTTTGCTAACTCTGGACTGCAAACAACAACGACTCGACAATTCCAAGAATTTTGTTGAGCTGTTTAAGATGAATGAAAAAAATTGTTGCATCAATATGTGACAATGACTGAAATATGGATTAATAGCTATACGTCTAAATCAGCTGAATGAAAAGCAGCCAGTAAACTTCACATATAACGGTTTTATACACAACAGCCTTCTGACAAGTATATGACGTCCATATTATGGATTGCCTACAGTAGTTTATTCACCGACTACCTTAAAAACGAAAAAATGATCAATGAGATCTCTACGTGGCCCAACTTTATGTACTTAATAAGGAAATGCCGAGAAACGGTGCCGTATGCATAGAAGAACTGAGGTTCCATCATGACAGTACAACGTATCGCAAGGCGTTAGCAACGAGGAAAACATTGCATGAATTACCATTTGAATTGATTCCGCAACTATTTTTTCTACCAGATTTTGCCCCACTGATTTCTACCTGTTGATCTCAGATTTTACTGGAATAAAGAGGTGAACAGCGAAGCAAACGCCCCATTAGAATCCTAATATAAATCTTTCTCCAAGAAAGTATCGTTTAAAGAAGTTTAAAGAAGGACTGAAATAATTATATCGCTCTTGAATGATAATATGTTAATGAATAAAGTCACATTAGATCAAAAAAATTTTTGTTTTTTCCATTAAAATTATCAGCCGATGTGATTATGTAATTTTGTGTAATATTTGTCATACCGTAGGCAAATTATTCTTAATTTCTCATCGAAATAATTATTTTACTTCGGATTCTTCACCCTAAAGTCCAACAGAGCCATTTAAGAAAAGTTTCGGCTCAAAATTCGAAAAATCAGACATTTGGGCAGAAGGATAGCATGCTGTTTCTTTGGAAAATTATGCCAAAATGATGAGAAGCACCAACGTTAAGTCAAAAATTTTTTCACCGTTATTCAAAAGAAAATTTTCCATGAAAATTTCAAATTGGTTCATTACTTTTTGAAGTAATAAGGTTGAATATTAAAATTTCAAATGAGTAGAACTCAAGAAACATTGAGCCGATTTTGTTCACTTCTGATTAAATCAACCGAAATATTTAGTTGTTTTCGAAATTACCCTGAAATGTTCAAGTCTCAAAGTCTTTTCATTTTTAAATTTGCTTGTCACCCGCCTAGAATAAAAAATGTTTGGGTACTCATTATAGGCCTTAATGCCAAATGTCATTACAATCGGACGAGTTGTTTCGAAGAAATTGAGAAAATTTAAATAAATTTTAAATGTGAATAACAATTGAATCATTACATCGATTTATCCATGAACAAACAACGTATATATATCTTCATACCCAAAATTTAACATCTTTCATGTGTTCATGTGAAACTTTCATTTCAGCTTGAAAGTTAGAGTGGTAAGAGAATTATTTTTATAAAATAGAAAGGCCTTTTACTTGATAGAAGAATTATAACAAAATTTGAATATTAAAACAAATTAATATATGTTTATCTTCTACAATTTTAATTTAAAAAAATTTTATTCAAAAAACTTTTAGAATTAAATTAATGTCTAAAACAAGCACCGCTTATATTTAATAGACGTATATAATCTAAACTCAATATACAATGTCAAATGGAATAAATAAACCAAAAGATATACGAAAGTCCCTAAAATTAATAAATAAATATTTAAAGGAGACAAAATTTGTTTCTGGTCTTGTCTTCAAAACGCCATTTGCATCTTAAAAACATGAACACACTTAAGGGACCTCTCAAAGAATATAATTTATTTGAAATATTTAATATATTTAAATATTCGAATAAGTAAATTCAGAAATCTCTCAAAGCATGCACTATATCTTCAAAAAACAAATATAGTTCTAAGCAATTCCGTCTTCAGTCCTGAAATATATTCAAAATATCAAAATCAAAAAAACTAACCTATACCAAACAACTCACCACGTGTAAATGAATAATGTTTCGAGACATAGATCATCTTTATAATTCAAGATTTATCTATGCTCTAACAATAGCTCACACTGTTCTTTGATTCTGTTAGAGCATAGATAAATCTTGAATTATAAAGATGATCTATGTCTCGAAACATTATTCATTTACACGTGGTGAGTTGTTTGGTATTGGTTAGTTTTTTGATTTTGATATTTTGAATATATTTCAGGACTGAAGGCGGAATGGCTTAGAACTATATTTGTTTTTTGAAGATATAGTGCATGCTTTGAGAGATTTCTGAATTTACTCATTCGAATATTTAAATATATTAAATATTTCAAATAAATTATATTCTTTGAGAGGTCCTTTAAGTGTGTTCATGTTTTTAAGATGCAAATGGCGTTTTGAAGGCAAGACCAGAAACAAATTTTGTCTCCTTTGAATATTTATTTATTAATTTTAGGGACTTTCGTATATCTTTTGGTTTATTTATTCCATTTGACATTGTATATTGAGTTTAGATTATATACGTCTATTAAATATAAGCGGTGCTTGTTTTAGACATTAATTTAATTCTAAAAGTTTTTTGAATAAAAATTTTTTAAATTAAAATTGTAGAAGATGAACATATATTAATTTGTTTTAATATTAGAATTATTTTTGACTTGGAATCAGTCATGAGTGAAGCCGATTTAGTCGGTTGAGATCATTTTCGTCTCAAAATTTAAATTTTACAGATATATGAAAAAAAAAACGGTACCACGTCCCACAGAAAAATGTTAGCAAATTATCAAATTCGATTTCGGAATTATCGGGAAAATAGCAAAATGTTTCAAATGGGAATAATTGCAGAAATATTGAAACGATTTTACTCATTTACGAACTTAACCGATATATGATTTTAAGTAAAACACTTCATTTCCGCTATTACGTTATTATAAGTGGGAATAAAGTGTTCTTTAAATCATATACGATAATTTTTCGTCAGGTACATAACGAAACAATCCAGAATTTCACCTAGATATGTTGACGTCAAACCTACTCTAAAACTTTAATACCTTTGATGTTTCCTTTCGAAAGTAAGAGTGCTCCAGACCTCGGATTCAGTGAATATAACAACAAACTTATTTGAGAAATTGCAGACATTTTGACAAACCGATTACGCGCTGTTTCTCAAAATTGGAGCGCAAAAATCGTTATCTCTCAAATTGAATTTGAGTTGATTAAAATCTCCATAGATTCGAATAAATTTCATTTGGATGCTCTCCATTACTGTTGAAGATGTATTATTATGTGAATATATGTATGAGTTAGTCGATGGGAATAATCATTTCATTATTCATACAGAAAAACATATATTATACATTCATAGAGTACCATATTTGATATTTATATTTATATTAGTTATACCATGGAGTTGTTATGATTGAAATATTCCAACAAAATAAACAGTATTTTATTCCATATAATGGATTTCAAAATTGACTGATTTAAATCTGACAAGATATTTTGATCTATTCTCACCTTGAATAGCTGCCGAATCAAATATTTCGTAGAATGGTATCAGATACATCTTTGTAGTTCTGTTCTCGACCCTTTTGCATCATTTTACTCAAATGAGTAGTGCATCAAAGAAGAATATGGGAGGTGAATACTCACAAGATTCATGCTCAAAAATTTTTTTATAGTAAGTAACAATAAAGCATCATGAAATAAACTTTTTCTCTTTTACTGAAGGGACTATTGTATCAAAAAAAGTTTTAAGATGAAAATAATTCAAAATTTATGCTCAACAATGTTTTTGTTTGATAGTAAGAAAAATTATATGCTATGCAGACGATGCAGTTTTAACAGCGGAAAATGAAGATGATTTGCAGAGGCTTCTACATGTGTTCAACACAATGGCTCAATCTCTTGGGATTATAATATCCACATGCAAAACTATGTGCATGACCACATCCAGTATATCCCTTAGATGTAAATTGGTTGTTGATGGGAGCATTATACAACAAGTGATGAAGTTTAATTACTTAGGCATAGAAATTTCCAGTTTTGGCGAAATAGAAACGGAAGTAAGATCACAAGTGGTTAAGGCAACAAGAGCTACTGCACAACTTAATGACATCATATTTCGCAACAAACATCTCAGGATAGACACAAAAAGCCGTATTTACAAGGCCACTATAACACCCATACTAACATATGCGGCGGAACCAAGACCCGAGACATCTAAAACTCGCCAGATGATGGAGGCAGCGGAAATGAAAATAGTCCGGAGAATAACTGGAAAATCTCTATGGGATAGGCAGAAAAGTGAAGCCCTCAGAAGAACATGCCAAATCGACAACATCAGTGCTTGGGTATTGGACAGAAAAATTCAGTGGAATGATCATATAACACGTATGAATGGGGACCGGTTCGTGAAGATCGCTAGGGATAGGTCACCATTGGGAAAACGAAGCCCAGGGAGACCTCGAAAACGATGGATGGATAGTATACCTATATGAAGCGAGTTGCGATGAAGAACAGGCATTGTGCCTATATGGACGCTGGACGAAGAAGAAGAAGTAAGAAAACTTTATTCGTCATTGAATGTTTAGCAGTTTCAACGAGCTCTTTCGATGGTGGTCCAAAACTCGTATTATTCTATTCAAGCTTTGAATTTACTTCCATATTCAGAGATATTATACATATTATTTGAAATATAATAAATTCTTAGAATAGAAAAAGATCACTTCGAGTATTATAGAATAGAATGAAAGTAAGAGTCATAATAGAGCAATTTTACTTTTTTGGAAATCAAACGACGAATATCGATATTTTTCTTTGGATCATGAAAATCAATTGAAGAAATTGATCAGATCTGATTTGCTACTTATAATACATGGGTCACTTAGTTCCGGGGCTAGCCCCTAAAAACACATTTTTTTTCTATTAATTCGACTTTACTCATCAACGTAGTTAACTTCCATAGAACCATTTCTCTTTCATGGAACCATTTCTCTTTGGCCTTAAAACAGGCTTTAGTTTAGCGATTATAACCTCATCATTATCCTACTGTGCTAATTGATGTATTGTGTATGTTGAAAAGGACGAAGATTCATTACATGCTAACAATTTTCTCTGGAGAAAATCTTCTAGATAACAACATTGTTTTGAGTAATTCAGGCCTGAATTCATTAAAAATACGAGTTATGTAGGCTTCCAAAGCGTCTATTGTTTCTGGTTTATCAGCATAAACCAATGAACTGACATAACCCCCAAGAAAATAATCCAGTGGAATTATGTCGAATGATGTAGGAGGCCAATTAATTGGACCATTTCTCGAAATAATGTTATCGCCAAATCTTTCTTTCAGTAAATCAATTGTTACGGTAGCAGCATGAGGTCTAGCACCATTTTGTTGGAACCAAAACACTTCTGGGTCGATACTATTCAAATTTTGAAACAGATATAATCATTGATCATCGATCTGTAACGAGCACCATTCACAGTAACATTAGCTCCAGCATCGTTTTTAAATAAATATAAACCGATGGTGCCTCCAGCGTGTAAAGCACACCATACAGCGCATTTTTCAGGATGCAATGGAACCTGCAGAACTCCTTGAGGATTGTTTTCACCCCATATACGGCAATTTTGCTTGTTTACCTAGCTGTTCAACCAGAAATGAGCTCCATCACTAAACACAATTTTACGGTAAAAAACGGAATCAACTTCAAGCTGTTCCAGGGCGATGCTTCTTATGGTTAAGTGGCTTTATTTCTTGCACCAGTTGGATCTTGTGTGTGTGTGTGTAGACCAAGATCTTGTTGAAAACGTCGACGAATAGATGAATCTGGATCATCATTAACACTATGAGTTACAGCAGCGATATTTTCTTCTGTACGTACAGTTCTTTGTCTTGTTGTTATTGTTGCATCGAGTAGAGAAAATGTTGTCCGAAATCTATCGATAGTTCGACGAATAAGCTGCGCTGATGGACGATAATGTAAAACATAAATTTCACCAAGTGCTCTTTAAGTTTGGCGAATAGAACACTGATTTCAACAATTTGTAAACATTGTTACGGCGTGAGTCTTTCCATGATAATTTGTCAATGATTACTGAACAGAAATGTCAAAACAACATGGCTTCTACCTTCTGTCAAATCACAGTTAATCCCATCGAAAATTCTATCACTCTGAAAAAAACACCCGATACATAGTATAGGATTTCCACAATGTGTAGAAAGAGGATATCTTGTAGAATATTAAATAAGAATCACCTGTGAAATTGCAAGAAAGGAAAAACGGAATGAAAACGATGTTATATCCTAAAATTTCAGCCTAGATATTCAACTTTTGTGAATTTGAATCTTTTCAGTACCTTAAGTTTAAGTTACGTTAGTTGACAGTACCATTAAAAAAAATTCACATTCATCAGCATCAGAAGAGGATAACAAATGTGAAAAATTAAGATCATAATTTTTTTAAATTTCTGTTCATAATATTGTCATCGCCTATCAGGGTCATTTTCATTAAATTCTTGGACAAGGTGAATCTTACAGGGGGGTGAAAATATTGTTTCTCCAAGACACTTGTTCAATTCTTGAATTTTCTGCTAACTTTCTTGTACTTGTGGAAGGATCCAATTCTATATATCCGACAACTGCAGTATCACTGATATTTTCCACATTTTTGTCAGCAACAGACCAAGTGTTCATGAATTTGCAAATTTAATATATTACACCCGAATGACTAATATTCCTGCCAGTTCATTCGTTGATAATTCTTGCTCTTTGTCGAGCATTTTAATTTCTTTGAAATAGAGAGTGACTCGTTCTCCTTTCTCTGCAGACGTATGAATAATGGTGGCTTAAATTGTTCGGAATGATCAGAATATCACAAATAAACGATTAAAAATAATTTCAATACCGATTGAGAGCGAAGAAAAGCTATAAAATCTCAAGAACGTATTGTGTGAAAAACACTTCTTGCAATTGATAAGTTTGTTGTTATCGTTGATCCTTTAATCACAACTGAAGTATAGAAGTTAATTTTTGCTTAAAAGCAAATGATAAATAATTTCAACATCTCAGTATGAACGAATATCAAATAGAAATTTTTGAAAATATCCATGAATAGATTTGCAAAGTCTTCAAAATTATGTGTCACTTGTCCCCTATTTTCATTTAATAATTTCAAATGGTTTGTCACACTACTTAAGGGATGATCGTATGATCACAAATTTGCAATCAGAAGATGTCAAACGAAAATTCAGCTGCCCCAGCGACTCATGGAAATATCGGGCTGGCCACTTGTTTATTTTCTCTGACCTAGTCCTAATTTGATGTAGTGTTTTATTTTGAACAGCTGAGCAATGTGTACTCGTGGGTTTGTCGATTTGAGTAGAGTATTTCCACATTCCGCTTTTCTGCAATAATACCTACAAAGGGATTTTCATCACTGTCGTACCCAGAATCTCAAGTTGATTTTGAAGAAAATAAAAAAAGCAATTTCCGTAAAAACCTTAAGAAGGATTAGCAATAATGTTAATGTAAAGAATCGCTTGGTATGTAGAGATACCCTTTTGAATTCTTTCTTGTAATTGATTCAACGTTAATCAATTAGTATGCAAAGTCTTATTTAAGCATAGTTCAAACGGGGTTGAGAGAGAAATGTATAATTGGATTTAATGGTTTACTTTCATCCCAATTACAAGTTGGAATAAATTGCCCGAATTGAGGGAGTTGTTTCGGAGTAGTTTTAACTGCGGTGAAAATACTATCTTGTTGGTGGAATAGTTCTTCTTTGAGCTTTTTTGCCGTTGCTCAATTTCACTGATTCCACTTTTATTGGTTTCACCTTTCACAAATCACTATCTAATCAGAAATAAATAATGTAGATAATTCATTCACTTTCAGGCCTTCAATATGTTGCTGTATTATTGAGAGAGATACATGAAACTAGCGGGCGGTTTATTTGGTGTCTTTTGGGCAAGCGACAAAATGCGACTTTTTTGGGGATGCTTCTTCAAGGGTGCTCTGTGGATAACTGAAAAATGCGACTTTTAGGGAATGTTTCTTTAAGCGTGCTTTGTGGGTAACTCACAAAAATGAGAATATAAAATAATTTAGGAGTAGAGAAAGATGTGTGATTATATCTTGAGATGGAGGGAATGTCTTCAACTGAACCTTTTTGGGTAACTATAGAATGAGAGACTCTTTAAGTGCTCGAAATGTGGTCAAGTAAATTCCGAGACGACATTCGACTGTTGTCGTCTTGAAACGGCTGAAACGGTTCTGCTGGGTTTCTAAAGAAACTGTGAAGGACAGATATTTTCTGTCCTTAACAGATCCAGAGGTTTCTAGGAAAAATGAGACATATTTAAAAGGCCTAGATTCCTGACTCGGGGATCATAATTCTTAGGTACCTGCTTGGTAAATTGAAAATTCCTTGATGTAAATTCGAACAGTTAATATAATAATATTCGTTTATTTGCCTGATAAAATGACACAGTACAATAAATGCCAATAATTCCAAGATAAGGCAAAAAGGAAGATGAGAGATAATTTAAAAAAGTGATTACTTCAACCCCCTCTGTTCACACAAACATAATGTTTTGCAATGTGTGCATCCACCAATACAGCCTCCTAATGACACCAAATAACTGAAAATGATCGAAAAAATATTTTGATACAACAACTGCTTCTCGTATAAACTGGTCATCAGAAAAATTTTTTTGGACATCACTTTAAAAGTTTTAATAGAATAATCTTTGAATTTCTGCAGACTGCATAAACACTGTATAAAAACGACTTTCTGAAAAAGTTGTTCTATGGTGCGGGGGTGTAATAAGACCTCGGTGACGTAGCTTCAGCTAATGAGCATACGTTTGGTACCGAATTTTTCTTGTCAAATATAAGGGATAGTTATGTTGTATTATCGATATAGCATGTAATCTTCTACGATTTTCTGTTGAAAGCCACCTAGCATCCAACTTACATTTTTCAGGTTCACGGCGAGGTATTGCATAAATTAACCTCAAGTTGTTTAAAAACGTTCCAAAACGAAGCATCCCCTTCTTCCTTATACTCAGAGAAAGCTTTTTATGATAACATATGTTTGCTAATATCATTAAAAATAAATAAAATGTTTGTAGACCCTTTGATTACCATAGCTTATACTTCTTATTAATGATATTTGTTACAGATCAGCCGAATTAATTTATTTGAATATGTTAGCCAAGGTGGTTTTTTCTTCGTAGTTTTAACACTCAATTACAGGTGCCAGAATATCGAAAATATCAATGGAATAAATATTAAACTTGGTAACATTTTCATTGATTGTTTTCAAATAAATGATATCTTCAAATGGTGTTATCAACAAAAATTTTGAAAGCAATTCCGAGTCGACATTTTTTAAATGCCTGAATTTAAATCTACTGCTTTTATTTTGTTTCCTCCTACTTAAACTACAATGTGTTAAAAAATGATCTGATATTCCTAAGTCCATTACACTCGCTTGGATATCCAGTTTTACGGCTGGAATAAGAATAATATCTGGAAGCGATGCGAAGGTACTTCTGACCAAGATATGTTCACATATTATTTGTTTCAGACTGAATGATTCTTCATAGTTACAAAAGATGGATGCATTTTAGTCACCCAAATTCAACAGATTCAAGTTGATATCATCACTAGAAATTATACCGTAAGGCTGAAAAGTTGAAAATCTTTTTTCGAATACCTTTCGAAAATCCGAAACTGTACCCTCCGTAGATAACTCCGTAAACAACACCGACCATGAATGTGTTTTTCAAAAAGTTTATTTGAACCCACGTCTCCTCGAATATTGCATTATTAGCGAAAAATTTATTACAACATCGGAAGCAATTCTTCACATACAGACCAATTCCCCACCTCTTGAGTCTCTATCCCCCCTCACCAAATAATCATCTATAGTTAAAACTGACTTGGAAATTTCTGGCTCTAACCAAATTCCACAGATTCCCACAATATCATAACCAGCTAGTATAACATGAGATTTGAATTCTCATCAAATAAGAGATCTTACATTTAGAAATTAAAAACGAATTATCATTTCCACATTAAAATATGTAAGTATACTGATACTGTCATTATGGTTGTTTCAAATACTGAATGAATCCAAATAAAAAATAATAAAAAAGACACTGAACAAAAAAAAAACTATTATAGAGTAGCAGCAAGGAACATCATAAGTAATAAATTAATTAATACCCTTGCGATTCCCAGCATGTTTGTGAAAGCCTGTAACATCATCTTCATCTCCTCTCGAAACTCTTTTACCAGCAACATTAGCATAAACTCTTCCCCCCAAGGTCCAAACTTTATCTTTTCCGAATTTCTCCTTCGTAAGTAGCATAGTTCATATCTTCTTTTAGTTAGCTCTTCCACCAATGTAAACTTACTTCCCTTCAGTTTCTTCTTTTGATGTAATACTTAATTCCGATCATTGAGGGTGTTGAAATATACCAAAATGGTTGTATTCTTACTGTTTTTAGATGAACCAACTCTGCGACTAAATACCGTTGCAACTCCAGCGACTCCAAGCTTTTATTGAAACTGTTTAATTCTTGATGGTTTCGGTCTCTACTTGAAGGAAATTCATCCTATATGATTTAAAGAAAAACACTTTATTTCAAATAATATTTATTGTTCACATAACAATTGTTTCGTCAATTAAATTTTGTCTTCTTCAGGTGAGTATGGTAACTGTAACCATACTCACCTGAACAAATGAAAATGTAATTGACGAAGCAATTGTCCGTAAATATTAGTGGAAATAAAGCATTTCACTTTAAATCATATAGGAAACAGTTTAGTTACTTGATCATTGATAGATAGATAGACTTTATTCATCTCTCAATATTCACAAATACAAAGAAATAATGTCAAAAAAAATAAGAATTCTAAACAAAAATGTATCTGTTCACCCTACAATAATTCAAATATTCACGAATATTATATGGTTCACATTTAATTACAAACTGAAACAATTTCACCAAAAAATTCTTTCAACGCCTAAACAATAAAATTGTACAGGTAAGGAATTAAACAACCTGATACCCATATACCTTGCATTACTTTGTGTCAAAGTTAACTTATGTATTCGGTAGATATATCTTCCATTCTATCTGGTTCTAGCATTCTTATTTCTAAATTCTTCAAATAATTATGGATGCTGTATGAGAAATTTAATGCTATTATAAACATGAAGACCCAGACGAGTAAGAATATTATTACCCCAGAAAACACCTCTACAAGTCTGTCTGTATTTCATATCTAGCATAATTCTTAAAGCAAGTTTTTGTGTAACAAATAAAGAATCAGAAAATAAACTATTTCCTCAGCAGACTATACCATACGATAATATCGATTGAATATTTGCAACATATACTGTTCTCAAAGTGGACATATCAACTTTTTTAGTACATGTATGGAATATACTGCAAAGTTAAGTCTTTTTCTAAGAAATTCAATATGAACCTTCCATTTCACATTGCAGTCCACATAAACTCCAAGAAATTTTGTGGAGTCTCCTACCGAAATACATATACCACCCAGTATTATTTCACATGGTAATACATAGCTTATTCTTTCCGTATGGAAAAAAACACATTCTGTATTACTTGCGTTCAAACCCAAATCATTTCTTGAACACCAATCCTTCACTACAATAAAGGTCTCATTCAATTCTACTGTCACACTACTCAAATCATTTAAAATTTTGATTATGTAGTACCATCAACAAATACAATTACATTAAGTGATTGATCAATATAATGAGGAAGATAATTCATATAGATTGAAAACAAGAGCGGGCCCAATACACTGCCCTGCGGTACTCCTCAAATTGTATCTAACTCATCAAAAACAAATGTTTCGGAATCTATTATGATTCGCACCTTCTGTTTTCTATCATTCAAATAACTCTTTATAAGTTAAAATTCTTTATATCTTATCCCGCAGGTTTCCAATTTTTTCAATAATTTCTCATTATTGACACAATCGAAGGCCTTAGACAAATCAAAAAAGACAGGACAGTATTTGTGAGTTCATAAATTACAGTTTTCGTATTTATAATATTCATAAATCCATGTTGACAGGAGGAAAATACTTGATGTTTCTTTAAAAGAGCTGATTAAACGCAATATTCTAAAATATCTTCGCGAAAGTTGTCAACAAATTTATTGGCCTATAGTTTGAGATGTCATCAATATTACCCGATTTAAACAAGGGAGTTTACCATTGAGACTTGCAAACTACTAGGGAAAATTCCAGCAACAAAGGCTCGATACACTATGTACCTCAGTGGTTCTTCAATCAAATCTATTACCTCTTTAATGATGGCACTAAGTATTTCATCATAACGGGATGAAAAGGAATTCTCTACTTGCTTAACTGCTTTAAAAATTCAATTTTTTCTATTTCAAAAACAAAAAAGAATTGATCTAAGCGTCCAATCATAGTTTTTGATTGTTTTGTAGATGGTTGGGTGTTAATATTCGCAGAAATATTAATAAAATAGTTGTTAAAATTGTTTACTATTTCCTTTTGGGTTACCAATTGGTTCAATTTCCTGAGAAGTTACATTCTTTCCAGTTGAGGATTTTATTAAAGATCAAGTTGTTTCCGTATTACTATTTGAATTACAAACTTTTTCACCAACATAGGCTTGCTTCAAATGTATCAACGTTGTATCATACATATTTTTCATCAACTTATATTGGTATAAATATTCGCGTTTGCATTGTGATATCACATAAAATATATCAAGTTTCTGCCTTAGATAAAACAATATATAATAACATATAATATATAGGCATCAATTTTCCTTTTAATTCACACCCATCGTCAGATTTTACCGTTACAAAAAAAAATAACCTTGGAACATTACAATTTTGAATATCAAAACAGATTTAATCTGTTAGTCTTCTTCTACAATTTTAATTTCAAAAAAATTTTGATTCAAAAAACTTTTAGAATTAAATTAATGTCTACAATAAGCACCGCTTATATTTTATAGACGTATATAATCAAAACTCATATACAAAGTCAAATGGAATAAATAAACCAACAAATATAAAAAAGGCTATTAAAATTAATAAATGAATATTTGAAGGAGACAAAAGTTTGTTTCTGATCTAACCATAATGAAACCAATTCCTTTTCAAAAACATAAAACACAACTTAAGGATTTCTCAAAAAATATAATTTATTTGAAATATTAAATATATTTAAATATTTAAATGAGTTCATTCAAAAATCTCCCAGAACATGCACTATATCTTCAAAAAACAATTAGAATTCCGATAACCTTTTCATCGGCCCTAGATAATATTTAAAATATCAAAATCAACTAACAATCAGTATATTATATCTTAGAGTGTAACCGGCACTTGTTTAAAACAGACTAACTTTAAAAATCCAGGTAGTCAGTTCGTCACAAAATCACAGAAAACTGTACGGTATTACAAGGTTTTCTTTAAACCTTTGACATTCCAGAACGAGATTTATTCAAGTCTAAATATAATTATATATTATGTATAAAATAAAATAGAAAAAGGCTTTTTACTTGATAGAAGAAATATAACAATTTTATATTAATATAATATAACAATGTTTATATTTTTTGAAATTAAAATTGTAGAAGGCTAACAGATTGAATCTGTTTTGATATTCAAATTTTGTTATATTTTTTCTTTCAAGTAAAAAGCCTTTTTCTATTTTATTGAAACATTACTTTAAACTCGTCAAAAAAGAAATTCTACATATCATCCACATCACCAGAATCGTACAAACGAGACCAGTTGAAAAAATTAAAATTTCCTATTATTTTCTTGATAAGAGTTAAATGAAACTTACTAAAAATCTCAAGGGAAAATATCTGTCCCAAGTGATCCGATAGATGAGGCTGAACTACCTGAACTGAACCTCCTTCTATTTTGGTACAAACATTATCTATACATGTAGCAAATTAATGAGTTATTCTTGCCGGCTCCCTAATCAGAATATTTATATTGACACTTTCCATAATTGTGAATAAAAATTTACAATTTTTATCATTTTCCCTTAAAAAATGGATATTGAAATCCCCTACAATAACAATTTCGTTATTACCCATAATCTTAAGAATCTCAATAAATTTTTCAAAAAACAGTTCAACATCAGCAATAGGAGGTGTATCTGGTCTATAGGTACATAAAAATAATTTCAAATCATTTCTCAAACAACATTCGATTGCACAGCACTCAATAACCCCGGACACAGAAAGGTTTAAAATGTCTAACCTATTTTTACATACTTGTTTATTTTTTGAGTAAATCACAACTAGTGATCTAGCCTATAACCATCAATGTTATAGCTCTTCAATTGTTCTCCATTTTGCGAATGTTCCGCTATTACCAGAAAAATTGTTATGAAATTAACAAGTACTATCTTCAGCTTTCTTCTGAAAGGACCACAGTTTTTAAGTATCATGTGAAGTTCAATAAGATCTGATGAATAGTTTGATAATATAAATATCGACAGAAACCATTATACTATAATCAATGGACGCACATGAGCGAATAATATTAATAATAATTTTAAGCTTCTACAAAATCTTTAAAATGATTAATATTAATATATCTTTCGAATCATTATATAATGCATATACTAATAATTTGTGAATATTTTTCAGAATGTTTTGTTGTTTTATATCGAACACTTTTAAAATAACTCAAATGTTTTATAGATTTCATGGAATTGATAATCTATTTTGGTCGATTAGTTCTTAGCAGAAACAATGAGAAAATTAATTTTGTGAAACATGTGTTCAGTTTTGACATGTTTTGATCAAATGAATCCTGCTGGCAGATCATTCATTAAAAAATAATTAAATTCAGTTGTTTCTGTCATGAATTTTTATGACAGAATAATACCGGCAAAGAAAGTTACTATTTGTGTGTGAGAAATGAAAAAATGCATCACCGAAATGAAATTCCATTTCCTAAAAGCATTTCCATTCGATATATTCTCACCTTCCATCCCTTTCAGGAATTATACAAGAATGGCCTCTGGCAACAATTATGTTTGTTCCTGAAATACGGTATAACACAGTTTTGGAACGACAGCTTCCGCACTTTGAGATAACCAGTTATTGATTTACTATGATATAAGGGATACGTAGGGAAAATCGAAAAAGATATTTGTGAGTGGAATTATAATACCTTTCAGTGGAAAATTATGACTCGAATTGATGACATTCGAGAAAATAAGTTGAAACGGTAAAGGTTGTATTCAGTATAACATGAGTAACGATGAAAAGTTTTGGTTAGCAATTACTACTCTCTTTGTAAAAGGTAAGAATATCATGTAGTAACCACCGATAGGATCCGTGGATAATTACGATACTCTTAGTCAATCAAATCAGTATGGTAATAGAATATAAATTTTCATTCATGGATATCTGTCATAAGCTTTTCTCATCGGTTTCTTATAAATGTCTTTCGCTATGAATAAATATGGGGAATTGGCTTTTGACAATATTACTCAAATAATTTTGAATTCTCAATAACCCCACAACAGCGTAGTACAACTTACGGACATCTCTATGAGATGCTAGTAATTAACGAGAAAACCACAATATGAAATGAAAAGTCGTTCAAAAATTATCAAGGCAGACACCACAAGGTACGGATTAAAATATTTGGTTAACCATAATAAGTACTGACTGATTTCGAATAGAACATTATAATATTTTACTGATAACTTTAAGACTCATGTTTAAATTATTGATTTCTCGCATTTCACTTGCTGAAACATTTTTAAATTAATAAAATGAATAAAAACAACTTGGCTTGAGTTTCACTGTTTGTTTCATGTCTATTGACATATAAGTTTAAGGTTTTTAGCCTATTTTCAAAACTGCAGAGAACCGAACTGAAAATCCTATTCATAATAGTAGGGTAGATAACGGGTATGATTTCGAAGTGTGTAAAAGTAAGGTGTTGGTTCGGTCTTAATCTTTTTCAGATGAGAGCAATGGTAATAAATTAAAATTAAGTTGTTCATTTGTGATTGGTAGCTTCTTTCCATATGCTGAACAAATTTCCGAACTTTTTAAAAGGTCCATCCTTCTGCCTTTATTACCTTCGTGTAAAATCTCAGTTCTACTAAATCTATAAAATGGTTTTTATTTCTATAATGTTGCGAAAAATAAATTGTTATTTAATTATGCAATATACTTTTTTTGTATTCTTTCTACCCTTATGTTTATAGATCGTCCTGTCTGACCTATGTAAAATGCATTAATTACAATATAATTTGTGTATACCGCTTTTTTCACTCGATTCACGACAGTTTTTGCTATTGACCAAAAGTGAGCCTACCTTTTTCTTATATGTATAAATAGTATTAATTAATATTATTTTGTTTTAGTCTATTGAAATTTTTCTTACTAATTTGTGGTATGGAGTTTATTCTATGGAATATTTTTTTTTCTTTGTTCTGAAGAATAGGGTAAAGTGAAGCTAGAACTTTCTTATGCTGTTTCTTGAAAATTAATTTATCTATTACGTTCGTATTGTAACCATTGTTCGACGCTAATGACTTCAAAACTTTAATTTCTTTGTTAAAGTTTTCTATCGAGAGAGGGGTTGATAGTAACCTATGTGTTAGGGCGTGAAAAGGAGACATTTTTATTTTATGAGGGTGGGGACTGTTATTATGTATGGATTGTTTTTCTAGAGTGATAGAATTTTAAATTGAAATAAAACACAAATTAAGATTGAAGCCAAACTTTTCTTTTAGTTAAAATATAATTTCATGACATTTATGTTTTGAGAATAATTTTCGGCATATGTCCACTATGATTAGCTCTGAGGAACCGCATTCGACCAGACCAATTTTGGACCACTTTTCCGAGTAATTCAGGCCTTATTTAATCAATAACACGATTTATGTTTGCTTCCAAAGCGCCTATTGTTTCTGGTTTATCAGCATAAATCAATGACATCGATGACATAACCCAAAGAAAATAATCCAGTGGAGTTATGTCGCATGTTCTTGGAGGCCACTTAATTGGACCATTTCTCGAAATAATGTTATAGGGAATTCTATCTTTCAATAAATCAATGGTTACGGTAGCAGCATGAGGTGAAGCACCATCTTGTTGGAACCAAAACACATCTGGATCGATACCATTCAAATTTTGAAACAATTACTCATTGATCATCGATCTGTAACGAGCACCATTCAGTGTAACATTAGCTCCAGTATCCTTGTTGAAGAAATATGGACCGATGATGCATCCAGCGTGTAAAGCACACCACACAATGTAGTTTTCAGGATGAAATGTAACCTGCAGAACTTCTTGAGGATTGATTCACGCCATATACGGCAATTTTGCTTGTTTACAAGCCGTTCAACCAGAAATGAACTTAATCACTAAACACAATTTTACGATAAAAAAGTGGACCAACTTCAAGCAGTTCTAGGGCCCAATCAGCAAACAAACGACGCTTAGTTCACTTAGTTCTTGAACCAGTTGGATCTTTTATGGGTGTAGACCAAGATCTTTACGCAAAATTTTCCATGTAATGGATGCACAGAGTCCAACTTGTTGTGAAATATGTATCGATGATGCCTCCAGCGTGTAAAGCATACAATACAGTGCATTTTTCAGGATGCAATGAAACCTGCAGAACTTCTTGAGGATTGTTGTCACTCCATATACCCCAATTTTGCTTGTTTACATAGCCGTTCAACCAGAAAACCAGAAAAAAGTGGATGAACTTCAAGCTGTTCTAGGGCCCAATCTGCAAACAAACGACGCTTATAATGGTCAAGTGGCTTTAATTCTTGAACCAGTTGAATCAAGTATGGGTGTAGACCAAGATCTTAACGCAAAATTTTTTATGTGGTGGATGCACAGAGTCCAACTTGTTGTGAACATCAACGAATAAACAAATCTGGATCATTATTAACACTACGACTTACAGAAGCGATATTTTCTTCTGTATGTATAGTTCTTTGTCTTGTTGTTATTGTTGCATTGAGTAGAGAAAATGTTGTCCAAAATCTATCGATATTTCGACGAATAAGCTGCTATGAATAACCATTATGTAAATCATAAATTTCACGAAGTGCTCTATAAGTTTGGCGAATAGAACACTAATTTTGAAAATAAATTTCAACGATTTGTAAACATATGAATAAAAACAATATTCTAATTTTCGCTAATATTTCATTACACTACGATCGTTACGTCATACCATGATTTCTTCCCGAGAGTATTACAAGATACTGAGTATACCATGAACAAGAATTTCATTATATAGTACATGGACATAACAAAAAATAGAGGGGGTGAAGAGAGTTTTACAATTCTTTTAGAATTCTGAAAAATAAAAAAGATTCAACGAAGGGGAGCTACTCAATTCTGTTTGGTTATTCAGTAACTTTAGAAATTAATAAATATCATAAAAAAAATATTATTAAATAAACAAACAGAATTAAGTTGCTCCCCTTTGTTGAATCTATTTTATTTTTAAGAATTCCAAAAGAATTGTAAAACTCTCTTCACCCCCTCTATTTTTTGTTATGTCCATGTACTATATAATGAAATTCTTGTTCATGGTATACTCAGTATCTTGTAATACTCACCTCAGTCATGGTATGACGTAACGATCGTAGTGTAATAAAATATTAGCGGAAATTAGAATATTGTTTATATTCATATTTTCAAGATGAATTTTCGTCAAGTAAAGACCGAAACAATCATAGATTATATTTTTAAACGTTGTTGCGGCGTGAGTCTTCTCATGATAATTTGTCAATGCTTACTAAACAGAAATGTCAAAACAACATGGCTTCTTCCTTGTGTCCAATCACAGTTATCCCTATTGGAAGTTCTATCACCCAAAAAAACACCCGATATTAATGAATCTGTGTACGTGGATTTTCTAAATATGTCAATTTCAAGACAATTAACTTTTGTTGTAATCTGAATATCTAAAACAGTTATTGGTTTTCTGGAATTTTCAGTTTCAATAGTAAATTTGACAGAATTGAAAAATTGATTTAACAAATTCAAAAACATTTCTAATTGTCTAATAGAACCTAACAAAATGCAAAATACATCATCAACATATCTTTCTCAATAAAGAACTTACCTTATCAAATTATCTTGTGAAGAAAAGATTTTATTTTTACTAATGTTTGAGTTGAGTAATTGACATTAACATATCTATTGAAGATACCTATAATTTCAAATTGCTTTCCCTTATGACTCATCACAATTATTCCGATTTATTCAAAATTGATGCGCCTTTTTGCAATATGAATATTTAGAATTTCTAGTAGTGAATATTTTGATTTTCATTCTTTCTGAATGAAAATTAGCAAAAATGTGTCCCGTTTTCTAATCAGTGAGATACAAATTCCAATTGAATTTAAACTCTTATTATGGAATAGTATGCTGAATTCATAACCAAATATTTCACCGTACATTTCCAACGGCATTTCACTTTGAATATATTGTAACGGTATGCTAACATATTAATTATCAAAGAAATGTCAACCAAAATAACGGCGAGGAAACATTAAATAACCAATTGAGTAGTAGCGGTCCCGCTATGTGGATCTACATTCTTTAATTTTTACTCGGACGCCCACTGTACGTATCTAGCGTACCATATATGTAATTCTTCTTCTTTGTCGTCAACTTTCCCTTATCTACTCCTGAACATAGGCCTTTTTCATGTTCTTCTATACTGTTCTTGGGCCATCTGAAACCTCCTTTTCCCACATGTTGTTTAATATTATCAAGATAACTTTCCGTGGTCCTCTTACACTACGCTTCGTCATTCTTGGTCGCCAGTGTGTAACATAATATTTTTTTTTTTTTAGTATTTTATTGAAGTTTACAATCTACTTCTATTGAAGTATTGAGCAAACATGCTGTAGGTAGTTGACATGAAGAAGATATTAAATTATTAACACTTCTTTAGAACACTTAATTGAAGTCTATTGGCCAAGTTCTCTGCAGTCTTCTGGATTCAAATGGATTTCTTGCCAGCTGGTCTATGAGGTTGTTCTCGTGGCCCGCTAGTTTCTGTTTATATTTATCTGAATATTTTCTGATTTCGTCTGTGATGAAAGGTACTCCTAGATCATTGTGAATGGTAAGGTTAGTGACGTACCAGGGTGCGTCTGCTAGGGTTCGCAGGATTTTTGATTGGACTCTCTGTAGAATTTTTGTATTTGATGGTTTTGCACACCCCCAGAACTGTATTCCATATGTCCATATCGGTTTTATGATTGCCTTGTATATTCTTATCTTGTTCTGAAGAGATAGTTTGGATTTTCTGCCTAGGAGCCAATACATTTTGTTAATCTTTAGTCTAATTTGCTTCCTTTTTGCTTGGATGTGTTGTTTCCAAGTGAGACGTTGATCCAAATGAATGCCTAGATACTTCGTCTCAGTGCTGACTGGTATTGGATTCTGATTTATGGTGACGGGAGGGCAGATGCTTATTTTGTTGGTGAATGTTACTTGGACAGTTTTAGATGCGTTAATTGTCAGACGCCATTTTCGATACCACTGTCCTAGGTCATTTAGGTGCTGCTGGAGATATTCGGAAGCTGTAACAGCATTCTCGTGTGTTGCAAGTGTTGCTACGTCGTCTGCGAACGAAGCGATCGTCGTTTTTTTATGTGTTGGTAGATCATATGTGTAGAGAAGGTATAACACTGGACCAAATATGCTCCCTTGTGGTACCCCCGATCTTATTCCAAAAGGATGCGATCTCGCTTCTCCATATTTCACTGCAAAGTGTCGGTTAGCCAAATAGGATCGTAATATTAGGTAGTGCGATTGAGGAAGGAGTATTTTCAATTTGTACAGTAGGCCCTGGTGCCACACCTTGTCAAACGCCTGGGACGAGTCTAAAAATACAGCCGAACAAAATTTGTTTTCCTCAAGACTTGTTGATATTGTGTTGACGATGCGATGAATTTGATGTGTTGTTGAGTGATTTTCCCTGAATCCCAATTGATGATCAGGTAACAGTTGGTGCAAGTCTATGTCGTTCTTCAGCCGTTTGAGGAGTAGCTTTTCAAAAAGTTTCCCAATGACAGGTAGCAGGCTTATGGGTCTGTAGGATCTCACATCATTTTCGGGTTTATTTGCTTTATGAACCATTATTATTTCAGCATATTTCCATATGGTAGGGAAGTAAGATAAGCTCATCATTCTGTTGAATATTTTGTTTAGGAGCATTATCGCCGGTTTAGGTAGTTTTTTGAGTATTTCCGCCGTTATAAGGTCATAGCCTGGTGCTTTCTTGTTTTTGAGTTTATTTATTTCATGCCATACTTCCTTAGGTTTTAAAGGTTTTATTGGCGGAGACATTTGACTAGCAACCTCTAAAAATGAATCTATTTCCGTGTCGCTATTTCCTGGATGTGGATCATCTGGTGTAAATACTTCAGCCAGATGAGTAGCGAAAGTGTTTGCTTTCTCGTGATCTGAATTAGCCCATTCACCGTTCGTCGTTTTAATGGGTGGCTGTTTTGTTGTTGGTCTTTTGAACTTCTTTGTAACTTTCCATATGTCATGATCTTTATTATCGTTGATGTTTTGTATGTAGTTCTCGAATTGTGAATTGAAGTATTTCTGGAGGGTCCTATGGAGTTTTCTAGTAAGTTGATTGTATGTAGTTTTATCTATTGCATTACGAGTTCTTTGCCATCTACCTCTTGCTCGCCTTTTTTCCGACAGTAGTTCCCTGATTTGTAGAGGTATCTTAGATTCAGAATTTTGGTTTCTTACTGTGGAAGGTGTGCTTTCATTAGCCGCGCTTTGAATCAATGTTGTCATATAGTTTGCTGCATAGTCCAAGTCTTCGGGTTTCTGGAGGTCAATGTCCAATGAGATGTTTCTGGATAGTATTTCCTGGAATATTAGCCAGTCAGTTTTATTCGTCACAAGTGTAGGTCTATCCTCTATCAAATTTGCAACTGAGCTGATCGATATTAATATGGGCGTGTGATCTGATGACAGGTCTGGAGATGATTCTATTTGGATATAGTTGTTACTTATGCCCTTTGAAACAAAAAAGTCTAGAATATCTGGAATTTTATTACGGTCGGTTGGCCAATATGTTGGGGTTCCGGGTGAGATTACTTCGCAGTTTTCATCAGATATGACCTTCATCAAATTGCGTCCTTTGGGATTCATTAGTCTTGATCCCCAGTGGGTGTGCTTTGCATTCCAGTCTCCCCCAATTATAAATCGTTCTTTGAAGATTCGAAAAAACGCCTTGTACTTTGTTTCTGGTATGTTGTGCCGAGGAGGTGAGTAGATTGCTGATATGTCGAAGCTCCATGTTTCTGTGAACACTCTAATGTTGGTTGCTTGAATCTCTTCACATATATAATTATTTAGCATATGGTGTTTGATGCTTTTTCGTATAAGTATTGCTGATCCTCCATGTGCTCTACCATCAGGATGTTCCGTAGAGTATGTGTGATATTGTGGGCACTGAAATACCGTCTTTTCTGTGAAGTGAGTTTCTGATAAGAGCATTATGTCAATCTTGGACAACTCCATGTATGTCAATAGTTCGTTTTTGCGGTTTTGGAGTCCGTTGGCATTCCATGAAGCTATCCGGATGAACTTAGGGATGTTTGGGTTCATTTTAATTTATTTATGACTGTACTTAACAGATTAAGTATAATCTGATTCTGGCTCATCATCTGGGATATCATTGATTTGAGGTCTGATAGAAAACTCCCCATCATTGTTTCCAAAGAATTCGGTTGGGAGCTTTGGGTGCAGTAGGGTTCGTTTTCGGTTTGCTTCGGATGTAGTACATGGGAGTATAGTCTTCTAGTTGGCTCAGTTGTACTTTGGGCGATTGGATGATCGTTTATGTAGCTCGGCTCTTGTTTTTCGTGTGGCCTATTCAGTTGTGTACTCTTTGTCGGTCGATTTTGATTGTTGGATCTTTGGAGAAGCTTGTAGACTTGACAACCTTTGTAATTTGCTGGGTGGCTACCTTCACATAGTGCACATTTAGCGGGAGTTGTGTTAGGCTTGGTGCATGTTTTGGAGTCATGTTGACTTCCGCATTTGACACACATGAACGGTCGGTTGCAGTAGTTTTTAGAATGCCCATATTCTTGGCACCTGGTACATTGTATGATCTCGCGTTTCTTTCTTGGTGGTTCTATTGTTATTTTTTTGTTTGATATGAACTCCAATTTATATATGTCTTTATTATTTTCTTGAGGCTCTAAGTCAACGTAGAATAGGGGAAGTGGAAGCTTTGATAATCGATCTCTAATATTGATAATGTTTCTAACCTTGTGTCTTAATTTTTCTATCTCCTCTTTTATCTCTTCAATTGAAACGCTGGGATGTAGATGGCGGATCACAACCCTATAGGCCCTATCCTGTTTAATCTGATATGTATGGAAAACTATATTTTCCTCTCGTAAAAATCTAACCAAGCTTTTGTATGTTTCAGGTAAATTAACGTTTATCTTTACGGTGTTGTTGGATAAAGTTTTTGTATAGAATTGTTCGTCAGCTATTTCTATTGATAATTTTCTACACATTTCTTGGTAGTTTGTGACACCGTGTATAAAAATCGGAGGAGGCTTAGAAATTATTTCAGATGCTTGTGTTATGTTTGCATCGTCTGATTCATTATTCAGATATTGAAATCTGTTATGCGTACTGGTTTTTGTGTTTTCGGTGATTTCGGGAGAAACACACGCATATTTGCGTTTTTTGACTACCTGCCAAGGAGTTTTGTCAGATATTGGAATTTCTGTAGGCTGGCTCATGATGATTTCTTATTTAGTTGTCCTGAGGACAACTAAATTGTAGTAAATAAATTCAGTATGAAATTATTCAACTGAAATTTACATCAAAATAATTTTTACGTACGTGGAACAGGATGATCGATGAAGAGATAAGATAACTCGCAAATTAAACACACGTCCACTCTTCAGCTCGACTGTTTCACAACTCCAACATAATATGACCATTTCGATTTGTCCCCTCCTGCCCACTGCAATACGTACTATTATAGTAGCACGTATAATATGAACCGTTTTGTTCTACAGGTATGGAAAAGACAATCGGAAACATAGGAAATTCCATGTTAATCTATAAACAACGTCGATTCCAGTAGAGCAGTGAAATATACAAAACCTCATTGCGATGCGATGACAAATAAACGAGTGTGTCCTCTCAATGGTAGTGGCAGGTGGGGGGAAACTTCGATCGAAACGAGGCTCAGTACTGCTTTCAGTTCAGTAAACAAAATCATTCGCACTTCAAACGTGGAAAACGTGAACATCGGTAGAAAATAAAGACGACAAACTTATTCCATTGTATGCGAGAAATTTATTTGCCACGATTAATCATACAAATATTTTCCTCGGTGAAAATAAGAACTTAGGTTCTTTTTCGCTAGAACTGGCTTGAAAATAGAATAAATTCTACGGAAATAAGAAATTCGAAAGCAAAAAAATGCTAAATGGATGGTCAAGAAATTTAAATTAAATATTCAAATAATCCACCTTGATGAGTCAAATAGTAGACAAATCTACATTCTGTCAAGAAAGTACTGGGAATTATCGATTTAAATCTGGCGGGGCAATGAGGCAGGTAAATTTTTTTTCCCTAGGTTGGTACCACTGTCCTTAATTACTATGCCAAGCTTGAGCGGGATCTGTCAACTAGTGTGTTTACAACAGCTGATTAAGTCAGTCGATGTCAGAGTGCGTGCCGATTTTTACTATGGGTGATTACGTTGAGCAAAGAATTTGTTTAAAGTTTTGTGTTGCAAATGAATTTTCGTGTGCCGATGCATTGAAAATGTTGCAAAAGGCCTTCGGTGATAATGCTCTATCGAAAACTCGTGCATATCAGTGGTACAGAGCCTTCAAGAACGGTCGTGAAGTGATCGCCCATCGACGGCTTCGATCGAAGATAACGTCGATAAAATTAAGGAAAGGGTGCTGGAAAACCGTCGAACCAGCTTGAGAGAGATAGCACATGATCTTAAGATATCCCACGAGTCCGCACGTACGATTTTGATTGATATTTTGGGCATGAGAAAGGTGGCCGCACGACTCGTACCGAAAGACCTGAATTTTCTTAAAAAACGTCATCGCGAACAGGTTGCTTCAGACATGCTGGATCACTGTAATTCCGATTCTACATTCATGGAACGCATTATAACTGGTGATGAGACCTGGGTCTACGAGTACGATATGCAAACAAGCCAGCAATCATCGGAATGGGTGGCAAAAAATGAGCCGAAACCGAAAAAACCACGCCAAAGCCGCTCGAAAATGAAGGTGATGCTCATTGTTTTCTTCGATATCCGTGGCGTGGTGCACTAAGAATTCGTTCCAGAGGATCAGACGGTAAACAAGAAGTATTACCTAGGCGTTATGAAACGTTTGCGTGAGCGTATCCGTAAGAAGCGACCAAATTTGTGGGCGAACAACTCATGGATTTTGCATGACGATAACGCGCCTTCTCACCGAGCTACGATTGTGACTGACTTTCTCGCCAAAAACTCAACAAACTTGCTTCAGCAACCACCGTATTCGCCGGATTTGGCTCCCTGCGACTTTTTCCTCTTCCCAAAACTAAAATTGCTTCTTCGTGGCACCCGTTTTGAGTCGATTGAAGCCATAAAACAAAATTCGGCGCGAGAGCTAAAGTCCATCCCGGAAAGCGCCTATAAAAAATGTTTCGATAATTGGAAGTGCCGTTGGCATAGATGTATTGGAGCAAATGGAGCCTATTTTGAAGGCGACCCAATAAATTTTCACGATTAAATGTAAAAATGTTGTTTTAATTGAAAATTCCCGGTACTTTCTTGACAGAGTAGTATTAAAAAGAGATAATGTCTCAGAGCATTCGTTATAGTTGCTATTTTGGCATAAAATTGGATTATTTTGAACCCTAATTCGTGAATATTCATTGTTCTATCAATTTCGTGCCAATTAACCAAAATTTTCAGATATCTCCAAAGAAAAAAATCATTGGGAGATAAATCTGGTGATCTGGGAGGCCATTTGATCGTGCCATTTGTAGAAATGACACGGTTCGAAAAAGTCGTCCTGAGATATTGCGTTGTGACTTGGACAGCCATCCTGTTGAAACCAGACATCATCGAAATCAATTCGTAGCTGCCGAACTGTCGGAATAATTTGATTCTCTAAAAGCTCGAGATATTTGGCGTTTAGGTTACCATCGATAAAAAATGGCCCTATGGTATACTTCCTTAGTATTCTTGTCCAAACATTGAGGTTTTGTGGATACTGGGGGACGAACAGAAATATTCGGATGCTTATTCTTCCTAGACCACCAATATCTGACTACTGATGGGTTATGTTCTCTGTTCAAGGAAAACGATAACTCATTAGTGAATAAAATATTGTTCAGGAATTAACTATTTTCTTTTACTTTTTTCATAAGAGTTTCTCAACATTCCATTCGTTCGATATAACATTGGTAACCATCCCTTTTCAAAATACGAACACTTCTATCGCTCAGATCGACTTGTTCAGCAATTTGTTTACTCGAACAAGGTGCACTGGTCTCAACAGCAGCAAACACATCTACTTCTTTTTTCAGACGATTTTTGATGGTTTATCAGTCCTGTAATGCCTGCATGTTCGTAAACACTCACATTTCTCGAATTCCTTAATTATTTTAGAAAAAGACGAACTTTGAAGATCAGTCTATCTTCAAAGGCAACAATAAATGAATTTATTGTCTAAAATAGAAAGGCCGTTTACTTGATAGAAGAAATATAACAAAATTTGAATATTAAAGCAAATTGAAATATGTTTATCTTCTACAATTTTAATTTCAAAAAATTTTTCATTCAAAAAACTTTAAGAATTAAACTAATGTCTAAAACAAGCACTGCTTACATTCAATAGACGTATATAATCAAAACTCAATATATAATGTCAAATGGAATAAATAACCCAACAGATATACGAAAGTAATTAAAATTAATAAATAAATATTTAAAGGAGACAAAATTTTGTTTCTGGTCTTACCTTTAAGAACACCAATTACCTTTTAGAAACATGAACACACTTAAAGGACTTCTCGAAGAATATAATTTATTTGAAATATTTAATATAGTTAAATATTCGAATAAGTAAATTCAAAAATCTCTAAAAAATGCACTATATCTTCAAAAAACAAATATAATTCTAAGCAATCCCGTCTTCAGTCCTCATTTAATATTCCAAATATCAAAATCAAAAAACTAACCTATATCTCTCCACGTGTTAAAAGACTAAAGCTTCGAAACACAGATCAACTATATAATTCAAGATTGATCTATGTTCTAACAAAATCAAAGAACAGTTTGAGTTATTTTAAGGTTTATTTAAATTCATTGACATTCCATAATGAGATTTATTGAAGCCAAAATATAATTATATATTATATATAAAATAAAATAGAAAGGCCGTTTACTTGATAGAAGAAATATAACAAAATTTGAATATTAAAACAAATTGAAATAACGCCACGGATATCGAAGAAAACAATGAGCATCACCTTCATTTTCGAGCGGCTTTGGCGTGGTTTTTTCGGTTTCGGCTCATTTTTTGCCATCCATTCCGATGATTGCTGGCTTGTTTGCATATTGTACTCGTAGACCCAAGTCTCATCACCAGTTATAATGCGTTCCATGAATGTAGAATCGGAATTACAGCGATCCAGCATGTCTGAAGCAACCTGTTCGCGATGACGTTTTTGAAGAAAATTCAGGTCTTTCGGTACGAGTCGTGCGGCCTTTCTCATGCCCAAAATATCAATCAAAATCGTACGTGCGGACTCGTGGGATATCTTAAGATCATGTGCTATCTCTCTCAAGCTGGTACAACGGTTTTCCAGCACCCTTTCCTTAATTTTATCGGCGTTATCTTCGATCGAAGCCGTCGATGGGCGACCACTTCACGACCGTCCTTGAAGGCTCTGTATCACTGATATGCACGAGTTTTCGATAGAGCATTATCACCAAAGGCCTTTTGCAACATTTTCAATGCATCGGCACACGAAAATTTATTTGCAACACAAAACTTTAAACAAATTCTTTGCTCAACGTAATCACCCATAGTAAAAATCGGCACGCACACTGACATCGACTGACTTAATCAGCTGTTGCAAACACACTAGTTGACAGATCCCGCTCAAGCTTGGCATAGTAATTAAGGACAGTTGTACCAACCTAGGAAAAAAATTTTTACCTGCCTCATTGCCCCGCCAGATTTAAATCGATAATTCCCGGTACTTTCTTGACAGAATGTAGGTTAGTTTTTTGATTTTGATATTTGGAATATTAAATGAGGGCTGAAGACGAGATTGCTTAGAATTATATTTGTTTTTTGAAGATATAGTGCATTTTTTAGAGATTTTTTAATTAACTTTTCGAATATTTAAATATATTAAATATTTCAAATAAATTACATTCTTTGAGAAGTCCTTTAAGTGTATTCATGTTTTTAAAAGGCAATTGGTGTTCTTAAAGGTAAGACCAGAAACAAAATTTTGTCACCCTTAAATATTTATTTATTAATTTTAATTACTTTCGTATATCTGTTGGGTTTTTTATTTCAGTTGACATTATATATTGAGTTTTGATTTTATAGGTCTATTAAATGTAAGCGGTGCTTGTTGTAGACATAAATTTAATTCTAAAAGTTTTTTGAATAAAAAATTTTTTGAAATTGAAATTGTACAAGATAAACATATTTCAATTTGTTTTAATATTCGAATTTATTGTCTCTTGAATTGATTGACCACAAAAGTGCCATTTTATGATATGAATTTTTTCTTCTACACTGATCATTTGGATTTACTTCATTTTCAACTGATGAGGAAAAACGAATCTCACGTTTTTGGTGCAAATGATTCGCAGACTGCGGATCCTTTCGATCGAAGCATCCATCACCAGCCACTACCATTTAGAGAGAACACTCGTTTATTCGTCATCGCATCGCGCTGAGGTTTTTATTCTTTCACTGCTCCACTAAAACTGACGTTGCTTATAGATTACCATTGAATTTCCTTTGGTTCCGATGTTATTGATTTTCACAATCTGCTCTTGATGCCATTTTCTTATCACTCAAAAAGTCTTGCAATGCGATAAAAAGATGTAAATCGTTTGATGTCAGGTCTGCAATATATGGTGAATTCATTTTAACTTCCCAACCAAGCTCACGGAGTTTTTGGCTAGTAACTACAGACGTGTGTGGCGTGGCATTGTCTTGATAGTACACAACAACTCTTCTGTTGGTCAATTCCGGCCGTTTCGGGTCGATCGCTAGCTTTAAACAGTCCAGTTGTTGACAGTAAAGATACGACTTCATTATTTGGCCGTACAGAAACAACTCATAATGAATATTTCACTTCAGTCCCATCAAATGTGTAATAGAACATTTCTGGTTGTTAGTCCCTGGTTTAGCCACCGTTTGAGCTGCTTCACCACGTTTTGACAATGATCGTTTTCCCAACAATATTGTCGTATGTATTCCATTTCTCATCCCAACTGTTGAAGAAAATGGTAGATATTGAATTGTATCGGTCCTTACTTGGTGAAAATCCATATTAAATAATATTGAAATAAGGCTATTCTGATTTTCACAAATTTTTATTGTTATATTCACGACAAATGTTTCGCTATCACAGTAGCATCATCAGGCAAGATCACATTTTGAATATTAGAAAATGGTAGATTTCATTCGGTTAGCTAAGACTTCGCAGATGGAAATTCGATCCATCATGTTTTTTGGTATTAACTGTTGTGGCACTAAAACAGAGCTTTTGAATTCAGCTTTGCGCCTATGTTTTAAAACTGTTTTATGATAGCTCCTAAGCCATGCTTCGACTACTAACAATGCAGTCAACTTCGATTATTATTGTGCTTTTATAGATATTTTCGACGACAGTCCTGCCTATGAAAGATGTATCTTTAACATAAGAAATACTTGAATGGGATAGACGAAACCAATTAATGAGCTGTTATAGTATCGGGACCATAAGCACCATTCATAATTTCATCCGTCTGACTTGCATTTTCGCCTTTATCGAAGAAAAACTGTATAATGCACCGAGTTTGCTACTTGCTGACTTCCATTTTCAACACCCTATAACCCACAACTGAACGGACTAAACAAAAAAGTGCAAAAAAATTTTTTTTTTATGAAATGTCACCTTAACAACGGGCATAAGTCTGGAATTGTTTGATCGATACTCTGCGAGATATCGATCACTACAGAATATATGACATGCCGAAAAATTAATGGATTTATTTCTCACGAAACTATTATTATTTGTAACTCTAGTACATTCATGCTAACCTAGGCCTATGAAAGCGGAAACATATCAAAAGAACAGCTGGAGTGAGGTTTTTATGAGTTTGCCAGTTAACATTATATAGACTTTAACAACTCAGAAGTGGATGATTTTTCGGAAGATGATAAGTATGAAATGATGTGAATAATAAGAATGACTTGATATACATAAATTCTTTTCGTAACGTATTTCCTAATAATAATTGGCCACCTAGTGTGAATTTTGATTATTTGTCGAATATAGCTTCTTATAATATGTCTCAAACAATGAAGAAGAAATTGAACTGAATAAAATTAGTTATAATATATTACGGAATAACGTTGTTTGGACAACTGTATGCCTCGAAAAGGAAGCAAAAAAGGAAATCCTGATTTATTGCACACTTATCAATTCGAAAAAAATATTACCATGGAAATAAGATATGACAAGGCTGCCCACATGCCAAACCCCATGGAAAAACCCCAGAGATGTGCTTTTTATAGCATCCAGGCGGAAATGCACAATTCTCGCTGGAGATGCTCAACTTATGAAAAACTCTCTTTCTGAATATTATAAGCAATGAATTTTTATATTGATTTCAATACTGACTTACGGAAATTTTGTTGGAATTTTCATTCGATTCTGTATTTTTATTTATCACATTATAATTTGAAAATAACACGGAAGGTCCATTTGTTGTATTACTCCAGACAAATTTATCAGCCTAAGTAACAATGAATAAATTATATAAAATTCATTCTCCTGTCCCAGCTGCGGAGGGGGCAGTCATCTTAAAGATATTCAACTTCTTTGATTTTCCTTGTGTCGATCTTTTCTATTTTATAATACTGATATAACTTTATAAATAATGTATCAAAAATTATTATTCGATGACCAACTTATAGTATTAAAACAAGACTATCCTTGTGATATTGAAAGCGTTTAAGTTGTTCCTTCAAACAATCGCGCAAAAAGATGATGAACACATCTATAGGAAAATAAAATAGCTATTTTTCTGAGAATGAACTATTTATTTATTGCATTTATTCAATTAATCATACGGATAAGCGATTTTACATTTTATGGTACTATGCTTTTTCAAGATTTAAAATCAACAAATTGAACAAATATAGAATAAACAGAGCATCTACACAACGAATATGCTCCTGAAATAATAAAATTAAAATTTCGTATCGTGTTGGCCTTTACTTAATAGAAATCCATTGTACACTTCAGTTTGAATAATACACATATAGATGTAGTTTTCTATTTATAATTGTGAGTTGCTTACATGACTCGTTTACATAGAAACTTCCTCAAATGCTTATGTCAGTTCTTCAGCACGATGACGAGTTGATGTTGGTTGATGTTCAGTCAAATTTTGGGCTACAGAAACAATGTTTTCAGGTGTACTCACTGAACGAGAACGTGAACGGGTTTCTTAATCAAATAATGATAAAATTCCACGAACTCGCTTCAAAAACTGATCCACAACTTGCCGTTTCATTTATAATGAATTTTCACGTAAACTTCTAAAAGTTTGGATAGAAGATTCAACACTGTGGAAATAAGTTTTCATTACTCCCCAGTTTTGTTGAAGCGTCTATCGATCCGTTTCGTTAATGTTGAACATTGAACTAACTTTCAGTCGAAACACGAATGACAGAAGATTTGCCCGACTCGAAAAAATAACTACTTCAACATGCAAACTCCAGATGGCCCCATGGCCCAACGCAATATACCCCCAATATTAATAACCATTATAACAAGTCATTCTTGTTATAATCATCCTCGTTATTAGAAAATCTTAGAACTTTTGCATTCATTTGTATGATCATCATTTTTGACTTATTTATTGGGAATTTATCGTAAAAAAATAAAAAATAATTCGATAAATTTCGATATATTTCTTCAATTCAATACAGTGAAAACTTTATAATAAAATTTGAACAAAATCAACTTCAACAAATTTACAATCTCACACCACTATTCAAATGAGTACATCATATGTAATTTAGTGGAGGTATGTGCTATATCCGGCTCCATAGGCGAGTCCACCATAAGAAAGAGCTGGTGCTGTGTAGGACAAAGCTGGAGCAGCCAAAGCTCCGGCATAAGTGGTCCTCAAAGCTGGAGTTCCGTATGTCAAGGCTGAGCTAGTATAGGCAGCTTTGATTGCTGGAAGACCGTAGGAAAGGGCTGGAGCAGCCAGTGCTGGTGTTGCTAAACTTGGGGCTGCCAAGGCTGGAGCAGCTAACGCTGGGGCACTGTAGGAGATAGCTGGTGCGGTGTAAGTTGGTGCAGCATAGGAGATAGCTGGTGCGGTGTAGGTTGGTGCAGCATAGGAGATAGCTAGAGCAGAAATAGGGTAGATAGATTTGGATATTTTATTATTGAAAGAGTAAGAAGTGGCAGCAGGAAAAGCCTTCGATATGATTGGAGCATGAGCTACAGCAGGGGCGGCATATGAAATGGCCGGAGAAGCATAAGAATAAGCAGGAGCGGCAGCAATAGCTGGAGCAGTAGCAATTGCTGGGGCTGAATATGCCAGAGCTGAAGCAGAGTATGAGAGAGCTGGGGCAGCAATTCCTCCAAGATAACCAGCGTTGGCAAAGGCCACTGTGGCGAGAAGAACTACGATCTGCAAAGTATTGTATTGTTAATTTATGAAGAAATCCAAGAATTTCCACGCGACGAAAATAGTCATATAATGATATATACAGGGTGTCTACTTTTAAAAGGGAAAAATTTCAAGGGGAGATCATATAAGTTAATTGCAATAAAAATTATCATATAGCACATGATCTAAATGTTGATGGTTATTCTTCATTTTAGTATTTCTTGATTTCCTGAAATATTTCAAGTTTTTCTATAGAATCAATTATACTCCAGTTATCCTTGTAACCTCATCAAATTTGACCGCTTATCTGGAAACGGCATTAAATTGGCTACAAGATGAAAAGTACTGTGTGACAAAAATTTCTTATTATGGGCTTGGTAACAATTCTGAAGTGAACAAATTCAGTCATATTTCCCCAATCGTTTTATCGATGAAAAAATATTAATTATGAACATGATGACATATCAAGTTTTGTGCTAGCTGCTTGCTCTCTGACATATTATCATGGCTAAGAAGATAACAACGAAAAGTTGAAATATTCCGAACCTCTATCTTTAAACTCCTTGTGATTGATTTTCAAAGTAAACATTGATTTTAAAATCTGACAGGTTCTGTGGCTTCTTAATTTCAAGTATTAGTACGTTCTTTTAGATCTAACAAATTGACTCAATTTGTAATTAGTATTCTAGAAAAAATCGAGAAAATTATCCCTGTTTTTTCAAACATTGAGTATCGCGCAGCGGTTTTAGAATCCAGTTCGCGTTTTTCCAACAGACGACAACCAGATAGAAAGACATGAGTACAAGTGTTAAGTCGATTAGGGAAAATCGACTCATTTGGTGATTTCAAAATCAGAGAATGTGGTCGAAATAGTCAGCACGACCAGCACGCACCTGCTATACTTCAAGCTTTCCGGGAGGACGACACAATAAGTACTCGTCGAATAGGTTGTACATTGAGGAGTCATCATTCTTCAGTACACCGAGAACTCAAAAAAACATCCATATCATTTGAAAAAGGTACCTGAATAAGTTAAGAGAATGGGAGCCGATAAGATATCATGGACCGATAGGCCACTTTCAGGAAATCGAGTATGATACATTTGCGAAATAGCCATGTATGTCAGAGAGAAAATCCCCATGTGTTTCCTATTTTCAACATGAGTTAAGGGCCAACGTGTGGTTGGTAGTCATGAGATGTCAACTTTTCTGACCAGTAATACTTCCCCGATCGCGTCAACGCGGAAGAATTCATTACATTAATCCAAAGCAACTTAACAGATATATTGCATGAAATGCTCCTGGCTAACATCAAAATGCCTGGTTTCAAATGGATGGCTGCCCAGCTCATAATAGCCGGAATGTGCGGGACTTAATGAATGAATATTTTGGCGTGCAATGGATTGGAAAGTACGTTCCGGCAAGATAGACACCAAGGAGTCCTGACCTTACGCCTTTGGATTTTTATGTCTGGAATGACTTGGAGAAAAAAGTATATCAATTTTGCGTTCAGACTAGAGAAAATCTGATCGAAAGAATTGAATTGTGTTGTGCAGAAATGCATCAGAAAAGTTATGTACTTCGGAGTGTAGATTCAGTGTGAAAATAATGTGTGAAATGTATTGAACAAGGCGGTGGCCATTTCGAACAATTGTTATAAGTATTAGTAGTCAAATAAATTAAACCTCATCAAAGTAGTAGTAGTCTGTTTTGTCTACATCTTATCATAAAATCTTCATTATTAAAATTTAGTTTAGTCGTTTGAATTATTTTGATTCGACAGAAAAATCATGATTTTCATGAGAATTACACTAATATTCAATCATAAAGAAATTCAAGATAGAGCAAATTATGGTTTGGAATATTTAAACTTCTCGTTCTTATCTTCTCCACCATGATATTATGGCAGAGGACAAGCAGCTAGCAAAAAAGATGTCGTTCGAAAACACACTAAATGAGGACATTTTTTTGTGAAATAATATAATTTAAATAATAAAAATAAATAATAAAAAATATTTAATATAATTTAAAATTTTTCATCGATAAAACATTGGAGAAATATGACTGATTTTGTTTACTTCAGAATCGTAATATATCTCTTTACCACACCAGCAATAAGGATTTGTTGGCACACAGAACCTCTTATCATATAGTAAATTTAATGCCGTTTCCGGATGTGTGATCAAATTTGATGAGGCTATAAGCATAACTGAAGTAGAATTGATTTAATGGACAAAGTTGGAATATTTCGCGAAATTAAGAAATGTCAAATTGAAAAATAACCATCAACATTACGACCATGCGTTATATGACATTTTTTGTTACAAATAACTTGCATGATCTCCCCTTGACGTTTAGCCATTTTAAAAGTAGACAGCAAAATATATTGAGTACAAAATTCACTTACTTTGAAAGCCATTTCTGTTGTTGCCGTTTCTATCACAAGTTAAGTTGTAGAATGATACGCTCATTAGTTGATTTCCATCTTTTATACAGATCAAATATAAGAATGAAAATATTGGTGGGGAAAAAAACTGACCCGATTGTTCACAAATTCATGTAATATAACTTCGATTCTGTACATTAAGAGATTAATCTTGAATAAATCCTGTTTCTTTCGAAGCAGGTCTGTATCCGTATATTGAAAGTTGATCCATCGAAATATCAACTTCTCCGTTTTAACGATTCCATATTTCGTAAAATCTACATATCGACCTTTCGGTCAGAACCTTGATAGAATGAGAATTTTAATAATTGTGTTCAAAATTGTGATCTAATAATCGGATACTATGAATCTAAATCGAATTTTTCATATCCTTGAGAAGATATTTTCGAAGAAACTACTCATCCGTATCAAAAGAAAAATTCTACTATCATTATCAATCACTTGAAACAACTCTGAATATGTATTTTGAATTAGTTGGATACATATGAGAAATGTTTCTTGAAAATTTTATACGTGATACTTTTGCTTTAGTAATATTTGATGATGAATGTAAAAAATATCAGTTTTACAGATTTTGTTTTAAATTGCATAAAATAGGAAAATGAAACAAAGAAATCAATACTACATACCGTCGGAATTTCGTTCTTGAGTTTGGGTAGGTTGATCGCTTCATTCTTAATCTTATAAATCTCAATTACAGAAATGAGTTAATGGGAAACGATATTGCCAAATATATTTTTTGAATAATCGGGAGTTTTTATCTCAACGAATTATTCACAATAATAGCAGGTGACTCTTGTGTGATATAGCAAATACAGGACGTTAACGATTTTGTCTAGTAATCCAGAAAATAGATGATAAAATCTTCTTAGTATCTTGAAGTATTAAATTTAAAATGACGAAAAATGAATACAGAAATGATTTCACCTTTAATGATTCTAATTTGCATCAAATGCATATATCTCGTTCACATGGAAAAACGACTAATTTTAAACGGAACACCCAAATTTTTAATTTTGAGCTGTATTAAATTTCAGATTGACTTTCTTTAGATGTATCTTCATTGGAAATTGAACCGTTCCTAAGATCAGCCAGTATGAACAGATTCCGTTTCCTTATTTAAAACTCTTATTCGTTATGAATAATGGCGCCGAGTGAAAATGAAGAGAATTTATATTTATATTCTATAAAAAAAACAGGACATGATTGACATATTATGTGCAGCGTGTGAAAATGCAAAATCATAAGAAATATTAATAGAACAATATTTTGAATATCATACAGATTTATTCTATTATTCTATTCTAACTTCCTACAGATTTTAATTTCAAAAAATTTTTATTCAAAATCTTTTTAGAATTAAATTAAATAAATGTCTTAAATAACTCAGTTTCAATAATGTATACATGTAAAATGAACATTCATTAAATAGTACCAAAAAGCGTAAAATAATTCCAAGAAATATAAATTATTTTTAAAAAATACTGAATGAACACTAGCAGGATGCAGAGTTTTGTTTCTTAATTCAAAACATTACCTCAAGAACTTCTGCACAAATAACTCACTTCAAATAATTTCCTGCCAAAAAATTCCTAAAACATACAGCACATCTTCAAGAAGCAAATTGAAAAATGAAAATCGTTTGAATATTATAACAGATTTAATCTTTTAGTCTTCTACAAATTTAATTAAAAAAAAAATTTAATTCAAAAAACTTTTGGAATTAAATAAATTTCTGCAATAAGCACCGCTTATATTTAATAGACGTATATAATCAAAACTCAATATATAATTATTGTAGACATTAATTCAATACTAAAAGTTTTTTGAATAAAATTTTTTTTTAAATTAAAATTGTAGAAGACTAACAGATTAAATCTGTTTTGAAATCCAAATTTTGTTATATTTCTTCTATCACGTAAAAAGTTTTTCTATTTTATTAATGAAAATCGTTTTTTAATTCTAAATTGCTTTTTGAAGATGTGCTGCATGTTTTAGGAATGTCTTTGAAGGAACTTATTTAAAGTAAGTTATTTTTGTAGAAGTTATTGAGGATATGTTTTGAATTTCTGGAATATGATTTGGTCTTCATATTACAAGATACAGAACAAAATTTGGTATCCTTCAAGTGTTTATTCAGTATTTTTAATTAATAACTTATATTTCTTAGAATTCTTCCAATCCTTCCATTCCAGTACGTTGTAATGAGTTTTAATTCTATATGTCTACTAAATTGAAACTGTGTTTTCTAAAACATTTTTTTGATTTAATTTTAAAAAGTTTTTGAATACATTCTTTTTTGAATTAAAATCTGTAGGACGTTAACAGATTAAATCTCTATGATACTCAAAATATTGTAATGATCTTCCTATCAAGTTGAAACCCCCTTTTATTAATAGTACAAATGAATGCATAGGAAAAAGAAATATGACAGATACTAGGATTGAAAACTAATAAAAATATAATCGAATCAGTCCTTACCTGATGGAGATTCATTTTAATTTAACAAATTAGTGAAAATGATTTCCACTATAAAGATTATAAATGTGGAGTTTGTAAGTTTACCTATAAAATAAAGATGAAAGAAATAAAGGCAATTAAATCTGGAGTTTATAAATTGACTTGTGATGATAGACGTATGGTGTATATTGGTCAAACATGTAGATCTTTCAAGTACAGGATTAATGAACACCAGAGGGTTATACGTCAGACATCTCGACCATGTCAGTCATTTAAAAGGATTTGGATGAAACTACAACAACAACTATGAAATTATCCATAATGCAATTGAAAGAACTATACTAAAATATTTGGAACCAGTAGTAATGAATACGTAGATGAACCCTGAAATTATATTCAACGACCAAGTAGATGTCGCTTGATCTCCATGGTTGAATATTTTTACTTAGTGACTTATTTTCATGAATTTAACCTAATATATTTGATTTTTATTTTCCATTATCATTTTCGCATATTTATCCTTATATTTCCGAAAATTGATGGTATTTTTTATCCTTTTTTGCCTATGTTTTCTTATTTGTATTTCCGAAATTTGTTGATTATTTGTACCTTTCCTTGTTCACAACGTTTAATAGCGATACAAGTATTGAATATGCAATTTTTAGGGTAAGTTTAATATTTAAATCCAAAGAAGCCACATTTTTGGGGAAACAGTTGCGGTGAATTATTAAATTATCGAAATATTCTCTATTATTTTACTCAACTGATATCAGAGATTCATTTTGCATATTAAGAGAACAATAGTGTCTTAAGAGAAAATAATAAACTTTTAACAGAGAAAATAAGTTCCGTTTAGATTTAGATAATTGAACAAAAAAGTGAAAAGCATATATTTATATATGCTTTTTTAATATTTATATATTTATATATATATATATATATATAAAGTGAAAAAGCATATATTTATATATGCTTTTTTAATATTTATATATATATATATATATATATATATATATATATATATATATATGTATATATATATATATATATATACATATATATATATATATATATATATGTATATATATATATATATATATATATATATATATATATATATATATATATATATATATAGATATATATAAGATAAGTGATTAAGATCTGTGGAATATACTACTCCATTTGCTCCAATACATCTATGCCAACGGCACTTCCAATTATCGAAACATTTTTTATAGGCACTTTCCGGGATGGACTTTAGCTCTCGCGCCGAATTTTGTTTTATGGCTTCAATCGACTCAAAACGGGTGCCATGAAGGGGCAATTTTAGTTTTGGAAAGAGGAAAAAGTCGCAGGGAGCCAAATCCGGCGAATACGGTGGTTGCTGAAGCACGTTTGTTGAGTTTTTGGCGAGAAAGTCAGTCACAATCGTAGCTCGGTGAGAAGGCGCGTTATCGTCATGCAAAATCCATGAGTTGTTGGCCCACAAATTTGGCCGCTCCTTACGGATACGCTCACGCAAACGTTTCATAACGCCTAGGTAATACTCCTTGTTTACCGTCTGACCCTCTGGAAAGAATTCGTAGTGCTTTAAACTTTAAACAAATTCTTTGCTCAACGTAATCACCCATAGTAAAAATCGGCACGCACTTTGACATCGACTGACTTAATCAGCTGTTGCAAACACACTGGTTGACAGATCCCGCTCAAGCTTGGCATAGTAATTAAGGACAGTGGTACCAACCTAGGAAAAAAAATTTTACCTGCCTCATTGCCCCGCCAGATTTAAATCGATAATTCCCGGTACTTTCTTGACAGGATGTAAATTAGGGTAATGCATGTCTCTTCTTTATTTTATTAGTCGGCGTTTAATATTGTTTAGGATATTCTTCAGGAAAATACAGCAACAAATAGTAATTTTTTGGTGAAGACAAAGATCAGCTCAAAAAACATACCGAAATACAGAAATGGAAGGAGGCTTTTAAAAGTCAACTGATGAGAAGATGTTATGTTGAAAATTCAGTCATCTAACTGACATTAGGGTTCATAGAGTAAACTTCTCTTCATGGACTCGGCAATTCATTTTCACAGAAACCGAATTCAACAATTAAAAATACTCCATATCAAGATCTTAGTAATCCACTCTCACTGAATTGATTGAAATTAACTAAGTGTTATTATTATTATTATCCTGATACTCCTAGATCTTCTGTGAAGATCCCTCAGAAGCTTTTTTAGCTTGTGCGAGTTAGGAGTTCAGTTGTGTTCTGTGTAGGCTTTGTTACTGCGATCTTGCGCCACTCTAGGTCACAGCACTGTTAATTTTTGACCCAACAGTGAAATGGTGGCAGACACCCGTCCAACTAGAAAAATTCTTTTCTGCCTGAACAGGATTCGAACCCAGACCTCCCGGTCACGAGTCCGATGCTCTCCCGCTGAGCTATCCACACTCAATATAATCAGATATTAGATATTAGTCACTAACAAGTGTTAGTGACTACAAGTCACTACCAAGCAATAAAATATCTAGCTACCAAGCAATAAAATATCCACCTTTCTTCGATCTCCCAGAGATTTAATTCCAAACGAATCTCAAGGTATATAGGAAATACCACGCTCGGAATGAAAATAGGTAAACAAATAGACGAGTGGCTAACAGCGTATATGAACACCAACTTGCTGTCCGTAAAGCTGATCCATACTCTGCGCTATCTACACTTTACGCAGATACGGGTCACAAAATTTACTTTGATATTTGGAAAACTATTTCAACAGAAAAAATGCTAACAAGTCGCATTATTCGTGAAGCCTTAGACATTGAGGAGAGATCACACTGCCTCAATAAACGCGATGACAGCAAACGCCTGCCCGACACATGGAAACCTTTATTATGTCGTCTTCCCATAGCAACAGCCCCCTCACATAGGATTTTCCCCACTCTTGTCCGACATGTTTAATATGTCGTGTCCCCTATATAGGATAGGATCAATATAAAATTCGGTACTTTGAAGTTAAATAATGACTCGCATGTTCGTGCCAAATTTTGTAACGATCTTATAATTAGAACATTCAAAAGAAATTATTTTTTGAGCAGAGCAGTATTTAGCACAACTGAAACCATAACTGCAGTCCTACGAAAGAATTAAAACTTTGCAGATAGAGATATAATAATGACGCAAAAGCTAATGCAAAATTTCGTGAGAATCTTATAATTAGAAGGTTCAAAAGAAAATATGTTGTGAGTAGAGCAGCGTTGAGCGCTCGCTACTGAAACCATAGCAACCGTACAACGATTGAGTTAAAATTTTGAATTTATATATGAAAAGTCTTCATAGGATCGTATAGCTGGAAGATTAAAGAGATATATTTTGTGTCCAGAGCATTCAGATGTTAAAAATAAACGAAGGTTAATGCAAAATGTCGTGAGGATAGTAAGAACAAGTGCGCAAACGATGTTAATTTCGCTTCAGTGCTTTTCAGTATTCTTAAAGTTATATTTGATAGATTCGGTCTTTACTTGGTGGAAACTCATTACATTTTACTGTCTGGACAGTACAATGTAATACCTGAAGAAGCCACATCGTGGTGAAACAATTGTTGTAGTAGTACAAACATTTTTGTGGAAATAAATTACTGTCTCATATACATTTTTTTAATTCTTAAAGTTAAATTGAAATGTTAAAATGAAGAAGGCAAATTTTTGAGGTAACATTGGTTGTTGATTTAATCAATTTCTGGAAATTTTTGGTTGATGTTTTGTTACATTAACCACAATAAATTTTTGTTGAGTGAGAACTGCTTCAATTAAATCCTTTCAAAACATCTAGATACTAAGTGTGCAATATAATTCGGTTTGTTTTGTTTGAAAAGCTGTTCAATTTCCAGTAAATTAAATTTAAAACTACTTATTTTCAACGTGCAAAATGTCCAGTTAATTTGAAACCTTAAAACATTCAATGAGAATTGCATCTATAAATCTCTTACTACTTTTGCTCAAAATATGGAAAGTCGAATGAATAGTATGTAGATTTCAATCAAAAATTTTTGGTGAAACCGAAGTTGGATTTCTAAAATTTCCTAAATTGTTGAGACTTCCATCGATATTATAGGATACTAGAAGTATATGCTACCAGTTATTAAGAAGAATATGTTTGTTGAAGATTTCTCTTACAAAAATGAGAAATATTATGAATTCAAACTTGAATTTTGTGAATGAAATCCATATTGCGAAAAACATTTGAGATATGCTTTACCTCAATTCAGTTGACTTACTGAAGTAATTCCCGTAACAGTAAAAATTTTCGTGTTGGTTAGTGTTTTTTTTTTGTTTTCTCATTAATTTTGAGTGAATCTAACGAAAACTATTATAATTTATATCCAGAACATGCACAGATGTCCTAAACATGTCAGACTTATATTTTTATCAATTTGTTTTGTGGAGGTTTTTATGATTAGGAATTTTGTATTGCTGTTGAATTTTCCATATTGCATTGAATGGAAACCATGTTTCTCAAACATTATTCATTATTATCAATATAAAAAATAATTTTATTAGGGAAATAAGTGTTAGAGCATTGGGCTGGTGACCGGAAGGTCCGGGTTCGAATCCTGTTCAAGTAGAAAAGGAATTTTATAGGACGGGTGTCTTACGTTGGACGGATGTCTGCAACCATTTCACTGTTGGGTCAAAAATCAACGGTGCTGTGACTTAAAGCGGCTCAAGATAGCAGTAACAAAGCCTACCCAGAACAAACTGAACTCCTAACTCGCACACGCTGAAAAAGCTTCTGAGGAATCTTTACAGAAGATCTAGGAGTATCAGGATAATAATAATTAAAAAAAAAATAATAAATAAGTTCGTGCGGCTTTCTGTAAAAAATTGGCTAAACATTGCAATTTATTATTGTCTGTCGTTAGCCACTACTTTTCACCTTCTTTCTGGTAACTGACGCATCCCACCACTTAAAAAGGGTGGCTTTGTGACCGCTATCCATTATACATAGATCAGATTATTTTCTGACTTCATCGTTCGATTTATTTTTGATGATTGTTTAATTCTGCGCTAGTTAATTATAATGAAACTCACACGTGTCAGTTTTAACACTGACAAAATACAATCGTAATTGGAGAAGTACTGGTCAGCCAGGCTATGTTGCATCCATTGGAGAAGAAATGGGAAGGAGCATTGTCTGGGCTGTAAGGTGGGTGGCATATGACTTCCCATTTTAGCATGAAGTCATGTATTGTCTTAGCTTGTTAGTGTCTGTTTTTATTTTATTTCGTATAATCCTGATACCCCTAAATCTTCTGTGAAAATCCCTCAGAAGCTTTTTCAGATTTTGTGAGTAAGGAGTTCAGTTGTGTTCTGGGTAGGCTTTGTTATTATCATCCTGATACTCCGATATCTTCTGTGAAGATCCCTCAAAAGTTTTTTCAGCTTGTACTAGTCCAGTTGTGTTCTGGGTAGGCTTTAGGTCACAGCACTGTTAATTTTCGACCCAACAGTGAAATTGTAGCTGACACTCGTCCAACTAGAAAATTTCTTTTCTGCCTGAACAGGATGCGAACCGACGACCTTCCGATTACGAGCCTTGAGCCTGTTGGTATATTACGGCTGCTTTTCTCGCAATGCTCAGCTTAAATGCGTCAAATGTCGCCAGTAGACTTCCCCTGTGATCCCCGTTCATAATACGCCACACCTAGCTGGTCCCATAAAATACATGGCGTGATCTTGTCGCCATGAAGATTAGGCTTGACAGTTGATGATGAGACATCCATACGTTGCCCGACGTTTTGAATTATCTTAATGGACCCACACTTTTCATCGTCAATCATAATTCGATGCAAAAATCCCCTTTGTTTTTGTCGCTGGGCAGTTGTTCATTCGTGAAAAAACAGCGTTCGAAGTCTATTGGCTTCATTTCATACGAAACCCAATTTCCTAACTTTCGAATCATTTTCATTGCTTTTAAACGATTGCAAATGGCTAGTTCTGTGACTCAGAGTATTTTTGGGAGTTTTTCTTGCTTTTTGATGGATCTTCATCGAGCCTTGCCTCTAATTCTTCATCCTTAAACATTGTTGGCGCTCCAGGTCGTTCAGCGTCTTCCAAATCAAAATTGCCATATTTAAATTAGGTAAACCACTTCTAACACATTCGTTCAACTTGAGTATGGTCACCATAAACATCCACTAAAATACGATGACTTTCGGCAGCCTTCTTTTTCATATTGAAGTAGAACTCCATGCAAAATGACATTATTCGATACAAAAGTTTATATTTTCAAAGCACACAGAAACATTGTTATTATAATTATTATTATCCTGATACTCCTAGATCTTCTGTGAAGATCCCTCAGAAGCTTCAGCTTGTGCGAGTTAGGAGTTCAGTTGTGTTCTGTGTAGGCTTTGTTACTGCGATCTTGCGCCACTTTAGGTCACAGAACTGTTAATTTTTGACCCAACAGTGAAATGGTGGCAGACACCCGTCCAACTAGAAAATTTCTTTTCTACCTAACAGGATTCGAACCCGGACCTCCCGGTCACGAGTCCGATGCTCTCCCCCTGAGCTATCCACACTCATTGTTGTTTACACTTCAGCAAAATGACAGATACTGAAAAGAAAGCCCTATAGTGACACTTCAGAATGAAGATGTTACCAGGTGAAACAATGGAATAATAAACTAGTAGTGACATCTGTGATCTGAATGTAAAGTTTAAATTTTAGACCCCTATTAAGTATATATTCATTTATTCTGTTATATTTTGAAAATTACAAAATCTTCTAATTAGTTGATTATTTTTGTACATTCTTTAAGTGAACATTTTCTATGAAATAAGCAATCCAGATGAAAGTACCAAATACAAAGGAATCATTCTACTGGGCAAAAATTATTACACATATACAAAGGCCATCATGATGAAATACGTGAGGAGTAATGAATCTAGAGTATTATCGCAATTATTCGGAATCGAAATGCAAACAGTGGAGAGTAAAACTTGCTTGCCGCGTTTCCGCATGAAAGTGTTCTAATGATCAACAGCACCATATTTTTTGCCGCTTTCCGACGTCTAACGAATGCCACCTTAAGTGCAGTTTCAACATGAATATTGAAACGAGGAGAAAAGGGACAACGTAAGGAGTTATTATTATTTTCATTTACGATTCTTGAGGATGTTGCCTACCAAACATTCAAAGGTTTCTCCAAATAAAATTGACCTATCTCAGCGTGTTTCCGGAGAACACATACTAACGGAAATATCCACCTAGACTATTTTATGTGGCGCAGTCGCTACAATATAATACTAGAATTAGAATTGAATCTGTAATTACATTAAGCATTTTTGTCCGTAAATCGATTGGAAATGATGAAAAAAGAGTAAGAGAATACAAAATATGATTTTTGAAATGTTTTCTGTCTATCAGTCTGTTCATTTGTTACTGCAAATTTCCGAAACTTCTTTGATTTTTATCCGGTTTTCATAGACAGATAACGAGACGCCTAGATCAAAATTAGGTTTTTGTTTCAGCGAAATAGGATGACGTTTAATAATCATGGAAACAATTCAGGTATTAATACGGTAGACAAATACACTTGACTTAAGTTTCACAAAAATTTAATTTATTTTTTTTGATATATATGTTTCGAGTTTAGAGAATGGGTTGAAACCCGAAACATATCAGCAACATAAATAATATTTTTGTGAGACTTATGCCAAGTTTAGGTATTTATCCACATTATTAATATCCAAAATGTTTCATCAGGTATTTACGAGAAATTAATATATTTATTCACAGAGTATTAACTTTCCTATCCGCAATGCATATAATGAAATATAACAATTGATATATTTCCATTGAATAGATTCAAAGAAAATTGATTAGAAATTATGAAATAAGAGTATTGGAACACTTTTCTTATTTATGAAATATTTCTACCTATTTGTTTATCGCCAGTATCTCAAACTTCATTACCCATGATCCTCAAGTACGAGGGGTGTTCAATGTATTCTCGGTATAATGGTGATTTGCTAATAATGTGAGTAATCTAATTATCTCATTTACCAACTAAACTATCTGAGGGTATCAGTGTAAATTTTCACTCATTTACGATCATTAGTTTTCTAGGTATCCTGAGTGAAAGATGACCAGAACGACTGACGCCCCAATGATGAAGAAAATCAAGCATCGCGTCGTTATAAAGTTCCTCACTAAGCAGGGAAAAAGTCATAAAATAATTCAGGAAGCGATCGTTGCTATTTACCCAGACTGTACCCCGTCGTTATCCATCGTTAAAAAGTAATCAGGTGAACTCAAAAGAGGCAGAAAGAGCATTGAAGACGATTCTCGCTCAGGCGAGCCCGTTAACGGCACCACTGAAGAAAATGTGAAACAAGTGAAAAAGCTGGTACTTGGAGGTGCCAGAATAAAAATGAGATGTTAGCAGAGATGGCAAACCTATCTGAGGGTGGCGAACATGCTATCCTTCATGACCATCTTAACCTCTCAAAGATCAATACAAGATGGGTACTGAGAAGGCTCGCCGCATCTCAGAAGCAATTGCGAGTCGAGTTCTGTAAGGAGTTTTTAGAGCTCTGTCGGGAATACCCATCGAATATTTTCAACCAGCTGGTTAATGAGGATGAGACGTAGGTTTACCCCCTGAGAGTAAACAAGCGTCCATGTAGTGAATTGAAAAGGGTGCACGGCCCCCAAAGAACCTATCCGCTGGAAAAATAATGACTACGTTCTTTTGCGATTATAAAGGTATTTTATTGTTAGAATATACTAAAAAGGGTGAAAGCATCATACGCAACCACTCAATTTAAGAGAAACAATCGAAGGAAAAAAGCGAGGAAAACTCGCAGTAGGTGTGTTGCTGCTCCACGGCAACGAGCCGGTTCACAAGACCCGCGTGGCGAAGGGTGCTGTGCGGGAATTTTGCTTCGAAGAAATTATTCATTCTTCGTAAAGTCCAGACTTGGCCCCCAGTGACTACTACCTATTCCAAATGTGAAAAAATATCTTCGTGGAAAGGGATTTTCTGACAAGGAAGAACTGAAGGTAGCAATTAATACCTATTTTGAGGAGAAGCCGTAATAATAATGAGTTTTCCCTCATGCCTAAAACGAGATTACACTGAACGTCCATTGTATGTTAGGTAAACCTTGGATCAATATTAAGTCATTTTCTTCTTCTTCATCAGGTTCCACTCCTGAGGAGATTGGAAACCATACTGGCAATCTTAATTTTGTTCGCAGTTTTTCGAAAAAATTCTTCAGAACCACTAGCATATGTTTCTTAAACATGACATTCTACATCGTCCGACACTCACAAGATGTCCAAAGTATTCAAGTTAATGGTAGTTAATGGTAGTCATAATCTCACGATTTTTATTCAGTATTTAGTCATAGATTCATCGAAATCGGATGATGTGAAAAAAGATATAGTCATTCAAACATAACAAGAGAAATAATTCGATATAATTGTCACATAATAAATAATTTCATTTCTAAATTTCCATCAATTTTAACTAGTCATACCAAAATTGAACACTAGTTCAAGTTACTCTTCGTAGAGTCTCATTTTTCGCGTGCTTCTTCCACGGAAAAGCATGCTATCAGTTCGCCCAAATGCCACTTATTTTCAAATTTTGAGCCGAAAAGGATCTTGAACGACTAGATTGGCTCAATGATGAAAAATCCAAGGGCAAAAATAATTCTATCGAGTCGACCAGTCCGTCCATGAGCCCGCTTACTTTCGAAGAGGAAGAGCTAGTCTTGAAGCTTTCAATGAAATTTGGGGAACTAAATATCTCGGCTAATTTTGTTGATGGACAAAATCGGTTACATATTTTCACAGTATTCACGTTTGAATTTTGTTCATATTTTTCCCAACATTTTCTAAACTATAGACTGGTTCGATCTTGAGTTCGGCAGTTCGGAGTAAAATAATAAGTTACATTTTTACGCGAAATTTTTAAAGAATCGTTGGATTAAAGTTTAAAAAAATTGTCAGCTTATTAGAGTTGAGCACTTCCTGAAACATTATAACTTTCGAATGGAATTAGATAAAGACTTCAAACTTTCGGGTTGGATTCAGGGCTTGAATATCCCGATTGACTTCGTTATTCAGCGGAATCAGTTCAATTGCTTCGCAGTTATTCACATTTGAACTATTTTTCTGTTTTCTCAATGGTTATCAAACAACCAATCTGATCCATCTGGTATTTAGAAATGAAATGGACGCGTCCTTTGTTCGTTCAAATTTCCAGGTGGATCCTGTAATCAGAAGATTCAAAACAAACAAAATATTTTATGAGTGGAGCAGTGTTGATCGCTACCGAAACCATAGCAACAATCCTACAATCGAGATTACATTAAGTATTCAGATGTAAATTAATGACGCAAATGCTACTGCTATATTTGGAAAGATCGCATAATTAGAAGATTAAAAACTAATTATATTCTGATCACAGTGATAAGTGCCACCGATTGGGTTCAAATTAAGTATTCATATGTAAAATAACGACAGGAAGGCTAGTGCCACATTTCGAGAGGATCGTGGGTGATATGATCAAGCGCGTAAAAGCCATGTCAGTGCTTTTCATCATTTTACAATAAATTCCACGTGAATGAAGTGACGGACTTCAGCTAATTTGCTTAAAGTTTCTGTTGTACTGAATAATTGAAGAACACAATATTTATTGTCACAACTTCAAACCAATAGGTGAATAGCATAAGTGTAACTACTCTGGTCCATTTTTTGCTAGTAACATAGGTTTCCAAAGTGTATCTCACTTTGCACAATCTATTATTTCATCATCCATCACGTTGAGGTCCAATTCTTGATTCTGTTTCTTCCTACTACTATTATTTATTCAGCCTGCGGCAATTCATCCCTGTTCATCACAGTTAGCTGTGTTAATTTAAATTTTCCTACACATAAGACATAATATAAGACATAAATTTTCCTACACATCTATTTCTCAAAAATTTCAAAAATTTTTCACTTCGGAGATATCAACATTGGTGGATGTATGCTTTTCAATACATGTTCTAGAGTATTCAGTTCAGATGTGCCATGTTGATATGGCTTGTTTAAGCGTGTTTGCTATTTGATTTTTGTATTTTGATTTTCGCAAGTAATACATTAGAATGTGTGCCTTCAAATATTCCAAATACACTCCGAAGAGCCTTTTTGCACATTCTGCAGACGTTATTATTTGTGATAATACTATATTTTTTAAACGGGTTTTTGGTACAATTTCTTTGTTGGTTGGGAAAGTAACAGTGCTTTATGGATGCAGTAACAAAGCCTAACTAGAACACAACTAAACTTCTTAATCACACTAGGTGAAAAGCTTCACATATGATCTACGAGTATCTGGATAATATAATGATATTCGTTTTTGCTGGAGTAATAATATTGAACCAAAATCCATTATTTTTACCCTGATTACATTTGCTGAAATTTTCATGCCTCCAATAAATTTTAGAATGTATTTATTAACGAATTCACTGACAGTTGAATAAATTTCAATTGCGCTGGATTCCATGAATCAATTTAAGCATTATATTATCATACGATCTCACTTACGTTTCAAGTTAAGGTTTTTTCGTGCAAACGAATGTGTTTGCGCACATTGATTTTGGTTTTATAGAAAAATTTCTCAATCTTTACCATAGTAAAAATTGAGAAATCTTTACCAAAGTAAAGATTGAGAAATTTTTCTCGTAAAAATTGAGAAATCTTTACCATAGTAAAGATTGAGAAATTTTTCTATAAAACCAAAATCGATGTTCGCAAACACATTCGTTTGCACGAAAAAACCTTAAATTGAAACGTAAGTGTGATCGTTTGATAGTATGATGCTTAAATTGATTCATGGAATCCACATATGAAAAATGATTTATCGCAGTCCTCTGAATAATTTCATTTATTAAAAAAATATTCAAAGAAATGGTTGAACTGTCAACATATCTTCGAAAATATCATCCCTTTCCAACTTGCGTCTCCATAACATACTCGATTCATCATGGAAACAATGGGATGAAATCGCGTACCTTGGAGAGAATTCTCTGAATGTCAGGCAACTTTTGGACTTGGTTGCATCTGAACCTTCCTGTTAAGTTAATTAATTTATGAATCGAGTTTGAAAGTACCAAACTATTAAAATAGAAAGGCTTTTTACTTGATAGAAGAAATATAACAAAATTTGAATATCAAAACAAATTGAAATATGTTTATCTTCTACAATTTTAATTTCAAAAGAATTTTTTCAATGATTCGTTTTATATAATTTGAAACTTAATTGAGTCCAAAAACTTCGAGACTAGAAAAAACAATGATTTTGTAATTTTCCTGAAATATATATAAATCGAAAAGAGAGTTTATACAACCAAAATTAAGTGTAATGAATATTTTCAGTTATTTCTGTGTTTTTATTTGGTATTGAAAGCTAATTGCAATATGTTTTCACAAATCACGGCTACCAAAAAACATGTTTGTGACTGAATTACTTATGTTGTCCAAAGATGCAGTAATACTTTGAATTTGAGGTCACAAAAATAATCTACTCCATAGTAAAACAATAATTAAGAAGATTTCGTTTTAAAATAGCATTTATGATCAATGTCAAATCGGAATGTTCCTCAAGAAATATTTCTTCAGTCAATGAAATATTAGATGCTTTTGCAAGATTTAAGTTGTATTTCACTACCTGTTCCGTCTCATTGGCAAATTCATTACATTTGTTTTCAGTGTAATAATCATATCTTTTGATTTGGTTTATATACAGTTAACCAAGAATTACAGTTCGTTGTTATCATAGTGTATTTGTGTATTACGACTGTTTTAATTCCTTATTATTTTCGTAGGTTTATCTTATCATATAAACAAAGCTAGTTCTTCATCGAAATAACTACATACAAGTGCCCTTGAAGTAAAACTCATCATTAAACTACGTCAAAATACAGTCCACTTAACCTTCAATTAGTCGCGCACTTTTTTTTATGCTACTACTCGCGCGGTGTACAAAGTACACCGTTGCATATTATGGTCGTAATATATATCTATTTGTGTTTATTTCTACTAGGAGTCAGGAATTTACATATCAAAATACAATTGTAACTTATGTACATATTTATTAATGTATTAATATTGCTTATAAATAAGAAAGTAAACTAATATTCAACTTTTTGATTGTCTCGGTCTTTACTTGACGGAAATTCATATTCAATATAAGAAAAACAAATGTTAGCTTCCACTATTTTATTGATTTGCATGACAATTGTTTCGTTATACCATGACTTCATCAGGCGAGTATTTAAACTGACGTATACAATGCAAAACATGACGTTAAATACACAGCTGTGGTACAAAAAATAGAGGGGTGGAAAGAGATGGTTTACAATTAATGAAAAATATTAAGTAGGAGGGATCTGTTTAAATCTATTTGATTATTCAATAAAATTTGTCTTTTATTATATCTATTTGATCTCCAAAGTTTCTAACAGATTTAAATTCTGACTTTTGTTTTCGATATGTAATATTTCATAGATAATATTAGAATTATGGCCAGTCTCTAATAAATGGTTGGCATAAGTTGAATTCGATTTATTATTATTATAACATTTTTCATGTTCTCGTATCCTTGTTTGGAATGAACGGCCTGTCTGTCCCACATATACACCTTGGCAATCACTACATGTTAACTAGTAAACTCCTGATTTTTTGTTTTCAGCAATGATGCCTTTATTATTTTTCATTAAGCTGCCTAAAGAATTAATGGTTTTAAAAGAGATGTTTTTTTCTTATTTATTTAAATATCTAGCAATCTTTTCAGATTTTTGGCCTATGTAAGTTAATGAAATAAATTTGGTTTCGTTTGAATTATGAAATTTTGGACATACAAGTGATATTGCTTTCTTGTAATTTATTTTATGAAGTAAATTGTCTACAATTAACGGATTAAAATCATTATTGAAAGCTATTTGTTTAATGGTTTTATACTCTTTGTCAAAATTTTCTTTGGTCATGGGTATGTTAACCAATCTATAAAGCATACTTTTATAAGCTGACAATTTCTGTGAAAATGGATGGTTTGAAGTATAATGAATCGTACCATCTGTATGTGTAGGTTTTCTGTATATGAAAAAGTCGTGTCTGTTATTAATTTTGGTGATTTTTATATCTAAGAAATTGATGCTATTATTTACTTCATCTGTGTGAATTCAATTGTTGGATACAATTTATTGATAGATTCCAAAAATGAACAAAGTTGTCTATTTGTGCCATTTAATGAACAAATTATGTCATCTAGATAGCAGTACCAATAAACGAATTATTTAAAATATGGGAGTTTTTCGATATTGGTTTCTACGTGATCCATGAATATTTTTTATAACAAGTGGCTTAATGAGTTCCCCATTGTTAGACTTTCTTCGTCTAGATAAAACGTGCCGTTGCACATAAATTAATTCTGATCTTAGCAAACGTTAAAAAAACAGAAATCCTAGACGCCTTAAACGTTTGCATAGATCAAAATTACTTTATGTTCAACGCCACATTTTAGACGAAGAAAGTCTAACAATGGGGAACCCATTAAGCCCCTTGTTATCGAAAATATTCATGGATCACCTAGAAACCAATATCCAAAAACTCCCATATTTTGAAGATTTCGTTTATTGGTACCGCTATGTAGATGACATAATTTGTTTATTTAATGGCACAAATAGACAACTTTGTTCATTTTTGGAATTTATCGATAAATTATATCCAACAATTGAATTCACACAGGAAGATGAAGTAAATAATAGCATCAATTTCTTAGATTTCAAAATCACCAAAATTAATAATAGACACGACTTTTCCATATACAGAAAACCTACATATACAGAAGGTACGATTCATTATACTTCAAACCATCCATTTTCACAAAAATTGTTAGCTCCTAATAGTATGTTTTATAGATTGGTTAACATGACGAAAGAAAATTTTGACAAAAAATATAAAACCATTGAACAAGTAGCTTTCAATAATGATTTTAATCCGTTAATTGTAGACAATTTACTTTATAAAATGAATTACAAGAAATCAATATCACTTGTATATCCAAAATTTCAAAACTCTCACGAAACCAAATTTATTTCAATAACTTACATAGGCCAAAAATCTGAAAGGATTGCTAGATATTCGAAGAAAAAAGAAAAATATAACATCTCTTTTAAAACCATTAATTCTTCAGGCAGCTTAGTAAAAAATAATAAAAACGTCATTCCTAAAAACCAAAAATCAGAAGTTTACAAATTAACATGTAGTGATTGCCCATGTGTATATGTGGGATAGACATTCATTCCAAACAAGGATACGAGAACATAAAAAATGTTATTAGGAGTGCAAATAAGTTTCCGCCGTTTTTTAACACAAATTAAATATTTATTATAGAGAACGGTAATATAAATTTATTTAAAATATTGCCCATCACTTGCAACCACTTTTTCCCATCTCTCAGGCAGCATTCGAATCCCATGTCTGAAGAACTCCTTGTCTTTTGAGGCTATCCACGAATCAACCCAATTTTTGGTATTCTCATAAGATGTGAACCGCTGCGCCGTCAGAGCATGTGCCATGGACCGGAACAGGTGATATTCGGACGGTGCAATGTCTGGTGAATACGGCGGGTGGGTAACACTTCCCAATCAAGTGTTTCCAAGTACTTTTTCATGGGGGCCGCAACATGTGGACGAGCATTGTCATGCAGAAGAATAACCAATGAATCATTCCTAATGATTTTAAACGATGTGAGACTGCTTGCTGAGTGACTTCTAATTTTAGAGCAAGTTCTTTTTGTGTTTGAGATGAATCTTCCTCCAATAATTCCTCCAATTATGTATCTTCGTAAATTTTTGGCCTTCCACTGCGATCTTTGTCTTCTACGTCGAAATTACCGTTTTTAAACTTTTGAAACCACTCTCGACACGTTCTCTCACTCAAAGCACCCTCACCATATGCTTATACGAGCAATTGATGCGCCTCAGCAGCAGATTTCTTTAAATTAAAGAAGTAAACTAATATTACCCGCAAATGACGCTTACTTGGCTCAAATTTCGACATTTTCAACTTATAAATATTATATTTTACCAATATGAAATCAATGAAATTAATAGGTTATGTTGTTCTTGAATGTCCAAACTATTTTTTAAGCCGGTTATCATCTGCGAAAGCTAACCGAAACTCCGTGCCGCGCCATCTACAATAAAACGGCAAAAACTTATTTGTACTCCTAATATACATTCTGTTAAGAAAGTAAGTCGATGTCAGAGTGCGTGCCGATTTTTACTATGCGTGATTACGTTGAGCAAAGAATTTGTTTAAAGTTTTGTGTTGCAGATGAATTTTCGTGTGCCGATGCATTGAAAATGTTGCAAAAGGCCTTTGGTGATAATGCTCTATCGAAAACTCGTGCATATCAGTGGTACAGAGCCTTCAAGGACGGTCGTGAAGTGGTCGCCCATCGACGGCTTCGATCGAAGATAACGTCGATAAAATTAAGGAAAGGGTGCTGGAAAACCGTCGTACCAGCTTGAGAGAGATAGCACATGATCTTAAGATATCCCACGAGTCCGCACGTAAGATTTTGATTGATATTTTTGGCATGAGAAAGGTGGCCGCACGACTCGTACCGAAAGACCTTCTTCAAAAACGTTATCGCGAACAGGTTGCTTCAGACATGCTGGATCGCTGTAATTCCGATTCTACATTCATGGAACGCATTATAACTGGTGATGAGGCCTGGGTCTACGAGTACGATATGCAAACAAGCCAGCAATCATCGGAATGGGTGGCAAAAAATGAGCCGAAACCGAAAAAACCACGCCAAAGCCGCTCGAAAATGAAGATGATGCTCATTGTTTTCTTCGATATCCGTGGCGTGGTGCACTACGAATTCATTCCAGAGGGTCAGACGGTAAACAAGGAGTATTACCTAGGCGTTATGAAACGTTTGCGTGCCAAAGCGGCCAAATTTGTGGGCGAACAACTCATGGATTTTGCATGACGATAACGCGCCTTCTCACCGAGCTACGATTGTGACTGACTTTCTCGCCAAAAACTCAACAAACGTGCTTCAGCAACCACCGTATTCGCCGGATTTGGCTCCCTGCGACTTTTCCTCTTCCCAAATCTAAAATTGCCCCTTCGTGGCACCCGTTTTGAGTCGATTGAAGCCATAAAACAAAATTCGGCGCGAGAGCTAAAGTCCGTCCCGGAAAGCGCCTATAAAAAATGTTTCGATAATTGGTGTGTGCCATTGCCATAGATGTATTGGAGCAAATGGAGCCTATTTTGAAGGCGACCCAATAAATTTTGACGATTAAATGTAAAAATGTTGTTTTAATTGAAAATTCCCGGTACTTTCTTGACAGAGTAGTATTAATAATAAACCGAATTCAACTTATACCGACCATTTGTTAGAGATTGGCCATAATTTTAATATGAACTATGAAATATTCATATCGAAAACAAAAGTCAGAAAATAAAAATGTTAGAAACTTCAGAGATCAATAGAGATAATAAAAGACAAATTTTATTGAATGGTCATATAGATTTAAACAGATACCCCTACTTAATATTTTTCATTAATTGTAAACCATCTCTTTCCACCCCTCTATTTTTGTACCAGAGCTGTGTATTTAAGGTCATGTTTTGCATTGTATACCTCAGTTTAAATACACACCTGATGAAATCATGGTATGATGACAATTGTCGTGTAAATCAATAAAATAGCGGAAGTTAACATTGTTTTTCTTATATTTAATATTCAACTGAGGAAAATTATTAAAAGAATTGAAATTCAGTTCCTCAACTATTCACTACAAAATCCGCCTTCCCCACATTTTTGGCATGTGTTCACATTGACACTGTGTTCTTTGCACACCAATTGATCGCAAGTACTACAGGTAATTGTAGTGACTATTTCTTCGTCTCTTCATCTGCGTCTGCTTCGGTTTCTTTATAACGAGATAAGAAATATCTTATTTCTATCGATAAAGTAGATATTGTGGATATTTCAGAGAGATGAGATTTCATCAATGACAGAGATAGCGTTTTCAGAAAAAAGTGTTCTTTGATTGAAGGGGGAATTCGTATGAGTTGCATTATATAAAATTTGGTTGTTGATGCCTACTATATTTAGCAACTGAAAGAATAAAGCCAAGGGCCATCTTCTGTTCTTCTTCCAACAGAATATGTATTTCACATTTTGTCGACTGTATCTACACTCCTTTTTGTAGCATGATAATCCAATATAATTACCGGTTTGTGGCATCGTCGTGCATAGTTGAAATCAAAATGACGCATTTATTTTTTTTCTGGACATGTGAGACAATCGTCACGTCCTTCTGAAGTCCGAAAATGGATGATCCAATCAATCTTTTCTTATTTAGCAAAAACTCTTGCGGCAACTCCCGTTTATTTTTCTTGACGGTTCCAAGAAATGTTATTTTGTCCTTTAGAAGTGTCTTTGCCAAAGGATAACTTGAGTACATATTATCGCAAGTTAAATTTCGGTTGCTTCCTTTCTGTTCTTCCAATAGACAATTAACAATGGCAGTTGGTGTATTTCATTGATTGTATTGGCCATGATTGTTTTCCACAGTAAACCCCTAAATTACTCACATAAAATGTCTTACCATCACAAACCACGAACACTTTCAACCTATATTTGGCAGGTTTATTTGGTATATATTGGATAAAGCTATAGATTAATTTTTCTTGCAATTATTTACGAATTTGTCCAAAATAAAGCGCAATGCAGTCAACTTATCTGTTTTTTTCCTTTCTTACCTAAATATTTTATCATCAAATCTAATGTTTGCAAGCAAAAAAGGAGCCTTTGATAGCTCATTCAAGTTTGAAATATTTCAGATCCAGTTCCTTTTTTTGTCCATAATTGCAAGAAAAGAGTGTGGGTTTGCTTAGTTGATCCAGCTAAAATCAATAAGCGTATGAAAGCTAGCATTTACGATTTTGTAACGTTCTTTGCGTCTCGAGCTCGATCAAAATTTGGCCGGATTCTTAAAATTTCCAAATTTGTGCATTGAATAATGTTGTCGATGATAACATCATCGAACATTGTCGAAAAAGCACTTATTTCGTCAGTTATGTCACGTGCGCATTGCTTTAGTCGTGATAATATTTTTATTATTATATATTTTTCATTTTTGGTTTAGTGAATTTACTCATGGGGTAGCTTTTGTACCAAACAGTGTTTTTATCTTTGTCAATATATTGATTTTCTTTTCGTGCCACTAATTCTGATAGGAGGACATCATCATCGTCTGAAGCTTGATCATTTTCCACTTCTTGTTCTTCTTCATCTTCATGTTCGCTTATTTTTGTTCGAAATTAGAAATATGTTTTTCTTCCTCTATAACTTCACTTTCATAAGATTTGACTTCCCCTCCAACTTCCTCTTCCGAGTCGGTGTCAAATATTACCCGACTCCATTCATCTTGGCTCAATATTTTCGGATTTCCTACTTCAGTTCGATCGTTCCAGCGATCAAGACCGTACTAACACCACATATGGCGGACACGATGATCAAAGCATAGATGGCGCGGCATCCCCTTAAAATACATACGGAATTGGCAGACTTTAGGTGTACTTTTTACACAAGCGCGATTAGTTAAAGGTTAAACCCTTCCAAATTATTCATCGAAATCAATAAAATTGCAATTGCAGATTATTTCAAAATACTGCGGTAAACTAACCGTTTTACGTTACACTACTTATGAAATAAGTAGGCTTTTTATAAGTAAGTGATTCAATTCTGACTCGTTTAACTCTCGCCGTTGCTGTTCGCGTAACAATCTTCATAAATATCAAATATAGGATATAGTGACGAAGATCTTTGAATCAATTAATTTTTATTATCAGTTATAATATCACAAGAGCATAGACAATATTGAATTATACACCGAGTCATAGACGTAGTTCGCGAAACATCATGAGAGCGCAGCTCGAATGGTATTTCGCGAAATACGTCGAATGAAGAGGTTTGTATAATCGAAATCTATTGTCTATGCTCGAGTTGGCATTCGTTACGATTATATAACGAATAATATTTTTAATGTTTTATTGATTAATATTAATATTGAAGGTACAATTATTATAATAAATGTTTCATGTGTTGTCGTTTTGAGAGTTTGTAGTGTTGGAACTGTTAGTGACGCTGGAGGTGGATGGATTATGCATTTTTCTCATTATTGCAAATTATTTAGTTTTTAATAAGGTTTTCAGAGATTCAGATAACGAGTGTCCTGTTATTTCAGTTTTTTCATGTAAGTTTACTCCTGAGTGCGCCAAGATACTCACAGCGGAAGAGCGATTTGAATGATTGGTTATTTTTCGTTTTTTCGTATTTATTCGATACTTTGGGCTGCTGTACGTGTTCACTTACTCAACTGATGCAGACCTACAGGGCAACTTTTGTACCATTTTCTGTTTTCTGCCAATCAATATTAGGTGTTAAAGAGTGACGATTATTTGTGATACTTTTCATCGAAACTGGAAAAAACTTCGGTTATTTCTTTACCGTTAAGAGCGGCTGAGCTTTCTTTTTTCTGGATTCTCAAAAATTATATCTTTAAATGGATTCGTTTCTCTATCGAGTTCTTCATGAAACTCTTTCTGTAAGAGTTTAGCAGAAATATTACAAATGGTTTTTATTGTACTTTCTTTATATTCCCTGCCGTCTGCACGTTTTATGTTGAATGCCCAATGTTTCAGTATATCTGTTGGTTCTTCATTCGAAATTTCAGCACAAAGTTTGTAATCCCGATGTTCACAAAACAAAAACTGTTTCCAAACATAAATATGTGTTTTTGTGGTATTTTCTGGTGTCAACTTTTCAATTTCTTGATCTATTTCAACAATAGAACTATAAGCAAAATACTGCATTTTGAGAAATTTAATGACATTTCTTTGAGCTCGACTTTTATTTTATTTGGCGAATGTCCACGAACGTTACTATGGAAATGATCACAAAATGGCAAGAGGCGAAACACCAAAACGATTATACCACGTCGTCAAGGGTATATTCACTTATCAATACGCAGTAACTACGGGAAAATCACGGATTTTATTGGTTCTTCAAAACATGAGTTATATAAATCGTGCGATAGAATTGCAGATAGAGCATGTCTAGTACTTCAGGATACATATTCATAAATTTCAAAGCCGAGCTGCAAGATCATCAGTGAACAATTATTCGATATTATGTTAAACTAGTCAGGTTTTGAGAGATCCTGAATAATATTTGCATTTTGATTTTGAGCTGTGTGAATAGTGAGTATACAGTAGTAAAAATCATTTTCTTAGCAAAATTGTGATTTAGATTTAAATGAAATGTAATCTTTGAGAGAGGTTAAAAGCACTAACGTGAATTCAGGAGATTCTGAACGTTAGTTCATATCACTCAAGATCCCCAAAAAATATTTTTTAGTTCGCGACGTTTTGTATTAGCCTTCTTGTCGTTATTTACTGAATTACTGAATTTAAATTCTCTCGTGAGACTGTCGCTATGGTCTCTTTAGCGCTCAACGCTGCTCCACTCACAAAATTTTAGTCTTTGTTTTGAATCTTCTGATACTACGATTCTCATGAAATTTTGAATAAATGGGTGCATTATTATTATCCTTTCCAGCCTCAAATTTTCGATTAATCAGATTCACCGTTTGGAATGAATCGATGAAAAAATATAGAAAATTTGAAATGTGAGTAACTCCAAAACCATTCAATTTATTTCGTTCAATTACAAACTCAACTGAGATATTCAGGTCTCAAACTTAACTCAAAAATTTCAAGTCTCCATACCTGTCTGATGGAAAGTTTCAGTGTTTAAGGTAGTGCTCAACACTGATCCGCTCATTTTTTTTTAATTCCAATCAAACTCTTAACACACAATTTCGCACTAACATGTGCATTACTGTTTTTCTTCTTGGTACTGAATTTCACATAGATGGAATCTGCAGTTTCGAAAATATTGGAAAAAATAAGAAAAGTTTTCAAAAGTGAACCGATTGTGCCCATTAAAAAACTGAGCCAATCTAATAAAACCCCAAACCCGGAAATTTCAAGTTTTTTTAGTAAAGGAATTAGTTTCTTCATCAGAGAATCCAACCTAGACGTTTAAAACCATTATTTGCTAAAAATGGCAGTTATTCAAATATTTTAATATTAGCCTCCTACATATTTAATTTCAAAAAATTATATTCAGTAATTATTACTTCAAGAATTAAATTGAATCAATGTAATATAAGTGCCACTTATATCAAACGACATATAAAATAAATATTCATTATAAGACATCCAAATGATATAACAAAATCCAATAAATAAAAATTGTTAACCAAAATCCTATAAATTAAATATTTTGAGTAGACAAAATTTTGTTTCTGCTGATCAATCTTATTTTGTCTTATCTTATCAACTAATATCTCTCAGAGATGTTTAACATAATCTTAAGAATTTCATCATAAAACTATCTTACTTAGAATATTCAATATTATTGGTTATCTAACTAAGTTACTTTCTATAAAATCTCAAGATATGTAAAAACATTACTGAAAGTTTTAAGAGAGACTTCGCTTCGTCAGTACTCACATAATTTATATTCAATAAAATATAAATTAATCAATCAACAACAAATATTTACTCACCCTTCAACTCTTTAGAAAACTTCTGGTAAATGAAAACTGAAAAATTTAAATGGAGTGAAATGTTAACTACAAATGAATAATTCTGTGGTTTACCCTTGATCTAAAAGATTGAAAGACAATTTAACGGCCTCTGTATTACCCCCATGACGCCTATCTGTTCTACAGTTGCTGGTGACTTTCGCATATCCCTCAGTATACTAGCTTTCCAATTGTCCTTCAGTTTGCCTATGTTCAGTAATTGAAAGAAAATCCACATTATTGCCTTCGATAATATAAACTCCCTAACAACAACTTTCTCTGGCCAAAACGCTTCTTTACATATAGACATAAAATCTTGTTCCCTGGTAACACCAATGGTGAAAGCAAAATTTTTACCTTTTGTGTCAAGTTTTCTAACTTGTTCATCGTTAATTTCTTTAGTTTGTTTTACCTATGTTTCAACTTCTTTCTCTGTCGTGTTATTTCCTTCATTTTTTCCCAAATATATCCATTTCTTTTTCTTAACTCCTTGCAGTAATGTCTCACCAAACTTGGTTCCAGTACAAATAACTTTATTGAACTCTTTACCTTTTTTCTTGGTAAAAGTTTGCCACTCCTTTTTCTTTTGTCCTTTTGTATTTTCAGGGAATTCATTTTTAGTATTTGTGGGTCTTGCAACCTCATTACATTTTCTCTGAGGCTGTTCCGAATTAAGAGCAACATCTTGACTGTCAACTCGTGACATATGTTTCTGTCCATTCTGTTCTTTTGGTATATTCTGTTGTTTAGGTTGATTCTGCGGATTCTTTGGACATAGTAAATTCCAATTTACTGTGTTGAGAGTTGGTACACTGTAATTATTTGTAGTTTTTTTAGACTGTTTAGTTTTTTCAAATCCCTTGATATTTTCAAGCAGAAGTTCATTATTTAACATCAAAACTTCATTTTTACTCCTAGATTCTAACAACAAATCTTCTAGAAATTTGACCTTGAGTTTGAGCATTTTCATTTCGCATTGAGGATTTTCTTCTTCCTGTATAACATGAACTTCACCATCATTCGTTTCATGAACAATCAAAAGTGCTACCAGCAGCAGATGCTGCTGGTTTCGAATAATTCAATTAATAATAATAATTTATTCGCAAATGGATAGACACACTTCACAATATATATAAACAATAAAATAATTATAAAGAAATCATTACCAATACAAAACCACAAAGTCTAGCGACTGTCTGTGGTGAAAATGAAAACTTGAAGTCAAAATAATACCAAAATACGAGGGTTCCCCCGAAAAGGAAACATTGACAAACTGAAACAGCCACAATATCTCTGAAAAAAATAAATAATCTTACAAGCTATCATGGATTAATCAGTGAGAGGTAAAAGGATCTTTCATTTTGCAGTAACCACTTTTTAAGGACCTTTTGAAAGCATATTTTGATCTCGTCTCTCGCAAGTAGTCAGGCAGAATATTATGTATTCTTGGGGCTATATAGGCGAATGAACGCTGTCCAATAGATTTGTTCGCTCTTGGAGCGAAAGCTGGACACTTTGAAATTCCGCGCGTATTTTATGGACGTTCTAGCTTATTCAGGTAAGAGCCATCTTTATTTACAAATATCATCATCGCTCTCACGAACATCTGACGTATATCCAAAATATTCATTTCACGATACAATCGTTCAGAGTCATATGTGAGTGGCCTGAACGAATTTTTTTTTAATAATTCCTTCTATATTACCATCAAGGACTCGAGTAATGTTCTTCTTACCCTACCCCATCCAATAATTCCATAACTCAAAAGCGACTCCGCCAAAGCACAATAGACAACCTTCAGTTCTGATAGCGGCAGCACATAGCGAATCTGATAGAACCTGAACAACAGAGAACGAATCTTTTTCTTGAGGTTTGCAACATGCATATCCCATCTCAAATATGAATCGATTCGAATTGCTAAATAACGAACGTTGTCCGCAAAACCGACACTCTTTCCATCGAAGCATATACGATCATACGGCGGCATAGTCGCACTATTAGACGTAAACGGCAAAACTTTCGTCTTTGCTACGTTAACAACAAGTTATCTCTAAACCAGTCATTCACCCTCTTTAAATCATGCTCCGCCTTTCGCCTAACCTCAGTCCAGGAGTTCGCATGATACAAAAAGATCGTGTCATCCGCAAACGAAAAAACTACACCAGAGGAGCTCGAGGTGAGCAAACTGTTCAAGAAAACTACGAACAACACCGACCCAAGAACTGTAACCTGTAGAATACCGCATCTTACTTCCCTGGAAGAACTTATCTTATCATTTAATCTCACCATTTGCCTACCATCAGTCAGAAAATTCCGAAATAGCTGAAGAGCAACGCCCCCGTACACCCAGGTGCTCCAGCCTTTCCAACATTAACTCATGACCAACAGTATCGAATGCCTTCTCCAAATCTACAAAAACACCCAACATATTTTCCTGTTATCCACGCACCCGTAAACTAAGTCTGTGAGGCATGCTATGGCATCCTGAGTTCCGCGATTTGCTCTGAAACCGAATTGTTTCTCCGAGATTATCTCATGTTGGTCAAGATATTCTGTCAGACGCGTTTTGAGCAAGGTTTCAAACATTTTAGTTGATATGAGGGAAATAGGTCTATAGTTGGCCATAATATCTTTGTCACCTTCTTTATGTACAGGAACAATATGAGCAGTCTTGAGCGTTTCTGGTACAAAGCCCCGACACAAAAAATGTTAAAAACATGGCACAATGGCTCTAATATATGATCTTTCATCAGTTTAACCGTTTCATTCTTAATCCCGTCAGGCCCCACCGATCTACCACACTTAAGTAAGGATATTATGTCCGAAATTTCTTCGGTACACGTTGGCTCTAGGTACATAGAATGCATTTCATGGTTGTTGTTCGTAATGTCTTTTTTCGGTATATTCCCCAATTTTGCTAGCAGACTTGAACCTACATCCGAATAATAATTATTGAAATTATCAAATTGTGCATTTGTTATTACCTCATCATCATTTTCTAACTTAATCTTCTTTATTGCGCTTTTTCCCCCTGAATACTTTCCCATGAACTCGTTGAGAACTTCCCAAATTTTTTTGGAATTTCCACCATTTTCTTCTATTTCAGTTATAAATATAAGCTTTTTGCACTTTTCAAGAGCTTTCCACCATTTTCTTCTATTTCAGTTATAAATATAAGCTTTTTGCACTTTTCAAGAGCTAGTCCTTGAATATTTTCCTGCCAGTTCCGTCATTTGTAAAGTCTGTCCCGGGTTCTGATCAACGTTACGAGACCCTGAGTTATCCACGGTATTCTCTTCCTCCGCACCTGTCATCTTACCATCGAAGTAGCCTCAATCACAATGTTTCGAATTTGATCAAAAAATATCCCCCATGCAGTTTCTGTACTATCACATGCTAGAACACAATTCCAATCCGTCTCTTTCAGACCGCTCAACAGCACTCCCCGGTTAAACTTCTCACACACGCTCCGACAAATATTATTTGATGTTAACCGTTTTTCGTTCGGTAATTTAGTCGATGCTAATGGTAGTATCTGTGATAAGTGTTTCCAGTACAATCGATTTTGTATGAGCTTCAAAGTCTGTGTTCTTCCTACGAGCGAATATATGATCAATACAGGTTTTAGAAAATTCTGTTTCTCGCGTGACTCCGTTTATAAGCGAAATGAATCCGCTTTCATAAAGGATGTTTTGGTAGCTGTCTGCCTCAGTGCTTTTCTGTAAAATGTCTATATTCATATCTCCTATTATATACGCATGCTCGCAGCAGTTGAAAGGTAGATTCTTCAAAAACTCGGGGAGTCGACAAAATCGAATGTAAATGACTTTAAATTCAGAATTATATATTCTAACTTCTACAATATATATTGAAACTATATACAAAAACTATCAAATCGATATCCTTATATATAATCAATATAAAATATTTTTCAAAGTCTCGGAAAAAACCTTTTTCATCCTGACTTGAAATGTATTAATACAAATGTATTAGTAAAAACTATATAAGTATGTATATTAACATACAAATACAAGAAAATATACCATTCCAAAATTATCTGAAATTATCAAAATAAAGGATCAAATAAAAATAATTGAACAAAAACTCGAACATTTGATAGCTATTTCGCCCTATATGGCCTCATCAGAAATGTATTGAATTCAGATTCAAATATATAACAAGATCAAAATTCAACTTACCAAAATAAGACAAAATATGGAACGAATAAACTTGAAGTAAGCTTTAAAGTATCCAAAATAAAACAGAAATGATCAACGTTTTTTAAATTATGAAATAATTTCATATAGAGTCTTTATATCCACAATATATTCCTCCATTATTTATTATTTTTGAAATTCTGGTTATTTTTCTTATCATGGAATATTATTTGGGGTAAATAAGTTTTGTTATTGTTTTTATGTGTTCCGAGTACAAATAGTTATAGGTTATACGTAACAATACGTTGATCATTTCTGTTTTATTTTGGACACTTTAAAGCTTACTTCAAGTTTATTCGTTCCATATTTTATCTTATTTTGGTAAGTTGAATTTTGATCTTGTTATATATTTGAATCTGATTTCAATACATTTCTGATGAAGCCATATAGGGCGAAATAGCTATCAAATGTTCGAGTTCTGGTTCAATTATTTTTATTTGATCCTTTATTTTGATAATTTTAGATAATTTTGGAATAGTGGATTTTCTTGTATTTGTATGTTAATATACATACTTATATAGTTTTTATTAATACATTTGTATTAATACATTTAGTCAGGATGAAAAAGGTTTTTTCCGAGAGATTGAAAAATATTTTATATTGATTATATATAAGGATATCAATTTGATAGTTTTTGCACATAGTTTCAATATATATTGTAGAAGTTAGAATATATAATTCTGAATTTAAAGTCATTTAAATTTTACTTCTATCAAGTATTGACTCACATTAAAATTGTTTTTTTAAAATCGAATGTATTTGTTGCTGGAGACTTATACACAGCAACCACACATATCTTAACAGCACCAATTTCAACAACCAAACTAAAAGCATTCGCGGGCCCTATCCTTATGTCCGAGCAAGAAAAGCAAAAGTCCCCTTTTATATAAACCGCAATCCCATCATTCTGATTCAACCTGTTTTCTGTTGTTAATAATTCATAACCGTGAATTGAAAATAATGATTTGTCTTCAAGTTTCCAGGTTTCTGTTAGAATGATGCAACTGGGCAGTGATTCGACCTGAAACAGAAGTGCCTCTAAATGAACGAAATTTCAATGTATGCTTCTAATATTTAGGTGGTATATGGAAAAATTTTGCTCTTGTCTCTGCAAATCGTTATTCAGCTCACCGACCGATCCCACTCTTATAATTTTAAAATTGCTACTTTTAAAATCATCAACAAAATGATTCATTTATCGTAAAAATTTGCTTACACTAAAGTAGTAAAAATACAATGGAACCACAAAATCAAACGAGAAAAAAAAATACAAAACTTCAAACCTAGTTCCTAACAGAGCGTGTTCTTGGTTTATTCGCCTCAATCTGAGATACCAGGTTCTTCGGAATATTCACTTTTTTTGTACTACCAGCTTATTTCGTTACCTCTGCTGATGGCTTCAAAGGTTTCGGTGCTTCAGAAATCACCGTTGGGTTAGCTGGGGCACTACCGGGTCTATAAGGTACCAATTTTCCTCCCTCCAAATCGTGTACCTCATAAGATATTCCATCAACATAAAATCTATTACCCCGGATGTAGCAATTCCGGTATTTTCTCTCCTGCCTGACCAATAGTAAGAGTTTCCTGAGTACTTTTTGCTTCCATCTTTGTCTACGGGTTAGATCATGTGAAACAGAAATCTTTGTTCCCCTCAACTTAGAACAATTTTTAAGAACCAATTTCTTTGCAAGGGTCGAGGTGAACTTAACCTTTATGGGACACTTTTCCGATCTTCCAAGAAGGTAACAATTTCTCAGATCCCTTTCACTCAGATCCACATCAAGCAACACTTTAAGCTTAGAACATATGCTTGCAGGTTTTACTTCTTCCTGTCCAAAAATCACTAAATTTCTTTAATTTGCTCTCTCCTTAGATATTCCAGTTCGTCCCTCAGACTTTCATTCTCCTTCTTCAACTCAGTCACTCTATTCTTAACTTCTTCAATCTTTAAAGATAGACGTGCCTCACTTGCTTCAATAAAGTTCTTTATTTCTACCTTAGTTTTCGTTATTTTATCAAGGATTGCTTGGCTAGATAATTTCGGATCTTTCGAGTCACTCCAATAATGTGTGGTCCCCCTTAGATAGTATTGGAATATTGGTGCAATCCGGAGATTCCACTCTTCCGGTTTTTCAGCAGTTTATGTTTATCAACTTATTGATAAATGCCCTGTTATAATATATAACAGGTGTAACTGCTGTGTTAATCTCGAAATCGGAATGATACCACTCTAATGAAATGCTCCCAGATTCCAAAATAATTAATTAGGGATTAACTACCTCTCAATAATCGACAATGGCGAGAAGTTCAATATAATAAACTAATACTCCTATGATACAATTCAGCATGATTCATACGAATTTAGAGATTAAAAAATATTCGCTCTCTATTTAAAAAAGAATAGAAATTCTGGACGAACAGCGAGAATTTTCAACGATCCAAATAGCAAGAATATCATTCGTTTGGTTATTATTGATTCAAATTATAAAATCATGAGCACTAGTTGCATTGCTAATAAAACACGTGAAAAGCTTCACAGTGTTACTGAGAAAACCCTGCGGCAGTGCAGTTCTCGGACACAATGGAGGCTCCTTCATCAAATACCAAAGAGTTAGATGAAACTTCAGAAACTGTGCGAACACGTATACGAAGGATCCTGAAGAAATTTATCATTTGCATTTCAATAAGATTCACCTTTACCAAGAACTCAATGAAAACGATCTTGGATGGGTGATTACTTGTGAACAGATAAGTGAAGAGATTCTGAATGATTCTAATTTCTTATATTAGAAATGTGTATGATAATAGCTTATACTCCTAATTGAATATATACAGTGAAGATGAGCCGAATAGGTATTTTCAAAAATATTTGTTTTACTCAAAATCTGAATCACGGCGTGACAGTGGCTGACTTGAGCATGAGGTAAGCTATCTGAAAATCGAAACATAGGATAAAACCGAATATACTACTCTGTCAAGAAAGTACCGGGAATTTTCAATTAAAACAACATTTTTACATTTAATCGTCAAAATTTATTGGGTCGCCTTCAAAATAGGCTCCATTTGCTCCAATACATCTATGCCAACGGCACTTCCAATTATCGAAACATTTTTTATAGGCGCTTTCCGGGATGGACTTTAGCTCTCGCGCCGAATTTTGTTTTATGGCTTCAATCGACTCAAAACGGAAGCCACGAAGGGGCAATTTTGGTTTTGGGAAAAGGAAAAAGTCGCAGGGAGCCAAATCCGGCGAATACGGTGGTTGCTGAAGCACGTTTGTTGAGTTTTTGGCGAGAAAGTCAGTCACAATCGTAGCTCGGTGAGAAGGCGCGTTATCGTCATGCAAAATCCATGAGTTGTTCGCCCACAAATTTGGCCGCTTCTTACGGATACGCTCACGCAAACGTTTCATAACGCCTAGGTAATACTCCTTGTTTACCGTCTGACCCTCTGGAACGAATTCGTAGTGCACCACATCACGGATATCGAAGAAAACAATGAGCATCACCTTCATTTTCGAGCGGCTTTGGCGTGGTTTTTTCGGTTTCGGCTCATTTTTTGCCACCCATTCCGATGATTGCTGGATTGTTTGCATATCGTACTCGTAGACCCAGGTCTCATGACCAGTTATAATGCGTTCCATGAATGTAGAATCGGAATTACAGCGATCCAGCATGTCTGAAGCAACCTGTTCGCGATGACGTTTTTGAAGAAAATTCAGGTCTTTCGGTACGAGTCGTGCGGCCACCTTTCTCATGCCCAAATATCAATCAAAATCGTACGTGCGGACTCGTGGGATATCTTAAGATCATGTGCTATCTCTCTCAAGCTGGTACGACGGTTTTCCAGCACCCTTTCCTTAATTTTTTCGACGTTATCTTCGATCGAAGCCGTCGATGGGCGACCACTTCACGACCGTCCTTGAAGGCTCTGTACCACTGATATGCACGAGTTTTCGATAGAGCATTATCACCAAAGGCCTTTTGCAACATTTTCAATGCAACGGCACACGAAAATTCATTTGCAACACAAAACTTTAAACAAATTCTTTGCTCAACCTAATCACCCATAGTAAAAATCGGCACGCACTCTGAGATCGACTGACTTAATCAGCTGTTGCAAACACACTAGTTGACAGATCCCGCTCAAGCTTGGCATAGTAATTAAGGACAGTGGTACCAACCTAGGAAAAAAAATTTTCACCTGCCTCATTGCCCCGCCAGATTTAAAACGATTATTCCCGGTACTTTCTTGACAGAATGTATATTTGAGCTAATTATCAGTACCACTTTCCGATAGAATCTGACCTGAAGATGAATAAAGTTTTCTGCCTTCGTTACGTTACAAACAATCGGGAATAATGCTCTTTCTGTATGCTAATTTTTCATGAATGGCAAGGTCAACGGTTATAAGTGTGGATTGTGAAGTGTGAAATATTTTTGGAGAGAACAACATACATAGTATCCAGAATAGTTTGATCTCTTGCGTGCAGTTTAAGGCAATATCATCGTATGTCTACTTCTGTTCTCTGACAGGCGAATCTTATTTCAATATACCGCATAACACTTCTACTTACACATTGTAGATATTCTAGAAAATTTTGCTCGGCTAGAAAAAGGTATTTTCCTAAAATATGTTGCCCCGCTACACTAAGCAGCCCCACTACGTGACTTACTGAATCATCATTTTCCGGAGAACTGGATGGGAAGGAGAGGTCTTATTGCATTGCATCCAAGATCTTCTGATTCGAATCCTCTAGACATTATTTATGGGGTCATTTATGGAGTGTCCTGTTGAGACAGTACCTACTTCTTCAGAAGATCTTCACGAGAGAATAGTGTTAGCATGTTATGAAATAATACCTGAAATGATTCAAAATGTAAAATTCAATTCTAAGCAAAGACACTATTATTGTTTGGAAACAAACGGTAGGCTATATAAACATCTTAAAATATTAATCGCTTAATGTACTTCACCCATCAGTTCCAACGAGTTAATTATTTTTTTATATTGATAATTAACTGAGATTGAATATTCATCAGTTTGCTAGACTTATTCCTCAATCAATGAAAGCCTTCATACAGATGAAAATTTTTGATAAATTTCATAAGTCACCCTGTATCTCATAAACGAATGGACTCATTACATGTTTCGAATACTAAGTTCAGACTGCCAACATAATTTTGTATTTGAACTGAAAGCATAAAACATCCCCTATAAATGTAGTGCAAATGATTATATCACCAGTACAGATACTCATCTTATTTTTATTATTATCAAGTAAAATATTGTATGAAAACTGCTTATTTCAAATCAAGTTACCAAAAATGGAATGGCATTAATCCCATTATTCTGGTTAATAATGATAAATCTGAATATGGCTGGTTTTTCGATTTTCACGCTCAAACAAGTCAACAGACAGCCCCCCTTAACATTTCTTAGATGATTAGCTAGCTGTGCTACCCGAAAGATATAAAATGCTACAAAAAATCATTTTCAACAGCAAATTATAGTGTATTGAATATCAAACAGAATAATTCTGTGAAACCTCTACAGAATTTAATCTTAAAGAAAAATTCGTGAAACATACTGCTTCTTTTCGAGTAGCCCTATAAAATTCATAAACTCCACACAACATTCAAAAATACAAAGGGATCTTTAGAAAAAATAGAATATTTACAGAAATACCTAGCAAATTTTCGACCATACAGCTGTTTCAAAAGAACCTACCCTTTAGAATTTATATTCCAGAAAATGCATTTATTGGAATAGAATTTGTTATCCAAAAGGATCATTTGAAAACAGCTGAATCGCTTAGGTTTGCTGGTAGTTTCAGACAATATCCAATTTTTTGCATACCTACCCTTGTCATTTTGACTGTTGTTTAGGATCTTGCATAAATAAAAACAGTGTTTCTGAGGTAATTTGATTTAATTTTCAAAGATTTTTACGAAGTTTTGGGGATGAAATTTCAGAGGTTTCACAGAATTATTCCGTTTAATATTTAAAATTTTAAAAAGGAATCTTATCTCTTCATTTGTAATATAAGAAAAGCAAATGTTAACTTCTGATATTTTATTGATTTACACGACAATTGTTTCGTCATACCATGACTCCATCAGGTGAGTATTTGTACCTGAATAGTAGAAGCTGACGATGATTTTGAAAAGAATTAGAAATAAATTCCGGACATTAACGATGAATACTTCTCAGAGTTGTAGAGGCAAATATAATATTAATAATATTCATTAAAACCATTTGAACATAAATTCTTGAATATAATAATAATTACTATTTTTATTAAAACTGTATAAATATAAATTCCCAAATATTTTGCTTATATATATTTGCTTATAGTGGCATATATATATATATATATATATATATATGCCACTATAAGCAATATATATATATATATATATATAGATATATATATATATATATATATATATATATATATATATATTTATATATATATATCTATATATTATATATATATATATATATATATATATTATATATATATATATATATGTATAGATATAGATATATATATATATATATATATATATATATATAAATATATATATCTATATATTTATATATATATATATATATATATATATATATATATATGCGAACGCAGAATGTATGTTTGTGTGGATAACGAAGAGACAAGATCTCTCTCGTGTCTCTTATCTCTCTCTGATACGGACCTACAAGTAATTTTGTAAATATGACCTGTGACTATGTTTTAAAAAGTGTTTTGTTAAATCCTACCCAAATCCGAAATAATGTCCAGTACCGGTATACCCGAGTACCAAGTGTTAAATAAACTAGCAATTGGTGACCCTGACACGTCTTCAACTTAAACATGCTTATAAACCCAAAAACCAGTGCACTAACATGGCTCAAGCTTCATCCCAAACTCTACAAAAAGAAATGAATAATCAGCAAGGTACAAGTAATCAAATGTTTCAGAAGTGAATAAAATATCAGTGAAGATCACACCATATTAGCCAGAAAAATCTGAACGTTGGTTTTATCAAATAGACGTGCTCAATTTCAGATTAATGGCATCAAGAAGGATGCGACAAAATTCGAATATTGGATATCCCAGCTAGAACCGTCCCTAATTGATAACATTTTGGATAAAACTACAGGTACAGATGATGAAAAGTATCAACTTGCCGAAGAAAGGCTCACAAGCTTATTCACAGAAAGCGGAGAAAAAAGGATAAAGAGATTATTAACAGGACATAGCCTGGGTGACTTGAAGACAAACCAACTATTAAGGAAATTCAAAGCTGTAGCAGGTACGGACATATCAGAGAGGGTAATTAAAACTGTGTGGCTAGAAAATCTCATTAACTCATTATTAAAAATGTAGTCATCACTAGTGAAGAAAATGTTGAGCGGTTGGCAAATATGGGTGATAAAATATACGAAATGAACCATCCAAATGAATTATATGCTATCGACCATTCTACTCCAACTAAAAATACTCCCAATGAACTCGATCAATTGAGATCAGAAAGTTGCTGCACTAAGTAAAGCAATCAAGCAGATGAATTATGGAGGAAGACCTACTAGGCGTAGTCAAACCCTTAGCAGAAGTCGAGACAGGTTGAAATCCAGGCGTATGTACAATTCAGATGGAAAATACTGCTGTTTCCACTTTCGATATGGAAAAATCAGCCACCCTGGAATATGTACTGCCCCCTGTGTTTGGAAGAATTCGGAAAACTTTAGTCAGTAGTGGAGAGTGCACCATATTCTGTTACTGACTCAGTCCCCTACTGCAACTCTATTTATGGTAGACAGGAACACGGGATTGCAATTTTAAATTAGTTATACCCAAACAAGAATTTCAATTAATGTTAGATAATGGTATTATTCAGCCATTCAAGTTTCGATGGGCTAGTCCCTTACATTTGTTCAGAAGAAAGACGGCTCCTGGCGTCCATGTGAAGACTATAGGCGATTGAATGAAAGAACTCTTCCTGACCAATCATCCTAGGATTTCTAGGATCGAAGATTTTAATCACATATTAGGTAAAAAACAATATTTTTCAAAAATTGACTTTCATAAAGAATATTTCCATAAAATAGAAAGGCCTTTTACTTGATAGAAGAAATATAACAAAATTTGAATATTAAAACAAATTGAAATATGTTTATCTTCTACAATTTAAATTTCAAAAAAATTTTTATTCAAAAAACTTTTAGAAATAAATTTATGTCTAACAAGCACCGCTTAAATTTAATAGACGTATATAATCAAAACTCAATATATAATGTCAAATGGAATGAATAACCCAACAGATATACGAAAGTAATTAAAATTAATAAATAAATATTTAAAGGAGACAAAATTTTGTTTCTGGTCTTACCTTTAAGAACACCAATTGCCTTTTAAAAACATGAACACACTTAAAGGACTTCTCAAAGAATATAATTTATTTGAAATAATCAATATATTTAAATATTCGAATAAATTATTTCAAAACTCTCTAAAATAATGTGCACTATATCTTCAAAAAACAAATATAATTCTAGACAATCCCGTCTTCAGTCCTCTTTTAATATTCCAAATATCAAAATCAAAAAGATAACCTATATCACTCACGTGTTAAAAGACTTAAGCTTCGAAATACAGATCAACTATATAATTCAAAATTGATCTATGTTCTAACAAAATCAAAGAACAGTGTGAGTTATTTTAAGGTTTATTTAAATTCATTGACATTCTATAATGAGATTTATTGAAGCCAAAATATAATTATATATTATATATAAAATAAAATAGAAAGGCCTTTTACTTGATAGAAGAAATATAACAAAATCTGAATATTAAAACAAATTGAAATATGTTTATCTTCTACAATTTTAAGTTCAAAAAAAAAATTTATTCAAAAAACTTTTAGAAATAAATTTATGTCTAACAAGCACCGCTAACATTTAATAGACGTATATAATCAAAACTCAATATATAATGTCAAATGGAATAAATAACCCAACAGATATACGAAAGTAATCAAAATTAATAAATAAATATTTAAAGGAGACAAAATTTTGTTTCTGGTCTTACCTTTAAGAACACCAATTGCCTTTTAAAAACATGAACACACTCAAAGGACTTCTCAAAGAATATAATTTATTTGAGATATTTAATATATTGAAATATTCGAATAAATTATTTCAAAAATCTCTAAGAAAATGTGCATTATATCTTCAAAAAACAATTATAATTCTAGACAATCCCGTCTTCAGACCTTTTTTAATCTTCCAACTATCAAAATCAAAAACATAACCTATAACACTCACGTGTTAAAAGACTTAAGCTTTGAAATACAGATCAACTATATAATTCAAGATTGATCTATGTTTTAACAAAATCAAAGAACAGTGTGAGTTTTTTTAAGGTTTATTTAAATTCATTGACATTCTATAATGAGATTTGTTGAAGCCAAAATATAATTATATATTATATATAAAATAAAATAGAAAGGCCTTTTACTTGATAGAAGAAATATAACAAAATTTGAATATTAAAATAAATTGAAATATGTTCATCTTCTACAATTTTAATTTCAAAAAATTTCTATTCAAAAAACTTTTAGAAATAAATTTATGTCTAACAAGCACCGCTTACATTTAATAGACGTATATAATCAAAACTCAATATATAATGTCAAATGGAATAAATAACCCAACAGATATACGAAAGTAATTAAAATTAAGATTAAAAAAGTTTTTTCAATAAAAATTTTTTTGAAATTAAAATTGTAGAAGATAAACATATTTCAATTTGTTTTAATATTCAAATTTTGTTATATTTCTTCTATCAAGTAAAAGGCCTTTCTATTTTATTTTATATATAATATATAATTATATTTTGGCTTCAACAAATCTCATTATAGAATGTCAATGAATTTAAATATTAAATTTGATTATGTTAGAACATAGATCAATCTTGAATTATATAGTTGATCTGTATTTCGAAGCTTAAGTCTTTTAACACGTGAGTGATATAGGTTATGTTTTTGATTTTGATATTTGGAATATTAAAAGAGGACTGAAGACGGGATTGTCTAGAATTATATTTGCTTTTTGAAGATATAGTCCACATTTTTTTAGAGATTTTTGAAATAATTTATTCGAATATTTAAATATATTAAATATTTCAAATAAATTATATTCTTTGAGAAGTCCTTCAAGTGTGTTCATGTTTTTAAAAGGCAATTGGTGTTCTTAAAGGTAAGACCAGAAACAAAATTTTGTCTCCTTTTAATTTTTTTTTTAATTTTAATTACTTTCGTATATCTGTTGGGTTATTTATTCCATTTGACATTATATATTGAGTTTTGATTATATACCTCTATTAAATGTAAGCGGTGCTTGTTAGACATAAATTTATTTCCAAAAGTGTTTTGAATAAAAATTTTTTTGAAATTAAAATTGTAGAAGATAAACATATTTCAATTTGTTTTAATATTCAAATTTTGTTGTATTTCTTCTATCAAATAAAAGGCCTTTCTATTTTATTTTATATATAATATATAATTATATTTTGGCTTCAATAAATCTCATTATATAATGTCAATGAATTTAAATAAACCTTAAAATAACTCACACTGTTCTTTGATTTTGTTAGAACATAGATCAATCTTGAATTATATAGTTGATCTGTATTTCGAAGCTCAAGTCTTTTAACACGTGAGTGATATAGGTTATGTTTTTGATTTTGATATTTGGAATATTAAAAGAGGACTGAAGACGGAATTGTCTAGAATTATATTTGTTTGTTGAAGATATAGTGCACATTTTTTTAGTGATTTTTTTAATTATTTATTCGAATATTTGAATATATTAAATATTTCAAATAAATTATATTCTTTGAGAAGTCCTTTAAGTGTGTTCATGTTTTTAAAAGGCTTTTGGTGTTCTTAAAGGTAAGACCAGAAACAAAATTTTGTCTCCTTTAAATATTTATTTTTTTTGACTTCAAAACTAGAAGAAGATTTTGAAAAAAGCAAATCGGATCGTGCCAATGCGGAATTATTAACTATTCTGGATCCAAATCTGCCAATAGCACTATTTACTGATTCATCAGATTGCGCAGTTGGCGCAGCTTTGCAGCAGTTTGACGGATCAGAGTGGAAACCTCTTGCATTTTTCTCAAAAAAAAAAAATTGAATTCAGTTCAAAAAGTATACAGAAGGTATGACCGTGAACCTTCAGGTGTATATTTGGCAGTCAAGCAGTTCAAAGACTTGTTTCAAGGTAGAGATTTTATCGCATACACAGATTATAAACCTCTAACTTTTGCTTTCCGTCAGAAGAATGAAAACGCCAATTCTATGCAATTACGAGAGTTCTAATATATATCAGAGTTTACTACAAATATACAACACATCAGCGGCAACGAGAACATCGTTGCAGATGCGTTGTCTCGAATTGATAGCATGGAAGGTATTGATTTAAAAAAAATCGCAGATGCACCAAATGGTGACATCGAATTTTTGGAATTGGAATGAAGTGATAGTGCTTTGCAGTTCAACCAACACCAACTTGAATCTGGAATAGTTCTATAAAGTGACACCTCAACAGAACGTATTAGCCCTTACATCCAAAAAAATTCTGTAAGTCACTTTTTGACCACATTCATGGATGTGCACATCAAGAGGTGAAAGCAACAGTGCCGGATTTGTTTGGCCTGGAATGAAAGTGGACGTCAGAAATAAGATCTGATTCTGCATGAATTGCCAAAAAAATTAAATTTCCAAACATACGAAATCCGAAGTAGCAAAGTTCTCTGAACCAGATGAACGATTTTCAACAATTTATATAGATCTTGTTGGACCCTTGCCTAAATGAGTTTGAAAAACATACATTTTGACATGTATAGATCGATACACGACTTTTATTGAGGCAATTCCTTTACAGAACATATCTGCAGAAACAGTTGCTCGTGCTTTTTACCAAAATTGGATAACGAGGTTTGGAGCACCATCATGCGTTATAACCGATAGAGGAAGCCAATTTACTTACTCCCTTTTTCACCACCTTAAGTCCATTTTTGGAGTAAACTCCGCTACACAACGGCTTATCACCTGCAATGCAACGAAAAAATAGAGCGGCAGCACCGTGCAATTAAAGCAGCCATATAAGCACATAATTCCGTAAATTGGACAGACATTCTACCAACAGTGCTGTTAGGTATTCGAGCTTCTCTTAAGCAAGACTGCAACTTTACCACAGTACACATGGTCTATGAGACCTCGATTAGACTACCAGGTGCATTCTTTGAAAACTCTGTGGCCCAAACAGACTCAGAATCGGTCGTAACGGACTTGCAAACGAGAATGCAAACAATAAGACCATGTAGCATCCAGCATAAGACTAAGGCACGTATCTTTGTTCATAAAGATTTGTAAATATGCTCACATGTTTTTGTACGAATCAATAGAGTTAGAAAGCCTCTCCAACCTGTTCATTTTTAGTTATTGAACGATCTGACAAATACTTCACAGTCGTTGAAAATATTTTCAATTATCTATGCACACTTCTGCAATCACCGATCATGTTCGTCTTGGACAAGATAATGAAATTGATGAAAATGATATTTTATCAGGATTCTCCGAATACTTGTTCGTGAAGTTCCTGAAGTTTTTGCTATTTTTCTGGTAGTTTTCAAAAGTTATATCTGAGAACCGGAACTTCTGCGGTTTCGTCAGTAATACTGTCATAGTTTTCAAGTTTTTTGTTATTAAAGGGCCCAGTGTTCTTAATGGAATGCAAATTAATCACATTTTAATCACATAGTTCTTTCCATTTCGTTAGTTAATAATTCTGGCAATTAATCTAAACTATTCGTGATTTTTTAAATAACGAGACACTATTTCTGCCATCTCTGCAGTAATATGGACCATGCCTACTTAAATTTTTCGAAAATATCAAAAAATCACAACTAAACGATACCACGTACTTTCAATTTCTGATGAGTATTAAGTTAGAGTGGGGAAAACCAGTAAAACCTCAAGAACCTTTTGGACCTCATCAAGAATTCGATCATGAAGAACATCTTGCAGTTGAGAGGTTTATTCTTATAGTTAATCATTCAATCATATCTGCAGTGCTACCAAATAGTGATGAGAACATTAATTAAATATTTAATTACTGCCTTTGAGTTAATGATACACAATTTCAACATCTCAATATTTGTTCGTTCAGAAACTCGGCCACATAAGGAACTTCACCCATCACTTCCCAAAAGTCTTTCACACCGAAACGAAAGGCAACTAAAAATTTTGCGAATTTTCGCAAATTCGAACCGTCAAAACGATGTGTAACTCGATCTTTATTGTATTATTATATAATTTAATATTCTTGCGGGGGTTGCCCCAGCCCTCTTGGAGAGATGATTATACACTCACGAATTCACAATAAAAAAATGTTCTTCTCCAAATGGAAATGGATCTTTTTCAGCGTTTTCCGAAAAACTCTATACTTACGAAAATATCTGGCTGGACTATTTTATTTGAGCCATCTTGTGTAAATGATCAAAATACGAAACTTCAATATCCTTGACTGAAATGATTGATATGACTCTTACAGAAATCTGTCAAGGGCGCTATATAATTCAACTAGATTGGAAATGTCTCTAATTCTATGCAATGTAAAATCAAAATAATTTCATAGAATTGAGGTTGCATCGATGATGTGAGGAAATTTCATTTCATTTTCGGTTGCATTCAGGCAACTGATGAAGATTCACTCAACAACCAATATTCATATTGTAACAAAGGTCTTTTTACCATAATCCTGGAAAGAAGAACTACTTCTGATGAAAGAACTTTTAATTTTATGCTTTCTTTCCAAGCGATGATCAAATCATACAACACCCCCAAATGAGTATCTGAACGTGAACCCATAAACTTTTAATCTGTCATCGGCAGATGGTGCTACCAAAGAGAACAATTAATTATTTTGTTGTTGAATTCCATATGGGAGCGAAACTTTCTGAATTTCCTATAGGCGAAAAGTTTCAGTAGATTTAAAGATTTCTGATGTCTTCACGTGCACTTTTGAGATGTTTGCTTATTGATCCAGTCTTGGACGTGAAAGTTATATGTTTTTTCTAAATGATCAATGTTATTTCATAAAATAATTTTATTTATCTCTTTTTCTATTACAAATGCCTAATGCAGTTTTACTGTACTTTACGAATCAATGTGAAATTTTGACTAACCATTTCCTACAATGTTGAGTTCTATATGATTTCTGACACCCGTTTTTTGACCGAAATGTATCCCTTTAGCGATTTTACATAAAATTAATATCATTTACTCAATAAAGTATATTATTATATATTATGACGGACACTATGAAGCGGCTGACTTATTGCCTTCAGAAATTACTGAGTGACATAAAATGGGAATAATAAGTGATAGTTGGAATAATTCAATCATTCTTGATAAGTATGTATAAATGAATAATTTTTTAATTATTAATAACTTATAATAATTAATTATAAGAGTTTTGTTGGATCACCCTTGTATCCAGTTAAAAAAATCCTGTGTTGTCCGCTAACTGTTTATATCATAAATTTGTAATTCACAATTTGAATATTATTTATTTTGATTAGTTTCAATAGGGTTCAATAAGAATTTTGATAATTGAATCTTTATATATATATATATATATAAATATATATATATATATATATATATATATATATATATATATATATATATATATATCCGAGAGAAATGGTAATGAATTAAAATCAAGTTGTTCATTTGTGATTGGTAACTTCTTACTATGTGCTAAACAAATTTGCAAACTTTCTAAAAGATCCATTCTTCTGCTTTTATTGCCTTTGTGTAAAATCTCAGTTCTATTGAAATCTATGAAATGGTTGTCATTTATAAAATGTCTCGAAAACCCAGATGTTGTTTTATTATGTAATATACTTATTTTATGTTCTTCTACCCTTATGTTTATAGATCGTCCTGTCTGACCTATGTAAAATGCAGGGCATTCATTACAATATAATTTGTATATACTGTTTTTTTCACACGTTCCACGACAATCTTTGCTATTTACTATGAGTGAACATAAGTATTTTCTTATTTGTAAAAATAATATTGATATTATTATGTTTTAGTCTATTGCACATTTTGTTACTAATTTGTGGTATGAAATTCAGCTTTCTTTTTCTTTTTCCAGAAGAATAGGGCAAAGATAAGATAGAGCTTTTTTACGATTTTTTCTCAGAATTAGTTTATCGATTACGTTCATATTGTAACCACTGTTTGACGCTAATGACTTTAATTAAACTTTATAAACTTTAATTTCTTTGTTAAAGTTTTCTATTTAGAGAGGGGTTGTAAATAACCTATGTATAAAGGTGTGAAAAGGAGACATTTTTATTTTATGAGGGTGGGAACTGTTATTATGTATTGAAGAATCTGTGCTCGTGGGTTTTTTAAATATGTCAAATTATAGGGAATTAACATTTCTTGATCTGAATATCTAAAAAATTTATTGATTTTTGGGAATTTTCGATTTCAATAGTAAATTTGACAGAATTGAAGAATGAGTTTAACAAATTTAGAAACATTTCTAATTGTCTAATAGAACCTAACCAAATGCAAAATTCATCATCCACATATCTTTTCCAATAAAGAACTTTCTTTATCAAATTATCTTGTGAAGAAAAGATTTCATTTTCAAGATAGGTCATGGAAATTTTTCTCAAAAGTAGTTATGAGGGAAAACCTATAGGGTCTAATTGTTGATAAAATTTATGGTTGAATTCAAAATAATTCTGTTTAATGCATTTTTCAAGTAGAATCATTGTTTATAGTATAATTTCAGAGGTGAGTGATTGGTTGTGCTGTAATAAATTTTGAACTATATTTTTAATTTCTAAATAAGGTATGGAAGGAAATAAATTCACAACATCAAATGATACAAGTTTAGCGTTAGGGGGATTTTTTAAAGTCTTTAGTTCTTCTGTGGGGTGTATGGTATTTTTTGTTGGGCTATGTTGTACCAAATTTGGTAAAATAATGTTGAGATGTTAACAAATTTTTGACGCGGGTGCAGAATGGACCATTTAGAAAGATTGGAAATTTTTTTAGCACAAGGTAAAAAGTTACCAATCACAAATGAACAACTTCAATTTAATTTATCACCATTGCACTTACCTGTAAAAGATTAGGACCGAACTAACATCACATTTTTACACTCTACAAAATTGTACCTGTAATCTACCCTACAATGGTAGGGTCGATATAATAATTATAGATATAATAATTATAATGATAAGTAGGATTTTAAATTTTATTCTCTTCAGTTTTGAAAATGAGCTGAAAACCCGAACATATGTGTCAACAGACATCAAATAAAGAGTGAAATTTAAGCCAAATTATTGCTATTTACTTTATTGAATTAAAACAGTCAGGTAACGTATTGCTTGATATTAATTTATAACATTAATGTTCACTTTTTTTTGGGTTATGGAGCTGTATATATTGGAAGAGTAAACATATTACTTTGAAACAAAAGACGTGATCTCGGCTCTGGAAAATTTCATGCTGATTGACATTTCGTTCGTTCATAGTTTTCTCGAAAAACTGAATACCAAAGGTTACTGGCATTTGTCAAAATTATTGAAAAATTATGGTTTCAAAGACTATACAAAATTTACACTATTTCTTTGTTTGAAAATATTCTAGAAAATTGGCCTAATTTTTTATCAACTTTTGATATACTAACTGACAAAAAAACTGCAACACCCAGAAGGAGCTGTTTAAATTTAAAATTTTTTTTGATAGAACATAGATAGTATAGCATGGAGAAAATGATTAAAATTTTGAGAAAAAAATTGTGGAGGCCTTTTCATGTTAACATTTTTTGGTACTTGAATATGTAGTCGTTTTTTGCGAAGTTTTTAAATTTTACAACAAACCAGTTGTTCGAGGAGATTCAAAGTCGATGTTTAGTTGTTTTTGAAATCCATAGAGGACGTGTACGCGGAATGTATCGCCAGCTAAGTGAATTTGAAAGAGGTCGGATTATTGGTCTACGGGAGGCAGGGTTGTCATTTCTAGAAATCGCTAACCGTACGAACAGAAATCCAACTAGTGTTATGAGATGTTGTCAAGCGTGATTTGATAATGCTCAAAATTAAAGAAGAGTAGGCAGCAGACGTTGAAGGGGCACAAATGAAGGTCAAGATCGACGTCCAAGACTCATGGCTATTAGAGACCAATTTGCGATAACTCGATCTTTGGCTGATGAGTGGTTAGGAGAACAACGCCATCCTGTGACGTGAATTCTACCAGGTTTTCGTATTTGCATGACGAGCATAGCTCTTTCACCAAGTGACAACTCAGCAGTCTCCACAGTCCACCGCTAGAGGTAGAAAGTGTGATAAGAATTACGTCATTCCATCGCGCGAAGCGAGAACCCCTCCGAAGAGATGAACTCACCAGCTTCCAGTTTGAGCCCCGACTCGAATGCCAGAAAAGTTTGACTGGTAGCAGCGAAGCACTATTCAACCTCTACTGGTTCTGCAGGTCAGCACCCGAGTTGTTTTGTGACGCTACTCACCCGCCGGAAGGAATTATCCAAGCACCCGAACGCAGTCGCATGAACTAAGATAATCTCAAGATTGATGACTGCTATTGATCCTAGTATGAGCATCGTCTAACGGCCTGTACGTCCTGACCCACCGAACCCACGTGAAGTCATTTTAATGATCCTGGCGTCAAGCACCAACGGCTAAGCCGTTCTGTAACTTTCCGAATGGTTTACCGCCGGATCAGGTCTTTTGGACTGCAGCAGTATCGACCCCATTTTGTGTTACATCTGACGGTTGAGCATCGCCGGCAACGATTACAGTGGTGCAGAAAACGGTGACATTGGAATGTGAAATGGCATCAGGTCGTCTTTTCTGATGAATCTCGATTCTCTTTGGGTGCACATGATGGCCGAAGAAGAGCTAGACGACGTCGAGGAGAAAGACGTGAACCTCAGTTTGATATTGAGCATCATGTACATCGGACAGTTGGCGTTATGGTATGGGGTGCTATTGCACATGCAAATAGGTCACAGTTAGTCTTTATTCGAGTTAACATGACAGCGCTGCGTTACCTTCAAGAAATAGTGGGGCCATATGTTCTCCCATACCTTAACTGACTCGAGAATCCAATATTGCAGCTCGACCTGTTGCCAGAGTTAGTTTAAACTTTTTTGAAGTGACCCATGTGTATCTTTTGCCATTACCGCCCAGATCCCCCGATCTTTCGCCCATAGAGCATGTTTGGGACATCATGGGTAGAAGGCTTGGAAATTTACCTCAGCCCCCGCGGACTTTGGCGGCTCTGAGATATTAACTACAGGTATCTTGGGATAGTATCCCTCAAGAAGGAAAAGACCATCTTATTGCATCAATGCAATAAAAAAAAATTCAATCATTTACTCCTTGCTATACTATCTATGTTTTACCAAAAAAAAATTAAAATTTAAACAGCTCCTTCTGGCTGTTGCAGTTTCTTTGTTAGTTAGTATACTAGTTTCATGTTAAACAGAACAGTGAAATTCTTGCTTTTCATCCGTGAAGTATTTCAAGTGTCAAAATTTTACAAAGTTCAATTCTTCTGTCTTTTAATTTACGTAAAATTACCTATGAATTTGATTATATTTCTTTAGCCTATATGCTATTACAACTTTATTCATGCATTAACATCTTGGAAGATATTTCTTACATATATGTTTTCAACATTTCTGACGTAGACAATGAATTGAATTTTGATTGATTTTACTCTTTTTACACTTTTTTGGTGAGTCATATTTGTTTAAGCTTATTCTTTGCCAATAATTTCTCAACAAATCATTTCATTATTTTCTTTACCAATTTATAACTCGATATCTAAATTCAAATTACTTGGGTTTTTTGCAACTCTGGCTGCCTTCACATTAAATAATTGTCAATTGAATTATCCCTGTTAGTTCCATTTTGAAATTTTCAAAAGATTTCTGATTTGTGATCACCGTTTAAAGAATTTTCACTCGACTAGTGGTTGTGTACTTAGAATATGCTTTTTCTTCAAAATTTTGGCTTATGAGTATTTTGCTGAGTTGACTTATTAATATTTCTATGAGAATTTATCTTAATTTATTAATTTTGATCTGATTACACTCTGACGAGTCCACTTTACTACATCGGTAAGTCTTTTCTTTGATATTTTTGTATAACTATTTATTTCAACTCTACATTCCATAACAAATTCCCCATAATTAAAAATAGTTATTCTGATGGTAACGAAATTAGAATGTATATTTTTTAATTTTAAATAAGTGTGAATCGTTATTAACATTGTAGGATAATTTTCAATTTTGAAATGTTATATGTTTTTTTTATGTTAATGAATTGTAAATGTAATCATGTATTTTTAATTGTTATAATAAAATTTCAAAATGTTATGATTGAAATTTATTCTGTCATTTACTGATTTGATACCTCGATGTAGAATTCATTAATTGCATATCCACCATTTTTAATCTCTCTTCGTTTGTATTGAAAGTCGAAAGAAATTCATATGGATTATGCAAACAACCAGTGGCTTGAGATTCATCTCTTTAGTGTTCTTTCATTCTTAAATATTTCAAATAATTTGGATTCTTTGTAACTTAATTTCTGTTAAAGTGATGTTTCATCTTCTTGTCATGATTTTTATCCTTCAGTAACTTTCTGTGTGATTGCGTTAGGATTATGTCTTTTTCTTTCAATCTCACATATTTTCTTACGATTTTTCTGCCCATCTTTTTGATATAATTTTCCCATTTTTGCCTGCATTTTTTCTTTACTTTTTGTATATTATGATCATTTTTTGTTTCTACCCTTTCATGGCAATGTCTGATATTTTTCTTTTCATTAAATGCATGAAAGTTTTGTTCTTACTTGTATTTTGTTTACTTTTGAAGAAATTTGTCCCCATACATAACACTGAGTTTTCGTTATCTCCTCTTTTATTTATATGTAGTAGTTCCATTGGTTTTTGTATACATTTGTTGTTTTTATTTTCTCTTATTTTTCTCATTTCAATATCATTTAATTTAATCTTTTTATTCTTGTAATAATGTCTTAAATCAAATATTGGATGGAGTAGTCCGTTACTTTATGATAGTTCATTTTAATTGTAATAAAATGAGGAACTTTTTTTTTTGTCACTTTTATTTTCTGGTTATACAGTGACTCGAGTTTCGTAGTGTTAATACATTTTCAAATTGAATAAGCAAATTATGTCTTAACTATTATATATATTTATATACTACTCTGTCAAGAAAGTACCGGGAATTTTCAATTAAAACAACATTTTTACATTTAATCGTCAAAATTTATTGGGTCACCTTCAAAGTAGGCTCCATTTGCTCCAATACATCTATGCCAACGGCACTTCCAATTATCGAAACATTTTTTATAGGCGCTTTCCGGGATGGACTTTAGCTCTCGCGCCGAATTTTGATTTATGGCTTCAATCGACTCAAAACGGGTGTCACGAAGGGGCAATTTTAGTTTTGGGAAGAGGAAAAAGTCGCAGAAAGCCAAATCCGGCGAATACGGTGGTTGCTGAAGCTCGTTTGTTGAGTTTTTGCCGAGAAAGTCAGTCACAATCGTAGCTCGGTGAGAAGGCGCGTTATCGTCATGCAAAATCCATGAGTTGTTCGCCCACAAATTTGGCCGCTTCTTACGGATATGCTCACGCAAACGTTTCATAACGCCTAGGTAATACTCCTTGTTTAACGTCTGACCCTCTGGAATGAATTCGTAGTGCACCACGCCACGGATATCGAAGAAAACAATGAGCATCACCTTCATTTTCGAGCGGCTTTGGCGTGGTTTTTTCGGTTTCGGCTCATTTTTTGCCACCCATTCCGATGATTGCTGGCTTGTTTGCATATCGTACTCGTAGACCCAGGTCTCATCACCAGTTATAATGCGTTCCATGAATGTAGAATCGGAATTACAGCGATCCAGCATGTCTGAAGCAACCTGTTCGCGATGACGTTTTTGAAGAAAATTCAGGTCTTTCGGTACGAGTCGTGCGGCCACCTTTCTCATGCCCAAAATATCAATCAAAATCGTACGTGCGGACTCGTGGGATATCTTAAGATCATGTGCTATTTCTCTCAAGCTGGTACGACGGTTTTCCAGCACCCTTTCCTTAATTTTATCGACGTTAACTTCCATCGAAGCCGTCGATGGGCGACCACTTCACGACCGTCCTTGAAGGCTCTGTACCACTGATATGCACGAGTTTTCGATAGAGCATTATCACCAAAGGCCTTTTGCAACATTTTCAATGCATCAGCACACGAAAATTCATTTGCAACACAAAACTTTAAACAAATTCTTTGCTCAACGTAATCACCCATAGTAAAAATCGGCACGCACTCTGACATCGACTGACTTAATCAGCTGTTGCAAACACACTAGTTGACAGATCCCGCTCAAGCTTGGCATAGTAATTAAGGGCAGTGGTACCAACCTTGGAAAAAAATTTTTACCTGCCTCATTGCCCCGCCAGATTAAAATCGATAATTTCCGGTACTTTCTTGACAGAATGTAAACAGCGAGTTTATGAGTGTTCGGATTGTTTGAAAACTTGGGTATGGTTGTCTGTCGATATTGATTTTCTAAATATATCCAAGGAAATTTCGTCATTATTCTTAGTTGAAGTTATGTCTAGAAAATTTATTTTGTTATCACATTGTGTTTACATAGTGAATTTTACCTTATGGTGCAAACTTTCAAGATATTCTAGTGTGTTTTCTAATTGTGAATGTGTTTCGCAGAAGCAAGACAATATATCGTCTAAATACCTGTACCAAAGAGTGATATGCTTTGCGTATGTTGATTTCAGAATTTTTCTTTCGACTTCCAATTGTATTAAATCATCATTCAGTAAACATTTGTCAATGTGTCCCAAATTTTCGAAAGTTTTCTGATTTTTGATCACCGTTTAATGAATTTTCACTCGACTAGTGGTTATGTATTCCGAATATGCTTCTTCTTTATAATTTTGGCTTCTGAGCATTTTTATAAATTGAATTATGAATATTCTATCAGAAGTAATCTTATTTAATTGATTTTGATCTGATTACACTCTAACAAGTGAACTCATATATTCACAGATAAAAAAAAATAATTATACAAAAATATCAACGAAAAGACTAACCGATGTATATGAGTTGACTTATGCTCAGTTATGTATAATATATTATATTATATATTAGTATATATCTATATAGCTGGGCGAACTACGTCTCGTGACTCGGTGTATAATCGAATATTGTCTATGCTCTTGTGATATAACTGATTATATAACTCATGTTCTTAAGAACCAATAAAATCCGTAAATTTCCCGTAGTAACGGCGTATTGATAAGTAAATATAACCTTGATGACGTGGTATAATCGTTTTGGTGTTTCTCCTCCTGCTATTTTGTGATCATTTCCATAGTAACGTTCTTGGACGTTCGCCAAATAAAATAAAAGTCGAGCTTAAAGAAATATCATTGAATTTCTCAAAATGCATTATTTTGCTTATAGTTCTGTTGTTGAAATAGATCAAGAAATTGAAAAATTGACACAAAAAAATACCACAAAAACACATATTTTTGTTTGGAAACAGTTTACGTTGTTTTGTGAACATCGGAATTACAAGCTTTGTGCTGATATTTCGAATGAAGAACTAGCAGATATACTGAAATATTGGGAAATCAACATGAAACGTGCAGACGGTATAGAATATAAAGAAAGTACAGTAAAAACCATTTGAAATATCTCTTACAGAAATACTTTCATGAAGAATTCAACAGAGAAATAAATCCATTTGAAGACATAATTTTGGAAATGCAAGATAAGCTCGTGCAGCTAAAAGAAAGGAATTACAATCAATTCGGGACAGAAAGGAAGGTAGCTCAGCCGCTCTCAGCGAGAAAGAAATAACCAAAGTTGTTTCAAGTTTCGGTGAAAATACAACAGAAGGTTTACGAAAAAAAAAATATACTTGGAAGCAAACTTACAAGAAATTAGTAAAATAACATGCTACTCATCATCTGAATATCTGGAACCGTATTTGAGACTTACTGAGGAACACCATAGAAAAATAATTGAAAAAATGAGAAACATACATAAACCATCCACCTCCAGCGTCAACACTACAAATTCCCAAAACGACAATACATCAAATATTTATTAAAATAATTCACCTTCACCTTCACCTAATTAATCTTCAATATTAATATTAATTAATGAAAAATTTTAAATATCAATCGTTATATAATTGTTACGAATACCAACTCGAGCATAGATAATATATTTCTATTATACGAACCTCTACACTCGACGTATTTCGCGAAACACCACTCTAGCTGCGCTGTCGTGATGTATCGCGAACTACGTCTCCTGACTCAGTATATAATCGAATATTGTCTATGGTTTTGTGATATTATAACTGATAATATCATTCGGTTAATGTACTGAAAATTATATATTATACATGCAGGAAATCTTCAATGCTCGCTGATGTCTCAAGTGCCATCCTTACGAAACAACATTAATAATCTATAATATCAGTAACAAAGATCGATAGATTTCGATGAAATGAACATATATATTTTTATTTATCAGTTAGAGGGGTGGGAATCACAGATGAGGCTCTTTGATAATAAATTTATTGGCGTTGTAAAATACCCTTAATAATTAAAGCATACGTAGCTATTTAAATTTACATTGCTATATTTGAAATGAAGTCCTACCAGATATTTATACGTTCCTTATTATAGAAAGATACCTGCATGTTGTAATTGTTGTAAATTTTCATTTAAAATTACTCTGTTATTAGCAATCAGCTGTCCCAGAAAAGTATGGCACCCATATTTTTATCTGTCAAACTGACGAAGAAATATGTGACAGTGCTAAAGTTAGCTTAATGGTCGCGTAGTTCCCCCATAGTTTGTGATATTGTGGTCGATTCAGAATTTCGATATTTTTTCATTGAATATCGATTATTTCTGGAAGAACACAGCGTGAATAATTGTGCAAATGTTCAAAGATGATTTGTGAAATAAATAGGAGCAGTGATTGAATGTTTTTGGAGTGAAAAAAGTAACTTTGCGTTAGTAACATGAATTGTAGCTTCAAGATCTGCATTAATGTTAACGTGAATTATTTCTCGTTTTCTCATTTTCAAGATGATAGCGTTCAGAATACCTTAATCAATCTTGTCTGAATATGTCGCTAGTTGTCTGCCCCATGTATCCTCATGTTCTGTTTTCTGACGGGTGCTGCCTTAAGAGCTTTCTGCTCGTGATGTTCTTAGACTGGGATAAGTTGTTTACAGTTGATGGTAGTTTTTGATTTCCGAAACCTTCATTTCGTATAATAATGCATGTGGAGTAGTAAACTTAATTCGAAGGCAGTTAAGATGAGCTGGATATTGAAACAATTTGCATACTGCAACTGAAACTATGTATGATGATTTGCTGTATATTCAGACCTTAAGGACTCATACGATCATCATAGAATGTCACATATAGATGCCTCGATGGATTACACCTCTTATACAAAAAAATTTATATATATATATATATATCCAAATAATCCAAATATAATCCAAATAAGCATCAGTACAGAGAAATTCATTAAACTTGAGGAACATAATGTAAATTATGTTATATTATTTACGTTCTGAGATTGTTTAGATCGAAACATAAAAATAATAATAGGCATTTATTTCCAGAATTATGAAGTACAAAATGAAAACCAGTCACAAAATCCTTATGAACTGAAACAACCAGGGAAAAAAAATATATACATTTATAATGTGTGCACATACCGTAATCTATCCCAAAATTACTTCGAATGAATCTTTAAATTCAAGCACTGTGAACGGCTCAGCATCAATCTTAAGGGCAAACAAATATTTCTTCCTTGAATAATTTTAGATTTCTGATATCTCTTATCCTTTTTGGTAGACAATTAAATAAAGATAAGCTCATATAAGGTGATCCCCGCTCTATTATTGAAAGCTTGTGACAAAGAAAAAAGTATCCATCAAGTCTTCTTGTGTTATTTAAATTTATATATTATTGAAAATAAAATTTGTATCAAAAAAATAATAATAAAACTCTATTTATATATATATATATATATATATATTTATTATACAGTCCTGAAAGAGTCAAATTATTACATCTTTGAATATGCCTCTACATAATTGTCTATATTTCATGCCAAGTATTGTTCTAAGAGCCAGTTTTCGAATAACAAACACACGCTCAACATGAGAACTCCCACCCCAGAAAATAATCCCGTATGACAGCAGAGAAATTTGCATAATATACTATTTTTAAGGTTCTTGTAGCAACATAATTCTTTATTACCTTTTACGTATATATTATGGAATTTAGCCGTTTCATCAGTGATTCACAGTGTACATCCCAACTGAGAAATTTGTCAATATCTAATATAATATAATAATAATAATAAAGTTTATTTCAAGAATAAACACTTTACATCACGGAGGAACATGAGATATGACCTGTATGCGATACTAACTTAATTAAAATTTCTGAAAAAATGTTCCATAAAGATAATTGAAAACAACAAATCCTTACAATTTTGTGTGAGACCTCAATCGAACTGTTTTTTCACCTATTGAGAACTGACCAGAAGGCGTGGCTTGAAAAACATGGCTACGTATTGTGTGCAACCAAAGAGTTTACCCATTAAGTTTGCATTAAGTTAGAGTGATTTTTAAGTTTATTTATGTTTTCTTTAAAAGAAATTTTTGATTGGGTTGGTTCAAATCCAGCTCAAAAAAATGTTGTGAGTGCAGAAAAAATTCTAGATGCTGACAATTTAATTAAATGCGGTAAAAGCAGTGAAAGTACAAGCGGTGATGTAAGTTTCATAGCGTTATGTTTACAAAGCTCCCACATAAAAGAAAAACCCCATGAAATTCATGGGTCTGTTTCAAAAGGGAAGATTTTATCAGTGAAATGCTCATGTAAAGCTGGACTGGGCGGAAAATGTAAGCATGTGGTTGCAACTTTGTTATATTGCTATCGGTACGTAACTTTCTAACCTTAAATGTCATTTTGCAGTCAAGAATTTATTATGATTTCATAAACCTTTTTTTTACACAACAATAATAATAAAAAATAATTATTTTTTTTAGGAAAGGGGACCAACTTAAACTCCGATTAACTTGACGATGATGCCGTGCCTCTTTATTTTTTTCAACATCTTTTGATACTTTGCGATCCATTAAATTGCACGAAGGAACGCTTGTTTTTTTAAAGTCATCTTTTTGGAAATTATAACTGTAAAAATGATTAAACAATAATAAGAAATAAGAATAAGAAATAATTCTATTTGTAACTGGCATATTCATTATCCTTCATTTAGGGTTAAACACAGTTAACTTACCTGGTAAAACAAAATCATTTCTTTCAAAATGTAACGAACATACTCTCACGTGAGGGTTTATATTTTTTAATTTTAAAGCCTGTTGCCAAGCTTTAAACCTATCTATTTTTTCTTTTGTTCCAAATAAATTTTCGATATAAACAAAACTGCTACCTGGTTTGGGTATAGCATGAAAACTTATTTCTAAATTTTCATGTGATTTACTACCACAACCATTCACAGCACAATAAACTCGACTTTTATTTTTTTTACGAGGCGTTAATTTAATAACTTTCATCGTGATTAAAAATTTCGTATTGAATTTTTTATTTTATACTGAAATTATTACACACGATCCTATATTAAAGTGCACACTAAAACTAGTACTTTTTTTAGCCACCAGACGTCGTGACCAAAGTGGTCAGTTATCAATAGAGATGCTGTCAGGGAACGACAAATTCGATCGTGAATTAGAAAATACGATGATTTTAGTTTTATTCTCATTGAGACTCAGACCGAGAACCGAACACCATCTCTCAATTCTGAACATCAAGTTTCTCAAACTATTTTAAACCGCCTCAAAATTACTAGAAGACTCTAAAATATTAGTTTAATCAGCGTTCAAGTACGCTTGCACAGTTTCTTCTTCAGGTGCATGAGTTGCAATTTCATATTGTCTCTAGATAACTTACTGTAAATCATCTGTATAAATGACAAACAAGATAAGTCCCAATATACCCTGTGGTAAGCCATTCAACATGGTTCTTTCAGTTGAAAAAGGGCTGATCCCATCGTGCTTTAAAACTAACATTTGTTTCCTTTTTGTAATGTAGCTTTCAGAAAGTTTGAGTGCAATTCCTTTAATTCCATACCTTTCAAGTTTTTCTAACAAAATTTTATGTTCTACTGTATCGAAGGCTATCGAAAAAAAGCCTCGCCGGGATGATACTATTTTCAAAAGCGGCAGTGATAGTTTTAAGGAACTCAAAAATTGCATTTTCAGTACCCCTAGATTGCATAAAGCTGTGCTGATATTCAGATAAAAAATAAAATTTTTTTAAAAAGTCTAGACGGTGATTAGAATGTATTTTTTCAAAAATTTTTGCAGAGGATTTGATTGAGATGATTGGTCTAATATTGGAATAATTATTTGAATCACCGGTCTTATGACAAGGTTTGATTAAAGACTCTTCAAGAGCATTCGGAAGAATACCTGATTCGAACCCACAATTCAAAATATAGCACAAAGGTTTCAGTATAGGCCCAATGTGACGATTAAAGATAGTTTTCGGAATTTCATTATGTCTAAATGAGCTCTTAGTCTTCATTACTTCCACGACTGCCAGCAGTTCGGATTCTGAAACCTCGAAAAGAAAAAATGAGTTGGAAACACATACACGGAATATTATTATTAGATATATTCATGAAGAAGTTATTAAATTCATCTGTCAGTTGAGACATTTTGATAGAATTTTCATTGTATGCTGAAGGAAGCTTATTCTCTGATATATTGTTATTAGTTAAATATAAATACTATAAATTATCATAGTGTGAATAGATTTCTATTAGAAATATATTCTAAATATAGTGAAAATCAATTGTTATTTCTATATTTATTATTATTGATTTGTTGAAGAGTATTAATTTTTTGAAAAAAAAATTAAATTTAAGTTATGTAATAAATTAAAGTCTTTTTTTTAATATTATTAAAATGATTACTTATGTTGATTTTTTTCAATTTTTTTTGATTTTACTTGTAAAATCCCATGAATCTGGGTTTCAATTTTTTGAAAAAAGTGGTTTTTTTCATTGATGGGGTTTTTTAAGAGTTAAATAAAAAAAGTAAAAAAATCAAAAACAAATTTTTAAATTTGTTTGAATTTTATATTGAAAATTTTTTTAAAAAAAATCAATGGAAATATTCAACAAGGTTAATAAAAGTTAAAAAATCGGAAGTCTTACCTATTAGGGCTTATTTATAGCTTAGTTTTTTTTATCACATTCCAAACTGCTTTAGATTAGTTATTAGTATTGCTTACAATAGATGAGTAGAATTTATTTTTGTTTGTACTCAATTCAATATCATAGCTGCGTTTAAAATTTTTATAAGTGTCAATAAACTCTGGGTTATCTTTGGATGGTAAGAATAACTTATCCAAATTTTATGTCATAGAATGAATTTCTGATCTAATAACAGTCTTTTTTTGGATGCAGTATGAAAAATTTCAGAAAATCGACAAGAAAAGAAGGGCCAAATTTCATTTATGTCATATGCGGGGATTCTATATATTTCATTCCAATCAATACTTGATAGAAGATTATCAAAATTTTGTTGGTTCTCTTCCTTGAATATCCTGGCTCTTTTCCTATCAGTTGCCTCACAGAAGTATTTCCTGGGTTGAAAAATTAATTTTTGGCCTCTATGGTCCGATAGGTGTTTCTCAATCACAGAACTGAGTCCTTCAACGTTAGTAATGATGTTGTCAAGACAAGTTGCGCTGCTCGGAGTTATTGTAGTTGATTCTAAATTGGTAACGCTCAAATTAAAAGTTTCTAAAATTAAACGAAATATTCTAGAATCCTTTGATACAGTCAATAGATTAATTTTCAAGTCACCATTAATAATAAAGTGTGCGTTTTCTGATATACATTTATCAAGTAAAAGTATGAATTCTTCAAAGAAGTCATCGATATCAGCAGAAGTATTAGGACGATAGATACATACTATTAAATATTCATCAGTGTTTGAGTTACACAGCATTCAAAAAAAGCTTTCACATTGAAATATTTTAAGTCTATTCTGTCGTTACATAGCGAACCATTCTCCATAAAAATAGCGCATCCACCATGTTGGCTGCAGTAGGACGATGCTAGGATGAAACCATAAGAGATGCACGTTGAGAGTTCGTCTTCAGTCTTCCAATGTTCGGTCAAACATAATATTCTCTTTTTATGCGTTGATAGTGCTTTTTCTAGTCGTAAAAGTGATGTTGTAATGCATTGAATTTTCTTATGAAGTAAGCACAGGAAGATGTGTTCTTTTTAATTTTTTACTTCATCTCATCATGGTACTTTGGGCTCCTTCCTTCCGACAAAAAAACCTTAAATTAAATTCTCCATAGACTACTCCCTAGGCCGACAATTCCAAAAATAAATCATCATCAACCATTAGTACCTATAGAATCACAAATAAAATCTTTTATATCGTTCTCGGTTACATCTGGTCCGTATATTCTGCCTACATATAGCCATATTCTCCTTATTGCTCCTTTGCTTTTGGAATTCGGTCTTACTTGATTTAAACCAGTGCATAGTAAAATGGGTTTCGGTTTATTTTATCTTTTTTTCACTACTTTAGACCACAACAATTTTCAGGATGTTTAATCAATTCTTGTATATTCATATTCTTAGTTTCTACTTTCTTGATATCTACCCTCTCTTTGCACTCACTGGACTGTGATTCAATTAGTATTCTTGGCGACTTTGTTTTCTTTTCATTAAGATCGTATCTTACGGAATTTCTTGCTGGAATATTCTTTCTATACATCGTGCGTCCGGGATCGTCTGTTACTGCTTCCGGAGGATACACGGTAAAGCCATGGCCGGCGATATTTAACTCCTGCTTCTTTCATGAGCTTCTATAGATTCAGTAGGATTGAAAAACGATTTCTAAAATTGAATTGATTTATAAAATGGCATATGTAGGATGTCTCTCAGGGAAAAGTACGATTTCACTTGATGATAACATAAACATAACCAACCTTCCAAGAATGCAAAATGCTCTTATATGTTGGAGATACAGGCCATTTTTCCCAGAATTCTTTTATTTTTTCAACAGATCAATTTGATGGCAATAGAAATATTTTCTCTTGTAGAAAGCCATTATTTCTCTGGTCATCATCATCTTGCTGAAGTCAATTAAATTAAAGTTTGCCCCTTTGAAAATGTTTTGATGATATGAGAAATAAAAAATGATCTCATTCAAAATTAACCCAACTTAATTCAAGAAATATCACTTCAATTATTACTTATTTATAAAACCATGAATTTTAGATCCCGATTATAAAAATATTTCAGTTCAATTTACCCATTAAATCTCATGTACCCAATTATAAAAGAAGACAATACACAGAAATATATTGTAGTATTATGAACATTTTTGTGGAAATTGAAATGATGTCTCTTATATTTTTTTTTATATATAATATGGCTACCACGACCAGTAATGGCGCATCTGTTTCGTCATTCCCTGATAAGAATGAAATTATCTAGTTGTTCTCGAGAAATTTCTTTTCAAGTTTTTTGAAGTGCTTTAGAAGTTTGTTCTAGATTTTCTAAAATGTTCATCATCTCTAAGACCACTATTTCAAAGTTTGTCATAGGTGGATTTAGATTTATTGAGAGGAGTAGTCTATATGTAGAAGTAATAGTATACATGAAACAGAGATCTAACCCATCAAAACTAGGGTAAGAAGCATCACAGGTTCAAGAACATTTCTTACATAGGGTCAAGTTCCGCAGTTGAGATTAAAGTCATCTTCCTGGCTTAGAGTCATTGATCACTGTGCTCATTCTTGGGATTGGGATACGCCCAATCAGCGTATGAAGTAAACAGTAGTCCTCCTTTGCTTCCAGTATAGACTGGTAGCTTCGAAGAACTATTCAACCTCTACTGGCTATGCGAGTTGATTGGGATGCAATGCACACGCAAAAGGGGCTTCTTTACAATCACCATCCCTCGACTACTCGAGGCCCAGACTCGCCATGGACACCCCAGAACACAAATTAGGGTGGCCAGACGTACAAATACCCCTACGGGCAAAACCACCAACCTGTGGTAGCCAAAAGTGTTTCCAAAAGGAGCCATTGAAGGCTAACGGTCGCCAAGAAGAGTTCTACTCGATGCCAGAATCCACGAACTCGAGGAACTAACAGGTCATAGTATCCCTTTCCATAGAGCTAGCACATATCTAATTCTGACGCATTCGCTCGTATGGCGACAAAAAACCTGCAATCCAGTTCTATGGGTGAGCGGCCTGTGTTGCAACACCCACCCCCGGATAGACAGGGTCCATCATAACTATTGCAAGAAAGGCTAAAAACAGATTATTTGGACCAAAATATGACGATTAGATCAAATATGCCCCAATAAAGTTATGTCGCACCGCGACATAATTTTGGGCGAGGAATATTATTTTATGTAAATAAATTCACTTTCTGTTGTAGGGGACGTTAATTATTCCTGATGAAGAAGTTAATTAGTAGCTCTTTTTGACAAAATTTTGTAGTGATCCTGATCACAAATCATGATATGAAAATCATTTTTACTTAATATTGGTAATCATATTTAATCACGTTAATTTCACCCGTTTTCTAGAAAAACGAATGTGCATTCATTGTAGCGGAAGAGAATTCAAAATTTATTTCATTTATGAAAAGTATGCTTCAGACTGTCATGCAAATGTTGATAGTAAATGTCTTTCCTTCTCACGGAATTATTTCTGCTGTGAGATTAAAATTGACCGTGGCATTTTCTGAAGCTTTTTCGAATTAAATACCTCGTCACAATCATTTTATGAATGAAGACAGGGGGACATGATGTGTATATATACTAACTGACAAAAAAACTGCAACACCCAGGAGGAGCTGTTCAAATTTTAAATTTATATGGTAAAACATAGTATAGCAAGGAGTAAATGATTGAAATTTGAAAAAAAAAACGGAAGTTTTACAATTTTTTTTAATAAATTTGTTAATTATGTGTTTGTTCACCGCGATAATCAATATACTCCCCAACACATCTTGGCATTGATGCGATAAGATTGTCTAATTCTTCTTGAGAGATAGTATTCCAAGCTACCTGAAGTTCTTGTCTCAGAGCCGCCAAAGTTCGTGGGGGCTGGGGTAAATAACCAAGCTTTCTACCCATGATGTCCCAAACATGCTCTATACGCGAAAGATCAGGGGATCTGGGCGGCCATGGCAAAAAATTCACATGGGTGGCTTCAAAAAAGTTTCAACAAACTCTGGCAACATGAGGTCGAGCATTATCTTGCTGCAATATTGTATTCTCGAGCCGGTTAAGGTAAGGGAGAACATATGGTCCACTATTTCTTGAAGGTAACGCAGCGCTGTCATGTTACCTGGAATAAAGACTAAAGGTAACCTACTTGCATGTGCAATAGTACCTCATACCATTACGCCTACTGTCCGGTGTACATGACGCTCAATATCAATTGCCCAAGAACCAAAATATTGGCATATTGGAAAATCCATATCTTCTTTATCTTTTAAGTGGTTCAAGATGATATTCACTTGAATTTTTTATTCTGATTATACCTCTCAATAAAAAAGATTTACCCTTGAAAACACCCGTAATAAAAAATTTGAAATAATGTACTCGCCAATAAAATGATTCGAATTTTCACAGAAGTTATTGAAAATATTCATTACTTCTATGCATACCCCTGCATTAAATTAATTAGCATTTTTCAGCCGACTTCTTTCTGCATTAAATGTACTAGTATTTTACTTGCGCTATCCATACGACAAGTTTAATATTTGAATTCATTTTAGAAAGTCAAGAAACTTATTTACAAAAACACGGCCGATGTATATAATTACTGTTGATTGTTTATATTTACTTAAATACTGAAATTGGTGTTTGAATTGCGTAATCAAAGACGGGAGTCTTTGAATTAACATAACCGGACTTGAGACTTCAAAGCATCGAATTAATCTTGAAGGGCCTATATCTTCGTCCTCTTGAATATATTATGGGGGTGATTTTTGATGAGATAGTTTATTTCATTGAGTTCTATGTCAAAAAGACTCAGTTTTTAAAACACTCCGTATTGGTTATTTCATATTGCACAGGCGCGAGACCATAAACCTCACGACAATTACGCTGAGCTTGAAGAAGAGAAAGTTCATTTTCTACAAATTTCTGTGTTATAACCTTCTTGAAGTTTGCTCTTTGCTATGATAAAAAGAATCATACCCAGCAGAACGGGCGGCTAGTCGTTCAGAAGGCAGGTTAACGTCATTTTTTGCAATTTGTGAGCCGTTTTCTTTAGAAACGGCAAAACCCATTAAAATTGAAAATATAAGATTTGAAGTGTTCTTCCTCTTCAATATGCATCCTTATATACTGACCAGAAACAAAACTTCATATACTCTGTATAGTTTCCTCATATTCGAAATCATGAAAAAAATCAAAATAAACAAGAAATTAATCTTCACGAAAGTGTGCATTACGCTTCATGTCATCATTTCACATATGAATAATATATTTCAATACGATCGGCTTTGTACCTTCAGTATTATATGAAATATAAAATTTCAAATCAGAATACTTCAGGATCCATCAGGTCTCTTATGTGCATTTTTGAACATAACCGATATATTTTAAGTACAAACCCACTCTGAAAATTTCACGTCTTTAAGTTTTTTCTTTCGAAAATGTACATTTTTTCTTCAGTCCTCCGTCCGGATAGTCAATTGTTAATAAATTTGGTGAAAATCTATTTGTCGTTATTATAGACCTAAGTACATCATTTGAGCTTCCTTGGACCTATTTTGTCCATTAATGAATCCGGTTAGAGTATCTAGGCCTCAAACCTGTTTTGGGAGTTTCAAGTCTCCAGCTTTCAAATTCGAAAGTTAGACAATTTACGAACGGACAGACTCTACAGTTCAAAATTCGAAATTTCTTACAGACATTTGGGCAAAACGATAGTACGCTGTTCCATAAAACAATCGCGCCAAAATTAATTCAATATAAGTTCTGAAAATAACTCACAGGATTCAAATGAAATTTCAGTGTGTTTATAAAATACTAAGTAGTCTATCAATAAGTGATTATGGTGAAGCTGATGACATAAAATCGTTACTTCTGTAATTTTCCTCAGTATGAATAGATGGCGAAATATATTTTTCAAAATATTCGTTCGGTAGGATAAAGTCATTCTAACTAAAATAAGTATATCTTTGATCTAATTTTCAGTGTGTTATTTTGTCAAAAGTTTTGTTTTCAATTAATGAGTTTTTTTTGTTACATGATCCAATGCTCAGATACAATAAAGCTCTGCAGCGTGAAGTGACGATTATAAGAAACGTCGGGAATTCTAAAGAATAAAGGGATGAAACAACCGGTAAATGTAGAGACACAATTCCTTTCGTACAATTGATATGTGTTTTCGAAATGAGTCTAGAGCTTGGCTATGGCATGAAAACAGGATATCCAACAATATTATCTGGAATGGCCTTTGCGGTGAGGGCCGTTTATGTATCCAGAGAACACTCTTCCAGGGATAAAGACACAGGAAATGTTATTTGAAACCAGTCAATTGTAACTGAATATCCGTGTTCCACGTAAATGATTTAATACTGGGAATTCTTTTACTAGAGGAGTCAGTAAGTCATGACAATGGTGAACTTCAGTTATGGATTTTATTATGAGATTTTTATTATCCAGTAATAAACTTGCAATGTATCCAACGGGAATAATTTTCTTCTGATTATTGAATGGTCGCAATGAAAGCTTCTAAATCTTATATGGATCAATCGAGTTGACGTAATCCATAACTTGAAAGCTTATCTTAAATGCTATTGGATGATATTCAAGAATAAATTATGTATAATATAATTAATCTGGAATTGATTTCTTTCAAATTCCTTTTAGATGAGGTAATAATAGAAAAGAGATTGAATAAAAAAATGGTAAAAAAGCACTGGAGAGTTTGAGTGCTGTTTCATATGGAACAAAATATGGCTTTAGTCTTCTTGCCGTTATTTTATATTTGAATTTGAACTCGATCATTCTGCAATTGTTGCTATTACTTTGGTAGCGCTAAACGCTGCTCTGGTCACTTTTTTGATCTGTTTTTTTACACTAATTTTATGTTCGTTGAACCTCGTCTTGAAGGAACGTCCTATTTGTCCTATATATTTATTACTGCACGTAGAACAAGATAACTCATAAACTCCTGATTTGAGTATGCTTGGAGTAGAGTCCTTTGCGTTAAATAATACCGATGATAATTTGTTTTGCGTTTTGAAGGCAATATTGACATCTGATTTTGAAAAACTATCGGCCACTTTTTGACTTATGCTACCAAGGTACGATAGAGAAATGAATTTTTTATTTTCTTCAGTTTTTATGATGGGATAAATTTGGCTCCTCCATTTCTGGTACAGATACGTAGACGGTAGTCTCACGTGTATCTCCAGAACATCCAGACAACTGAGTCAATTTTTGAATTTCTTGAATAATATTCACCCAGAAATTAAATTCAAATTACAAAAAGAATCGAAAAACAGTATAACAGTTTTAGACCTCTCGATATCACACTCAAATAAAAAAATAGAATTCAACGTGTTCAGAAAACCCACATGTACTGATACATGTATTCCTATTGATTCCAGTCACCCATATTCACAAAAAATGTCAGCGTATCAATCGATGATCCATAGAGCCTTCGCATTACCCTTATCAAAAAATGAAGCTGAAGTCCAAACTATAAAATCAATAGCCGCGAACAACGGTTTCAACCCCAATATAATAGATAATCTATTTCGATACAAACTACCCAAAGTAGCTATGAGCCAAATTTATCTCACCATAAAAACTGAAGAAAATAAAAAATTTATTTCTCTATTGGTAGCATAAGTCAAAAAGTGGCCAATAGTTTTTCAAGATCAGATGTCAATATTGCCTTCAAAACGCAAAACAAATTATCATCGGTATTATTTAACGCAAAGGACCCTACTCCAAACATACACAAATCAGGAGTTAAGGAGTTATCTTGTTCTACGTGCAGTAATAAATATATAGGACAAACAGGACGTTCCTTCAAGACAAGGTTCTACTTTTGCCACTCATTGTCTAGAAAACGGTATTTCCTTTACCACAATAGATAATCTTGAAATTTTACATGTAGAATCAAAAGGGAAGAAACTCGATTATTTAGAATCTGTTGAAATTTTCGAATTAGTTCACAATAACAATAATGTAAAAATAATGAATGACTGTACGGAGCTATGTAAATCGAAAATATTTGAGATATTTAAAAAGTAACATCTGTTTAAAACCTTTTTCAACGAACATAAAATGAATTTTATGAAAAGTGAACAAGAATTCTACTTTTGCCACTCATTCTTTAAAAAACAGTAAATCCTTCCGACACAAGAAAATCTTAAGAAAATTTTACATGTAGATTCAAAGGAAAAGAAACTTGATTATTGAAATTTTCAAATTCGTTCACAATAAAAATAATTTAAAAAAATAATGAATGACTGTATGGAGCTATGTAAATCCAAATATTTGAGAAATACAACAAATTAATGTAAAAATAATGCATGACAGTACGGAGCTATGTAACCCCAAAAATTATTTGAGATATTTAAACAATACCATCTGTTTAACAACCTTCTTTATCGATTGCCGACATTCCGATATCTGTTAGTAGGCCTCTCTTTTTTAAACCGGTTTTTTTATCACGTTCCACTGGTAAACCTCTGTCCACTATTAGGTATTATCTACAATCTATTGAAATATTCAAAATATTTATCAGTTTTGTTTAAATACCTCTGTACCACTGTTAGGTCTTCAGTTGTCTGATGATGGGATAGTTCATTCATCATCAAATAGTAACGGCTGAAACAATTCAGTGTAGCTATACATTCTGTCAAGAAAGTACCGGGAATTATGGATTTAAATCTGGCGGGGCAATGAGGCAGGTAAATTTTTTTTTTCCTAGGTTGGTACCACTGTCCTTAATTACTATGCCAAGCTTGATCGGGATCTGTCAACTAGTGTGTTTGCAACAGCTAATTAAGTCAGTCGATGTCAGAGTGCGTGCCGATTTTTACTATGGATGATTACGTTGAGACGATAACGCGCCTTCTCACCGAGCTACGATTGTGACTGACTTTCTCGCCAAAAACTCAACAAACGTGCTTCAGCAATCACCGCATTCGCCGGATTTGGTTCCCTGCGACTTTTTCCTCTTCCCAAAACTAAAATTGACCCTTCGTGGTACCCGTTTTGAGTCGATTGAAGCCATAAAACAAAATTCGGCGCGAGATCTAAAGTCCATCCCGGAAAGCGCCTATAAAAAATGTTTCGATAATTGGAAGTGCCGTTGGCATAGATGTATTGGAGCAAATGGAGCCTATTTTGAAGGCGACCCAATAAATTTGGACGATAAAATGTAAAAATGTTGTTTTAATTGAAAATTCCTGATACTTTCTTGACAGAGTAGTATATAGGAATGACATCACAACTTTTAAACAACAGATTAAATGGGCACAAATACATGAAAAACTCGAGCACAGCACTAAATAAACAGACAACTACAATCGAGTCTTAAAAAATACGAAGATTCTTGCAAACGAGACTACTTGTGACAAAAGGAACATAAAGGAGATGATATATGTAAAGGAAAACAAAAATGCCATGAATGATAGAACCGATATTAAGAACCTGAGCCAGATTTATCACACCACCATATAAAGATAAATGCTTTAAATTGATACGAAATCTAAACCGTGCAAGAAAAATCTTTCACCAACACTTATTGTATTGGGGACCACCTATAACTGCTAGTATTTTCTTTTGTAGCACATACGGAGATATCTGATGGAAATATTGGAAACATCGTTATTTCACGCCGGACGGCGTCATTCGTGCATAAAAACTAACATATAGACGATACTGCGTTCCAGTTAAAATACATCATTGTTTTACTGTTTGACTTCGAGGTAATGATGATTTTCAGCCTGATACATCACCTCTTTATTCTATTTTATATATTTATTATTGTAATATCTTTTAGCAGACTTGTCAGATGATTGGAAAGTTTTGATTTGTGTGCTAATGAAATTGAAAATGTCCTCAACCGAAAACGAAACTTCTTTTTAATATAAATAGTAATTTTTTGTTTCAAAAAATTAAAACTAATTTTAGAAATTACTATGTTTTACTACCAATAAAAATATATTTTACACATTTTCTTGTGACACGAGTTTCGGGAAATGAACTATCCCATCATCAGACAACTGAAGACCTAACAGTAGTGAAGAGGTATTTAAACAAAAGTTTTATTTATGATCAACTACCAAATAGTAACGGCTGAAACAATTCAGTATTTTTTGTTTTGTTTGTGGAATCCAATATCCTAAGAAACTCCCACATTATATATACATTCTGTCAAGAAGTACCGGGAATTATCGATTTAAATCTGGCGGGGCAATGAGGCAGGTAAAAATTTTTTTCCTAGGTTGGTACCACTGTCCTTAATTACTATGCCAAGCCTGAGCAGGATCTGTCAACTAGTGTGTTTGCAACAGCTGATTAAGTCAGTCGATGTCAGAGTGCGTGCCGATTTTTACTATGGGTGATTACGTTGAGCAAAGAATTTGTTTAAAGTTTTGTGTTGCAAATGAATTTTCGTGTGCCGATGCATTGAAAATGTTGCAAAAGGCCTTTGGTGATAATGCTCTATCGAAAACTCGTGCATATCAGTGGTACAGAGCCTTCAAGGACGGTCGTGAAGTGGTCGCCCATCGACGGTTTCGATCGAAGATAACGTCAATAAAATTAAGGAAAGGGTGCTGGAAAATCGTCGTACCACCTTGAGAGAGATAGCACATGATCTTAAGATATCCCACGAGTCCGCACGTACGATTTTGATTGATATTTTGGGCATGAGAAAGGTGGCCGCACGACTCGTACCGAAAGACCTGAATTTTCTTCAAAAACGTCATCGCGAACAGGTTGCTTCAGATATGCTGGATCGCTGTAATTCCGATTCTACATTCATGGAACGCATTATAACTGGTGATGAGACCTGGGTCTACGAGTACGATATGCAAACAAGCAATCATCGGAATGGGTGGCAGAAAATGAGCCGAAACCGAAAAAACCACGCCAAAGCCGCTCGAAAATGAAGGTGATGCTCATTGTTTTCTTCGATATCCGTGGCGTGGTGCACTACGAATTCGATCCAGAGGGTCAGACGGTAAACAAGGAGTATTACCTAGGCGTTATGAAACGTTTGCGTGAGCGTATCCGTAAGAAGCGGCCAAATTCGTGGGCGAACAACTCATGGATTTTGCATGACGATAACGCGCCTTCTCACCGAGCTACGATTGTGACTGACTTTTTCGCCAAAAACTCAACAAACGTGCTTCAGCAACCACCGTATTCGCCGGATTTGGCTCCCTGCGACTTTTTCCTCTTCCCAAAACTAAAATTGCCCCTTCGTGGCACCCGTTTTGAGTCGATTGAAGCCATAAAACAAAATTCGGCGCGAGAGCTAAAGTCCATCCCGGAAAGCGCATATAAAAAATGTTTTGATGATTGGAAGTGCCGTTGGCGTAGATGTATTGGAGCAAATGGAGCCTATTTTGTAGGCGACCCAATAAATTCTGACGATTAAATGTAAAAATGTTGTTTTAATTGAAAATTCCTGGTACTTTCTTGACAGAGTAGTATATATATATATATATATATATTGTCATGGAATTTACAAAATTTGAATATCAAAACAGATTTAATCTGTCAGTCTTCTACAATTTTAATTTTAAAAAAAATTTTTATTAAAAAACGTTTAGAATTAAATTAATGTCTACAATAAGCACCGCTTATATTTAATAGACGTATATATTCGAAACTCAATATACAAAGTCAAATGGAATAAATAAACCAACTAATATAAAAAAGGCAATTAAAATTAATGAATAAATATTTGAAGGAGACAAAATTTTGTTTCGGATCTTACCATAATGAAACCAATTCCCTTTCAAAAACATATAACACAACTTAAGGATTTCTCAAAAAAATTTAACTTATTTGAAATATCTAATATATTTGAATATTCAAATAAGTTAATTCAAAAATCTCTCAAAACATGCAATATATCTTCAAAAAACAAATAGAATACGGATAATCTCTTCATCGGCCCTAGATAACATTTAAAATATCAAAATCAACTTACAATCCGTATATAATACCTTAAAGTGTAACACGGAACTTGTTTGAAATAGACTAACTTTAAAAATCCAGGTAGTCAGTTCGTCACAAAATCACAGAAATATGTAAGGTATTCTATGGTTTTCTTCAAACCATTGACATTCCATAATGAGAATTATTCAAGCCTAAATACAATTATATATTATGTATAAAATAAAATGGAAAAAGGCATTTTACTTGATAGAAGAAATAGAACAAAATTTGAATATCAAAACAGATTTAATCTGTTAGTCTCCTACAATTTCAATTTCAAAAAAAAAATATTATTCAAAAAACTTTTAGAATTAAATTTATGTAATTTAAGAAGAAGAAGAATCAAGAAATACGTTACCTGAGTGCTGCAAGATTACATTTTGAATAAGTTTTTCAAAATGTAATCTTGCCTGATGATGCTTCTGTGATAGCGAAACGATTGTTGTAAACTTAACAATAAATGTTTATGTAAATCAGAATAACCTTATTTAAATATTATTTAATATCGATTTTCACCAAGTAAGGACTGATGCAATAAAAAAAATGAAAACGAATAATTTTTAAATCTCAATTTGTGATTACAAAATTATAATACTAAGAGTTAGCTGGCGCTAACTCGCACGATTCATGCAACTACTATATACACATGGGTGATGGGTGATGTTTCCTTTCAAAAACTTCGTTATCATTCCAGTCTCACATTATTATTAATCATTCATATTCTTATTTATTCATAAGTTTCTCTCAGTTGTAGCTTCATATTAATATTTTATAAAAGTAGGTTCCGTAAAATGACCAATAAAAGATAATGTACATTTTTTATGGTAATACTGTGCATAGGATTTTTTGTACCATTGGCAACGCTGCATTTTAACTAGCCAATGGCATCAAATTGTTTCCGTCCTTTAAATGTATCACTGCAAGATTGCCACATAGGGAAGTCGTTACTTGTGGTGGAATATCAGTGGAGAATTTACTGACCTCAAATACTTATTTAGTGTTTTGAGCTATTTGGAGTGAATTTGGTTATAATTTGTAGACAACATGGTTCGCCAATGTGAAAAATGTGAAAATATGGAGAATTCCAATCCTCATTTATCGTTTCACAGGTAAAAGCACATTTCATATTTCAGTGGCGTAGGTATATCCAGAATGAATGTAAATTTAAAAGTTTTCCATAATTTTTGAAACATCAAATTCTAAGTCTCCGTAGAATTACCATCATTGATATTTTGTAATGTGAATATTTATTCCAGATTTCCACGTGATATCGAAAAAAGAGGGATTTTTTTCCGCTCCTTGTATTTCAAAGTGTTGTTTCATCGAAAAATCATGTTTTCATACGTTCAAACCACTTCGATTCAAACGACATTGGAACATGGGCTAATGGAATAAAATACCTTAAACGAAATGTTACTCCTCTGCTTAATCAATCTGCATTCGAGATACCATGTGACGGGTAAAATGATATCCGAGAAATATGTTATTTGTGTAATTTGAATAAAATAACCAATTGGTAACTTAAAATTTTTTTTGTTGCATAAATTATCGAAAGAATTATTTTTCAGTTCAGACGAAGTGAGTTCTATTTATATATAGTTTCAGTTATAATTTCAATGTTATTGATCTATGTACCGTCCTAAGGATGAAAATTATGTATGCAAAAAATTTGATTGCTTCAATTAAAGACAAATATTTCTTGGTAGTTTCTAAATATACACAAAATCACTCATTTTTGTAGTATACTTCATTCAATTTGTACTTTTAGAACACTTGAAATTGCATCTGCCATGGATTATACTGAAGGCTCATCGTCAAAAATGTCATCATCATGTTCAGCTACTTTAACTGCTTTAAGTCAGTGGCTTTAACTGCCTCGAAACATGAAAATGAACCATCCAGGGTTCTTGAACCGTTATGCCAGAATGTTCCAAGAAAGAAAAGGTATTTCGTGAATTTCTTCAAATATTCCATATTTAAAAAATAACTTCAATTCATATAGTCAAGTAGTGATTTCTTCACGCCAGAGAAACCAGAGAAACGAAGGAAAAGTTATCACAATGTGAAGAAGGTGATTACAAAACAAAAAGTAAAAATTCATACTCTTCAAAGTAAAGTTTGTCGACAAAAGCTTCGAATCACATAATTTAAGAGTTTACTATCATTTTTGACTGAAAAGTTTCGTCTCTCTGAGAAATCAGAACACACAATATTGTTAAGTAACTATAGAAGAAATCCATCAACCAACTAGCCCATAGTTTTATTTCCAATAATTAACACTTTATAAATACCCAAATATTTCTTCAATATCTGTAAATTGTTTATTCTGCCTAAGAATATTAATAGTTCAATAGAAATACATTATGGAGGACATGGATGTTCGGAAAAATGATCTGGTTCAGATAATCGAATTGAAAACTTATTATTATTATTCAAATAATACATTCATAAAAAACACATGTTCATCTACTTCTGTTTGTAACATTGATTCTCTCTTACTAGTTATTAAAGTACATATGCAATGTTCTGAACTGAATAAACATTGTTAGATGAAATGTCCATAAGACAACAAGTAGAATAGACTGGTCGGAAATATACTGGCTATGTTGTAACACTTTCAGATATCAGTTCTTGTGGAATTTCGAAACAGGAAGATCATTTTTCTGAAACGCCTATCGACATTTCATTATTCTTAGGATTATTCATACAAGGTGTCTCATTCAGAAATTTCCGTTTTAATATTTCCTCAAAAATTTCGAGAAAAACACTAACGTGAAGACAGGAGTTTTTGTGCGTTTGTTCAATAGTCCATTTCATCTGAAAACTTCGAATTTCTGAAATACTTTTAGAAGAAGCATATAAATATACATTCTGTCAAGAAAGTACCGGGAATTATCGATTTAAATCTGGCGGGGCAATGAGGCAGGTAAATTTTTTTTTCCTAGGTTGGTACCACTGTCCTTAATTACTATGCCAAGCTTGAGTGGGATCTGTCAACTAGTGGGTTTGCAACAGCTGATTAAGTCAGTCGATGTCAGAGTGCGTGCCGATTTTTACTATGGGTGATTACGTTGAGCAAAGAATTTGTTTAAAGTTTTGTGTTGCAAATGAATTTTCGTGTGCCGATGCATTGAAAATGTTGCAAAAGGCCTTTGGTGATAATGTTCTATCGAAAACTCGTGCATATCAGTGGTACAGAGCCTTCAACGACGGTCGTGAAGTGGTCGCCCATCGACGGCTTTGATCGAAGATAACGTCGATAAAATTAAGGAAAGGATGCTGGAAAACCGTCGTACCAGCTTGAGAGAGATAGCACATGATCTTAAGATATCCCACGAGTCCGCACGTACGATTTTGATTGATATTTTGGGCATGAGAAAGACCTGAATTTTCGTACCGAAAGACCTGAATTTTCTTCAAAAACGTCATCGCGAACAGGTTGCTTCAGACATGCTTGATCTTGATTCCGATACTTTACCCGAAGCAAGAGAGATATTAGTTTTTATGCTTATGTGCATGAATGGTTCGTGGAAGGTTCCTGTTGGATATTTTCTGTTAAATGGTTTAACTACAACTGAAAAATCCGAAATAGTGAAAAAATACCTCGAATTCGTCAATGAGAGTGGTTTCATAGTCACATAAATTACATTTGATGGCACTGTAACAAATCTTTCAATGGCAGTAAAGTTGGGTGCAGATTTTAGGAATTATTCTGAATTGAAAACCAGTTTTGTAGACCCTATCACAAAAAATGAAATTTTCATTTATCTCGATGCCTGTCACATGATAAAGCTGGAACGGAACTGTTTTGCTTCACAGAATGGTCTGAAAGATGGCATTAAAAGAGATATTAAATGGAATTTTGTGGAGAATTTGGTAGAAATTCAAAATAGAGAGGGTTTACATGCAGCAACAAAATTAAAGATGAGACATTTACAGAGGTCAAGGGAAAAAAGGTTTGATTGACTACTCAAACTTTAAGCAGAAGCGTAAGTGATGCACTTACTTTTTTGTGTGATGATATGAAACATCCAGGCTTTCAAGGATCAGAAGGAACTGCAGAATTTATTCTGATGTTTGATAATTTATTTGATATATTGAATTCCAGGAACATTTTGGTATTCATTCAAAAAGCCCTTTTCTAGGGAAACTGCTGAGTTTTTCCTTGATTTCATGAATAAAATGGAGGATTATATTCTTCCACTAATATTAAATGATTCACCTATTCTTGAATCACCTAGAAAGACTGGGTTTTTAGGGCCTTTAATATGTATGAAAAGTCTAAGAAAAATGTTTTTTCATTTATGTAGTGGAAGAAGAATATATTAGATATATTTTGAGCCACATACTTTGCCAAGATTACTTGGAACTTTTTTTCAGTGTCATTAGGAGCAAGGGAAGTTATAACAATAAACTCGATCATTATATAAAAAACTGATTTCATTCAGAAATGAATAATTAGTCTTAAGATCAACTGTACAAGATCATTTTTTGTGGCGTTTTCAATATATATGGTCATTTTTTCATTGAACTTTCTGAGAGAACTGTCGTCGTTATATATTCCCATATATTTGTAATATATGACAAGATTTAATGAAGTATTCTGAAACTTTATCTGTATCTCAGGGAATTGCTTCTATTTATTGTTCAATACAGTATTGCCTACATTTATACTGAGCTTATTATAATAAGGTTGCCATGTAAAAGGTCTCTTTGGAAAGTTGATTGAAATTTTTCTGGACTGAATGTTATTGTATTTGTTTTTAGATTAGATCTTATGTAATTGAGAATTATAACTAGCGCTATATTCCAAACAACTGTTTCATATTGTGAATCTTTTATTTTATTAGTTGTCTGTGAATTTTACATTATGTAAAATGTTCAATTTCGTGAAAAATAAAGTTGTTTGTGATATTTTTTTTGTATGTCGAATAATGTATTCCCCATCAATTATAGACAGTATTATTGCGAGGAAGCTATAAAAATGCTATTTGGAAATATACCGAATAATGTATTCCCCATCAACAAAACATTCAATTCTCTCAGCTACTATGATATACCATCTCTGCAAATAAAGAAGCTCCTTAATAACGTAGACATCAACATATCCTCCTGATGCAATAACTTGGGAAAAAATTGAAAAATACCAATAAATGAATCATGTTAAGGTGTTTACTAATTATCATGTGTTATTTGCCCAAAATTTATATCGGACAAACTGGAAGGTCCTTTAGTAATAGAATAAATTAACTTTTTTGTTATAACGTTTCACCTAGAGCCAACCGCATACTCCATTCATTCAATAAATAAGCTTGGCGATTAATCTTCAAAAATAAGTTGCATACCATGTATGCAAAACATTTAGTAACAAAAAAGTATGATTTTGAGGAAAGTTGTAAGATTTTTTGATGAGGAAAATCTTGGCCTGATGCTGAAAGCTTAGAGATCAACGGATTAAGAAATGTTCGGATTTTACGAAATGACCAGATACAGTTATTGAGGTCGCCTCTATTGGTACTATCCTCGTAGGGATTTGGTGGTTTGTTCAAAAGTACTGAAAGTTTTATTATACCCCTATATCAAAACTCTGAATTCATTTAAATATCATATAATCTTTGAATAATTGTTTAAAAGCATTTGAAGTAGCTATGCGTAATATTTGAATTTTGGTGAATAAATAATAAATACTATACAATTGGCATAGGAAAGAATATCTTGTTTTGAATTCGATAAATCCGGAAATATGAAACCGCACGCCCATGGTGTTATGAATTTGAAGATTATTTTATTCCTTATCATCCTCTTTCAATAAAACTTACAATTCGTTCTCTGCGAACTTTTTCAGTGATTTCCCACGTTTTTGTTTCTTAATTCCAAATACCCACTTTTATATTTTTGTACCACTCGTAACACTGTGTTTCATCAGTGCATGTTCACCTTATCAAGAGCATGTTCACCTTAAGCTTTGACATGCATTCGATGCGATTTTACAGCAATTTTGTACAAATTATAACAGAAAACCAATGCTGTCAACAGATCATAGTTCATTGGCCCAACAGCTCGGACATATCTGAGACTATAGAAAAAAATACCGGTAGATAGTAGGAATTTTGGATTGTTTTGTATTTAAAATCTGCGTCTAGTATTAGAGGGAGATGATTGCGCTGCAGAAGCAATCTTACTGTCCCTAAACAGATTGTAAGCATTTTAGTGAAATTCCTGTTTCATACTTCTACACCTAGTAAAGTGTATCTGCCGAATAGTTCTGCAACATCGTACAAATTCTGATGAACATAAATATAACAGTTATCTCTTGCATATAAAGAAAATATTTGCAAAACAAATTTGCTTTTATTTCAGAAAAAACTGATTTCATTTTGATGATATGTGATGGATAATTAGACGATTGTCTTAGAAAGGTGTAAAGAGCCCATCTCTACTCCAAGCCCTTTTATAGGTATTGCATATTCTGTGTAATGAATTTAAGACAAAAAATCCAAATTCTAAACTGTGCGTGCCAAAACTTTATCGAAAAGGGTTCATTTTTTTATACGAATGATTAAAGGAGAGCTCCTTCCTCAAATTTATGTTTATAGTATTAATAAGTGTCTGCGTTCTAAAATGAAAGTAACCAGAGTTAAATGGCAAGTTGAATATAACAGACAGAATTCGTTTTCAGCTGATAGATACAAGACCTGACCAAAAGAAACTGACAGACGGACGGCCGGAAACGATAGTTTCATTCAGTTCGACATCATCATATCATCATATATGACAAGTGCACTATAGAAATACTTGAACTAATGTTCCCAAGCAATACTCCGTGTTGTAAGTATGTCTCCAGTTTCTCCCTATAATTGAATCATCTTTCCGCTTTCCATTTCCTGTTCGATATGCGTGAAAATATACCCATTAGGCAACAATTTCTCTCAGGGAAATTCTAGTACACTAATCATGTTGTTACAGGCCCAAGTAACGTTCATAATTGAGAAGAAAAATGATGGATTTGAGAAATTGGATTGCCGAGAGATGCGATGGGAAAAAAGGAAAAAATATTATGTAATCCGACATTGCTCGGCATATAATCTTCTGACTCTATCGTAAATCGATGATCATAACCTTATATTTCGTCTTTTTATCGCCTATTCCCAGAAGGAGTGAAATATTTTTGATGAAAATGTTTTCCAGGTAAATGTCGATGTTAAGCCCAGTTTTTCTTACATGCTATCCAGCTAAAAGATAATTAAATATTTTAACTATCTCATCACAGTCATTTTGTTGGTATAAATCCAAACGAAGTATTTAAGTAATGTCTTTCCATTTATTATATTACAAGAAAGTAATTTGATATTATCCTGATAGTTGATATCATCCTAATACTCATTGATTTTCTGTGAAAATTGCTAAGAAGCCTTTCATAGCTTGTACGAGTTCAGTTGATCAGGCTCTGTTACTGTCTTCTTATGCCACCAATGTGGATTTTCAACCCAAAAGTGAAATAATTTCCGAAATCGTTTGACTACAAAATTTCTCTCCACCCAGGTGGCACCTCGGACCTTTTGGGTTCTTAATTCGGTACTCTACCACTAGCTCATGTTGTCATGTTGCTTAATCAGTCATAATGGATTGACCAATAAAACGTTTTTCAATAAGGACTCCTATATATTGAAAGGAATAAAACAAGCTGTGTGAGGTGTCAATGAAATTCTTTTTCGTGTAAAAGAATTTATGTACGAAATATAACATCGTTCAAGTCTCCAACGCGGCTTATGATGATTGTCTGAATCTGAGTATTCTAATTTTCAATGACTGCTGCATAGGTACGGCTTAATTTAAGGAAAAGCATCCACAAAAATGGATGCATAGCCACGTGGTGAATCTGGTATCAGTTGGCGTGGTTCCACATACGGCAAATTTTACATAACAATTCGTCCAAAAATGAGCCTCCCTAGAAAAAATTATTTTTTGGACCAAATTGGGGACCTGTTCAAAACGTCCTAAGCCTATATTGCAAAAAACTACGTTATTTATGGTTATAAGCTTTGAACTTCTGGGTTAATAGGGTCTTTGTATTGGTGTAGCTCAAATCTGGTGTAGCCGATCACATGCTTGTGCATGGCGAGGAATTTACTGCCTTGGGTTCTTCAGAACAAACTACGGAAATGTACTTGGCCAATCTTCTTCCTTGACCGTACGAAATTCGCTACCAAACGTTGGAGAATCGACTTTGAAGGGTCACTGCATCTGTCGTAGAATGAGAAAAGCATGCACAACGTTTTCAAAACGAACTCTAATTTTTAGCGTGGCTCAATCGTGTTATCTGTAGTGGTAATTTATTATCAATATCGTCATTTATACAATATCTTAAGTATCACATACATAAATTCTGCTAAATAAATGCCTTAGAAATCACAGCTCCAATTTAGTAGACATGCAGAATTAACAGTTATTACACAGCATTAAAAAGGTTAAAAGAATCCAAAAGAATATAGAATATTTATTAAAATTATTGAATGAACACCTGAAGGATACAATCGTTTTGTCATAATGATATGAAAACCAAAAAAATAACAATAACCTCAAGAATTTCATCGAAAATAACTCTCTTCAAAAAGTTCCTTTGAAAAACTCCTCAAAAGCATGCAGCACATCTTTAAAAAGGCAATATTGAATTTCTGCCGATTGATAAATTATAAGCATTCCATGTTCGTCCATAGATCTTACACAAATATTGTAAAGTATTCTTAAGCACTCAGTCATATCCAAATGATACCGTATATATGAGTGAAAAACCGAAATATATTTGTTATATTGAAATGAAATAATGAAAGGGGGGAGGTTGACTCGAGAGAACAGTTTAACAGAGTTGGATGTTTAAGCTCTAGTAACAGAAATTTCTTCGAATCGAGACAATGCAACTTACATATGTGTAACAAATCAAGACTTAAATTGACTCGAATGGGTATCTACTGTTGATCATTGGGGTGTACGTTTCGAAGCTTGTTGGCTTCATCATCAGTGGCCGCTCCAATGTTCAACGAATGCAACGCAGTTAGCACCTACAACCGCTGCACGTTGCATTCTTTGAGTAATAAAGCTACCTCAAAAAATTGTGGATACATTTAGCACTTCGGATACAGAAATCCGCTACTTCGTGATAATTCATTCAAATTTAAATAAATAAGGAATCACTCCATTTTTGCCATTATTAAATAACTATGTAATTTCAGATACTGAATTGTTTCAGCCGTTACTATTTGGTAGTTCATCATAATTAAAACAAATTGTAGAAATTACTATGTTTTACTATAATAACAAGAAATTTATATTACACATTTTCTTGTGACTTGAGTTTCGGGAAATGAACTATCCCATTATCAGACAACTGAAGACCTATCAGTGGTACAGGGGTACTTAAACAAAAGTGATAAATATTTTGAATATTTCAACAGATTCTCGGTAACACCTAATAGTGGTACATAGGTTTACAATCGGAGCGTGATAAAAAACCGGGTTAAAAAAGAGGGGCCTTCTAACAGATATCGTAATGTCGGCAATCGACAAAGAAGGTTGTTAAACAGATGGTACCCATTTAAATATCTCAAATAATTTTTGGGGTTACATAACTCCGTACAGTCATTCAATATTTTCACATTATTTTGTTGTATATCTCAAACTTCGAGTGTTACTCGCAAAATAAACAATAATTGCAAAATACGTTGTTACCTGAAATAAAATATTCATTAAAATCAGTGTTCATTTGGTTTCTTCACGATCATCTTCTTCAAATAGTTAAACTTCACATTCGGAAGGAGCTTCGTAAAGATATCGGCCAATTGTTTGTCAGTTTGACAGTATTTCACATCAAACCAACCTTGTTTCATTTCTTCAGTTATAAAATGATATCTTACTTCGATATGTACTGTTTCTTGATAATTGACCTGGTTTGATCATCTTGACTGCAGATTGATTGTCAACGTTCAGGTTCATTTCAATCTTGGAGTTGATCAAGTCTTGTATAATAGTCTTAAGATATTTAATTTATTTCACACACTTATCAGCTGCAATGTGCCTTCTCTTGTCGATAGAGCCCCAATGTTTGTTTTCTTGAGCACCATGATATAGGAGTTCCACTAAACATAATTACATAGCGTGTTGTGCTTTTCCTCGTTTTAACACATCCGGCGTAGTCTGAATCCGAGTAGGTTTCAATATTGTAGTTTTTCTTTGATGGAAAGAGAATTTCACTCCCTGGATCAATATTCAGATACCTTAGTGTTTTCTTCACATTGTCAAAATCTTGAGACATTGGATTACTCAATGCCCGACTTTCGAAATTCACTACGAAAGCTATATGTGCTCTAGTCTTATATGTTAGAAAAAGTAGACTTCCAAATACTTCGTTACATTCATATTTCCAATTTTTTGTGTTATCAACATAGTTGCCTTGAATTGCTATTGGTGTATCCATCTTCTTTGAGCCTTTCATTCCATATTTGGCAATTTTTTTTTCGACATACTCTTCTTGAAACAGATAGATTCCATCTTGGGTTCTTTCAAGTTCTATACCCATATAGCTTTCTGGGTTCTTCTTGCACAGTTATTTCGAATTCATTTTTCAATTTAATGAGAAGTTGGTTTATTCTTCCTACGTTCTCACCAATAACCAACCCATCGTCTACATGAATTGCTATGAGTAAATCTTTATCTTCATTCCTGAAAACACATTGATCAGTTTTTAAAGGAATAAGTCTATGGAGTTTCAAAAACTCGATCACTCTTTGATTCTATTTTTGAGGAGCTTGTCGGAGACCATACAAGGCTTTCTTGAGCAAACATATCTTTCCAGGTTCATTGTATCCTTCAGGTACTTCCATGAATATTTCTGCATCGAATTGGCCATCGAAAAAGACTCTTTTCACAAGAGGTGCTTTGATTTTGAAAATTTTTTGTGCTACTATAGTTGAGAGTATTATTGAAGTAGTTGAAGCAAAACCTGATTAATGTTTCTCTTGCTGGCATCGGCGAGTCACTAGACGTTCTTTGTGTACACCATTATCTTTCCTTTTGAATACCCATCTACTTGCTATTATCTTCTTATTTTCGGCCCTTTTTGCATCAACCAATTTCCATACACAGTTCTTCTCTATTGAGTTTTTCTCTTCGTCAATAGCTTGTTGCCAAATTTTCTTATCATCGCTGGCTATACATTGTGAATATATCATGTCAACTTCCTCTGTCGTTAAAAATGCATATCTCGGTAAAAATTCTTCTGGTACTTCATATTCTTCAAAATATCGAGAAAATATTATTTGTCTTTGTTCATATGTGTCTTGATCTGGTTCTTAAGATTCTACAACTTCTGATTCTGTTCCTAGATGGGCATAATTATCATCACATTCTTCGTCTTCCACATGTATATCTTGCAATAAAAGATTCTTCGAATAATCGAAACTTATTTGTGAATTCAACGTCTCTTGATATATAGACTCTACGATCAATATTGTTCCAAATTCTATATCCATGTATGCTATAACCTATAAAATAGCTTTTTCACTCCTATGATCAAGTTTCTCAGGATAACCTAGATTTTTTGTATAGATAATCTGACCAAATTCTCCAATGCCTGAAAGATCTGGTCTTCTTTTTTGGCATATTACAGAATAATAGATGAAATTAATTCTCCATAACCACTACAGATTTTAATCTAAATAAATCTCATAAGACCATCATGAATTAAATTTTAAAAACATATTCTAAATACACCGTATTTAGTATTGCCTTCTTTTATTTTCCTTCTTCAGAGAATATATCTCCAGAGAAAATACCTGATGAATTCGGACCCAAAATCTTTTCAGTAAGGAGTTATTTGAATAAACAAAATAATCATTTCAAACATTTTTAAAAATACCTCTTTTATTACTAGACATTTCTTCAACAAACAACTAACCAATTTTGGGATAAGCATGGCCTATACGAAAAATTAGGTCATATGACAGAAATATACGATGAAAGAAGATACGACTTAGACTCTGCATTAGATAACCACCACGTGCATGTGATGTAATACAAAGAAATTTCTCAATTATTGATATATATATATATATATATATATACTACTCTGTCAAGAAAGTACCGGGAATTTTCAATTAAAACAACATTTTTACATTTAATCGTCAAAATTTATTGGGTCGCCTTCAAAATAGGCTCCATTTGCTCCAATACATCTATGCCAACGGCACTTCCAATTATCGAAACATTTTTTTATAGGCGCTTTCCGGGATGGACTTTAGCTCTCGCGCCGAATTTTGTTTTATGGCTTCAATCGACTCAAAACGGGTGCCTCGAAGGGGCAATTTTAGTTTTGGGAAGAGGAAAAAGTCGCAGAGAGCCAAATCCGGCGAATACGGTGGTTGCTGAAGCACGTTTGTTGAGTTTTTGGCGAGAAAGTCAGTCATAATCGTAGCTCGGTGAGAAGGCGCGTTATCGTCATGCAAAATCCATGAGTTGTTCGCCCACAAATTTGGCCGCTTCTTACGGATACGCTCACGCAAACGTTTTATAACGCCTAGGTAATACTCCTTGTTTACCGTCTAATCCTCTGGAACGAATTCGTAGCGCACCACGCCACGGATATCGAAGAAAACAATGAGCATCACCTTCATTTTCGAGCGGCTTTGGCGTGGTTTTTTCGGTTTCGGCTCATTTTTTGCCACCCATTCCGATGATTGCTGGCTTGTTTGCATATCGTACTCGTAGATCCAGGTCTCATCACCCGTTATAATGCGTTCCATGAATGTAGAATCGGAATTACAGCGATCCAGCATGTCTGATGCAACCTGTTCGCGATGACGTTTTTGCAGAAAATTCAGGTCTTTCGGTACGAGTCGTGCGGCCACCTTTCTCATGCCCGAAATATCAATCAAAATCGTACGTGCGGACTCGTGGGATATCTTAAGATCATGTGCTATCTCTCTCAAGCTGGTACGACGGTTTTCCAGCACCCTTTCCTTAATTTTTATTAATATATATATATATATATATATATATATAATATGCAAATACTGCTTTATAGTAATTTTCAATCATATATCATATATATACATATATATATATATATATATATATACATATATATGATTGAAAATTACTATAAAGCAGTATTTGCATATTACAGAATGAAAGATTCTTCATATTCCATCTCATGCGCATGGAGAATTTATCAGGTTCTTTTTCTGGAGATTGTGCTATATATTCTTGAAAAAGAAAAATAAAAAAGTCCTTTTTCAATAATATGTTGAACATTTTTTGATAATGGAACTTGTGATTCTTTAACATCAGATCGAAACATATATGTATAAGTTGATGTCATTATTTTATATTTCTTCTGATTCTTTATTAGTTAATTTCAACCACATGTGATTATATTATGTATGTGATATGATTGAATTAACTTATTTAAATATATTGAATATTTCAAATAAATTATATTTTTTGAGAAGTCCTTAAATTATGTTTTGTATTTTTGAAAAGGAACCATTTTTCATAATGGTAAGATCATAAACAAAATTTTGTCTTCTTCAAATATTCATTTATTAATTTTAAATGACAATTTATATTTGTTGGTTTATTTATTTCATTTGATATTGTATATTGAGTTTTGAATTTATACGTCTATTAAATATAAGCCGTGCTTATAAGACATTAATATAATTCAAAAAGTTTTTTGAAATTAAAATAATAGAAAACTGACAAATTAAATCTGTCTTGATATTAAAAAAAAAATTATAGCAATTTTTCTTTCATTTGATTGGGTCCTCATTTAATGAATATTCATTTTAATTGAATGAAATAACATGAACTGTTTCGACAATACTAGTATATTCAATAAATTGTGAAAATATTCTTTATTATTTCACTCAAATGGATAGCATGGTGTTCTCTAGAACAAGTGCGCCAAAACTTAGCGATATGGTGCGACTTAATTTGTCACACTTCAAATGAATTTTCCCGTTGAAATTCAAAGCAGTCTTCTATGAAAAGACGCCTTAACTTTTTGTAATATATTTTTATTTATGAATAAGAAATATTCCGGTTTGTAGATAAATTTATATTACTTTTTTGTGATAGAATAGATATTTAACTGATTCAATTGATACCTCTTAAAACTGTGTATAGCTTCCATTGATTCCAGATATTCAACAAGAATATTGGGCGAATTATAGACTCCAGATTTATTAACTTCATTTGTTTGGTCTTTGTTAATTTTCATATGAATTTCTAAATTATTAGTCGTTCAAATTGATTCAAATTGCATTTTAGTTTACTTGGCAATATTATATAATATCAAGGAAAAGCCCTCCTTGAATTTTATGTGGGGGATAAAATAGAATAGAAAGGCCTTTTATTTGATATTTGAAGAAATATAACAAAATTTGAATATTGAAACATATTGAAATATGTTTATCTTCTACAATTTTAATTTCAAAGGATTTTTATTCAAAAAAAATTTAGAATTAAATTTACGTCTACAACAAGCACTGCTTACATTTAATAGACGTATATAATCAAAACTCAATATATAATGTCAAATGGAATAAATAACCCAACAGATATACGAAAGTAATTAACGAATTTAATTAATTACGAATTTAATTACTTTCGTATATCTGTTGGGTTATTTACTCCATTTGACATTATATATTGAGTTTTGATTATATACGTCTATTAAATGTAAGCAGTGCTTGTTGTAGACATAAATTTAATTCTAAAAGTTTTTTGAATAAAAATTTTTTGAAATTAAAATTGTAGAAGATGAACATATTTCAATATGTTTTAATATTCAAATTTATGGGGGGGGGTTTGATAATAGAATTTCTTATATCTGAATATCCAATTGAAATTGTCTCGGATGGAGCTCCCTGGATTATCATGGCCAGTTTTTTTTATATTTTCCCTTGATTCTTTATTGGTTCGCTTTCGCACATATTATTATTATTATCATGATACTACTAGATCTTCGGTGAAGATCCCTCAAAAGCTTTTTCAGCTTTTGCGAGTTATGAGTTCAGTTGTGTTCTGGGTAGGCTTTGTTACTGCAATCTTGCGCCACTTCAGGTCATAGCACTGTTAATTTTCGATCCAACAGTGAAATGGTGGCCGACACCCATCCAACTAGAAAATTCCTTTTTCGCCTGAACATGATTCGAACCCGAACCTTACGGTCACGTGCCGTAGGCTCTAGCACTGAACGGTCCGCACTGTTGATTCTATTTGTCTATAAAGTGACAGTGTTTCTAAGAAATTTTAGTCAATATAATTTTAGGTAGTCTCGGTCTTTACTTGACGAAAATTCGTCTTCAATAAAAGAAAAACAAATGTTAACTTCCGCTATTTTCAAAAATATTTAATATAATTTTCAGAAGCCTTGTTATTTCTGAATATCTAATCAAAACAGGCTGTTTTGGATGATGTTTGATAGATGATTTCAATCAGATTTTTCATATTTTCTTTTAATTCTTTATTATTTAGTAACGCACATATGAATTGATAATTTTATATGTCTTTAAAGTGAAACTGTGTTTGTGATACATTTTATTAAATTAATTTGAATAAAAATTGAACAGAATTTATTAGGTTGAATTTGTAAAGGTTTCGGAGAATTGAGTTGTTATCTGAAATATTCAGGTATATATGTTGTGTTCAAAAATGTACAGTATAATCTCAATGGTGTGTTATTTTTATTGGAAGTTTTATTAGTCAAGTATTTTCAAATATACAAATCTGATTGAGTATTTCAGTATTACGATATGAATTAGCAACACGAACACTCTTGAATAATTTTGTGAGAATACAAGTAATAACAAGAAATTTTTGGATTTTTTTTCAACCATTATAGAGAAAAGAATGAATACTTCATGAAATTTTGTTTAATATATTGTTTTCATTCTTTCTTTTCCATGTAACGATGCGGGTCGAAGCAAGTTGACCGAGTTATTTTCATTATATTTTCACTCAGGGGAACAGTTCTAAAATTACCAGAGGTGACGTTTATTAGACTTTCGAATGAGATAACACTGAATCCTATGTTTATAGTTTCATTACATGTAGCTACCTCAAGAAGTATTTCAAAGGTTCCAAATGGACTTAACGTCAGTCCTTTTCAGGATTTTCTTCATCATGTGTAGCTTTTTTAAGGAATAATTCATTGGTTTGAAATTTTCAGAGAAAATGGATTGTTGATCAAGCGAGCAAAAGAATCCGACTTTAAATCTATTCTTTCCGTCATTTCCTTTTTTTCTAAATATCGAACAGAGAATTGCTGTACTACCTTACTACAAATTTTAATTTTACCAAATTTCTCCAGAACTTTTAAAATTAAACTGAATAAATGCATCGAAAAACAACGTCCATTTATTAGTAGAAATATAGAATTAACACTTATCAAACAGTATAAAAAGGAGATAAAAGAATCCAAATAATATATAGAATGATGACCTAACTTATTCAACAAAAGTTTGAATTCTTTTATATAGAATTAACCCTTATCACACAGTATATAAAGGATATAAAAGAATCCAAATAATATATAGAATGATAATGTAACATATTCAACGAAAATTCGAATTCTTTTATCTCCTTTTGATACTCTGTGATTAGTATTAATTCTATATGTCTATTAAAATATGAATATTTTTTTAGGCAACCATTTAATTCAAAGGGACACTCAAAGTACTGTTCAACAATAGAGTTAATTGTATTTTAATTTCAAATTGCGGCTTCTTTCCCCTATTTTACTGTTTCTCTTTTTTGCATTTTTTCATCATTTTTATTTCCAATCGGCAAATTACTTAAGAACATAACAAACATATTTGACGTGCCATTGAAGACAGAGTGGACTGAGAAAATTAACCGATAAAGGTTGTGGATGTACGTATTGAAGCTTTCATACGCCGAAGAATGTTTTTTCTATTTAAATTTGAGTGAAACATCTGATTTCTGCTATCCAAGCGCATTAATCTGTGAATTGTCTGATTCTGTTCGACACATGGTACGTCGTTCAAATTAAATTGATATTAAGACCTGAATTACATGGTTGGGAATATGCGATCCAGTTATTTCAGAAAATGCCGATATAATTGTTTGAATTGAAAAAATTTCTGATATAAAAATTTCTGTGGAACTGAGCTTGATCAAGTACAGTGGTTATATACTGTTCGACAAATGTTAAGCAGGTTCACAAATTATTGATGTGATTGTAAGGATGTCCGGTGTTTTTCAGCAAATGTTTATACAAGATGAATTTAATGTGTGCTTTCTTGTTTGAGCATCGAGCGCAGATTTATACACTCGACTGTAGGAGGAGAATTGCTGGCAACAATTTTACTATCAGGTCCAATAATAATATTGCTCTGCATATAACCGCGTAAGGATTCAGTAACAAAACCTCATCAGAACAGAACTGATCTCCTAACTCGAAACACCTTCAATAAAACTTATGAAAGATATTCACAGAACATCAAGAAATAAATCAATTATTAGGAGTTTAAACAAGTTCGTGCGGTTTTCTGTCGAAAATTGTAAAAAATTGGTTATACATTCAAAGTTCAAGCTATTGGGCGTAGCTAGTCACTAGCTTTTCCTAGTTTCTTGGCAACTAACAGATCCTATCGTGAAAAAAGGGCCGGCCCTTTCACCTCCAATCATGCATCGATCCATTTTTTGACTCCATCTTTATTGAAGAAGTGCAGGTCTACTTCATCCTTAAACTTTGGTACGCTCCTGGTCGCCCTTCGTCTTCCAATTCGGAATTGCCACTTTTAAATCGAGCAAACCACTTCTGACACGTTCGCTCAGCTAGACCATGGCCACTGTAAACTTCCACTTAACTGAAATTATTTTCGGCAGCCTTTTTCTTCATACTGATGTAATGAAGTAAAACTACCCGTAAAAACACATTTTTCGGTATGAAGAGCACGCAGAAACTTTGTTGTTTTCATTTCAGCGAATTGACAGATACTGAAAAAATATCCTTATGATGATACTCCAGACTTAAGGTGTTGCCATTATGAAACAGTGGAATGAAAAACTAACACAGATACACATTGCGCTGTCTCGATTCGAAAAATTTACTGTTTAATGCTCAAACTTGTTATTATATATATTCAAGTAATATTCGAGATAATTTCAATCAATATCTGAGTTCTCTCTTTATAGTTGAATATTTTCTGAATTTATGACGAATGCTTATTTTTAATGTTTTTATTAATTCTTTTTCATTTCTGTCGTCACTTGAATTCTTCCAAATTGAAGAATTTAGTCTCCAAATAATGTCTAGACAAAAAATAGCTACAAATGAAGCCAATAGAGCTATCGATTTGTTTTGCGAGAGAAGTTATAAACTTTTTTCGGGTTAATGAAAACGTGATTTCGATGCTAATCCACTCTATATAGATACTCGAAACTCGACCAGAACACCTGGAATTGGATGGCAAATATGTACCACATATGCACAGGATAGGTTTCTGATAGTGCAGTGAGTATGAAACCATTGAGTACCTATCGGCTCCTGCATGCTCCTGCTGTTGCGATTTCAGTTGAAATACTAGGTCAACAACTTCATGGCATTAAACCACGTTCATCACGACTATTTTCCAGAATTCCACTCACACAAGCTCGAATTTGTATTCAGTTGGCATGAACAATGAAGGACGCAAATGATGAATAAAGGTCTGTCTTGATCACATATGAATCAAGAAATGGACGGTCTTACTCTTCCTTATACTCATAAATCGCAGATCTATACAAGAAATTCAGCAATTCAAAGGTGTTACATTTTTTATGGACGTACAATACTATTGATGCTTAATGTGAACACAAATGCTGAATTCACATCGACCAAGTCATCGACAATATTGTAAGATTGTTTCATGATGCTATTGGGAAAAATTTTCTGTCGTTCTGTCTTTATCATCCGACCTGAGTCCGATTGGGTAAGTTGACGGTCAGCTAGAACAAGCGTTGGATTTGCATCAGCTACCTCCAAAGACTCTCCAAGAACACATTCAGCTTTTGCCCTAGCTTTAAAGAGATCGGCAGTATGACGATGTTTCGTATGGCTTTAATTAATGATCGATGAAGTAATACATTTTATCTTATTTAGGTTTATCGAAAAATTAAATTAAATGGTTACACAAGAAATGAAAATGGGTTTACAATTGATGAATTTTTCGGGGAGTGAGCAAATAACACAATCATATACATTATAAGATTCATATTTAGCATACATGAACACAATATGAACTAAAATTCGGCCACATTTGAAACTTATTTCCAATTTTTTTTATTTCCTTAACTTTTATGGAGCAGTTAATAACTTCGTTTTAATTCGAAATCAGTTTGGATTTCTCTGTAAGAGGTATCAAAAGTGTTTTAATCGTTTCGGTTTTAATTTGATTAAAATTCATCCTGAAATGATAAAATAAAAACTATTTAAACTTTCTATGATTTTCATTGTTCTTTCGTTAACCTATGAATTCCATTAAGTAAGTATAGAAACTTGTGAGTTTAAATATTCACTCAATGTAATCCTGTTATGACGGCACAATTTTTGTGCTAACAATAAAATTTTGCGAAAGTTAAAATTGTATTTAAATGATTTATTAAAAAAATGTATCAATATTATTGAATTGAATGTTGGTGACTTTTACTTGGTGTGAATCCATATCAAATGAAATGAGAAAAAATTGTTTATTTTACGCTTTTATTGATGTTACATACAGACTACAGTAGTCTGTACGATCTGAAGAAATCATTCACTCTACTCAAACATGTGGAGGAATGGAAGGGTTGTCATTACTCTAATATAGTAAGAAGCTGATAGTGATGATGATTTAAATAATAATAACTATCTAGAATATTCATTTTGGAGTAGTCGTTATTTAGAGTCTGCCATTCGTGTTTTGATAGAAAATTAGTTTAATATTAACCATTAACGAAACGGATCGATTTACGCTTGAACAAAACTCGAAAATATCAACAATTCGTTTAAAAAGTAGTGAATATTCTATTCAAACTGTCAGAAATTTACGTGGAAAATTCAATAGAATTGAAATGCCCTAACGCAACTTGTGGATAAATCAGTTCTTGAAACTGGATCGCTGTTTGGTGAAACAACTCTTTTGCATTTTCATCGAGTGAGTACATGTAAAAAAACTTGCTGCTACAGCTCAGAATGTGGCTGAGCATCCACCAACATCAACTCGTCTTCGTGCTCAAGAACTTACTTTCTAGCACTTCTCTGAGAAGAATTTTGCATGAAGACCTCGGTATAAAGGCTTCTAAAGTTCGAATAGTACAAAAAGTGAAGCATCGTGACCATTCGATGCGTTTTCACTTCGCTCAATGGGCTAATAATGGCATGGCTGACGATGAGCATTTTCCCAGAAAAAATATCTTTAATGACGAAAATCACTTTTACCTCAGAGGACTATTTTTTGTGGGGATTCGTTGAAGATAAGTACTATGCTTACTATACAAAAACGATTGATATCTTTAAATGCGAAATCGAAGTTGCCATTCATGTGATAGGGCTCCAAACAATCGACAATGTACTGAAAAATTGGGTAAATTGGATGGGATACCGTATGGCCAGTCGTGGTAATTATTTGAATGATATGGTTTTTCTTTCTTAAATTTCAAGGTTCGATCTTTTTGATAAACTCATAACTTCGAAAAATATTCATCAGTTTTTTATTCATATCAGATCAATAATGCAAATTTTAAATGGCTCACTCCTTCTATAGATTCATGTAAATGTGATTACTATAGAAAATATCGTCAGAAACATTTTTGTTGTTGGAAGTTTTTTCTATTATATTCGATATAATAAGTAAATTATTTCCCAAACGTTCTTTTAAAATTAAAAAAAATAAAACGGCAATTTCGGAAAATATATCGCTGTCAAGATCATGGTTTCAATATAACAATCATATTATTCCAATAGAACAGTACTTTTTTTAAACCTAGGTGATAAAAAAGATTGTATTATGAAATAGCATTCAAAAGTGAACTTTGCTAAGTGAAGTGCAAAGGTACTTCTAAGGATACAATTATCATAACAAAATTACCTTTAAGCCTCTTTTAATTATAAACTATTTTCTGTGATACATGTTCGCTTAACACATCTGTTAAATATCAATGAAAATTTACTTCAGGAAATAACTACATTTTAGGTTCATTCTGAGAGGTAGAAACACGACAAAATATTGAGTAACTAAAACGATATATCTTTCTCAATCATCTGAAGAGGTCAAATTATTTCTATTTAACTGCTAATCTTAACATCGGAATTTCCAAAAATATTTGTAAGAGTAACAAAGTCATTATTAAACTATCGACATTTTAGTTTATGAGAAAGAAAACTATCGACATTTTAGTTTATGAGAAAGAAAACTCATTTTAATTTTCCCAATATTTCCTAAAGTGCAGATTCGATCGATCTGAAATTTGCTATTTTGAAGTAGCATAACGTTGCGCATATTTGGGCTCAATTTCGAAGAAGAAAATGTCTGGAAATCCTGAAGCCAAATGAAAAAAATAACACTTCACATGAAACTCGTAAAACTTTTACTCCAATATTCCAATAAAAGCAGCTTCAACATCGGGAACTGTAGGCAAAACTGGAAACTCAAATTCACTTTCTCCGGTAATAATGAGCATTATGTCATTTCATCCTTATTTGAATTCAGAAACCCTTAAAAAAATATCTTAATGTAAAAACAAAAAACCACTCACGTGAATTTAGAAGTATTTGCGCACTTTTTCATCAGCACATTTCACTCGAAATTCACTCCCATAATGTTAAACCTCTAGGTTACTTCTCAAAAGAATATGATGAAGGAAAACACGGGATTCCATTTTTCTGTGCAAATAAAAATCACATGAAAATGATAAATCGCCGTTAAGGAGGTTCCCTCCTTTCCTGCCATCTTCATTTTTATATATTGTCAAGAAATAGTAGAAAAGTATTATAATGAATAAAACGTCCATGCTGAAATCGGACAGAGAAAAAATTAATTACCTCTTCCAGTGGAACAGCCATAAGGATGAATTATTGTGTAGCTGATGTTATTAATATCTCTCATATCCACAGAAAATATCAGCATTATCTGGCAAGTTGTTTCTGAGATAATGGCATCATGAAAAATATTAGTGGTAGGATCGTCACGAAACTTCGGATGAATCATATCGTGATTTTACAACTATCTAATAAGTTTCATTTCAATCAGATGGATATTCTCCCAATTCTACAGAAAAAAAAATTATTTATGAATAAAAAACAATATATGTTTGATTGATTTTGTCTTTAATTGGTGGAAAATCATTTTATTTAAAAAATATATTAGAGACAATATTTCGATTTCCACAAAAATGTTTATAATACAACAATTTTTCCACCACGATGTGGCCTCGTCAGGTATCTACATTCTACTGGCTAGCCAGTAGAAAGAAGAAGTCAGATCATGGTGAAACAATTGCTGTATTATAAACATTTTTGTGGAAATTAAAATACTTTCTCTTATAGATTTCTTAAAAAACAATATATGTTTGATTGATTGTGTCCTTAATTGGTTTTCATTAAACCAGATATAAGAGACAGTATTTTAATTTCCACAAAAATTTTCAATTTATTTCACAACAATTGTTTCGTCATTCCAGACGATCTGCCTAATTCCGTTTGGTCATTCATTAAAATTTCTTTTTTATGATACCTGTTAATTTCTAATGCTTCTAATAGTTCAGTCTGATACTTGTTCGAAATTACTATCGAAAATATGTCCTGCGTCAAATATGTGTTCTGGTTAAGTTGAATTATTTTTAAATACATATTGGAAAATTCAATATTTCAGTATTCAAGACCAGAATAATAAAAAGCTATTTTTGTATGGCTTTATTTATTGGTATAGATATGTATATGATATTTTATGTTTATTCAATGGCACTCATAGACAATTTTCTTTGTTTGTGAATTATATGAAAAAACAGTTGTACAAATTTTTTTACTCAACCATCACAAAAATTGATAACAAATATGATTTCACTTCAAATTACCTTTTTCCCGCAAAAATTAGCTGCATATAATAGTATGCTATATAGAGTAGCCAATATACCACTGACACTTGAGAATTTTGAAAAAGAGTACAAGACTATTGAACCGATTACGTTGAACACGTAATGATACGTTGATGAATAAATATTGTTCAACGTAAAAAAGAATTTTTACTCGACTGAAGGTTAGGTATTCTAAGTATGTTTTTCTTCATAATTTTGACATGTGAGTATTAATATGAGTTGAATTAATCATGTTTCTGTCTGAATTGATATAAATATATTAATTTTGATCTATTTGTTCTCTAAGGAGTCAACTTATGAATAAAGGTGAATCTTTTCCTTGTGTTGCAATTTTTCATCTTATGAGTTCTCAATAATGAGTCATTATAACTCGTTTACAAAATTTATTTTATAAAATAATATATATATATATATATATATATATATATATTATATATATATTATATATATATATATATATACTATATATATATATATATATATTTTTTTTATATATATATATATATATATATATATTATATATAAATAGATATACTTCAATATACTATATATATATATATATTGTCATGGTATTTACAGTTAAAATAAATAATTACATAAATATATTAAGGAAAAGACTCACCTTTGTATATAAGTTGACTCGTTAGAGTATAACTAGAGCAAAATTCATTAAATAATATCCATTCTGACACAATTATTAATAATTCAATTCATTCAAATACTCACAAGCTAAAAATTATGAAGAAAAAGCATATTCAGGATACATAACGACTACTCAAATTAAAATTCTTTGAACGATAATCAAAACACAGTAATTTTGTTGACAGTCTATAAATAAAATTCACAGGGAGATTTCAATTCACAATTATTCAATATAAAACCAGCCAAAGTTGCAATAAATAGAAGTAATTTGAATTTAGATATCAAATTTGAAATTGATGAAGAATTTGTTGAAAGGATTTGTTATTATAAAGAATCACATATAAACTTTAGTGAAATTGTTGACAAAGAACAAGCTAAATCAAATATAACTTACCAGAATTATGTAAATAGAACCAATTTGATCACAATTCACTTAATTCAATGAAAGATAGCATCTACGTCAGATATTTTCAAATGATTAATGTAAGAGATATTCTTGAAAATGTTTAGGCATCAATAGAATTGTAATAGCATCTAAGCTAAAGAAATTTAATCAATTTCATAAGTAATATTAAGTATTTTATAAGTTATAAGCATTAGAAGTTAAACTTTGTTAAATTTTGACACTTGAAATACTTTACGAACGAAAAGCAAGACTTTTACTGTTCTGTTTAACATGAAACATACATCAAAATGTAGTTTAAAAAATAAGCTAATTTTCAAAAGTAATTTCAAACCAGGAAATATTGTAAATTTTGTAAAATCATCAAAAGCATCATTTTTATATAATTTTGACAGAAGCAAGTAAGCTTTGAAATTCAACTTTTCTTGAAAACTATAAATAGGGCAGACACAGAAAAAGTCGGCAGTCTCCAATTATATGCAGAGTAGAATCCTTGTCGGTCCATAATTAAAAAGTGACAAAAAAGTATCATCATTTAAAAAAAGAAGATTATTTGGTTATCGTGAATGGAAATTGAATTCAGAAAATACATTACCTGAATGTGAATGGAAAAATATCACATAGAAATCAAGTTTCAAACGAATTGGATATATTGAAGAAAATCAACAAAGTAGCCTGTGAATTTCAGAACGTTCTAGAAGTGTTGTTTCCAACGAAACCAGTGTTATTCCTGAAACGACAATTAAAAGGAACAATCATAAATTGATGAACAAACTTACCAAAGGTATTCAAATTCAATCCTGTTAATATTTCCAGAAAGAAATTTAGAAATAGCAAACACTGTTTACATTAGAATTACGTTAGGTTATTTAGATAAGGTTAGGTTAACATAGAATTAGAATTTAGGTTATTGATCACTGATTATAATATTTCAAATTACTTCCATAAAATATAATTTAAAAATTCAATCTTTTTAGAAAATTCAAATTGAACGCTCCCTCAAATATCAAATCTGATTTAATAATATTTTAACTTAAAAAAACTTAAAAATTATAAGCTTAAGAGCTAGCCGGAAACATAGAATAATACACCACTTACATACAAGGGTGATCTAATTAATATTTATACCAAAATTTCTTTAATATAATTCCATAACAATATATATACTTTAATTGATGTCTTCTTACAAATAACAAGAGGTGTAGATCGTGTCACAAATGAATTCAAAAATTCAGCAATGAACAATGAATGAAAATAAATGAAAATATTCCCTCTATAAACGCTCAAAATTTTCTTCAAGAAAAACTCTCCTAAAGAATAACTCCTGGTGTATAAAAAATTTTTCAACGCCATTTTTTGCCAATTATTACTTTTCAAATTAATTTTTGCTCAAAACTATTCGGTAATTTATTTTATATTGCAAAGATACTATATGTCACATTTTTTGTATATAGTTTGAGTTTGTTATATCCTGAATCAAATTATTTTTATTTATTGTTTCATAGTTGTGTTTCAGTTCATAAAGTTCAGTGTAGTTATTTGTTACATAGATAATGCATTCGTATACAGGGCGTTTTACGAATTATTGTACAGGCTTTCAGGGCAGATGCAGGATATTCTGGTGAGTGTGAATCAGGGCTCGAAATATGTCCTAACTATATTCGTTTAAAGAGTTACAGGATGTTTTATGTATTTTATCAAAAACTTAAAATCGGCATACCTTTTGAACGCCTCCATGGATCTTCATGAAAACTTCAGGAAATGAATATAGGCCAATGCCAAATATTTGCCCCTAATGACTTATCGATAGCATAGTTTCGGACTGAGAAAATTACATTCTTTATCTCACATCTTGTGAAACATCCAGTTTTCAAAAGGCGAAATTCTCTTCAGAATCTACAATAAATACTCTTTCAAACAGACCTATTAGGATCAATAGCATACATCGCATCATCACTTCATGAACCGTTCAATATTAGGAATTTTCAATCTATAGTAAACATGGACCTGTGAATCTCCGAATAATGCGTCTATTCATATCGAATCGATTGAAATTCTCATTAACATGCCTTAGTTATTGTGCTGCAGCTTATTCCATCCAATAGATGAATGTAGGGGCAACATCAAATATTTTTTGCAAAACTAAATTTAACCGGAAACTCGAATTAGCATTGAACACTCAATTGGACTATTATAAAAGGGACTTAATAATAAAAATATAAAATGTATCTTATAAACATGTGTGGAACTGAAAAAATTGGAAATAAGTAAGAGAAAAAATTATTACTTGTTTTCGAAAATACCCCTCTCTCTTCTAAACATTTTCTAGCTCTTGTGATCAAATGAGCTACAGCTTTCTTCAAAATTTCCGGTCGATTTCGTATTGCTTCACATGCAGCTTTAATACGATTAATCAGATGCTCCCTGTCTATGATTTCTTTATAGTAAACTCCATTTTTTAAGTGCCCCCAGAGAAAATAATCCAAGCATGTAAGATCTGGGGATCTTGTAGGCCATTCATAAGGTCCCCCTCCACCAAACCAATGATCTGGATAAACTTCATTCAAATACGCTTCAATTTCACGGATTAAATGTGCCGAAGCTCCATCATATACATTTCTCTTGGAATTTTGCAATCATCATTCAAGAGCCCTGGCAAATGCTTGATAGAAAATTGGAGATATTTCAATCTATTCAGCCTGTGTGGAAGATTATATGGTCCAATTCCACACCAAGTATTGACTGAAAAACGATGTTGTAAATTGCGTTTTCTGGTCACTTTCGGATTTACTCTGGACCAAATATGTGCATTGCTCACATTCACAATGCCATCTTTTGTGAAGGTAGGTTCATCAGTGAAAAGCGTTCTGAAGATAGGTCGCTGGTTCCGCAAAACCCATCTGCAAAATCGCATCCTCGGTAGTTCATCGACTGGTTCCAAGGTTTAGACGGATTGTAAATGAAATGGATACCACTTTTCACGGTGTAGAGCTCGCCAGGCCTGACAATGTTGCAGACCTAAAACTGAACCAAGACGCCTAGTGCTGATTGACGGATTTTCTTGGAAAGCTTCCATTATCTCTTTATGGTTTACCATCGAACTCGCTCTTTCTCGTTTACTTACTGACAGAAAGGGTCCAGTTTCACGAAGTGTTCGAATGTTTGGTGGTTGTGAATTCCACGATTCTGGTATAGCCTTCGATATTCCCCTACGACCATTGGACTTACAAAATCCATAAACTAACAACATATAAATTATTTGATTGATTTGGTCTTTACTTGGTGGAAACTCATTTTAATTGAAAAAATATATATGAGACAGTAATTTATTTCCACAAAAATGTTTTTTGTGGAAAAACTGTTGTACAGTAAAATGTAATACCTGAGGAAGCCACATCGTAGTGAAACAAATGTTGTAGTAGTACAAACATTTTTGTGGAAATAAATTACTGTCTCATATATTTTTTTTTAATTAACAACATATCAGTATACTCAGTATTCGTAAATGAGGGCATTTCGATAATTCTCTGAATGAAAGTTTTATAAAAACACAACAATCTGCCACTTGCGTATTTTTCTATTTTAATAATCAACCGAAAATGGTTTGAAATGTCAAAATTCTCAGCATGAGCCACTTGAATTTTGAAATGGGTTGAATTCAGGATAAACGAATTTCTTCTGTGATCTTTCAAATAGCATTGAAAATAAATGATATCTTCAGATTCAGATCGATTCAAGCAGCATGTGAGAAGATAAGTAGTGGACCAGAAAGAAATGCTAATGAAAGCTGCAGAACATTCAAGACATGAGCTAACAGGTTTAAAAAGAAATTGGGAAATTTTCGAGAAAAAATCACATACGAAAAGGGATGGGGGAAGGGATATAAGAGAATTTATTTGCTAAAGTGTAAATGAAATGTAGAAAAGTATTTCGTTTTGTATGCGTGTGTCTATGAATCGAAAATTCCAGATATTCAATAGCTCATAGAATATCGATGTGAAGTGTGCCATTATTTCGAAAGAGCTTGTTTGAAAGAGTATTTATTGTAGACTCTGAGGAGAATTTCACCTTTCGAAAATTCGATGTACAGGATGTTTTACAAGATGTGAGATAAAGAATATAATTTTCTCAGTCCGGACCTGCGCTATTGACAAGTGATTAGGTGCAAATATTAGTCATTGGCCTATACTCATTCTCTCAAATTTTCACGAAGATACATACACGTGTTCAAGAGTTATACCGATATAAAATTTTTGATAAAATACATAAAACTTCCTGTATCTCTTAAACTAAGATAGTTAAGGCATATTTTGAGCACTGATTCAGACTCACCAAAATGTCCTGCATCTTCCCTGGAAGCCTGTGAAACACCTTGTATATACTGACCATTTAATGTTAGAATTTTATGTTCAATTAAGAGATTTTTGCAACTATCAGTTGGTTTCATCTTGAATATCACCCTCAATTTACTTTTTTGTAATATAAATAATGTATGAGCTTAGGAGCTTCTTGCTCAAAAAATTATTTCGTATCCTATTTTAGATTGAACGTAGGCATGGAACGTTGATAGAGCCGCTTTAACTCCGATATTTTCTCTTAGTACCCGAAGGACTAATATCTTGAAACATCTGTCGCTACTTTCTCTACTTGAGGCTTCCAATTCAAATTTCGATCTATTGTTATTCCCAAAAATGGTATTTGCTCCACAGTTTTGATTTCTGTATTTTGGGTTATTACTCTGAAACTTTGCTCATCATTTTCTCTGAATATCATTATTTTAGAATTTGTAATATTCAATAGTAAATCAATTTTCCGTCAGCCACTTACTAATGCTCTCTAATTCCTTTTCTACAATTTCTTTGCATTGGTTCTTACCTACAGCTTTACATATCATTGATATATCATCTCCAAACATCACGGTGTCGTCTTCAGATATTTGCACTATGTCATTGGTATACAGTATGTATAAGAGTGGTCCCAGAATGGACCCTTGTGAGACTGCTTGCCGTATACACAATGACTCATATTTAATTTTTTTTCCTTCATTGCGGGTCTCTACTACTCTCTGGGATCTTTCAGTTAAGTAGGACTTTATTAACTTTAAGGCAGTACTTCTGATGCCATACTTATCAATTTTTTCAAGCAATATTTTGTGGTTTACTCTATCGGATACTTTTGACAGATCCAGACTTATTGCTACTGTGAACTTCTTTTCATTGATGGATTTAATGGCTGACTGTAATAGTTGATGAACTGCCTGGATTGTTGATTTTCCTTTCTAAAACCGCATTGTTCTTTCACAAGTATCCCGTTTTTTTCTAAAAAGGTATTGATTTTATCGAATAATATTCTCTCAAATATTTTATTTATATTTGTGAGTACTGACATCGGTCTGTAGTTTTCTGCGACTTTTTATTACCTCTTTTGTTGCCTTCACCCATGCTTCCTTTAATTGTTCAGGATATATTCCAGATAAGAAAATTTGGTTGATGATGTGGGTATCGATGCACTATTCTTCAATAATTCCTTCGAATCCTACTGACTTTATTTTTCAGATTCATTTTGTATCTTGAAACTTCATACTCTACTACAGGATGTAAAACTATGCTCGAGCTAGATGTTTTTATGTTTTCTATATTATGTGTTTCCTGCTGTTTATTGCTTTCGCACAGATGTATGAATTTTCTGTTGAAATTATTCAGAATTTCTTTTTCATTTTTATTTGAGAACGTTTTGAACAAACCATTACTGGATTTTTTTATGTAATGACTAGTGAGTCATTACATAAAAAAATCTAGTGAGATTTCATGTTGCTTTGGTCTTTTCAGAATTATTAATATAGGTCTCATTACTCTTCTTTTTAGCTAATTTTGCAACTGATTTTAGTGTTGATGAGTACTTTCTGTAATATTCCTCAGTGTATAGTCCCTTCATCATACCTTCATATATCCGCCTCTTATTTCTAGTAGAACTTCTTATTCCTCTTGTAATCCATGTTCCATTTCAGACTCTCCTTCTCCCATGCTTTCTTAGAGAAAATATATTCTAATATTCATCAAAGATGTCATTGTATTAGAGAAGAGAAAGTAAGCCTTGTTTGGATCCTGTTCTTGTAATACATCATGGCAGGAGTATTCATTTGAGCTGTGAACGAATTGCTGAACTTTAACCTTCGCGAATCTTCTTTTCATTCCCAGAATGTCTTCAAATGAAGTATCCTCAGATCCAATAATATTTAATTGACCTCTGATCAGAAAGTAGCGTTTCTATATTTGAGCTACTGTAATTCCTTTGTTTATTCATGAACACGTATATATCAATAATCTGGAGTTTTTTGTTACCCTAGTAGCCTCAAATATTGTCTGCTTCAAATTTTATGTATTTAGAATATCCCAAAAGTTTTTCTTATCTGTACTTGTTTCCAATAAATTTCTGTTAAAGTCTCCATATAATGCGATATCATTTTGTACCCAGAATAATTAGAATTTTTTCCAATATTTCGAAAAAACCGCACAATTACCAAAGACCATTACTCTATATATTGACAATATCACAATTGTTCCAACCATATCCACTACACAAGCTATTTTATATTTGTCCTTCCACACTTTGACTATCTCAGGAATATTTTCGTAGTCTGGGTTTTCTTTTGTGATCAATATGCAGGTACCACCATTAATGGATTTTTCCCTTACGAAGCTTGAAGCTACATTGTAATTATTAATATTTAAAAAAAGTATCTCATTCATATTCATCCAGTGCTCTGTCACACGAATTATATCAGGCACTTTTCCCATTGAGTCTACAAATAATTCTATGTCTACTATTTTATTTTTAATACATTGTATATTCTGACGCATTATAATTATATCTCCCTTCGATCTCTTCCCCCTTCGTGGTTTCGTCTGATGTGAAGAAAATAATTTATGTTTTACTCCTTTTCTCTACATATCTGAATTCATCACATCTTCTCCTGTTTCATATGGAACATAAAGTTTAAAGCAGTTTTTGTATTTGTCCTTCCTAGTTTTCATCTTTTCACACTTTGTATTAATCATGAGAATTTCGTCAATGTAATATTCAACTTCTTCTGGCTTTGTACAGATAGAAAGACCAGAGACTCGAGCCCGATAAGAATAAACAACTTTGTTTTTTACAATTGTTTTTTCCTCCTTTTATAGGTGAGGGTCTCATCTGACTCCCTTCTCTCTGTTTACGATATGTTACTTTTTCCCATTTTCCACCTTCATCATTTTCAGCACTTTACATTTTTCTCCAATTATCGAAACATTTTTTATAGGCGCTTTCCGGGATGGACTTTAGCTCTCGCGCCGAATTTTGTTTTATGGCTTCAATCGACTCAAAACGGGTGCCACGAAGTGGCAATTTTAGTTTTGGGAAGAGGAAAAAGTCGCAGGGAGCCAAATCCGGCGAATACGGTGGTTGCTGAAGCACGTTTGTTGAGTTTTTGGCGAGAAAGTCAGTCACAATCGTAGCTCGGTGAGAAGGCGCGTTATCGTCATGCAAAATCCATGAGTTGTTCGCCCACAAATTTGGCCGCTTCTTACGGATACGCTCACGCAAACGTTTCATAACGCCTAGGTAATACTCCTTGTTTACCGTCTGACCCTCTGGAACGAATTCGTAGTGCACCACGCCACGGATATCGAAGAAAACAATGAGCATCACCTTCATTTTCGAGCGGCTTTGGCGTGGTTTTTTCGGTTTCAGCTCATTTTTTGCCACCCATTCCGATGATTGCTGGCTTGTTTGCATATCGTACTCGTAGACCCAGGTCTCATCACCAGTTATAATGCGTTCCATGAATGTAGAATCGGAATTACAGCGATCCAGCATGTCTGAAGCAACCTGTTCGCGATGACGTTTTTGAAGAAAATTCAGGTCTTTCGGTACGAGTCGTGCGGCCACCTTTCTCATGCCCAAAATATCATTCAAAATCGTACGTGCGGACTCGTGGGATATCTTAAGATCATGTGCTATCTCTCTCAAGCTGGTACGACGGTTTTTCAGCACCCTTTCCTTAATTTTATCGACGTTATCTTCGATCGAAGCCGTCGATGGGCGACCACTTCACGACCGTCCTTGAAGGCTCTGTACCACTGATATGCACCAGTTTTCGATAGAGCATTATCACCAAAGGCCTTTTGCAACATTTTCAATGCATCGGCACACGAAAATTCATTTGCAACACAAAACTTTAAACAAATTCTTTGCTCAACGTAATCACCCGTAGTAAAAATCGGCACGCACTCTGAAATCGACTGACTTAATCAGCTGTTGCAAACACACTAGTTGACAGATAATATAATATTGAACTCGATCCGAACGGACGTGTTTAAGAGAGCTCCATCAGTGTTTTGCGAAACTACAGTATATAGTTTTTTTTTTTCTTTTTTCGGGAAAGTTTTACAACTCAGTCTGAACCTGAGTGTTTTCTAGTGAATTAGCCCATTATCACTTATTTTTGAGTTTTTCTGTGCTGTTATTTACGGGATAAACAATGCGTTTATGTAGAAAATGTAATCAATCAATCACGAAAAGAAATCCTGCCGTTTCATGTGCAGGTTTTTGTGGTGGTGACTATCATGCGAACGGTACATGTTCCGATATAAAACGGGGCCAGCTGGCTGTTATCAATGAACTACCTGGTGCTGGATGGAAGTGTACATCGTGCAAAGGGAGTTCCCCTGTCACTGGTGGTGACTCACGTTCTGTGGCGGTTGGATCTCCTCCACCTTTGTCGCGTCCGAGTCTTTCCCGGCCTGATATCTCGCGAGAACGGCGCGAGAGCCGTCTCTTCGCGCCCGATACCTTCGAGTCCGGGGAGCCAACTCCAGCTGATTTATCTTCTCTTGTTGGTCGACTCACGGAGGAAATGAAAGGCTTTAAGAGATCGGTTAATTTCTTTTCCGATAAAATCACGGATTTTGATGTTAAGCTTGGCCAATTTGGTGAGGCCATGGCGGCAGTTTCAAGATTGGAGAAGGAAAACGTTGCCCTCAAGAAAGAAGTAACCATTCTCAATAGCAGAATTAGCAACATGGAACGTCATAGTAGGCAGAATAATGTCGAGCTGCAAAATGTTCCATATAAGTCAGGGGAGAACTTGGTTGAGATGGTGTCTACCATTGGCTCGTCCTTGGGAGTCGAAGTCGATTCCCGCTCTATTGATTATGTCACTAGGGTTCCAACAACACTTAAAGATAAGCATAAAAATATTGTGGTCAGATTCTCCTCGAAAAATAAACGCGATGATTTCCTTGCTGCCTACCGTAGGAAACGTCTTGCCATGGGAGTCACACATTTTGGTTTGGCTGTGGCCGGCGTGGCCGAAAAAATTTTCATTAGCGAGCACCTCACATTGGCAAACAAGATCATTTTTAAGAATGCTCGAACATTGGCTAGAGAAAAAGGATACAAGTACGTGTGGACCCAGAGTGGAAACGTTCTTATCCGGAGGGATGGTACTTCGAGGATTATCCATGTTTCTTCGGAGGCCGACTTGAGTCGACTTTAAGTAATTTAAGTAATTTATGTTTTTATCACGCATCTTAGAGGATTTTTGATTCATGAAATCGTTGAACGCTTATTACCAAAATGTTCGCGGGCTAAGAACTAAGTTAAGTGATTTCAAACTAAATGTTAGTTCCAATGATCATGATTTATTATTCATCTCTGAATCTTGGCTGAACTCGAAAATATTTGACGGTGAAGTGGTTGACCTCAAGGAGTATTCGATCTTCCGTAGAGATAGGGAGACTACCTCCAGCACTCGTAGGGACGGGGGTGGTGTTTTTGTGGCGGTCAAAAGTGAACTGAAGCCCTCGCGAGTTGAGGAGTTTGAAAGTGATGCAGAGGATGTTTGGGTGAGAATCATCATGAACGATATAAAAATTTTGCTGTGCTGTGTGTATATTCCACCATCCGATTCGGATGCTATATCATTTTTTCGAGAAAAATTATCTCAGGTTATACTAAGATTAAAGAACCATCTTGTTCTCATTCTGGGTGATTTCAATTTGTCGGGTATCGATTGGGTTAAAAACAGCATAAACGGTGTTTGCGAAGCTACAAATGTTTCCAGCAGTCAGGAAGAACTTGTTGATACTTTTTCATTTTTGGGATTACTTCAGTTCAATTCGATAACTAATTCCAGTGTTAGAATATTAGACTTGATTTTGAGTAGCTCACAATTAATAAGTAATGTTCATAGATGTGATTTACCAGTTGTTGCCGAGGATGGTTATCACCCCTCCTTAGAATTTTTGCTTGACGTTAATGTTTGTAAACCCTTAAAAAGTAATGATGTAATTTATAGGTTTAACTATAAGCGTGCTGATTATGATTTAATTAATCGTTCTCTTTCGGGAATTTCTTGGCCTGATCTTTTTGACTGTAATGATGTTGACCTTATGGTTGACACTTTTTATAATATTCTTTACGATGTAATTGATCTTCTCGTGCCTAAGACAAAATTGAACAAACGTTATCCACCTTTCTACTCTTATGAGTTGATTAAAATTATTAAGTATAAGAATAGAATACACAGGAGATGGAAAACTTATAAGAATCTGTCCGATCAACTGGAATTTAAGGCCTTACGTTACTCCTGCAAAAAAATGATTAGACGTGATTTTATTAATTACAGGCATTCCATCGAATGTGAGATGGCATCTGATCCGAAAAAATTTTTTAGGTTTGTATCTGTCAAGGACAGGGTTTTCAGCTGTCCTAACCGCATGACATACGGCGAAAGAACTGCAAACGGTGGCGAGAATATCAGTAATCTCTTCGCGGATTTTTTCGAAAGCGTATATGTTGCACCGAATCTCGTGGCTGACTTTGATGAGGAGCGTGATTTTGATTCTTTCCTATTGGATAGAGTCAAGGTTGATGCTGCGGACGTCGAGCATGCTTTGTCTTCTTTGAATGTTAATAAGAGTCCAGGGCCGGATTCTATTCCCGCTCTGTTCATTCGTTCATGTAGTACATCACTCGTTGAACCCTTGACGATTATATTTAATAGATCACTCGAATCCGGGGTCTTTCCTGAACGTTGGAAATTGGCGTCTGTCGTTCCTGTTTTCAAGGCGGGTAGTAAGACTTCGGTGGAGAATTACAGGCCAATAAGTAAACTCTCTATTTTTGCAAAACTGTTTGAGACCCTAATATACCCACATATATTCCATTTAGTCAAATCCCAGATTATTTCCGAGCAGCATGGCTTCTTCAAAGGACGATCAGTTGAAACGAACCTAGTGAACTTCACAGAATTTTTGTTGGATGGTTTGGATGAGGGAGCTCAAGTAGACGTTATTTATACAGACTTTAGTAAGGCTTTTGACAAGATATGTATTCGACGGCTTCTCAGAAGGTTGTATGACGTTGGGGTATGTGGGTCCCTACTGCGATGGTTAGAGTCTTATCTCAGGAATCGGTCACAATTCGTCTCGGTGGAGGGTTTTGAGTCGCGGTACATATCGGCATTATCCGGGGTTCCCCAGGGCTCTCACCTGGGTCCATTGTTATTCATTATTTACATAAATAATATTATAGAGATATTCAAATCATGTAATATATTAATGTTCGCTGATGATTTGAAAATGATCATGAAGATCAAAGACCCTAGTGACTGCATACGCCTCCAGAATGATCTCGACTGTTTCATTGAATTCTGCGGGAAAGCTAATTTATTCACGAATAAATCTAAATGTCAAGTGATAACGTTCTCGAGAAAGAAGGATCCGATAATGTTCCCGTATGTGTTGCTGGACTCACCGCTGATTCGTTCGAGTCATGTGCGTGATTTGGGTGTTACCTTTGACTCTCGTCTCAAATTTGACCGACATATCGACAATATCGTAACAGCTTCAAGCATTATGCTTGGTTTTATATTGAGACAGAGTCGATCGTTTTCTAACCATAGATCCGCCATTACGCTGTATTACGCAAGTTGAATTTCGCTTCGATTGTGTGGAACCCCCAGTATAACACTTATATTGACCGTATAGAAAGAGTTCAAAAAAAATTTCTACGTTTTTTGGGTTCAAGGTGTGGTCTACGGTTGAATAGGGGTGATCCTATAAATTACGAGATAAGGTTGAAACACTTCAACATGATAAGCTTAAAAAATCGTAGAACTATGAATGACGTACTTTTTGCGAATAAACTATTGAATTATCAATTGGAATCATCATCACTCTTATCGCGAATCAACCTACATGCTCCATTGAGGAGATTCAGACAGCTGGAAACCTTCGTCTTGCCTTTGAGGCGTACAAATAGCTCCAAGAATTCCCCCGTCATTAGAATGCTAGGTAAATGTAATGGTTTGAAGGATTTAATTGATGTAATTGATCAGAGCCATAATAGTGTCAAAATATGTTTGGGTAACCATTTCAGGGGTTGCTCTACTTGATTGGGTATATTCTGTTATTTTACTGAATTTTTCTTTTCTTCTGGAGCACTTTTGTTTCACATATTAATAATATATATAAGATGGTATAAATCATTTAAAATATTTCTTTTTAAGTGATTGTTTTTCAGAATTCAAAGGATTTTTTGTTCTGTTTGTTTTTTTTTCAAATTATGTACCACATTGTACTTCTGTAAATTTTTTATTTTCTACTTGTGGACATCCTTTTGGGTATTAACCTACCTGTACATGTTCCTGTTATGAATAAATAAAAAAAAATAAAAAAAAAAAATCCCGCTCAAGCTTGGCATAGTAATTGAGGACATTGGTACCAACCTAGAAAAAAAATTTTTTACCTGCCTTATTGCCCCGCCAGATTTAAATCGATAATTCCCGGTACTTTCTTGACAGAATGTATCTTCTTTTTTATGCTCGATATTTGACTCCAAATTATTTCCCTGTTTTGTTTGTTGAATATTTCGACCATTTTCCTGCTTTTGTTTGGATATTGGTGTTTTCGTTCTGTTTATGTCATTTCCCCATTTTGTTTTTCTGATTGACATTTGAAGGTTGTCATTTACATCCTGGCTAATTTTAGTTGCATCGTTCCTATCATCATTTCTATTCGTAGTGCAAGTAATTAACATTTCTTGAAAAATATTGGTAGTTCCGGAAGTTATGACGTCCCTCAGAAATTTTGTTCTTAAGAATCTCCTTGTGTATTCTCTTCAAGAAGAAACGTAAGATCAACATGACAATTGCTCAGAATATTCAGGAGAATATATCTCCGGAATGATTCGGCGAATTTTGCCCATTAAGTCGCTTAGTTTTCTTTCTAAATATATCCAGCTCACGGCTGAACGAACAGACAAAATTAAATTCAATCCCACCTCTTAATGATAATGTCCAACCGAATCATTTGAAATCATTTTCGGCTCAATATTAAAATAGTACCTTTGGAAAAATGAGAACGAGTTGGTTCCTCTTCCCCAGCTAAAGGGAAATGGTTTAGCCCACTATTACATATTTAGCGCGCTTCTTGAAGAACTCTATCATTTCGCCATAATATCTGCATATTTAGAATTTTTTGCCCAAAATAGTCTCAGCAAAATATTGCTGAAAAATTCATGCTCAAATTCCTTTCGGCCAGCCGTAAAAAACCTAGATACATCAAATTTACAGGATAGGTAATTTCATTTTGAAATTATGAATAAAAAATAATTTTCTTTTTCTGTTAATATTTTATTTCGCTATAATTTTTCATCATATCATGAGTTCATCAGGTGAGTACTACTAGGTACTAGTAGTATCTAGTAGTACGTACTCATGGTATGACGAAACAATTGTAATGAAAGGAAATATTAGCGGAAATAGAATATTTGTTTTATTCATAATAACATATTTGTTCTCTGACGACAAACTCGATCAGTTGGTGATATGCGTAATAATATAATTCAAATTACTGAGCGAGCGCGTAGAAACTCCTGACGTCAAAAAAATTGTGTTTGAAGAATGAGACATTTCATCAATGAATTTTATATCTCTAATTCCTTTATTTTGTTATCTTCGTATCAATAGGAGGATGTTGGGACCTAATCTGCGTTACGATATTTAGATAGGGTTAGGTAAGAACCATATCACATCGGCTTTCCCAATGTGGGATAGAAAAAAGTAAAAGTAGATTAAAAATTTAATTTCTATAATCCATAATAATTGGCTCAAAAAAGTAAATTGAAAATCAATTTATTTGAAGCCATAACGAAAGATTACGTTGGTAGTCATTTCCTCGGTATATATGGTATATATATATAAATATATATATAGATATATATATATATATATATATATATAGATATATTATATATATATATAGATATAAATATATATATGTATATATATATATATATATATATGTATATATGTATATATAGCCAATTTTTATGGATTATATAAATTGAATTTTTAATCTACTTTTCCTTTTTTTCTATCCCATATTGGGGGAGCCAATTTGATATGGTTCTAACCTAACCCTATCTAAATATCGTAACGTAATTCTAACGTAAACAGGCAATGATTTGATTTTGAATTTAAATTATATCATCGAGTAAGTGACACAGAAAACGTCATTTAGTATGCAATACTCCACAGTCCAGACCCCCGCCCTGATTAAAGATGTATTACTTTTCAAGTGTACAGTTCCATAACCTAAGAAGGAGATAACATTATCGTTGTGAAATTTGTATCAAGAAATACGTTACCTGAATGTTTAGTGAGCATATTCGTCATGTATTTCAAGTATCAAACAATTTAGATGGTAAAAAGAGAATCAACGAAGTTGGCTGTAAATTCAAATCCTTCTAAAAAAATAAGTTGAACTTGAATCCAGTATAATTCCTGAAACAGAGAAAGGACACTATTGAAAGGAACATTGAAAGTGATAAACAAACTTATTGAAGGAAGAAATAATTTTAATTCTGTGAAACTTTCCATTCAAATTCATTTCATGTCTATTATAATTAGATTTAGAGATAAGGTTAGACTAAAACATAGAGCTTAGCAATAAGATTAGTTTGAAGTTAACCGATTTATAGCTCAAATTACTTTGCTTCAATAAATATTTAAAATTTAAATTTTCAGAAATTCATATTGATCCTTCCCTATTACAGTGAAGCAAAATTTATAAAATTTAAATTTTCAATTACAAAATTGAAATATAACCAGTTAGCTGGCAGCACACCATAAACTCATCTTTATACATCGAAAAAGTATTCAAAACCAAGAATTTTTAAATATAAATTCAATATTAAAAAAATAACTCACAAAAAGTTATTCAAACAAAACTTTTCTAATTAATTCTAATTAATCATAATAATTATATAACAACTCATTTACTCAATTCATAAAAACAATTGGATCCCATAACGTGGGAAAATCATAGGTAAAACAAACAATTGTACAAGATTATCAAGGAAAAGACTCACCGATGTATATAAGTTGACTCTCTAGAAAGAAATTAGATCCAGATCATTCAAATAAGATTAATTTTGACAGAAATATTAATAATTCAAGTCATAAAAATACTTACAACCCAAACTTCGGAGAAAAAGCATGTTCAGAGTACATAACAACTAGTCAAGTGAAAATTATTCAACCCTTGCTCAAAAATTAGAAATCCCTTTGAATAATTTGAATAGAAGTTACAGGGAGTATTCAATTCACAACAACACAAGGTGTAATACAGCCAAAATAAGTTACAAACAAAAGTAATTTTAATTTGGATATCTATTTTGAAATTGGTTAAGTAAAAGATTTAAAAATCTTCCATGAAATAATACCAATTTTCTGCTTAGAACTAACATATGTCTAAGTATCTTTCAATTTGTTTGCCAATAAAATTGAGAATGTCTTCAGCCGATAATGAAACGTCTCTAATATAAATAGTACTTTTCTGTTTTGCTTGTGTATTCCAATATCCTAAGAAACACCAACATTAATATAAGTAACAGAAATCAAGAAAATCTCTAACGAAAATATTGAAAACTCTTGTTGTGTGTATAACTACCCACTAACAGATGAACGATTCTGCGTACCAGCGAAAAATAGATCAATACTTGATAGTTTAATTTCGAAATAATTCTAATTTTCTGATTAGGTATTTCACCTTTTAATTCTGTTCTATATGTTTTATGTCATTTTGATATAAATAGTACTTTTCTGTTTTGCTTGTGGAATATAATATACCTAGAAAAATGAAGATTAATATAAATAACAGAAATCTAGAAAATCTGAGTTATATACACGGGGATCTCTAACGAGAAGATTGAAAATACTTGATATTTCAGGTGAGATGGCGTCATTAGTATACAACGACCCACTAACAGATAGATAATGCTGCGTACCAGCGAAAACTAGACCAATATTATACGGTTTAATTTCGAAATAATACTAACTTTCTGCTTAGTTATGTCACCTTTTAATTCTATTTTGGATGTTTTATGTCTTTTTAGTACAAATAGTACTTTTCTGTGTTGTTTGTGGAATACAATATCACTAAAAAACCAACATTATCATAAAAATAAGGATATAACCGTATTTGAAAATAGCTTTTTGTATTTAAAAATAATAATAATAATGAGTTTATTTTGCAACCCAACAATATTCATTATATGGTAACAAAAATATAGAGCAGAAGTAATGGATTCAAAAATGGCGAAGTCCAGATGAGTAACTCCGGAGTAACTCACTGATTATCTCAACCATGATACTGAAATTACACTCTATCTATAATGCAACAAATACATATGGCGAAAAAAAATACATTCAAAGTTTCGAGATGTTAGCTGGAGCAGACTGAAAATATAACATATGAATAAAAAAATTAGTACAAAAAAAACACTCACTAAATGCTGAGAGATTCATCAGAATACAGAATGAATAATTAATATTCCTCTTGAATATCACCTGCGAAAGCCCATGGCATCCACTCTGAAGGGAATTGTAAAATTTGGCTATTTTGAAGGAAAAACTGCGTTCGCACATCGCAGTCCCATGATATGGAGGAGTAATCTTGGAGATCGCTCGGATGTTCAGTATGTTCAGCGTTGGATCTAAACTATATGCTGTTGTACAGATAATTGGAACTTTTTCGTTGGATGATATTAAAGAAAAAACAAGCGCAGTGCAACATTCTCCTCTGTTCCATATTCATCCACCCTGATTCACGCAATTTCGGAGAAATGGTTGGAATCTTCTGATGCCATATATAAATCTAAGGCATAAGTTCGGAACGAGCTGAATCCTCCTTTTATCTAAGACATTGAGACAATTTCCATATACAACGCTACAATGGTTGAACAGGGACAAAACCAACGAATCACAAAGCATATTCTTAATTTTTCTCGGCAGGAAATGGCGCTTGCCATATATCAGTTTCAATAGCATGTATGCTCTACGAATACAGTCAGATACATGCGGACTCTGGTCGACACATTCACAATCTGTTTCGAATTAGCCGATTCCAAAATTGATATCAGATTGAAATCCCCGACGCAAATTACGTAGTCATATTCCGGAATCAACTCGGAAAGGGTCTTCTCGAAATAAGTCAGGAAGGAAGCGACATTTGAACCTGGGGGTCTATATATATATATATATTTTTTTTTTTTTTTTTGAATTGAATAAGGGTTTGACGACTCAAAGGTGGAGAATAAGTTAATGAATACTATTTATTCTTTGCCAAGCTTTCGCATCTTTATTTAATGCATCCTCAGGGCTTCTATAAAAGGTACAATAATAATAACAGACAATAAAAATTATTTTCGTTTTGTTCCAAAACTTACCGAATGTTAGATTTTTCAAATAATCGACATTCAGCAATAAGTCATCCGTTATTCGTAAAATATTAGTAGAGACGTTACATTCCATTAAAAATTATACACATTAAAACATCAAAATTCATGAAAAACTTTTTCACCTTATCACGTTACCATATTTACATTTATAAATTATTAATTTCATTGTTTAGTTAGGAATCGTAGGTTATGTTTCTGTCGTCTATGATCTGTAGTTCCGATTTACTCCTTTGGGATCTTTCTGGGTGCATTACTCATCTACAGGGCCGTCGTAAAAGTGCTTATATTTCGACACATTCAACAGGTAACTATATATAGAGCTCAGATTGTTGGTATCAGTTTTTTTATTCAGCGTTTCTTCATTTTTGTTTATCTCTATCATCTCATGCACTAATCTCTTCATGTAATTATTTTCTGTCTTCAACACCGTGACACTGTCAAAGTCTACTGTATGATTCGACTGATGTGCATGCAATGCTAGGGCACATCTATGATGGTATTTAGTGACATCTGATTTATGAAGTGCTATTCTATTTTTTACCCATTGGGATGTTTGTCCAATGTAACTCCGCACACAATCCGCACACTCAATTTTGTAGACTACATTGCTTCTATATTGAGTTGGTATGGGGTCTTTTATTTTGCTATATAGGTTCTTGACTGTTTTTTTATTATATGTGGCAATTTTCACATTTTCTTCCTTGAATATATTTTTTAGCTTTGTAGTTAGGCCGTGAATATTTGGATATGATGCCATATGTACTCGACTTGTTGTATTTTGATTCTCGGTAATTGGGGGTGCTGCTTCATTATCTGCATATAAAAGTTTATTCAGCACATTGTTGGGATATGCATTCTGTTTCAAGATTTGATGTAATTTTCTTATTCCCTCCTGTCTGAATGAATGATGGCATATTTTATTTATTCTATTTTTCATCTGTTTTATAGTGTTTATTTTCACATTCAAGCTATGTTCGGAGTTGAAATGGATGATTTTATTCGAATGTGTATCCTTTCTGTACCATCCAAGTTGTATTTTGTTGTTATTTCTGTGTGCTTTGACATCTAAAAAAGGTACTGCTTGTTCATAATTTTCTGTCTCAAGGGTGAATTGAAGATTTTTTGAATGGGAATTGAAGCATGTTAGTATCGTTTGAATATGTTCTTCAGGTACTGCAGTTATAATATCGTCAACAAACTTTTTCATAAACAACACGTACGGTAATTTGATCAAGCAGGAATCTAACAGATGATCCATTGCGTATTGTGCTAGGATGGGGGATAGTTTTGAACCCATTGCACACCCAAATACTTGTAAATAAAATTTTTCTTTGAAGGTACAGTAGTTGTTATCCAGCACGAATTTAACAATCTCCATGAATAGCTCCATGCCCACAGTTGTATATTCTTTGATGGTGTTCCATTTTAGCTTCAGAATATCAACTATTTCACTTTTCTCCAAGTTTCCAAAAAGGTTTATGACATCAAGCGAAATGAGTCTATAGTTTTCAGGTATTTCTAAGTCATTAATTTCATGTGCTAACTGGAATGAGTCTTTGACATAATATTGGTTGTCTGTGTTGTAAGCGTTTTTCAAAATATCAGCAATAAACTTTGACAGTGAATTCACCGGGCTATTGATGCTGGACACGATCGGTCTAATTGGGTTTCCATCCTTATGAATCTTTGGGTTTCCATAAATTCGAGGTGCCACCGAATTGTACGTTTTCATTCGTTTAGCTTCTTCTTCTGATATATGATTTTGTTGTTGCAACTTTGATATAATCTTATTACATTTGTTTTGTATGGATTGAGTAGGATCCTTTGGTAATTTCTTGAATTCCTTAGAATCTAGCAATTGTTGTAATTTTTCTTCATATTCTTTTCGTTCCATTAGAACTGTTACAGCACCTTTATCACTATTTAACACAATTATATCTTGGTTGTCTTTCAAAAATCTTTCAGTTTCTTGGTACCACTCGTTGATATGCGAATTAGCTTTCGAATCCTTATGAATGTAATTTGTCAGTGCATTTGTGACTCTTGCTCTCTGTATATCTTTTCTTTCTTCCGGTACGCCTTGTAGGATGTATTCTGTGTCTGCAATAATGTTTTCTATATTTACATCTTTTTTAGTTGTTCTCACACTGAATTTCGAACCCAGGGATAAGAGATTATTTACTGTCTTCGGAATTTCTTTGTTGGTCAAGTTTTTCATCCATTTGTCTTCAGTTTGTATAACCACGATATTTTTTCCTTTCAGATTATTAATTTTTTTCCTGTTGGTATCCTTGATCTTGTGAAATTTTCTGTTGTAAGCTATATTCAGTCGATTGCTGTATTCCCTCATTGTATGCTCCGGTATATGTTGAAGTCTTATTTGTGATTCAGCAATCTGTTTCTTCAAGGTGTTTATTTTATGGTTTATTTGACATATTTCAATATTTAAAATTTTTGTTCTTATACTGTCATTAAAATCTTTTATCTTTTTATTCAGTTTGTTGTTGTTATATTCAAAAAGACTCATGATATTCTTTACATTAGTTGAGATATGTGTTGGTGTTAATTCTCGTCTCTTACATTCTAAAAGAAATATTCGTCTGTTCATTGCCGATGCCAATTTGTTGTTATTTGTACTCCATATTTTCAGGTCCCTAGTTGTTTCTGGTCCATATTTCGCGCTGATTTCTTCATAAAAACCCATGTTTTATTAATTGTAGTTTAATAAGAGTCCCAGGTATATTATTTGAATTGAATAAGGGTTTGACGACTCAAAGGTGGAGAATAAGTTAATGAATACTATTTATTCTTTGCCAAGCTTTCGCATCTTTATTTAATGCATCCTCAGGGCTTCTATAAAAGGTACAATAATAATAACAGACAATAAAAATTATTTTCGTTTTGTTCCAAAACTTACCGAATGTTAGATTTTTCAAATAATCGACATTCAGCAATAAGTCATCCGTTATTCGTAAAATATTAGTAGAGACGTTACATTCCATTAAAAATTATACACATTAAAACATCAAAATTCATGAAAAACTTTTTCACCTTATCACGTTACCATATTTACATTTATAAATTATTAATTTCATTGTTTAGTTAGGAATCGTAGGTTATGTTTCTGTCGTCTATGATCTGTAGTTCCGATTTACTCCTTTGGGATCTTTCTGGGTGCATTACTCATCTACAGGGCCGTCGTAAAAGTGCTTATATTTCGACACATTCAACAGGTAACTATATATAGAGCTCAGATTGTTGGTATCAGTTTTTTTATTCAGCGTTTCTTCATTTTTGTTTATCTCTATCATCTCATGCACTAATCTCTTCATGTAATTATTTTCTGTCTTCAACACCGTGACACTGTCAAAGTCTACTGTATGATTCGACTGATGTGCATGCAATGCTAGGGCACATCTATGATGGTATTTAGTGACATCTGATTTATGAAGTGCTATTCTATTTTTTACCCATTGGGATGTTTGTCCAATGTAACTCCGCACACAATCCGCACACTCAATTTTGTAGACTACATTGCTTCTATATTGAGTTGGTATGGGGTCTTTTATTTTGCTATATAGGTTCTTGACTGTTTTTTTATTATATGTGGCAATTTTCACATTTTCTTCCTTGAATATATTTTTTAGCTTTGTAGTTAGGCCGTGAATATTTGGATATGATGCCATATGTACTCGACTTGTTGTATTTTGATTCTCGGTAATTGGGGGTGCTGCTTCATTATCTGCATATAAAAGTTTATTCAGCACATTGTTGGGATATGCATTCTGTTTCAAGATTTGATGTAATTTTCTTATTCCCTCCTGTCTGAATGAATGATGGCATATTTTATTTATTCTATTTTTCATCTGTTTTATAGTGTTTATTTTCACATTCAAGCTATGTTCGGAGTTGAAATGGATGATTTTATTCGAATGTGTATCCTTTCTGTACCATCCAAGTTGTATTTTGTTGTTATTTCTGTGTGCTTTGACATCTAAAAAAGGTACTGCTTGTTCATAATTTTCTGTCTCAAGGGTGAATTGAAGATTTTTTGAATGGGAATTGAAGCATGTTAGTATCGTTTGAATATGTTCTTCAGGTACTGCAGTTATAATATCGTCAACAAACTTTTTCATAAACAACACGTACGGTAATTTGATCAAGCAGGAATCTAACAGATGATCCATTGCGTATTGTGCTAGGATGGGGGATAGTTTTGAACCCATTGCACACCCAAATACTTGTAAATAAAATTTTTCTTTGAAGGTACAGTAGTTGTTATCCAGCACGAATTTAACAATCTCCATGAATAGCTCCATGCCCACAGTTGTATATTCTTTGATGGTGTTCCATTTTAGCTTCAGAATATCAACTATTTCACTTTTCTCCAAGTTTCCAAAAAGGTTTATGACATCAAGCGAAATGAGTCTATAGTTTTCAGGTATTTCTAAGTCATTAATTTCATGTGCTAACTGGAATGAGTCTTTGACATAATATTGGTTGTCTGTGTTGTAAGCGTTTTTCAAAATATCAGCAATAAACTTTGACAGTGAATTCACCGGGCTATTGATGCTGGACACGATCGGTCTAATTGGGTTTCCATCCTTATGAATCTTTGGGTTTCCATAAATTCGAGGTGCCACCGAATTGTACGTTTTCATTCGTTTAGCTTCTTCTTCTGATATATGATTTTGTTGTTGCAACTTTGATATAATCTTATTACATTTGTTTTGTATGGATTGAGTAGGATCCTTTGGTAATTTCTTGAATTCCTTAGAATCTAGCAATTGTTGTAATTTTTCTTCATATTCTTTTCGTTCCATTAGAACTGTTACAGCACCTTTATCACTATTTAACACAATTATATCTTGGTTGTCTTTCAAAAATCTTTCAGTTTCTTGGTACCACTCGTTGATATGCGAATTAGCTTTCGAATCCTTATGAATGTAATTTGTCAGTGCATTTGTGACTCTTGCTCTCTGTATATCTTTTCTTTCTTCCGGTACGCCTTGTAGGATGTATTCTGTGTCTGCAATAATGTTTTCTATATTTACATCTTTTTTAGTTGTTCTCACACTGAATTTCGAACCCAGGGATAAGAGATTATTTACTGTCTTCGGAATATATATATATATATATATATATATATATATATATATATATATATATATATATATATATATATACACACGCCCGAAAAGATACTTCTTTTTTCTTAAATTTGAACTAATCCAAACCTGTTTACAATCCAAGAACCTGCTAACAAACTCTCCAAACACCTCAAATAAATTCCTAAATAGATTTCTACGCCACCGCCTCTTGTCATCCTATCCTGTCTTATGAGATCGTATCCTGGTATCGATATTAGATCAGAACTAACATCGCCACCCAACCATGTCTCAGATACAGCCACCACACAAAAATCCTCCTGTAATACAATTCTTTTGAAATCCTCTAATTTAGGTACCAAAGACCTTACATTCAAATGGGCGCATCTGAATTTTTCTATGTCTTATAATTTAACTGTTCATTTCAGTCACATAGTCAAAGTGATTGCCGACATGAATCCATAGTTAGTATATATAGAACAGTTACAAATATTCTTATCTGCTCTCTTTCTTCTCCAAACGAAATACTTTAACTAAAAACTAATAAAAAAAATTATTATTTCCGAAAAAAAAAACGAAGTTATAAACAAAGCAAAGTCACCCACTTTTATCTCCAGATTCTTCTGTTCGCTTCCTCTCCTATTCGCTTCCCACTCGTCCTACCGGCCTCCATCCTCCCTCGTCTAAACTAATCAAATCATCTTGAGAACGTATGAGTGTTTTCGCAGATCCGATCCTTGTATAACTAGTGAATTGCTTCAGCCGTTACTATTTGGTAGTTGATCATAATTGAAACACAATAGATTGGAGTTACTATGTATTTACTACCAAGGTTTTTTATTATTTTTGGTTCACATGTTACCGCGGTTTCGAACGATGACCGTTCATCTTCAGACGTAACAGAGGACTAAAGCACTAGTTACAGATTCAGTTTTGAAGTAATGTTCCATTTGGTACAAAAACTGTATAACAGATGTTACAAATTATTCAGAATAAATATTTCCAGTGAAAAGCAATAACAAGGATTACAGAGGTGTTATGGGTTTTTTATGATGGTACATAAACAATTCCTTTTTCAACAGGTAGCAAGTAAGAAATAGCAGAAAATAATTATGTGCAAATGTCGGTACCTTTTGAAGCTATTTCGGTTACTTAAAAACATTAAATATTTTTGATTTACACAGATCAGTCTGGTCGTTCATTATATCGATATCATCATTATGCAGCGCTTTGAATACTTCAATTGATTTTAGATAATTTAATTTTCTCCCTTTTGATGCAAGATGGAGGATTTTCAGATTTTCAATTGATGGGAATGAATGACCATTGTCAATACAATGTGTTGCAAATGTTGATGATTTTTTATTCTTTTTAAAGTCAGTTTGGTGTTCTCTGAATCTAGTTTTAAAAGACCGTCCAGTCTGACCTATGTAAATACTATTGCAATCTGAACAGGTTAACTCATAAACTCCCGATTTTTCTATTTTTGGGGTGGTGTCTTTCGCGTTGAATAAAATTGGGGATAATTTGCTAACAGATTTGTAGGCTACATTCAAATTCAATTTTGTGTAAATATTAGCGATTTTTTCACTTACGTCTCCAAAATATGACAATGAAATAATTTTTTCTTTATTATATAATTTTGTATGGGGGTATATTTGATATGGGATTTGATTGGGAATATTTTTTGGCTGATAATTTATTTATTATATTTTCACTGAAACCGTTGTTCTTAGCTATTGTTTTTATGGTTTTTATTTCATTTTCGAAGTTAGATTTTGAGAGAGGTAAGGAATATGCTCTGTGTATCATGGATCTGTGGGCTGCAATTTTTTGATGATATGGATGATTAGAGTCTATGGGAATGCAAATATCCGTGTAGGTAGGTTTTCTATATATATTTAATTCAATTTTGTTTTTTGAATGTGTTATAGAAAGGTCCAAGAATGATATATTTCTGTTTTTTTCTTTTTCTGACTTGAATTTTATGGTCGGATGAATGCTATTGATTATTTTTAGAAATTGATCTAGTTGTCTAGCTGTTCCATTGATGCACGCAAGTATGTCGTCTACGTATCTATACCAGAAATGAATTTTCACTGGTAAATCTAAGTCAAATATTTTGTTTTCCATAGATGACATAAAAATATCCGCAAGAAGTGGGCTTAGTGGAGAGCCCATAGCTAGACCATTCGGTTGTTCATATAATTCATTATTAAACTGAAAATAGTTTCTTTGGAGACATAGTTCGAAAAGAATTATGAATTCGCAGTGCAATAATGGATTAACATGTGAACGCTCTAGGATTTCAGATACTTTATTTATTGTATCAGTTCTTGGAATATTTCGGAACATATTATCTACATCTAGACTTAATAGATATGAGTTATTTGGTATTGTGAAGTTTTTCAGTTTTTTAGCTAATTCAATCGAATTTTTTATGGAATGTTTTGAAGTGAAATTTGTCAGTTATTTGAACACTTGATTTAGTTCTTTTTCTAATTTATATGTGGGATGACTAGTGAAACAGACAACTGGACGTATTGGACAGTTTTCTTTGTGTCTGATGAAAACCCACACAGAAAACTGTCCAATACGTCCAGTTGTCTGTTTCACTAGTCATCCCACATATAAATTAGAAAAAGAACTAAATCAAGTGTTCAAATCACTGATAAATTTCACTTCAAAACATTCCATAAAAAATTCCATTGAATTAGCTAAAAAACTGAAAAACTTCACAATACCAAATAACTCATATCTATTAAGTCTAGATGTAGATAATATGTTCCCAAATATTCCAAGAACTGATACAATAAATAAAGTATCTGAAATCCTAGAGCGTTCACATGTTAATCCATTATTGCACTGCGAATTCATAATTCTTTAGGAACTATGTCTCCAAAGAAACTACTTTCAGTTTAATAATGAATTATATGAACAACCGAATGGTCTAGCTATGGGCTCTCCACTAAGCCCACTTCTTGCGGATATTTTTATGTCATCTATGGAAAACAAAATATTTGACTTAGATTTACCAGTGAAAATTCATTTCTGGTATAGATACGTAGGCGACATACTTGCGTGCATCAATGGAACAGCTAGACAACTAGATCAATTTCTAAAAATAATCAATAGCATTCATCCGACCATAAAATTCAAGTTAGAAAAAGAAAAAAACAGAAATATTTCATTCTTGGACCTTTCTATAGCACATTCAAAAAACAAAATTGAATTAAATATATATAGAAAACCTACCTACACGGATATTTGCATTCCCATAGACTCTAATCATCCATATCATCAAAAAATTGCAGCCTACAGATCCATGATACACAGAGCATATTCCTTACCTCTGTCAAAATCTAACTTCGAAAATGAAATAAAAACCATAAAAACAATAGCTAAGAACAACAGTTTCAGTGAAAATATAATAAATAAATTATCAGCCAAAAAATATTCCCAAGTAGTATCATATCAAATATACCCCCATACAAAATTATATAATAAAGAAAAAATTATTTCATTGTCATATTTTGGAGACGTAAGTGAAAAAATCGCTAATATTTACACAAAATTGAATTTGAATGTAGCCTACAAATCTGTTAGCAAATTATCCTCAATTTTATTCAACTCGAAAGACACCACCCCAAAAATAGAAAAATCGGGAGTTTATGAGTTAACCTGTTCAGATTGCAATAGTATTTACATAGGTCAGACTGGACGGTCTTTTAAAACTAGATTCAGAGAACACCAAACTGACTTTAAAAAGAATAAAAAATCATCAACATTTGCAACACATTGTATTGACAATGGTCATTCATTCCCATCAATTGAAAATCTGAAAATCCTCCATCTTGCATCAAAAAGGAGAAAATTAAATTATCTAGAATCAATTGAAATATTCAAAGCGCTGCATAATGATGATATCGATATAATGAACGACCAGACTGATCTGTGTAAATCAAAAATATTTAATGTTTTTAAGTAACCGAAATAGCTTCAAAAGGTACTGACATTTGTACATAATTATTTTCTGCTATTTATTACTTGCTACCTGTTGAAAAAGGAATTGTTCATGTACCATCATAAAAAAACCCATAACACCTCTGTAATCCATGTTATTGCTTTTCACTGGAAATATTTATTCTGAATAATTTGTAACATCTGTTATACAGTTTTTGTACCAAATGGAACATTACTTCAAAACTGAATCTGTAACTAGTGCTTTAGTCCTCTGTTACGTCTGAAGATGAACGGTCATCGTTCGAAACCGCGGTAACATGTGAACCAAAAATAATAAAAAACCTTGGTAGTAAATACATAGTAACTCCAATCTATTGTGTTTCAACTTTGTATAACTTTTTCCATTCAACGACCAGACGTTCTGTTTTCCTAATTTAGTTCCATAATTCTCAAGTAGGTTGTACTTATTTCTTATTAAATCTCCAGTTATTGTCAAAAGTATTCCCTTCAGTTTACTTTTGTTTTTAAAAACAATATCACGTGATCGAATCGAGGAAAAATAAATAACAACCGGTTTCGGTAACTTCGAGTTGCTCTTCACTCGATAACAACAATCTACTTGAATTAAATCGCGTTTCAGTTGTAGCTTCTCACTAAGGTTTCTGCAACAGTTTTATTTAGATCTTCATTCTTTTCTTCTTTCAATCCCATCAATCGAAGATTTTTTCGCCTTTGTTGTTGATCCCAAAAGTTAATTTGTTCTTTCAATTCCTGGTTCTGTATTTTTAGTTCAATCAGCTGTTGCTCGAGTATGTTGTTCTTATCATTCAGAGAATTCTATTTATCTTCGAGTTTGTCGAGAACCAGATTTGCCACCTTGTTCGCCAACGTAGATAAAAGAGATCATTATACACTAACATTTCCTTGATTATATCTTTCACGTGCAGTTTTTGCGACAAAGAAAGTACCATTTTACGGAATTTTGATCGGCAAAATTATGTTTATTACTGTTCACTATTGCCTCAAGTGGTCTCTTACAAGTTTTAAAAATTTTTAGTTGCTACTTTCATACGAAAAACTGTAAATAACGAAGGAGTAAAGGCAACGTGACTAGTTCGATCGGTGGCACATGTAAATCACCCATTTTCGGAAGTAAATAATAATAAATAAAAAACAATTTAAACATATACGAAATGAATTAAACTAAAATTGTACTGAAATGCAATACGTAATTTCTACACAGACTTTTAGAAAGTTGAAGAAAATCGACCACAATGTCACATTTTCAACATCATTTCTCTGGAATTGTGTTTATGGGTGAGTAGCGAAGTGAAGCAGTATTTATATCAGGAATATCAACCAGAGAAAGATATCGAAACTTTCCGTAAAGAATGCTACTGGGGATATCTTCCTAGATCTTCTTTGAAGATCCCTCAGAATCTTTTTCAGCATGTGCGAGTTAGGAATTATGTTCTGGATAGGCTTTGTAACTAAGATCTTATTTCACCTTAGATCACAGCACCTATAAAATTTCTTTCCTACCTGACGAGACTTGAACACGGTACCTTTCGGTTCCCTGCCCAAGGCTCTTACCACTGAGCTATCGACACACATTAATGTATCCTTGTCAATAAATGCAATATAGTTTATGCCCGACAGTGTACAACCTTTATTTAATATACATACATATTTAGGTAGTGTTGTTCTGAAGCAACATTCGAAGATGGCAGTATAATTCCAGCTGGATTGCCATCAGGTCTACTAGATACACAGTTTTCAGACCACAAATGTTCTTTTTAAGATTCAAAAGTATCTGAATGAATAACTTGAAAAGTCGGATGGTTGCCTAGTCTCACTGGGTGTAACAGGCAAGGTGTTTCTGAAAAATTTCAACATTCACTAAAAAAAAGGCAACTTCTTAAATCCTTTGAAGCATTTCATAACATTTTTTTTTGATTTTGTTGAATTTATATGTAAGTTTTGGTACTTAAATGAAAGTTTTTTATTTGTCTTCGTCTCGAATCTTCGAAATATCCTTTAAGGAAACATGAAAAGGCAAAACATTGATGATAAACATAATTAATATTATACCGTATATAATAACGTATTGTGCTGCTTTTTAAAGGAATTTGATTCAATGTTTGTATCTATCGGGTGTTTTTTTTGTTGAAATTCATTTTCAAAATCAGTCTTCTATTCGCCAAACTTATAGAGCACTTCGTGAAATTTATGGTTTACATAATCGTCCATCAGAGCAGCATATTCGTCAAACTATCGATAGATTTCCGACAACATTTTCTCTATTCAATGCGACAACAAGACAAAGAACTGTACGTACAGAAGAAAGTATCGCTGCTGTGAGTCATCGTGTTAATGATGTTCCAGATTTGTCTATTCGTCGACGTTCACAACAAGTTGGACTTTGTGCATACACCACATGGAAAATTTTGCGTGAATATCTTGGTCTACACCCATGCAAGATCCAACTGGTTCAAGAACTAAAGCCACTTGACTATAATAAGCGTCGTTTTTTTGTTGATAAAACTGCTTTCTGGTTGAACGGCTATGTAAACAAGCAAAATTGCTGAATAAGGAGAAGTTCTGCATGATCCATTGCATCCTGAAAAATACACTGTAATGGTGCGCTTCACACGCTGGAGGCATCATCGGTCCATATTTCTTCAAAAACGATGCTGTAGCTAATGTTACAGTGAATGGTGTTCGTTACAGATCGATGATCAATGATTATTTGTTTCAAAATTTGAATGGTATGGACCCAGAAGTGTTTTGGTTCCAACAAAATGGTGCTACACCTCATGCTGCTACCGTAACAATCGATTTATTTAAAGAAAGATTTGGCGATAACATTATTTCGAGAAATGATTCAATTAATTGGCATCCAAGATCATGCGACATAACTCCACTGGATTATTATCTTTGGTATTATGTCAAGTCATTGGTTTATGTTGATAAACCAGAAACAATAGACGCTTTGAAAGCCAACATAACTCGTGTAATTGATGAAATAAGGCCTAAATTACTCGAAAAAGTGGTCTAAAATTGGTCTGGTCGAATGCGGTTCCTCAGAGCTAGTCGTGGTGGACTATGCCAGGAATTATTTTTAAAACATAAATGTCATAAAATTATCTTTCAAATAAAAATGAAATTGGCTTCAATCTTAATTTAAATGTGTTTTATTTCAATTATAAGTTCTATCACTCTAAAAAAAACACACCCATATATGTGAGCATTCGGATATTTAATGGAAAATCAGGTCCAATTTTTCTATCAAAGCATGGTTCTTCCCTTTACTAGAAAATAACATGATTTTACATATTGCGTTCGTATTAGCAGGAACGAAATAGCGAGGCTATAAATTACCTCGTTTCTTCCAATTCTGTTTCCATCTGCATTCATGATTTAATCAGGGGAAATCCATTTGCGAGGATGTCATCTACACCTACCACTCACTTTTCTTCGATACACATCTTTTCCCGAGAGGTTATGGACACGTCTTAGTGTAATGAAATATACCTCCCTATAAGTAAATACGATTGCCATGGAAATTGGAAGGCCCTTTTTGCATTCGCCGAAATGGTTTTCATAGATATCTAAATTGAAATATACGAATTAGATTACAAATCTAAAATTTTGATATGAAATAATATAAAGTTATAAATATAACATCGGACTGTGTTGGCCTTCACTTGATATAAATCCATCATACACTTAATTGGTAAATTCACATATATGTTGATTTATATTTATTTTCAAAATTTGCTCAGATGACGTATTTCATTACATAGTAACTTCTTCAAATGCTTATAAACAACTGGTCAAAAATTTGGTAACATTCAATATTTGAATGGTTTCCGTTTTGGGTATAGGGGTACAATAAAGCCTTTTATTACGTTTGATAAAACCACCGGATTTCTACGGGAATGACCACAATAGAGGTGAATTAGATCGTTATTTCATAAATTTCTACAATTCTTTATTCAGTTTAATTCTGAACATTTTAACAACTATTTATGTAATATCAAAGACTTTCTGGTTTGTTTTTGGGCAGATACCACATGATAATTAGTCAATACCTGATAACTGTGATTTATTTGTTTTATGTTTAGAGTTCTTTAAAATTTTTTCGAAAGAATTATTGGTTTTCAAAGATGTGTTTTCGTTAGTGAGAAACTTCTTTTATTTATAGAGATGATTTTCTATAGCAGCTGAGAGAACTGAATATTTTTTGGTTTTTAACTTAGGAAATATTGTGTAGATAATATTTTATATTGTTTTCTGTCTATCATGCTGTCTACAATTAACGGCGAATAAACGTTATTAGTTGCTGTTTATTTTATTATATTCATTCAATTCATGATGAAAATTTCTCGGAGATGAAGAAATTGGTAATAATCATAGTATGACATATCGATTATTAAGCATTTTATTATCTCCAGAACATTCGAATGATGAACTTGATTTATTAAGAGTAAAAATAAGTTCATGCGGTTTTTTCTCGAAAACTGAAGCTTTATTTCGAAAACATTAATAGGTTAGGTTGGTTATATATTCAAAGTTCAAAGTATTGTTCGTCGTCAGCCATTACTTTTTATTATATCTATGTCAATTGACGAATCCCATCGCGCAAAAATGGCAGCTCTTTGGCCGGCTTTATTCTACTGTTGACCATGAATTTATCTGAGAAATATTTTCAAAATTTTTTTTTTGGTTATTATGAATAATCCTTAATTGAAACAGAATTTTTCAACATCCTAGTGTGAACAACTGAACTAACCGGCTAGCTACATCATCATTTTCTTCATTTTTGTTTTCCTCTTGCACTGAAAAATTACCAGAAATATCGGACAACTGTCAATATGATATAATATACATATTAGTAAACGAGCTCATTAGGCACAAATTCAATATAAAGTCAAGAGAATTGAACTTCTACATTGAGGAACAGTGGATGAACAAGTTTATCAATTGTCTCATCTCCAGTAAAATCAGTTAGGTAATATGTAAATATTGCTTCCAGAAACTGACACGAAATGATCCGAAATAGCGTCCAAGTGTAGTTGGTAAACAGTTGAGGTTAAATTCATTCACTAAATAATGAGTGCATGAGATTCTATAGGAGCACCTTCGTGCTTTCCAAACTCTCCTCTGTTCAGATTGAATTCAAATGTTTCAATCAAAGACAATCGATTATTTAATGTCATTTGGGTAGTTCTTGATTTTAAATTTCACTGAGCTTCTGATATCGTAGGACGTCTTTTTTTACATATTTGTGCAATACCTTAGACCTTTTGTACTCGTAGGGATAAAAGAAGAGAAATATGTTGAGTAGGAAAAATGTCCTACACTTATTGTACTAATTGTGTCTTATGATACAAATGTAACATCAAATTCAAACTATGAGCATAACAATGAACAAATAATGCTTGAGGGGCCATATTTTAACTTTAAATGCCGTTCAATTCTCGTGACTTGATTGCAGCTCCGTCTTAGGTTTTTCGTATTAATTTGTACAGATTCATTCTGTTAACCTCCGAGAAATTTCAATTTAAAGAAATTTCTATTCAAATACGTTTAGAATTGAATTAAATAAAAGTTTTTGAATAAAAAGTTTTTGAAATTAATATTTATAGAAGGTTAAGATAATGAATATGTGTAATATTTATAATTTTGTAATAATCCTTCTATCAAGGGAAAACTTTTTTTTATTATATTAATTTGTGTTGCAAATCAAATGACTGAAATCTCAAAGATAGTGAGTTGAATGAATCTTCTGCTGCATTTTCTCCTAATACACATCGACTTACTACGCATAATAAAAAAAGAATATCGGTAATTTCATTAACCTGACAAGAAAAGAAACAAAATTATCTTTTTTTTTAATTCGGGTTTATAACGACGTATGACGTTGTCCGATGCCTCTTCGCCACCCCTTCCTATCTTCCCATTGACCCTCTCTTGCACTCATAGCCTTCGTCACACCTCACTCCGTAACCTTCCTTGGCAGTCTCTGGTCATTCATTCTTTGTAGGTGTCCATACCAGATGAGTTGTTTCGCTTCAATATCTTTGTGTAGCACTTCTTCCACTCCCATTTGTTTGCGTATCACTTCGTTCCTGACTATTTGAAGGCGAGATGTTCTGGAAGATCTTCTCAGAACGTCCATCTCTACAGCCCCTAATCGTTTTTTATTCTGTTCGGTTCGCCTCCATGTTTCAGCTCCGTAAAATAACGTACTTTTGACCATTATGTTGTAGATGTTATGTTTCTTTTTCTTCCCAATGTCCGCACTACAAAATATACCACTCATACATTCTATTACTCTCTTGGTTTGAGTTGACCTATTCCTAATTTCGCTGTTGTCGCTTCCAGTCGAGTCAAATATCACGCCTAGGTAAGTATACTCAGAGCATACACTCACTTTTCCATTTTCCAATTTGATGTTAGCTGTGTTGCTCGTCCCTATTGGAAGGTATTTTGTCTTCTCCGTATTCATTTCGAGTCCCCACATTTTATACTCTTCCCGGAGTTTTCTTGTCATATATTCTAAGTCATCCCTGTCGCTAGCAAGAATGACTTGATCGTCCGCGAACTGGAGGGTGTCACCAAGTTGGATTCCCATTGGCCCACATTTCCTCTTCCAGTTTTTCAATGCTTTCGAGATATATATCTTGAAAAGCGTGGGTGAGACACAACATTCCTGACGCAATCCTTTATTGACAGAAAACTCTCTTGATTATCTTTTTCCAAACTTTATTTGTGATTTGGAGTTACTGTACAAGATTTTTAGTGCAGTAATTGAAGTCTGGCTGACATTGGTCTCTTGTAAAGTTTCCCAGAGCTTTTTCAGGGGTATGCTATCGTATGCCTTCCTCAGGTCTATAAACATTAGATGTGTCTCTTGATTGGTGTTCACGTTTTTCTCTATTATTTGTTTGAGACAGAAAATATTATCTGTACAGGACCTTCCAGCTCTGAAACCCGATTGTTCTTCCTCTTCTTTTTCCGCGTATTCTTCCTCGATAAGGTCTCGCAAAATTCTGCCGTATAATCGACTGAATGTGCTGGTCACAGATATTCCCCTGTAGTTTGAGCAATCATTCTTATTCCCTTTTTTTAAATATGGATGAAATATATGCTTTCTTCCATTCCTCGGGTACTGGGTGCCCGTTTAAACATCTATTCAAGAACACGGAGATAGCCTGTAATAGTTTTTGTGTTCCATTTTTGATGAGGAGGGTATCTCTCCTGGACCAGGAGATTTTCCATTTTTCAACTTCTGTACAACTCTTTTTACAGTTTCGATGACTACTGTGATTGTTTCTCCTTCGATGTTCACTTCTGTTGTTGTTGATAATGTCCCGATATTCTCTTTCCGTCAGTAGCTGTTCGTAGTGTGACACCCAACTATCTATCGAGATTGCGTCAACATGTGCTGTATTTCTGCTGTGTTACGTCCTCCCAGATATGAATCAATTTCTTGACACTTCCTATCCCATACACTTCTCTTTACTGCGTTGATTATTCCTCTTGTTTTTCTTCTCATCTCAATGTAGGCGTCTCTGTCTTCTTGGTTTTTAGTTGTTAACCATTTTATGTAGGCCTTATCTTTTCTATCACAGAATTATCTCATTCTTTATTAGTTCAGCTGGGCACAATTTCATTAATGGATTCGATAAATTCATTCGGATTAGTTCTAGATAAACTTGTGTACATCGAAAATCTCCAAAAAAGTATTATCAAAACGGATAAAAAATTGATGATTTCGGGATAATTTCTCTAGTTAACAGCCGTTTTCTCATTATGATCACGAAATGTTAACTCCCTATAACCTCAATGTAAAATTATATCTTTTAGTCTATTCATCGATGCAAGTACTTTTAACTTATTTATTGTAATCATCAGTCCTCTGCTAGTTAACATTATCTATTGATTGCTGAAAATGAGTAGTACCAAAATGTTCGAATTTGAGGGGTGAATATATAAGGTCTTTTGAAACGTGGTGATTAAACAGTGAACCGGAAGTTCTTTCATATCAATGCAACAAATGAGAAAGAAATTGATATCTGATTGGCTGGTTATATCTGTAAATCGTAAAAACGCATTATACCGCGAGTACAGGGAAGATTCTCAAAACGAGGCGAAAAAGACAACGTACCTTAATTACAGAAACCACACCACCAAACTGACAAGGATGGCAAAACGGATGTACTATCGAAAAAAATTGAAAGAAGTCAAAATAGGTCGAAGCAACTATGGAAGATTGTAAACGAATTCAACGCTTCCGAGAAGAGTAGTTCACTAAAAAAATTTCATGTGGAGGTGGAATGAAGGCAACGATGACAAAAAAAGGCAGAAATATTCAATACATATTTTATGAATATAGGTAAGAGTTACACAGAAAAAATAAACAAGCCCCCTACTCCAAAACCCAAAAAGAACATTAATAGGTTTTTTTTTCCAAGTCCAGTCGAAGAGAAGGAAATTTCAGATATAATCGATTTCCTCATATGTGGAAAATCCCCTGGATTTGATGGCATTAGAGCTGAGCATCTGAAAAAAACATCTAAAGAAATCACACCTCTATTAACAGCCTTAATAAGTAGAATATTTAATACGTGCCAATGTCCGAAGGCATTCAAGACATCCTTGGTTACCCCTATATATTAAAAAAAGGTGATCCTGAGTTGGTAGATAACTACAGGCCAATATCACTGATAACAAATTTCACGAAGATTTTTGAGAAGCTGCTGCGGTCTAGACTTATGACATTTATTGACAGGTACAATCTTATATCTAATAGGCAGTATGGTTTCAGGCGCGGTTTGTCAACAAATGATGCGATAGCTGCTCTGACTGGCGAACTATACGAACACGTGGTTAATAAAAGGCCAGGTATATGTTTATTTTTAGATCTAGCCAAGGCTTTCGATACCGTTGACCACACCCAATTACTAGACGTCCTGAGTTGCTCTGGTATTAGAGGTTAACCCCAGAAGCTTTTCGAAAGCTAGCTCAAAAACATGTTCTGAGCACAGAATGAAAAATGAATTGTGGTATACCACAAGGTACGGTATTGGGCCCTTTGTTGTTTTCCCTGTATGTGAACGATCTCCTCACCTTGAGATTTGAAGGGACTGTTTTCAGTTTCGCTGACGTCACTGCCTTGCTCTTCATAGCAGATGATTGGGGAAGTCTGAAAGTAAAAATGGAAGATCAGATGAATGTAATTAAAGCCTGGTTCGATCACAGATCGTTGCCAAAACCCATTTTGCCACTTTGCCAAAACCCATTTTATGCCATTTGCGAGTTATGAAAACCGATTGCCAAATTATAATGAATTGATAATTAATAATTTTGGAAAAACAATAAACATCACCAGAGCAGACTACATTAAGTGTCTGGGTGTCACAATAGATCCCCATCTGAGATGGGATGCACATGTTCGGAAGGTTTCGGAAAAACTCAAATATATGTTGTATAAATTTGAATATTTGAGATCTTTTCTCGATACCACTTACCTCAGAGTGATATACTTCGCCTTGGTCCAGTCTCGACTACAGTATGCCATTCTCAGTTGGGGTGGTTTGCTTGATACTCACCTTAAAAAGATGGAAATATTAGAGAGGAAAATATTGAAAATTATATACCGCAAAAAAAGAGACTATCCATCGGATTGATTTAAGGGGATTCACGAGTTCTGGACATACGGCAGCTGTACATGTATGATATTGTGTTATTCATATACAAAAATAGAAGAACTCTCCGAGATTTGGAACATGTTTATCATACCAGGAATAAGCCTAAGGGAAATGTACAGGTCACTACTCTAAGAAAGAATATTGGGAAACACACATATAAATATCTCAGTAGTAAAATATTCAACTACTTATCTGAGATGTATAAAATGTATATGCGACGAATAAACATCATTAACCTTCTAAAGAAAATTTTCAGGAGGTACATGATTGAGCTGAACCGAAATGTTGTTCACAAATTAATTCTCAATGATGATATGTAACCTAGCTCTAGTGTGTCTTCCTGTTTCTGGATCGGCCACGAGTGAGTTTGCGAGGGGATTAAATGCGTCTGATCTGTTTTATGGGCTTCGATTTGTCGGATTTTTTTTTAGTGTTAGTATTTATTTAATGTACAATGTACACATATTATTGTAGAAAGTTTCAATGGCAGATGAATACCTACGCACAACTTAGGTTTTAGTAGGGAACTCATGTTTATTTGTTAGAGATTTTGTACATATTTGAGTCTATTGCTTCATGTATTATGTGTTATATATATTTTCAAAAATAAACATTATTATTATTATATGGATTTTAGCATATAGAAGTCCCTTGTGAGGTTATTTATCCTTATACTCCTCTGACAAAAGAGGCAAAATATTCTTCCAAATAGAACATCGAAAATATAGAACAGGAAGAATTCCACTAATAGTAAATATCCATGAAATATTTACAGACAGAAAAGTGGAAACAAAAAGAAAACCCTTCGGAGGTGTAAGAGTTAATGAACAGTGTCAATGTCAATTGTAAGTTCTCGTCTAGCGAGATCAGCCAACGATTACCATATAATAAATTTTTAATAAGCTGTTTTGAAAATTCACAAGGAAGCATTTCAAATCCTGAAAGAAATCTGAATATTAGGTAAAATAAATAACCCTCTTTCTCAATCGACACCATTCGGCATCATTTGAAAAAATTATATTAAAATTTGTCTCCACAAGAATATTGTGAAAAACTACCGATAAACGATCAACAAAAACATTTGGAACTCTCCGCTGAGCTAGACAGAAGTCACACCTACACTGTTGGGAAGTAGTAATGCTGGTATATTTAACGCATCAACAAATTATAGGACACCTAACGTATCACGCCCACAAATTATGATCATCTGAACCGTTTCTGAGCACCCTGCTCTGTTGTGCAATCACTTGAAAATATGTTTGATGTCTTCTTTCAGAGTGAAAAATTGTAAAAAAAGCATTCAAATAATTATTTTGAGGGTAATTCAACTTGATTGTTATATCTGATAATTTATGGTACAGCAATTATTTGATTATCGCAAACTTATTCTTCTTTTTTTTAATAACATTGACTTAGAGTTCTGTGATGGATTATTCTTCATTTGTGAACGTTATTTTTAGGTATTTGTTTTCCTGTGTATGTTCCTATTCTGAATAAATAAATAAATGGTTACCAGAAACAATATCTCTATGTCTGATTCACGAACTTCCACTTTAAACGCTATGAGATGCAAAAATCCAGGTTGCAAATCAAAAATCAAATTTTGTCGCGAAAAATGTACCTAATATTTGTGCTTGGCAGGCAACAATAAATTTACGTAATAATTTATAATGATATCGTCCTGATGTCCACTTCATTCGACATATTTTTTCTCTACTTCCCATTGAATAAAATTTGTCAAAAACTTTCAGTGACCTTTTTGGTGTAAAACTCCCAAATATGATCTTCACATCACATTCAATGTGATGTTGGGATTCATGAAGATAGAACGAAATAAAAATAAAATATTGAAGATGATTCAAGTTACTCATTTAAAATGCCTGGTTTATATTTACAATGAGATGCATCTATGATCTAAATTCATACAAAACTTTAAATATCCTGAAATGGTCCCAACCGAAAAGCATAGCCTGACAAATAAAAGGGGAAGCTCAAACATAAAGCGTCTTAATATTCATCCACGACCCTCTAGCTTTGAACCTGTTGCAGTTCAACGAAGTGATAATATTGTGATTCAGAGCATGTCCGATTACTCTAGTCGACGACCACCCCGATTCTCTGACTTTGCCCCGTGAAAATTCGATTCGCTCATATATTATTTTCACGCTTACTCCGCCATCTAGAGGAAATGTCATCAATGATGCCGAAGTGATGCAGAAATCTTCAACCTTGTGATATTTGAAAAGATCAATGAAAGTGTGGTAACTTGATAATTCCATATTCAGACACTCATACATAGATGGCGCGTTTCAAGGTGGCAACAGAGAACTGTTATATTACGAAGATAATGGAAATTATTCTGAAAGTTTTATTAGCACGACCTGCTACTTTTTTCTGTTATAATACGGATGTAAATTATCCCTCAACTCATTTAATACCTTCGATTAGTTGGTTTCAAGCTTTTTTCATTCCTTAATTAAAATATACAAGCTGTTTCCAAAATAGGAGTGAAAGATTCCTTTAACGGAGCGGTTAAAAAAGAGTGATCATTTCATCGAAGAAGTACCTAAGGAAAGAAGGAGGGATCGTTTATGATAAAAAATTACACTTCAATTATGAAATTAATTTATTTTGATATCATATAACGGTTTGATTTTAATTCTACGAATCCAAGGGAATTTGTAGAAGGAACTTGGAAGATGTCACAGAATTAAAATGAACTCAAGAACATCAAGAAATGAAATGATAATTTGGCGTCAAACTCGTGCAATAAAAAAATTAATATGTTCTAAATCTCAATATCGATTTCTCTCGAATTCATACAAGGACTATTTTATGAAACGCAAGAATTCAACAAATAATCTATATTTTCATATTTCAAAACTTTAATCGATTTGGGAGATGCTTAGTAGACGTTGTTTATAATTGTTATTATGAATGATACACATAGGATTTCGATTTCTTTCGTATTTTAATGTTATTAGCGTACGTTCGGTCCATACTATTGGACTTCGTCTGTTCAAATGTACTTTTGTGAATGCAGTTACCTCATCTTCGTTATACAGCCAAATTGTTTTCACAAAAATATGTTAACTTTTTAAGTTAAGATTTTCAGTGGTTATACATGTTTATTTCGAAAAATACAATTGTATGTAATAAATTTTTACGTATGTTTTTCAAATATTATCATTCGTCGTCAGAGAAATCGGTAGCAATGTTCAATAAACCGAATATGTATTGCTGATTGCTATTTTGCATTTAAAAACTTCACTAAAGATCCCGACGTGGAGACAGGAGCTTCCTCAAGCTCGTTCAAAATCATATTGAAATTATTTTGACTGACTTTACAAAACACCGTACATCTCAATTACAATACCAAAAGACAAATATTAGACACAGACCAATTGAAATGGAATCTAATGAAGAAGTTCATGTGAAAATATAAGCCTATAGAGTAATAACTTATGGCTAAGAGAAAGTTACTCAAGAAAATATCACCAGAAGGCCATGTCAAAACCATCTGATCGATCAGCTGACAGAAAATCCATTCAACATTCGAAGAATACGAGAGTACTGACTGAACGATTTGATCTAAAGTTATAATAATGAAAGTATTCATACAATAAATATCTTCTCATAGTCTACACAAACATAAGATATATATAAGGTGAATGACCTTATAGTTTACAAAAGTTGATTGTAAATTTCAATAAATAATAATACAAAATAATTGATTCTTTCGGTCTCTACTTGATGGAAATTCATCGTATATGATTTAAAGTAAAACACTTTATTTCCGCTAATATTTACTGTTTACATAACAATTGTTGCGTCAATTTCATTTTGACTTCGTCAGGTGAGCATGGTACAAAATCTTTCTCCTCAAAAACAAGTTTGAGTTAAAAGAAACGTGATAGAATGAAGGTTTTGGGACTTTTCAGAATTTATTCAAAAAGGTTCAATGACGGGAATCGGTTCACATCTGTTTGGTCGTTAAGTGTAATATGTTTTTTTATGATGCCTAGTGCTTCTAAAAGGTCCAGTCCATTGCATTTGTTTTCGATATGGAGAACTTCGAAATAATGGACCAAATCATGTCCTGATTCTTGAAGATTCTTGGCATAAATAGAATTCGATTTATTCTTAACGAATGAGTTCTGATGTTCGTCCTATTCTCGAAAGCTCTGCCTGTTTCGCCAATGTATACATATGGACATGTACCGCTGGTGAACCTATATACTCCTGATTCTTATTTACGATATCTTTATTATTTTTTATCGATTTACCATTATTTACTGCAAGTTGGTTTATTATATTCAACTCTATCTCAAAATTCTTCTGTGAAATAGGTACGTTAACTAGTCTATAGGTACAACATTTTATTGTATGCTGCTACTTTATGTGATATGGGGTGATTTGAAGAGGAGTGTATTGTGCAGTCTGTTTGTGTTTGTTTGTGATAAATCGAAAAATCATGTCAATTGATAATTTGAGTTATTTTTAAGTTGAAAGAATTTATGCTATCATTTTGTTCTTCTTCGTCGGTAAATTTTATTGTAGGCTATAACTGGTTGATAAATTCTAAGAATAACGAAAGTTGCTTGGACTTACCGATCAACAGGCAAATAAATAATTTCGTAAACGAATCGGTACCAATTAATGAATTGTTTGAAAAGAGGGTGTTCTTGTATTTTTTTTTCTAGGAAATCCATAAATATTTCAGCTATCATCGGACTTGGTGGATTTCCCATCGTAAGGCTTTCGTTATCCTCATAAAATATTCCATTAGAGAAGAAATAGTTTTGTGCAATGCATACGTTTAGAATATCCATTATTTCTTCCATAATTATCTACCGAGTTTGTATGTTTTTTCGATAGTATCTTTTCTACTAATTTTATTCTTGTTTTACAGGTACGCCAGGAAATAGGTTTTGTAAGTCAAAAGAGATTAATTAAGTATTGTTTGGAATATGTATATTTTTTATTTTATCTTTTAGATGAGATGAATTCTTAAATAATAATTTTTCCTGAAAGCTAATTTATATTTGAATAATTTTTATCAATTCATTAGACAATTTATAGGACGGAGCTGTCACAAAATAAACTAGTGATTTTATTGTGATTGGTTTTCTTTATATAACTCAATGAGTGAATACAGAATTGGCGAATTTATAATTTGGAGTTTTTTCAAATAAGGCTGCTGAATTTTTCATTACTTTTTTTACTTGGTTTTGATATTTTGTAGTAAGATTTTTCTTGATGATTTTGTATTTATAAGGATCTAAAAATGGGTTTGTTTTGCTTATATTCTATTTTTTGCAATGACTGTTTTCCCTTTGTTGGCTCTAGTGAAAACTACATTATTTTCTAAAGTTTTTTTGGGTATTGTTCCAATCGTAGTGTTATATGTGTTTTTGTATGGCGTTCTTTATTAAATGGTCCGCATAAGCAGAATCCATTATTATTGAGGAAGGAGCGCCGATGTTCCTTTATTCTTGTATCAAAGAACCTTTCAGTTTATCCAATATGAGTTTTTAGGTCAAGTCTTTTTCAAAATTATTCCTTATGATCATTTAAATATTTTAATATTAGCCTTCTATATATTTAATTTCAAAAAATTATATTTAATAATTATAATTTCATGAATTAAATAGTTTTTCAGTTATTGACTGTTATATTTCATAAATAGCAATTTTATATCGTTTTCTAACTATAAAACTGTCTATTACTGGTGACGAATAACTAATTATCAATTATAGACAGTTTTGCCATTAAAATAGTTCTACAGTTGGTATAACATTAAGAAATGTCCATTCATTATTCTTGGCAGCAGTTAATGTTTGAATAATTTTACCTTTTTCTTTACCACAACATTGAGAAAAGTTGAAAAATTTTTGTTGACATTACAATTGCTCACATAGGTGCCATCTAAGATTTGACAGTTCAAACGATTTATATCGCCAAGACATTGGCTGTAATCCAAGGCGTTTTTATCATATGCAATCGCAGGCTGTATAAAGTCCGCAGGTTTTAAAACCATTGTAAGGGTTTTTTGTTTCACACTTCTTATGACAACTCTCTTTAATAGTGGTGAGAAAGTCAAAACAGTTATGGCTCTACCCGATTATTGAGTATGCCACTCGTTTACTATCTTGAATATAAAACAGGTTCATTCTGTTAACCTCACTACAAATTTTAATTCAAAAAAAACATTTCTTCAAAAACTTTCTGAAACTAAATTTAATAAATGGCTTCGTAAACACCGTTTCAATTTTATAGACATGAGAGTTAACACTCATCAAAAGGAATAAAACACTCTAAGTGCCTTATTAAATGAGTTTATCAATATTCTATATATTCTTTGGGATTATAAGTTGGGGACTTTAGCATGATGTTTCTAAGGAAACACCGTTTTGTTACCCACCTTTCTACATATAAATAACTGTACAGAAATCAAAAGATGATGCGTAACGTAGTTATTGCCCATAACTGTAAATTGTTTGATTCTGAAAGATTAAATAACATTCCAACTGTGAAATATGTTCTAAAAATATATGTGTAAACTCTGCCTTACTTTGGACTTAACCAAGCACGATAAAGAATGGTCAAAATATCGCTCGCAATTGTATGGAATATAAAAATGGTGTAAAAGTCCGGAACTTATGCCCGCATGTTTATTTCACGCTACTTTTGCTGGGGTAGGAATTTCGGGTACATTAGAGTACATTAGAGTAGTTTTGATCATAGCTGATAATGTCGGTCCAGGGCTCAGTTCATTTTTGTGGTGAAAATGGTTTTCACGAAAATTTGTCCAAGTGTTATATCTTTTTATTCAATCCCAACAAAAACTCATTAGAATTTCCTTACCAACTGTACTGGGAAAAATCAGGTGAAGGATCTTGGTGTCATAATTGATTCAAAGCTTTCATTTGACGTTTATATAAATTTTCTTGTGGCATTTTTGTGTCAGATTAACAAGTTTCCTCGTAAGCCATTTTTGTTAACTCTATGATACATATGATTCCTTAGAAATAGTTCATAGGCAGAAAACTAAATTATGCATCAATTGTATGAAGCCAAATAATGGAACTTACATTTCGAGTTTAGAGAGAGTACAGAATAGATTTTCCAAGATTTTGAAATAAGGGTAATAAAAATTGAGTTAAAGTGCATTTTTTCTGATGTCGACTGAGTATAGCAAAATATGTATTTTGATTTTTCCCTTTGGTATTTGAAATTTAACCCAAGGTTTAATCTTGTGCGTAGATTTTGTTTCACGTGCTAATATTCTCAATTTGTATTCCTACTCGTGAATGAATTAATAAATTAATCATTGGAAATTCTACATCATATGATAGTGCGACCGTCAGATCATTAAATTGAAAAGAAACGAGCACCAAAACATTTTCCCCTTTCAATCGCGACACAACGTGAACCCAGAGACGGCCTCGTGACCACAGACATTTAAAAAAAGTCACCTTTCCGAAAAAGTTTTAGAATTTGGCTTCTATGGTGGGCTGTCATGGCACTCGTTGCTTTTATTATATGTGCCGATAAAATATATGATATCCATGGATACTAGTTGAAATAATTGTTACATATCAAAGCATATCATATTTTCGTAAACATGTGTACACGACATATTGGTTTATATTCAAATAAATTATTTCGGCTAATCTGTACCAAAAATTATTGATAAGAAGTATGAGCTATGGTAAAAGAAAGTTCTAGAAATCGAGACAGTGTAACATACATCTGTATAACAATTCTATACTCAAACAAAATCGGCAAGATTTTGTTGATCATAGAGGCAATTTGCCATAGCTTATACTCCTTATTGATAATGTATGGTACAGATCAGCCGAATTAATTTATTTGAATATGAATGTGCTTATTATGAGCATTACGGTAAATTATGATCTGACTATAGCAAGAGGAAAGTTTATTCTGCGTTAGTGACGTGAAAATATCGAGAATACATTTCTTTACTTGAATTAACTCGCAAAGTTATGTCTTGTATGTATTTTGCATACTCTGGATGGCGCTAGTGTATTATTAATACGCTAGAGCCTCTTTGTATAGCGAATATAGATACTTGACAGATTTCGTGTCACTAGCATACATTGCACTGTATCAAAAACCAATCAGTTTGAAACGTGCGCATGTCTGCAATTTGTCTCTGTGATCAACAAAACCTTGTCGATACTGAATTGTTTCAGCCGTTACTATTTGGTAGTTATTATTAAAATAAATTCTAGAAATTACTATGTTTTACTACCAAAAAAATATATATTACACATTTTATTGTGACTCGAGTTTCGGGAAATGAACTATCCCATCATCAGACAACTGAAGACCTAAGAGTGGTACAGTGGTATTTAAACAAAAGTGATAAATATTTTGAATATTTCAACAGATTCTAGGTAACACCTAATAGTGGTACAGAGGTTTACAATCGGAACGTGATAAAAAACCGGGTTGAAAAAGAGGGGCCTTCTAACAGATATCGGAATGTCAGCAATCGACAAAGAAGGTTGTTAAAGAGATGGTAAAAAAAAAATTATTTGATATTTAAATGGGTACCATCTGTTTTACAACCTTCTTTGTCGATTGCCGACATTCCGATATCTGTTAGAAGGCCCCTTTTATTCTAAATATTTATCATTTTTGTTTAAATATCACTGTACCACTGTTAGGTCTTCAGTTGTCTGATGATGGGATAGTTCATTTCCCGAAACTCGAGTCACAATAAAATGTGTAATATATATTTTTTTGGTAGTAAAACATAGTAATTTCTAGAATTTATTTTAATAATAACTACCAAATAGTAACGGCTGAAACAATTCAGTATCGACAAGGTTTTGTTGATCACAGAGACAAATTGCAGACATGCGCACGTTTCAAACTGATTGGTTTTTGATACAGTGCAATGTATGCTAGTGACACGAAATCTGTCAAGTATCTATATTCGCTATACAAAGAGGCTCTAGCGTATTAATAATACACTAGCGCCATCCAGAGTATGCAAAATACATACAAGACATAACTTTGCGAGTTAATTCAAGTAAAGAAATGTATTCTCGATATTTTCACGTCACTAACGCAGAATAAACTTTCCTCTTGCTATAGTCAGATCATAATTTACCGTAATGCTCATAATAAGCACATTCATATTCAAATAAATTAATTCGGCTGATCTGTACCATACATTATCAATAAGGAGTATAAGCTATGGCAAATTGCCTCTATGATCAACAAAATCTTGCCGATTTTGTTTGAGTATAGAATTGTTATACAGATGTATGTTACACTGTCTCGATTTATAGAATTTTCTATTACCATAGCTCATACTTCTCATTAATAATTTTTGGTACACATCAGCCGAATTAGTTTATTTGAATATAAACCATTATGTCGTGTACACATCTTTACGAAAATATGATATCATTGATAAAATTAGTTTACATTTGAGGAACACAGTCCGAGCTAGAAATATCTTAATGATACAGACTATGAGGTCAAATTTGCTATGTAACTTACATGTTCTTAAAATATTACATCTGCAAATGGAAGGGAAGAAACTAGACATCCATGAATAGGAATTTATAAAAAGTTCTAAACAAACATAGGCCTAAAATAGGAAGGCCTTTTACTTGATAGAAGAAATATAACAAAATTTGTTTTAATATTCAAATTTTGTTATATTTCTTCTATCAAATAAAAGGCCTTTCTATTTTATTTTATATATAATATATAATTATATTTTGGCTTCAATAAATCTCATTATATAATGTCAGTGAATTTAAATAAACCTTAAAATAACTCACACTGTTCTTTGATTTTGTTAGAACATAGATCAATCTTGAATTATATAGTTGATCTGTATTTCGAAGCTTAAGTCTTTCAACACGTGAGTGATATAGGTTATGTTTTTGATTTTGATATTTGGAATATTAAAAGAGGACTGAAGACGGGATTGTCTAGAATTATATTTGTTTTTTGAAGATATAGTGCACATTTTTTTAGAGATTTTTGAAATAATTTATTCGAATATTTGAATATATTGAATATTTCAAATAAATTATATTCTTTGAGAAGTCCTTTAAGTGTGTTCATGTTTTTAAAAGGCAAGTGGTGTTCTTAAAGGTAAGACCAGAAACAAAATTTTGTCTCCTTTAAATATTTATTTATTAATTTTAATTACTTTCGTATATCTGTTGGGTTATTTATTCCATTAGACATTATATATTGAGTTTTGATTATATACGTCTATTAAATGTAAGCGGTGCTTGTTAGACATAAATTTATTTCTAAAAGTATTTTGAATAAAAATTTTTTTGAAATTAAAATTGTACAAGATAAACATATTTCAATATGTTTTAATATTCAAATTTTGCTAAACATAGGCCTACCACGAATATATTAAATCTTTGAAATAAAACTCGTTTCATACCACCTTGTGAATGTAGAAAAACTACATAACTCGGGTCACTGTAACCTCAATAATGAAAATTATAGAAAACCAAGAAATTTATTTTTTATTCCATTTTCACAATTAGAAGTATCTAAGAATTTGGATGATCTGTGAGTGTCTCAGTTACGAAATAGAAGAATTCGACTGGCTATTGTTAGTATCTTCTAAGTATAATATATTCATTTATAATGAGTCGAGAATTTCAAAATTGAAATTTCTAGCTTCGTTCACAACAAAATCACAAAGGTTCTAAAATACCGCGAATGACTGCAAGAAAAAGAGATGGTACAGCTGTGCTGCTAGTGCGACTTGGTGAATGTGTACTTTGAGGGCTTCATGATTAAATGTGAAATTTTCCTTATATTTAAGCACTCACGTTATGTTTGTATATGCATTATCATAATCCACTAAGATCAACCTGTAGGTGGATAATAGTTTTTTGGAGGATGGCTCTTGCATTACAGTGGACGCGTATGAAAGTCATAACCTAACGACATGGTACCTCTATCTGACCTAGTTTTACCGATATGTTGGAAATCTTACCCATATCGAGTCGTTAACCCATCACATCCCATTTTAGAATGTCATACTCGACTTTGAAGTTCGCGAAAATCGATACCAGCATCCGGTTTATTTACAGAAAGGGATCAGGATCTAGAGGGAGAGCCGCCTATGTTCTGCCCGTGCTCATTCTGGTCGTAGACGACACCGCTTTTCTGGAACAATGAACACCGGAAATTGAGTGAACGAAATGGCGGCACACTCGCCCATCGATTGGAAGAAAATATAGCGACGGCATTCTTTGTCGTAGAATTCAGCGGGATCACTCCGCGGTATCTAATGAATGATTCAGATGGGCAGCAGACTCTTGAATATGCGGGCGATGCTGTAAAAAATGCAATTGGTGGGGCAGTGAAATGCTGGAAATATAGCCTTCACACTTATGTTTGAATAAAATTCAGGCAAAGAAAGGAAATAATTGGAAGCACTATTCGAAAAATGATGATGTACATTACTACTATCGAAACACTTTAGAATAATTCTATTTCTATCTAGACTGTGAGTTTCACAAAATATTTTTTTCTATAATGCCAAAAAGTAAGTTATAGACCTATGGAAGTAAACCGACTTACATTCTGTCAAGAAAGTACCGGGAATTATCGATTTAAATCTGGCGGGGCAATGAGGCAGGTAAATTTTTTTTTCCTAGGTTGGTACCACTGTCCTTAATTACTATGCCAAGCTTGAGCGGGATCTGTCAACTAGTGTGTTTGCAACAGCTGATTAAGTCAGTCGATGTCAGAGTGCGTGCCGATTTTTACTATGGGTGATTACGTTGAGCAAAGAATTTGTTTAAAGTTTTGTGTTGCAAATGAATTTTCGTGTGCCGATGCATTGAAAATGTTGCAAAAGGCCTTTGGTGATAATGCTCTATCGAAAACTCGTGCATATCAGTGGTACAGAGCCTTCAAGGACGGTCGTGAAGTGGTCGCCCATCGACGGCTTCGATCGAAGATAACGTCGATAAAATTATGGAAAGGGTGCTGGAAAACCGTCGTACCAGCTTGAGAGAGATAGCACATGATCTTAAGATAACCCACGAGTCCGCACGTACGATTTTGATTGATATTTTGGGCATGAGAAAGGTGGCCGCACGACTCGTACCGAAAGACCTGAATTTTCTTCAAAAACGTCATCGCGAACAGGTTGCTTCAGACATGCTGGATCGCTGTAATTCCGATTCTACATTCATGGAACGCATTATAACTGGTGATGAGACCTGGGTCTACGAGTACGATATGTAAACAAGCCAGCAATCATCGGAATGGGTGGCAAAAAATGAGCCGAAACCGAAAAAACCACGCCAAAGCCGCTCGAAAATGAAGGTGATGCTCATTTTTTTCTTCGATATCCGTGGCGTGGTGCACTACGAATTCGTTCCAGAGGGTCAAACAAGGAGTATTACCTAGGCGTTATGAAACGTGTGCGTGAGCGTATCCGTAAGAAGCGGCCAAATTTGTGGGCGAACAACTCATGGATTTTGCATGACGATAACGCGCCTTCTCACTGAGCTACGATTGTGACTGACTTTCTCGCCAAAAACTCAACAAACGTGCTTCAGCAACCACCGTATTCGCCGGATTTGGCTCCCTGCGACTTTTTCCTCTTCCCAAAACTAAAATTGCCCCTTCGTGGCACCCGTTTTGAGTCGATTGAAGCCATAAAACAAAATTCGGCGCGAGAGCTAAAGTCCATCCCGGAAAGCGCCTATAAAAAAAGTTTCGATAATTGGAAGTGCCGTTGGCATAGATGTATTGGAGCAAATGGAGCCTATTTTGAAGGCGACCTAATAAATTTTGACGATTAAATGTAAAAATGTTGTTTTAATTGAAAATTCCCGGTACTTTCTTGACAGAGTAGTATACTGATATCACAATCCATCAAATATCGAATCATAAAATCCGAAAAATGACTGCATATACAGTATGATCAATGAATCGCGGTAAATTTTTCATAGAATTAAATATTGTTGGGCTAATTGCCATTCAATAACGGCTACAGTCTAATTACAATAAACAAAAACCAGAGAAAATTGCATTGAATTTAGTTTACCCTGTTACAAAGGATTTTACTAAAATATACGTTTACATATTCAAATCTGAAGTAGAGTATTCCTTAGATAAGAACGAAATCATTCAATTCATCGTATATCAACATTTTGTCACCAACACCAGACATCGTCCGAGAGAGATTGAGAATTTATGAACGTCCTCAAGTTTGTTGAGTAGTTCATGTACACAAGCTAATACAGAAAGCGTTTACTAAGTGACTAGCACAGCAATAAATTTTTTGTTTTACGAAAAATTTGAAAAATTGATGTGGAATACTATAGCACTAAACTGTTATTCTGTCTGAAACTAACCACGTATTAGAAATACCGATTTTACTTTCTGTATTTAATTGTACATATTCATGAACGAATTGGACCAATGGTAGTGAAAATTTAATTCATTTTGAATTGGGCCGTGAATATTGTGCATATGATCATGGACAGCAGTAACCAAAGGTTTGACAAACTGAAAGCGCATTCGCCATCTTGCAACCACAAATGGATTAGACAATGAAAAAACTTTCACCGCTGACATATTTCATGAGACGAGAAAGAAAATAATCACTTAACATGAATGGTTGGATATTCATTACACGATTAACCAGGGGCAAGCAGAAAAATTTTAGTACTTTTTCTATATCGATAAAGCTCAGGAAATAAGTGGTTTTACCGAAACTTCTCACATATTTAGAAGCCACCTTCATTAATTGTGAATATTCAATCAGAAGTGGTCGAAAGATTGGTTCATTCATTTCAAATATATAGGGTTTCATTATGTGTTATGAAATATGCAAGATTGTAGGTACCCATATAGCAGCAAAATGTGAAATTATAAAGAAATATTCGTTTTCTAATACTATGGAATTGATCCAAACTATCCATGCGCTTTAACATCAACATACTTTGAAAGCGAATAATTTTAAACTGAAATGAAATGTAGAAGTTTTTCTCGAAATTCAGAGAAACTTTGACACATTCTTTTATGGCATTATTACATGTCTTTTATACTACGCATACAACCACGGTAGTTTGTGCATACAAACCCATAATCTGGCTATTTAATCTTTACAGATTCTTAGTACTGAATCAGGATGTGGGGAAATTTAAACTAAAATGCGCTCAAATAATTCTGGCTTAAATTTAAAATTCACAATGAAAAAGTTTTTCGAAAATTTTAGTTAATAGCTGGAAACAATTTTCTGGAACCTATAGAGATTTAAATCTGAATAAATCTCTTGAAAATATTTAGAACACTTCATAGACATATATATTATCATCACATGTGGTGGAAATTAACTAATAAAGAATCAAAAGAAATATAAAATAATGACGAAATTATTCAGGCATCACTTAATACATGTTTCGATTGATTATTAAAGAATTACTAATGGACAGTTTCATAAACAACATCAAAAGGCTCCCTAATGATAAAGTCCCTTTATGAAAAAGGATCCTCTAAATGGGACCATCAGTTTCATGAACGCACATCGACCGTCCTTCACTTAGAGCTTCCTTTTATGCGCCGGTCATATGTTTCCGACTGTTGGCTATCCTGAGAAATAGTTATTTTACGAATATAGTTGGTGATATTCTCTAAAAATTGTGAGTTATGCGTCGGAACATGTAAAAAGAAATAGAAAAGAAGTATAAATCAGTCCTTGCATAAACATGGTTATGTGCAGAAGACAGTTAGTATAATTTATATCATTATTACGTGCGAATCGCTATATTTTAGTAAACATGAATTATATGAATGAATATTGAAGAAAAGGGAAAAAAAATACTTTAAAACCTGAGGAGGAACTACGTCTCTCGGAATTGATTTAAAAAAAATTTTAATGTTATAGGATACAGTCTGGCAGAGAATAGCAACTGCTTTCAATGCAACAGTTCTCCATTGGCGAAATGAACACCAGCTCAAATCCAAATATGACAATATAAAAAACTAAAACTTGAAAGATGGTAGCCGCTCAACGCTGACATATTAAAGGGACTGGTGGTGGAGCTCCATTGAAATTGAGTGAGCCAATTTCCAAACAATTAAGCCCAATTGTTACGAACTCACTTGCCGAAGCGAAAGATATGTATAATAAAAAAACAGCTCTAGTAGAAGCTCAGATAGTGGCTATCAAGGAAGAGAATAGAAGAAAAGAAAAGGAGCATTGGAAGTTTAAAATATTAGATTTGCAAATTATGGAGATGAAGAGAAAATTAAATATTAATAATTAAATCTTTTTTGTTTTGAATGCAATTTCTGGGAAAAGCGGTATTAGAATTCTATCAGCATTGCTGCATACTATAAAATACCCTCAAATTTGAATTCAAAACAGAAATTTCTAAAACACATAATATTTTTATTTCTTCATTCTCACTTGAAACTTTTTCAGATGTTACCTAAAGTAAAACAAAGAATCAGAAATACAAACATGAAACCTATCTAAATACATACCTTGTATAATCTTATAAAAATTATAAGAAATCTTGTCATGTTGAAGACGCAAATTGCATATGAAGAATAGTTTCACAAGTGACAAGCTTTATTTTTAATTATCACACAAATATAAATTGTAAATTAGCAAAATGTTCATTAATGATAGACTCTCTCACTTGACGTGCTGCATTAACAATAGTTGAATTTTTTTTAAAGTCCTCTTCCTCCTGCAAATCATGCAATGATTCATTTGAAAATATTTCGTTCATATCTACAGCTATATTGTGCAATACAGCGGTAGCAACAATAATTGCCCTTATGGTCAATAACTTAACACTCATGACTTTAGAGAGTATAGGAAAACTTTTCCAAACTCCATATTTTCCCTCTACCACATTTCTAGTTCGTATAATTGACTGCTTTTTATAAATTTTCAGCTGAACTTATAGCTTCCAGTAACTTTGTCATAAGATAAGTCTGCAAACTATAACCACTATCACCAAGTAACAAATTTACCACTCTCAAATTGTCTCTTCAAGACACTGTTATTAAAGATGGTTTGATCATGTGTTGAGCCAGGTCATCTAGCTACAATAATTCTGATTCTCAAGTCTGAATCACACACGGTTTGAACGTTAAGGGCAAAATAATTTTTTCGACATCCAAAGATATCTGTATCATTACCACCCGGAGAAGTGATTTTAATTCATGTGCAATCTATAGCACCAATGACACGTGAAAAACTAGCAATTGCATAAAAGTTTTTTTTGCTTGCATTTCATGATCACCTACACACATCTACATATTTATGTATTGTGGACACAGGGTTTCATTTGTAACAGAAACTCTATATAATTCTAGAAGCAGAAGGTTTAGAAATTCCCATGAAATCTCCGGCTACTTGATATCAGCATATTTTCAGTTCCATAGAATCTCAATGTCAAAAGTAAATGGTTCATTGGTTCAATACAGCTGCATCTGAAAATTGTCAATTTAATGATTTGATATACAGAAAATTATATCAACAAAATAATAAATCGAATTTTTTTTACCTCTTAGATGAGAAGTACAATTGATCTGCAATTTTTTGAAGTAAAGATAAAACAGTTGGTTTTGTCAGGCGAAAACGATCGAAGAAATCTAGATCATCTAACGTGGAAAAATATATCTCCTTCTGTAAATTTTTGGTATTGTCACAATTATTTCTTCATCATTTGATGAATAACTAGAGCTTGAATCAGCATTCAACATTTGGTGCAACATATTTCGTAGTAGGCTAAAATCAAACAAAATGGGCAAATGTGCCCACTATGTTCGTGTTTATCGAGCCCCTGCGCAGTGTCGAGTTTCTCGTTAAAGGATCTTTTTCCAGCCGTAAAGGGCCGATTTTCTCACTTTAAGATGAAGGACCCTTTTAAGTTCCCTTTAACCTTAAAATTTGCTTATGAAACACGTTTTATCATTGAAGGAGGCTTTTTGGGAAAAACGAGACTTTAATTTCGTTTGAAACTGGCCGTAAGTCTAATACCAAAAACGGTTCAACATAGAATTCTAAAAGGTCTTTTTTTCCTTTTTAAAGAATATATAGCATATTCTCCAGAAGAAGAACCTGATAAATTTAGACCCATATATCTTCAAGTAGGAGTTATTTGAATAAATGAAAATAATCAGTAAAAAATATATGAATACCTTTTACACCAAACACTTTGCAAGAACTTACCAGCTTTTGGATAAGCATAGCCCATACGAAAATCAGGTTATATCAAAGAAATATATAATGAGAGAACATTCGACTTAGACTCAGCATTAGGAACTCGCCACGCGCATCTGTGATAATACAAAGAAATTTCTCAAACACTATGAAGAACTTTTTTGAATATTGTTGATAACAGCTGGAATTAATTCTCTGGAACACCTCCAGATTTAAATCTGAATAAATCTCTTGAAAACATTAAGAATTGATTTTTTAAAAACATGCCATAGATATCACTGTATCACGTTATGGATAAATCTTACGTAATTCCACCCAATTTCACGTTGGCGTCCAACAGGCGAAAATGAGAATAGCTACCTACCTATGGAAAGGAATACGATTCCTCGAATTAATATTCTTTGACACTCGCTCTCCTTCGGGACCGTTAACCTTCTTGCAGCATTTGTTCGTCTGGATAATCTTTTGAGGCTGTACACATGGAGGCAGAGGCTGAAAGGTTATAGGTCTTAACCATAAGGCTAATTCATTAGGCTCGAACCAAGATCGACTGGAAATTATTCTCGGTGGTTTGTGGTTCTTACACTCGCGATTGGGAGGAGAAAAAAGCTCTTTTCGCACGTGAGCTGCATTTCACACAACCTAAGCGTTGACACTGCAGAGCCATTAGAGTTTAGATAGTGATTCGATGCTACCAGTCATAGCCTAAGTTCTAAAGAACTGATGACGTCTATTGGAGGCAGGGGTAGGTTTCCTTCTTTCGAACGCTGATTCGGCGTATTTAAAGAGTATAACCTTTTCTCTTGAAACCGCAATATTCCTTTCGCACTGGGTAAGAAACCATCCATAGAGCTAAATCTTAATTTTTGGTATTTCGCCCTCTTTCAGAGTTTGCTAAATCTGTTATTATCAGTTACTACTCCAAGTATTCATTGTTTTTTTATAGCAAGAATCGGTAAAGTTGCAATCCCATATTTCTTCAGCAGTAGGGTAACATTTGGACTTTTATAGGGTCATTAGCTTCCTCTAAATGGGAGAAATATCTTAGCTCTCTACTTAGTTTTACCATTTCGAAGTCTTTCAATCTATACTCCATTTAGTAATAAAATTTGAGCACAAGTAATGCTCACAAATACGAACAGAACAGCGAAACATTACTCAAATATCTGCAATTTTGCTAAATATTGTTTGAATCCAAATGAAGTGAACCTCACTTGAGAAAATGTTCTTCTTAATTTTAAAGACCTCTTTTCTTTTCGTCAGCCAACTTCATCTCATATAGGCTCACAAAAACGAATTATAAAAATATTATTTATATTAAAAAGGAAGTTTCGTCCTCGGTTGAGGACATTCTCAAGTTTAGTTTCCATCAATGCAAACGCTCTCAGTAATGGGATAATTGAAAGCAGGAAGTAATTATGATATAATTACTGAGAAGCCGGGCAATTGTTTATTTTTTCGCTGATACGAAGTATAAGATCATCTGCGTTTTCTCAGATAGTTCTGACAAAAGCCCTATCACCCTCGGCATTACACCTTAAAAAAGTTGATGAATTGTGAATTTGCACAGGTGGAGCTTTTATTGTTGAAATATCGTCCTCACGAATTTGTCGAATAATTCATTTGAATACAGAAATTCATTAAGCTCCATATACTGCAATGAATAATGAAGCCAAACATTCGTATGTATAGCCGAAATTGAAATGACGTCAACTCAAATTATACCCGGTTTATTATTAGGTAGATTTTCAAATAACGTCCATTAATTTATGATTGTGGACTGTCCAATCACAAATTTAATAATTACTATTTTGTCTGCCAGATTTGTGACTAGTTAAATGATCTGCACTATTGAATAAGGATTCAAATAATACATTCGCATCAAAAAGTGGAGAAACTTACAAAAAATGTAAATTTCAACATACTCCGTATTAATCTGGTTGCATAAGTTTATATTGATATTCTTTCTGCAATAAATGAATTATGACTAGTGTAATTGAAACGAATTTTAAATATCGATAATTTGTGTGTTATACTAATCTGTCGAAAAAGTACCGGGAATTTTCAATTAAAACAACATTTTTACATTTAATCGTCAAAATTTATTGGGTCGCCTTCAAAATAGGCTCCATTTGCTCCAATACATCTATGCCAACGGCACTTCCAATTATCGAAACATTTTTTATAGGCGCTTTCCGGGATGGACTTCAGCTCTCGCGCCGAATTTTGTTTTATGGCTTCAATCGACTCAAATAGGGTGCCACGAAGGGGCAATTTTAGTTTTGGGAAGAGGAAAAAGTCGCAGGGAGCCAAATCCGGCGAATACGGTGGTTGCTGAAGCACGTTTGTTGAGTTTTTGGCGAAAAAGTCAGTCACAATCGTAGCTCGGTGAGAAGGCGCGTTATCGTCATGCAAAATCCATGAGTTGTTCGCCCACAAATTTGGCCGCTTCTTACGGATACGCTCACGCAAACGTTTCATAACGCCTAGGTAATACTCCTTGTTTACCGTCAGACCCTCTGGAATGAATTCGCAGTGCACGTCGCCACGGATATCGAAAAAAACAATGAGCATCACCTTCATTTTTGAGCGGCTTTGGCGTGGTTTTTTCGGTTTCGGCTCATTTTTTGCCACCCATTCCGATGATTGCTGGCTTGTTTGCATATCGTACTCGTAGACCTAGGTCTCATCACCAGTTATAATGCGTTCCATGAATGTAGAATCGGAATTACAGCGATCCAGCATGTCTGAAGCAACCTGTTCGCGATGACGTTTTCGAAGAAAATTCAGGTCTTTCGGTAAGAGTCGTGCGGCCACCTTTCTCATGCCCAAAATATCAATCAAAATCGTACGTGCGGACTCGTGGGATATCTTAAGATCATGTGCTATCTCTCTCAAGCTGGTATGATGGTTTTCCAGCACCCTTTCCTTAATTTTACCGACGTTATCTTCGATCGAAGCCGTCGATGGGCGACCACTTCACGACCGTCCTTGAAGGCTCTGTACCACTGATATGCACGAGTTTTCGATAGAGCATTATCACCAAAGGCCTTTTGCAACATTTTCAATGCATCGGCACACGAAAATTCATTTGCAGCACAAAATTTTTTGCTCAACGTAATCACCCATAGTAAAAATCGGCACGCACTCTGACATCGACTGACCTAATCAGCTGTTGCAAACACACTAGTTGACAGATCCCGCTCAAGCTTGGCATAGTAATTAAGGACAGTGGTACCAATCTAGGAAAAAAAATTTTTACCTGCTTCATTGCCCCGCCAGATTTAAATCGATCATTCCCGGTACTTTCTTGACAGAATGTATTTACAATGATTCATAAAAAGAGAAATTTCACAAATTCAACAAAACGCATAAATTGTTATTATATCTGATTTTGAATGAAGATCAGATCTTACTTATATACTTATATATGGAGCAAGTTAACTCATAAACTTCTGATTCATTATGTTGTCAGTTTTATTATCAGGGGTGTTTTGTGGTGAAGATTTTTCGTTTAATGTATTAGTCAAACATCTTACCCAAAATTAAGGTAAATCGAAAAAAATTATTTCAACTTAGTTTTCGACAATAACGGTCAGACCGAATTTTCCATCTAAGTGAGAATAATGCTGAATGAATTTCATCAACAATAGCTCAGTTCCACAACGACAGTTCACTGTATAAATAATACAGTAATATGGAATAGAAGAACAGAAAAATTATGAATAATTACAAAATAAATGAATAACCGAATAGGTAGCCATAAATAAAAAATATTCAGAGTTTTTTATTCACTATATAAATGATGAATTTTGAGTCTACCTGATGACAGTTCTGATTAAAAAAAATTGACATAATAATTCTGAAATTACACCTTCATATCTATTAAACTGTCCCAATATTTTAATTCCTTTAAATTTCCGTTCTACCAGGTTCTGCAGAAGTGATCTGACACCTTCACCTTGTATCCAGTTCTTATTGAACATCTAGTAGCGTCTGATAAAAAATATAAACAATTTTAATTATATATCTTATTTCTCCTAATGGTCCAGTCAATAGTGGAGAGATTATAAACTGAAATTTTGTGCCTGCGTCGTAAGTTATTCGAGGTCACAAGTCACAAAAATTAGTTTTTCACGATTATCTTACGATTTTAATATTCATTATAAACTTTTAGAGTAAAAAATTCACGAAAAATTTTGTTGCGAACATGCATTGAATTATTAATATTTCTGTTAGAATTGATCTTATTTAATTGATTCGGATCTAATTATACTCTAACGAGTCAACTTATATACATCGGTGAGTGTTTTCCTTGACATTTTAGTATAATTATTTATTTTAACTGTAAATTCCATAATATATACTATTTATATTAAAAAGACATTTCGTCCTCGGTTGAGGACATTCTCAATTTTATTAGCAGACAAATTAAAACTTTCCAGTCATCCGACAAGTCTAAGTAGAAAATTATTAGTATCTTGAAGTCAAATAGTGAAATAACGATATATGGTACGCAGTATCGTCTATGTGCTAGTTATGAACCTTCTGTTTTGTTTGTGGAATCCAATATCCTGAAAAACATTAATATAGATAACAGGATTCAAGAAAATTCATGTTGTATATATTTAAACAAAACTGCGTGTATTTGGGGAGTTTCAGAGTAATACAATTCTTAGTCCTGTGGACCATTTATTGAAACGGCTTAGCTTTCGAGATAATCATGAATCATTCCTCAGAGCAAGGTACAAAGTTTTAAAAATTTCAGATATTTCACACAAATAAAAAAACATGATCATAATCGAACTCACACATTCAATTGAAGGTTGTCGACTGTAACATTTGTTGTTATCATGAGAGGAAGAATTTCCTTCGATCCGGTGTTTATAAAAATAAAAATTCGAAGGGATCAGATGTATGGACAAACTACGACTCAAATTATTCTTTCAAACCTGTCTCTGTCAAATAAGTAATTATGACAACTGTCACCATCAACACAAACATAAAAAGATCACGGTACAAATTAAAATTTCTACACTGTGAATACCAAAATAACATAATAACTCAATTATTATTCCTAAACTAAAATTTGCTGGTCATCAAAAATTCAGCTCATCAGGATTCACAAGGTCTCTAAAGAGGCATTTTAACCAAAGTACTAACAGTCGACAACGCCAAAATACGATGATATATACACATATATGAGATTTGGGCTCACCTCATGACTGTGTGGATTCTATATTATTAAAAAATGTAAACTTGTTCACATCATCCTCTACTTTAATTAGGAGGGAGTAGATGGAACTCAAGTTATGTATGTCCGACTTGTTCACTCCATTAGGGTACTGCTTGATTCGGATCATCTCTAAAATTTGTCTGAAATGCTGTTCGTCGCATATGTCTAGTATTTCAATGTTCTACCATCCGCAGTTCATTTGGTGGTAATTCTGAACCACATCTTGGATGAGCGCACATCAGAGGTTTTGGAGATAACAATCACTTTTATGTGAGGTGATAAATCCCTTTAGGTTTCTTGTTGTATGTATGAGCTCTAGCAATCCAGGTAATTGATCTTATATACCACTACTTTTTTCATTTGTTTAGGGATTTTTTCTTTAAGCTCTGTGTATATGTCTCCAATGCTTTTTACACAGTTTTCCACAATTTTCACGCCTTCTACAACTCTCAAGACCCTTCTCAGATGTTCAGTCATCTGGTCGACCTTAGATAACACTGCATATCGTTTTTTCTTCAGCAATCCTAGTTCTCTGGGTCGGCCGATTAGGTGTATTTAAAATGAGGTTATTGATCATCCTTCTTGGATAGGCCTGCGACTTCAATATACACTGGTAAGTAAGTTTTTTTTTAAGCAGTGATGGATGGCTGATCTTCTGTATCCTGTTTTTTATTCCCAGAACAAAGTTCAGTTTGATCTTAAAACTATGGCTTGAGTGATAATTGATAGATCTCCCCAAGCTTTGTTTTTTCTGGTACCAATCAAAAAACTCTATTATGAGTGACTCTTATTACGAGTGTATCTAGAAACGGGACTTCTTTTGTTAGCTGACCTTCTTCTTCCATGATGAACCTGAACCGTCCTTTTTTATCATATTCATTAAACACCTTTTCCATGTGGGATGCTACAAACAACTTTATCCACGAACTTCTTCACCAAGCTCGGGGTGAAATCAGTCTTCCCATGCATTCATCCATGTAGTCATCCATATTATATTGAGCCAGTATGGAAGGAAAGCTTCTATTGGTGTGCCAAATATCTGATTATAAAACTCCCAATTGAATGCAAAATATGTATTCTCACAAATCTCAATACCTCCATGAAATGATCCAAGTGTAATCTTATATTCGTTCCCACTTTTTTCTTATAATCTCTCAAATTATATCCACTGAAATGTTGCTGAATAATGAAACAATGTCCAGGATTATCAGTTCTTCTTCATCTCTCAGCTGCGAATGAAATACCTCTCTGGAATGAATCTTTAACATATTACTTATTTGAAATATCATATGCGTCAGTGAGAATGTCTCTAAGTGGGCCAGTTTGCTGAAAGCTGAATTCAGAGATGATATGATTAGCTTTAATGCCAATTCCGGTTTATGAACTCATTGGGAAGAGCTGTTGGATTGATTGTACCTGAGCATACCTGGTTGAATTTCACCAATAGACAAGGACAAGGTTACAATAAAAAATTAAACAGTAATAAGGCTGTTAATTTGGGAAAAATTCAATCTCCGAGGGATAGTCTAACTCGGATTAAAGTTGAAAATAACTGGCTTAAATATAACTGGCGTAGACATTCCTAGGGACATATTGGATTTTGTAGCTTTGGGTCCAAAGTTTGGCCTATCAACGAAGATCAAGGACTTTTCCATTGCTAGGTTGATATCTGACGTTGAATCGATTGTGGCCAATGCTCCTATGATGTTTATGATAGATTGGGCCGTTGCTTGGTAGAAATCAGTTGTAATTGTCATTATAAAAGAAAACACTTGTTTACATTTTCTACTTTATTTTTGGTATTGACGTACGTTTCGTCTTTGCTAGAAAGACTTCATCAGAATACCGCTGTAGTACTTCTGGGCCAAAAAGCTGGTATCAGCATTTCCCAAATTTATGATAGATTGGGCCGTTGCTTGGTATTCTGATGAAGTCTTTCTAGCAAAGACGAAACGTACGTCAATACCAAAAATAAAGTAGAAAATGCTCCTATGATGGATAAAGATTTACTTAGAGCAACCGCCACAAATAACGCCAGAAAACAGAAACAATTGGGCATGGAGAATATACACATGTATGGAAGAACAAGGACATTTTTCAGGACTAACAAAGAGTTGTTACTTACAAAAAGCGATAAGGATAATGTCACGGTGATAATTAGATGTGACGAATACTGGACGTTGGCGGAGGAGATACTGAAAGTTGAGGTGAATTATGAGAAAATTAGTAATTATCCAACAACGACAATAGAGCAAAGAGCTAATAGACTTGTAAAATAGAAAATCTTTTTACTTGATAGAAGAAATATAACAAAATTCAAGTATCAAAACAAATTAAAATATTTATGATAGATTGGGCCGTTGCTTGGTAGAAATCAGTTGTAATTGTCATTATAAAATGAAACACTTGTTTACATTTTCTACTTTATTTTTGGTATTGACGTACGTTTCGTCTTTGCTTGAAAGACTTCATCAGAATACGTATTCTGTTTCATTTTATAATGACAAATTAAAATATGTTTATCTTCTACAATTTTAATTTCAAAAAATTTTTATTCAAAAAACATTAAGAATTGAATTAATGTCTAAAACAAGCATCGCTTACATTTAATAGACGTATATAATCAAAACTCAATATATAATGTCAAATGAAATAAATAAACCAAAAGATATACGAAAGTCATTAAAATTAATAAATAAATATCTAAAGGAGACAAAATTTTTGTTTCTGGTCTTACCTTTAAGAACACCAATTGCCTTTTAAAAACATGAACACACTTAAAGGACTTCTCAAAGAATATAATTTATTTGAAATATTGAATGTATTTAAATATTCGAATAAGTTAATTCACAAATCTCTCCAAACATGTACTATATCTTCAAAAAACAAATATAATTCTAAGCAAATCCGTCCTCAGTCCTGAAATATATTCAAAATATCAAAATCAAAAAACTAACCTATATCAAACAACGTACCACGTGTAAATGAATGATTTTCGAGACACAGATCAACTTTATAATTCAAGATTGATCTATGTTCTAACAGAATCAAAGAACAGTGTGAGTTATTTTTAAGACTTATTTAAATTCATTGACATTCCATAATGAGATTTATTGAAGCCAGAATATAATTATATATTATATATAAAATAAAATAGAAAGGCCTTTTACTTGATAGAAGAAATATAACAAAATTTGAATATCAAAATAAATTAAAATATGTTTATCTTCTACAATTTTAATTTCAAAAAATTTTTATTCAAAAAACTTTTAGAATTAAATTAATGTCTAAAACAAGCACCGCTTACATTTAATAGACGTATATAATCAAAACTCAATATATAATGTCAAATGGAATAAATAAACCAAAAGATATATGAAAGTCATTGAAATTAATAAATAAATATTTAAAGGAGACAAAATTTCGTTTCTGGTCTTACCTTTAAGAACACCAATTGCCTTTTAAAAACATGAACAGAATTAAAGGACTTCTCAAAGAATATAATTTATTTGAAATATTGAATATATTTAAATATTCGAAAAAGTTAATTCAGAAATCTCTCAAAGCATGTACTATATCTTCAAAAAACAAATATAATTCCGTCTTCAGTCCTGAAATATATTCAAATAAATTATATTCTTTGAGGAGTCCTTCAAGTGTGTTCATGTTTTTAAAAGGCAATGGGTGTTTTTAAAGGTAAGACCAGAAACAAAATTTTGTCTTCTTTAAATATTTATTCATTAATTTTAATGACTTTCGTATATCTTTTGGTTTATTTATTCCATTTGACATTATATATTGAGTTTTGATTATATACGTCTATTAAAAGTAAGCGGTGCTTGTTTTAGACATTAATTTAATTCTAAAAGTTTTTTGAATAAAAATTTTTTGAAATTAAAATTGTAGAAGATAAACATATTTTAATTTGTTTTGATATTCAAATTTTGTTATATTTCTTCTATAACTCACACTGTTCTTTGATTCTGTTAGAACATAGATCAATCTTGAATTATAAAGTTGATCTGTGCCTCGAAAATCATTCATTTACACGTGGTACGTTGTTTGATATAGGTTAGTTTTTTTGATTTTGATATTTTGAATATATTTCAGGACTGAAGACGCAATTGCTTAGAATTATATTTGGTTTTTGAAGATATAGTACATGCTTTGAGAGATTTCTGAATTAACTTATTCGAATATTTATATATACTACTCTGTCAAGAAAGTACCGGGAATTTTGAATTAAAACAACATTTTTACATTTAATCGTCAAAATTTATTGGGTCGTCTTCAAAATAGGGTCCATTTGCTCCAATACATCTATGCCAACGGCACTCCCAATTATCGAAACATTTTTTATAGGCGCATTCCTGGATGGACTTTAGCTCCCACGCCGAATTTTGTTTTATGGCTTCAATCGACTCAAAACGGGTGCCACGAAGGGGCAATTTTAGCTTTGGAAAGAAGAAAAAGTCGCAGGGAGCCAAATCCGGCGAATACGGTGGTTGCTGAAGCACGTTTGTTGAGTTTTTGGCGAGAAAGTCAGTCACAATCGTAGCTCGGTGAGAAGGCGCGTTATCGTCATGCAAAATCCATGAGTTGTTCGCCCACAAATTTGGCCACTTCTTACGGATACGCTCACGCAAACGTTTCATAACGCCTAGCTAATACTCCTTGTTTACCGTCTGACCCTCTGGAACGAATTCGTAGTGCACCACGCCACGGATATCGGAGAAAACAATGAGCATCACCTTCATTTTCGAGCGGCTTTGGCGTGGTTTTTTCGGTTTCGGCTCATTTTTTGCCACCCATTCCGATGATTGCTGGCTTGTTTGCATATCGTACTCGTAGACCCAGGTCTCATCACCAGTTATAATGCGTTCCATGAATGTAGAATCGGAATTACAGCGATCCAGCTTGTCTGAAGCATCCTGTTCGCGATGACGTTTTTGAAGAAAATTCAGGTCTTTCGGTACGAGTCGTGCGGCCACCTTTCTCATGCCCAAAATATCAATCAAAATCGTACGTGCGGACTCGTGGGATATCTTAAGATGATGTGCTATCTCTCTCAAGCTGGTACGACGGTTTTCCAGCACCCTTTCCTTAATTTTATCGACGTTATCTTCGATCGAAGCCGTCGATGGGCGACCACTTCACGACCGTCCTTGAAGGCTCTGTACCACTGATATGCAAGAGTTTTCGATAGAGCATTATCAGCAAAGGCCTTTTGCAACATTTTCAATGTATCGGCACACGAAAATTCATTTGCAACACAAAACTTTAAACAAATTCTTTGCTCAACGTAATCACCCATAGTAAAAATCGGCAGGCACTCTGACATCGACTGACTTAATCAGCTGTTGCAAACACACTAGTTGACAGATCCCGCTCAAGCTTGGCATAGTAATTAAGGACAGTGGTACCAACGTAGGAAAAAAAATTGTACCTGCCTCATTGCCCCGCCAGATTTAAATCGATAATTCCCGGTACTTTCTTGACAGAATGTATGCAATATTTCAAATAAATTGTATTCTTTGAGAAGTCCTTTAAATGTGTTCATGTTTTTAAAGGCAATTGGTGTTCTTAAAGGTAAGACCAGAAACAAAATTTTGTCTCCTTTAAATATTTATTTATTAATTTTAATGACTTTCGTATATCTTTTGGTTTATTTATTCCATTTGACATGATATATTGAGTTTTGATTATATACGTCTATTAAATGTATGCGGTGCTTGTTTTAGACATTAATTTAATCCTAAAAGTTTTTTGAATAAAAATTTTCTGAAATTAAAATTTTAGAAGATAAACATATTTTAATTTGTTTCGATATTCAAATTTTGTAATAGACTTATATCTAAATTTTAAGGTCCAAATCCAATTGATGCACAAAAGGAAAAAAAGCCTTTGCAGTACAATTCTATATACCCTACCTGGCCTATCTAAAGTCCACAAACCGGATTTGGCATTAAGATCAATCCTATCATCCCTGTATTCACCTACCAGCAAACTGGCCAACTTAGAGGGATTCTCACTGACGCATATGACATATCAAATAAGTTCTATGTTAAAGATTCATTCCAGTTTGCGGAAGAGGTATTCAATTTGTAGCTGTGAAATGAAAAAGAACTGATAAGCCTGGATCAGTGACGGCTCGTGACAATATATGCTTCTTCTTCTCAAGCCTTTCACTTCTATGTCTATTCCTCTTATATTGCCAATTTCATATATCGATTTATATTTTCTATCTATGTCAATAAGAACCATGGGTTGTTCATGTCCATGTTTGCCCGTCATCCGTGTTATTTTCCTGATTGAATATCCTTTCTCTATCGGGTCCTTTTCGATTTCTACTAAGGCAAATTCCGTCCCCCTTCGCGACAATTTTGAGTGATCGTTCCTCTCTCAATCTGTCCATAGGAATGTTTTCATTTTCTAGGCTCTTTCTAAGTTTTAGGTAGTCGTCTTTGGTCTGTGGTTGAAGTCTGATACCGAATCTTGTGGCTCTAGTATAGTTTATTTTATTGTGTTTTATTATTTGTTCTACTCGTACCCAATTCTCTCTCTTCTTGATTGTGATTGAGGTATCTGCCTTTTTGGTTTTCTCTTCCTTCATCCAGTTATAGATCTAAATTTTCTCTTACTATTATTTTCGTTTTGGGTTTCAGTGCTACTTTCTAATTCTTTTGTCTTCTGCTTGTGCTTCATACAGTTCATCCTAGTCAATTTTATTCGTGTGCAATGCCAGGGTGGCGTACCGGTTTGTAGTTTCAATTTGGAAATTTGTCATTTCGGTGGAGTTCTTTGTACTTTTATTATTGGGTTTTTTAAATTCTTCTTCTTCTATTCTGGGTGCATCTTCATTCTCGAACTCATCTAGCTGCAAGTTGAGATAACTTATAATATTCCTCACTTCTTCAATATTAAGCCTGTCCAGGCTCTGTTTCCTTTTCACGATTTTGTAATCCATTGGCCGTTCACTAACGCTGCTCGGTTATATAAGAAGAGAACTCGAAGGAGCCACCGTGTTAGCGAACAATTGTAATTTAATTAATAAATTGTGGAAATAATCATTGTTATTCATCTACCTTGTTACTTTAGTTATTGTAAAAACAAGAAATTACAACTCGGGAAATAAATACTAAATGTGGATCCTAATATGAAAATATCAGGATCACTGTAATTAAATAGCTGTCTTGCTCTTTAAAAAAATACATTTTATTGTTATGTCCAACATATTATGATTGCAAACATTCTAGATTATTAGGTGGAGCATTGAACCAGAATACCGTATTGTGTCCTTAAGATCTTTGAAATAGTATACTTGGATGAGCAGGCTGTTCAGTTTAATTCGCGGTCTTATGTTCAAAGATTTTATACTTTGACGATTAACAAGCCTTTTTTTTTGTTGTAGGAAAACACATCATATCTATGTGACTGCTCTCTTCTCTTTAAGTGATATCTTACTTCCATTTGATTATAAATAACCTCAATTTGACTATAGTTATTTACTGTAGGCATAAAGTGTATAAGTGAGCGTCGGTGGCTCAGTAGTTCAACTACCTGATTGTTGAGCGTAGATTTCTCTTCGGTGCAGGTTCTCTTCTTGTCGTTGGAAAACATTTGCTCGCTAGGAAGAACGGTCAGCGTTCCACTATTGGCTAAATATTGCTATGCGTAAGGTGGCGTAACGATACAGTAGCAAAGCCTAATCAGAATACAACTGATTCCTTAACTCGCACAACCTGAACCACAGCTTCAGACTGATCATCACCAAAGATCTATAGGTATCAGAATAATAGTTAGTGTTACCTCAATATACCTGACCTTATGATTAAATTATATATACTCAAGAACTTAGTTGCTTTCAATCTTCCAAAACAAAATGGACATGGGATTTATAATGAATTTCATTGAAATATGAATTTCAATTGAAATATGAATTTCAATTGAAATACACCAATATCTAAATGTCGACATCCAAAATTTTTCCGAACATCCAAAATTTTCCAGACTTGTAAATTTTGGCTTAGAGTGATTGGGTTTGACTAAATCAGCGCAACGTACAGGCCAAAATTGAAACACAAAAAACAAAATCTTAGAACGTATCCGGACTTCAACGAATGGTAGTAGTGTGCAAAGCATTAAGTGAAAATACCATCAATAGATTCGAATATTGCATGAAATTAATAAAAATGATCCTCAGAGGAGATAAGAATTTTCTGGATTCTTCATAAGAGAAATCATCAAACCATAATGAATAGGAACCTATAGAAAAATACATAGAGACAGGATTTTTGAAAACACAGTCCAGCAAACTGAAATTCCTAATTAGTTTATCAGAAATGAAATTTCAATGAGATGCATTGCCTAAGATATAACCAATATAAATAAATTGAACTATATATGAAATATACCTAGTGTCAAAGATTTAAAAAATACTACACTTGAATAATTATAGAAAATATATTGAAGTATAATTTAGGTACAATAAGTGTGGCATGAATAATGTATGAGAAATTGAAAAGAACTTGCTTAGGGACTATTTCTGTATGATGCTGTATGTGTGACTGACTAAAGAGAGTGGGGATGAATTTCTGTCGATTTGACTGGGTCATAGGAAAATAACATGTTATTTATTCTGTAGTTACTCTTCTCTCATAGAGCAACTCAGTTCTTTTGGAAGCAACCACGGTATATAGATTATACATTATACAATAACACTTAAATACTATACAGTGTGCAAGCGCGAGTGTTCTGCGCATTAGACTACATAGAGTAGCGGGATATTTGATCCTTAACAGAAATGAGACTCAAAAACTTAACGCACTTGTCAATATTTCAGGAAACTATTTGACTGAATCACTTTCTACTGTTATATTAGAAATTTAAGTGATGACAGTTATTGGAAGCCCTTTCAGAATATGGATCCTTTAATAACAGGTAATTTTAAAAACAGCGAAAAATTGATGAAAAAATTGAGAAAATGGAGGTTTCAGCAAAACAGAATATTTGTGTGCTACAATTTTTGAACAAAAGGTTTGTTGTTAGACGGTTTGAAAGGAAAAGGGCTGTTGGGGGACCAGCAATTTCCCTGCCCATAAATGTATTAAATGTTTCTAGGACGTTTCAAAGTAAATTCTCCACAGGAAGCTCTTAAAAAATTGCAGAAGAATGTCGATTACTAAATCAACAAAAATTGACATTCATTTCGACGAACGATTTTATTCACTTATGATTAAGAAAGGAGGCATTCTAAGCATATACATTCATCTTTATATATATTGTAATTTAAAGACTTTCTTCAGAAAATTTAATAGTTTCCAATCAAAGCGCAAAAACACCTCAACAATCCCTCAGTTGATGATGTTCTCATCCTTATTCATAATTTCAAAGGGGTAGCGTTGGAGTCTGCAGAGATCAAGTTGAAGGGGTATAATACCCAGTAATTCACGTTCTTCGCCATTTATCACATGAGCAGCTTAAAGGACTTCATAAAAATTAATTTACTCAATATAAAGCTACTTGCTCTATCTCTTTATTACGCATGCACCTTTATATTAAACTTTATTTTCTTAAGAGGAGGATACGCATCATGTTCTATATTCTATATTCTACATCTTCTAGTCGGTGATCCATAAAGATGTCTTTGTTTGTCAGTGAACAATATGGTTAGTATGTTTTTACAAATTGTTTCTATTTATATGTGATGTAATGCAACAAGATTCTGAATTATAAATCACTTCAAAAAAGAAAACAATATTATTTTTCTTAAGGTTGTTCCATCTCCTCGTCTAATTATAAACTTATTGAATTCAGTGGCTCAAATTTGAAATTACACAAAAATATGAATAACTTAATATTGGCAGTAGCGTTTTTCAAATGAAAAGTAAAGAAAGAAGTTTTCTGATCTTCGTTAAAATATACCAGGAATGAAAATCCTTAATGTCACATAAATGAAGAATACTAAATCTTTATCTCCGGCTGCCAGATGTGACCTCAAGTCAGACTAAATAATACCCAATGTAATCTCTGCATTTCCCAATGTGCATTGTTGGATCAACGTAAGATACTTAATTTTCCTTCCGAACAATATCTGAATGAATCTAGAAACTCGTATTGCTTACGAGCTTCCGTCCCATTCTTCATTCCCGAGAGATAGAGCCAGGTCAAGTCGTGTCAGTCTACGAACGAGAGGAGCAACAGGCAGTGGGCATGGCCTTTTAGATCGATAAAACACCACGCCAACTAGACTACGATAATTCCACTGTACTGTACTCTCTCTCTCGGAAGGTCCTTAGTTCTCTTTCTGGTCGCTCCGGTCGACTTTAAGGAATCCAACATTCATTATGAGAGAAGTTCCGACCGATTAAGGGCTTAGTATACTTTCAGTTTCACAAAGGCCATTATCAGATAGATAATGAGGATTCATATTCACAAGTTTTCGGTATTCCACTCAAGACTGACCGGAGTGGTAGGTGAAAGAAGATTATGACTTCAAAAGCATTGTTTTTGCCTACTATATATAAATCCTCACAATTCACTTATCGTGATTTCGAAAAAAGCTTGGTCTTTAATGAGAATTCTCTTCTAAACCTTCTCCTAATTATATTCAGTCCTGAAGACAAAATAAAGGTTTAAATGAAACCATTAAACTACTTCGAAAGTGAAATTGTGCCATATTTCATCAAATGGAAATTATTTTCATATTCATTGTTGACCAGAATGAAAATTGTCCTAACATTAAAAGAACTGGATCTTGAAATTGTAAATGTTTCCTAAATTTCTTTAAGCTACTTGTTGAATCACTTCTCGTTTGAGTTGATAAAATAGTTGCAATAATGGGCATAATAAATGTGTTTTTGCGCCCTTGTCCGATCCGTCTGTAAACACTCCTATCCAGGATTATAATTTCGAAAGAATTGCCTGTAGATGAATCATTACAATTTATCTATCATGATTTCGAAAAATGCTTACTATTTAATCAGAATTCTCTTCTAAACGTTCCTACTAATTAGAATATATTTAGTTCTAAAAACAAATTAAAGGTCGATATGAACTCATTTAATTACATATTTATAAAGTGAAATTATGCTTTATTTCATCGTATGGAAATTGTTTTTTTATTCAGTGTTGACCAGAATGAAAAAGTTCCAAACATTGAAAAGAGTGAATATTTGAATTAACAATGATTCTTGAATTTATCTAAGCCACCTATTGAAATACTTCCTGTATGTGTTAATAAAATACAATAGTTCCAATAAAAGGCATGATAAATCTGTTTTTGCGCCCTTATCCGATCCGTCCCTAAACACTCCAATTTTCAAACGGGAAGAGCTAGAGAATTGAAACTTTCAAGGTGAATGTGGAATCTCAATCTCTCGGTTTGGTTCGCTACTGCGAAAAATCGGTTAATCGGTTCCGCAGTTTTTCACACTTGAAACTTTTCTGATTTTCGTAATAGTTCCAAATCTCCTGATCCGTTTGGAATGACATTAAGTACTTTCACGTACAATAATAACAGAAAGATTTATTGCAAATTTCGTGAGGATTGGCCGTCGGGGAAGACAACATGGTGTAAAAATGCTAATTTTTGAATGAGTAGACCGAGAGTCTTGAATGTTTTAGGGGCGGTTTGCAGTCTGAATATGTCATTTATTTTGAAAAGATAACAAAATCAGATCAACGATCAACGATTCTTGTATCATTCTTATTCAAAATTTTATTCTTCGGTTATTTCCGTAGGTACATATATGGTCGAGTTTAATATTATTATCTAGTTGTTGAAGGACCACATATATCGGGTGTTTTTAGAGTGATAGAACTTTCGATAGGGATAACTGTGATTTGACAGAATGAAAAAGCCATGTTGTTTCGACATTCTGTTCAGTAAGCATTGACAAATTACCATGGAAAGACTCACGCAATAACAACGTTTACAAATTGTTGGAATTTATTTTCAAAATCAGTGTTCTATTCGCCAAACTTATAGAGCACTTCGTGAAATTTATGGTTTACATAATCGTCCATTGGAGCAGCCTATCCGTCGATATATATCGATAGATTTCGGACAACATTTTCTCAACTCCATGCAACAACAACAACAAGACAAAGAACTGTACGTACAGAAGAAAATATCTCGAAATTTCCAATCCACGCGCAGAGTGATTTTTATTTCTCATATGTAGCATCTTCAAGAAGTAATTCATATATCTGAAAGTTTCAAGCGACTACTGTTGAACAAGCGTGCAAAAGTTGACCTAACGTCAGTGCTTTTATTCATTTTTCTCGATTTCAGACATACTACCGAGTTTGATTATAGATTAATTAATTTTTGTTGATTATACAGTTGTGTTGGACACTGAGTAGTGGACGTATATGCTGATGATATGCAGTATTGTATGCTCACTTTGAACGTTTTTATATTGCACCATGCAGAAAAAAGAAAATGTTAATATATTTATGCGCTTGTTCTAGGCAACAGTAGGCTATTATTTCTTCCATATTATTTTCTAATTTGAATTGGACACTTTCATACTCTTCGTATGACCCAGTGTTTAATTTTTCGTGAGCAGTTAATATGATTCCATCTGAACAAGTTTCTAAATTTTATCTAGCCATGAAATGACTTGAGAGAGTACATACTCGAGAGAGTACATACTTTCAACTATAAAACCTTTCATTATGAGATGAGAGATAGAAATAACAATTTTTTAATGATAAAATGAAAATGAGTAGTTGAATTGAAATAAAATAATGAGTAATGATATTTAAAATAACTATATTGCAGTGGTGTGAATTATACGTATATTTATATAAATATATATATATATATATATATATATATATATATATATATATATAAAATAATGAAGGGAGGGTATAATTACACAGAAGTATTATCATACGATATAAATAAATAGCACAAAAAGGAATAAGGACAGAATTGTTTGGGACAATAGAAATAAGCTAATGTACATAACCCTCATAAGGACTCAACTGTAGGCACGTGTTTCGGGCTTTCGGCCCTCATCAGTAAGGTGAAAAAGTATGAAGGTGGTGGAAAAAAAAGGAAAAACCAACAATCAAAGGAGTCAACAAATAAATAGAGCTAAATACTGAAAGTCTGAGAATCGAGCATAATACAGAGGTTCACAATAAGCAGATATCTTCGAAACAACAAATACCTGTGTATTTCTTATCAGTTGATCAAGGGTGGTACTGAAGATGTCTGCAATTTTAAAAGGGTTGTTTTTTCTTAGTTGCAAAATTCGAAGGAGCGTGTGTGAGAATATCCAGCTGCTTCGACCATGAATCGAATTGTCAGCACAATGGTGTAGTAGCAAAATGTAATTGCGGTGAAAACACTATCTAGTTGGTGAATTATCAGTTCTTCTTTGAGCTTTTTCACCGTTGTTTACTTTCTCCGAATTGACTTTTATTGGTTTTCACTGTGGGGCTTACTTTTCACAAATTAATAACCAATTACAAATAAATAATATAGAGAATACATTCACTTCCAGGCCTTTACTGCGTTATGGCTTATTAAGAGAGAGAGAGAGAGAGAGAGAGAGACGTGTGATTATAACTTGAGAGGGCGTAAAACTAGCGAGTGGTTTATTTTGCTTCTTGGTCAAGCAGCAAAATGCGATTGTTTTGGGGTTTCTTCAAGGGTGCTTTGTGTCAAACTGTTTGTACGGGATGAGTATCGCGTGATCGTCTGGTCGAGGGAATGTCTCCATTTGTCTCTTTTTGCTAACTGTCCGAATGAGAGAGTGGATTGGGGCTCGAAAAGGTGGTCCAGGTAGCGATAAATTTGTCCCTTTGTTTCAGAATGGCGTTGGTTTTTAATGGGTTCCTACGAGAAATGTGAAGGACAAATATTTTCGTGACTTAACTGGTGTTTAGGCCCGTTAAGATTTCTGGGAAAAAATTATACATATTCGAAAAGCCTTAGTTGTTGATCTGCGGACGTAATTGTTATATCTACCTGCATAGTAATTAAATTTCTTGTTCGATGTAAAATCTGAATAGAAATCTTTCGCAGAATAAAATTTTAGATAAAACCATAGACCTGTTTTGACTGAAACGTTCAGGAACACGCTCTGTTAGATTCTCACGCTTTTTTACTTGTTGCAAATTTTTTACGGATCCTGTTTATACGATACAGAAAATTAAGACGTTTAAAATGACCAGAATAACTCTTCTCGTTCAACATTCGGATCACGTTAGCTCGAGTACATTGTACTTGCAATGGTGGATACATTTGAAAAATCAATGTGAAAAATCAATGAAAACCTCATCTCGCTAACTTAACCTATTATTATTATTATACTGATACTCCTACATCTTCTGTGAAGATCCCTCAGAAGCTTTTTCAGCTTATGCGAGTTAGGAGTTCAGTTGTGTTCTGTGTTGGCTTTGTTACTGCGATCTTGCGCCACTTTAGGTCACAGCACTGTTAATTTTTGACCCAACAGTGAAATGGTGGCAGACACCCGTCCAACTAGAAAATTTCTTTTCTACCTGAACAGGATTCGAACCTAGACCTCCGGGTCACGAGGCCGATGCTCTCCCGCTGAGCTATCCAGACTCATTGCTCAATGATTTTTTCTGTTATCTCCATAATGGAAGCTAGACACGGTAAATAGAGAAATAAAGCTTGTCTAAATTGTGAACTACGCTTAACCAATAAGTGAAGGACAATATTACGTGTGATGAAGTATTCGTTAACTTGGAATACGTGTATAGTATTTTAGGATATTTCAATTAATGATTTCTTCTTTTGTTCCGGATTAACTCAACTATGTCTTTTCTAGTGTGATATGTTTCAGTAGGCAATATAACTACACTCATTTGACGAAGACGAAGAAAATTTCATGAAACTAAATATATATTCGCCCAATATAATTAGATCGATTCCTACTTGAATGTATTTTTTGATTGAATGAAATGATAGAGAATAATTCTCACACATTTATTCAATAAACAGGAATTATTTCGCCAGTAATGTCGTTACAATGAGCATTATATTTTAGGCTAATCCATTCGGCAGGTCCAAAAACAGTTCTCACGGTACTGTTTCCGGATTAAATTTAACTCTTCTCTAATGAACTCTGCAGTGACTGCTCTTATCATAAATTTTTCAGTAAGAATAGTATAAACTAACTCGCAGGAGATGTTATGAATTGTATTATACCATGGTTTGTTTATCGCCGTATTTGGTATATTATTTCAATATTCTGAAACAACAAACAATATCAAATTAATAACTGGCAATGATTAAGTACAATCGCTATGATTCGATTCAAAAAAGCGATTTTAATTTCACTTTCATACTAGTAAAACAATCTCCATTTTTCAAAGATCAAAACAGATTTATTGTGTTAGCCTCCTATAAATTTTAATTTCAAAAAATTTTCATTCGAAAACAATTAGAATTGAATAATGTCTCATAAGCTTAAATTCAGAAGACATATAGAATCATGATATTATATAATATCAAATGGAGTAAAAAAATCTAACGAAATATAAATTGCAAATTAAAATTTTCAATATCATTCTAAAAGTTTTTAATTAGAAATTTTCTAAAATTAAAATTCAAAGGAGGCTAACAGAATAAATCAGCTTTGATATTTGAATTTGGTGACAATCCTTCCATCAAGTATCAAGTAAAAAACCTTTTCTTATTATTTTAATCTCAAATTGACTTTTTGAATATGTGCTACATATTTTTGAAAAGTTTTCCAAGGAGCCTTTTAAAGAGAGGTTGTTTCAAAGAATTTCTTGAATTCATGTTAGGCATTTTCAGAGTGGAATTTGTTCTTTACAATACCGTTATGAAACAGTGCTGCTTCCACTAATTATATATTGAATAAGGTGGATCAATATTCTATATTTTCATTGGATTCTTTTATTTCCTTTTGATACTGTATATTGAGTTATAATTATATGTCTACTAAAAATGAAACAGTGTTTTCTAAGGCATTAATTTAATTCAATTCTAGAAAGTTTTAAAAAAATTTCATACGATCAAAATTTGTAGTCAGGTATAACAGAATTACTCTGTTTGATATTTAATATATCGAAAAAGCCTTCTTTCGCGTGAAGTGTCTCCATTTTTATCATTTTATTCCACATATAATAATTTCATTTTGTTTTTTCACTCATACGCAAGTTATTTTTTGGATACAACTGGGTCTCGAAAATTACTTCTTATACTCTTTGTGTTTTTTCAGTAAACGCAAATAGAATGCAAATTGTAACCGTTAAGGAACCATTTGAGTTCTATTGTAGATTGAAATGCCACAAGGTCGTTGTAAGTATATTCTAATAAATAATTTGTATTGATTGTTTTTATTGTGCTGGCATGAAATACCTTTTCGAGAAAAATTTCTTAAGTTTACGGTAGGCACAATTAGAATGTTTTTGGATAATAACGTTATAAAACAGTGCTGTTTCCACAAAATGTTTGCTGAGAAAATTCGATCAAATTTTATAGAATGAAAATTTGTAGCGAGGTATAACAGAATTGCTCTGTTTGATATTTGATATATTGACCCAGCTATCGACTACCTCTGTTGCCCCGCAACTGTAGGCGTAAAATTTCGATTCTTTGGCAATGTAGTATGCATCTCTATTCTCTGGGTTGGTAGAGCCCGGGAGCAGAGTAATGATAGTATTTTAGGAGTTTTATTAAAAAAAAAAAGATACAAAAAATTAAATAACCGCGCAAAATCGGTCTAATGGATCCTTAGTTATTCATGTTTGAAATTCTTCCTTATTTTTTCGAATAGTTTCCTGACTATATATTTGATCGATATGCAAATTCGTGTTTAGACGTAGACTGGTAACGCGCATCTTCTTGCTAACTTTCGTGATAATCAGAAGATCTAAAGAAAAAATTGTTAGCAAAGCACTAGACCTACGATCAGCATTTAATTTTTTAGTCGAATCTTTTGTAACAGGCTATAATAAATTAAATGCAATATTCTTCTATTATCTGATAAAATTGTAATGAATGAGGAGTTATTCCAGTTTTATTCTAAAAATATCAAAAACTCGAATATTCCACAATTTTCATTCCATGACGTTGAATAGAATGAAATATCCAAAATTATTCATAGAAATAAGTGTAGAGCGGTGGGTGTTGACGATATCAATATAACAACTATTCAACTCTGCGTTCCATTCCTTTTGCCGTACTTGACACATGTAGTTAATTATTGTTGCAAAAGTTCGATTTTTCCTTCCTCTTAGAAGAAGGCCCTGGTAATCCTACTTCCGAAAACGTCAAATCCGAACACGTTCAATGATTTGCGGCCTATCAGTGCACTCCCAGCTCTGCCCAAAATTATTGAGAAAGTTGTGCAGGGACAATTGCAAGAATACGTAAAGAGACACAATTTCATTCCCTTTGCACAATATGGCTTTAAACCCGGTCATGGGTGCTGTACGGCCTTGCTTCAAATTACTGATGAAATTTTCAGATCAATCGATGAGGAGATCTGACTATTTTGACCTCACTAGATTATACGAAGGCATTTGATTCCATAAATCATCAGCTTTTGATGCCATATTGGTCTATCGCAGCCAGCGATAAACTTATTGGCTAATTATATTGGGTCAAGATCCCAGGCCGTTAGAGTTTATGGTAAATCGTCTGCTCTTTTACATCTCAGTTGTGGAGTTCCACAGGGATCTATATTGGGCTCACTTCTATTTTCAATATATATTTCGTCTTTTGTCCCTGCATGTACCTCGGAAACTTTTTTATTCTATGCAGACGATAGCCAACTCAACTTATCTTTCAAGCCTTGTGAGTCATCGCATCAGCCCTAAATTATGATTTGAACTGTAGTTATGAGATTTGAAGGAAGCATTGTCTCTATCTGAATGAGACAAAATCGTCAACTGTTCGGTCGAAAAAACGAGAGAAGCCGGTTCTTGGAATTGTAGAGTGCGTTTCTCTAGGCATATATCGAACTCTTTGAGCAAAGCTTATTTAAATTTAAGACTTTTGTACCAATATAAAAATTATTTCAACAAATCCAGTAAAATTCTACTATGTGACTCGATAATTCTCTCCTATATGAACTTTTCTGATGTCGTCTACGGCACCTGCTTAACTGCCTTCGATGTTAATAGAGTTCAGTTACTTCAAAATTCTTGCCTGCGGTTTATTCACGATATACGTAAATATGACCCTGTGACTAATCAACTCAAAAATACCGGATGGCTAAATATGGAGCATAGGAGACGGTTGCATTCTTCTGTTCTGTCCTTCAAAATTATTAGCAAAAATACACCACGAAAACTCTTCAATAAAATTTTTTTCCGTTCGAATGTTCACTCGGTCAATATTTGTTCTCAGCGGACCACTTTGATTCAGAGACACCGAACTGACCTGTTCACCAGGTCTTCCTCTTATCAAGTTCCCAGTATCTTGAATAGCCTAGAAAATTGCACATACTGAACAATTTTCTCAATGACCCATGCCTAGATCAATAACAAACCAACAAGTTTTCATGTAGGCTGATGGCGTTCTTTTCATATGCATTGACCCCTGTGGGCTGTCTGTGATGGGGACCTCAAAAATGGGGATTTTCTGAATGCGGCATGATTTGTCTATTTTTTTTTGCTAATGCTCGTAGAAGTTAGTTTAAATTCATAAATGGATTTGGAGGGTTAGATGGTGGAATAGGCGGATGGCACATTTTCAACTATGAACATGCGAGCTAAATCTCGCCCTCAGAAATGTAAAATTGATTTTTCTTTTGTGAAATTGTTCATAATAAAGACCTTTATTATTATTGAAATTTTGAGCCTTAGACGTAATTGGATTCAAATTGACTATTGATATTAAAATCTATATGAATTGAAAACAAACTAAAATTACAATGACTTAAGTGTACCTTTTTCTAAAAGATTTCACTGAAAAATATATTAGCATGTAGATGTAGAATCACGACAAGAAGGCTAATGCAAAATTTTTTGAGTAGCGTGGGTCATATAAACAAGCGCACAAAAGCTCCGGATTTCACGTCAGAGCTTTTATAGAAATTTTTATATTATAATTTTTATGATAATAATTATAGATATAAGTGACGGCATCCAATATTCACAATAAAATGTACTGTCATGGATTTCATAAAATAAATCTTGTAAACGAGTTATAATGACTCATTATCGAAAACTCATAAGATGAAAAATTACGACGCGAGGAAAAGATTCACCTTTAGATATAAGTTATCGGTTCCACTGTACAATTATATAGTCGCTTTTTTGTTTCTTTTCTGATTTTTGTGGACCACAGTAAACCATTTGATTGCTGTATAACCGTCTTTCCCTGATTGATTATTAACTCAATATCCTGATCATATTTATCGTCTTCTGAAATGAGTTTCCCTAGGTATTTGAATTTTCCAACGTTTTTTATTGTCTGGTCTTGAATTTTCATGGCTACTTCTGGTGCTCCGACGCAAAGATATTCAGTGTTATCCGTATTAACTTTCAATTCAGACTTTGTCATTTCCTTTCTCTATTCCTCCATAATATAAGCAGCGTCATCTCTATTAGAAGGCTGGTTCAAATATGATCGGGACAATTACTCTAACACGTTTATTTATTATCAAAAAATTTACAAAAAATCCAATTTTTTCTTGGTAATTTCCCTCACTATTTACACATTTTGTCCACCTTTCCGGAAGTTTTTTGATGACGGTATCGAAAAATTCCTTGGGCAACTCGGACAGCCATGTGCGCACGAACTCCTCTATCTCATCATCGGTGTTGAACTTTAGATCTCCAAGGGCCTCTTTCAGTGGTCCAAACATGTGGTAGTCGCAGGGCGATAAATCCGGACTGAAGGGAAGGTGTTTCAGTACCTTCCACCCCAATTCCGATATTGTCTCGAGCGTGAGACGCGCGGTATGAGGGCGCACGTTATCCTGGAGGAGAATCGCACTTCGTGCTGGAATGCTCTTCCGTTTCGAGCGATAAGCGGTTTCCCGTGTGTTTTCAGAAAGTTAGAGTAGTATGAAGCATTGATGGTACGTTGAGTGCGCAGGAAATCGACGTACAGCACGCCCTGCCGGTCCCAGAAGACAGTACACATTACCTTACGCGCGGACCAGGTTGTCTTCGCTTTGACTGGCACTCCTTCCTCCTTCTTCCTCCACTCTTCATCTGACACGTTGGTTTCGGGAGTGTAATAGTGTACCCATGTTTCGTCTGTGATAAAGATTCGTGTTAAAAAACCGCCCCCCTCCGCCTCGCATCGCGTCAGTAAGGAGCGACAAACTTACTGCTGCGTTAATTTTTGCTCAAAGTTTAGGAAACCATCGCGCCGTTATTTTGCGATATTGAAGGTGTTCGTGGATGATAGATTCTACACTACCAATACTAATGCCGGCTTCAGACGAAACGTCTCGAACATTTATCCTACTGTCCTCCAAAATAAGTTCTTCTACGTGGTGAATGTTGTCTGGTGTGACGCTGGTTCGCGATCGACGATCATGCGGCTGATTCTCGACGGTTTCGCGGCCATCCTTGAATGATTTGGCCTATTTAAACACGGAAGCCCTACCAGGCACTCACTACCGAACTGTTTTCGCAAACCCACAAAAATATCCGTGTTTTTAACGTCTTCTCCTACTAAAAAACGAATGATAATACGTTGCGCAACGGCAGTCGGCACTTGACGATCACTCATGGTCGTAGCACACGCGTGAAACACGTGCTCCGACGAAAACAAAAGCCACACTGTTCGTAAGAGACCCAGCTATCACACAGCTAGCCACGACCTTCGAAACATACATGCGCGCCATCTACAGAGTTTGTCTCGATCATATTTGAACCACCCTTGTAATAATAATAATGCAAATTCTAAATCGTCCACCTCTTACATGCTTTCAGAATTTAAATAAGATTTAAGGAGGTATTTGATAGGTCCATGTCAAATTCACATTCTATATCATTATTTATTTTTATGGGCATGTTTTTTGTTTTGAATTGTATATAGTTTGTATCCCATTCGTTTCATTGAACTTTTAATTGAATATAATAAGTTCTTTTCATGATCACTACTGTTTTATACTTTGAATCAGGTTGAAGATACTTTATTCTGCATTCTGTATCTATTCAATATATAGGAACTATGATTTATTTAAATTATAGATATTACAGATAATTAACAAATTTTAAACGAAACGTATATACTGTGTTATTTATTCTTATTTTCATTTGTTTTGAACTCTTTCGTGAAATTTCAGGTTTCCAAAATATATGATAGTCCAATATTGAATAATCAGTTTATTCTTCAGTTCAAATGTTTAAATATTTTCTAGGTATGAATAAAAATAATTAAAATAACGTAATGTCAAAGCAAACAGGATTTCTGTTTTTTCTAATTTAAATCGATTGAAGAGCCTTTTCCCAGTAGTCACATTCACAATTAACTTTCACCTTAAAATGTGATTCACTGTTTGAAAATCCTTATATCAGATGCAGTTTTCTCGGGGATGAACACGTAAGATGTACCGGGTAGCAACTGCCAGTAAAATACTGTTTTGTCAACATTGTAAATTCAATGTTTGTTGAATTCGTGATATTGAATAACTGTTTTAATGCGGTAATGACGTTTGTCCAACTTAACAGTTTTTTCCTGTTATTTAAAAACATACACTAGAAAGTCCTTGAATTGCTGGAACGATCCCTCATTCATACTATTAAAATTATACTATGGTCATATCACTCAGAACCCATTTCCAAAACATCTGTGTTCATATTACAACATATTAGTTCATACTAGCACGTGTTAATATTAAGGCCATTGTGCAGTATTTATTATTTTTCAGTTATGTAAACGTGGATACTACGAAAGAAATCAGACGTCGCGTAAGAATTTCAGTTTGAATTAAATTTATCCCTCAGTATACGTCAAAATTTCAACGTTAAAGAATCCCGAAGAAACTCTATCCATCATACGTGAATCATTCAGATTTGGGCATTTCTCAAACTTGTCGTTGAAAGATATAAACAGGATATGTCGGCACCTGCGACTTCAATAAAGAAGGATCTTCACTTCACTCTGGATGTCTGTTATGGGGGCAACAAATGGACAAATGAAGATATAACGGTGTCCAGAATGTGATAACACAAGTTCGGTAAATTCGATTTGCTGGAATCTGCTCCGGAGAGCAATCGAGATTAACGTAATAAATGTTCGCCCGGAATCGATACTCCATTAAAGAGAGATGGGAGGCAGAAGTAAGGGAGGCATCGAAGGAGGAAAACAGCTGGATTCAATTTTTTTATGACGGTGAGATATTTTCGGGTTTATGGATACTCTGATTTCGTAGGGAAACAGGAATGATTATTTTCCGTATCAAAAATGAGGTGGTATGGTGCTCGGCGTGAATAAATTGAGTTACCTAAATGAAAGTCACCAGTAGGCAAATTCAAGCATGGAACGTTTAGATGATCTCCGTTTGAGGAGTGCAAATACGACTAGTGCCGTAAATGAATAAATTTCACTCAGTTAAATTATGTTTTCATATTATAAAATTGAGGGATTGTAAAAAAATACAGAAACATATAATTGAAATAAAAATATCAACCATTAACCATCGGTTGTTTTGGTGGCATTTGATTGTCGCCTTATGTTGCCGCTGACTTTGTTATACCATTCCTTCGATGCTGGATCGTTGAATGTTGTTCGAAAGTGACTGGTGTCCGACAATTTACTGAGCTCATTATATTCATTATATCATGATTCGAACTAACTTTCTTTTCTTGGACTCTGGTGATCCATAACGGAATGCTGAATCTTGATATCGTGTGGGAGTTTAAGTTTCCTGATTGTGTAATAGGAGTGAATCAGTCAACACACGTGCAAAAATATCGAAATCTTTCTTAGTGAACCATACAATATTGAGCTCCAATTTATTTAACTGCTGGGAGAATAAGTTAGGCAGTGCTGTTGTGTGATGTGAGAATTCAGCACGTTGGTAATCGGGACAGCTTTTGATATGATAAAAGGCTATATGGAACGTTGTTTGGCTAGTTTCATCTTTTTATTTGCTTCTAGATAGCCTGTGTACGATACCGAACGTTGCTTTTTTGAAACGCTTGACGATGTAAGGTCGTGTGTGACGTTTGAGATGAAAGTAAATATTAAAGCTTCATCTGACTCTTCTATCCTCTCTTAGGGTCGTATTTTTGGAAACGACTAATACATGACATGATTGCTACAACAGGATGGCGGTGCCCGCTGAAGTATTCCTGTTAGCTCAGTTGGGATAGGTCTTCTGGTGGCAGTGATTGAAAGCCTACTTGCTAGGCTAGAGGAACTATATCCCCTTGGTGTGTATGTTTCCAACTCGGATGCTAACTTGAATAGTTAGCAGATGTTTGGACAGTGCCTCGTCCGTATCAGTGAGGGCCTAAGTCCTCGAGAATTGAAGCCAAACTAGAAGCAACGTGTTCTTCGTTGCGCGCAGATTAAGCGTATCCCAATAACTCGCCCCTGGGGGTTGCGACCGTAGGCCTGAGAACAGTTAGGTCACACAAAACACCCACCATCATAAAATATATGGATCTTTCACTATCGTCAAGTATTTGCTGACGAGGGGTTAGCTTAAATGCCTGGCTTGTAGAGGGGATCACTTCCATAAAAATCCCTGTTCTTAAAGTGTAGCTACGGATGCATGGCCGGAGGGGAGCTTAGTCTCAGGATTAGGTCACTCCGGATCACCTGGCGAAGTACGTGGGAAATGTAGCCTTTCTTCAAGAAGGGCGTACTACTGGAAAGTGACTTTCATTTCATCCCGGCTAGTGGGATCAGGTATGGAAAAGCTTTATTCAAAAAAACTTAAAGTTGGTAAAGAAACACTTGGCAGTCTGAGGAACTGGGAAAAGTATGAAAGTATCATATTGACTGAGTCGAAAGTGTTGGATTCCACCAATATGACATGCTTGAAGCAGAGAAGAAGGTGAAACCGATAAATGAATGGATCGAGAAGTTAAATGAACGAATGTTGAAAGAACCAGGGCCATCACCTGTTAAGCCCTCTTGGGGTAAGTTGCAAGTAAGGATTGAACGTTTGAAATACTAGAAAATCAAAAAGCTAGATCAGTCATGTGAAAGGAAGAAGATGAAGTATCTTTGATTACGGATGCTTTATAAGTATGAAATTCTGAAATGAAAAAAGAATAATTGGGAACATTTTTTCAGTGTAAGAAACTAATGTCATCCCCTGGGGTGAGGTGTTGACATATGTATGGGAAAGAAGCCAAAGACGCAGTTGTGTGGTGGGAGGTATTATGACAAGGATATGGAATGGAACTGTGAGTGTATTGATGAATTAATTTTTTCCCAGTCAGAGTGAGAGTAGTAGGAATATGGGCGTAAGGAAAACGAGTGCGAGAATTGAGTTGGGATGAATTGAATATAGCTGTGATGAGTAATGGTAGAGTACCAGGTGTAGATTGTATATACCCTGAAATGGTTAAGCATATGTAGACCTGTATACTCAGTAGGAGTTGTACATGTAGAACAGAAAAGGTTAACTTTCCTAGGAAGTTGAATGATTGCTTCGGTTTGGATACGCGGAAGTCAACGAAGAAGCTGAAGACAGAAATGGTGTCATAAAGGCCGATATGTCTAGAGTGAAACACCTGGGTATCAAATTGGATGAGGGATACAGATTTTGTGGTCACTCCGATTTGCGATAGAAACTGATAAATCTGGTAGAATGACTGAGGAGAGTTTATTAGCGTGATAATGGACTACAGAGAAAGGCGATAAGTGTGATATATGGTGGCTTATTTAAAGTATGCGCCAGGTATGGAGTGAATGTATGGTATTAGTCGATGAAGTTTGGTTATGCAACGGGAGCTTTGAATGGATACCAAAGATTGATTATCTGCGCATGTTTGAGAATATGTCGTACTACGCCCACGGATGCTATTCAGGTTTTTATGTGTCCATTTGATCTGGTGGCGAAAGAAATGGATGTGGAATAGAAACTAAAGTGATGTTTGGCTCTAAGTGAATTTGATCGTATGACAATTAGGGAAATGTATCAAGATCCATTGGTTGAATCAGTACTGTGCTATGTGATGTGGACGCTTACTGCAGACTCTAAGAGAAAAATTCAGACAGTTGAGATGGACTACCTCAGAAGAAGCTCTGGTATGTCAAGAATGGAAAAAAGAACTATTAATTAGCGAAATAAGACGCATTATGAAGGCAGAGGAGACAGTACTACAACGGATATAAAAGGGAAGTCTAAAATGGTTTGGACCTGTGCTTCGAATGCAGGAGTTTAGGCTGACGAAACAGGTTTTTCAGTGGACTCCTGTCGGAAGAAGAAAGCGGGGTAGACCAAGGAAATCCTGGAACGATACAATAAAGGGAGCAATGGAGGCACGAGATATAGAAGCTGATGACGCTCTAGATAGAGTGGTGTGGAGAAGGGTGACTGTATTTAGTAAAAAGATAGCACAGAATAAATATATAAAATAGAATTAAGATTAAGCTAAATGGTAAAACAATGATTCATTTTTCACTGGTACTCAGTATCCTCTATGGATTAGCAGGTTATTATGCATGAATGACACTGTCCGACGTGAAATATTGTTGTTCAATTCAATCAAAATTTAACTCTTATTAGTTGATTGATTTCACACATTCCTGAATAAAATTTAAATCATAAATAAATCCATAACAATATATATGTTAGTTTGTATGAAATGAGAAATTACATTGTTTCCTATCACTTTATTCACGATTATACAGTGACTAGAATTTCGTAGTTATACTACATATTCAAACTGAATAAGCAAATTATGTCTCAACTATAATATATATATATATATATATATATATATATATATATATATATATATATATACATTCTGTATATATGTATATATATATATATATATATATATATACATTCTGTCAAGAAAGTACCGGGAATTATCGATTTAAATCTGGCGGGGCAATGAGGCAGGTAAAAATTTTTTTTCCTAGGTTGGTACCACTGTCCTTAATTACTATGCTAAGCTTGAGCGGGATCTGTCAACTAGTGTGTTTGCAACACCTGATTAAGTCAGTCGATGTCAGAGTGCGTGCCGATTTTTACTATGGGTGATTACGTTGAGCAAAGAATTTGTTTGAAGTTTTGTGTTGAAAATGAATTTTCTTGTTCCGATGCATTGAAAATGTTGCAAAAGGCCTTTGGTGATACTGATAATGCCGTTGGCATAGATGTATTGGAGCAAATGGAGCCTATTTTGAAGGCGACGCAATGAATTTTGACGATTAAATGTAAAAATGTTGTTTTAATTGAAAATTCCCGGTACTTTCGTGACAGAGTAGTATATATATATTTCTTGATGGCTTCGGCAAACCTTCAAAAAGTGGGGTTTGACACAGGCCCGTCTACTCATTTAATAGTTTTATTGTCGGTACGTGCTTTTTTTATATGCGAATTTCTATGGATTCCAGGATGTCTAGTTATTTTCTAATTTTTTCATATATAATCCATAGAAATTCAAAAAGCCTTTACCGACAATAAATCTATTGAATAAGTAGACAGACCTGTGGCAAACCCCACTTATTGAAGTTTTGCCGAAGCCATCAAGAAATATATATAAAAATTATTGGGTGTTTTTTTAGAGTGATAGAACTTTAAATTTAAATAAAACACATTTAAATTAAGATTGAAGCCAAATTTTTTTTTATTTGAAAGATAATTTTATGACATTTATGTTTTGAAAATAATTTCCAGCAAATGTCCACCACGACTAGCGCTGAGGAAGCGCATTCGACCTAACCAACTTTGGACCACTTTTTCGAATAATTCAGGACTTATTTCATCAATAACATGAGTTATGTTGGCTTCCAAAGCGTCTTTTGTTTCTGGTTCATCAGCATAAACCAATGACTTGACACAACCCCAAAGAAACTAATCCAGTGGAGTTATGTCGCATGATCTTGGAGACCAATAAGTTGGACCATTTCTCGAAATTTTGTTATCGCCAAATCTTTCTTTCAATCAATTGTTACGGTAGCAGCATGAGGTGTAGCACCATCTTGTTGGAACCAAAACACTTATGGGTCGATACCATTCAAATTTTGAAACAAATAATCATTGAACATCGATCTATTACGAGCACCATTTACTGTTACATTAGCTCCAGCATCGTTTTTAAAGAAATATGGACCTATGATGCCTCCAGCGTGTGAAGCACACCAAACAGTGCATTTTTCAGGATGCAGAACTTCTTGAGGATTGTTTTCGCTCCATATACGGCATTTTTGCTTGTTTACATAGCCGTCAAACCAGAAATGAGCTTTATAACAACACACAATTTTACTATAAAAAAGTGGATCAACTTCAAGATGTTCTAGGGCCCAGCAAACAAACGACGCTTATTATGGTCAAGTAGTTTTAGTTCTTGAACCAGTTGGATCTTGTATGGGTGTAGACCAAGATCTTTACGCAAAAATGTGGTGGAAGCACAGAGTCCAGCTTGTTATGAACGTCGACGAATAGACAAATCTGGATCATCATTAACACTATGACTTACAGCAGCGATATTTTCTTCTGTACGTACAGTTTTTTCTTCTTGTTATTGCATCGAGTAGAGAAAATTTTGTCCGAAATCTATCGATAGTTCGACGAATAAGCTGCTCTGATGGACGATTATGTAAACAATAAATTTCACGAAGTGCTCTATGAATTTGGCGAATAGAACACTGATTTTGAAAATGAATTTCAACAATTTGTAAACATTGTTATTGCGTGAGTCTTTCCATGGTAATTTATCAGTGCTTACTGAGCAGAAATGCCAAAACAAAATGGCTGCTTCCTTCTGTCATATCACAGTTATCCCTATCGAAAGTTCTATCACTCAAAAAAAAGCACCCAATAGTTGAGTGAATAGAGTGATAGAAAATAAATTAATTTCTCATTTCATTCCGATTAAAATGAACTATCACAAAGAAACAGACTTCTCCATCCTATATGTTGGTTGTTTCTTAGGATACTGGATTCAACAAGCAGAACAGAAAAGTGCTCTTTGTATTAATTTTATTAGCACACAAATTAAAACTCTCTCGGCCAAATGGCAATTCTAAACAGTCAAGTGTTGATCCATTTTTAGCTGGTACGCGGTATCGTCTGTGTTAGTAGATAGATATACACTGTGTATATCATTTGTCATCTGCAGCATATATTTAAATAGTGTTTATAGTCAACTACAAATATCAAAGTGCTCGTCAGTCCAGGAATGTGGGTTCAATTTTATAGTGCACTTGAAATCGTCTGTCGCTCGCACGTGTAAGGCGGTCCAGACTTTGGGGTGGTTCTGATGAATTTCCTCAGGTTATCGGCAGAATGCCGACAGCTGACTCTGGTGCACGCTGCTATATTGAGTAGGTACTTTGTTAATCGCTGTGCGGTCTTAGCATAAGAAAAATGTCTACTGATGGTAGCGGTAGTGATAACAGATTTGAGAAAGTGTCTATGTAGCCTTAGAAGAATGTATCTCTCGATGCGTCCGTTTGTAGTGTAGAAAGGGTATTCAGGGTACCTCATCTTGAGACTGTCAATTTATTCAGATTGTGAAAAAGTTTTAAGATAGACTTTAACTCACTTTTTTCTGTCCTGAAAGTTGAGTATCTTGGTCAAAAACACTCCGTCGTGATTCAACTGTCAATGAATTGAATTTATAAATTTTTACTTTGGTAGTTTCTTATTTTTTGTTGAACCGTTCAAAGTTTCTTTATTACACAATAGTATTTTATAGATTTGTTATATCAACCCCCTTCGAAGCATATCGAAATGAATTGAGTTGAATGTTTTCATCAATGCAACTTTATACTCGTTATTGACTTTCTGCAGTCTATTGAGACTGCCATGAAATCTTTGTAACTATTCACAATTTGTAATCTCATTTCATCATTCCCTTATTTAAATTAAGGTTTTCAATGATTTCATAAATTATAAGGAATGATGATAAATTTCGAAATTATTGAGCAATTACTGAATTTTTAGTTGGCTTTGACACGTGTGACGTCAGTTCAGATATGAATGTGTTGTGGCTCATTCAAACAGTGAGACGGTACAAAAATTTTGTGTGGAAGATTTATAAATGGATGTGCACGTGATATAAATGCAATACAATCCGGTACTTCTACAAATTCTTGGCCACGAAATTAAACACGCGTGCCACAATCCATATATCACTCATCCCTTTTCTAGCTATTGATCTCTGAAGTTTCTGTCATTCTGCCCCTATTTCACACTGGATATTTGGTAGGAGAAAGACCATCCTATTGGAATTCCACCACACCAGTCGTGTATATCATTTGACGTTTCATTATTAAAAAGCCGACTGCCGTTTTCTTCAACTTTGCGTTCAATGAAACAAACTTCTGAGTGGATTTCCTTGTTCCGGGGGCTTTTCACGAAAAATAAATTTTTTTACTAACAAGAGGCGGAAAATTCATCTGAGTAGAGTAAACATCAATTTCGTGGATGGCTTGTTGCTTTTCAGAGATGCCAGTAGGGACTAAACTCATTCAATCATTCATTTTGAGTACCCATCAATTCGGTTATATATTACCTAAATATAAAAACGCCGATTTCTGCTTATTTTATTATAATAGCTGAGCATACGGTACAGGTAGTTCATAACTCCTTTTCGTTCAAGTCGATTATTATTATATTTTTTATAAGAGGTAGAGATTCACGAGCTTGATTTGGTTTCAAACAGCTGGCTTGATTTTGTCAAAGAAACCAAGCCAAGCTTTATATAATTCTATCTCAAATCAAGCCAAACTATCGAAACGAAGCTTCATATTTCATGCCTTTGCAATTAAAATGAAAGTTTTCTTTCTTTTTAATGTTTTTTTTGTTTCGCAGGATTTTATTGTCTTATACCGATTATTATTAGATAGATGACTTTATGGATTTTCATGATGTACATAAATAATATACATTTACGTAAAGTAAATTCGAAAATATAATAAAAATAGATATACAAGTATAAAGAATTTTTTAATTTTAATACCACGTGGTGCGTTCAATCTGTTCCTTCTGAGTCAAAATAATTCTACATCGAAAAATAGTTTTTCTGCATGAAGCGATTGGGTTATTTTTTGTTTTTTTTAGTGGTACAGAAGAAATCGTTTTTCACGGATTAAATTCTACTCGATTTTGCTTAATCAGAAGAAAAACGGTTTTGTTTTGCTAGATATCGAAAACTACCTAGTGCCTTGAAAGCCTTTTTGTTTCAAACATATTCTCGGCCTTAAATACACTCATATACAACAGATACACACGTCCACTTTTATATTCTTCTATAAGTATCTATAGAATTTCACATTGCATTGACCACCTAAAACTTCTGTTATGCGCATGTCCCAATGTAAATATCAGAAATATTCGGTTTACACGTTGTCGAATATTCCTGGTCTCTCAATCGAGACATACGTATAGAAAAACTTCCAGGCCGATGCGAGAAAGACTGTCGGTGGCCCTTATTCTTAACATCATTCGGAACTCTGTGTATATGTGCCTCTGTAAATGTTCTATTTTCATATAAGTTGCAAAAATGGTATTATTCACAACCCTTCGCAAAACGTAGCGAACCATAGAGTTCTTTGCTTCTAGAATTATGACAACAGCACATATCATTGAAGAATTGGATTCAAGATTTTGATGACGCAAATTATAATTTTAAATTCAAACCCTTCTCAGAAGAAATTCCTGAATTGCAACTTTGCAAAGATTAACACGTCTTACAGTCATCAAATCAAGAATTAGTAAGAGAAGTTGCCTTCTCTTATAGATTATATTTTAATTCTTTGAATATTTTAATATTAGCCTTCTACATATTTAATTTCTAAAAATTATATTTAATGATTATAACTTCTGAAAATAAATTGAAATAATGTCATATAAGTACCACTTATATCGATTGACATATAAAATAAACATTTATTATAAGACACCCGAATGGTATAACAAAATCTAATAAATAAAAATTATTAACCAAAATCCTATAAATTAAATATTTTGAATAGACAAAATTTTGTTTCTGCTGATCGATCTTGTAAAAACCAATATCTTTCGAAAATATCTAACATAATCTTAAGAATTTCATCATAAAACTATCTTACTTAGACTATTCAATATTATTGGATGTCTAACTAAGTTACTTTATATAAAATATCAAGATATGTAAAACATTACTGAAAAACAAGTTTTAAGAGGGACTTTGCTTCGTCAGTATTCAAATAATTCATATTCAATAAATATAACATCAATCAACAACAAATATTTACTTACCCTTTAATCGTTTAGAAAGACTTCTGGCAGACTGAAAATCTTTAAATGTAGTATGACGCTTCACTACATATAAATATTTCTGTGGTTTACCCTTGATGTAAAAGATTGAAAGACAATTTAACGGCCTCTGTTATAGCACAAGGACCATCTGTATATCGAATGTTACGGGAACCAAATAATTATATATTATGAATAAAATAACATAAATAGAGGTTAATTCTTGATAGAAGGTATATAAAATCATTTAAATATTTTAATATTAGCCTTCTACATATTTAATTTCAAAAAATTATATTTAATGATTATAACTTCTGAAAATAAATTAAATGATGTCATATAAGTACCACTTATATCAATTGACATATAAAATAAATAATCATTATAAGACATCCGAATGGTATAACAAAATCCAATAAATAAAAGTTATTAACCAAAATCCTATAAATTCAATATTTTGAATAGACAAAATTTTGTCTATTATTTATTTGGTTTCCTTAACATTCTTTATACAGATAGTCCTTGTGCTATAGCAGAGGCCGTTAAATTGTCTTTCAATCTTTTAGATCAAGGGTAAACCACAGAAATATTTATATGTAGTGAAGCGTTATACTACATTTCAAGATTATTCAGTCTGCCAGAAATCATTCTAAACGATTGAAGGATAAGTAAATATTTGTTGTTGATTGATGTTATATTTATTGAATATGAATTATTTGAATACTGACGAAGCACAGTCCCTCTTAAAACTTGTTTTTCAGTTATGTTTTACATATCTTGAGTTTTTATATAAAGTAACTTGGTTAGATATCCAATAATATTGAATAGTCTAAGTGAGATTGTATTATAATGAAATTCTTGAGATTATGTTAGATATTTTTGAAAAGTATTGGTTTTCATAAGATTGATCAGCAGAAACAAAATTTTGTCTATTCAAAATATTTAATTTATAGGATTTTGGTTAATAATTTTTATTTATTGGATTTTGTTATACCATTCGGATGTCTTATAATGAATGTTTATTTTATATGTCAATTGATATAAGTGGTACTTATATGACATTATTTTAAATTATTTTCAGAAATTATAATCATAAAATATAATTGTTTGAAATCAAATATGTAGAAGGCTAACATTAAAATATTTAAATAATTTTATATACCTTCTATCAAGAATGAACCTCTATTTATGTTATATTTTAATTCTGCAAAGAAAGGAAATAATTTGTTTGGTAGACTAACTAGTGACGAACTTCAAAATTCTGAAAACTGCTTGATAAACCAAAGACAAATTTTCTTAAAGAAATATCAGTCTCTCTTGAATAACGATAACATGCTCTATCTGCATTACTATTTCAGTCAGAGCATGTTAAATTATTACATGCAGGCCCACAACTATTACTGAATAATATTCGAAAAAGCTATTGGCCACTGAACGGAATGAATCTGGCAAAAAGGATTGTCCGAAACTGTTTAAAATATTTGAAGTTTTCACCCAAATTCGACGTCTGTAATTATGGGCGATCTTCCTGGATACAGAGTAACTAGCTCATTTCCATTTCAACCAACTGGGCTCGATTACGCTGGTCCATTCTATATAAAAGAGAGGAAATTGAGAGGATGCAAGATATCCAAGGCTTATGTTTGCTCATTCATATGTTTTAGTATTAAAGCAATATATCGTGAAGTGGTCTCAGATTTAACATCATAAATTTTTTTCGCATGTTTGAGGAGATTAACCTCACGACGAGGTTTTCCATCTAATATATTTTCAGATAATGGAACTAATTTTGAAGGTGCAAACAGCATACTTCAAGAACTGTATCAATTCCTCAAACAAGATTAATCTTTTATTGTCGATTTTACCGGTGAAAACAACATGAAATGGCATTTTATTCTACTTAGTTCATTACATTTTGGGGATGCTTGGTAGATGAGTATTGAGTCTTTTAAGTGACAGTTGTACAAAGTGATTGGATAAAATATTTTAAATTATGAAGAATTTAGTACTATCTTAAGCCCAATCGAATCAGTCCTAAATTCCCTGCCTTTGTATCCCCTTTCATCTGATCCCAATGATTTAACCTCTTTAACTCCTACTCTCTTTCTTATCGGCCGCTCATATCCAAGCGTACCAGATTCAGACGTGACATCAATTCAGCTGAATCGGCTTTCCAGATTCCGTTGCCCCACCAGCTTTATCAAAGTTTTTGGAAGCGTTGGTCTCTGGATTACTTGAGTTCCCTCCAACAGAGGAAAAAGTATACTACAGGTTCGAATCAAGTTTCTGTCGGAACCGTGTTCGCCATTAGGAACGACAACTGTCCTCCAGTAAATTGGGATCTACGGAGAATTATTCAACTTCATCCCGATAGTGATGGTGTAACTCGTGTAGTGACTATCAAAACCAATAAAGGTGTTATCAAACGCCCAGTGTTACAATTGTGCCCATTTGGCAGATAATTGCTTGACATGGGGAAAATGTTTTCACTCTCATTTGAGCTATTTGTATATAATTATTGCTATATATTGGTATATCAATAGCAATTTCAAAAAAATTTTTATTGTATCAAGTCGGGCGTCATGGAGGAATTACAGTTTACTTCAGTCCAATAGAGCATTTAGAAGTAATCCAGCAGATGGCGCTAGCCTCGATTTTCATAGTTTACTTGAATTATTCATTTCATTCGTATGAATCGGTACTTCCTAATTTGGGACCCCTCAAAGTCGATAACCAAAATATTATTCTTGAACATCCAGAAGGACACATTAAGTATCTTGGTATTCATATTGACAGGCATATGCGTTGGGATCATCACTGTGAATACGTAGCGAAAAAACTCCACGGTCTTCTTTATATATTCAGAAACCTTAAAAAAGCATTGAATGTTACTCAGTTGATGAAGGTGTATTTTGCACTAGTTCAGTCTCACTTGTCATATGGTAACGTTCATTGGGGTGCAGCTCATGGAACTCATGTGGAGATACTCAACATTGTTCAAAGACTCAAGATAATACTTGGAAAGAGCCTTCTCTTCCCCACTGATGAACTTTATAAGATATCAAGAATGCTGGATGTAAGACAGTTATACTCCTCAAAAATTATTGCTCTTATAAAAAAAAGATCTTACTCCAGCCAATACAACATACCCATTTGACAAGATATAAACTTACCAGTTTTCAGACACATCGATCCCTCAAAACAGCAGGACAAAGGTGCTGGTCGTTTCTGGCACCCAGGATGTTCTTACCTTTGGATCTTAGACTAGTAAACAGCTACAGATCATTCAGGATAAAATATGGCTTCTTAATACTGATAGAAAACGAATACATGATTTAATGAATAGTGGCATATAGAAGTATACTTACCTGGTGATTCTGTGACTGGACCAAAGTAAGAAGTTTCAAGTGTTTGCTAGAAGCTATGCTTTTCCGGATTTGACAATTGTGCGGGTGCTTTAAACAGTTTTAAGACATTTATCATTTGAGTGCTTCCCCAAAAATTCACAATAGTTTCCCGAAATTGACTATTATTTTGAACCAATTATGATACTTTGTTCTCAAGATTAGATGATGCATGCTGCATCTCTCTTCTATTGTGGTTGAAATTGTTTGATTCCTTGGTTGTCTGGTCATTCTGCTTCGCTATATGTGTATATAGTCTTTGTTAATTTTTTTTTCATTTTTTGGGACGGCTAGTAAAATGTTTTAGGTTTCTTAGTATTAGAACTAACTGGCGAACTATCCATTAGTGAGCCTGTTCATCATCTTGTTTGTTTGCCATGTCATTTATTTATTTAGATAAAAATTTGTTTATTTTTGTTTGTAGAAGAATTTTATTTTTTCATCCTCTATATTTGTATATTAATTATGGGCAAATAAACTATAATTATTATTATTATTACAAATTTTATATAATTATATTCATAATTTCTGTTTCCATTGTGCTTAATAGATTGCTTTATATTGCATATGCCAAATGAAATAACACTCTTCTCAACCAAGTATGTAGTTCCAACAATAGAACCTAATGTTATAGGCATCTGCGTAGGTAAATAAACTTGTATTTGTTAGTGTTAAAAGTAACACGAGACTTTCATTCTAATTAACCGGCGGAGGATTAAACAATTGTATAGTCTACATTATAGAAATAAATCCAAACCCGTTCAATAATAGACCCCTGTGAATTTGGTCCAGCAGAACAAACACGTGAGAAATAAATTCGGCACTGATGGTACTTATTCTACACTACTTGTGAAATCTGAATGCCAAACTAAAGAGAAGTTTTCTAACAGATTTTGCCGATTCAAGGGCTGAGTAAATCTATGTGGAAGATATTTGATACTTTGACGTTTTCCAGCTTTATTTTGTGAAAATTCTATGAAATTATTCGTATCTATATTATTTTTACTCACAAATAGCATTTTCGGATTATTGTCTCCATTGTCACCGATTATTGTCTCCAGTTGTAAACCTTTGTAATCGTAAAGTGAAGGTTATTGGACGAATGTTTCGAAACATACCTGACAGTATTACAGGTTTCATTTCGAATAAAGCAGAATTTGTAAACATCACTCCGAATCCGTTCTTTCGATATACTTCCAGTTTTTCCCCCGATTTAGAAATATGCATTAAACTTGGCAGTAAAAATATTTGCATTAGGTTCGAATAATCCTCTAAGCATCCATCTTTCTTTTTAGCAATCAATGTTAACAGAAAATTCACACAAGGTAAAGAAAAAAAACTTGACTTAAGTTACTCTATTTATTCATATTACTGACATATGTTCGGGGATAAACCTATTTACAAAACTCGATTTCATATCTTATTTGATATCCGCAACCGCGGGCATTTGAATGATGTGTGATTTGAAGATAAATGTCATAAGTTACATTTTTAAAGAGAAATCGTTCCGCAATTAGCAACTTCATCTAATGAAATTCGATTACTGTATTATTTCGACCATTGATCCAATGGATGAAAATAGGATTTCTAAACTTTTCAGAAATAAATGTAAGTTTATCAGCTTTCTTGAACTTATTTCAGTGATATCGCAATAGATCGAATTTTCATCAATGCATCTACAAAAATCTGTCATAATTGTCACTTATCTACACCGGATAGGCAGAATGTATAATACATCACGATATTATGAGAATATGGCCCAGAAAGGCAGTCTAGCCAAACTGTCTCCGGAAATCAGGTTTGTTACTTGTGCCATACATTCAATTATGTTGGGCTTAGGTAGTTGCCAATTGAGCTGCTCCAGGACTCGAACAATTATTTGTCCATTATTCAACGGCTTAATTCACTCGAAACTAGCAAAGCAATCAACTGAACAGAATGAGGGTGTAGAATAGACATTCGGTTAATTGTCAAGTCGTGCCCTTAATCCTCTGGATCTGTCGACAGAAAATGGAATATACTTCTTTTCAATAGCAAGATAATGGCTATTTGGATTCGCAGCGGTTTTTACTGGTAGATACAATAATACTGAGTTAGACTTTTTCGTTTTCGTTACCTATGAAAATGACAAACTAAAATACTCTAAAAGTTTCTTAACAAATATAAGGATTGAACTAAAAATAATTTTCGTATAAAATAAAATAGAGAAAGGCTTTTCACTTGATAGAAGAAATATAACAAAATTTGAATATCAAAACAGATTTAATCTGTTAGTCTTCTACAGTTTCAATTTAAAAAAAATGTATTCAAAAAACTTTTAGAATTAAATTAATGTCTACAATAAGCACCGCTTATATTTAATAGACGTATAAAATCAAAACTCAATATACAATGTAAAATGGAATAAATAAACCAACAAATATACAAAAAGGCATTTACAATTAATAAATAAATATTTGAAGGAGACAAAATTTTTTATGATATTATCATAATGAACACCAATTCTTTTTCAAAAACATAAAACACAAATTGAGAACTTCTCAAACAATATAGTTTATTTTAAATATTCAATATATTTAAATATTCAAATAAGTCAATTGAAAAATCTCTCAAAACATGCACTATATCCTCAAAAAACAATTATAATTCCGCTAATCTTTTCGTCGGCCCTAGATAATATTTGAAATATCAAAATCAACTAACAGTCAGTATATCATATCTTAAAGTGACCGGAACTTGCTCAAACAGACTAACTTTAAAAATCCAGATAATCTATGTTCGTCACAAAATCACAGAAAACTGTAAGGTACTATAGGGTTTCCTTTGAACCATTGACATTCCATAATGAGATTTATTCAAGCCTAAATATAATTATATATTATGTATAAAATGAAATGGAAAAAGGCTTTTTACTTGATAGAAGAAGTATAACAAAATTTGAATATCACAACTTTCAGAATTAAATTAATGTCTACAATAAGCACCGCTTATATTGAATAGACGTATACATTCTGTCAAGAAAGTACCGGGAATTATCGATTTAAATCTGGCGGGGCAATGAGGCAGGTAAAATTTTTTTTTCCTAGATTGGTACCACTGTCCTTAATTACTATGCCAAGCTTGAGCGGGATATGTCAACTAGTGTGTTTGCAACAGCTGATTAAGTCAGTCGATGACAGAGTGCGTGCCGATTTTTACTATGGTGATTACGTTGAGCAAAGAATTTGTTTAAAGTTTTGTGTTGCAAATGAATTTTCGTGTGCCGATGCATTGAAAATGCTGCAAAAGGCCTTTGGTGATAATGCTCTATCGAAAACTCGTGCATATCAGTGGTACAGAGCCTTCAAGGACGGTCGTGAAGTGGTCGCCCATCGACGGCTTCGATCGAAGATAACGTCGATAAAATTAAGGAAAGGGTGCTGGAAAACCATCGTACCAGCTTGAGAGAGATAGCACATGATCTTAAGATATCCCACGAGTTCGCACGTACGATTTTGATTGATATTTTGGGCATGAGAAAGGTGGCCGCACGACTCGTACCGAAAGACCTGAATTTTCTTCAAAAACGTCATCGCGAACAGGTTGCTTCAGACATGCTGGATCGCTGTAATTCCGATTTTACATTCATGGAACGCATTATAACTGGTGATGAGACCTGAGTCTACGAGTACGATATGCAAACAAGCCAGCAGTCATTGGAATGGTTGGCAAAAAATGAGCCGAAACCGAAAAAACCACGCCAAAGCCGCTCGAAAATGAAGGTGATGCTCATTGTTTTCTTCGACATCCGTGGCGTGGTGCACTACGAATTCGTTCCAGAGGGTCAGACGGTAAACAAGGAGTATTACCTAGGCGTTATGAAACGTTTGCGTGAGCATATCTGTAAGAAGCGGCCAAATTTGTGGGCGAACAACTCATGGATTTTGCATGACGATAACGCGCCTTCTCACCGAGCTACGATTGTGACTGACTTTCTCGCCAAAAACTCAACAAACGTGCTTCAGCAACCACCGTATTCGCCGGATTTGTCTCCCTGCGACTTTTTCCTCTTCCCAAAACTAAAATTGCCCCTTCGTGGCACCCGTTTTGAGTCGATTGAAGCCATAAAACAAAATTCGGCGCGAGAGCTAAAGTCCATCCCGGAAAGCGCCTATAAAAAATGTTTCGATAATTGGAAGTGCCGTTGGCATAGATGTATTGGAGCAAATGGATCCTATTTTGAAGGCGACCCAATAAATTTTGACGTTTAAATGTAAAAATGTTGTTTTAATTGAAAATTCCCGGTACTTTCTTGACAGAGTAGTATAAGTTAAACTTAATATACAATGCCAAATAAGATAAATAAACCAACAAATATAAAAAAAGGGCATTTAAAATTAAAAAATCAATATTTGAAGGAAACAATTTTTTTTTCTGATATTATCATAATGAACAACAATTCTTTTTCAAAAACATAAAACACAAATTGAGGACTTCTCAAACAATATAGTTTATCTGAAATATTTGATATATTTAAATATTCAAATAAGTTATTTGAAAAATCTCTCAAAACATGCACTATATCCTCAAAAAACAATTAGAATTCCCCTAATCTCTTCGTCGGCCCTAGATAATATTTGAAATATCAAAATCAACTAACAGTAAGTATATCATATCTTAAAGTGTAACTGGAACTTGCTCAAACAGATTAACTTTAAAAATCCAGATAGTCTATGTTCGCCACAAATTCACAGAAAACTGTAAGGTATTATAAGGTTTTCTTTAAACCATTGACATTCCATAATGAGTTTTATTCAAGCCTAAATATTATTATTTAATATGTATAAAATAAAAAAAAAGACTTTTTACTTGATAGAAGAAATATAACAAAATTTGTATATCAAAACAGATTTAATCTGTTAGTCTTCTACAATTTTAATTAAAAAAAAACTTATTCAATAAACTTTAAGAATTAAATTAATGTCTACAATAAGCGCCGCTTATATTTAATGTATATAACAGATTAAATCTGTTTTGATGTTCAAATTTTGTTATATTTCTTCTATCAAGTAAAAAAAAGTTCTATTTTATTTTATACATAATATATAATTATATTAAGGCTTGAATAAATGTCTATATGGAATGTCAATGGTTTAAAGAAAACCTTTTAATACCTTACAGTTTTCTGTGAATTTGTGGCGAACATAGACTATCTGGATTTTTGAAGTTAGTCTGTTTGAGCAAGTTCCGGTTACACTTTAAGGTATGATATACTGATTGTTAGTTGATTTTGATATTTTAAATATTATCTAGGGCCGACGAAGAGATTATCGGAATTCTAATTGTTTTTTGAGGATATAGTGCATGTTTTGAGAGGTTTTTTAATTAACTTATTCGAATATTTAAAAATATTAAATATTTCAAATAAATTATATTTTTTGAGAAGTCCTTAAGTTGTGTGTAATGTTTTTGAAAAAGAATTGATGTTCATTATGATAAGATCAGAAACAAAATTTTGTCTCCTTCAAATATTTATTTATTGATTTTAAATGCCTTTTTTTCATATTTGTTGGTTTGTTTATTTCATTTGTCATTATATATTGAGTTTTGATTATAAACGTCTATTAAATATAAGCGGTGCTCATTGTAGACATTAATTTAATTCTAAAAGTTTTTTTAATACAAATTATTTTTTAAATTAAAACTTTAGGAGACTAACAGATTAGATCTGCTTTGATATTCAAATTTTAATAATTTTTGTATATTTTGTTTGCGAAAATCATGTATGTAAAATTTTGAAAATATCGACTTAAAAAAATATGTAAAATCTTCAGTTTCTTAGGTACTCTAATTTCGGATGATACATTGATTTTCAAATGTGCGTGTTTAAAAATATTCAAATCCAAGTACATTGTTATAGTTAAAATTTAAATCAATATTGGCAAAAAACATTATCTATATTTTATGATCTGTGACCATCAAGTCTTAAAGATTCTTACATGTTCGCAACTAACTTCGATTGAATATACTAAGTAACATGAAAATAAGAATACCCAGTGCCAGTTGAAAGATATTGATGGCTTCCGGAGTACATCAATCTCAGGCTAAAATGAGTAACCATGCTTTTTCCAACATTAAGAGTGCCCTTTCCGAGTTGGCATATCTTAGAGTATATGATGCACTGATGCAATTATACGATATGGGATAGTTGTGTATGATGTTATATATTATTATTTGAAGAATCTCCAAGTAGTACAGAGTACAATTTCAAAAATCATTCTGAAGTTTGGGAAATTGTTAAAATAATCAGCTGTTTCCACATACGAGATTACGTTAAATCCGATGAGGGAAGGCTGGGATGCAACATGCTTACTTAACGAGGCAGCTTCGGAAGAGTTTTGACCCGATTTAATTGATTGCAACTGCAGATACTAAATGATATACTTTTTGATCTAAACCTAAAATTTAATTTTATGATTTAAATTCATATATTTCGGCACAAGACGTATATTATGCTCAATTTTGATATCTTATTCAATATTTTGTACTTGAGTTCAGAGGTGTTTCGTTAAAACATGCAGTCCCTGTCCACTTCAGTAGACTCACTGCGATTTTTCTAATTATTCCTTCATTTTCCAAAATAAAAGACGTAATTACTTTGAATATTTGATTGCTTTCAGTAGGAATTGCACAATACATGAGTTTGTGAAGAAAAATTGAAACAGTTTTATGAAATTTAACAAAATTAATTAGCGACTGCATTGCATGTGTTGGATATTAGAGCATTGGACTGTTGAGATACCAACAAGCTTCGAAACATGCATGGATATTCCCTTACGATCGACGATTATTGGAGTCCATATGAGTTGTGAACTGCTACGTAGATGTAGGTCAAATTATACCGATTCGAAAAACTTTCTAGCACCGTAGTTCGTATTTATCAGATGTTTGGATCACATATCCACCGATATTCAAATTAATTTGTAATTTTATGTGTTTGTACTATTCATTTGTTTATGGTGAATGAATTTTTGCTTCTGTAGTATGGCACCTAAAGTACCACTGTCGTCATCAATAGGAAGTGTGTGCTATGATGATTCAGTACAGATTAGCCGAATTAATTTGATTGAATATCACTGTTAAAACAAAAGGTTGAAAAATGACCAAACCAGACTTCTACGCTATTTGTATAAGACACCATCGAATTGTGATTAATCGGGTGCTCGGAGAAAATTTAATCTTATGACTTCAGGAAACCGTAGAAATATATCGATCATAATATTTATGAAAAGGAACAAGGAGGGAATTACTTGAAATAAAACAGAAAAGAGTTACACATATAGATTCATCCGTAGACACGTATTTCGGGCTTTCGGCCCTCATCAGTACGGTGAAAAATGAGTGAAAGATGGGCAACACTTGGTGGGAAAAAAAACCAACGGAGTCAACAACAGAAGACTCGGATGTCACGCAGGTAGCTATAGCTCCTCCGTGTGCTAAGTTTGGTTTTTGTCCTGTAATCACGGGGTCTCCTTACTGAAACCACAAATTGGCAGCTGGCTTCGGTTGTTGACTCCGTTGGTTTGTTGGTTTCTTTTTTCTCACCACGTGTTGCCCACCTTTTACACTTTTTTCACTGTACTGATAAGGGCGCCCCCCAGGGATTAGATCTTTTCGTGATGGGGGTGCTTGCCTTGACTAAGACTCTAGTTTCGTCCCGGCGAAATGGAGGGTTAATTCTTGGTGTCTAACGTAATGCCAATTCGCGCCAGTCACTGGACCTATATGATGGAAGATCTCCAAATGGAGCCCTAGTTTTGCCGTTCTGGTGCAATGGAGGACTGAGTCGGTTGATTAACTCAGTGACAAAGAGACTGTCGCAGCACAAGGCTTCTCCCTCAAAACTGGCGTACTCTACCCTATCGCAGTTAATCTCCGGATTTAGCATACTGCGTTACCTCGGGGGATGGTTTGCCTTCAGGTCTTACTTGTACCACCTGGCCACCCCATTGGTATTGGAGGGGGCAGTGGTTGAAAGTCCGCATGCTGGACTAGGGGGGTATTTCGTTTATCTGTTCGCAGACCCCCATGTTCGGAATATTCTCATGAAATAACTCGGCGTTTAACGGGACTTGACGGTTCGACCGGCTTGTCTTGGCCCCGGATCAATGCGTAACTATTTAGGGTTTGTGGATCTCGACGAAATGGCTTAGCCGTTAGTGCTTGACGCCAGAATCAATCAAATTACTTCGCATGGGTTCGGTGAGTCAGCACGTACAAGTCGTTAGACGGTGCTCGTACAAGGATAAATAGTAGTCATCAATCTTGAGATTATCTTAGTTCATGAGACTGCGTTCGGATGCTTGGATAAGAATTACTTCCGGCGGATGAGTTGCGTCACAAACCAACTCGGGTACTGACCTTTAGAGCCAGTAGTAGTAGAATAGTGCTTCGCTGCTACCAGTCAGACGGTTTTGGCTTTCGTGTCGGGGCTCAAACTTGTAGCTGGTGGGTTCATCTCTTCGGAGGGGTTCTCGTTTCGCGCGATGATATGGCGTAATCCTTATCACACTTTCTACCTCTTGGGGTGGACTGTGGAGACTGCTGTGTAGTCACTTGGTGAAAGAGCTATGCTCGTTATACCAATACGGAAACCTGGTAGAATTCACTTGTACTGATGAGGGCCGAAAGCCCGAAACATATGTCTCCGATTGAATCTATATGAGGGTTATGACCATTAACTTTGTTCTATAATATTTATAATACAGATCAGCTGAATTAATTCATGTGAATATCACTGTTATAACAAAAGGTCGGAAAATGGACAAACCAGACTTATACGATATTTGGATAACAAAAATAACTCCATAATATCGAATTGTGATTAATCGGGTGCTCAAAGAAAATTTATCCTTATGGCTTCAGGAAACCGTAGAAGTATATCGAACATAATAATTATACTCAAAGTCATCAACAGTTGTGCACAATTTCTAATTCGTTACGGATAATTCCAATCTGTATTTCAACTGAAACTTCGGAATCTTACACTAAATTTTATTCTATTCAATTAATTTTATCGTCCTTTGTAATTATGCGAAAACGCACGTCTGTAAATGGTATATTTGCATATACATTTAAAAAATGGTATTCTTGACAATTCCTTGTGAAACCAAACGAAAGTAAGCTTTTGTTTCTTTGACTATACATATAGAATTCTCAAAAATATTACAATAATCAAAAGTTTAAAGGAATCGTTTTTTTCTCAAAAATTCAATTATGTCGAGATTCCACAGAAATGTTCGGTTTTAATATTTAAATTTTAAAAAATTACCCTTTTCCAAGTAATATATCTACCCTACAAAAAAAAATGTTTCAGGAATTCACAAAGAAAAACCTTAAGAACTCGATGGGATACAGCAAGGGTTTTTGGTAAGGACATAAATATGTATAATAACTGACTCTGATTCTAGTTATATTCTAGGATCAGATGAAAATAAACCCCTACTAAGGACTCTGATCATAGTTTCAATACAGATAGAAGTCCAATTGGTGTGCTCATACCTGCAGAAGTATGATTTAAACCTTTGGATATCCACATGTATATTAAAACTTCGATTGAATTCGTTACATATTCCACCTTCCATAAGTCGTAATGTTCAAAAAATAAAGTTTTCTTTCATTAATAAGGAGTATTAGCTATAGTAATAGAAATTTCTAGAAATCGAGATAGTGTAACATGCATCTGTATAACAATTCTATACTCGAACAAACTCGACAAGGTTTTGTAGATCACAGAGGCAAATTGCAGTCATAGGCACGTTTCAAACTGATTGGTTTTCGTCAGTGCAATATATGCTAGTGATTTCAAATCTGTCCAGCATCTATATTCGCTATGCACAGAGACTCCAAAGATATTACTAATACACTAGCGCCATCTAGAGTATGCAAAATACAAACAAGACATACCTTTGCGTATTAATTCAAGTAAATGTATTCTCGATATTTTAACTTTACGAACGCAGAATAAACTTTCCTCATGCGTAAGTCATAAATTGCTGTAATGCTCAAAAATTAGCATATTCATACTAAAATAAATTAATCCGGCTGATCTGTACCAAAAATAATTAATAAGGAGTATGATCTATGGTTTTGAGCATTGCGGCACTTTATGGTCTGATTTGAGCATGCGGAAAGTTTATTCTGCGTCAGCGGCATTAATTTATTTTAAAATTTTCCATACAGTATAGAAAGAACTCAGTGAACCATACAACGTATTATTGTTAATAATAGCCACTGCCAAGGAATAATCAGCAGATGCAACAAAAACTTAGGATCTATAATGTGAAGAGGTGCTTCAGCTATTCGGGAACAGAAAAATAGCTCTTATTTCTTCTCAAATATATTAAAATCCTATCCTTAGCATTTCCCCAAATCAATGTGAAATGGCAAGTGATATAAACAAAAAAAATGTGGATCCATTACAAATATGAGAAATTTTAATTATTTAACTTCTAGAGATCTCAAAATGGTAGGTTGCAACATCGACATGAATAAATAAAGGAAATTACAGAATAATATATGTTCAAAACCCATTTCAATCTTCCAAAAATGATCCCTATTATCATTGAAGATTCTCGAGGGAATTGCCACTTGCGTAAGGGAATGAATTGTTAATCAAAAGATGTCCCCCTTCAAATAAAAATTTACTCTAGTCGTTTTCAACGAAAATTATTCTTCCGGAAATATTCTGCTTTTTTATCATAATGATATGAGTTGATTAAAATGTTGATATCAAAGTGTTCTGATTGTTATGATTTCGGATTTGAAACAAAAACGTTCAAAGAAAAAAGGGTTGCAAAATTGCGAAGTGGCATACAGGCCGTTAAAATACATCCGAGTTGGAATCAATTATAATGGAATGGATGTGATTACGGAATAAATAGTTATAATCAATTTTTTGCACTTTATCAAATTTTGTTTAGGAAAACGAATGCAAATATGCATGGACATACTGGACTCTGTGATCTATGATGAGTTTGTCGCCTATAAAGTCGTTTTCCTTAACGTTCACTTTCTTTAGTGAGGCATACATTCGAAAAATATTTCCGGTGAATTAAAAAGTGGTTCACATTTTAATCCTCCTTTATCATTTGCTCTATTCAATTAAATGTAATTTGAGTATGTTACATTCCTAATTTATGTCTGTGAATAGTGTGGCGGGTATTGACCTGTGTTTACTGAATATTAATAATAATAATATATTCATTGCAGAACCAACACATTAGAACATAATAAAAAAAAATAAATGCAAACTGCAGAAGGACCTACATCAGTGAACACTGTTATTACGTAAGCCCTAATGATTAAAAACATGAAAAACTAAATATCTAATTTCCCACACCTCTTATCAATTGCTATCGAGAATGCGCACACACAGAAGGATCCAGCAACTCCACAACCTCAACATAAATCTATTTCAATTCATTGAAGTCAGCAGTATTCTACGAAATATTATTTTAAACCTTGATGGATTGCAATGTTTCAAGAGAGCAGAAATGCGGTTATACAGACTATAAACGGAAAATGAAAATTATTTGCACAATAAAGCCGTTTTATGAGCAAGTGGTGAAATTAACCCCACACGTTCACATTCATGTTGAGAACATCTGACCTGAACTCAAGTTCATTATAGAGATATGGTGTCTGAAAATATATGAATGAGTGGAATAATACCGCGGAGTGAAGCTCCCTCCGCTTTTCTATGCTCAACTATTAGCAGCATTCCAACTTATCGATTACTGGTTGAGATTTCCTGATACCATAAATGAATCTCAGGCAAGAACGCCGCACTCTCTGTATTCTCGTCTTATCAACAACCCGCAAGCACCACCCGTAAACTGCATCAGAGTAGTTGAAATGGCTCATAACGAGTGAGTCAGGCAATAATATCTTAGTTTTTTGAGGTAATTGATGTCTACTAGCGTATAATTTTTTCATTTCTGAATACGCCCGCAGAACTGCCGTCCATTCATGAGGAAAAATGTATAAATGCAGAACAGAATTGGAGCGAGGACTGAGCCCTGCGGAACTCCACTTCCAATGTTGCCGATTTCCGATCTAGATAATGTCTCCACTTACTGACGTCTGCGTTATAGATAGCTCTCGACCAGTTTTACGGCCAAATCGGACAATCCTATATGTTTAAGTATCGAAGTTAACAGTTTATGATTAACTCTATCGAAGGCCTTGGAGTACTCCAAAATCAATAAAACACAGTTACTACCCGAGTCAATGTTAGTAATTATAGAGTCCACTATATCGAGAAGAGCAGCACAGCAACTGTAACCCCTGCGGAACCCAGACTGACGAGGTGGTAAAATATTGTACAGTTATTCAAAATGTAATCTTGCCTGATGATACTACTGTAATAGCGAAACGATTGTTGTAAACATATCAATAAAAATTTGTGAAAATCAGAATAACCTTATTTAAATATTATCTTGAATTACCATTCCTACCTATTTGATTTTTTAGGTAATCTGTAACAGTAGTTTCAAACATATCTCCCGTAGGATTTCCCTCAATGAAAAATGAGTTGGTTTCTTTTCCCGAAATCCCAGCCCCAACATTCAATATTTGAGGGTGCTGCATATCTTTCTCTGAAAAAATATGAGAATTTTTATCACTCCTCTACCTGAAATTTTGTTTATTGGCTAGTCTTGTTCATTCATCGCTTAAACAAATAATTCTTACGAAGGCAGGGTCTTCAATTATTTTCGCTGTCATCAGTTTTATGATATTCGATCGGGATCCTTATCGCTCATGGAAGTTATGATGTTTAAGTTCCCCTTCAAATAGAACTTTTTGAAGGACCCAAATGCTTGTCGGAAAGGAATGAAAAAAGAAATAAAGAAACAGCCCCAGTATCCAGAAATTTCCAATCTATTCTCATTTAAATTCTAATCTCCATGTTAAGTTTTTTATAGTAACATTGTCTCATTTTTTTGTCGTTAAAAAAATTCAAAATTAAGAATTATAAATATTTGCCTTCATTTGATCATTTGCTACAAGTACTGGAAGTTGTACTTCTTTTTAAATTTTTAGGAAATTTTACGGAAGTCCTGAAATACCAATGATTTTGAGCACCATAATTAAAAAATAATTCGATTTCTAATGTTGTTTGGGTACACTCTGGAGTTACCATTGAAATTTCTGCTTCAGTTTAATCCTATCAATAAAACAGAAATATATCTCGGGGACATCTTTACTAGGCTGTTATAATAGTAAGTTCTCATTTCATGACATATAACGCCCTAGGCGATAAAAGGATCAAGATATAGCGGCTGTTTTTTTTAGAGTGATAGAACTTTAAATTGAAATAAAACACATTTAAATTAAGATTGAATTCAAATTTTTTTTTATTTGATAGATAATTTTATGACATCTATGTTTTAAAAATAATTTTCAGCATATGTCCACCACGACTAGCTCTGGAAACCGCATTCGACCAGACCAATTTTGGACTACTTTTTCGAGTAATTCAGGCCTTATTTCATCAATAACAGGAGTTATGTTGGCTTCCAAAGCGTGTATTATTTCTGGTTTATCAGCATAAACCAAAGATTTAACATAACTCCTAAGAAAATAATCCAATGGAGTTATGTCTCATGATCTTAGAGGCCGATTAATTGAACCATTCCTCGAAATAATGTTATCGCCAAATCTTTCTGTCAATAAATCAATTGTTACGGTAGCAGCATGAAGTGTAGCACCATCTTGTTGGAACCAAAACACTTCTGGGTCGATACCATTCAAATTTTGAAACAAATAATCATTGATCATCGATCTGTAACCAGCACCATTCACTGTAACATTAGCTCCAGCATCGTTTTCAAAGAAATATGGACCGATGATGCCTGCAGCGTCTAAAGCAAACCACAGTGCATTTTCAGGATGCAATGGAACCTGCAAAAGTTCTTGAGGAGTGTTTTCACTCCATATATGACAATTCTGCTTATTTATACAAAGTTTTACCATAGAAAAGTGGATCAACTTCAAACTGTTCAAGGGTCCAATCAGCAAACAAACGACGCTTATTATGTGGCTTTAGTTCTTGAACCAGTTGGATCTTGTATGGGTGTAGACCAAGTTCTTCACGCAAAATTTTCCATGTGGTGAATGCACAGAGTCCAACTTGTTGTGAACGTCGACGTAGATAAATCTGGATCATCATTAACACTATGAAATCTATCGATATTTCGACTGCTCTAATGGACGATTATGTAAACCATAAATTTCACGAAGTGCTCTATAAGTTTGGCGAATAGAACACTGATTTTGAAAATAAATTTCAACAATTTGTAAAAGTTGTTATTGCGTGAGTCTTTCCATGGTAATTTGTCAATGCTTACTGGGCAGAAATGTCAGAACAACATGGCATCTACCTTCTGTTATATCACAATTATCCCTATCTAAAGTTATTCTAGTTGCTACGCATTAATTGGGACCCTTAAATTTTATAAAGACTGTACAATCTCAATCATCAATTATCTTTTCTAAATGCTACATTCACTCTGATATGGATATTTTCAGTCCTACCAATCAGACAACTGCTTCTATTGTAAAGCTTGGTTAAACTCTGCGAATTACGATTGATGTGAGTTTGAATAACACAGAAAGAAAAAGTTGCGAACTATCAATTCATGCGAATTCTCCTTCGGGAGGGAAACAGTCCGATTGTGTTCAAATTTGTTTGATGTAGTTAAGATTCCGAAAAGGATTATTCCTCATTTTGACATTGATTATTATGCCGAGTCTTCAATCTGATCTATCTACCTATTGTGGTGAATTGTTTAAAAGAAGATAAGGGAGATTTTGACCTCTGGAAATATGCGATAACTAATAAATAAAATGGTATTGTTCTTTCATGAGTTTCAAGGAATTTGTCATAGATTGTTAATGATCTTGAAATATCTCGGATTCTTTGCTTTACCAATGACTAGAGGTTTAATTTTGTTGAAGCATTTGTACAACCTGAAGTTGTGAATCGTTGAGTGGAAATCTTCATATCAAGTGTAGTTTTCTTGCATAGGATTACATAAATGTTATTTGGCATCAATAGCAAATATAACCTTGTTGCGTCAGCGAAGTAAATCTGATATTTGTTGAATTCGTGATCTTGAATGAGTTTGTTGAATTTTTTCATTGAATTTGATATTAGTACTAGATCACTTGAGATTTTTTTTCCGTTATTTCCCAGAATCTTTCACCATAAAATTCTTCGAACAGCTGAAGACATCCGTCGCTTGAAGATATATTCAAACTTGCAAATTAAATTGAAGATTTTTATTTGATCATTTTCAGATAAAACAGCATATTTATTTTGCGTTGGTCGAAGAACCTTTTAAAAAAACAAATTTCAATTTCTATCATGTAGAACTTATACAAAATAAATTTTTTGGTGGATCTAATTATACTTTCTCGAGGATTCTTAGGCTTTAATGATGTTGTAACGTACCACGGTTAGTTTACCGCAGTATTTACCTATTATTTCGGTATTTTGAAACAACAGGCAAATGCAAATTAATTAATCTCGATGATTAATTACAATGGGTTGAGTGGACTGTATTTTTGAAGTATAGGTGGATAGTTTTACTTCAAGGGCACTTGTATGTAGTTATCTCGATGATGAACTAGCTTCGTTTTTCCAATAAGATAAACCAACAAAAAGGTTAAGGAATCAAAGTAAAACTCTCGTAATACATTATAATAACAACGTACTATAATTCTTGGTCTACTGTATTTAAACCAAGTCAAACGTATGATTATTACACTAACAACTAATGTAATGAATTTGCCAATACTTTGGCAATCGACTGGATAACTATGTTACCAAAAATAACCGCGATACCTTGGACCCAAATGTCACAAGCTACGTACAACAAATTTGACAAACGAATGATAGTGCTTAATGTAGCTAAGGCAACATGCGACAACTTCGATTATTACTCGAATAATAATGCATAATGTAGCACGGGCTACATGCGAACACTTTGACTATTAGGAATAATAATGCATGATGTAGCAAAGGCTACATGCGACCACTTTGACTATTACGAATAATAATGATTTTACAGTCTTTTCAAAGACTAAACGTCAGAGGTGATCGTTGCATCCCTTCTAACCTAAAAATAGGGAAACTGACGTAATTGATTGGAAGGTACATTTGGAGGTGGACTGAATGAAGGAAACAAATCTTCTTATCGGTTACAGAAAAATTATGAGAATATTGCAAGTAAAAAAGGATATAGTCAGTTTTTAATCCCGAATGCTGCTTCATATAGAATTAATAGGCATAAATATATCAAAATCTCTAAATGATTTTCCATGTTTTCTAATGCCATATATAATCATTAGAAAACAAATAATCTGAAGTGTAAACGAAACTGCTAGATCGAAGTATCAACTTAAAAGACATAAGTATCGAATGACAAACTGATTTCGATCGACAGGCCGTCTCTAATGAGACGGAACAGATATGTTTCAGAAATTTAACTTTCTCATGAACGAATTAACATCTGGATGTTTCGCTCTTTTTCACTATTTTAAAATCTTTCAATCTACAGTTGAAACTACAAATGAAACACAACTTGTGCAGGCGCATACGAACGAATCGGCAAAAAATGAATATATTCTTGATATATCATGAAATTAGATTAATTCTTGCTAACGAAATAAAAAAGTTCCAATATACAAGTCCATTGCCTAAAGATGATAAGTAACTATTATAACCTATTCACATTTTTCCATGTTCGACCAACCTTCAACAAGAATTAGAGCTTGCCTATATGTATTGGGGTGTTCAGAAAGTGATTTCGTTTTTTTGAAAAATTAAATGGAATTTTCGAATATTAAAAAATATTGTTTTAATTATATACTGGCTATTTTGGTCCAACACCTTTTGCCATCTTTCTGGTAGTAGCATGATTCCACTCTCATTAAAGTTTTGGTCTTTGCGGGTAAAATCTGATCCAATATTAAATAAGGTTATTCTGATTCTCACAATTTTTATTCTTATTTAATACAATTGTTGTAGTTTGTTGTTGGGCATTATGTCCCATTCAAGCTGTAAAAGCTTTTGGTGAGTGACCAAACTTGTATGAGGTCTCGCATTATCTTGGTGGAACACTACACCTTTTCTGTTGATTAATTCTGGCCTTTTCTGTTGAAATGCATCATTTAGTATGCCCAGCTGTTGACAGTAGACTTCCGAATTAGTTGTTGTGTTATCCGGTAAAAGCTCAAAAAAAAAACCATTCCTTTAAAATTCCACCAAACAGACAGCATCAACTTTTTTGATGGATATTGACTTTCGAAATGCTTTGAGTCAGTTCATCTATTTTGCTCCATGATCTCTTGAGTTTGACACTGTTATATACAACCCAATTTAACTCGTCCCCAGTACTGATGCGCTTCAAAAAAAAAATTCATTTTCGTGACGTTTGAGAAGAGAATCGAAGACATAGACCCAATAACACAACTTTCTCCCCGTGGGAACATGGGGGACCCATATACCGAGTTTCGAGGTTAAACCCAGGCCTTTCAAGTGGTCATAAACAGTTGAATTCGATAAATTTAACCTATCACTGATCTCACGTATTGTTATTCGCCGATTTGCATCAGCTAATGCCTTTATCAGTTTCAGCTGACCTTCCTTGGTGCATCTTTGACATCAAAATAAAAATGTAAAATATGATTAAAATGCTGCTTATTGCCCTTCATATTTAAAAGGACACCAAGCAAAACTTATTGCGTAGAATTAGTTGAATCGTTTTTACGTTTCGTGTTTTTTCGTCAAACTCCCAGAATCTTATCTTTCCATCATAACAAGATCATATGATCATATGCTCATTTTAAGTACAATGAGGTATCTTATGAGCTTGGATTTTCGTGGGGGAATGAACGAAAGATCGAAGTTCAATTTCGTTGTACTCTGTTATGGTAGATAAAGGTTTCCGAATCTTTATTCATTATAATTTACGTCACTAAAATTCACAGTTCGATGTGCAGTTTCTTAAAGAATGCAAAGAATGTCCTGAATTGCTGGATGTGAGGTTATAAATAAATACCCGAGGGGAACCCATCAGTCATGGTGAATGGAGAAATATTTCTGCTTTCTTGTAAAGCACGTCTATAGAATTTGGTGTTATTTTCAAGCAGATACTAGGAAACAGGGTGCCCTAGTTGCCCACTGGGTTCACTGATGAAGAATCCGGGGTTGAAAGTAATTCTGTCTGACCGATCCGGCCAGCCAGTTAAGTCCGCGAGTAAAGACTTCAACTTTCGAATTAAAATAGTCACAGATTGGTGACTTCCAGATAAATTTTTAGTCTGAAATATCTCGGTTGAAAATGTTAATGGGCAAAATCAGTCAAACGATTGCACAATTACATTTGAAATTTTTCCTTAGTTTTCGTAATATTTGCCAAACTAGACACCCGACAGACCTGAAACTTAGGATTTGGAAAAAACATAATGATGCGCATGTTCGCGTGAAATTTCATGAGAATCATATGATCAGAAAATTTAGAAAAATATGTTATGTGGGCAGAACAGTGTTGAGCGTTATCAAAATCAACAATCCTACGATAGAGTTGAAAAACATTTAGATGTAAAAAAAATTGTAAAATGTACTGTCGTGCAGTCAGGAGTTTTTTTGTGCGCTTGATTAACACACACGATCTTCACGAATTCCATGAATCCGGAAAATTTCAATATTGAGTTCAAGAAGCCGGTAAGAAAATCGATGATGGGTTGTATTTGAACTGAATTATAGATGAAAATCATGATGTGTACAATAGATTTTTAGGTGTTGTCTGTTCTCCACAGTATTTCGCATAAACCTCCAAAATATAAAAGTCTCAAAATTTTCAAATATGGTGAACGATTGCAGCTGAAATTTTCGACGGAACATTGCATACTAAAAATAGAAATACTCCGAAAATAAAGAAAATATGAAAAATCGGGAAAGTATTGATATATATTTCAACTACATAACGACATAAAAACATAATTTTTGATTATGATTTTTCAAATAATTGATTAAACAACTATTAAAAGCATGGTATTGAAGTATTTGAAATTGAAAATCAACGATATATTCACATTGTTTTATGTATAACGTGTATGATTAAAGAGTTTCACGTAGGTTGTTTAATTTGAAATACAGTAATGTAGAAAGTATATCTGAACAGTGTAACTAGTAGCACGCCCGCAGCGTAGGTAGCGTCTTTTCACTTCGTCCAGAGATCATGTTCTCTCCGGCATATCATCCTGTACTATAAAGATGAGGGCGTCGGCAAACTGATCACTATATCATGAGATAACTGGACCACAGACGTAACATATTGTTCGCCTTGAAACATTGCAGGGTTTCAATATAGAATATAATTGGTAAGGAAGTACACAAGTTTTTACAACTGGACGTTTCAACTTGCTAGTGGCTGTTTTGATGGTCATTGTCCATATACGTCATATGTGCCTTTGTGGATTTGTATTCTCAACTTTGTTCTAGTTTGCAAGTTGAACACGTACTCCTTGCTCCATCAAGACCAAAAGTGTTGGGTTATTTGTTGTATCTTTTGGAACCTCGAAAGACGATTTTCTTTGATCGTTCATGAAATTGGGCTCTGGCATTTTTGTTAAACTTTCTCCTATCAGAAAATGTGCCGAAGTAAGAGGAGTAGTGTCGTTGAGATTGATTGATATAGGGTTAAGTGGTCAGGAGTTCAAACGCTCTTCTATTTCACATAAAATGGTAGTGAATTTCGGAAGTTAAAGAAGCATTACCTTAAAATAAAATAAGAAGGAACGGTTTTTTACTTGATAGAAGGATTATTACAAAATTTGAATATCAAAACAGATTTAATCTGTTGTCTTCTACAATTTTAATTTCAAAAAATTCTTTGAAGAAACTTTAAGAATTAAATTAATGTCTTTATAAGCACTGCTCATATTTAATAGACGTATAAAGTCAAAATTCATCATACAATTTCAAATGGAATCAAGAAAAACCAACGAATATAAATTGTCAATTGAAATTAAAATATAAATAAGCAAACATTTTTTGTTTCGTTCCAGGCATGCGTAATTAACTCTTCAGACAAACTTACCGAGCCCTGTTTGTTACAAAATATATTGTTTTCTGATTCCATATCAATGAAAAATAACTCTTTCTCAAAAATATAAAACATAATTTCAAGAACTTCTCAAAAACTAATTTATTCGAAATATTCAATATATTTAAATAAATTACTTCAAAAAATCTCAAAACATGTAGCACATCCTCAAGAAATAATTAAAGTTACGATAAGATCAGTTCAACTTGACATATAAAAAAAAAATAATAATAAAATCAATTAAACAATGTATAGACTTACCAGTGCCATTTTAGAAATACGATTCTCCACAAACATCTAAGTGAGTACCTTTATATCCAAGGTACTCTATGTTCCATGTTCACAGAAAATCATACAAAGTTTATAAGGCACTTGGCCTTAGTTAAAACCCTTCAACACTGTATAATGAATTTCTTTATTTAAAAAACCTAATATAATTATATATTATATATAAAATAAAATAAGAAGGAACGGTCTGTACATTGTTTAATTGATTTTATTATTTTTTTTTTATTTCATATATAATATATAATTATATTAGGTTTTTTAAATAAAGAAATTCATTATACAGTGTTGAAGGGTTTTAACTAAGGCCAAGTGCCTTATAAACTTTGTATGATTTTCTGTGAACATGGAACATAGAGTACCTTGGATATAAAGGTACTCACTTAGATGTTTGTGGAGAATCGTATTTCTAAAATGGCACTGGTAAGTCTATACATTGTTTAATTGATTTTATTATTATTTTTTTTTTATATGTCAAGTTGAACTGATCTTATCGTAACTTTAATTATTTCTTGAGGATGTGCTACATGTTTTGAGATTTTTTGAAGTAATTTATTTAAATATATTGAATATTTCGAATAAATTAGTTTTTGAGAAGTTCTTGAAATTATGTTTTATATTTTTGAGAAAGAGTTATTTTTCATTGATATGGAATCAGAAAACAATATATTTTGTAACAAACAGGGCTCGGTAAGTTTGTCTGAAGAGTTAATTACGCATGCCTGGAACGAAACAAAAAATGTTTGCTTATTTATATTTTAATTTCAATTGACAATTTATATTCGTTGGTTTTTCTTGATTCCATTTGAAATTGTATGATGAATTTTGACTTTATACGTCTATTAAATATGAGCAGTGCTTATAAAGACATTAATTTAATTCTTAAAGTTTCTTCAAAGAATTTTTTGAAAGTAAAATTGTAGAAGACAACAGATTAAATCTGTTTGGATATTCAAATTTTGAACCATTACCTATAACGCAAATGACATTATTTCGTAGACTTAACGCCCGCCTCTCAGATACCATCAAAATGTGGTGCATTGGGAGTAATGAAACGCCACTGAACACCCCGTTGGTTAGTCGATCAGTAATATCCTGTTTTGATGAATTGAGAAATTGTTTAATTTCGTTATCGGCACCTACAAATGTGGTGCCAAAACAAAACAAAGATGCCAAAAACATTCGGTTATGATATCACTGGCAATCCTAAGGTGTATAGCTTTAGTGGTGGAACAGACGAATAGTGCAATGTTTGCTTTGAAAGTTTTGGTTCCTACCCTTTCTGTTACGCAGTTGGAATGATGCAGCGTAATCTACACCAGCTATGGAAAATGGACGTGATGGAGTTATACGTTTTTGCTAAATTACGACCAGATAATGGCCAAAACCTTTCTCTAATCGATGACAGCAGGGCTTGGGGTCCAAAATGCAGTAATCTTATATGTTCTTGGCGGATGATCAGTATACTTAAATGGGCGTTTGAAGTAATAATTATTGGGCATTCTTTTGAAAACTGGAAGTTAGATTCCTTCAGTCTACCAGCAACACGAATTACATTATAGGTTTGATCATAAAATAGTTTTGAGCTCAATAAATTACTCTTTTTATGAATCGGTTTGGAATTGGATAATTTGTGATATTCGTCAAGGAAATAATGTCGTTGTGTAATTTGAATAAGAAAGTTGAGTGCTTCATAAAGTTCGTATGTCGCCAAGGAACTTTGTCGTGTAGACATGTCCGCATGTTTGATTCTATTCAAAACTTTCAAGTAAGCAAATACGCTGCAATTTCGTTATAGACGAACGTGATTTTATAATTTGAAAGTAAGTGAGACGAAATTATCAGCAGTGTTAAGGAATGGAAGCTCTGAAATAGGCACAAAAGCAGAGTTCATTTCATAAGAAGGCCAATTACATTTCCGTTGGCTAAGCCATTGGGGGCCATGGAACCAAAAATCGGATTTAATGAGATCCGTTGTGATGAGTCCGTGGAATAAAATATCTGCGGGAATACCCTCAGTCCATACGTGTTCCCAGGCTTCCGGTTTCGAAAGATTCTGGACCTGTGCTACCCGACAAATATCTTCAATTTATATGGGGGTCTACCATTCCAAGCAATACATATCTTGGAGTCAGACCAATGAAGAATACTGTTGGGTTCGGAAAGGCATAGGCGTACCTTATCCATTAATTCAGCAAGAAGAAGTGCTCCAGATAGTTCCAATCTAGGAATGTTTAAAAGTTTCAACGGTGGTACCTGTGTCTTTGCACAATACATATCAGACTTATAATTGCCCAAAGAATCGCAGCAACGAATATAAAACAGGCGCCATATGCTGTGTTTTAGAATACTCCTCAAATTCCCAAAATTTAGCGATCTCTTTTTCTGAAGGATTTGTTGTGACAGCGCATTGATATGTTGAGTAATTGTTGCTCTTGATGTATAACGGACCTGACACCAACCATCTTAATTTTGTTTTTCGTAATATAGGCTCCTAACTTGACTCGACCAATACTCAAAGGGTCCCAAAATGTGTCAGCTCCGTATCAGTAAATCTATAGGAGCCGGTTTGTCAAAGTTAGGAAAAATTAAAATAAAATTTCTAGGAATGCTCAACCTTAATGAATCCAAAGGTAAAGTTGGTAGGTAAGCAGTAATTCGTGGAAAATAATGCAAGACATTGATATTTGATTTAATTTTTAAAGAAACACAACATTGTACCTTGTGGTTCATTTGATTTATGCCATTGATATAAATATCAATTGAATGTATTTTCAAATTTAGGATATTCGACATTTTGTCTGAAATGAAGTTAACCCGGCTGCCGTTATCAAGTAGTACCTTGCACAGGTGGGTAGTCTTTTAATTGTCATAAAGTGTAATTACTGCTATTGAAAATAGAATTTGTGACGGGTTAGACAAGCTGGTTGTGAGCGTGTACTGTGGAGAATCTTTTGGTGAAGGCATAGTTTGCATTATGTGAACCGCTGCTATTAGAAGAAGTACTCGGACTTCCGACACCGCTAGCTTTCGTGCCGCCTCAGTTCGATTCGTTATTTCGAAAGTAAAGCATGATATGATGCATTTTGCCGCACCGTCTGCATCCTGCCGATTTGCAATCATTCGTGTGATAATTGAGCACCAGAGAGTTTATACATAAACTCAATCGTTTCGCAGGGTTCTTTCTGATGCTGTTAATTTATTGAAATCTGGACACGAGCACACTTTGCCTAAAACGCAGATACTTGTTTTCGTAGTTGTCGCGAAAGATTTAGAAAGTTTCGTTGTGGATGGCGATTCTTATATTGTACCCCATCTACGAGTAAGCATGACAAAATTCGACAGCACTCTTTCAAGAACTATAATATAAAAGATTTCCAATTGTTGTAATTTCTTGTGAATCAGATCAAGATTCCCATTCCCGTTTTGTGGTGTTATCAAATTTTGTTCTAACGAGATGAATGATTAGATCATCCCATCAGTCAGTAGGGCGCTCCAAAATTTTCACCGCGTAAAATTCAAGCCTTTTTAGGAGACTTTACCCAATGTGTAGTTAGTTCAAAGAGTGCCTTCACATGTAATTTGATCTGTGCCTGTTTATTTTCAAACCTTTCTTCGAGCAATTTCCAAGCAATTCCATAGTTATAACCACATACTTGTAATGATTTAATTTTATCCGCTGCACTCAAGATAGACGTAGGTGATTTTTGAGCTTTTGACATTGCAGTGTTTTCATGGATAATAGACCCGAAACTGTCTCCAAAAGATAACCACTGATGTCGGTTCCCATCTAAGGTAGTTAGGTTAATTTGTGACAAGCGAACGTTGAATAAATTTGCGTCATCTATAAAATTGGATTGTTGTGAAATGCTCGATTTATGGTTTTGTTTTCTCGTAAGTATGAATTGTCCAACAGCAGAGGTAATAGCATAGAAATCATCTCAAAAATTTTGTCTTTTCCAGGCATTAAATTGTTGAATGGTTTACATCGAAATCGTTTTCCTCATTTCAAATTGCAAGTTGAGCGCAATTGTACTCTTCAAGAAGTCTCTCCGCTTTTCCAAGTCGACTTTTCGAATCGTCGATATCAACGTTACTAGAGTTTTCAACAGATTCGAAATGATTTCTGAATCGGGTTAATGCAGCTTTTGCAGAAGTACGTTTGAGATCTTATTAGCGTCAGCCATTGTGTGTTAAATTTCAGAACGTTAAGTTACCAAATATATTGGAATATATATATATATATATATATATATATATATATATATATACAGTCGACTCTCTCTTTGTGAGAGAAAATAAATAAAACTTCGAATTATTTAGTGTTGGTTAATTTTTATTTATTAATATAAAAATGACAAGAATTAAGAGGTACATTCGTGTACATACATGTATTCGTAATGTGAATTAATTAATCTTTCGAAAGAACTTTGTTATACTGGTTTTCTTTAAAGCTCAATTCTGCTGCTCACACTGCTCAATAACTTTTTTTAAGAAAAAAAGTGCCTGAAATGCTTTTTCATCACTTTCGTTTTGCAGACAGAAGCTTTGTAAGGTATCAAATGAGGATCTTGCTTCCTTAACTGACACCTCTGCCAAAGGTTCCGATGTATCGTCCTCATCTTCATCGTTACTTTGCGTATCTGTCGCAGATAAAATTTCGCCATCGGTTAGTGAACCTGAGACAGCAACATTTTCATCCACTTGAACAAAATCAAAAAAACTCACGCCGCTGATGTCAACTAATGGTTCTATTGCTGGCTCTTCATCATCTATAAGTATTGGAAGATTTTCTTGATTTTCTTTCGTCAAACATCTATACTTTCTAGGGCTCATAACTAACACTAACTTTTAATCTGCATACCAACGAAAGAGTAACAGTAACTGGATAACTAAACAAACCAATTCGTAAGAAGTGTGTGCGTCAAACTAATCATAACAAAAACAAAGGCTCGTGTATCTAGATACAAGTTTAACTTGTCGCATACAAGTTTTAACTTGTCGCAAAATGTACTTACAATCTTTCCGCCTCTTCTCTCTGCAACTTTGAATTGTCGAGTGTTGGACGCTGATGAGTTCGAATTAATGCGTCGTTTTGTTAAATAGCAATGATTTTTTCGTTCGAATTACCAAGCGTATGAAAATGTTTTGATTTAGTTCGAAATATAAAGAGATTTAGTAGAGAACTCGTGATAACTTTGAATTATAGAGAGGTTCGAATTATCGCAGGTTTGAATTAACGAGAGTCGACTGTATATATATATATATATATATATATAATAATAATAACACACATTTATTTCAAAAATTATCACATATATACATATACATAATACAGTGATGAAACTGAAACAAGTCAAACCGATTCAATTAGTCACTAGTTGACCGACAATAATTATAAAATTCCTCTACACTGTAGGGTTCCATATTAAGTATAAACTTGCGTACCTTTATTTTAAATAACCGCATATTGTTGGTCTGTTGAAGTGATCTCGGTAGAGCATTAAAAAATCTCATACAGCTATATTGGCAACTTTGCTGCGTAAGAGTAAGTGAGCATTTGGGTAGGAGGTAAGGCATCGTCCTTCTCGTATTGTTGGAATTAGAGAACCGTGCAAAGAGATCAGGATTCTTGCGATAAAAACACAATGTCCTAAATACAAACAAACCTGGCAGTGTCAGGATGTTGTTCTTTCTGAATAAACCTCTACACGATTCTCTGTAAGGAAGTCGTAAGATGGATCTTAAAGTCATTTTCTGGATGATGAAAAGACGTCGTGCATGTGGGCTGCTTCCCCAAAAGATAATACCATATGAGATCAATGTTTCGAAATTTGCAAAGTAAACCACCTTCAAAACGTCGATTGTTACCTGACGTTTCAAAACATTTATGGAATACAGCACGGAGAGTAATTTCTTACTCAAATATTCTACCTGAAGATCCCATTTTAGGGAGGCATCCAGGTAGATACCTAAGAACTTGGTTGATTCACCCACAGAAAGGGCAGTGTTACCGACTCTGATCGACTCTGGGAATGAGAGGCGTGATCGATCAGTGTGGAAGAAAACTAGGTCGGTCTTGTTCACGTTCAATCGGAGATGGTTATTATTACACCAAGAGGTAATGGATTCGAACGCAATGTTTACTTTTTGAATGACTGTAGCTATGGAAGGATCAGAGACAATGACATTAGTATCATCTGCAAAGAGAATAATCCCGAAAAGAAGACTGATCAGATCTGGCATGTCGTTAATATAAACTAAAAAGAGCAGGGGCCCCAAGATGCTACCCTGCGGAATGCCCATCAAAACTAAGAGGTCCTCAGAGTAGAAGACATCTCCATCCTTCACCAATTCAACTCTCTGCTTGCGACCACTCAAATAGCTCTGGATGAGTTTGAGCTGATTATCACGAATGCCGCATGCCTCCAATTTTGACAGCAGTCTTTCATGATTGATACTGTCAAAGGCCTTCGATAGGTCAAGAAACATTCCTATGGGAATATTGCCGTTTTCAAAGGCTATAAGAATTTCATTTATCGCTTCAAATATGGCTGTCTCAGTGGATTTGTGTGGTACGAACCCATGCTGACATTTACTGAATATTTCAAACCTAGAAAAGAAAGAGATCAGTCGAACAGATAAAACCTTTTCAAAAATTTTAGAGAACGATGTTAACAAGGTAATAGGACGGTAATTTTCCAATTGTTCATGAGATCCTTTTTTATAAATTGGTTTCACTATTGATATTTTCAGCGAATCGGGAAATAAGCCTGATGTGAATGAATTGTTTATTATGAAACTTAAGGGCTCAGCAATTTCATGTATACACTTTTTCAGGATCTTCATAGGAATTTCATCATAACCGTGAGATAACGAGTTATTTAGTTTTGACACAATATTCAATAATTCAGAAGGAGTTACTTCAAACATGAAGAATGACCTTGGGCACCTGGTCAAAACATGAAAAGTATCATCATTGATCGGCGTGACAGATATGCTTCCAGCATTAACAAAGTAGTTGTTAAATTTGTCAGTTAATATTTTAGGATTGCCAGTAGGAAACTTTGATACCTTAGCGCCTCCACCACCGTTAAGTTCTCTTATCAGTGACCAAGTAGTCTTAGATTTATTTGTAGAGGTTGAGATTAAATTACCATAATGTCCTTGTCTAAGTTTAGTTATTAGTTTGTCATATTCATGTTTTTTTGATCTATAGAGCAGTAAGTGTTGCGCGTTCGTTCTAGACATGATATACAAGATATCCAACTCATTTTTGATCTTCAAAAGTTGGGGATCATTCCGAAGGGTTCCAACTGATTTCCTATATCTATTCAGAACTTTAGGAAAAGAATTCTTAAACAGTATTTCAAAATTATGAAAAAAATAGTTCCACATATCATCAATCTCATCCCTGTCAAATGAGTACAATGTAGACCAATCCATATCAGAAAGTAAAGCAACAAATTTCCTAATATTACATAGACTAAAATTACGGTGCTTTACAACTCTTCTTGGACAATTGTTGATGGATCCACACACACTGAAACCAAACGAGATGGCTTTGTGATCCGAGAGATGGGGTTGAAACATCTCCCCCCTCCCATCTACTATATTAGTGAAAACATTATCCAAACAGGAAGAAGAATTGTGAGTTACACGAGTAGGTCGATGAAATATGACCTCGGCTCCAAACGCTCCTAAAATATTCAACAAATTTTGACAGACATTAACTTGCGGTTCGAGAAAATCAACATTGAAATCCCCAATTATTATATATTTGCTCTTTTTCTCTCTGGTGAGAATATCAAGCAGGGCTGTCATCCTCTCGAAGAACAAGTCCACATCACTCAGAGTAGGATGATTAGATCTATATACACAAATTAGATTTAATTTAACATTATCACCAATAGGATATTGGACTGCACAGCATTCAAATGCATACTGAACACATAGGTTGTTAATATCTGTTCTAATAATACAGTTTTCAATATTTTTTCGAACATAGAGTACACTCCCCCCATGTCTATTAATTGGACGACAGAAACTTGTAATCTGAGTAAAATCAAGAATAGAGTAAAAAGATAATTGTTCAGTACTTTGCCAGTGCTCTGTGAAGGCCATGAAGTCATAATCTCCATCTGCAGCAAGTTGTTGTAGACCGTTGAAAGAAGTAGAGATACTTTGTAGATTAATGTGAAGTATGCTGATTACATTACTACTGTCCCTACATTCATATCTTTTTGCTTTGGGCCACCATCCAACTGGGGAGGTTCCTTCTTGAATAAAAAATATCGTGAAACTAGAGCTCCATCCGGCCATATATCCCTGCACCACGCTTTTTCAAAACTTTCCTGATGGATGGAAACCTTGATTGACTATATATATATATATATATATATATATATTCCAATATATTTGGTAACTTAACGTTCTGAAATTTTAATAATAATAAATATATATATATATATATATATATATATACATGAGTAACTGAAAATTATGTTTGATGTTGTGCATTGAAAAATATTGGATTAAGTCAAATGAATCATGTTTGAATAAAGGATGGAAGCATGAAGAATAAAGAAGGAAGGCACTAACCTGTGTTTCGAAGTGTGTATGTATCGGGTGTTTTTTTTTAAGTGAATGAACTTTCAAAAGGGATAACTGTGATTTAACAGAAGGTGGAAGCCATGTTGTTTTGATATTTCTGTTCAGTAATCATTGACAAATTATCATGGAAAGACTCAAGCCACAACAACGTTTACAAATTGTTGAAATTCATTTTCAAAATCAGTGTTCTATTCTAAGCCAAACTTCGTGAAATTTATGATTTACATAATCGTACATCAGAGCAGCTGATTCGTCGAACTGTCGATAGATTTCGTACAACATTTTCTCTACTCGATGCAACAACAGCAACAAGACAAAGAACTGTACGTACAGAAGAAAATATCGCTGCTGTAAGTCACAGTGTTAATGATGATCCAGATTTGTCTGTTCATCGACGTTCACAATAAGTTAAACTCTGTGCATCCATCATATGGAAAATTTTGCGTAAAGATCTTGGTCTACACCCATACAAGATCCAACAGGTTCAAGAACTGAAGCCACTTGACCATAATGAGCATCGTTTGTTTGCTGATTGGGCCGTAGAACAGTTTGAAGTTGATCCACTTTTTATCGTCAAATTGTGTTTAGTGATGAAGCTCATTTCTGGTTGAACGGCTAAGTAAACAAGCAAAATTGCCATATATGGAGTGAAAACAATCCTCAAGAAGGTCTGCAGGTTTCATTGAATCCTGAAAAATGAAATAAATGGTTTGCTTTACACGCTGCATGCATCATCGGTCCATATTTCTTTGAAAACGATGCTTGATCTTATGTTACAGGTGCTCGTTACACATCGATGATCAATAATTATTTGTTTCAAAATTTGAATGGTACCGACCCAGAAGTGTTTTGATTCCAACAAGGTGGTGCTACACCTCATGCTGCTACCGTAACATTTGATTCATTGAAAGAAAGATTTGGCGATAACGTTATTTCGAGAAATTGCCCAATTAATCGGCCTCCAAGATCATGCGGCATAACTCCACTGGATTACTTTCTTTGGAGTTATGTAAAGTCATTGGTTTATGCTGATAAACCAGAAACAATCGATGCTTTGGAAGCCAACATAACTCGTGTTATTGATGAAATAAGGCCTGAATGACTTGAAAAATTAGTCCAAAATTGGTCTGGTTGAATGCGGTTCCTCAGGGCTAGTCGTGGTGGACATGTACCGCAAATTATCTTCAAAACATAAATGTCATAAAATTATCTTTCAAAAAAAATTTGGTTTGAATCTTAATTTAAATGTGTTTTATTTCAATTCAAATTTCTATCACTCTAAAAGAACACTTGATACTATCAGTCTTAAAATATTCAGCTTTTCAAGTTGATTTGTTTTTTCTCCGTGCTGTAGAATTCAGTATAAGTTGCGTTGTGGAATGAAATTTCATCCTTATCGAATAATGTTGTATGTATAAGGTAAATGATTTTAGAATTTCACATAAGTTACGTTAAAGTACAATAATGTGTAAGGTATATCTGAACAGTAACAAGTGGAATACTCGCAGCGTAGGTGCCGTCTCTTTCCTTCGTCTGCAGATCGGGTGTCTTCAGTTCTCTCCGTCATATCACCCTGTACTACAAAGATGAGAGCAATGGTCAACTGATCACTATATCATGGGACAACTGGACAACAGACGTAACACGAATGATAGTAATATTTTTGATTATGTATAAAATTATTGGGAGAGTTGATGAAACTTATATTACAGGCTTGGTTCTAATCCTGAGCCGTTGGAAGGAAAACCCCTAAAATGAAAGAAAAATGTGAAAAACTTGAGATTTTCACGATATGTTGAGAGTGAATACTTAAATTGGTTAAATTTTATGTTATTAGGAGTATAATGATAAACGTCATTTTATGAAATAGGCTTTGCTAACCTAATGTTCATGGAGAATACATAATTTCTCGTATAAGTTCGAATATAAAAATTTAGTAAAAAGATGAAAGATGGGTTTTATTAGGAATTCGTGCGGTATTTTGTCGAAAATTGCTTATACATTCAAAGCTGAAAGTATTGTCCGTCGCTAGCCACTACTTTTTCCAATCCTTCTGGCAATTAGCGGATCCCTTCGAGAAAAAAGGGGGGCTCTATGGCGGCAATCAATGAATCGAATCATTTTCTGACTTTATCCTAATAGGAGAAGTGCTAGTCAGCCAGGCCCTTGATCGGAAGAGGTGGTAAACAGAAATTGTAATGTCTGAGCTGTACGGCGGGTGACGTAGGACCCATTTGTGCGTTTTTCAGTATGATTTAACGGGAGACGCAACATGTAGCAACATAGTCCTTATCGCAGAGCATTGGGTTGAAAGATATTGAATGTACCTAATACGTAGTCAAGCTCAACATCACTAGTTTGTTTGAAGTTTAATTCATTGCATCAGTATCTCAGTATGTAATTTAACTCTCTTTTTCTTTCAGGTGGGTACTAGTTGAATACTCTTCTTCACCCGTGAATCTTGTCATCTCTGAAGGTAAGATAATATATTTCGCGTTCTAACAGGGTAATAATTATATAATGAGCAATATGCCTTTAATTATTTCACCCCGAAATGAGCTACTGCTTGACGGTTTCTGTAAAATTGAAGCTTATGCCATGTTTTCTTTGCATCTAGGGAGACCTACGAAAGATAACACAATATCATTATGTGGTATTTTAAATTAAATTCAGACGGAAAGCAGCATATTGAAATAGAAAGCTTGGGATTCAGAATATATAGAAACTTCTGGAAATAAGTGAGCAATATTTCGTAATGTTAGAAATTGGGAAAACAACAACCTATTGAATCCTTACAATTTGGTAGCAATCGATCAAGAAGGTAGGTGTTGACCTTAGATCTTACAACGTTGAAATTAAATGAAGTCACCTTTCAATATTTTTTTCAAGATTTCTTAAAATCCCTACTTCATAAAGGTTGGTGATAAATTATTTAATATTATGATTATCAGTCGTACATGATATAGGGTATTGTTTTCTTCTAAATTTTGGATTCTGTATTTAAAATATGTACTCTCCAATTTACTATAGCATTACTGTTTAACTACTAAAATTCTGGAAAGATTAGTTCGTCAAATAGTGCACCTAAAACTTGTCGTACTTATTGAAAAATAAATTTCAGTGAATATTTCACCTTTATTTCATAATGTAATCCTATAAATAATGAGAACTATTTTCAAATAAAGTTATCTATGAACAGGAAATTTTCTATATCCATTGTTCGAGATCTATATGCTTTTGTATTTCTTCTTAAGAGTAGACTATATTCTATGAATAACCTATATGTTGAACGCGCTTGTATATAAACTTATGGACAACTCACATATAAACAGTTTTCTTTACGTACAATTAGGTAGGTTATTTCAGAAAGGGGTCAATCTATATAAATAGAAATACTGTTCGTATGATTTCAATATACTGAATGAGAAAACATTGAAATATAGATGTGTTTTATAATGTTCCCGGAATTTGCTCGAATTGGTCCTTTTCACATTATTTGATTAATTTTCTTAGTGACAATTGGACAGGAACTGAAGTCCGTACAGTTTTTTTAAATCTAAATTGATTAGTTACGATTATTTATTTCATGTTGAATATATTAAATTAATCATTATTACAGTGTGGATAGCTCAGTGGGAGGGACTCGTGACCGAGAGGTGCGGGTTCGAATCCTGTTCAAGTGGAAAATAAATTTTCCAGTTGAACGGGTGTCTGCCACCATTTCACTGTTGGGTCAAAAATTAACAGTGCAACACAGAACACAACTGAACTCCTAACTCGCACCAGCTGAAAAAGCTTCTGAGGGATCTTCACAGAAGATCTAGGAGTATCAGATAATAATAATAATCATCTTCATACTCGTGACACCTACAAAAAGAGCGTATGCTATTATCAGTCAGCTGATGAATTAATCGAACCGGATCCCTCTTGAATTTTTCTTCCTTTGTTTATAAGGAAGAAGCTTTCCATGAAAAGAGTAGCAGTCCCAACATGGAGCCCTTAGAAATCCCCAGCTCTATATTGTTTTCACTTGAAAAGCATTCCTCTACTTTGATTGACATCGTTCTATCATTGAGAAAACTACTCAACCAGCCCAAGAATATTCCCCTAAAGCCCACGTTATACATTCTGTCAAGAAAGTACCGGGAATTATCGATTTAAATCTGGCGGGGCAATGAGGCAGGTAAAATTTTTTTTTCCTAGGTTGGTACCACTGTCCTTAATTACTATGCCAAGCCTGAGCGGGATCTGTCAACTAGTGTGTTTGCAACAACTGATTAAGTCAGTCGATGTCAGAGTGCGTGCCGATTTTTACTATGGGTGATTACGTTGAGCAAAGAATTTGTTTAAAGTTTTGTGTTGCAAATGAATTTTCGTGCGCCGATGCATTGAAAATGTTGCAAAAGGCAATGTTGATAACGCTCTATCGAAAACTCGTGCATATCAGTGGTACAGAGCCCTCAAGGACGGTCGTGAAGTGGTCGAAGACTTGCCTCGTTCCGGACGCCCATCGACGGCTTCGATCGAAGATAACGTCGATAAAATTAAGGAAAGGGTGCTGGAAAACCGTCGTACCAGCTTGAGAGAGATAGCACATGATCTTAAGATATCCCACGAGTCCGCACGTACGATTTTGATTGATATTTTGGGCATGAGAAAGGTGGCCGCATGACTCGTACCGAAAGACCTGAATTTTCTTCAAAAACGTCATCGCGAACAGGTTGCTTCAGACATACTGGATCGCTGTAATTCCGATTCTACATTCATGGAACGCATTATAACTGGTAATGAGACCTGGGTCTACGAGTACGATATGCAAACAAGCCAGCAATCATCGGAATGGGTGGCAAAAAATGAGTCGAAACCGAAAAAACCACGCCAAAGCCTCTCGAAAATGAAGGCGATGCTCATTGTTTTCTTCGATAACCGTGGCGTGGTGCACTACGAATTCGTTCCAGAGGGTCAGACGGTAAACAAGGAGTATTACCTAGGCGTTATGAAACGTTTGCGTGAGCGTATCCGTAAGAAGCGGCCAAATTTGTGGGCGAACAACTCATGGATTTTGCATGACGATAACGCGCCTTCTCACCGAGCTACGATTGTGACTGACTTTCTCGCCAAAAACTCAACAAACGTGCTTCAGCAACCACCGTATTCGCCGGATTTGGCTCCCTGCGACTTTTTCCTCTTCCCAAAACTAAAATTGCCCCTTCGTGGCACCCGTTTTGAGTCGATTGAAGCCATAAAACAAAATTCGGCGCGAGAGCTAAAGTCCATCCCGGAAAGCGCCTATAAAAAATGCTTCGATAATTGGAAGTGCCGTTGGCATAGATGTATTGGAGCAAATCGACCCTATTTTGAAGGCTACCCAATAAATTTTGACGATTAAATGTAAAAATGTTGTTTTAATTGAAAATTCCCGGTACTTTCTTGACAGAGTAGTAGATAGCACTTGTCGAGAATGAAATTGAAGCTAAGACTTTCGAAGGCGCATGAGAGGTCAAAAAATATCCCAGCCACCTGCATATTTCTATTTAAGCAATCATAAATAGATTCCATGAAGCTGATTGCAACCGATTGGGTAGAGTCTCTGTTTTTTAAAGCATGCTGAGCTGGGTTTATTATTTTAAATTTGTTGGGATAATCTACCATTCTCGCAAAAACCATCTTTTCGAAAATATTACGCTCAAAATGGATATCGAATGGTTATCAGTTATTCCATAAATATTTCCCTTCTTGAATAGCGGAACAAGAATAGATATTTCTTAAGGATTTTTTGAAACTTTCCTAATGTGATAGATAAGTTGATTATATGAGCCAAATGACGGTTGATTGCTGGAGCAATTTTTATGAGGATTCTAACTGAAACGTGATCATATTCTACAATCTTCTCATTTTTAATTTTTATGTTAGTTTACTCAATTTCTAAATGATAAACAGGATGAAAAAAGAAATTGCTAGCTACTGATGGTATAACAGTACAAGTAAGCGATAAATCGTTTCCGTAGCAATTGGGCAGTCTATTTTTCGCTGTCGTGGAAAATCAACTGCAAACAAGTCAGACGCTTTCATGAGGTTTATTATACGCTATTCCATTAATTTCAGTGGAAATGGAATTACGACATTTTCCAGATTTTCTAACGATTATATTGTTAACAATATTCGAGACCGAACAATGGGCATTATTAATAAAGCAAATAAAAACAACTTGACTTAAGTTTCACTGTTTATTTGATGTCTGTTGACGTATCTTATATATATATATATATATATATATATATATATATATATATATATATATATTTATATAGTAATCTATGTAAAAAGGAAAAATCCACGTACACAGATTCATTAATACATAATAACAGTTCCCACCCTCATAAAATGAAAATTTCTCCTTTTTACATAGATTACTATATAAATATATATATATATATATATATATATATATATTTATATAGTAATCTATGTAAAAAGGAGAAATTTTCATTTTATGAGGGTGGGAACTGTTATTATGTATTAATGAATCTGTGTACGTGGATTTTTTAAATATGTCTAATTTAAATGAATTAACATTTCTTGTGATCTGAATATCTGAAAAATTTATTGATGTTTGGGAATTCTCTCAATAGAAAACTTTAACAAAGAAATTGAAGTTTTGAAGTCATTAGCGTCAAACAATGGTTACAACACGAACGTAATCGATAAATTAATTTTTGAAAAACAGCATAAAAAAGCTGTAGCTTCTCTTTACCCTATTCTTTAGGACAAAGAAAAAGAAAAATTCTATAGGATAAATTTCATACCACAAATAAGTAATAATATTTGCAATAGACTAAAACAGAATAATATTAATATTATTTGTACAAATGAAAAAACTTAGGTTCACTCTTAGTCAATAGCAAGATTGTCGTCAAACGTGTGATAAAAGCGGTTTATACAAATTATATTGTAATGAATGCCCTGAATTTCACATAGGTCATACAGGGCGATCTGTAAACATAAGAGTAGAAGAACATAAAGAAAGTATATTTCATAATAAAATAATATCTGGTTTTTCGGAACATTGTATAAATAACAACCATTTCATTGATTTCAGTAGAACTGAGATTTACACGTAGGTAATAAAAGCAGAAGAATGGACCTTTTAGAGAGTTTGGAAATTTATTTAGCATACGGTAAGCAGCTACCAATTAAAAATGAACAACTTCAATTTAATTTATCACCATTGCTCTTATCTCTGAAAGATTAGGACCCAATTAACACCATATTTTTACACTGTTCAAAATTGTACCTGTGATCTACCCTACCATTATGAATAGGATTTTAAGTTTTGTTCTCTTTAGTTTTTGAAAATGGCTAAAAACCCGATACATATATGTCAAGAGACATCAAATAAACTGTGAAACTTAAGCCAAGATGATTTTATTTACTTCATTAATTTTAAAATGGTTCACCAAGTGATATGCGAGATATCAATATCATTTTTCAATGAGCATTATATTTGGTGGATTAATAATAATAATAATAATAATAATAATATTTATTCACCATAAAACCATTTACAAAAAGTTGAAACAAAGCAGTATGCATATCCATATATATGTGAACAAATAGACAATACCACAGAAGCTCCGGCTAGCCATCGCTTGTACGTGGTGTCATATCGTGAAAAAATTGCCCCCGATGATGAGTGAACAAAGTGGACCAAACTGAAATACCCAATCCACCCACAAACCAAAAAAAAGTTCTTTTTGTTATTATTATTTTTTTTTGTTTTTTTTTAATTTTTAATTTTTTTTTTGTTCATTTATTATTTTTCTTTCATTCATTATTGTTTTTTTTCTGTTTAATATTTTTTTAATTTAAAAATTCATTATATTTTGAATAATATTTTTTATTTGTTTGTACAATATATATATTTTTTTTTTCCCTCTTTTTTTTTTTCCTTCTGTTTTTTTTTTTCATTCATCTTATACCCCTACCTCCGGTTAATGAAGTCATGTAGTCCTTTCCTTCCGTAGGAGAGAATCCATTTTTTACATTTCTTTCTGTATAAACTGATATTGTTTATCTTTAAGATGTTAGCAGGAAGCTGATTGATGAGTTTCGGCGCAAGATAGTCACAGTGGCGTTGTCCTATAGATTTTTCACATCTTGGTACGGTCAAGGAGCTCATTTTGGCTCTGGTGTTGTGAAGGTGTACAATGGGCTTAAAATTTATTATGGATTTTTTTATATTCATCAGCATACTCAAACAAAATAGTTGTCTCACATCGAGTATTTCGGACTCCTCATGTAATCTATCATTAGAAAAAGTGAGTGGTTTATTATAAATTATTCGTATAATCCACCTCGGAACAACGCTCAATTCCTCTAGATGAGCATCACTAACACCCCCCCAGCCCACAATTCCATACGTTAGCTGTGACTGGACCAACGCAAAGTACAGCAGTTTGAGGTGTTTCAAGTCAAGGTAATCCTTCAAATATTTTATCTTATATAGCACACCTCTTAATTTATTAACTATATTTTTCATCTGCAAATCCCACCATATGTCGATCAATGATCACACCCAAATATTTGACTGATTCTGCCTCCAGGATACAAGAAACAGTTCCGGTTGCCAAGGGTCCCATAGACGGCAGTCCACTAGAGTATGAGGAAAAGGGCAAATACCTCGTTTTTTCCAGGTTTAGGGTGAGCATGTTGTAACTGAACCAGTTTTCTAGAATTTTAATGTCGACCTCAGTTTCTGCTTTCAATATTTCCCAAGAGTCAGATTCACAAAGTAGTGCAATATCGTCAGCAAAACTAAGAATTTGGCCCTTTGTTCTGAGATTCAATAAGCTGTTAATATATATAGTAAATAACAGTGGTCCGAGTACAGTACCCTGTGGAATACCATAGGTCACATACATGGGCTCACTCAGCTCACCATCGACATCAACCCTCTGCTCTCGATCAGTCAAATAACTCTTAAGTAAGGCATATACTTTTCCTCTCAAACCATAGTTGTCTAATTTCTTTAGTAGTCTTTCGTGAGAGACAGTATCAAAAGCTTTAGAGAGATCAAAAAAAATGCATAAGGATGGTCTGCACTTGTCCATTGAACCATATATGCGAGACGTCAAGTGATAGAGTGCATCCTCCGTTGACCTCCCTTCCACGAATCCATATTGTCGCTGCGAAACAATCTTATATTTGTCACAAAATTTTGCTATTCTCTTCTTCAGTATTTTTTCCATGATTTTAGCGATATTGGATAATAGAGATATCGGTCTATAGTTCTTCATTTCCAGCTTATTTCCACTCTTGTACACAGGTTTCACAACTCCAATCTTCAGTCTCTTCGGAAAGTATCCCTCCCTAAAACAACAATTTATCAAGTGAGTTAGAGGCATTTTTACCTCATCAGATATTTTTCTTAAAGTCTCTGATCTTATATTGTCATATCCGGGTGTTTTCTTTTGTCCTAGTTGCATTATTGTTTTATTAACTTCTTCGGCGTCCGTAGGCAAGAGACACATGGAGTTCTGCCCATTCTTATCATTCTCTCCACAGTTTTCGGGGATTTTGATTTTTTCTGCGTAATTTTGACCTAGTGAATTATAATATTCATTGAAACTATTCGAAATTTCTCTTTTCGATTCCAATAATGTACCTTCTATCGATCTAATTTTATTAATTTTCGTTTCAGGCCTGGACTGATCACATATATAATCCACGCAACTCCAGAGAACCTTGGTCTGGTTTATATTGTCTCTTATTAATTTTTGAGCATGAGTTTTTTTCGCGATGCTTATTAATTTAGTCAATCTGTTTTTATATGCCACATATTCCATCCTCAAATTTGAGTTGCTGGGATCACCCTGTGTGGCATTATATAATCGCTGTTTTTCATTAACGGATGTGAGAAGTGCGTTAGTCATCCATTTTTTTCTCATAGTATTCTGTTTTTTTGTTCTAACACTTTTTGTATTTTCAATTATATATTTATTAATCCTATCAATGAAGTCATCGGTCATATCGTCTATATTTTGTGTACAATAGAATTTTTCCCATCTCTCAGTACTAATTGCGGTCTTAAGTGCTGGATAATTAATATATTGTCTACATCTACCATCCACCCTAGACAAGCCTGCCGATTTTCGACTCAAATCCACTGTCAGCGCTATAGGATAGTGGTCTGTAATGAGATAGTGGAAAATATATGACTGAATTTTCCTTTGAGCCTTTGTTCTTACGTGAAAATGGTCAAGGCAAGTTTGGCTCTGCGGTCGAGTGCACCCATATATATATGATTCATAGCTAAAAGCGCTCAAGATGTTCTTATATTCCTCACAGAAATCTGTATTTGATAATAAATCTATATTTATATCTCCCGTTATTATATGCATGCCATTACCTTTCACAGTTTGAAGATATTGTTGTATATCTTTATTGAACATTTTCGGACAAGTGCTTGGGGATCTGTAAATAGCTGAAAGGGTAATTTGCTGCGACTCAATCTCCGCCGAGACCTCCAAAAACTTAAGATCTCCTAGTTTTTTCACCTCATGGGTGAAACGGATGTCATCTTTTATGTATATTATGACTTCATCGTTCTTGTTTAATATACCATCATTATATAACGTGGTAAAACCATCAATTTTCAGTACGTGCAAATCATATACGAGATATGTCTCAGAAAGGACAATGATCTGAAACTTAAGTGCAACTCGATTCAAAAACAAAATCAATTCATCCATATTCTTCATTATACTTCTTATATTTAATTGTAAGATGTTAAGTGGTGCCTGTTCTTGTGGCACAAAGTCATTTATATTAGGTATTATATTTGCCGAAATGGGTTTATTATGGTATTCTCTTATAAATGGATCCATGCGAACAGAAAAACCACAAGGGATTATTAAGACTATAGAAAATTTATATATGCTATATGTGTGTAGGAATTTTTTATCTTTAATTTTTTATCTTTAATTTTTTTTTTTTTTTTTGTAAATTTATTTATTTACTAAGTTGATAATGACAAGAACAAATATGTGCAAGTATAGAGTGAACTCTACTATTTCAAGTTATTTAATGTTTTTTTTTTTGCGAGTTAGAGCGTAGTCTTGTATTCTTGCCAATATCCTTCCCGAGACCTTTATCAAATCCCGGTGTGTCCTCGGCAATTCTTTCACCTGCTGTATTATATAACGATGTATCACGTGGTCGACCAACTCTCGAAATCTCTGTCGGTACTCCAGTCTGGTGAGCTCGAGTTTGCTTTTCGACGTTTTCCTGTCGCACTATAAGGGCTTGAGTCGGTGTTGCCGGAGTACTGTTAGATTTGGTGTTTTCTCTTCGGGGTTCTTGCAGTTCGTGAATTGAAAATTTCTCATCATTGACAACTAGTTTGCTGCCCCTAATGTAGCAAGTGTTAGCCTTCTTCCTTTCCTCAATTAGAAAACTTTTCAGCACTTGATGTTCGCCTCGCTGTTCCTCCGTTAGATCGCTTGCAATTGCAATACCAGTTCCTTTAAGTTTCTTACTGTTTCTAAAAACTTCAACTTTTTTGAGGTATGAAACGAACTCAACCTTCACCGGACGGTTTGATCTTCTACCCAGACAGAAGAAATCGTTTATATCCCCACCGTGAATTTCAATCCCCAACAGTTTACTGAGTCCAGTACAAATAAACTCCAAATTGATCTCCTCATTCGACGCAGTCCACCCAAAAACAACAATGTTATTTTTCCTAGACTTCCTTTCGAAGTGTTCAATTTTCTCCTTTAGAAGTGCGTTTTCCGATTCGAGCTGGCGAAATCGAAATCTCAAATCCTCGAGCTCAAGTAATATGTTGGATTCGGAAGCCTGAATACTATTTTTTAATTCGATCTTAAGGTCATTTATCTTCTCCAGTATTTGCTGAACCGATTTTTCATCCATAGTAATTTGAGCTAAAAATCGCTTCGGTGGTCAACTGAGTCGCAACAATGGCCACTTTTCACAAAGGGAAATAAGGAGGACAAACTTCACTTCCTTGGGCCCTTAAGGAAGACTCAAAACAGACAAGGAAGGCCACGGAACAAGAGGAATCGGGGAACCCGGTGCGATATGAGAGGTCAGGTGAATTCTACCAGAATAGTTATTGGCTATTTGAGGAAGGCCTCTTTTCCAAGTGACTACCAAGCAGTCTCCACAGTCCACCTAGAGGTAGAAAGTGTGATAAGGATTACGCCATATCATCGCGCGTGGCGAAAACCCCTCCGAAGAGATGAACCCACCAGCTTCCAGTTTGGACCCCGACTCGAAAGCCAGAACCGTCTGACTGGTAGCAGCGAAGCACTATCCAACCTCTACTGGCTCAGCAGGTCAGTACCCGAGTTGGTTTGAGACGCAACTCACCCGCCGGAGGGAATTCTTATCCATCCACCCGAACGCAGTCCCAAGAACTAAGATAAACTCAAGATTGACGACTACAATTGATCCTGGTACGAGCACCGTCTAGCGGACTATACGTCCTGACCCACCGAACCCATGTGAAGTCATTTGATTGATCCTGGCGTCAAGCACTAATGGCGGAGCCATTTCATCGAGATCCACAAACCCTAAATAGTTACGCACAGATCCAGGGGCCAGGACAGGCCGGTCGAACCGTCAAGTCCCGTTAAACCCCGAGTCGTTTCATGAGAATATCCCGAAAATGGGGGTCTGCGAACAGATAAATGAAATACCCCCCTAGTCCTGCATGCGGACTTTCAACCACTGCCCCCTCGAGTCCAACACCAATTGGGGTGGCCAGGTGGTACAAGTAACACCTGAGGGCAAGTCCACCCCCCCGAGGTAACGCAGTATGCTACATAACGCACTCGGCCATTACACAGAATCCGGAGATTTATACTGCGATAGGGTAGAGTACGCCAGTTTTAAGGGAGAAGCCCTTTGCTGCGACAGACTCCCTTGTCACTGAGTTAATCAACCGGCTCAGCCCTCCATTTCACCTGAGTAAAACTAGGGCCTCATTCGGAGATCTTCCACCATACAGGTCCAGTGACTGGCGCGAAATGGCATTACGTTAGACACCAAGACTTAACCCTCCAATTCGCCGGGACGAATTTAGGGTCCTAGTCAAGAGAGCGCCCCCATCACGTCAAGATCTAATGCCTGGGGGGCGTGGGTTTAGGTAGGTCAGGTGAATTCTACCAGAATAGTTATTGGCTATTTGAGGCATGGCCTCTTTTCCAAGTGACTACCAAGCAGTCTCCACAGTCCACCCAGAGGTAGAAAGTGTGATAAGGATTACGCCATATCATCGCGCGTGGCGAGAACCCCTCCGAAGAGATGAACCCACCAGCTTCCAGTTTGGGCCCCGACTCGAAAGCCAGAACCGTCTGACTGGTAGCAGCGAAAGCACTATCCAACCTCTACTGGCTCTGCAGGTCAGTACCCGAGTTGTTTGAGACGCAACTCACCCGCCGGAGGGAATTCTTATCCATCCACCCGAACGCAGTCCCAAGAACTAAGATAAACTCAAGATTGACGACTACAATTGATCCTGGTACGAGCACCGTCTAGCGGACTATACGTCCTGACCCACCGAACCCATGTGAAGTCATTTGATTGATCCTGGCGTCAAGCACTAATGGCGGAGCCATTTCGTCGAGATCCACAAACCCTAAATAGTTACGCACAGATCCAGGGGCCAGGACAGGCCGGTCGAACCGTCAAGTCCCGTTAAACCCCGAGTCGTTTCATGAGAATATCCCGAAAATGGGGGTCTGCGAACAGATAAATGAAATACCCCCCTAGTCCAGCATGCGGACTTTCAACCACTGCCCCCTCGAGTCCAACACCAAGTGGGGTGGCCAGGTGGTACAAGTAACACCTGAGGGCAAGTCCACCCCCCCGAGGTAACGCAGTATGCTACATAACGCACTCGGCCATTACACAGAATCCGGAGATTTATACTGCGATAGGGTAGAGTACGCCAGTTTTAAGGGAGAAGCCCTGTGCTGCGACAGACTCCCTTGTCACTGAGTTAATCAACCGGCTCACTCCTCCATTTCACCTGAGTAAAACTAGGGCCCCATTCGGAGATCTTCCACCATACAGGTCCAGTGACTGGCGCGAAATGGCATTACGTTAGACACCAAGACTTAACCCTCCAATTCGCCGGGACGAATTTAGAGTCCTAGTCAAGAGAGCGCCCCCATCACGTCAAGATCTAATGCCTGGGGGGCGATATGAGAGGTACAGGTGAATTCTACCAGAATAGTTATTGGCTATTTGAGGCATGGCCTCTTTTCCAAGTGACTACCAAGCAGTCTCCACAGTCCACCCAGAGGTAGAAAGTGTGATAAGGATTACGCCATATCATCGCGCATGGCGAGAACCCCTCCGAAGAGATGAACCCACCAGCTTCCAGTTTGGGCCCCGACTCGAAAGCCAGAACCGTCTGACTGGTAGCAGCGAAAGCACTATCCAACCTCTACTGGCTCTGCAGGTCAGTACCCGAGTTGTTTGAGACGCAACTCACCCGCCGGAGGGAATTCTTATCCATCCACCCGAACGCAGTCCCAAGAACTAAGATAAACTCAAGATTGACGACTACAATTGATCCTGGTACGAGCACCGTCTAGCGGACTATACGTCCTGACCCACCGAACCCATGTGAAGTCATTTGATTGATCCTGGCGTCAAGCACTAATGGCGGAGCCATTTCGTCGAGATCCACAAACCCTAAATAGTTACGCACAGATCCAGGGGCCAGGACAGGCCGGTCGAACCGTCAAGTCCCGTTAAACCCCGAGTCGTTTCATGAGAATATCCCGAAAATGGGGGTCTGCGAACAGATAAATGAAATACCCCCTAGTCCAGCATGCGGACTTTCAACCACTGCCCCCTCGAGTCCAACACCAAGTGGGGTGGCCAGGTGGTACAAGTAACACCTGAGGGCAAGTCCACCCCCCCGAGGTAACGCAGTATGCTACATAACGCACTCGGCCATTACACAGAATCCGGAGATTTATACTGCGATAGGGTAGAGTACGCCAGTTTTAAGGGAGAAGCCCTGTGCTGCGACAGACTCCCTTGTCACTGAGTTAATCAACCGGCTCACTCCTCCATTTCACCTGAGTAAAACTAGGGCCCCATTCGGAGATCTTCCACCATACAGGTCCAGTGACTGGCGCGAATTGGCATTACGTTAGACACCAAGACTTAACCCTCCAATTCGTCGGGACGAATTTAGGGTCCTAGTCAGGAGAGCGCCCCCATCACGTCAAGATCTAATGCCTGGGGGGCGGATATGAGAGGTCAATAACTTATCGTAATTTCTTTCCGCGAATTAATCACGCTTCAAATATGCGACAATCAAGCTACACCTGTGGAACGTACGCGGCCCGCCGATATCGACGAAAAAAAAGAAGCGATATCAACGAAAACAAACAATGATTTCTCACTGAAATTGATTGAATAAAATCATCTCAAACACATACCTGCGTACGCAATGAATTTCAACACCTTATCCCTCCAAAATCAAACTCAAAAACAACCCAGAACCCACCGCAATTCCACAATTCAAACGGACCTCCAGACAATACGTGTTCACTCATCAACAATCTGTTTAACATTGTTATTGTATTAATAAGTTCTGACAGAATTTTTTTTTTTATAGTTTTCGTAGATGTCTCTGGAACCAATATTAATGTGATGCCAATAAAGATAATTCACTTTTCATTTACTCTGTAATATTTCCGCTGTAAACCATTTTTTCTTTTTGAATACAGAATTGAGCATTCGTGAAGGAAAACATAATTCTAAGTAATACTGTATGATATTATTGAATATTTCGATTCACTGGTTAGCATCAGTTTCCGAATACATTTCTGAAAATTCGCACTCAAATAAGAGTTAAAAATTACTCAGACTGTCCTGAATTAGATCTCTTACCGTACACATTTTCAATTTATGTTTGTAAGCAGGATAAAAATCCAGATTGAGAAGTATTGACCGATAGTCATTTAAATGCGCCTCAAAAACAAAATCCTTATAATTTTCCAGATGGGCATTGGTAATTATGTAACCAAGTTGAGAAGCAGAAGTAATAACATTGACACAAATAAAAACTCCAGTTTATTCAGTAGATGTAACCTTCAAATTAATCTATACTTAAATTTCCACAAAGAAAGATATGATCCATCCAATCAAGACAAGCTTGAAAAGTATAAAACAGTTTTTTGAAAAACAGTTCCAAATTTCCAGTGCAAGGTCTGTAAATACGTATGATACCCAGGCGAGCATTTTCAATGGAGACTACAATACCACACATCTCTATATGCATTTCTAAGAAACCAAAAGTTTCTTCACATATAGACCTGCCTTGGTATATAACATTGAGCCACCATGTTGCCTTTGAACACGACAGAAATAGTCTGTTTCATAGCCCGAGATTGACACTATCCGAATTGCACCACTATTCCACCACACTTAGCACTTAAAAGTTAATTTCCTGCAATAGTACTCTCAGACTGTCCAACTTAATCGGAGTACAATGTATGGTTGATTGGACAAGCTTGAATTGTCGGACATTCAGGTGATATAAAGGAAAACTCAATCTAGTCGATCTTTGTTCAGTTTCTTCCGCTGCAAAAAACAGTGCACAGTTGGTTTATTTGGCCACTTACAACTATCAAGAGCCTTCTCGTGATTCGAGATTGAAATGATTGAACCTTGAATGAGGAATAAGATTCTGTCTATCTTGAATTCTATTTCTCACCAATGACGTTCGGAAAATTTCGTTTGACGAAATGCTGCAAGTTCTATGCTGTGGTATCGGGTCTTAGATTTGACACATGAAAAGCCCCAAGCTTATCCAACCCTTCCACCTGAGAACTACCAGAATAAGATCCAGTGACCAAGGACGATAAGATTTTGTATGGTTGACCACCTTCCAATCAGAATCTCCATCTTTGTTAGGAGATATTTCGGATGTATCGATGCCAGTTGACGTACTCCTATGACTGGAGTCCTTAAGATTGTTCTGGTCAGGATCACGACGAGTTGATTGCTTCATTCTCGAGTTCATAGGATCGGCAGTTGAAGATATCCTTTTTATCTGTGAGACAGAGGAGATATACAATGATGAGGAAATTACCATAACACTTAGGTCGAATGTGGATACAAATTTCTCAATTTTTGAGTTGAATATAAGACGCATACATAAAAACTTTGCGAAATATTGAAGTCCTTCGATAAGTTCTACTTTATGTTCGATATCATTGTGTTCACTGGGATCTGGCATATTCCGAACATGAATATTTTCGTATTATCAGGTTATCATATAGCTTATAATTTTGGTGACTATAATAAAAATGAAAGTGTTATTATTCATAAGAGATGCCGTGATGTTTCAAACCTTTTTTTTTACCTATTGGCTTGATGAAGACATTAACTTGATGAAGACATTAGTCTCCATCAAGTGATTATTGAGAGAAAAGATAAAAATATAATATTAGGTGCAATATATTATTATATATATATATTGCATATCGTATATATATATATATATATATATATATATATATATATATATATATATATAATATATTGATCTTTGCCCATCATCTTCTCCATATAATTTCCATAAAATACCTTGATACATGTTGTTATGATGAAAATATGAAAATTTTTTTCTCATAGGAAATATAAATAATGGAATCAAATCGACTATAAAAGTAAAGATTATTTGAATTTGTTGGGAAATTTGGGTATCCAAGGATTCAAGGATTCAAATCAATAGTTGTGCTGCAAATCATATGCTCTCCATTTTAATATGGCAGGCTATTTTCCCACAGTTGCAACATATCCGGTAGCAAAATAGCAAATATCAGGTGACCGAAGGACCTGAAAACAAAAGTTAAATATTAAATATGAAGAAATTCTGAGAATATTAAGGAATGAGAGGTGAGATGGACTTTAGTAGTTGGATAATGTAAGCGAAATTTTGAATTACGTAATTACAAAGCATAAAAAAAACCGTGAAATCTTGCACTACTTCATCGAGTGGTGTGCAAGAAATCAATATATTTAAAGATGAAAATCTTTCATCGAAAAAGGAATCTTTGTATAACAAAACAGTTTATGAAATCCGTAATTGTGGAGGATTGCATGCATTCTCATGAGAAACCCGGAGACACTGATCTATTAAATGAGTGCAAAACATACATGAAAATGCTATCTAATCTATTTTTAATATTTATATAAATTGAAAATTACTATGGAGAAGTATTTGCATATTACAGAATAATAGCTGGAATTAATTCTCCAGAATCTCTACAGATTTTAATCTGAATAAGTTCCATGAAATTTGGAATTGAATTTTAAAACATGTCCTAAATACACTGTGTCACTTTATAGACATCCATATTATCATCACATGTGATAGAAACTAAATGATAAAGTATAAAAAGAAATATAAAATAATGACAAAATTATTTAGACTTCACCTTATACATATGTTTCGATTGGATGTTAAAGAATCACAAGTTCCATCATCAAAAAATGTTAAACATATAATTCAAAAAGGACTTTTTGTATTTTTCTTTTCTGAAGAATATATAGCACATTCTCTAGAGAAAGTACCTGATAAATTCGGACCCAAAATCTCTTCAGTAAGGAGTAATTTGAATCAACAAAATAATCATTTAAAAATATATAAAAATACCTTTTTATCACTGGACATTTCTGCAAAAACTTACGAGTTTTAGGATAAGCATGGCCTATACAACAATAAGGTTATATCACAGAAATACACAATGAAAGAAGATACGACTTAGACCCTGCATAAGATAACCACCACGTGCACGCGATGCAATACAAATAAATTTCTCAATTATTAATATATACATATATATATATATATATATATATATATATATATATATATATATATATATAAATTAATACAAGAATGTTATCAATTCTTATTTTTACAATCGAAGAAATAGACGGTTTGATGTCATCATTCTGGAAGTATTTATTTTTTCTAGTTTTAAATATAACAGAATAACATACACAAAATAAAATATAATATACAAAGAAATGAAAAAATAGCTTACTAATCTGGAAGAAATCAAAAACAATGATATTTCTTCGGGTTTCTCAACTCACATTTCTAACAGCTAACTAAATATAACATGTGATTGTTTTAGGTTAAAATCCTAGTCATAGAACATAGAAGTTACAAAGTTGTTTTCCCTAAAAATAAAAGTTTTATTTTTACATCCTCCACATAAAGTATGCACCTCATTACATGTCACACTCTTACCATCAACATTATTCAGCACAAAATTCTCCTTTGCCCTTTTGAAATCCTCTTTATTCTCCTTGCTTTTTCTTGAAAATTCTACAGTATCCTGTAGTTCTGATGATTTTTGTCTAAATACTATTCTCACGTATGCGGGTGAATAGATCAGTTGTAAATATTCATTCTTCAACATCATATCTTCTTCGGCATCAAAATATATTTCTTTCAATTCCGGAGTTAATGATATGACGCACGTACGAAATGAACCTTTTATCGATTTCAAGATATTCTTCACCTTCGGTAGAGCCAAAAGTTCATGATTGTCAGATATATCCTGTTTGTCCTCTGGTATTTAATAATATGTATTTTCCGTTCCCGTAGTTTGGTTCCATTTGAATTTGTATGTATTTTTCTTCTAATCAGTATTGGATGCTTCCAAAGCGATGCAAATTTTCATGGATGTCGTCATTATAGCTTATGTTCTTGATTGATAAGGATGTAATCAATTCTTATTTTTATAATCGAAGTAATGGACGATTTGATGTCATGATTCTGTAAGAATTTATTTTCTTTAGTTTTAAATATAACAGAATAACATACACAAAATAAAATAATAACATACAAAGAAATAATAAAAATATTTTACTAACCTGGAAGAAATCAAAAACAATGCTATTTCTTCGGGTTTCTCATTTCACATTTCTAATAGCTAACTAAATATAACATGTGACAGTTTTGGGTTGAAATCTTAGACATAGAGCATAGAACATAGAAGTTACAAAGTTATTTTCCTTAAAAATAACAGTTTTAATTTGACATATATTTATATTTCAATTGCAACTTACTATGAAGAAGAATTTGCATATTATAGAATAATAGCTGAAATTAATTCTCTAGGACCTCTACAGATTTTAATCTAAATAAATCTCATGAAAACATTTAGAATTGAATATTAATAAGCAAAGACTTATTCATAGTAATTTTCAATTTATGTTAATAATTGAGAAGTTTCTCTGTATTACATAACATTCACGTGGCCGTTATCTAATGCAGAGTCTGAGTAGTATCTTCTTTCATTTTATGTTTCTGTGATATGCTTAATTTTTTTATTGGCCATGCTCATCCTAAAATTGGTTATTTGTTGCAGTTTTATCTAGTTATAAAAAGGGTATTTTTATATATTTTGAAATAACTAATTTGTTTATTCAATTAAATCCTTGCTAAAGAGATTTTGGGTCCGAATTTATCAGGTTCTTTCTCTGGAGAATTTGCTATATATTCTTTAAAAAAGGAAAATAAAGAAAGGTCTTTTTGAATTATATGTTGAACATATTTTGATGCTTGAACTCTTGATTCTTTAACGTCCAATCGAAACATATATGTATAAGGTGATGTCTCAATAATTTGGACATTATTATATATTTCATTTGATTCTTTATTAGTTAATTTCCATCACATGTAATGATAATTTATATGTCTATAAAGTGATGCAGTGTATTTAGGACATGGTTTAAAGTTTAATTCTAAATGTTTTCACCAGATTCATTTAGATAAATATCTGTAGAAGTTATGGATTATTAATTCAAGCTATTATTCTGTAATCTGTTTTATTAACAAGAACGAAATACTTCAGATAGTAGATGGATGTAAGAAGAAAGAATTCCGAAAAATTGTGCAAGACTAAAAACATACATATAAAAAAACCGCACACTATTAATAACATTGAAAGTATTATTTACGAAGGGGCTCCGGTTACACAAAAAGAAAGAAGTGTTTCTATCTTCAACACTCATTATGCTACTATCAAATATTCAAAATTAAAATGCTATCTTTCTTAATAAAAGATCCCTTACAGGTTGGAACTAATGTGATGTATTTTACCCTAACTTCACAAACGGTATCATTAAATTCTAAAAACATTATCTGGATACATTGTTCGTTTTTTTGAACAGATTTTGAAAGAATCCAGAGGCAACAGTGAGAGGTAATTTTCTGAATACCTATCAGTACAAGCTCGCAAATGACTTTCAATTCAACCAATTTTCTCTTTTGAAACCCTTCTTTTCGTGAGAGAGGAATATACAACGTTCAAAATAAACAAAAATGCAACCCGCCAAAGCAGGGTTCACGTATTTCGGCATTTATATGAATATATTTTATTTCTGATAATTTTACTTTTATTATTTCATCTGAAATGATCCATCCGTATAATGAGTATTAAAGTGCACGGCTTTTAGTCTCCCTTCACATATTTCTTGATTACACTTAACCTATCTTCAGCGGGTTAGTTTGAGAAAAAAATTTTAGGTTTGCTGTTTTTTCCCATCGAAAATGTGGTGAGGAGAATACTACAATCTTTTAGAATCAAATTCCTTTATGTCTCCCTAGTTTTCATATTGAAATTACTCAAAAAACTTGAAGTATACTTTGAAGGAAACCTGAAATGAATCAAAAGTAATCATAAGTATGGGCATCGATATTGATATAGATATGAATACCGTGAAGAATTAGTCGCCTCAAAATTTAATAAGAATGTAAAAGCAAAAACAAGCGTCAAAAGCAAAAGTTAATTGCTTTGGAGAACCAAATCCTTTCAGTTCAGCAATATCAGTTCGAAATATAGTTCAAATAGAATAAAGAGATGTTGATTTCCGGAATCATATAAATGTTCAGTCCATTACTATAATTTTTCTAATGAGTATGTCCGCTGTGGCAATCAAATGGATTATTAGTGACATAAATTTTTCTTCTGTATTGAAGAATAATAAATAATTTGCTTAGAAAATAGTATCAGGCAATTTTTCAAGGGTATTCTGCATCACTAAGATTCTTGTACTCAATATTTTATTTCTTAGTTTCAGATATTGCAGGTGTAAAAGGTTTTTCAGTAGGGATGAAACATTGATATTACATATATCAATTATACCTTAGTTATTTTGAACGTACTAAAGTGGGTTTCCTCTACAGTTGACGGACTTTATCAGAATACAAATTATATAGTTTTGAATATGTCAAAAGATATTGTAATTAAAAGAAATGATATACAAAGGTTACTACATTTTTTCAGTTATACTTTCAAGTGTTTACTTTTGAAACTCCTTGAAATATTGGGAAAAAGCGTGAGAAAGTTCAGTTCTCTTGTTTATATTTGCTATTTTATATTTATTTACTTAATGCGTTCTCCATAAATTCAGTTTCGAATGTTATTTTTAATTTTGAGCGGAAAAAGGCCTCAAACGGATAGGTTGTACTCACTGATGAAGAAAATAAGGTCAAACATTTTTGTGGCATTTTATCTTTCTTATGGAGAACAGTAATAAAACTGCAAAAATTACGCTTATTACATTTTCGGATGCCAGAATTTTGTATTTTTATAAATCAATAATATATTCTTCAAGAAGTTGTTCAAACTGTTGAAGAAACGCTCAAAAGCTTTTGACTTCAAGTCAGATTTTTCCGGTTACAGCTGAACGTTGGAATGCAAAAACACAAATCATTCACAAGAATGGTCCATGAAGGTTTAGCTTATGATAAGATATGGGAAAAACGTTTTATATTTTCATTTTTCTACTAACTAATTTCATTTTGACAAAACGAAACGTGAAATTGTTTTGATGCATTGAATTAAAATTATTCTTAGGCTTAACGTATGCAAATATAGGGTCTGTTAGGAGATTTAGGTCACAAAATGAAAATATGTTAATTCAAGGCCATATGAAATACGCTTAATACAATACTCGATGTAGATCAATTTGATAAAAATGATATCTGGAAAAGTTCTTAATATTTTCACTTTCACCAGAAATGGTCTAATTCTTAAGAATTAACCATGGATCTAGAAGAAATAGGGGAAAGGTGTCTGAAAGAGAAGATGTTTTTATGAAAATACAAATATTGATTGTTGATATTTTCATCTTATCGTTATTGTTCCGAATTCACTAAAACGTCTCAACTTTTTTAATTATTGTTAATAATCAGTTTAATTCGTTTGAAGAATTTATTCGAATGAATACAGCAAAATAGATAGATAGATAAATAAATAGAGTTTATTCATCTCTCAGTATTGACAAATACAAAGAAATAATGTCGAAAAAGAAAAAAAAGAATTCTAAACAACAACGCATTTAATCACCTTACAATAATCCAAATATTCACGAACATTATATGGTTCACACTTAATTACAAACTGGAACAACTTCCTCAAAAAAATTCTTTCAACACCTAACCTATAAAATTGTACAGGAAAGGAATTGAACAGCCTAATACCTACCATTATTTTGTGTCAAAGTTGAATTATGTATATATATATATATATATGAATTATGTATGTATATATATATATATATATATATATATACCCAATACGTAATTCAACTTTGACACAAAATAATGGTAGGTATAAGGCTGTTCAATTCCTTGATTCCTTGAACAGCCTAATACCATTATTTTGTGTCAAAGTTGAATTATGTATTGGGTATATATATATATATATATATATATATATATATATATTGCCATGGTATTTACAGTTTAAAAAATAATTACATAAATATATTAAGGAAAAGACTCACCTTTGTATATAAGTTGACTCGTTAGAGTATAACCAGAGCAAAATTCATTAAATAATATCCATTCTGACAGAAATATTAATAATTCAATTCATAAAAATACTCACAAGGCAAAATCATGAAGAAAAAGCATATTCAGGATACATAACGACTAGTCAAATTAAAATTCTTTGAACGATAATCAAAACACAGTAATTTTGTTGACAGTTTATAAATAAAATTCACAGGGAGATTTCAATTCACAATTATTCAATATAAAACCAGCCAAAGTTGCAATAAATAGAAGTAATTTGAATTTAGATATCCAATTTGAAATTGATGAAGAATTTGTTGAAAAGATTTGTTATTATAATGAATCACATATAAACTTTAGTGAAATTGTTGACAAAGAACAAGCTAAATTAAATATAACTCACCAGAATGATGTAAATAGGACAAATTTGATCAAAAATCAATTAATTCAATGAAAGATAGCATCTACGTCAGATATTTTCAAATGATTAATGTAAGAGAGATCCTTGAAAATGTTTAGGCATCAATAGTATTGTAATAGCACCTAAGCTAAAGAAATTTAATCAATTTCATAAGTAATATTAAGTATTTTATAAGTTATAAGCATTAGAAGTTAAAATTTGTTAAATTTTGACACTTGAAATACTGTACGAACGAAAAGCAAGACTTTTACTGTTCTGTTTAACATGAAACATACATCAAAATGTAGTTTAAAAAATAAGCTAATTTTCAAAAGTAAATTCAAACCAGGAAATATTGTGAATTTTGTAAAATCCTCAAAAGCATAATTTTTATAGAATTTTGACAGAAGCTAGTAAGCTTTGAAATTCAACTTTTCTTGAAAACTATAAATAGGGCAGACACAGAAAAAGTCGGCAGTCTCCAAATATATGCAGAGTAGAATCCTTGTCGGTCCGTAATTAAAAAAAATGCCAAAAAAGTAACATCATCTGAAAAAAAAAGATTATTTGGTTATTGTGAATGGAAAGTGAATCCAGAAAATACATTACCTGAATGTGAATGGAAAAATATCACATATAAATCAAGTTTCAAACGAATTGGATATATCGAAGAAAATCAACAAAGTAGCCTGTGAATTTCAGAACGTTCTAGAAACTCGTTGTTTCCAACGAAACCAGTGTATTCCTGAAACTTAGAAGGACAGTAAAAGGAACAATCATAAATTGATGAACAAACTTACCAAAGGTATTAAAATTCAATACTGTTAATCTTTTCCCAAAGAAGTTTAGAAATAATAATCATTGTTTACATTAGAATTACGTTAGGATATTTAGATAAGGTTAGGTTAACATAGAATTAGATTTAGGTTATTGTTCACTGATTATAATAGTTCAAATTCCTTTCATATAATATAATTTAAAAAATTCAATTTTTTAAAAATTCAAATTGAACCCTCCCTCAAATATCAAATCAGATTCAATAATATTTTAATTTCAATTATTCAAAATTATAATATTAAGAGCTAGCCGGAATCATAGAATACATCACTTACATACATAACAATATATATATATATGTATATCTATATATATATATATATATATATATATATATATATATATATATATATATATATATATATATATATATATATATATATATACCCAATACATAATTCAACTTTGACACAAAATAATGGTAGGTATTAGGCTGTTCAATTCCTTTCCTGTACAATTTTATAGGTTAGGTGTTGAAAGAATTTTTTTGAGCAAGTTGTTCCATCTTACAATCTGTCTGGCTCTAGCATTCTTATTTTCTAATTCTTAGAATAATTCTGGATGCGGTATGAGAAATTTAATGCTATTATATGACCTGTTAGAGTAAGTATTATTTCCCCTGAAAACACCTCTACAAGTCTGTCTGTACTTTATACCTAGCATAGTTCTTGAGGCAATTGTTTGCTTAACAAATAAATAATCAGAAAAAGAACTATTTCCCCACCAGACTTTACCATATGATAATTTCGATTGAATGTTTGTAAAATATATATACTGTTCTCAAAGTGGATATATCAACTGACTGTTTCAGTACATTAATAGAATAGATGGCAGAGTCAAGTATTTTCTCCAGAAATCCAATATGAGCCTTCCACTTCACAATGCAGACCACATGAACTCCAAGAAATTTGGTGCAGTTAGCTACCGAAACACATACACCTTCCAGCATTATTTCACATGGTAATTCATAGTTGCATCTTTCCGTATGGAAAATAACACATTCTGTTTTACTTGCATTCAAAATCAAATCATTTTTTGAACACCAATCCTTCACTCCAATGAAGATCTCTTTCAATTCTATTGCCACACCACTCAAATCATTCCAACTTCTGATTATATTAGTATCATCAACAAAGATCATTTATATAGATTGAAAACAAGAGAGGGCCCAATACTCTGCCTTGCGGTACTTCACAACTTATATCTTCCTCATCAGAAACAAATGTTTCGGAATCTATTACGATTCGGACCTTCTGTTTTTTATCATTCAGATAACTCTTTAAAGTTCTAATTGTTTACATCTTATTCCGCAGGTTTCCAATTTTTTAATAGTTTCTCATGATTGACACATAATTTTGAGACAAAATGTAACACACTAAATTATTGGCTTCTTTAATTTTTTTGTTGATAAAATCATACTCGATATATATTTCGACAATATTAAATACGACAAGTTGAAAATATTATTGAGTATTACTTGTAAATTCAGAAAATTTTGCTCTTTATAATTAATGTAATCAATACACAAATTCCTCAGAATCGTATAGGTCTTTAATTGATAGAAATCCACTGTTCACTTAAATAAATAATAAGCACATTCCTTGATTTCTATTTATTCTTGTGAGTTGCTCATATGACACATTTTGTTTCATATTAACTCTTTGAAATGTTTCAAATATTAAAGTTATGAATATTCTTTATTGGCATTCGAACAAGTTACTATTTAAAAAAACGCAACATGTGAGCAACTCACAGGAATAAATGAAAATCTTTTTTTAATTGTACTTTTCAATTAAATAAACTTTCTTCATTTTTGTTGCTCATAATTTAATATGTAATTCAACAATCTGAAATGATTATATATTCAATTTAAACATTTTCCCGAATTGATCCTCAATGAGAATTTTTATCTTGGTCGAAATGCACAAATACTTTAATATATTGCTCCTATCCATTACTAGTTGCCCTTTAGAAGAACCATGAATTGACATTGTACTCATGGTCTTGAATTCTAAAATAACTGTCGATTTTAAAACTCATTATTATATTTCGTACTTTATTATATTACTACAATAAATTGCTCCATTCAAAACTTGTAACCTTATCTCACATATATTTGACCTAATATGGAAAATTTCGGCCATTATTTATGCTTGTTCCATATTCTCTGAGTCTGAGTCACATTTTCTATTGAAATTATTAGCTATATTTCACAGCCAAAATTGTTATGCTGAACGAAAGATTTTATGCCGATAAAATTTAAAACGTAAATTATGACTTTAATAACTTGAAAATAAATTCGGGCTATTTTCTCATTCTTCAACACAAAATATCTGAAATATAATAGTTTTTATGCGAGCACCTATATTATTCGCTTGATATTGTCCTACCCATTCAGAAATCGAGTTGGGTCGACGAAGTTAGAATGGCATCTGTCCAACATCACGTTTAATTCGAATTTTTATACATCCTGACAGTATCTGGGATGGTTCCAAGAAACATATAGGAGCCTCGAAAAATATTGCACGTGAACCATTTAATGAATTATACAGGCTTCGTCTTTTGAAACGGAACCAAGCTTACATAAATTGAATATTTGTCGATAAAGTGTAAGTTTTAGTTCGAAGTGTAACATCTTCCACAGATTAAGTTCCCTTAGGTGGATGGTCACCCTTTGTGAATACTGAATAAGTAAGCAGGGGCATATTGTACCTTAGCTTAGCTTATTGAAGCATAAAATATATTTGTATGATTTTGAATAATTGAAATTTGTATAACTCTTCTTTTAAATATTAAAGTTAGAGTTATTTTCATTTCGACTTGCTTTTTTTTATTGCTCGACAAACTGAATATTTCGAATTTTTTCGATTAGGAATTGTACTCATTTGAAGTTCACAACAGCAGATATTTTGAAAGAAAAATCATGTATTGCTTGATACTCTCGGGGTTATTTCATTTCACATTTCCGTGGTTAGAATTTTTTCTTCTATCTGGAAGGAGTGGAAACTATTTCTTTATTCTTTGGAAGTGGTGAATATGAATGATATTATTCTGATACTCCTAGATCCCTGGAAGATCTTTAGCTTGTGTGAGTAACGAATGCAGTTGTGTTCTGGTTAGGCTTTGTAGCTTTATCTTTACGCCACCTTAGGTACAACACTGTTAATTTTCGACCCAATAATAAAATGGTATAACTAGAAAATTTCTCTTCTATCTAGATCGACCATGAACCCACGGCCTTTCGTTTGCCAGTTCCACTGAACTATCGGTACTCACAAACGTGCACACCGAATTAAGGACAATTGTCGTCCCGCCAAAAATATCACGTTAATCGGGAATACGTCCTTGAATTAGTTGTTCATTTTAAATAAACATAATACACCATAAATAAGGTAAGAAACCCTGAAAAACCATTCAAAATTTTTGGACTTACTACTGTTGATTGAACGTCAATAAGTTTGCTTGCTCGATAAGCAAGTCAGAATGCATAAATTCCGCGGAATAAATTTGTAGGGTGAGTTAGAATGCAGTCGAATGCAAAAATTTCTATATTTATATTGCAGTTTCATATTAAGACGTCTAGATATTTTTCCAATGCTATCTGACACGTATGAATCAATTCAACGAAAGGAACATTCTTCTAATCTACAACCTCTGTCCTTCACATCACAGATTCGTCAACATCAATCGTTAAGACCCAGTAAATCACCGAACCTTCTTCTAGAAGTACCTACACGGCATATCGGGTGTTTTTTTTAAGTGATAGAACTTTCGATAGGGATAACTGTCATATGACAGAAGGTAGAAGCCATGATGTTTTGATATTTCTGTTCAGTAAGCATTGACAAATTATCATGGAAAGCCTCACGCCGCAACAACGTTTACAAATTGTTGAACGTTATTTTCAAAATCAGTGTTCTATTCGCCAAACTTATAGAGCACTTCGTGAAATTTATGGTTTACATAATCGTCCATCAGAGCAGCTTATTCATCGAACTATCGATAGATTTCGCACAACATTTTCTCTACTCGATGCAAAAACAACAAGACAAAGAACTGTACGTACAGAAGAAAATATCACTGCTGTATGTCATAGTGTTAATGATGATCCAGATTCGTCTATTCGTCGACGTACACAACAAGTTGGTCCCTGTGCATTCACCACATGGAAAAGTTTGCGTAAAGATTTTGGTCTACACCCATACAAGATCCAACTGGTTCAAGAACTAAAGCTACTTGATCATAATAAGGGTTGTTTGTTTGACGATTGGGCCCCAGAACAGCTTGAAGTTGATCCACTTTTTTATCGTAAAATTGTGTTTAGTGATAAAGCTCATTTCTGGTTGAACCGCTATGTGAACAAGAAAAATTGCCGTATATGGAGTGAAAACAATCCTCAAAAAGTTCTGCAGGTTCCATTGCATCCTGAAAAATGCACACCAGCGTGTGCTTTACACGCTGGAGGCATCATCGGTCCATATTTTTTTAAAAATGATGCTGAAGCTAATGTTACAGTGAATGGTGCTCAGTACAGATCGATGATCAATGATTATTTTTGGCAAATTTCGGGAGTTTTGACGTCCAAGCGGACTACTACGGGCGAAAAAGCCATTTTTTGAAAGAAAAGACCTAGACACTCAACACTTTCGTAGTAGATTTATAGACTAAATATATCAGTTTTTTTCGAAAATGGACAGAATCGGCTCAATGGTCCCTGAGTTATTTCAATTTGGAATTTTATTTTTTAAATATTTCTGAAAGTGCAAATCCGTGCTAGCTCAAATTTGAAAAATTTTGTACCGAAACGAAGGCTTATGCGTTATTTTGTGAACAAGAGTTTGTTGAACTGTTTTGTCATCTAATTTCGTAAAAATTATATAATTTTGTTCAATATTCTCTTTTTCTACTCTTCTTGCCAGTATGTAACGATAAACATCGAAGTGAGAACGGTGGAGACTTTAAACCAAGTTACAAAATTGCAAAAATTACGTCTATGTGACTTTTGGATAACAGAACAAAAAATTCTGTGTTTTTATTCATCACATTTGGAGATTTTAAATTCTCAGGGAAAATGAACTGTTTAACAAACGCGCAAAAGCTTTCGTCTTCACGGCAGTGCTTACATAATTTTCAATTAATTTTTTGAATTAAGGAATTTACGTAAATATTTCTTGAGAAATTTGATTCACCAAAAAACCTTAGAATGTTGAACAATATCCGTGACTGTTTCGACTACATATTTGTTATGAATTTCCACGATTTTTTTACGGTTTTCAAAACTTACAAAATTAAGATCATAAAAAAAATCTTGATGAGGGCAGAATTTCACCAAATATTCTGTTCATTTCTCAAATTCTTCATAACTATGCAGATCTTTTGCTAAAGGTGCCCTAACATAAGGTACAACTTGACACCAATCAAAATCGAACTCTCTGACTGATTACTCGAAAAATTTTCGCTTTGTCCCTTAAAGATTCTCTCTTGTTTCGAGAGATGCAATTTGCATATTATCATAATAACTTTTAGTGGGTAAGACAAATAGTAAATTTATACCGAAGTCGAAAAATAATTAGAAAATTATGATATTGCGTCATAAAGTTGTGTTGATACATCAGTGTTGATATTTTCTAAATTATTAGTGTTTTTCGCGCTTGCTCAAGGGAAGAGCGTACTATCATTTTACATGAATATCGCTCGCTCATTTTCGAATATTCAGCCTTTCTCAAACGACTAGATTGGAGTCACTAATGAAGAATCCGAAGTTAACAATAATTCTGTATGGCTGGCCAGTAGATATGGTGCTTTAATATGTCGGTTGAGTTCGTTAAAAGGCAATTTAACAACTTCTTTCGTTCAAGTTTTCTCTACCTAATAGAGGAGGATGGTTCACTCGAAATTACACCAGAAGCTCAAGCCGACCTCTTCGCGCGGATATTCGCCAACTTGGCTTTCGAACATTCGGTTGGCAACCTTCAACAATTTCATCTAGAATGAGGGATATACGTATACTTCAGACCACGGATCATCCGTGAAGTGCTTGGTGGACTTAATTCCAAGAAAGTAACTGAAACAGACGAGATTCCTGCAATTGTATTCAACAAATGTTCACTGCTGTCTGCTGCAAATAAGCTGGGATATTTATTTCAGGCTTGGAAATATTTCTGTGTAGAACAAGTTCTTCTACGGTATGAAGCCTAGATGGAGCAGAATGAACTCTAGACTAGAGTCTTTCTGGCTGAGCTATCCAGGCCTGAATCATTCGAAGGCGTTCCTTGGAACAGCTTCTAACCATAAGATGGCAGACCTAGCGCTAGGTCTGGACAAAACCAAAATCAGAATACTTGCCAGGACTATGACAGGTTACCGCAGGCTGAAAGCGCATTTGTACAAAATCGGTCTGGCTGAAGACGATAAATGGAGGCTGTGTCTTGAGGACATTGAAACAGCTATGCATATCGTCTCAGAGTGCCCAGCGGTGAGTCACATCCCATTGAAGGTTTCTGGTCAGGCTATTATAGTCCACAGCGAACTGGAAAAAATACCCCCGAATAAATCCAAATTATCCAAAAACTGGATCTCATCGGGAAAATATAAATCAGGGGTGAACCATAATAGTCCGCGAGGACGCAGTGGTAGGGTGGACGGACGCCCGCTCAATAATGCTGTTTTCATATTTGGAGCTCAGCACTCAAGCGCTCGTTTCAACTTTGGATTCATCCAGAAAAGATCAGCACGATTGATTGATTGCCAAACTGTTACAGCCAGTTTGCAGTCGTTGGAGCATAGAAGGGAGAGTTGCCGACTTGTGCTTGTTCTATAGATATTATTACGGTCGATGCTTCACGCAACTGAGGGAAATGTTACCAGCTGCCAGATTCGCACGCGAAACTAGGGCTGTGCAACAAGTACATCCTTAAGCAGTTAAATGAATAAATCCGAGAATTACTGGTTATCCAAATTCTTTCTTCCATCGAACTGGTCAGTTTTGGAAAACGCTTCTAACTGATGTATTTTCTCCAGTGTATAATCTTCAGCAGTTCAAGATTAGAATAAACAGGACGCAACCTGTTGCTCGGGGCTCCAACTATTTGACATTGGTTTTCTTTTTTCGGGGTGGTCAAACATGAAAGAAATTCACTCGAGAAATACATCCCGTTACTTTTCATGATTTTTTCGGAATTTTTACTTCCTCATCGTCATTGCGGTTCTTTTTTTCCTAGATAAACAGAGAAAGATAGTCAATCACTACACGTAAACAGTTCCTGAAAGTTAAACACCCTCATACTACTTCAATTCAATCTTCAGTATCGGTTGGTAATTGCGATTCATACATTTTCAGTTATTTATTTTTTCAGAATACTGGAACTCTAAGGAAAATAATGGTATGGACTAACTGATATACGACACAGGTCCAATGGCACCGCTAAAGGCAAAATTCGGCTCAAGATTCGAAAGAAACCGATATCATGACGAAATCATTGGCGCTATAAAAAAGGATCAAAAAAGAATGAATCTGATGAAAATAATTACATATCGAATAATTTCGCAATTAATTTTATTTGTATATTTACAAACTCTACCCACTGACTGGACTTCTTCTAAATGAGCATTTGATGCAAATTTCCTCCGGGAATTTTCAGTTGGGACGAGTGAAGAAAATTAACAATCAACTCAGAGGGAATGCCGGAAGCACTATGACCCTTACAATAATAGTAGCCCCGATTCATTTCCTACAATCGTCCATGAAGTTGGCTGAGTATCAAAGCGTCACGGCGTGACGCATTCATGATCCTCGAAAACAAAACAATAATACACAATCGTACGTAGCCCGCCACGATAACGAAACAGCCAACGTCCAAATAAACGAGTTCAATGTCAGTGACGTAATGTGCAAACAAAAAAGCAGCACCCGAGGAAAAATCCTCTTGATTAGATAGGCGGTATCCGCAGTACGTAGCAGTATTCATAAAATTTTTAATCACCATAGTTGTTTTTTCGACTCTGATGTGCAAACAGGTACAGCACCAACATTTTCAAGTATTCATTGCTATATGGTGTATATAAATATTACGTCAAAAGGTCGATGTTTATTGTTACAGCACAGCCATTGTTCCAACATAATTTGAAGTAATAGTTCTATAGCATACTTGTGTACACTCAGCAATGCAGAATAAGGGTAAATAGTGAGATTTGAATTTTACATTAGCAGTTTCTGTTGAAATTTGAAAGTGCCCAACAGTTTCAGTTATTTCAGTGATGTATTTCTTGTAGAGCTGAAAGGCTTGTCTCTGGAATTAACTTTAAATTTGGAGTTTCTCAGGATATCGATGAGGAAATTTTGATACACAAGGCACGTGTATTCACAGATCTGAGAGTCTTGAGAAATAAAACTTAAGTAACCTTCTCCATTTTGAAAGTAAGAGCTTATATGATGATCAATCATTGGAAATACGCTTCATTATTGGGAAAATTTTGAGTATCAATTCTATCATTTTCATAATGTGAGGCTTCTTTTATTTTCTACAAACTAATATAATGTAATCAAGCTCACATAAAGTTATTTCATGTATTACCAAGGAGCTGCTAGAATTTGTAGGTATTGCAGATATTATTGACAGAAAGGCCGATACTTCATTTGAATCTTGAGTCAATCTATAGATGTCACTTTGGTATGAACATTGTGAATACAAATCATTAGTTTGTCGATTTTAATAGAAATAATGAAATTCTGGTATCATATTCAACATTTTTTTCTTCTATGGATAAAATGGCGTTTCATATTACCATGGTTCAAAACTTTTTATCATAGGCCCAAATAAATGCATAGTTCAATCGATCAAGTAGGATATTAATTATATTTCAATAAGATCAAACTGTTGCAATTTTTTTAAAATGACGATCTCCATATTTTTTGAAATATACGTCCTATATTCAATACCCTGTAAAAATTGACTCATTGAAAATTCAAATGTTGATGCAAGAGCACGAATCTTCATAAGAATATTGAAAGAATAAGTTAACAACACTGCCTTAAAGCATGAATAAGGAGTATGAACTATGATTATAGAAAGTTCTAGAAATCGAGACTGTGTAACATACATCTTTATAACAATTCTATACTCAAACAAACTTGATAAGGTTTTGTAGATCATAGATGTAAATTTCAGATATGCGCACGTTTCAAACTGATTACTTTTCATCAGTGCACAATGTGTGCTAGTAAACTCCAAATCTGTCAAGTATCTCTATTCGCTATACACAGAGACTACAAGATATTAAAATAAACTACTGCCATCTAGAGTATGCAAAATACATACACAGACACTCTAAGATATTAATAATACACTAACTCCATCTAGAGTATGCAAAATACAAATAAAACATAACTTTGCGAGATAATTCAAGTGGAAAAATGTATTCTTGATATGTTCACCTTACCAACGCAGAATTAACTTTCCTCATGCTCAAATCAGACCATAATTTGCCGTAATGCTCAAAAATTAGCATATTCATAGTAAAATGAATTAACTCAGCTGATCTGTACCAACAATCAGTAATAAGAAATATGAGCTATGGTAATAGAAAGTTCTAGAAATCGAGATAGTGTAACATACAATTGTATAACAATAACAAATAAGCAAAGGTAACAGATACACATGTTTTTGTTGTCTGAAAAATACATTCTGTCAAGAAAGTACCAGGAATTATCGATTTAAATCTGGCGAGGCAATGAGGCAGGTTGGTACCACTCTCCTTAATTACTATGCCAAGCTTGAGCGGGATCTGTCAACTAGTGTGTTTGCAACAGCTGATTAAGTCAGTCGATGTCAGAGTGCGTGCCGATTTTTACTATGGGTGATTACGTTGAGCAAAGAATTTGTTTAAAGTTTTGTGTTGCAAATGAATTTTCGTGTGCCGATGCATTGAAAATGTTGCAAAAGGCCTTTGGTGATAATGCTTTATCGAAAACTCGTGCATATCAGTGGTACAGAGCCTTCAAGGACGGTTGTGAAGTGGTCGCCCATCGACGGCTTCGATCGAAGATAACGTCGATAAAATTAAGGAAAGGGTGCTGGAAAACCGTCGTACCAGCTTGAGAGAGATAGCACATGATCTTAAGATATCCCACGAGTCCGCACGTACGATTTTGATTGATATTTTGGGCATGAGAAAGGTGGCCGCATGACTCGTACCGAAAGACCTGAATTTTCTTCAAAAACGTCATCGCGAACAGGTTGCTTCAGACATGCTGGATCGCTGTAATTCCGATTCTACATTCATGGAACGCATTATAACTGGTGATGAGACCTGGGTCTACGAGTACGATATGCAAACAAGCCAGCAATCATCGGAATGGGTGGCAAAAAATGAGCCGAAACCGAAAAAACCACGCCAAAACCGCTCGAAAATGAAGGTGAAGCTCATTGTTTTCTTCGATATCCGTGGCGTGGTGCACTACGAATTCGTTCCAGAGGGTTAGACGGTAAACAAGGAGTATTACCTAGGCGTTATGAAACGTTTGCGTGAGCGTATCCGTAAGAAGCGGCCTTTGTGGGCGAACAACTCGTGGATTTTGCATGACGATAACGCGCCTTCTCACCGAGCTACGATTGTACTGACTTTCTCGCCAAAAACTCAACAAACGTGCTTCAGCAACCACCGTATTCGCCGGATTTGGCTCCCTGCGACTTTTTCCTCTTCCCAAAACTAAAATTGCCCCTTCGTGGCACCCGTTTTGAGTCGATTGAAGCCATAAAACAAAATTCGGCGCGAGAGCTAAAGTCCATCCCGGAAAGCGCCTATAAAAAATTTATAGATAATTGGAAGTGCCGTTGGCATAGATGTATTGGAGCAAATGGAGCCTATTTTGAAGGCGACCCAATAAAATTTGACGATTAAATGTAAAAATGTTGTTTTAATTGAAAATTCCCGGTTATTTCTTGACAGAGTAGTATATCTGCATATTTTGAAAGTATAATTCTGGATTTCCACAATTTTATTGTTTGTCTTTACTTTATTTATATTGCATAAATTATATCTTCTAATGTTCATATTCTCATTAGCATTACTTTCATAAACATAACTCTCATACACTCATAATTCGCACCACTGTAACAGTTATTTTTAAATAATCATTATTTATTAATTTTATTTTAATTGAACTTTATATTTTATTCCCATTTCAAATAAAATTATAAACACAACTGTTGAATTTATATCAGCTTTTATATATTCACTCATTTTCCACATACCGCTGTTAAATAGTTTTTTAAGAAATAATCACTAATTAATTTTCTTTCAATTTCCCCAATTTTAATTTCATCAGTAAGACAATTTTGTTATTTGTACTTTTACTATAAATTATCACAATGGAAGGTTTTAGGGCTGAAAGAAAAAATGCCAAGTCCGTATTCACTAAAACCATTCCATGGTTACATAAATATTTAGAAACTTCCTCAGAGGAATTCAAATTAGAATATCGCAAAAAAACACTCATTGATACATACGAAAAGTATAATATAAAAAGGCTCAATTTAACATTGAAAATATGATGGAAGAACGAGGACTTCCGGAGGGATGTGCAAGTGGACAGCGTTCTATGATATGTTCAATTCTCTAATCGTCAACAGTTTTTCACTTTCAGATGTTGAAAAGTTAATATACTTAAAAACCGCGCTTCAAGGCCAACCCTTATCACTAATAAACTCACTTGAACTCACAAACGAGAACTTTTCAATCGCTCTGAACATTTCGCGCATTAGATACAATGTTTAATTGTCCCTTATTAACTCACACCTCAATCACATAATATATTTTCCTCCTATCACTGAAAGTAACTCCCAGACTTTAAGACACTTATTAACGGAAATGAGACAAAAATTTTATTGATTGTTAAATTTGAAAGTTGATACAGAACATTTGGTTATAACATACTTTGTAGGAAGTTGGATTTCGCAAGTAAACGTGATTACGAGTCCAAGAAAGGTATATCTAAGCTCCCCACTATTGAATACGTGAAAGCTAAGGGCATGTGTTACAACAGTTTAGGCACACGGCATACTGTTAACACTTGTACTTCTCGGAGATGCTCAATATGCTCTGAGAGTGACCCAGCAACACCCCAACCCTCACAATTCATCACGAAAGAACGACGAAGCATCACTGTCTCCCAGGGATCCGGATCCTACCACCTCCTTTAGGATGTCTGCTCTTCCCCCACTGAAGTGTTACTCGCGACGGCCATGGTCACCGTATATTCTGGAAATGGTGATCCTATTCGTGTCAAGGCCCTTCTCGATAATGCCTCCCAAAATTCGTTTATTCCTGAGCATTTACTACAGAAAATAAATGTGAAAACTTACCATCAAAAGGTACAAATCTCGGGCATCACCCAAAACTCGCTAATGTCCAACAAAATGGCCAATTTCAGGATTTTTTCAAACGCAAATAGAAATACCTCATTTGACTCGACATGTGCTGTGCTTCCGGCCACCTGCAAACTACCCTAGACACTAGAATAATAAGGGTCAATATATAATAAAAACACCCTTTTTTGTTGAATAGTAATCTTGGCGATCGATTTCGGCACTAAGCCATCATCAGGCCAGCTGAAATAAATACATATATAAAAATAAAAATGAATAAAAAAGTAAACTTTATGGTAAAACACAGACAATCATTGTTAAAAATATTTTGGGGGTATTTTGTGGAATTTATTTATTGTTATTATTTTGTCAATTATTAAACTAAAATTGTGTTCTTCGGGGACTCAGCGTCAGCAGTAAATTACAATATTGTCAAAGATATTAAAAATATACACATATCAGAAAGATGTATATAGAGGGGTAGCTCTTTTGTTGATGTAATATTTTATTTATAACTATCGAAAACAGTAAACAATGGCGAAAACATACAAATAAGATACGAAAGAGCAGGGAGCAGATAACAATATGCGCATGTTAACGTTTGGCATGTGATGGATACTATTCAAGCGGCGCGAAATATGAACAAAACTAAAACAGTTAACATGTGAGCGTTCCTAGGAATTTGAAAAGATTTCTATCTGGAAATTCTGAGATTTCATTCAATAAGTGTTCGCCTTATTTGTTCTTCAGAATTTCATATTATTCAAGGAGTAATAGTCTCCGATAGTTATCTTCTCTGTGGAGGATTCTTAAATTCTCTATTGTGGTCTTATGATTCAATGCCAAAATCGATCGCCAATAGATTACTATTCTACAAAGAAGTGTGTTTTTATATTGACCCTTATTATAACTTTCACACACTTATGGAAGAATTCACAATCAAAATTGACACTAGAATTTTTGTAATCCCTAATCACATCACGCTAGCTGACCGTGAATTTTTCAAACCGCCAACCATAGACTACTTGGTGCTACTTGGTGCGGACGTTTATTATTCGCTGATATCTGACGGAATTATACCATTAGGCAAAAATTGTCCCGTTTTGCAAAATACTATGCTAGGTTGGATAATCGCAGGATATATACCCCAAATGTCAAGTAAACAACACCTCTCATTCCTTGCTCACTCTTCAGCAGTCTCCACAGAAGCTGAGCATTTGGAATCACCCCTCGCAAAGGTTTGGGAACCAGAGCACTTACCAAAGTAAAAATTTCTCAGTTCATACAAAAAACGTTTTGAACAGAACTTCAAAACGAATGCAAAGCCCCCAGACGAAGAAATCGTTGAAGCTGATCCACCTCTATGCTCTCGGCAAGAGCCGTCAAATTAGTTAATGCAGTTCACACAGTTAAAAGTCGCTCGCTTTGTTCTTTGTTTGAACACTCAACCAGTTCAATATTCTGTGCCAATTCAGACAGTTTCTGTTTGCTTTCACGGCGGAGATATCCAAAATCTATGGCCAGCTTAAAGTTAACCACACCCAAACGATTTTGTAGGACATTATTTGGCGTAACGCCTCCTCTGACTGATACACAATGTATCGAACCACCAACTACGACATATGGAACAAAATCCGCCCCTTTCTTAAGCCCTCGACCCTCATAAGAATTTGTGCTCACACGCGGAATAAAAGTGACGCACTCCTCACGCAAACAGATGTTCATAATATTCTCGGTGAAAATCGTACAAGCCTCATAACCAAACATTGCCCTATTGCTACAGGATTCTTAAATCGAGGATCCCATCACTAATTGTTGTTTTCAATTTCGCACCTCCTTCTCATAAAATCCTAAATCGCTCCAATTTATCATTATGTGTTTACGGAGGAATCGCCCACCCCAGGGGGACTTATGTTCAAATTTACTTTGAACAAAGAATTTTTAATTCACTTTGCAGGTGCGTAACAATTACGTACCCAGAGTTCAACAATTTAGGCCTTTCAAATATGTCGTCTCACATAATTCCTAGAAACCTAAACGGGCCTTAACACCAGTTAGGAAACGAAGATATTTCTCCCTTAGATTATTCCTAGAAACCCACTAGAACCGTTTCAGCCCTTTCAAGACTATTCTCGTATCGGAATTACCTGGGCTACCTTTTCGGACCAAAACCCCCTCTCTCATTCGCCAGTTAGCAGAAAGGGAAAGTTGAACACATTCTCTAGGCCAGAAAGGTCACGCGATAGTTCAGTTGAAGCCAAGTTTTGATCCCACGCACATTTTCTTGAAGTAAGCTCTCGTAACTTATTGAATACATTTATCTTTACGCTTGATTCATTTTATATTCGCATTTTTCACTTTAAACTTCCAAAGAACTCTCTCTCTTTCAGTTACCCATAACGCACTAAAGGCGTTATGAACGCTGGAAGTGAATGTATTATCTACATTATTCATTTGTAATTAGATATTAAGTTGTGAAAAGTGAACTCAAAAGTGAAATCAATAAAATTGAAGTTTGTGTCGTGAACAACAATAGAAAATATAAGAAAAATAAAAGTTAAAATTTGTTTTTCTTATAATAATAATATATAAATATAAGAAAAATAAAAGTTAACATTTGTTTTTCTTATATTGAAGATGAATTTCCGTCAAGTAAAGACCGAGAAAATCAAAAAACAATAAAAGTGTTAATTAAAACCACCGAAATAATTCAAATCTATAAATTTGTATTATATGCATTTCAGGCTGTGAATAAAGCATTACAGTCTTATTTACATCCCTCTTTCACCCCCATTTGAACTATACTTATCCAAGAATTTGCATATTAATGTAATCAATTACTTCCAAAGTATTCAAAAAGGTATCTCCTCATACCAGGCAATTCTTTACACAGAATAAGAACAAGTATTATATGCCAAGTGCATGTATCGCTTCATTACGCCTCCATTTAGAAAAAAAGATATCATAGAAAAATTAGACGGATCTTGAATACTAAGTAATGAATTAGTGATAAAGACTAGAAAAATGATCAAAAAAGTTCGGAATAGTTGCTTAATATTTTCATTCCAAATACAGCAAATATAGTGCGAAAATATTCCACGTGATTAAATTCCAAGTTAAATTTATAAATGTTAGTAATATGATAACTTACCCAGCATTGAAAGTCATGACCGTTTTGCTGCTTTAAAAAGTCTAGACTATATAAATAATATAATAGAAAGTGCAAGTAGCTGAAATACCCCATACTAGTCGAAAGAGAAACAGCTGTAAGAAAAATAACCTACGTCTCTCCCTTCCAGTGAAATTTTCGAATTCCAAGAAGTAGAATAGGAAAATGTAGAGAAATTTTTCTCCTCCAAACTACTAGTTTTTACCTTTTGATGCTCTACATAATTATCATATTGTATTAATAAATCTATAAAATAGGCCTTAAGGTGCATTAATTCATAAGAATGCAATTATGAGGTACCATGAGAGATACAAAAATAATCATTCATAAGCGTTGTGAGTTATGGTAATAGAAAGTTCTACAAATCCAGACAATGTACATCCGTAAAACAATTCCATACTCAATCAAACTCGATGAGGTTTTGTTGATCACAGGGTCAAATTGCAGACTAGTGCACGTTTCAAACTTGATTGGTTTTCATCAATACAACAACGTATGCCAGTGACTACAAATCTGTAAAGTATCTACATACAGGTATGGTAAAGGCAGTCGGAAACAGGAAATTCAGTGTTAATCAAAAATGCAGTGGAGCAGAGGAACAATCAAAAACTCAGAGCGATGCGATGATGAACAAAGGACTGTTCTTTCTCAATGGTAGTGAGGAATGAAAGCAGACTGCACAGGCTTTCGATCGAAGCATCAACACTGCGCATTGCCATTGAGAGACAATAATTTATTTGTCATCGCATCGCGCTGAGGTTTTAATTCTTCCACTGTATTCTTGATTCACCAGGATCCTCTCTTGATTAACACTGAATTTCCTGAGTTTACGACTGTATTTTTTATAACTGTATATTCGCTATACACAGAGACACTAAGATATCTTGAGTATGCAAATATACATACTTTTGCGAGCTAATTTAAGTCAAGAAATGTATTCAAGTTTACTGTTATGGATTATATAAATAAAATTTTTAATTTACTTCTATTTTTTTCTACCCCGCGTTAGTGGAGCCAATTTGATAATGTTTTAATAAATGATTTCAGAATGAATACTATTTAGATCACCCTTGTATCTAGTTGCTTATTTTGTGTGTTGCCCTAGCTCTTAATATTATAGTTTTGTTGTTGAACAATTGAATTTGAATATTTTAAATTTTGATTTAATATTTTAGGGAGGGTTCAATTTGAATTTTTGAAAAGTTAATTTTAAAAATATATATTGAATCTAAGTAATCTGAAGTATAAATCTGTGACTAATAATCTATCTTCTAACCCAATCTTAATCCAAAAAATCGTAACTCTAACGTAAACAAGAAATGTTTTGATTTGAATTGGCAGAAATAATATTTATTCTAACTTTGGTAAGTTTGGTCATCGATTTTTTTTGTTCCTTTTAGTGTCCTTTCTCCGTTTCAGGAATGTGTTTGATTGGGGAATGATATTTCTGGAATGTTCCAAGATCACAGCCAACCTAGTTGATTTCTCCTTAACATCCAATTTGTTTTATACTTGATTTCTATTTGGGATTTTTCCATTCACAATACTCAAGTAACGTAATTTATATCACATTTTAATTCAAAATAATAATAATATTAATTTCTTTTAGGATTTGGAACTGGATTATTGAAGATAAATTTTTTAATCAGAGAGATGTGTATGTCCTCCCGAGTATCTTCGTACTGATTCTATCTCGATTGTCTTGGCCTTTTATTTTTTTCTCGAAAAATTGAATTTCAGCTTCTGTAAAAATTATTGAAAGTTTATGCTTTCGATGATTTTACAAAATTTATAATATTTTTTGATTTGAAATTATTCTAAATAATTAATATTTTTTTCTGTGAATAATTTGGTATCAATTTTATGAAAATTGGTTGGGATTAAATACTTATTTTCAAATGGAAAGTTTTCCAAAAGTCGAAAAGTTTACATAATTTAACTTCTAATGCTTTCTTCTGAATAATTACTGAATATTACTTATGTAATTGATTGAATTTCTTTAGCTTAGATGCTATTACAATTTTATTGATGCTTGATCATCTTGAAGGATAACACTTACATCAATAATTTCAAAATATCTGACGTAGACACTATGTTTTCCTTAATTAATTGAATTTTGATTAAATTTGTCCTATTTACATACTTCTGGTAGGTTAGATTCAATTAAGATTGAATGCCAATAATTTCACTTAAGCTAATATATTATTCATGATAGTAATAAATCTATTCAGCAATTTTCTTCATGAGTTCAAACTAGATATTCAAATTCAAATTACTTCTATTTATTGCAACTTTGGCTTTCTTAAACATTATATATCAATTGAATGCTCTCTGTGAGTTTTATTTGGTTATGTATTCAAAATATGCTTTATCTTCAAAACTTTGGCTTGTGACTATGTGTATGTTTTGAATTATCTATATTTCTGAATGAATTTATCTAATTTAATTGATTTTGATTATTACATTTCAACGAGACAACATATATACAACGGTGAGTATTTTCCTTGTATTTTATTGATTTCCATTATCTGAGTTTTTGAATAATGATTGTTTATAACACTTTTACAAAGTGTAATACATAAAATCCATGACAATACATACCTTTGCGAGCTAATTTGAGTCAAGAAATGTATTATCGATATTTTTACGCAGAAAAAACTTTCCTCATCCTCGAATCATACCATGATATGCCGCATAATATATCATAATATGAGCATAAGGAAAGTTTTTTCTGTGTTTGTAACGTGAAGATATCCAGAATATATTTTCTCACTTAAATTAGCTCGTAATGGTAGGTCTTGTGTTTTTTATGCTATTTGCATACTCTAGGTGGTGCTAGTATATGATTAATATCTTACTGTCGCTGTGTATAGATACTTGACAGATTTGTAGTCAGTGGTATACATTGTACTGATGAAAACCAACCAAGTTTGAAACGTGCGTATATCTGCAATTCGCCCCTGTGATCAACAAAACCTTATAGAGTTTGATTGAGTTTGGAATTGTTATACAGATATATGTTACAGTGTCTTGATTTCTCAATCTCACAATTACTCAACTTCTCAGTCGAATTCTTTTATGATTACTATTGAGAAGTTTTGTCTCCTATTTTAAACGATTGTCCCTGTAACTAAAAATGTTCCATAATAATAAGTAATATCAAATGAGATCGATGATCTGACATCTTTCTTTCTACAAAATGATTGTCATTGAATATGTATAGGGGTAAAATCCCCAATGTTTCACACGTTAACTTGACATATACTCGTATTTTTTTTCAGAATGAATTCATTTGATTTTTTTCTGTTGATTTTTTAACCATTTCATCATCATCTGATCTCCTCCAGCTTTTGAAGTTCATAGGATTACTCTCATTGCTCGAAAACTCAATAAGTTATTTGACGCAATACTAGTAATTGATTTTCATCTTCAGTATATAAATAATTGAACTTATATGAATATAAAATAGAAAAAGGCTTTTTACTTGATAGAAGAAATATAACAAAATTTTAATATCAAAACAAGTTAAATATGTTAGTCTTCTACAATTTTAATTTCAAAAAAATTTTATTCAAAAAACTTTTAGAATTAAATTGATGTCTAAAATGAGCACCGCTTACGTTTAATAGACGTAAATAATCAAAACTCAATATATAATGTCAGATGGAATAAATAAACCAACAGATATACGAAAGTCGTTAAAATTAATGAATAAATATTTAAAGGAGACAAAATTTTTGTTTCTGATCTTACCTTTAAGAACACCAATTGCCTTTTAAAAACATAAACACACCTTAAGGACTTCTCAAAGAACATAATTCTTTTGAAATATTCAATATATTTAAATATTCGAATAAGTTAATTCAGAAATCTCTCAAAACATGCACTATATCTTCAAAAAACAAATATAATTCTAAGTAATCCCTTCATCGGTCCTAGATAATATCCCAAATATCAAAATCAAAAAACTACACCTATATCACAACGCACACGTGCTAAAAATGAATGCTTCGAAAACAGACCAACTTTAGAATTCAAGATTGATCTATGTTTTAACAAAATCACAGAACAGTGTAAGTGATTTTTAAGGTTATTTAAATTCATTGACATTCCATAATTTTTGAATGAAATTTTTTTGAAATTAAAATTGTAGAAGACTAACATATTTAATTTGTTTTGATATCCAAATTTTGTTATATTTTTTCTATCAAGTAAAAAGCCTTTTCCTATTTCATTTTGTATATAATATATAATTATATTTTGGCTTCAATAGATCTCATTATGGAATGTCAATGAATTTAAATAACCTTAAAAATAACTTACACTGTTCTGCGATTTTGTTAGAACATAGATCAATCTTGAATTCTAAAGTTGGTCGGTTTTCGAAGCATTCACTCTTACCACGTGTGCGTTGTGATATAGGTGTAGTTTTTTGACTTTGATATTTGGAATATTATCTAGGACCGATGAAGGGATTACTTAGAATTATATTTGTTTTTTGATTTTATAGTGTATGCTTTGAGAGATTTCTGAATTAACTTATTCGAATATTTAAATATATTAGATATTTCAAATAAATCATATTCTTTGAGAAGTCCTTAAGGTGTGTTCATGTTTTTGAAAGGCAATTGGTGTTTTTAAAGGTAAGATCAGAAACAAAAATTTTGTCTCTTTTAAATATTTATTCATTAATTTTAATGACTATCGTATATCTGTTGGTTTATTTATTCCATTTGACATTATATATTGAGTTTTGATTATATACGTATTATATATTAAACGTAAGCGTGCTTATTTCAGACATTAATTTAATTCTAAAAGTTTTTTGAATAAAATTTTTTTGAAATTAAAATTGTAGAAGACTAACATATTTAATTTGTTTTGATATTCAAATTTTGTTATATGAATATATGTCACTATTTCAAGAGCCTTCTCGCTGAAATTTCAAAATCCAGCAAGTCACTTTTCTGCGGAATACTCGTAACTTTCAAGGAATATATGATTCGGACAATACTGCTGCAGGATCAATTATTTCAATGACTTATGAATGTCAACTGGTAAATCTGTTATTAGTGAGGTGTTTTACTTAGCATCATCAATATTTTTTCACAAAAGAATTGTTTAGCTCAGAATTATACAATTCGCTGTATTTGAAGTTATGCATGTTACTTCATTAAAATTACTAATCAATTCCTTTAACCATTCATACTACGTATCGAAGAGAAGAACATTCCAATGTGATCTTGACTGAATTTGTGAGCCAACAGGTATATAAAGTGATAATTATTTATGAAATATTCTGTATTCTGAGTTAGGCCAGTGACATTAAAATCTCGTACTCGTAGACGTAATTTCGAAAACAGGTACAAGTCCGTAATCATCACTAGAATTTGCTCTATTTTTTTTTTGTTGAATCGAAAAGTTTTATATTCTCAATATATCGAATATGATATTTTAATTTCGTCCGAAATGGCAATTAAATCTTTTTGTTTAAGTATTCTGATATAGTATCACTCTTTGTTTACCGCCTATTTTCCTTATTGTTTCAATATTTAGATACAGCAAGTAAGAAAAATGATTAATTACACTGTGTTGTTGTGGACTGTATAATAATACTGTGATGATATTAAAGTTTAAAATGAACATGCATCTCGATGACGAACAAGCTTTGTTTATCTAATGAGATAAACCAACTAAGGTGAGGAAGAGTAGATAGGTCGAAAGCTTATAATGACTATAATAATGTCGCAACTAGAAAAAGAAATCAGGTAGAATATTTGTAAAGAAAAGGTTTTCGAAACGTTAAAAAATTAGTGCAATTGACTGAACTGGGAAAAAGTAATGTATAAGAGACAATCCAGAGGATAATAATGGCATGGATATGAGGCATAGACCAGTTTCAGGAAGACCGCGTTAGATTAAAGAAACAATTTAAACGCCTTATTGGTCTTAGAACGACACAATCCGTGGCTGGTGTTTCGCAAATTGGCCAACAGATTTGGAAATCAACGAAATATAAAAGTTTGTCCAGAAACCGTCCGTATGTCACTGAAAAGATAAGGCTACATATCGAGGAAACAAAAAAATCCATATAATGACACTTTTACAAAAAAAACGATGAATAGATTTTCGCCAACGTTTTCAAAAAGATAATTTTATTAACGTATTTATATCGGATGGAAGTTGTTACCAATTTGATGCATATCACTCAAAAATCCTATCAAAACAACCTGATTTTAAAATTTCCCACCAAAATAATGGTTTTGGAGGCAATATCTCAGCGTTTTGACACCTCTCTGTAAAGTTGATAGTACCATTAATAGTGAAAAGTATTGTGACATTCTAAACGATTTTCTCTTTGAAACGGGTCATGCTTTATATCCAATAGGGTAGCGTTTTCAGGCAGGATAATGCAAGATGCCATACTTCGGCGTTTTCTCAAACTTGGATGCAAGAACACCAAGTGACAACTATTTCATGGCTAGCAGCGTCACCAGATCTTAGTTCCATTGAAAACACATGGGGACTAATGAAAACTGAAGTTAAACGAGCAGCGCTACGAAATAAAAATGATTTAATTCAGTCAGTTTTACAGTCTTAGACCACCATCACCGAAAATTATGGAAATGATCTAGTTTCGGGTGTACTTCGATATTTAGTCAACTGCTTACTGTTAAATGGAGGTTGCATAAGTAAACAAGATGAATATTCTTGATCACGAATGTAACGAAATATTTAGCCTATTATACTTGCTCACAAAAGACAAGGCCACTGACTCAGTATATGTATTTTTATTCCGTTTCAACGAAAGCCTACTCAAATAGTCTTGAAAAAAAATACAAGTTTTTTATTATTTATGCACCAAACTACCTTAGCTTGTAATCTTTGTACATAACTGATCATATAAATCCTCATAGATACACAGTAAATCTCATACATACACAACACACCTATAGGTAAATGTGGGACTCGAATCCAAAATTTCCGGTCCCGACATCTCCGCCGACACGATACCGTATGACAAAATACAAATTTGAAACACAGACTAATTGAAATTTGGTTTTATTCACTTCGACTAATTTATGCTAACTCAACAACATATAGATTAGAATAATATTTTGTACAATATTTACAAATATCGCTTGATATATAGTTTCATATTTATATTTTATTATAATAGTTTTGAACTTATGTACTGGCAGCTGTGTTGACCTATATCTTTATCATATTTATTCATGGACGCTTTTAAATCTTTATTCCTAGTATCATATCCGTGGTTGATTTGCTGTATTCGTATCTTTCTTTGTGTATATTCATCAAAATTTTATAAACGAATAGCTGTCTTGTATCATATATTTGACCATTTTCATATAGTGCATCACTGGGATATCTTATATCTTTGTTAAAAATTATTCTCAAAATCCATTTTTGAACAACATGTACCTTATCTAAGTGATTGTAACCCCGCCCCAGCCTTAAATACCATTTGCCAACAAGCTTTACACTCAAGCATAGTAAACAATCTGCAGGTGGCGAATGTCCAAATAGTCCCTCAAGATTTTAAATTTAGTTAATAACACCCTGACCCTATTTACCAAGGTATTAATATGAATATCTCAACGAAGATGCCTGTCAATGAGTACTCCCAAATATTTGATTGATTCACAGTTGGGAATAGTTACTGTGTCACTTAAAATTAACGGTCCTAGGTTAGGTAAACCAGTAGTATATGAAAACAAGGGAAGTTATTTGGTTTTCTCAACGTTTAAGGTAAGTAAATTATATTCGAACCATTTTTTAATGTTCCCCATATCTTGTTCTGCTTCTTTTTTCAGCAAGTTTCACGATTTATTCTTATAAAATATTGCTGCATCATCAGCGAAACTCAGAACAGTACCCTTAGTATTCAACTGAAGTAGACCATCTATATATATCGTGAATAAAATAGGACCTGTACAGTTCCTTGCGGGACACCGTACTTAATCGCTCTAGTTTCACCGATGATATTATCTATGCAAACTTTTTGCATTTTATCTGATAGGTAACTCTTCATAAGTTTATAGGCATTACCTCGAACTCCGTATAAATAGAGCTTAGTCAATAGTTTGTCATGACAGACCGTATCGAACGCTTTAGAGAGGTCGGCGAAAATACATATTTCGGGAGTTTTTTTTTTCTAACGTATTATAGATTTCCGAAGTTAATTTTAAAATTGCATCCTCAGTCGCCATTCCTTCTCTGAAGCCGTACTGTCCGTCACTTAATTCTCTATTTTTGTTTAAGAAGTTCATTAGCCGATTCCTCATAATTTTTTCTATAATTTTGGCTATATTAGATATTAGAGACGGGTCTATAGTTTGATACGTCTGTTTTCTTTTCCTGTTTTAAACAGTGGTTTAACCAAACCTATTTGAAAACTCCAGTTTCGAAGACTTTATCAATAAGGTAAGTGAGAGGTCTTTCTGTTATTTGTTTTAGTGTTTCCGATCTAATACTGTCTTCACCAGGAGCCTTTTTATTTTTTAGTGAATTTATGATGTTGCTTACTTCTTTTTCTGTCGCTGGAAATATATACATACTGTTCTGACTGTTTTCTAGGTTTTCTTTATAGTTTTTAGGGATAATTATTTCGTTTGTTAGAGTTTCTCCCACTTTAATGTAGTACTCGTTGAATATATTGCTTATATCAAAGTGGTCTGCGTATGTTTGACTACTATGGTTAATTTTTTCGATTTTATTTTTGTACTTTCCTTTGTTGCAAATTTCATTGACGCTTTTCCATACTCCCTGTGAAGAATTGTTACATCCTTCGATAATCTTCCTTGAATGTAATTTTTTACTTTTGGTGATTGTTTTTTCTAATTTATTTTGTAAGATGTGTATTCATTTTTTAAATTGAAATTGTTTGGATCATTTCGTAGTTCCATATATAAATCATTTTTTGTTGTTATAGACTTAAGCAAACCTTTTGTCATCCATGGTTTTTTGAATGTGGTATTTGTTTTTAATTTTTTTGTGTCTGTTGTTTTATGAACATGAAATATGAACTGTTCAATAAAAATTTTCCGCCATCAAGTGAATATTCGTTTCGGTATACAACTCTATCCATGTTTTTCGTTTTAGATCAATTTTTAGGTCCTTGTAATTTATAAATTTTTTCTGTCTAATGTTTTGTGTGTTAGCTTGGATTGTTTTTCGACAATTTATTGATAGAGCAATTGGAGAGTGGTCCGTAATATCATACCGGAATATAAACGATTGGGCAAGCTCATCTGTTTTATTTCTTTTCACGAAAAAATGGTCCAAACATGTACCGCTATCTGGTCTTGTATACTCATTTATATAAGATATGAATCCATGAGAGCTGAGGATGTTTATAGTCTTCCACATCTTTATCATTTTCATCCAATAAATTGATATTTATGTCACCTGTTAAGATATGGTTATATGTTTTATTATTATTTGATAGTAAATATTCGTTCAACCCTGGATTGAAATTTTTCGGACAAGTGGCTGGTGATCTATATAATGATTTTATTAAAAACTTTTTCATTGGCGTTTCAATCCTCAATTGAATACATTTTATCTCCATAATATTCAAAATTTTATGACTACTTCTCAATTCTGTTCTTACAAAAATAACGACACCATCATTTCTATTCAAGTTTCCAGCATTGTATATCATGTCAAATCCTTTGAGCGAAAACAGGGAAATATCTGTAATAGTACGAGTTTCTGTTAACACTATTATATCTAAGTCCACATTGAAAGTTGCCAATAATAGAAATAGTTCATCATAATGTTTTTGTAAACTCCGTATATTGAAATGAATTATTGTCAAATAACCTGTTTTTGTGTGTCTATTGAATTCTTTGAGATTGTTAATAATTTTACCTTTTATTGGATTGTTTTCATAATCCCTCAGAAATTGATTCATTTTTTGCTTACATTAGTTTACATTTTACCTTTTTACATAATTATTTTTTCTTTGGTTGCTGGGAAATTGAGTTTGATCTTGCCTCATCTAATATTTTGTCTTCTTTCCTCTTATTTCGACTGCTTTGGTCCTTCTTGGGGTTTCTTCTTGCTGTTCTGTACTGTCGTATAGAATTATCTTGTTTTGGGTAGGAGTTGCCGATTCACTATTATTTTTGTGTAATGTGTTGTCTTGAATCGAATCAAAATCGATTTCTTCAAGTTGTTTCAGACTGAATTGTTAGCTGTCTACCACTTATGTATTGCCTTTGATATAGCTTATTGCATTTGTGTTTTCTTGTCTTGCTCTGTCGAGCTACTGTTTGAGCAACTTGAATTCTTCTCTTTGTTTGATAGTCAGATCGTTTGAGATACTGATTCCAGTTCCTCTCAGCTTCTTGACACTTTTGAAAATAGCCTTTTTGGCAAGGTATGTGGTGAATTCCTTTTTAACGGGGCAGTTAAACTGTTTTCCCAAACAGTAGAAATCATTTACTTCATTTCCTTTTATATCAGCTTCGAGTAGACTTTTTAATTTATTTGTAAAATGTGATATCACTATGTGATTTTTTCAATCCGAAAATGACAATATTGTTTTTCTTGTTTTGTACCTCCACATTCTCAACTGTATTTTGGAGTTCTACATTTTCGTTTTCTAGATATTTTATTTTTGAGTTCAATATTTCGATTTTCAATAATAATTTTGTCTCGCTAGCGATAATACATTTTTCAACTCCGCTTAAGAATCCTGGATATCTTTCCGAATCAGCCCCATATTAGCTTCATTCATATTTTAGAATTCACAAGCTCTTACTTAAACTCAAGTGATCTGGCAACTGTGTATATCTCCCACATACAGATTTACAGTAGGATCTCTTAGGGTCAAAGGTCGGTTTCACTGAATTCTGTTGTATTTTGGTTGCTATTTCCATAACCGAGGTTGGTGGATAATTTTGTCCTTCTTTTTTACTCACTTATCAACTACTGGACCTATTTTTCCTCTGGTTCACTATTTGAGATTTATTTTGTAATTGTTCAGTATGAATTTGATAATAATAACCTGAGAGGAAAACTCTGCTTTATCTCGCGACGTTGCCAATATGTATGCAATTGTTCGAAAGAAAAGGAATCTGCAGAAACTCCAGGCTAAGTTTATAGTCTCAATATATCCGTTATGTTAAAGGAATCGGCTCAATGGTTTCTGAGTTATTCTTATTTGAAATGTTATTTTTCAATTATTTTCGAAAGTGCAGATCCGATCGAGTTTAAATTTATTATTTAAATGTGATATAACTACACGATAGCTCATGCATAATTTTCCGAAGATAAATCACGATCATGATTTCAGCAAAAAGTACGAAAACCATAGTGAGTTTTGTCCAATATATTCTTTTTCCCTCCTTTCTTGGCAATGTAAAAGGATGCATATGGAAAAAAATTAATGGTGCCGTTTTATCGTGTGTTTTTCATTTTAATGAAAAATTTTCAGCAGAACAGTTCTGAATTTACAAAAAGGGCGTTTATTTGACTCTCGGATGACAGAACACAACTTCTTGTGTTTTATAATATCTCTATCATATTTTTAATCTATATCTCTATATCATGAGGAATATCAATGAGAAACTATTAATTGAATAATTCACATTTGAAATTTTAAGGAGAAATATACATTTGAACAAGAGTGGAAAAGCTTCCGATTTCTTGTATGTGCTTTTATTAATTTGATTTACTGTTAGCAGAATTGGTTATATCATATCCATTCTTTCAGGATGGCTTGAAGTATTTAGAGTTTTTAGTATCCAGTATACACACAAAATTCATTAATTCCATTTTTTCACCGCAAGGAAAAAGACTCGTCGGTATTCAGTTGGCATCTAGTCGTTTGATTCGAATACAATGTAATATTAATACGAAATTAAGTGTTTCAGTAATATTGAATTGAATCAGTCCTCACTAGGTCAAAATCTATATTAAATAATATTTAAATAAGGTTATTCTAATTTTCACAATTTTTATTGTTATGTTTACAACAATCGTCTCGCTATGACAGTAGAATCATCAGGCAAGATTTATTTTGGACCGATGAAGAGATTACCTAGAATTATATTTGTTTTTTGAAGATATAGTGCATGTTTCGAGAGATTTCTGAATTAACTTATTCGAATATTTAAATATATTAAATATTTCAAATAAATTATATTTTTTGAGAAGTCCTTAAGTTGTGTTCATGTTTTAAAAAGGCAGTTGGAGTCCTTAAAGGTAAGATCAGAAACAAAAATTTGTCTCCTTTAAATATTTATTCATTAATTTTAATGACTTTTGTATATCTGTTGGTTTATTTATTCCATTTGACATTATATATTGAGTTTTGATTATATACGTATATTAAATATAAGCCGTGCTTATTGTAGACAGTATTTTAATTCTAAAAGTTTTTTTGAATAAAAATTTTTTTGAAATTAAAATTGTAGAAGAATAACAGATTAAATCTATTTTGATATTCAAATCTTGTTATATTTCTTCTATCAAGTAAAAAGCCGTTTTCTATTTTATTTTATATATAATATATAATTATATTTAGGCTTTAATAAATCTCATTATGGAATGTCAATGATTTTAAATATAACCTTAAAAATACCTTACACTGTTCTGTGATTTTGTTAGAACATAGACCATCTTGAATTTTAAAGTTAGTCTGTTTGAAGCAATCATCTTTAACACGTGTAAGTTGAGATATAGTGATAGTTATTTGATTTTGATATTTGGAATATTATTTTTGACCAATGAAGAGATTACCAAGAATTATATTTGTTTTTTGAAGATATAGTGAATGTTTTGAGAGATTTCTGAATTAACTTATTCAAATATTTGAATATATTAAATATTTCAAATAAATTATATTTTTTAAGAAGTCCTTAAGTTGTGTTCATGTTTTTAAAAGGCAACTGGTGTTCTTAAAGGTATAAACAGAAACAAAATTTTGTTTCCTTCAAATATTTATTTATTAATTTTAATGACTTTTATATCTGTTGGTTTATTTATTCCAATTGATATTTTATGTTGAGTTTTGATTATATACGTCTATCAAATATAAGCGGTGCTTATTTTAAACATTAATTTAATTATAAAAGTTTTTCGAATAAAACTTTTTTTGAAATTAAAATTGTAGAAGACTACCAGATTAAATCTGTCTTGATATTCAAAGATTACAGTTATTTAAAATGTAATCTTGTCTGATGCTGCTACTGTGATAGCGAAATGATTGTTGTAAACATAACAATAAAAATTTGTGAAAATCAGAATAACCTTATTTAAATATTGTTTCAATTATAAGCATACCTGGGTTAATCTTCAAATTTGAAGTAATAAAATTGAGATCTATAGATTGGTAATATGAATTGATGGAGAATACACTTCGGAAAAATTCTAGGTTTTCTTGCTATTCAAAAAATTTTCTGATTATTTAACGTCAGGTAAATATCATAAGAACTCGATGAGATTTGTGACGCGAATAAAGTGCTCTATTTATGTTTATATAATTATGTACTCACTTCTGAACTCAAGAATTCACTTAATCCAATGAAACTATCTAGATATACTATAACTTCCATTCAAAATTGCGTTTTCCACTACGGAAATATTTTCACCCTTCGAGCGTAAAACCTCAAGATATAACCATATATTTCAAGGTATTATATACCAATCAATATTTTTGGCCGTTAAGTAAGGTATATGTCACGAATTTTGATGTTTTTAACATCAATCGATATTCATAAATCATTCAATTTCCGATACAATAAACAGCGAATGCAAATTTGTTTTATGACCATCCGTCGGATGTATTCACGAGCTCGTAATTTCCAATGGGAAATGGATATTGAATGGGATGGCCAGAACGCAGCTATAAGGAGCAACTCGTTAAAATTTCAATTTGCATTATTATTTCTTGGTGCTATATTTTTTTGAACGATTAGTTTCTGAGCTCAGGTCGAAAGTGTTAAGAACATTTGTTTAATTGGATCCAACATTGAAATTGAATACAATAAAGGGCTTTGAATTCATCAAATTATTTCAGAAAAATCATTATTTTTATCTCAGATTATAATTTATTGAAATTATTGTATCAAATAGAGTGAGTTTTTTTGAGTGTCAACGATATAACGGATGGTAGTGTAATGTGGAGAATCATCAAGTTTATTCATTAAATAAACTTTATTATAAGTATTATTATTTTTATTATCATCACAAAGATAATGATAGGTTTTAAAAACAGAAAGTAGTAATTTCTCACAAACGACATGACCAATATTCAGTCAGAAAAAATATGACACAATTTTTGAATTTCCAGATACACTGTTCCGAAGTTTTCCTGATTTTCATTACTTGATATTTTAATTCCCTTTTTCAGTATTGATATTATACCTGAAATAATAACACTGAGGGGCGACAGATGGCAGATATTAGGTTCTTTTCGGCCGTCTTCAGTTTCCCTAATAATATAAAATTGTTCTTTTATTGTTTCTTGCCAGAAAACTCATTTCAGCAAATATTTTCACCCAAAGCCATCAGACAAATTGCCCCTGTAAAAAGTAATTTTCAGGTATTTTTATTTTTAAAAAAGAAATTTGATTTGTTTTGAAATTAACGAAGAGCCTTCGGTCTGGTTGAACTTCAGAATATTTTTCCTCTTAGCTCCCAATGAGCGGACAAATTGGTAACATATTTGCTTCTGTATACTTCAAAACATGTATTATCTAGTTTGAATCTTTTTCCCATCTAGAAGCAATTCCTTATACAACTTTATGTTTTTAATTGAATCGGCCCCCGCTTGATGGAAATTCATTTTAATCCAAAAAAATAATAAATTATATTTCCACAATTTATTAATTCACTCAATTGTTTCGCAAATAGTGTGGCTTCCCCAGGTTTACATTTTGCAGATCAAAATGATGTGAAATAATAATTTTGAGCTGTGGCTTCTTCTGGTTCACAGTTGAAAATATTCTGGATCAATGATTTCGAACTGTAATATGTAAATATAATAATTCAAAGAAGCCACAGAGTTGGCGAAATAATTGTTTGTATTAATATATTGAGGAAATATTTTTTACTTTTTGATTTAACCTTCACGTTTGTGTATGTTTCCACACTCTTGATTGTAGTTCAGTAAAACATAACCTCCCAGAGAAGAATAATGATAATACCCAACGTATCGTACTGTGGTTAATTTAATGCCATATTTTGTTTAATGTTCCACGTACGGGCTCAAGCCTCCATGATTTTCGTTTATGTCTGTAGAAAGCTTTTCAGAATGAACTTCATTTTTATTTAGAAACAGCAAATAAGAGCAATTGTATTATTAATAGCAATGATTAATTACAAAGAGTTGTTGTGGACAGAATGGAAGTACTTGAAGTATTGTGACGGTGACTTCTTATATAGCCTTTTCAATAATAAAATATTTTGGTTTATATCTTATATAATAATAAAATAAACAAACACGACCATGAGAAGAAAACTCGACCACTTATAACAAAAACGAAATATATTTCTTGGATAATTGTGTATATACCTAACTGCAAGTGTGTACAATAACACTGAGAATAACAGGATACGATTCAGTGATTTGTTTCACCTCTTCTACATCAGAGCACTATGGAGCAACGTCATCAAAACATCAAAAGATATTTATCAAAACAACCATATACAGGTAAAAATAGACAACGAGTTAACAGAGCCTACGAAATCTTAAAGAGGTATAAGACAAGAGGAGTCATTGAGCCCTTTACAATTCAATATTATTATATATGAAATTATAAAGAAGTCTAAAGATAGAGATGTTACAAAATATGAAATAAAGAAATAAAATAATATATCCAGACGATGCAGTTCTCATAGCAGAAAATGAAGATGCTCTACGAATCTATGAAAATTAATAAAATTCAACATATTTACAATGATTGCAAATCTGCATTGTCATCGTGAAGTTTGACATTTTTAGTGTTGCAAAATTATAATTTTAAGAGTTAGCTGGCGCACACACAAAACATTTAACAAGATACAAGGGTGATCTAACAAGTATTCCTACTCAATCTTAATAAAAGTAAAATTTCTTAATAAATTATATAAAAGTGAAACTTTTCCAATTAGTTCTGTTGATAATTGATAAAAATCAAAACCATAATTTATTTATTCTATAATAAATAAGCTCCACCAACGTGGAGCAGCAAAATTTAATTAATAATTAAAAATAATTTATATATATATAACCCAAACAAAACTTTTTTCATTACTGCTAATGAATTATAACTAATAATAAAAATCATTAAATGTATTTCATAATGAATTTTCGCCCACCGCTCAAAAATTTGAATTTTCAGCATAAATTTTATATAACCTGAAATTGCGTGAACTGATATTCATTAATTACAAAATAGAAACCAGAAACAAAACTTTCATTAGTGAAAAAGGGGAAGATGAAACAACTCAAGAAATGAACAAGAAACAAGAAAAAGGAGACTTAAGTATAATGGATATATTATTAGCCATGAGACAAAAAATGAAAGAAAATTCAAAAAGAATGGAAAAAGAAATGGAAGAAAATACAGAAAGATCAATAAATAAATCAGACGCATATACAGAAAGAATAATAAATAAATTAGAAGCAAATACAAATAAATGTAAAGAGTCAAATGAGAAAATAAAAAGCAAAGATGAAGAGATAACAGAAAAGCCGAAAATAGATAATACAGAATTCAATATATTGAATGATGAAACAGAAAAAGACACAAACGAACAGAATAGAAATTATATTGATAATCACACAGAAGTTGAAGAAAATGAAACAGAAATGTTAAATAAAAATAATGTTATAAATGACTATGACTATAAAGATATATGATGAGTAATAATGCTGAAAATGAAAATAAATATGAAAATAAAATATTGATAACGAATATTAATGATATCATTGAAAATAAAATACTGATGATGGATAAAAATGCTATAAATGAAAATGAAATACTAATGACTAATAATACTGCAGAGAAATATAAAATGCCCAATTATTGAACAAATGAACAAAACTAATATTAATGGAAATCAAATACGAATGATTATTGCTGATTCAATTATGAACTAAACAAAAAATGAAAACAAAATAACAATTGAAGAATTAACTCTAGACAATGACAATTTGAAGAATCAAAATGACTTATATTAATATTATCGAGATAAAAATAAGAAAATCACAATGAAAAACAGTGACATATATTTCCAGAACGATGATTTAAGACCATATTACAAGAATGAAAAGTTGGAATTGAATTATATTGATATGAAAAAATTAAGAGCAAATCTAGTTGACCAATGCAGATCAAACCCAATGAAAATACTAAGAATAACTAAAAGAGGAGATAACGAAAATTTAATGTTAAGTATGGGGAGTAATTTGATTGAAATGAAACCTGATACAAGTAAGAAGAAAACTTTCATGTATTTGAGAAAAATCAAGCATGCATTGCCATACAAAAGCAGAAACAAAATATGAACACAATACACAAAAAGAAAAGAGAAAATAAAGGCAAAATTGGGAAAATAAAATCAAGAAAATGAGTAGAAAGATCAGTAAGAAATATGTAGAATTGAAAGAAGGAGGCTTGATCATAACACAACCACATATAAGGTTCAAAAAGGATACAAATCAACGCAAAAAAATGAAACCTCCACATGTCAGGATTCTGAATAAATTGTGAAACATATAAAGTATGTGAATTATTTTCGATTCACATTTATTTTGGATTTTGAAAAATTTTGATTTTGGAAAATTTGTCATAGAATTTACAGTTAAAATAAATAATTACACAAATATACCAAGGAAAAGACTCATCGTTGTATATAAGTTGACTCGTTAGAATGTAATCAGACCAAAATCAATTAAATGATATCAATTATGATAGAAATATTTATAATTTAAGCCATAAATATACTTACAATCCAAAATAATGACGAAAAAGCATATTCGGAGTACATAACTACTAGTCGAGTGAAAATTTTTTGAACGATTACCAAAAATCAGTATTCTTGTAAAAATTTTTGTACAGAATTCACAGGGAGATTTCAGTTAACAATTATTCAATGTGAAGACAGCCAAAGTTGCAATACAAATATAAGTAATTTGAATTTAGATGTCTAGTTTGACATTGGCGAAAAAATTGTTTAAAAGATTTGTTACTATCATGGAATACATATAACCTTTAGTGAAATTATTGTCAAAGGATGGGCTAAATCAAATCTAACTCACCAGAATTATATATATGGGACAAATTTGATCAAAATTCAATTAATGCCACGTCAAAATTCAATTAATATCCATGTCAGAAATTTTGAAAATAAATATGTAAGAAATATCCTTGATGATGTTTTTGCATTGAAAAACTTGAAATAGTATATAATCTTAAGTAATAAAATCAATTTCACAGGTAATTTTAAGTAATTTATAAATTATAAGCATAAGAAGTTTAACTTCGGTAAAATTTAACATTGGAAATATTTTACGAATGGAAAACAAGAATTGCACTCTTCTGCTTAGCATGAAAATGATATGAAAATTCAGGTCAATTATTTTTAATACTTTAAAGTCACGAAATAATGTAAATTTTGTAAAATCAGTGAAAGCATCATTTTTTTAAATAATTTTGACAAAGCTTGTAAGCTCTGGAATTCAATTTTTCGAGAAAACTATAAAAGAACGAAACAGAGGAAATCTCAATCAGTATGAAAATTTCGATAGCATAGATCACGTCATTTTGTACCGAAGTAGAATATTTATTTACTCTTCAAGAATACAATACAAAGAAGTAAAAAGAAGTTTACATTATTATTGTGAAGGGAAATGTGATAAAAAAATACGCTACCTGAATGTTGTGAATGGAAATATCTCACATATCAATCAAGTATAAAACCATTGGATGATAATTACAAAGAGTTGTTGCAGACAGAATGGAAGTACTTGAAGTATTGTGACGGTGACTTCTTATGTAGCTTTCTCAATAATAAAATATTTTGGTTTATATCTTATATAATAATAAAATAAACAACCACGACGATGCGAAGATGAAGAAAACTCGAACACTTATAACAAAAACGAAATATATTTCTTGGATAACTGTGTATATACCTAACTGCAAGTTTGTTCAATAACAATGAGAATAATAGGATACGATTCAGTGATTTGTTTCACCTCTCCTACATCGGACCAATATCGAGCAACGTCATCAAATTAATAAAAGATATTTATCAAAACAACGATATACAGTCAAAAATAGACAAACGAGTTAACAAAACCTACGAAACCTGAAAGAGGCATAAGACAAGAGGCATACAATTCAATATTATTATGTATGACATTATAAAGAAGTCTAAAGATAGAGAGGTTACAAAATTTGAAATTAAGAAATAAAAAAATATATCCAGACGATGCCGTTTTCATAGCAGAAAATGAAGATGACCCTACGAATCTATGAAAATTAATAAAATTCAACATATTTACAAGGATTGCACATCTGAATTGACATCGTGAAGTTTGACATTTTTAGTGTTGCAAAATTATAATTTTGAGAGTTAGCTGGCGCACATACAAAACATTCAACAAGATACAAGGTTGATCTAACAAGTATTCATACTCAAACTTAATAAAAGTAAAATTCCATGATAAAATTAACCCATTCATATGAGAAACTTTTCCAATTAATTCTGTCAATAATTAATGAAAATCAAAACAATCATTTATTTATTATGTAATAAATTGACTCCACCAACGTGGGGTAGCAAAAAGTAATTAATAATTAAAAATCATTATATATATAACCCAAACAAAACTTTTCTCATTACTGCTAATGAATTTTAATTAATAATAAAAATCATTTAATTTATTTCATAATAAATTGTCGCCAACCGCGGGGCTCGAAAATTTGAATTTCCAGCATAAATTTTATAGTAACTGAAATTGCGTGAACTAATATTCATTAATTACAAAATGGAAACCAGAAACAAAACCTTGATTAGAGAAAAAGGGGAAGATGAAAAAACAAGAAATGAACCAGAAACAGGAAAAAGGAGACTTAAATATAATGGATATATTATTAGCCATGAGACATGAAATAAAAAAAAATTCAGAAAGAATGGAAAAAGAAATAGACGAAAATACGGAAAGATCAATAAATTAATCAGACGCATATACAGAAAGAATGATAAATAAATTAGAAGCAAATACGAAAAATGGAAAGAGGCAAATGAGAAAATGAAAAGCAAAGATGAAGAGATAACAGAAAAGCCGAAAATAGAGAATACAGAATTTATTATATTGAATGATGAAACAGAAAAAGACACAAATGAACAGAATAGAAATGATATTGATAATCACACAGAAGTTGAAGAAAATGAAACAGAAATGATAAATAAAAATAATATTATAAATGAATATGACTATTTATATTAAAATATTAAAAATAACACTCGGTTTATATTTCACAGTTTATTCAGAAATCTGACACGTGTTTCGGTATTTCAACCATCTTCAGAGGAGTACAAAAAGTAACTAAACTTAAAATCACAGAGGTTCATTTTTATTACAATTACAACATCTGTTGCTTTTTATGGCACATTTTTACAACAGAATCCAATACAGGCGTACTAGGAAAGAGTATTTGGGAATTGGTCAAATTTTCTTTATTCTCTAAAGATTTTTTGATTGAAAGAATCTCCAAATAGTCCATCACTTTACCCTTATTAACATTGTATAATAAACTAACATCCTTTTCGTTGAAAAAGTGATTATTCTCTATACAATGTTCTGCAAAACCGGTTGATTTATGGTTTTTTAGAATTGATACCCTATGTTCTTTCACTCGATGTTGTAAACCCCGACCTGTTTGACCAATATATATAGCATCACAATCATCACATTTTAGTTGGTAAATTCCCGTATTAGTCATATTAGGGTTCCTTTCTTTATTATTCCCTAAGAGTTTGGCTAGATTATTTTTATTGACTGTTATCGAACTAATTCCCATTTTCCGGAAACCATTACAAATTTTGTAACTAATACCTTTTATATACGGTATAGAGTACCACATTAAATCTCGGTTATAATCCTTTGAATTTATAAAAAAAATTTTTTAAAATATATTTAAATGCTTTCTTTTTAATCATTTTGTCAATAAGGTCCGTTCTATAGCCATTATTCAAAGCTATGGTTTTAATTATATTAACTTCTTTTTTGTAATTAGTTTCATTCAACGGGATATTCAAGAGTCTATGTATGAAGCTATGGAATGATGACATTTTAATCTGCCATGACTGATTGGATTTGGAATGTATGGTGGTGTCTGTCGTAGTCGGTTTTCTGAAAATATCGAATTCAAATTTGTTATCTAAATGAGAGATTTTGAGATCTAAAAAGCTAATCGACGAGTTTTGTTCAATTTCTATGGTAAATTCGATATTTTCATTCAAGTCATTGAGAAAATTCAAGAATTGTTTCAGCTGTCTGTCGGTTCCGGTCCAAATGCAAAAGACATCATCTACATATCTAGCCCAAAAATGGATATACTTAATTAGTTTATTTGTTTTATTCGTGAATAATAAATTTTCTAAATATGCCATGAATATTTCAGCCAAAAGTGGACTTATAGGGCTACCCATTGGTAGGCCATTAAATTGATTAAAAAATTTGTTATTGAATTTAAAATAATTTTGGTCTAAACACATTTCTAGAATTTTGTATAGATTATCTTTGTTTGTTGGTGTTAGATGGCTGTTATTTATCATAGATTTCAAGAGTGGCTTGAGCTCGTTTGTTGGTATCGAAGTAAATAGGCTTTTTACGTCAAAAGAGATGAATTTACATTTGTTCGGTACGGTAGTCTGTTCTAATTTTTTAATGAGTTCAAGGGAATTTTTGACACTATACGGAGAAGTGCAATTTACTACAGATGGTAGATTTTTTGCCAAATCTTTACATAAAATATATGCTGGTGCGTTTATATATGAAACCACTGGTCTCATTGGAATATCTTCCTTGTGTAATTTAGGCATTCCATATAGAACAGGAGCAGTAGGGTTCATAACACATAAAGTTTTTAGATTTCTGTCACTAAAAATATTCTTATATTCAATAGTTAGTTTCCTCACCGACTTCTGGAACGAGTTTGTTGGATCTGATTTTATTTCTCTGAAATCTTCAGATTTTAATAAATTTTCCATTTTAATTTTATACTCAGTGTTCGTCATGATAGTTAATGTATTTCCTTTATCTGCTTTTTTTATAATTAGATCATTCAACTGAATTTTACGTTTGAGTTGCTTTATAATTTTTCTTTCGGAGTTGTTAAATTTGGAAATGTTTTTAGTATTAAAATTTTTTGCTATTGAATATTTTTCTGATAATGGTTTTTTGGACATATCTAATATGGTTTCAGTTTTTGAAGCTAACATTTCTACATCTTTAAAATTAAAATTATCCGGACAATATTTTAGTCCTTTTTCCAGTACATTTAATTCTGTTTTATCAAATTTAACATCTGTAAGGTTTTTGACTCTATCATAAAATGTAAATTCGCAAGTTAAATTTTGTTTTTGAGTAGTACAATTAGAGCTTACTTCTTTCATTCTTCTGAGTTTGTTCAATTTTTTTAATTGATTAATATATTGTTGGTGGACTTCTAGCTGAACTTCTTCCCTGGTTGCTCTGTCAATGGCTTGGAATTCATCGTATATTAATTTGTGGGCTAATTCATCATGAATCAATTTCAAGTGAAGTTGTAAGAAGTTTCGTCGCTGATACCATTTGTGAACTTCCTCATTCAGCCAATTGCTATAGGCTATTTTTACTGTCCTTTTAGCTTCAGCTGAGTAATGATCACATGTGATTTTCATATACTTCGGATGGATATCTTCTTTGATGCACTGTTTGTTGAACCATAAATGGTTAGAACACTTTTTAATTTTCAGGATAGTCTTTTTGTACATAACCGCGAGTTTGAATATGACTATGATGATGTATGATGAGTAATAATGCTATAAATGAAAATAAATATGAAAATAAAATACCGATGATGAATAGTAATGCTATAAATATAAATGAATATGAAAATAAAATATTGACAATGAATATTTATGATATAATTAAATGAAATACCGATGATGGATAAAAATGCTATAAATAAAAATGAAATACTAATGACTAATAATACTGCAGAGAAATATATAATGCCCAATTATTGAACAAATGAACAAAACTAATATTAATGGAAATCAAATACAAATGATTATTGCTGATTCAATTATAAATCAAACAAATAATGAAAACAAAATAAATAACAATTGAAGAATTAACACTAGACAATGACAATTTGAAGAATCGAAATGACTTAAAATATTATCGAGGTAAACATAAGAAAATCACAATGAAAAAAAGTGACATATATTTCCAGAACGATGATTTAAGACCATATTACAAGAATGAAAAGTTGAAATTGAATTATATTGATATGAAAAAATTAAGAGCAAATCTAGTTGACCAATGCAGACCAAACCCAATGAAATTACTAAGAATAACTAAAAGAGGAGATAACAAAAATTTAATGTTAAGTATGGGGAGCAATTTTCTGAAATGAAACCTGATACAAGTAAGAATAAAATTTTCATGTATTTGAGAAAAATCAAGCATGCATTGCCATACAAAAGCAGAAACAAAATATGAACACAATACACAAAAATAAAAGAGAAAAAAAAGGCAAAATTGGGAAAATAAAATCAAGAAAATGGGTAGAAAGATCGGTAGGAAATATCTGAGATTGAAAGTAGGAGACATGATCACAACACAACCACATATAAGGTTCAAAAAGGATACAAATCAGCGCACAAAGATAAAACCTTCTTTTGATAGAATTTATACAACAGATAATGCAAATTATTTGAAAAATTTCAGAATAAAAGTTGACTCGTTAGGGTGTATCAATTAAATGATATCAATTATGATAGAAATATTGATAATTCAATTCATAAAAATACTTACAATCCAAATTAATGACGAAAAAGCATATTCGGAGTACATAACTACTAGTCGAGTGAAAATTCTTCGAACGATGATCACAAATCAGTATTCTTGTAAAAAATTTTGTATAGAATTCACAGGGAGATTTCAATTAACAATTATTCAATGTGAAGACAGCCAAAGTTGCAATACAAATATGAGAAATTTGAATTTAGATGTCTAGTTTGAAATTGGTGAAGAAATTGTTTGAAAGATTTGTTACTTTCATGGATTGCATATAAACTTTAGTGAAATTATTGTCAAAGGATGTGGTAAATAAAATCTAACTCACCAGAATTATTTATATATAGGACAAATTTGATCAAAATTCAATTAATGTCCACGTCAAAATTCAATTAATATCCACGTAATAAATTTTGAAAATAAGTATGTAAGAAATATCCTTGAAGATATTTATGCATTGAAAAACTTGTAATAGTATATAATCTAAAGTAATGTAATCAATTTCATAGGTAATTTTAAGTAATTTATTAGTTATGAGCATGAGAAGTTAAACTTTGGTAAAATTTGACATTGCAAATACTTTATGAATAAAAAATAAGACTTGCCCTTTTCTGTTTAGCATGAAAATGATATGAAAATGTTGACAAAAATTCAGGTCAATTATTTAGAATACACGAAATAATGTAAATTTTGTAAAATCAGTGAAAGCATAATTTTTTCAAATAATTTTGACAAAGCTTGTAAGCTTTGGAATTCAATTTTTCGAGAAAACTATAAAAGGACGATACAGAGGAAATGTCAATCAGTATGAAAATTTGGAAAGATCACGTCATTCGGTCCCGAAGTAGAACATTTACTCTTCAAGAATCCAATTCAAAAACCTTAAAAGAACTTTACATTATTATTGTGAAGGGAAATGTGATAAAAAAGTACGTTACCTGAATGTTGTGAATGTAAATATCCCACATATCAATCAAGTATAAAACAAATTGGATGATTGAAAGTAATCAACTGAGTTGGCTGTGATCTTGGAACGTTCCAGAAGTATCATTCTCCAATCAATCAACTTCCTGAAACGGAGGAAGGACATTAAAAGGAACAGATAAATCGATGACCGAATTTACCAAAGGTAGAATTGAGTTTATATACGTAAAACTTGCAATTCAAATCAAAACATTTATTGTTTACGTTAGAATTACCATAAATGGAGATAAGATTAGGTTAGCATAGAGCTTAGAATTAGATTAATAATCACAGATTTTTATATTTCAAATTACTTTCGTTCAATATATATTTTGAAAATTAACTCATTAAAATTCAAATTGAACCCTCTCTATTGAAAATAATCAAAATTAAAAACAATAAATTCCAATTTACAATTCAAAAATTAGAAAGAGTTAGCTGGCGCACACACAAAACATTCAGCAAGCTACAAGGATGATCTAACAAGTATTCATACTCAAACTTAACAAAAGTAAAATTCCATAATAAAATTGACCCATTCAAAAGTGAGAATTTTATAATTAATTCTGCTGATAATCAATAATAATCAAATAAATCATTTATTTATTACATGATTAATTGGCTCCACCAACGTGGGGCAGCAAAAAGTAAATAATAATTAAAAATCATTATACATATAACCCGAACAAAACTTCTCTCATTACTGCTAATTAATTATAATTAATAATAAAAATCAATTAATTTCTTTCATAATAATATATATTATATTTCAGATTTCCGAAATTTTCAACTTAGAATTAGAACTATCATCAAGAAGACTCAAATTTATAATTTATATAAATATTTAAACAAGAGAGTAAACACTTTCAGAGTAAAAAAAAATTTTTTTAGTGTTTTATTTTAAAGATTATAGGAAAAATTTTGAGCCTGAAATTGATAGCAAGAAGAATTGAGATGCTTTTGTGGCTTATCTGTTTATACTTTAATATGAAATTCAGGGTTGCAATTTCAAAATTATTATCAGAGGCATGACACGTGTAAACAGCAAGCGGGTTTTTGTTCAGAATTTTTTCTTGCGGGGCATACCCCGCAAGGGTATCTTGGTATAGTGTTCAGCTCTCAACGTTTTTGCTATATAATGATTATAACAACCATGAAATATGTATAATAGCTTATATTCTGAACTGAGTATATTATCATATCTGTAGTCTTTTTTAGAATTTACACTAAGGGAAAAAATAACGTCTAAATATTGTAAACATTGTCATATATTAGGGGTATAAATGAGTTCATGCTGTTTTTGTCGAAAATTGAGGCTTTATTGAAAAAATAATTTATACTTTCAAAGTTCAAAGTATTGTTCGTCGCTAGTCACTACATTTTCCAATCTTCCTACCAATTTATGGATCTCATCGCGGCTCTTTGGCCACTATCCATGCATCGATCCATTTTTTTGACATCATCGTAATTGGAGAAATGCTGGTCAGCTAGGCCATGTTTCATCGATCGGAAGAGATGGTAATCAGAAGGAGCAATGTATGGGCTGTACGGCAGTTGGTGTAGGACTTTCCATTTGAGAGTTTTCAAGTACGTTTTAACGGGCGACGCAACATTTGACATACTGCAGAATATCTTTGTCGTTTCTGTTGGCGTATTGTGGCCGTTTTTCTAGCAATGCTCAGCTATCGTTGGTAGACGATATGATCCCTATGATCCTTCCATTCGATTGTAGCAGCTCATATTACACCACACCCAGATGATTTCACCAAATAGACAGCATGATATTCTTTCAATGAATATTTGGCTTGACAGTTGTTGATGAGGCATCCGACGTTTTGGCTCATCGTAGTGGACCCACTTTTCATCACCAGTCACAATTCGATGCTTAAATCCCTTTGTTTTTTGCTGTTGGAACAGTTGTGCACATGAGAAAAAACGGCGCTCGACGTCTCTTAATTCTAGTTCATATAGCACCCAATTTCCTGCCTTTCGGATTATTCCCATTGATTTTAACCGAATACAAATAGCTGGTTGAGTGACTTCAAGTGTTCCTCTTGCATTTTGTGATGGATCTTCATCGAACCCTGCCTCGAATTCTTCATCTCTAAACTTTGGTAGCACTCCGTGTCGTTCATCGTCTTCCAAATTCAAATTGTCACTTTTCGTTCAGCTAGAGCATGGTCACCATGAACATCCGCTAAAATATGATGTTTTTCATCAGCCTTTTTCTCCATATCGAAATCATGAAGTAAAACTCTCCGCAAAAATACATTATTCGGTACAAAAGTTGACATTTTCCGAGCACGCAAAAACATTGTTATTTACACTTCAGTGAAGTGACATATACTGAAAAACAGCCTGATGATGACACTTCAAAATGAAGATGTTGCCAGATAATACAATGGAATAACAAACAAGAAGTGACATCGGTTATTAGAACCGCACGTACTTATTTCTGGTCCTAATAAAAAAATAAATGTTTTTCTAGACAAACATCAATGTTATCTCAATATAATATATATTTCCAATATATAGTGAAAGTTTCTCAGTTTTTTGTTATTTTCAATTGTTATTATAAATATTTGTTTTCATTTGTCCCAAAAACTTAAGTAGCAACCCTCCAAAAGAACATTTGTTAAACACTTCTATCTATTGTCCTGACATTTTATCACACTTTTGTTATCCCTTTTATCTTCCTGAACCTGCACAAGTAATCTGTATTTTCATTAACTTTTCAATTGCATGAAGATGAAATGATATTTAAATACTGCAGTCATAGAAATTTGTAAACATTCAAATTTTTTGGTAGTGAAACATAGTGACTTCTAAAGGCTCTTTTCAATCATGGTCAATTACCAAATAGTAACGGCTCAAACAATTCGATTTTCTCTTGAATATTCGTAACGGATATTTAGAAAACTCAATTCACCTAATTACCTCAAATACATTCCGTAAAACGTGATAAGGGAGCGACAACCGTTCAATAAATCCACCACGTGTACCCAAATTACCCTTGGTCGTGTGCGAACTAGCACACTTTTCGCTGCCATCTCGGCCCACCTGACCACATCCACAGATCGAAAATCATTCCAACCCTGAAATCATCGCTCTACATACACCGACGGCCAGCGCTGGCGATAGCAGCGCCACCAGCGCCGAATACGGGAAAATTCAGTATAACGCCAGCTGTTACAGGCTTCGCGTGAATCTCCAGCCCGCTGTTCACGAACACCAAAGCGTAATGACGCGATTTAAAACCGCAAAATTTTTAAAAATATGAATGGGACTGGTAGAGTTTGGTGAAGAATGTCAAACATATCTCTTGTAATTAATTTTAGTAATTCGGATTTTTTAAGAAATATTACCAAGTGTCGTCAAAAGAACTTTTCTGCTAAATTATCACGAACGAGCATTAACCGCTCGAAACACTGATTCATTTTCACCTTTTAAAAACAGTCCGAATTCTACAGAAACTCACTAACGCAGTCTCCCAAACATATCAGTGTAACATTCAACATAAATATCAACTCGATAAATTATGAAGTGTTATGATATCTTATGTGCCCACCTACACTACCGTACGAGCTGTATACCGAAATAGCTTCATTAAATTTCGTTATATCTGATCTAAGAACACGTGGTCAAGAAGCTTCCCGCAGTGCTTCTCCAAGCTTGTATGCGAATTTCGCGTTCTTCTGTCGTGTTGTCGGTATGTGTTCAAATTTCGGATTTTATGTGTTTCGTCGTGAAGGGATGTGAGGATTTGTGATTTTATTTGTTCTAGTTCGGATGTTCCAAGTTCTGTGTTCCCATCGGATTTCTGCAGGTTCAAGGATTTGAGCAACAGGTGAATTTCGTTGTGGAAATATTGATTTAAATCTGTTGAACCTTGGAAGAAAATGACGTGATTTTAGTTAAATCTTATGTCAGTATTTGAATTGTTGCAATTAGACAGCAATTATTGTAACCACCGATTAACGGTCATTAGATAGATCATATGCAATCGTTCCGTAACAAATGCACCAGGTATACCTATTATGTCAGCATGTTTTCCGAATTTAAGATTATTGCATTCGTTCTGCCTACACTTTCATTCATGTTATTTATTGAACATTTTCTTTTCTTCCATATGGAACTTAAATCCGATATCCTCATATAGTATTAGACTTCTTGATACATACAAAGATTGTCTCTCTCGTATAGAAAAAATTATATAAATTGGGTAGTGTAAAGTTATTTTTATATTAGCATTTAAGCAACTTGTGATGTTGAGAAACACAAACAGATTCAATAGCTCTGACTTTTCATATCACTAAATATTTTTTGGATGACCAAAGAAACTGTTGCGACTTTCTATTAACGAATTCGTCATCCACATACCACTGAGGATGATCGTTTTCAATATCAAATAAAATGAAAGATATTTGAGAATAAAGCGAATAATTTCCCGTTCTCAAGTATTATTTAAAATAACTTCGCATTATGTAAACCTTTACTTGATAGGAATACATTGTACACTTAATTGGGTAATACACTTATACATATATGTTTCAATTCATTATTACGAGTTGAACACATGACAGAGTTCGATATATTGTAGCTTCTTCAAATGCTTGGTCACAACTATTGAAATGATTTGTAACTTACAATATTTAGATGGATTTAATTGTGAGACAAAGGTACAATAAAGTTTCCATTTCTTTTGGAATTACACTGAGTTTCTATAAAAATAGACCTAATAGAGATAAATTAGATAACTCGTTCTGGTCATCCAGAATTTCTTGATCGCTTAATTTTTAAAGTTTGTAATAAGTTCAGCTTCAGGCATCCATTTCCTTCACAAAAATTTCGAAACGCTTATAAAAATATCATGTTTCTCTATCATTGAATGTACCGCATACGTAAAATTTGACTTATCGAGGAAATATTATCTTTTGTTCATTTATTCTAGTATTACCATAATACTCATATATTACAGTAAACCATCTCTACAAATAAAGTTGGCCAATAACATAGACAAATAACATAAATTTCAGAAAACTCTAAACCCACAATAAATTATTTGAATATTTTAATATTATCCTTCTACATATTTAATTTCAAAAAATTATATTTAATGATTACAACTTCTGAAAATAAATTGAAATAATGTCATATAAGTACCACTTATATCAATTGACATATAAAATATACATTCATTATAAGACATCCAAATGGTATAACAAAATTCAATAAATGAAACTTGTTAACCAAAATTCTATAAATTAAATATTTTGAATAGACAAAATTTTGTTTCTGCTGATCAATCTTATGAAAACAAATATCTTTCAAAAATGTCTAACATAATCTTAAGAATTTCATCATAAAACTATCTTACTTAGAGTATTCAATATTATTGGATATCTAACTAAGTTACTTTATATAAAAACTCAAGATATGTAAAAACATTACTGAAAAACAAGCTTTAAGAGAGACTTTGCTTCGTCAGTATTCAAATAATTCATATGTCACAATAAATTAATTGAAGTTATCCGATATTCACCAATTATCATGTTGTAGTTGCCTAAATACCTATGTAAAGAACTGCTTGGTATGTAGAGATACCTTTTTGAATTCTTCGAAAGTAATTGATTAAACGTCAACCAATTAGTGAGCAAATTCTTGGTTAAGCTTACTTCAAATAGGGGTGAAAGAGGGATGTATATTAGACTTTAATGCTTTATTCACAGCCTAAAATACATATAATACAAGTTCAGAGAGTTGAATTATCTACTCAAATTCAGGGGGTTGTTTTGTGACCAGATGTGGAATGTAATCCAGCTCGTAGGGACCATGTAGAGAATTGTCAGCAGAAGTACATATAATACAAGTGTACAATTTTGAGTGGTTGACCCAGATTGAGGTGGATACACTATCTTGATCCTGGAACTGTTCTTCCTTGAGTTTCTTCTATTGTTGTTCACGACACAGACTTCAATTTTATTGGTTTCACTTTTGAGTTCACTTTTCACAACTTGATATCTAATTACAAATGAATAATGTAGATAGTACATTCACTTCCAGGCCCTTAGTGCGTTATGGGTAACTGAGAGCGAGTTCCTTGGAAGTTTAAAGTGAAAAATGCGAATATAAAATAATTCGAGCGTAGAGATAAAAATGGTTCACAAGTTAAGAGAGCTTACTTCAAGGGAATGTGCGTGGGACAAACGTAAGGCGTCTATGATTGCCGAATTACTTCAGTTTCCATGTTTGAACAATTTTTACTTTAATTACATGAATGGAGTATGCGGTTGGCGCTAGCTTAAACATAACAATTTTATTTAAAATAATTCACACAGTTTTTATGTTTCACAATTAATTCAGAATCCTGACACGTTCCTTTTTGCACTCCTTTGAAGATGGTAGAAAGACCGAAACACGTGTCTGAATAAATTGTGAACTATAAAAACTCTGTGAATTATTTTAAATAAAATTTTTACGTTACTTGAATTAAACCTTTCTTGGAATAATCTAAGTTCTCGTTTTTGAAAAGCCAAGGTCTTTAGTTGTTAGAAGAACGATTGATCGACTGATTCGCATCTTCTGAAAAAAGGTCCTCTACAGTCAGATGATTCTTTCTTGGTTTGTCACGATCCTTCACCTTGTTGCTAAAAAATAACGTGTGAAGTGAAATATATTTCATTTGTTTGAACAATAGCAATTCTGGAAGAAAACCTATGTGGGCCAAATCTTATCAAAGTTCATCTTTGCTTTGAATAAAAAAACTGTTATTTTCATGAAATATTTGAGCAATAATTGAGTGTTCTTGAGCCTCGTTCTGCTACGATTCAACCGTATAACTAATGACATACAAGTGACTTTTCTACTGTTCTAAATATTGCTGCCATGTCATTCAAGAAACTCATGAACCTATTGGGAAAACTAATAGAATAAAACTCCATTTGCTAGTTATGTATATTATCAAAATATCGGCCTCATAAAAAATGTATACCGTTTCGTCCGAGTCTCATTATTATTGACACCATTTTTTATCGATTTTTGTGAATTAACATTATCTATTTCTTCTATTCTCCTTCGCATATAATATAATTTCAAATGCTGAAAATAAAAAACCCATTAAAGTATGAAAATACCTTGTTCTCATGTGTTTCGTACTGATCAAATATCTGTGTCAATTATGTATTATTTTTGTTCTCATAATAAGACAAGCTTGGGAAACGAAGCATCTTTTAAAGTTTTTCTGTTTTCTGAGTACGCGCGGGTTATGATTATTTTCACAAATCATCTTTCTAGTATCTCCAATATACTAAACATATTTAAGTTCATTCATTTCCATGTTTTAACTTTTTGCAGAGTTAAAAATTATCTTTGGATTTATCTGAATCTCAATTTGGTACATATCTGAGAATCGAAACAAGTTATGTGTCATGTGAAAATTCTGGTTCCCTTATTTTTTATCTACCCTTCATTTCGAGAATTTTATATGGTTTTGGAATAATAAATTGTTCTGTATATGCATATGTGTTGTGTTGATACATTTGTATTAATACGTTTTTATATCGTAAAGAGAAAAATATTTTTGCAGGCAATGAAGAATTTTTTATATTGATCATATATGTTCTGATATCATTTCGATATTTAAGTATATTATCTTCAATATATATTGTAGGAGTTTTAAGATATTCTGAATATAAAACTATTTAAATTACCTCTATCAAGTGGGGGCTCGCATTTTAATTTATATATTATTTTATAGATTTTCGGCAAATCTAGATGGCTTCTTCAAAATAACCTAATGATCCACTGGATTTGCGTATTGATCCATGTAAATGATTTTCTGGATTACTGCGCTAAATATTTGATTGTAAGAAATATTAAAATCAATTATTTCAATTGAGATTAATCACTGATCCTCTAGGTAACCTTGAATGATTATCGTTTTTTTCTCAAAGTTATTCACGTCAGGTAATAAGATAATAATTATTGAGCTTATTAATTTTTTTCCTGGTAGACCCATTAACGCATCCACATTCTATATTATTCGTTGCAAGTTAAATATTATGGTGAGAAATTCAATTCATAAATAAATTACACTAAATAAAGTGTAAGGTTTAAAGCCTATTAGAAACTGATTATCTCACCGCAGATTCTAATACCGAAAACCAAAATATGAAAAAAAAACATACCTACAAATAGAAAACTAAAAACTCAATAGAAATATTCTTCCATCATTTGAGAATTATGAAATTTGAACAATGAAAATCATATTATGTTATAAACTTTTTCAAAACTGCCCAGATTAGTGATTATTTCGCCATGATTTATTATGTGCGTTACTTTATCTACATGGAAATTTTGTATTCATTACGATTTTTCTCCTTGAAGGTTTCGTTCTGATTGTATGTTAATATCTACGAGTATAACCCCCCAATACAGTTACGTGAGGTTATTCAAATAATCATTTAAGAAGGGGAAGTTTCTATACTCTAAGTATGGAAGATGATATAGACATGAAAATAAAACTGATGACGATATATCTGTTCATAATAATAAATTGTAGTTATGTTGCAAATACACCAAAATAGAAATAATTCAAATCAGGATTCCAGAATACTTCGATTGTTGTGTAATTTTTATAAAAATTATAAATCTCATACCGAAGCAACACGATTACATCTCTTTGTGAAAATACTTGAAGGTTTTCCAAAAACCAAATGAAATATTACTTTCATTAAATATAAAAAATTATAACAATTGGATTGTATATTTCATTCATTATGTTGAAGTCAATATCATGATTACTATATATACTACTCTGTCAAGAAAGTACCGGGAATTTTCAATTAAAACAACATTTTTACATTTAATCGTCAAAATTTATTGGGTCGCCTTCAATACATCTTCATTACATCTATGCCAATATCTTCCAATTATCGAAACATTTTTTATAGGCGCTTTCCGGGATGGACTTTAGCTCTCGCGCCGAATTTTGTTTTATGGCTTCAATCGACTCAAAACGGGTGCCACGAAGGGGCAATTTTAGTTTTGGAAAGAGGAAAAAATCGCAGGGAGCCAAATCCTGCGAATACGGTGGTTGCTGAAGCACGTTTGTTGAGTTTTTGGCGAGAAAGTCTGTCACAATCGTAGCTCGGCGCGTTATCGTCATGCAAAATCCATGAGTTGTTCGCCCACAAATTTGGCCGCTTCTTACGGATACGCTCACGCAAACGTTTCATAACGCCTAGGTAATACTTCTTGTTTACCGTCTGACCCTCTGGAAGGAATTCGTAGTGCACCACGCCACGGATATCGAAGAAAACAATGAGCATCACCTTCATTTTCGAGCGGCTTTGGCGTGGTTTTTTCGGTTTCGGCTCATTTTTTGCCACCCATTCCGATGATTGCTGGCTTGTTTGCATATCGTACTCGTAGACCCAGGTCTCATCACCAGTTATAATGCGTTCCATGAATGTAGAATCGGAATTACAGCGATCCAGCATGTCTGAAGCAACCTGTTCGCGATGACGTTTTAGAAGAAAATTCAGGTCTTTCGGTACGAGTCGTGCGGCCACCTTTCTCATGCCCAAAATATCAATCAAAATCGTACGTGCGGACTCGTGGGATATCTTAAGATCATGTGCTATCTCTCTCAAGCTAATACGACTGTTTTCCTGCACCCTTTCCTTAATTTTATCGACGTTATCTTCGATCGAAGCCGTCGATGGGCGACCACTTCACGACCGTCCTTGAAGGCTCTGTACCACTGATATGCACGAGTTTTCGATAGAGCATTATCACCAAAGGCCTTTTGCAACATTTTCAATGCATCGGCACACGAAAATTCATTTGCAACACAAAACTTTAAACAAATTCTTTGCTCAACGTAATCACCCATAGTAAAAATCGGCACGCACTCTGACATCGACTGACTTAATCAGCTGTTGCAAACACACTAGTTGACAGATCCCGCTCAAGCTTGGCATAGTAATTAAGGACAGTGGTACCAACCTAGGAAAAAAAATTTTTACCTGCCTCATTGCCCCGCCAGATTTAAATCGATAATTCCCGGTACTTTGTTGACAGAATGTATAGCTACTTGCTAGACATCCGAGTCCAGGAGCATAATACAAAAAGAAATAAGGAGGAAATTGCTTGAAACAATATAAAAAAGTTAATGTACACAACCCTCATAAGGACTCAACCGTAGACACGTGTTTCAGGCTTTCGGCCCTCATCAGTATGGTGAAAAAGTGTAAAAGATGGGCTACACTTGGTGGTAAAAAAGAAAAACCAATAAACATCTTTCACAATTCTTAGCTCTTTCAGCTCCACTAAGTCATCGACTTATCAAACAGATTCAATTAAAAATGCTCAAAATGAACGTCAATCCCGTCTGTAAAGAAAACACAATTACGTCGTAATTCTACAAAATCAGCGTTCCCAGCGTAAGGAATACCGTACCAGGGTTACCTGCAATTATTACTTGACAAACTGTACCACAGATGAATCTGTACGTTAATATTTCAAAATGTTTGGATTTCAACGGAGAACTTAAAGTGTGACAAATTGAACTTACATTCAGCGTATTTTCTGTACTGGGAGATTAAATTATTTTCTCTCAGATGTGTGAGTGCCTGTAATCATTGAATTGCAATAGAATTCTGTTGCTGAAAGTCTGAAGACATTGAATCTTTATACTGACATTTGTACGGCTTCATGAATTTTATGAATGGAACTATATACAACCCATCCATCACTGAATTCGCCAGATCTGTTATATTTTTACGTGCTAAAGATGATGACGCTGAAGAATGAAATCTATACACTTGATGCGCACTTTAGTCTATTTCTCATCACCGTTGAAGTGAAAGAACATCAAAAAAAGCAATATCCTGAATTATTCAGCTTAGTAATTAAAGCGGAATCCTAAGGAATATTGTAATTTTAAGGGTACATATTCGAAATGGACTAAAGTTGTACAAGATGAATGCAGAATTAATTCAGTTATGTCATCTGAAAGTCGAAAAGAGAAATTAAATCGAATTATAATGATCAGAATGTATAACCAAAAAACATTATTGAAATTCTAGTTGATTTGATCTACAGTATATAGTGATTCAATACCTTCAGTTGAGGAGTACTCTCAACATGTTTCAATATAGTACTATGTTTAGAAGAGTTATTACTACTATAAACTTATTGAAGGAATATTCAGAATTGCTTTTAAGATTCCTTGTGACTCATTCTTACTATTTACCTAATTTAACATAAATAGAGGTTAATTCTTGGTAGAAGGTATATAAGATCATTTAAATATTTTAATATTTGCCTTCTACATATATAAATTTCAAAAAATTATATTTAATGATTATAACTTCTGAAAATAAATTAAAATAATGTCATATAAGTACCATTTATATCAAATGACATATAAAATAAACATTCATTATAAGCCATCCAAATAGTATAACAAAATCCAATAAATAAAAATTTTTCACCAAAATCCTATACATAAATTAAATATTTTGAATAGACAAAATTTTGTTTCTGCTGATCAATCTTATGAAAACAAATATCTTTCAATTAAATTGTCTTTCAATCTTTTAGATCAAATGTAAACCACAGAAATATTTATATATATATAATAGTTAACCGTTACACTACATTTAAAGATTTTTCAGTTTGCCAGAAGTCTTCTAAACGGTTGAAGGATAAGTAAATATTTGTTGTTGATTGATGTTATATTTATTGAATATGAATTATTTGAATACTGACGAAGCAAAGTCTCCTTTAAAGCTTGTTTTTCAGTAATGTTCTTACATATCTTGAGTTTTATATAAAGTAACTTAGTTAGATATCCAATAATATTGAATATTCTAAGTAAGATAGTTTTATGATGAAATTCTTAAGATTATGTTAGACATTTTTGGAAGATATTTGTTTTCATAAGATAAATCAGCAGAGACAAAATTTTGTCTATTCAAAATATTTAATTTATAGGATTTTGCTTATAAATTTTTATTTATTGGATTTTGTTATACCATTCTGATGTCTTATATTGAATGTTATTTTATATGTCATTTGATATAAGTGGTACTTATATGACATTATTTTAATTTATTTTCAGAAGTTATAATCATTGAATATAATTTTTTGAAATTAAATATTTAGAAGGCTAATATAAAAATATTCAAATAATTTTATATACCTTCTATCAAGATTTAACCTCTAATTATGTTATTTCATTCATAATATATAATTATTCGGTTTCCTCAACATTCTTTATACAGATAGTCCTTGTGCTATAACAGAGGCCGTTAAATTGTCTTTCAATGTTTTAGATCAAGGGTAAACCACAGAAATGTTTATATATAGTTAACTGTTACACTACATTCAAAGATTATTCAGTTTGCCAGAAGTTTTCTAAACGGTTGAAGGGTAAGTAAATATTTGTTGTTGATTGATTTTATATTTATTGAATATTTGAATACTGACGAAGCAAAGTCTCTCTTAGAACTTGTTTTTCAGTAATGTTTCTACATATCTTGTGTTTTTATATAAAATAACTTAGTTAGATATCCAATAATATTGAATATTTTAAGTACGATAGTTTTATGATGAAATTCTTAAGATTATGTTAGACATTTTTGAAAGATATTTGTTTTCATAAGATAGATCAGCAGAAACAAAATCTTGTCTATTCAAAATATTTAATTTATAAGACTTTGGTTAACAATTTTTATTTATTGGATTTTGTTATACCATTTGGACGTCTTATAATGAATGTTTTTTTCTATGTCATTTGATATAAGTGGTACTTGCATGACATTTTTTTAATTTATTTTCAGAAGTTATAATCATTAAATATAATTTTTTGAAATTAAATATGTAGAAGACTAATATTAAAATATTCAAATAATTTTATATACCTTCTATCAAGAATTAACCTCTATTTATTATTTTATTCATAATATATAATTATTTGGTTTCCTTAACATTCTTTATACAGATAGTCCTTGTGCTATAACAGAGGCCCTTAAATTGTCTTTCAATCTTTTAGATCGAGTGTAAACCACAGAAATATTTATATATATTAACCGTTACACTACATTCAAAGATTTTTCAGTTCGCCAGAAGTTTTCTAAACGGTTGAAGGGTGAGCAAATATTTGTTGTTGATTGATGTTATATTTATTAAATATGAATTATTTGAATACTGACGAAGCAAAGTCTCTCTTAAAACTTGTTTTTCAGTAATGTTTTTATATGTCTTGAGTTTTTATATGTAACTTCGTTAGATAACTAATAATATTGAATATTCTGTGTAAGATAGTTTTATGATGAAATTCTTAAGATTATGTTTGACATTTTTGAAAGATATTTGTTTCCATAAGATTGATCAGCAGAAACAAAATTTTGTCTATTCAAAATATTCAATTTATAGGATTTTGGTTAACAATTTTTATTTATTGGATTTTGATATACCATTTGGATGTCTTATAATGAATGTTTATTTTATATGTCATTTGATATAAGTGGTGCTTATATGACATTATTTCAATTAATTTTCAGAAGTTATAATCATTAAATATAATTTTTTGAAACTAAATATGAAGAAGGCTAATATTAAAATATTTAAATAATTTACCTGATATTACTATATCCTTGTTTCTTATCGAGAAGGTGGTAGGATCTCAATGAAAATAGACACTTTCACTTCTAGAAAAAATAATACCAAAGTCAATACGAGTGAAAATGTTAGAGATAGAAGTTATCGTTTCTTAACCATATTCCTTCATGTATTCACCAAATTAAGAGAAGCAACATGTAAATATATCCATTTTGAAATATTTCTCCACAATATACCAAGTAAATGTTTTTGACATATTTCAAGAAGAAAATGTTCCTCATATGTGCTTCCTATTCGCCCAAAAACTGCATGGATAGCTACGAGTCTATCAAAAATCATCTTATACCTAAAAAGTTTGAATTCCATTCTACGCAGTGATCGTACAAGTCTTTTTAGGAGTCACGACCGTATGAGCAAACATCAATTTCCAGTGTGCCGTGGATCAGATGAAGAAAGCATTGTGAAAATAACGTTGGTAGGAAGTCGGTGACAATGGCTTCATTGTTTACTTTTCATAGAACGTTCGGCTGACTGCCAACGATGCTCCTCGACAAGGCCAGATGTAATAGTACCATATTTTATGACTCAATGTGATGGACGACATAATTGACGCAATTTTCGGTTCACTTCTTCAACAACAATAAACCAGTGGTTGATAAAATAATGGCTAATCGGCCATGTCGGCGACTTTTGATTGTATAACGATCCTTCTGGTAACAAATTCTAAATTCCAGCAATATGACGGAGAAACTCCGCTCAAGGGAAAATAACTTAGGAGTTTTATTCAGTGTTGTAATTTATTGGTTCGGCTGGGGTTATCGATCGGGAGAGGAAGAATGGGTGAAATTTCTCCTATTATTCAACTGTTTCTTACATTTGTATTTGAAGAAAAATTCCATAATTTTATTCTGCAGGCCCATGAAGTGGATTTGTATCATGTTTTTGGACGACTTTTATATAAAGGCGATTTGACTCCCTCAAAAGCGAGTCTTTTTAAGAGTAGGGTATAAAAAGATAGCCAACGATCATTTACTCTATCATATTTAGATACTAAATTGTTTCAACCGTTACTATTTGGTAGTTGATCATAATTAAAACAAATTGTAGAAATTACTATGTTTTACGACCAAAAAATATATATTATACATTTTCTTGTGACTCGAGTTTCGGGAAATGAACTATCCCATCATCAGACAACTGAAAACCTAACAGTGGTACAGTGGTATTTAAACAAAAGTGATAAATATTTTGAATATTTCAACAGATTCTCGGTAATACCTTATAGTGGTACAGAGGTTCACAATCGGAACGTGATAAAAACCGTCATTCATTATTTTTACATCATTTTGTGGTATTTCTCATATATTTGGATTTAGAAAGCTCCATGCAGTCATTCATTACTTTTTACATTATTTTTATTGTGAACGAATTTGAAAATTTCAATAATCAAGTTTCTTTTCTTTTGAATCTACATGTAAAATTTTCTTAAGATTTTCTTTTGTCGAAAGGAATTACTGTTTTCTAAAGAATGAGTGGCAAAAGTTGAAGTTTTGTTTACTTTTCATTAAATTCATTTTATGTTCGTTGAAAAAGGTTTTAAACAGATGTTACTTTTTAAATATATCAAGTATTCTCGATTTACAGAGCTCCGTACAGTCATTCATTATTTTTACATTATTGTTATTGTGAACTAATTTGAAACTAGATAATCGAGTTTCTTCCCTTTTGATTCTACATGTAAAATTTTAAGATTATCTATTGTGGGAAAGGAATTACCGTTTTCTAGACAATGAGTGGCAAAAGTAGAATTTTGTCTATTTTCCTGAAACTCATTTTATGTTCGTTGAACCTCGTCTTGAAGGAACGTCCTATTTGTCCTATATATTTATTACTGCACGTAGAACAAGATAACTCATAAACTGCTGATTTGTGTATGTTTGGAGTAGGCTCCTTTGCTTTAAAAAAAACCGATGATAATTTGTTTTGCGTTTTGAAGGCAATATTGACATCTGATTCTGAAAAACTATTGGCCACTTTTTGACTTATGCTACCAAAGTACGACAGAGAAAAAAAATCTTCAATTCGAAACTACCTGTAAATGTTCATTTCTGATACGTAGACGATATTCTTACGTGTATCTCCGGAACATCCAGACAACTGAGCCAATTTTTGAATTTCTCGAATAATATTTACCCAGAAATTAAATTCAAATCAGAAAAAGAATCAAAGAACAGTATTAAATTTTAAGACCTCTTGATATCACACTCAAATAGAAAAATAGATTTCAACGTGTTCAGAAAACCCACATTCACTGGCCAATTTGTTATGGAATTATATTAATGAAATTTTAGTGAATGAATACTAACTAGATCACCCTTGTATATAAGTGATGTATTCTATGTTTCCGGCTAGCTCTTAAGATTATAATTTTGAATAATTGAAATTAAAATATTATTAAATCTGATTTGAGGGAGGGTTCAATTTGAATTTTCTTAAAAGGTTGAATTTTTTAAATTATATTTTATGAAAGTAATTTGTAATATTATAATCAGTGATCAATAACCTAAATCTAATTCTATGTTAACCTAACCTTATCTAAATATCCTAACGTAATTCTAATGTAAACAATGATTATTATTTCTAAACTTCTTTTGGAAAAGATTAACAGGATTGAATTTTTTCAATACCTTTGGTAAGTTTGTTCTTCAATTTATGATTGTTCCTTTTTACTGTCCTTCTTTGTTTCAGGAATAAAACTCGTTTCGTTGGAAACAACACTTCTAGAACGTTCTGAAATTCACAGGCTACTTTGTTGATTTTCTTCGATATATCCAATTCGTTTGAAACTTGATTTCTATGTGATATTTTTCCATTCACATTCAGGTAATGCATTTTCTGGATTCAATTTCCATTCACAATAACCAAATAATCTTCTTTTTTCAGATGATGATACTTTTTTGGCACTTTTTTAATTATGGACCGACAAGGATTCTACTCTGCATATAATTGGAGACTGCAGACTTTTTCTGTGTCTGCCCTATTTATAGTTTTCAAGAAAAGTTGAATAGCAAAGCTTACTAGCTTCTGTCAAAATTATATAAAAATGATGCTTTTGATGATTTTACAAAATTCACAATATTTCCTGGTTTGAAATTACTTTTGAAATCAGCTTATTTTTTTAACTACATTTTGATGTATGTTTCATGTTAAACAGAACAGTAAAAGTCTTGCTTTTCGTTCGTACAGTATTTCAAGTGTCAAAATTTAACAAATTTTAACTTCTAATGCTTATAACTTATAAAATACTTAATATTACTTATGAAATTGATTAAATTTCTTTAGCTTAGATGCTATTACAATACTATTGATGCCTAAACATCTTGAAGGATCTCTCTTACATTAATCATTTGAAAATATCTGACGTAGATGCTATCTTTCATTGAATTAAGTGAATTTTGATCAAATTTGTCCTATTTACATCATTCTGGTGAGTTATATTTAATTTAGCTTGTTCTTTGTCAACAATTTCACTAAAGTTTATATGCGATTCATTATAATAACAAATCTTTTCAACAAATTCTTCATCAATTTCAAATTGGATATCTAAATTCAAATTACTTCTATTTATTGCAACTTTGGCTGGTTTTATATTGAATAATTGTGAATTGAAATCTCCCTGTGAATTTTATTTATAAACTGTCAACAAGATTACTGTTTTTTTATTACTGTTCACAGAATTTTAATTTGACTAGTCGTTATGTATCCTGAATATGCTTTTTCTTCTAATTTTAGGTCGTGATTATTTTAATGAATTGAATTATCAATATTTGTGTCAGAATGGATATTATTTAATGAATTTTGCTCTGGTTATACTCTAACGAGTCAACTTATATACAACGGTGAGTGTTTTCCTTTATATTTTATGTAATTATTTATTTTAACTGTAAATACCATGACAATATATGTATATATATATATATATATATATATATATATATTCTATTGATTCCTATCACCCATATTCACAAAAAATGTCAGCCTATCAATCGATGATCCATAGAGCCTTCGCATTATCCTTATCAAAAAATGACCGCGAAGCTGAAGTTCAACCTATAAAATCAATAGCCGCGAACAACGGTTTCAACCCCAATATAATAGATAATCTAATTCGACAGAAACTATCTAAAGTAGCTATGAGCCAAATTTATCCCATCATAAAAACCGAAGAAAATAAAAAATTCATTTCTCTGTCGTAATCTGGTAGCATAAGTCAAAAAGTGGCCAATTGTTTTTCAAAATCAGATGACAATATTGCCTTCAAAACGCAAAAAAAATTATCATCAGTATTATTTAACGCAAAGGACCCTACTCCAAACATACACAAATCAGGAGTTTATGAGTTATCTTGTTCTACGTGCAGTAATAAATATATAGGACAAACAGGACGTTCCTCCAAGACGAGGTTCAACGAACATAAAATGAGTTTCAGGAAAAATAGACAAAATTCTACTTTTCCCACTCATTGCCTAGAAAACGGTCATTCCTTTTCCACAATAGATAATCTTAAAATTTTACATGTATAATCAAAAGGGAAGAAACTCGATTATCTAGAATCTGTTCGAATTTTCAAATTAGTTCACAATAACAATAATGTAAAAATAATGAGTGACTGTACAGAGCTATGTAAATCGAAAATATTTGACATATTTAAAAAGTAACATCTGTTTAAAACCTTTTTCAACGAACATAAAATGAATTTAATGAAAAGTAAACAAAAATTCAACTTTTGCCACTCATTCTTTAGAAAACAGTAATTCCTTCCGACAAAAGAAAATCTCAAGAAAATTTTACATGTAGATTCAAAAGAAAAGAAACTTGATTATTGAAATTTTCAAATTCGTTCACAATAGAAATAATGTAAAAAGTAATGAATGACTGTATGGAGCTTTCTAAATCCAAATATTTGAGATATACAACAAAATAATGTGAAAATAATGAATGACTACGGAGCTATGTAACCCAAAGAATTATTTGAGATGTTTAAATGGGTACCATCTGTTTAACAACCTGCTTTGTCGATTGCCGACATTCCGATATCTGTTAGAAGGCCTCTCTTTTTAACCCGGTTTTTATCATGTTTCGATTGTAAACCTCTGTACCACTATTAGGTATTACCGAGAATCTGTTGAAATATTCAAAATATTTATCACTTTTGTTTGAATACCACTGTACCACTGTTAGGTCTTCAGTTGTCTGATGATGGGATAGTTCATTTCCCGAAACTCGAGTCACAAGAAAATGTGTAATATATATATTTTTGGTAGTAAAACATAGTAATTTCTAAAATTTGTTTTAACTATCATATTTATTTGATATTGGTGTTCACATTAATATTGGAATGATCGCTTATAGTAAGCAAAGATGTTAATGAATTAATTTTATTATTTGTTATATTAATATCCACTTCGTTCACCGGCTTCAAATTGACAATTTGTTTCCTTTTTTCGATTTTTTTTCCTCAAGAGTTATTTTCTCCGCAATAATTGTTTTATTATGTATTGAATTTTGAACGGAAGCTACAATCAACAATGCTGGATTTCTCATCACACTGACGTTTTGAACGCTAATACCAACACCTATATCGCCTATTAATGATGTTGATGAACACTGAAAGCAGCAGCCCATGTAAGAAGATGAATAAGGTGATTTTAAATATTCGGCTATTTGCTTAGTTAGTCCTTACAAGAACATTTTCAGATACTGGCTGCGTGGAACATACAAACAAACGTTCATATTCCGTATTTTATTTCCGCAGAACGATCTAGTTTTTACAGCCCTCTATAAAATAAGTCGAATAATTTTCTCCGCAGACTATAGCTGCTCTCTATTTGCATGAATTTAAGTATTATTTAAAGATAACAAAATATTGGATCCAAATCACGAATATCATATATATATTAAATTTTACTTTTAATTTCATTCTATTTCAATGCCCCAAAATCATAGCTATTCTAATTCGCTAGTTAGAATGTTTTATTTTTTGGCAGGTATCCAAAATTTTGTTTTTTCAAAACCTCTATTAATTTTGAGTATTTGTTGATATCAATATTATTCTTGATCTCTAGATAGGCTTTCGTTATAGAATAACGAAAAAGTGTGTGGAAAGCTTTAAACGCTTGACTTGTTTAAGAAAATATACTATTAGTATATTTAAATTATATTAGTTGTCACAGCAGCTGAACTGTGATACTAATGTGTTATGTGCGTAACCATACTACTAAGATTTCCCTGGAAGGATTTTTTCCGTCGCAAATTGAATTATTTTCCTGAAAGACATGGCTCTACTAATATCGGTCAACATGTGGGGTCATGCTATCCAATAGAATAAGCCTGGTTTGCGCCAGCGTTCTGGCATTGTCACAGTATATATTCGGAGGTTTCTACTACCGATTCACATAACCTATAGATATCAGAGTTTTGTTAACCGATATCCGATGGCCAGTGTAGACAGCCTCATTTCGTTTTTTTTTAAAAGCAATATGACTAATTGAGCATTCTGCTGAGAGGACGCGATGAGCTCTTTGGCTTTTAGCTGGCCGGGGATGTTAATCCTTTGAGGGTTTTGCTGTCTCTGATTTCAGCCCTAATAAGTGTGAGTGATACCCAATATGAGGGTGCCAGTTTGGTTCTTCTTGTTTTTGTAAAGGCGCCTACTTCATTATTTCCTTCAATGCCCTGGCGAGTTGGTTTCCATACTAGGACTAGTCTTTTGATTTTATCCAGTGATATGTTGCTTTTTGCCATCTATAATAACTATATGATGAAATTCAAGTTCCCTTCTATTGTCTGGACAAACGGACTTGGATACTTCTCCTTATTGCCAGAATTGCTGTTTGGAGTGATTTTATAGACGTTACCAAAGTGATTTCTCATAGTTGCGATCACATCTGCGTATGTCTGCTACTTGCCTCCTTAGGGGTCCATCAGCATACTAGATGAGATGGAATTTTTTAAGTTGTGCTAACCTCTCTATGTCTACTTGACGGTTATGCTCAACTGGCCTATAATCACTCGGGAACGAAACATGTTCAGTCCTTATTAATTCCAGAATCCTCATGTATCCCCTCCTAAACTCTTATAGTTGCATTCTAAGGACACTAAGGACACTCATCAGACCTTTTTTCATATATGTGGAGCGGAGCAAGATGCTAAAACTTCTATCACTGCTGTGGGAAATGTACACCTAAGATACCTAGACAAGCAAGAATTTGAAGCTTGTGTAGTTTCTGACAGCTTGGCCTTTTCTCAGATTTGGATAACTTTGCATTAAATTTCATCTATTTGTGTCATCAGACACCGTAATCATAATATTGCTTGAAATTTTATTCGTAAACATTCCGGGATTTTTCTTAGGAATAAATTAAAAACTATTATTCCTACAGCAACTTCTTCGATAGTTTTATTACACATCATTGCCGAATTATTTTCAACAATTTACGAAAATTGCTCACGGAATTCGAGCATTTTCTCGATACTCAGAAGTTTCTTCTTTCCAGGAGACCTATTCGGAACATAAAAAAGAACTCTGAATGAATCTTAACTATTTATCGACTTATAACACAAACTCCTTCTTTAATGAACCCTAGCTCATGAACTCGACACTCTAAGTTTAATGCCACTGCTTGGATGGAATTTTCCGGAGACAAAGTATGCATGCTTCACATTGATTTATCATATCGATATGGTAACTACAAATGATTAAATATTTTTATCAAGATATATAGACATAGATTCGATGACAAAATAAAAAATATTCCCAAGAAGTATAAGAAAAACAGTTTTAATACTGACCTGATGAATTCATGGTATGACGAAACAATTGTCGTGAAGATCAATAAAATAGCGGAAGTGTATATTTGTTTTTCTTGTATTGAAGATGAATTTCTGTCAAGTAAAGATCGAGACAAGCAAAAATTCCAAAAAAATTAAAAATGAATAACAATTAGAAATGACCAACAATAGTTTCACAACAATTGAACTTACTCTCAAAAAGTAACATCACAACTTATATAGGTATGGTTAAGGCAAAAGTTTTGGAAAAGGGATAAATATATACAAATAAAAATATATTTTTATAGAATAAAGTATAAAAAGGAAATGTGGTTAGATGAAAATTTCATTCGAACAATATCGACTCTAAAGAATCAATCAAGTATGGGGCTATAGTCAAATTCTGTACATGTGAGATCATTCAATTGGAGCTGCTAATGTCAATGATTTGTTGTTAAGAGTTCTTTTTATCTTTTATTAAATATAACGATTACATTCAATTAGAAGAATAATATTTGTAGATTCATGGTCATATAATAATTATCGTGAACAGTTTCATTTCAATAATTTATTGATATTTTTTTTTTGATGTTTTGTGCGGTACAGTTTTACAGTTTACAGTTTTTTTTTCACAAACTCAAAAAAAATTGGTGTATGCACATAATGTATCCATAGGACATATAAATGTACTATGGATACATATTCAATTTTCTGCTAGTGGACCTTTTTTATTCAGTGATTATATGATTACTGATTACTCTATTAATAGTTACTTGGATTGATCTATTGTCTACGTATTTCGGTAAGAAACATCATACCATTTATAATAATAAATAGGGGGAATATAAAATGTAATTTTAAACTTACACCATAAATTTATTTTAATTAGTCCTTATGAAAGCTAACAATTGTTTCAACTTACGATACCACCATTCTGAGCGAGTTATGAACACGCAGTAGTTTTTCTAATCTGATTTCACTTTCCTCTTCAGTTCTCACCATATTTTTGAATCGTAAAGGATGGTGACATTGACACATCACTAAATTTTTGTATCAGGATCAAGCAATCTGATTCACTTCACTATAAAAATGGGCCAAGAACAGTTCAGGTTGCATAACAGAAAATAGAGGGGATTAGGGAAGTTTTACATTTCTTTGGTAATTCTGAAATATTTCAAAAAAGATTCAATAGGGGGCTGCTTAATTCCGTTTGGTCATTCAATGAAATTTGCTTTTTATGATACCTATTAACTTCTAACGTTTCTAACAGATTTGGTCTGAAACTTTTGTTTTCCACTTGTAAAATTTCAAAATAACTATCAAAAATATGGTCGGTTCAATATGTGTTCTCCATAAGCTGGATTCATTTTTGTAGTTGCAATAACATTTTTCATGTTCCTTTAGTCTTGTCTAGAATGATCTTCCTGTTTGACCAACATATACAAACTGGTCAGTACAGCAAGTTAGCTTATAAACAGCCGATTTCTGGTTCTAAGATATTTTTCTTATTATTCTTTATTAATTTTTCTAATCAATTATTACTTTTCTAAGAGATGTTGAAGTTATGATTCATCTTTAAATATCTAGCTAACTTTTCTATTTATTATCCCAAGTATGTTAATGAAATATATTTATTTTTTATGAAATTATTGCTTTTGGGGTATACTGATGACAAAGTTTTAATTGTATTTTTGCAAAAAGATTTTCTATAATTGGAACACTGAAACCGTTGTTCAACGCAATCTGCCTAATAGTATTGTACTCTCATTCAAAATTCTCATGTGTCATGGGTATGTCGGTTAATGGGTGATTCAGTAACCTACTTCTCCAAATATTAGCAGCATATCAGCACAATACTATTGAACAAATTGCGTTGAACAACGGTTTCAATGTTTCAATTATAGAAAATCTCTTTACAAAAATACAACTAAAACTTTATCACCTGTATACCCCAAAAGCAATTATTCGATAGAAAATAAATATATTTCATTAACATACTTAGGATGAAAAACAGAAAAGGTAGCTAGACAGTTGAAGACGAATCATAACTTCTCTTGCAAAACAAATAATTTATTAGGAGAATTAACAAAGATTAATATAGATAAAATATCTAAGAACAAGAAATCATGTGTTTATAAGCTAACTTTAAGTTTAAGTTTTTAGTTCGATGACCTTATTGAAAAAATACTTGTCGGACAGAAAATAGGGATAGAAGTGGCAACAGTATATCTAGTCCTGTAGAAATTTCCATTGATGATCTACTCTGGGCCCACTTTTTTCTATATACCTACACACAATTTCAAACATTCTCTACAAAAATGCAATGTTCATTTCTATGCAGACAACACCTAGTTGAATTATTGTTTTCATCCTAAAAATTTTGATGATAGTATTGAAAGAGTGAATAAGGATCTCAAAAATATTAGTGAAGCACAACAAGGACAAATGCACGTAAATCTGAAGCTGTTTTCTTCGGTAATGATAAGATCTGCAATACTTTATAACAAACTGCTAGGATGATGTCCATTGAAGCGGACCATATACCGATTGTACTATCTGATCGCAATCTGGGTCTAAAAATAGACAATTCTTTTCGATTTTGTACTCATATATCGAGCTGTATTCAGAAAGCTATCTGCGGTTTTGGCTCGCTATATCAACATAGAGGCTTTCTCAGGATTATAAAATTTTACTTTGCAACGCCTTGGTTTTGTCAGGATTCAGTTATTGTTCTCAAAAATTCTCTTCATGTTTAGATAAAAAAAAATATATATATATACATGAATGAATCAATATATTACATTTAAAATAAGTGCGTAAATATGAAAAGTGTTACCGCTCGATTAGTGTGCCAAGAGATCTTAGTTACATGGCTATGGGTTTGAACAAATGTCTGGCTAAAAACTCAGTAAATCTTATCAGATAAGCTTAATATTTCCCTGGTATGACTTTTTTCGAAGTTTTCTCTATCAGCAACTCTAAATACAGGTATGGAAAAGACAGTCGGAAATATAGGATATTAAGTGTTAATCAAGAATGTAGTGGAGTAGTGAAAGAATCAAAACCTCAGCGCGATGCGATGATGAATACATGATTGTTCTGTCTCTTCTGTAGTGCGCAGTGTTGATGCTTCGATCGAAAGATTTTCGCTCCCCACTACCATTGAGAGAAACAGTCGTTTGTTTGTCGTCGCATCGTTTTTAATAATAATGATGAAAATAACGAGTGCATGGGATAGTTCAGAACAACTAGATACATTTTACTTAAAAAAAACTTTTGAGTTATTTCCTTTGAAGAATCTGTTGTGAACAGATAAATAGATTTTTTCTACACGGTCGAACAAATGAATTTATAATTAATTGTTTTCTTTATTTTGGTACGAGAGGTACACCATGAATAAATAATAAATTTTAATAGATATTGATAATATAAAAATATAAAAAAAGATATCCACATTTGGATAGTTTTCATTGGGTATTTTCATTATTAGATATTGTCTTTGTCGATGGTTTTTCTCTTCATCGGTTTGATATTTTATTTTTTCAAGTGGAATATATAATCTTCTAGCACTGTTCAATTAATTTCAACCAATCATTTTATTATCTTCTTCTTGAATTCATTTCTATTCTTAATCCCCCTTTTCGCCTTTGATACAATTGGAAGTAATCTTAATGCTATATAACCACGAGTTCTTTGAACTATTTATTTTAGTGCACTATTCATAATGTTTACCAGAATAATTTTTTTTCACAATATCGACTATTCTATTTCAAGGTTAGTATCTGAATGTGAATCGGTGATCTTATCCATGTTTACAGATACTTTCGCTATGAGGGAGACTTCCCCATTTTTCATAGCTTTGCAACTGGTTTTGACTCGATTATAATAAAACCCAACAGATGCGTCACCAACGTCGATTATTTTCCACAATATTGCTGCAATAGTAGAAAATCGATTAGAAGAAATATACTCGTATTTCGAACTCGTACGCGTAGAACCATTATTATTCGTTCTGAAGCGTAATGTTATTGCTTCTTGCAGATGATATTTTCACAGCTAAGAATTCCACCGTGTCATTTCTCTCGAATTTATCGTGGAACATTTTCCTACATTACCCCATTCGTTACGACTGATAAGTAGTAGTGATCTCAGTTTATTTTTATTACCTCCGTTATTTCAAAAATTCAATAAATTATAGAATAAAGTTTTTCTTCATAGAGTGAAATGATTCGAATTAATATTCTTTTGGAAAATAAAAAAAAAATTAGGAGAGGATTAAAAATACGAGTATAACGATATCCACTCAATTTATTTAAAACTAATAGTTTTTAGGTATCTTGAGATGAAATATTCCCTGATTGATGAAAAACTGAAAGGTAAAATATAATTTATATTTCCACATCTGTTACTCAACACAGATCCTTCATCTAATATATTATTTGGAAAAAACAATTGAAGAACTTACTATTTGCCATTGCTTAAAAGTAGTGGAAATGATCCAAAAGGTATGAAATTCGGTACCGTATGAACTGAAGCCAAGAGACGTCGAACGGCAAACAAGAAAGAAGTTACTGCATTGAATTCTGACTGGCGATGAAAAGTGGATTCATTACCATAATCCAAAACGTCGGGCAACTTATGGATACCTCATCATAAACTATCAAGCCGAATATTCTAGACTAATAGATCATGCTTTGTATTTGATCGGACCAGTTGGGTGTGGTGTATTACGAGCTACTTCAATCGAAAAGAAACATCACATGGAGGCTCTACCGACGATAGTTTATGCGTTTCAGCCGAGCATAGCGAAAAAAATGACCGCAATACGCCGACAGATACGACAAAGTTATTTTGCAACATGAAACATGTGCGTCACCTGTTAAAACGTACTCAGATACACAGAAATAAGAAGTCCTTCTACACCTGCCGTACAACCCAGGTATTACTCCTTCCAATTACCATTTCTTCCCATCGATGCAACATGGCTTGGCTGACCAGCACTTCTCCAATTACCACGAATCTATGTATAGCAGCCACAGAGCCAGTCTTTTTTCGCGATGGTTGCGCCAATTGCCAGAAAGTTGGAAAAAATAGTAGCTAGCTACGGAAAATACTTTAAATGTATAACCAATTTTCAATTCTCAGAAAAAAAAATAGAATTAAAAATAGTTAAAACGGAAATCTAACAGAATCTACAGAAAATTAAAAAAGACGGGTTCCATCAGATATGTACCGAATTCAGAATATATATATATATATATATATATATATATATATATATATATACATATATATATATATATATATATATATATATATATACATATATATATATATATATATATATATATATATATCTCTGAATTCGATACATCTCTGATGGAACTCGTCTTATATATATATATATATATATATATATATATATATATATATATATATATTGTCATGGAATTACAGTTTAATCAAATAATTACATAAATATATTAAGGAAAACACTCACCGTTGTATAAAGTTGAGTGTAACCAGATCAAAATTAATTAAATAACATCCATTCTAATAGAAATATTAATAATTCAATTCATAAAAATACTCACAAGCAAAAATTATGAAGAAAAAACATATTCAGAGTACATAACGACAAGTCGAATGAAAATTCTTTGAACGGTAATCAAAAATCAAGAATACATCAATTTATATTCATAAGAAGCAATAAACTAAGTGAGCTGGGAGATCCGAACATGCCGGAAATATTCTACAGGAAATAAAACAAAATCCTGAAATACAGCAAAGCCAACATCAAAGGAACATTGTTAATGGACAATTAAACTTACCAAAGGTAGAAATTAGTTTATTTATGTAAAGTTTTCCAATTTGAGATTAAAAACGAATCATTGCTTGTTTACGTTAGAATTACGTTACGATATTTAGATAGGGTTATGATAGAACATAGAATTAGAATTTAGATTTTTAATCACTGATTATAATATTTCAAATTACTTACTGAAAATTCAACCTATTGAAAATTCAAATTGAACCCTACCTAAAAGAAAAAAACAAATTTAATAATATTTAAATTTCAAAAATTACACAATTATCCAAAATTATAATCTTAAGAGCTAGCTGGCAACTGATAACCTAGAATACAAGCAACTACATACAAGGGTGATCTAACTAGTAATCATTCATACTGAAATTATATATATTTAAACCACACAAAATTAAATCCACTAAATTGGTAAAGCAAATTACAAAAATTTCATTTATTAATTCCCTAAAAATAACAGTTTCATTTTTAGAACCTCCACACAAAGTTTTCACATGGGAGCAACTTGGTTACATGAAAATAATTATTGTCCTTTCTTTTGTTTCCAATATCTATCTCATATATAGTGTTAGAAATTTTTTTCACTATTGGAAAAGGTCCTATTCTTATTTGAAGTTTTTCTCTATTCAATTTTGATTTATTTTCAACGTGAACATAGTCTCCAATTTTAAAATCATAGTGTTTCTTATTCTTGTCGATCAATGTATTCATGATAGCGTAAAGAATTTTTATATGCTATTTCCTTATGTTTTGGAAAATTTCTCTCTTCAATAAAATCTTCTGGAGCAATGGGATCAGTTCTGCCATAAAGTAAATATTCTGGGGTTGTAGAATGGTCTGATCTATTGTATTCTTTAATACATCCTCTAGCACAAATATGGTCATAATGCTGGTGCACTTTTCTGATTAAATCTTTCCCGAAATCATCCGATAAAATTATTTTTTTGTTATTTTTGTGCAAATTGTAATATATATCGTTCTGTACAACAGTTCTTCTCATATTACTTATCTTTAAGGGATTATTCTGTTGATCGTTTTTTATTTTATTTTATTCCACCAAATTAACTGTTCTTATACATTCGTCCATATTCTCCGTTCCTGCCAGAACTGGGTTTCTGAAAAGGCAATTTGCTTCTCAATTTCCTTTTCCTGGTTCATATCTAATCTCAAAATCGAATTGTGATAGAGAATTCATCATATCACCCAGCTCTCCATCTCGTCTTGTATGGAATCCTTTTCCTTCTAATGGCTTATAGCCAGTAACAACAATGAATTTATGTCTTATTAGCCAATATTTACAAAATTTAATTGCCTCTTTAATTGCCAGACATTCTAGGAATATTGCTTTCTTGTTCTTTTGATATTTATTCAGTTTTTTAGAAAAACACGTTACGGGTTTCATTTCACCATTAATCTGTGTTTGTTTAAGAACAGCTCCTACTCCTTGAATACTGGCATCAGTATATATAGTAGTATAGGTGCTTGGGTCGAAAATTGCAAGAATTGGCTCAGAACAAAGGATGTCCTTAACCTTATTAAAAGCTTCCTGACAAGCCAATGACCAACTGAATTCACTATCTTCTCTGAGTAAATTATCCAACGGTTCTAATAATCTAGCTCAAACTTTCATATATTTGTGATAAAGATTAACTTTACCCAAAAATTGCCTCATCCTCTTCAGAGTATATGGTGGAGAACAATTCCTAATGGAAATTAAATTGTCATTTGTAGGTGTATTGTTTCCTACTATATGTCCTGAATATTTGACTTCTTCTTTTGCCAAATTACAATTGATAAATTTAAGTCTGAATCCTTCATTTCATATTGCTTTCAAGAGACTCTCCAAATGTTCTATATGTTGAAATTTGAATATAAAAACAGATTAAATCTGTTAGTCTTCTACAATTTTAATTTCAAAAAAATTTCATTCAAAAAACTTTTAGAATTGAATTAATGTCTAAAATAAGCACCGCTTACGTTTAATAGACGTATATAATCAAAACTCAATATATAATGTCAAATGGAATAAATAAACCAACAGATATAAGAAAGTCATTAAAATTAATAAATAAACATTTAAAGTAGACAAAATTTTGTTTCTGATCCTACCTTTAAGAACACCAATAGCCTTTTAAAAACATGAACACAACTTAATGACTTCTCAAAGTATATAATTTATTTGAAATATTCGATATATTTAAATATTTGAATAAGTTAATTCAGAAATCTCTCAAAACATGCACTATATCTTTGAAAAACAAATATAATTCTAGGTAATCTCTTCTGCGTATACTGTATCAATGAAATTATGAAAATTTGAACCCCGCTGTTCTCGTACTTCTCGTATCTCCTTTTATTGTATATTTCTGTGATATAATCTAAATTTCGTATAGGCCATGCTTATCTCAAAATTAGTAAGTTGTTACAGAATTGTCTAGTAATAGAAAGGGTATTTTTATATATTTTCGAATGATCATTTTGTTTATTCAAATAACTCCTTACTAAAGAGAGTTTGTTGAATTATAAATTGAACAGTTTTTGGTGCTGGAACTTGTGATTCTTTAACAGCAAATCGAAACATATATAGATATATATATATATATATATATATATATATATATATATATATATATATATATATATATATATATATATATATATATATATATATATATAAGGTGATGTCTAAATAATTTGGTAATTATTTTATATAATATTTCTTTTGATTCTTTATTGGCTAATGTCTACCACATGTGATGATAATATATACTATATATATATATTAATAATTCAGAAACGAAGAATTCTCGAAGATTTTTAAAAAAAAGGTCAACTTCTGTTTTGAGGGGACAAATTTCCATTCTTAGTTTGTTCCGAAATGACCACCCCCAATGGAGGTGGCATCAATCTCCAGCATTTTTTGAATAGGAAACATATATCGACTGTTGGTCACTTCAAAAATTATTTATGTTCTGTTCACAACCCAGTTAAAATTTTCTTAAATCGGTTCACTATTCACGAAACAATGTAATTGTGAAGTGTCTGCCAAAAGGTGATTGTTGAACAGACAGTTGAACCGCCCAAACTCAAGAACATAAGAGGTTTGAAGAATCCCTAGACGTTATTGTTTCGACAAAACCACCTGAGAGTGGCAACAATTTTTTTTAATAGGAAAGAGATGGCGGATGTGTTTTGGATAAAAAGCTTTTTTGTTCTCTAAACTTCCTAGTTGAAATTTTCAAATTCGATAATTTTTTTATGTTATTTGATATTAAACATTATCAGAAGGGTAACTCAAACAGAAATCCAATACATTCAAGTACACCAGATCTGTAAGTAATGATAGGGAACATCCAGAAAAAAATATAAACTATTTAAAGAACTAACGTATATATTGTTCAAAATGACCACCACCAACCTCCATGATATAGTCTACTTTCAAATCCTTCTCTAACATTTTCGAAAATGTCTGGTGTCAGTAATTTGCATTCCGTGATGATTCTTTGCCGCAGTTGGGCAACATTTTCAGGTGTAGTTGCATAGACTTTGGACTTCAAATATCCCCACAAAAAAATCTAATGGCGATAGATCGGGTGATCTTGCTGGCTGCTCTCTAGGACCCGTCCTGCTAATCAATCCAACGTCATAGATAAGATTCGTTCAAAAATGGTCGAAACGGATATCGGAATGTGGCGGTGCATCATCCTGCTGAAATTTGAGTTTATTTTCTAATAGGTTTTCTAGAATGTCGGTAATCATTTGATCAATAATGTCGTCTAATAATTCGAATAAGTTGTTCCGTCAAGATTTCCATCAGTAAAAATTGGTCCAACAATATCGTATCCTTATATTCCTACCCAAACATTTAATTTTTGGGGAATTTGGGGAATTGTCTTCATGAATAAATGAGGATTACTGTCACTCCAGTACCGATAATTATGTCTATTGACTTCCCCATTCAACATAAAGGTATACTTGTCAGAAAAGATTGTGTTGTAGAGACGGTGTGGTTTCAGTAATACACTAAATTGTTCATCAATCTGAGTTCGACGGTCAGGATCATCTTCATTCAAGTGTTGCACCAGCCTTATCTTGTAATTTATGAGCTTCCACAATTCAATGAACGCTAGATTTCGGAAGATTAGATACTCGTGCCAAAGTTCTCATAGATTACCGATTATCCATCTATAAATGTCCCAATACTGCTATTTCAAAAGCTTTATTTCGCACTGGACGCTCAACTTTCTTATTCTGAATGGAATCAGTAGTTTCCAATTTATTATTCAAATCAATAATAATAATTCAATTCATATTGGTGACTTACATTTCTTTCTGGATGATTGTTATTAAAATACTTTGCTATGAATCTAGAATTTTCGTCATTCCGATAATATAATTAAAGAATTTCTATTCTTTCTTCCATAGAATAGAAGGATATCCAAATAAGGCATAGCGCGGTGGAATCAATATCAAACAATTATCAAACATTATATTTTTTCATCATCTTGCCTTGTCTTTCATGAGCAAAAAAATTTGTTGCCTGTAAAGTCGGTATACGGGCGAAAGTTTTACGTGACAACGACTTTGAGTGGTAAAATAATTTTAATGTGAATATTTATTCGTATAGTAGGAAGAAGGATGAAATAATAGTAACAATTTAAAACATTTATTTATACAAAGAATTATATTTAAAACATTAATTTATACAAAGAATCTCGCACTGAATTTCATATTAACAAAATTTTATTTATCAATCAGTTGTTATAAGTTATTAATAAATTTAACTTGTTTTACATTGTTATAAATATAAAAACTAAATTTAAAAGTTAGAACATTTATTTAAATCACATTAATTGTTAATATCAATCGATTTTAATTCAAAGTGTATTTTCTAAAAGGAGAAAACTAATTCACATTTGATCTTTGAATTTGTAAATCGCGCGCTTACGACCTTGCGCAGTGATTAGTCGTCTCGGTTTGAATGTTTGAAAGTTTCGATTTGACAGGTTGGAGGTTAAACATTGTTATTTCAATTTTTTACATAGCAAGTCGCGCTCATTTTTTCAAGTTAAACAAATTATTATTGGTTGAGAAACGATTTCTACTACTTTTTTGATTGAAAACTACCACAACATTGTGATTACTACAACATAACCTATTCACTTATGTCTTAGTCATTTATTTCATCATGTTATATTATCAGTCTGAAATTATTTACCTTTGCTGTTTGAATTGTTGCGATGGACGAAACTACCTTCACATTATCACTACACAATCGTTTTACAATTAACTGGCAACGTGTAAACTTGTATGCAGGCGCCTAAGCGAAATAGAAGCGCAAGACATGAACCGGTGTGTATGCCTATCTCTCTCACTCTCTCTCTCTCTCTCTCGCTCTGTCTCTCTTGCTCTTAGGCGGGCTAACTGTGCTCGAGTGGAAGGGACGCGTGCCTTTCACTTTTTATGTCTGTCCCTCTCGCTCTTAGGCGGGCTAACCATGCCCGAGTGGAAGGGACGCGTGCCTCTCACTCGCTCTCATTGTGAGCGCATAACGTGAGCGGAGCGTAACGCAGTTTCTTGAAGTGTCACCCGGCAAACCAATTTATAAGACGTTGTCACGTCAAAAAATTATAAATATTACAGTAGTAACGATAGGCTGAACGATAACAGCGGACTTTTCGATGAATGGTAAAATTCAATTCTGGCCCTGCCGACTGCATGTAAGCACGGTAGCTTTAAAAAGAAGAACATAAATAAACACAAACATTTCTCTCTCTCTGATTAGAAACAACTTTGTTCAATTAATATTTTTATTCTTCAAAGAAACCATTCATATTCATAAAAAGAATCGGACATAGGCCATATATCCTGGAGGCTGTAGAAATCACTAGCCTTAATGCCCTATTCCAGGAATGAACAGTTAGTTTTCTTTTTATGCATACTTGTTTTTCTCATAATTGAATTATTTCAGTATTTTCTGGAACGATATTAAATTCCGATTTTATTGGGAGAACAAATTAATTCAGTCCGTTTATTAAGTTCAATAAATGCATTTATCTTAGAAGCTAATGAATTAGCAAATTAATCAAAATATTTTCCATCGCACCCCTCAGGCAATTTCCGATTCCCGCCTCGGAAAAACTTTATGCCATTTGAGACGATCCAATTTTGAAATAAATTCATCGAAAAAAGCGAAGAGGTGACTTGCCAAACCGTGCTACATACATCGAAATAGCCAGTACTCAGAAGGAGCAAAGTCCGGAGAATACAATAGGTGTGGAAAAATATCCCATTTGATTGTTTTTGAATATTTTTCGATAACTTTTGCGATGTTAGATCGAGCTTTCTCTTGTAAAAGAATAAGTTCATCATGTCTGTCTAATACTACAGCCGTTTTTTGTCATAATGCACGGTTCAAACGGAGTTACTCTATACCGTTCACCCGTAATGAAATCATCAGGTTTTAGAATCTCATGGTACACAACGCCCCCTGGGTCCCACCAGCATAACTTTTGAACCGGGAATGTTCAACTTTGGTGTTGATGTTGAGGTCGATGGCAACGATTGGCTGGGCGAAGCATTGTTTTTTTCTTAGGGTTGTTGAGAAGATCATTCACTTTGCGTCACCATTCACCAACCAGTGTAAAAAAAACCTTCGTTTTCAGATCTCTTGGTTTTAGTTCATAAGGAACTCAAATGTCTTGTATGTGAATTAGACCCATAGATTCCAAACATAAAGATACTGCTTGTTGGATCTCCCCGAACGTGAGTGCAAATTCGCCTTGCGTTAAACTCAGATTTTCATCAAGTAATATTGTGACTCATCGTCTTAGAACTTATTTCGCTGTCCTGAGCGAGGTCTATCTTCAACGTTGAAATCAATTCTTTTGAAACGCCGAAACCATACTCAATATGTGTTCGATTTATTCGGTCTTTACTTGGTGGAAACTCATTTTAATTGAAAAATATATAAGAGACAGTATTTTCATTTCCACAGAAATGTTTATAATACAGCAATTGTTTCAATACGATGTGAATTTTTCAGGTACCTACATTCTACTGGCTGATGGTGTCAAGTGTATCCGAATTTGAATACAGTTTTAAGTACGTGATAAAATAATGGAAGAACAAGTCATAAAAACTCGAGGTGTTCATTGTAGTTTGCTGCTAAAAACTATCAGGGAAAGATATTCAGTAATGGAGACTTGTCAACATATGTTTGTTCATTCAAAAGGATGTTACGGGCATTGTACCTGTTGATTGCAAGAAATTCTGAAAGTTTTAATCTAGAACTTTCTATTCTTTTCCGATTGTTTAACAGAACAATCCATCTTTCTAACAAAGGTTTAATAATGGGAAATCCACTCAGTTGAATTTTGGCTGAAATTTTTATGGATGATTTAGAACCAAAAATACACCTAAATCAGATAGCAAATATTTTCTTCATTGGCATAGACATGTAGAGGATAATTTTGTTCGCGTCAAAGGCACCGACCGACAACCACATATCTTCACGAAGTTTATTAATAAACTCCACCCAAAACTCAAATTCACAAGATGAAAAGAACCACAGTATAATTTTCTTGACCCCACAATAACAAGACTAGATAATTTACATGATTTTAGTATTTTTCACGAACCCACACATACAGATATTACAATACATAAAATTTTAAATCACCCCACCAACCAAAAAATATCCGCATATAATAGTTTTATTCATAGACTATTGAATGTCTCTTTGAATTCAGATAACTTTTTGAAAGATTTAAGAATTATTAAACAGGTAGCGTCAAACAATCGTTACAACCCCTTTCTTATGAATAAAATGGTATACAATAAACAAAAGAACATGACATTAAATCTCGTGTAACCGGTCATAAAAGAGGATAATACACAGAAATACTTTTGGTTATTACAGAATAATAGCTGGAATTGTTAATTCACCAGAACCTCTACAGATATTAATCTATATAAATCTCATGAAAACAAATAGAATTAAATTTTGAAAAACATATCCTAAATACACTGTTTCACTTCATAGACATATATATTATAATCACATGTGGTGGAAATTAACTAATAAAGAATTAAAAGACAGAATATAAAGGTGACGTCTAAATAATTTTATTATTATTTTATATATATATAGATATATATACTTCGGATGGATATTGAAGAATCACAACTTCCATCATCAAAAAATGTTCAACATATAATTCAAAAAGAGGCCTTCTTTATTTTCCTTTTTTAAAGAAAACACATTCTTCAGGGAAAGAATCTCATACATTCGGACCCAAAATCTCATCAGTAAGGAGTTATTTGAATGAACAAAATAATCATTTAAAAATATATAACAATACCCTCTTAACACAACACACTTCTGCAACAACTAACCAATTTTAGGGTAGGCATGGCATAAACGAAAATAAGGTTATATCACAGAAATACACAATGGAAGAAGATACGACTTAGACTCTACATTAGATAACCGCCACGCGCGGCTCACATAAAAAACAATAAGGATCGAACAAATAAAGAAAATAAATCTGGAGTCTACAAGTTGACTTGCAATGATTGCCTTTTATTATACATTGGCCGGATATGTAGATCATTCAAGAAAATAATCCAAGAACACTAAAGGAGTTACATATCGAATTCCGTACATTCGACATATGCTAATAATCTTAAGGAATTAAGGCATAATTTCAACGATTACTATGAAATTATCCTCGTTGAGCAAAAGTTCTAGAATAAGACTTTTAGAATTTCTTGAAATCAACAGGTACAATGCCCGTAAAATACTTTTGAATGAACAAACAGATGTTGACAAATCCCCATTACTGAATATCTTTGTCTAATGGCATTTTTTAGCGGCAAACACCTAGAGTTCTTATGCCTTGTTCTTCCATTATTTTGTCGCGTATTTAACACTGTATTTAAACTCGGTTATATGGACACCATCACCCAGTAAAATGTAATCACTTGTGGAAGCCATATCGTGGTGAAACAATTGATGAATTATAAATATTTTGTGAAATTAAAATACTGTCTCTTATATATTTTTTAATTTTCAATATGACTTCACTGGTGGAGCATTGTCACCGTAAACTTCTACAAGCAGACGATGTGCTTCAGCATACTTTTTTTCCAATGAAACAAAAATCAAAACTTTCCACAAATACTGCTTAGTTATCAAAATATCTGACATTCTCAGCAGTTAACAAAAATAGTTTTGTATGAAACTCAAAGCAATTCAAACCAGATTTTATCGAAAGATGTTCGAACTGTTTGAAACCGCGGTAATCGGCTGTTACTTTTTGAAAATTTAATGTTTTTAGATGCATTTCTTGAAAACGGACCGAACAAAATTTTAATCCTAATATTTTCGATAAAAGTCGCAAATTCATGCTCTTATCCTAATCAGAACCTGAAGTCTGATGTTCAATTTTATCTAGTAATGGGAGATCCCTATATTATGTGTGGATTCAAATCAGTCTGAAAATAATCCTGAAACTAGTAATAATATTGTACTTTTAATGAGAAAATTCAATATCAATTATGTTTATGAAAGGTAGTGTCAATACGTCCAAATTGATGACATTGAAATCAATAAAATTTTCAGATATATAAAACCGGTTCATTAATCACATCCTATAAAATATTATTTGCTCACCGCAGTCATCAGCTAAAAGGTTCTTAGAAGATACCAGGGGCATTATTTTACCTCAGGCATTCCCAGGACGCCGCTTGATCAATGTTCACACAACAGTGGTAAAATATAATGAAATCCCGGGATCTCCTATGATATCAGGCATCGCCGGCAGCCCCAATGATGATTCATTCTTGAAGAATAAACATGTCCACGTTTTCCTATTGTTCAGATTTTCACGCTGGGAAAAATGGCGTGAATGAACTCTTTGGATAGATCACCGAGAGGTGAAAAACATATATTAGGTTTCTTTCCGCCTGCTGGAATACGTAACAGTTTCTTGCACGATTTTTTTCCTAAGGAGACGTAAAATCCCTCTATTGAAATCTTATTTGTTTTGTATTGAGATTGTTTTGGTTAAAGACGAATATATCAGAAATAAGGAGTGTGATAAGGATGAATTAATCTGATAGTTCCTCGCTGGAAACCATATAAGGTATTCAATATTCTTTAGATATAAAATTCAACATGGGCGTACGATTTTCTATTTCTAAATTTATCTAATTCAGAACAAAATATTCGATCGATCAAGGTACAGTATCTAACAACAATCCATATTTTTTTTCGTCCTCTAATTCCAAAACTGAAATCTAATTACTGTGCTTTTAGCTTTACTCATCCATCGAATTTCAGAGCCATTATCAGATCACGAAAAACGTCCTTGGCTCCTCTTGAGCTCTAGAAAAACGAATAAAAAATTCCGTCAAACTTCAGACTAACGAATCTGACAATAATTAAATGATAAACATATTTGTTGATTTCTATTTATTGTTATAAGCTGAATACATGATGTATTTCGCTACATTGTTACTTCTTAAATTTTTTTAAATAACTGGTCTAAATTTGGTATTATATGATATTTGGATGGACTAAGAGTTTTAAGATGAGGGTAATACTATTCATTACTTTTGGAAAATCCAAAAAATCTGGTTTCTTGCGGATATAGACACAAAAGAGGTGAACTCGATACTTCGGTCATTCAGTGAATTGCCAGATTTTCCAGAATTTCTCAATCGGTTTATCTCTGAACTTTCAGCTTTAGGTCTTTTTTTCCTTAAAAAAAGTATAGTCTTCAAAATCATGTTTCTTTTTTATTTCTCTATTCATTCCTACGGCACATTATGATATAGTCTGCTTACATAGAATATAACTTCTATTGAGGAAATATCGGTTAGGTTCACTTATTCTATTGACTTCCGGTTTGTCCAGTGTGAGCTTTTGGACAGATACCACATGATAATTGCTGAACACCTCATAATTTTGATTTATTAATTTTTGAGTTAAAGGTTTTTAAACTTTTTCCCAATTACTTTATGGTCATGAAGGATATGATGATGTCTTTGTTGTCACCAAAGAACTTTTTTATTTGAAGACGGTTTACCATAGTCAGAAGTTTTTTCGGTTTATAACTTGGGATTCATTTCGTAGATAGCATTTTTATACTTTCTTCTGGAAATCGTTCTGTCTTTCATTGATGGCAGATATGCTCTTCGACATCAAAACATTTCCATATTACTTCTATTATAAACAAATTAATTTCTAACAAAACAAACATTTTGCATAATATGGCATCTACAGTCAACAAATGAAACAAAAGATTAACAATTGAAAACAACCCTTTAGAATATAATTCTGAAATACATGAGTTATGAAGTATTGATATTAACGCAGGAAAAATTTCAATCAACTTTCCATATAGATCTTTCATGAGATACATATCAAGTTTTATGATACTTCACTAAATCTTCACGTACTCCAAATACTTGGGTACATGTTAACGAAAAATTGAACTGGTACAAACACATAGTACATATTGTACAAACATACTATATGTACATATAATTGGCACGACAGTTCTTCAGAGTAGCTTAAATGAGGATATTTTTTATCTTTATTTAACGTGCCACAAAAAATGATCTGCCATAGTTTGATTGCTTTTAGACAAAGGTACCCAGAACAGATAGGATAATACTTATGACAAATTGAAATAAAGGATGCAGGTATTTCGATCGGGCTCTGGAGATAAAAAACCATAATATCTTCATAAGAAATTTAATGTAATTTTGCCCAATATTTTCGAATCTACGGATCCGATCAATCTGAAATTCGATATTCAGATATAAAATATTTATGCCCATGGTCGTGCTGAATTTCGTAAGGTTTGAGTGATAAGAATATTCGGAAAACTAAATTGTGTGAGCAGAATAGCATTGAGCGCTTCTGGACCATAGTTACACTACTACATGCGAAGGAAACATTTGTTTTATTGTCGGACGGAAGGAGCTGGAGACTTGAAGCTGTTATTGTAATTTTGTGCCCCAAATAACTCGGCTATGTTTTTAATGATCAAAACCAAGCAAATAGTTCCTCACTTATTTCCATTTTAAATTTTATTTTTTGAATATTTCCTTAATTTCAAATTCGATCAAGTTCAAATTCACCATATAGATGAACCGAAATAATGAAAGGAAAGTTAATGGAAATTAAGCTGATATGAGTAAGCACGCAAAAGCTTCTGACTTATATGTAATAATATTGAATTAACCACCTGAATTTCTTCACTAGTGAAAATAGTAGAAATATTCGGTTCAAGAAAAAGTGAATTTTTGTGCAGAATTCAATTCATAATCCAAATAGACGTGGTCTACTTGCAGAAAATAAATGAGGATGACATATTTCCAGCGACCGATGTAAAATGAGAGTTGTTCGGCTATCCAAATTATATATATATATATATATATATATATATATATATATATAAACCTTTGAAGTACAATTTGTACACCATTTTTTAAATGCAGTAAGACTACGAAACTCGGGGTCACTCTATCCTCAATAATAAAAAAGTTATAGAAAACAAAGTAATTCCTAAATTATTCCATATTTGAAATCGACTATAATAAAGTAACAGACTACGCCATCTCATATTTAAAACTGCTATTGAATAACTGATTTTCTTCGAACTCAATGTAAAAAAGATTATTCAGTGAAACTAGGACTACTATTTACTGATCTGAACCATTTAAATATTGTTTCCTGAAGTTTTCATGACGTTATTATAAGAATTAATTGAATCGGCCGATAATTATTACGAAACATGATAACGAGTATAAGCATGGTAAACAGGAAGTTTTCGTACCAGGACAGTGCAATTTGCATCTGTGTTACAGTTCGAAACTCAAATAAAGTCGAATAGGTTTTGTTGATCGACGGGCATAAGCAGAAGACATGCATCTTTCATAGCTTTTTAGCTAAACATCAGTGTAATACCGAGGAACTCAAGCAGCCACGCACACGATAAGGTAACACGCTATGAAACATGCATGTCTGCTGCTTATGACCGACGATCAACAAAACATATTCGGCTATATATGAGTTTCAAACTGTAATATAGATGCAAGATTCGAAAAACTTGTTTACCATGGAGAGAAATGCTAATTATTGGCATAGCGACCTCATAGGATATTACTTGAACATGAGGAATAATTCTGCGTCTGTGACACTTGAAGTAATCGAGACTTCACGTTCGATTCTTGACTTAGCCTGATGTAGTATTTACTTGTATTTGATAGCGCTGTTGTTTGACAAAACATTAGTCTCCCTATGCAGAGCGAATATACGAGGGTGGTTCAAATATGATCGAGACAAACTCTTTAGATGGCGCGCATGTATTTTTCGAAGGTCGTGGCTTGAGTATGTAATAGCTCGGTCTCTTACGAACAGTGTGGCTTTTGTTTTCGTCGGAACACATGTTTCACGCGTGCGCTACGACCATGAGTGAACGTCAAGTGCTGACTGCCGTTGCGCAACGTATTATCATTCGTTTTTTAGTGGGAGAAGACGTTTAAAATACGGATATTTTTGTGCGTTTGCAAAAGCAGATCGGTAGTAAGTGTCTGAGTAGGGCTGCCGTATTTAATTGGACCAAAGCATTCAAGGATGGCCGCGAAACACCAGACAATATTCGATGCGTAGAACAACTCATTTTGGAGGCCCTTAAGATGAACGTTCGAGACATTTCGGTTGAAGTCGGCATCAGTATTGGTAGTGTACAGGTGAATTCTACCAGAATAGTTATTGGCTATTTGAGGGAGACCTCTTTTCCAAGTGACTACCAAGCAGTCTCCACAGTCCACCCCTAGAGGTAGAAAGTGTGATAAGGATTACGCCATATCATCGCGCGTGGCGAGAACTCCTCCGAAGAGATGAACCCACCAGCTTTCAGTTTGGGCCCCGACTCGAAAGCCAGAACCGTCTGACTGGTAGCAGCGAAGCACTATCCAACCCCCACTGGCTCAGCAGGTCAGTACCCGAGTTGGCTTGAGACGCAACTCACCCGCCGGAGGGAATTCTTATTCATCCACCCGAACGCAGTCCCATGAACTGAGATAAACTCAAGATTGACGACTACAATTGATCCTGGTACGAGCACCGTCTAGCGGACTATACGTCCTGACCCACCGAACCCATGTGAAGTCATTTGATTGATCCTGGCGTCAAGCACTAATGGCGGAGCCATTTCGTCGAGATCCACAAACCCTAAATAGTTACGCATAGATCCAGGGGCCAGAACAGGCCGGTCGAACCGTCAAGTCTCGTTAAACCCCGAGTCATTTCATGAGAATATCCCGAAAATGGGGGTCTGCGAACAGAAAAATTAAATACCCCCCTAGTCCAGCATGCGGACTTTCAACCACTGCCCCCTCGAGTCCAACACCAATGGGGTGGCCAGGTAGTACAAGTAAAACCTGTGGGCAAGACCACCCCCCGGAGGTGACGCAGTATGCTACATAACGCACTCGGCCATTACACAGAATCCGGAGATTCATACTGCGATATTGGTAGTGCACAGTCTATCATCCACGAACACCTTCAATATCGCAAAATAACGGCACGATGGGTTCCTAAACTGTTAAGCTTCGAACAAAAACTAATGCGGTTGGAAGTTTGTCGCCGCTTACTGCCGCGATACGAGACGGAGGGGGACGGTTTTTTAACGCGAATCTTCACTACAGACGAAACATGGGTACACTATTACACTCCCGAAACCAAGGTGTCAAGTAAAGGGGGGCGCCAGTCAAAGCGAAGACAACCTGGTCCGCGGGTAAGGTAATGTGTACTGTGTTCTGGGACCGGCAGGGCGTGCTGTACGTCGATTTCCTGCGCACTCAACGTACCATCAACGGTGCATACTACTCTAACCTTCTGAAAACACACGTGAAACCCGCTTATCCCTTGAAACGGAGGAGCATTCCAGCACGAAGTGTGATTCTCCTCCAGGATAACGCGCACCCTCATACCACGCGTCTCACGCTAGATACAATATCGGAATTGGGGTGCAAGGTACTAAAATACCTCCCCTGCAGTCCGGATTTATCGCCCTGCGACTGCCACATGTTTGGACCACTGAAAGAGGCCATCGCAGGTTAAATGTTCAACACCGACGACGAGGTAGATAGATAGAGGGAGTTCGTGCGCACATGGCTGTCCGAGTTGCCCAAGGAATTTTTCGATACCGGCATCAAAAAATTGCCGGAAAGGTGGACAAAATGTATAAATAGTGAATTACCTAGAAAAAATGTGATTTTTTGTTAATTTTTCGATAATAAATAAACGTGTTAGAGTATTTGTCTCCATCATATTTAAACCACCCTCGTAATTCGTGGTTTGGTTGCATTCGTCAGCGCACAGCATGATGATTAGCCAAAAAATTTTCCAGCTAATTCCAGAGAACAGCGTGCTATCGATTCCGCCAAATGTCTTCAATTTTCTAATGTTGAGTTCACTTAAAAAAATTGTTGTTTGGCATATATTCGTAATACCAATGGAAATTATTTTCAATAAAATATTTTTCATCATTTCGAGAAAGCAGACGTGCACAAAAAATTTCTATTTCATATTTTTATATGCAATAAACTAAATAATTTTATTTGGCGTTACCAGCTCTCAAATTTATTCGATGTTGAGAATATTAGATAAAACTTAAATGTTCATTTTCTCGGTGATTATTCTAACATCTAGCATACCCGTATATCAGTACGAGAAGGTGATACTTTATGAATCATCTCGATCAATTAATTGCATTAAAGTCACCTATCTGAATAATATTTAATTATAGTAATTTATTATTTCAATTCCAGTACAAGTGATATTGATAAGTTGTCGTTCTTGAAAAAAATTTCAAGTGAATATTTTATCCAAAGGCTCACCTTCAGCTAATGGCGATTTCTTAATTCACCAATAATGGATACTATATGGAAACTATTTCTGAAGCTTACAGATGCAAAAAATCTGTGAAGTATAACTATACGTATACAGGGTAATCCATTTTGTGCTTCCGAAAGTAAACGTGAATAAAACACTCTTTCATTTAGAATATCGATAAAATTTTTATTAAAACGTGGACCTTGCTGATATGTGTGATATCCTCCAGGACCCCTTGTTCTTGTGAGGTAATCTTCGAACACTCGCCGGTACATTTCGGGTAATATCTCACCAATAACTTGACGGATATTAGTTTTCAGATCGTCAATAGTCTGAGACTGAGAATTATAAGAAAATTATTTTCAAATTGGTGAATCATATATCTAAACTGTTAGAAAATTCAATAGAAATGAATTGGGAATTTATGGATCAATTTGTTAAGCGAACTCATAAAACTGGTCGTTATGTGGTGATACAACCCGTTCGTATTTTCTTCCAGTAAACACCCCTGAAAACATTGCTGCTATAGACCGAAATTTGGCTGAATATTCATCAACATCAACTCGCCATCGTGCTCAAGAATTGAACATTTCTTGCACTTATCTGAGGAGAATTTTGCATTAAGACATCGGTATGAGGGCTTACAAAGTTCAACTAGTGTAAGAAGTAAAGCCTCATGACCATCTAATGCGTCTTCACTTCCTCCACTTTGTTTCCCAAAAAAATCTTCATGAGCTCCATCTTCAGCGATGGAGCTCATTTCCAGCTCCGAGGACTATTTTTGGTGGTGATCGGTTCAGAACGAGTGTTACAGTAGCAATCCAGAAACGACTGATACCTTGAAATACTGTATCGAAGTTTTCCTTTATGTAATCGAGCCCCAGATAAACGACAATGTACTCAAAAATTGGTCTGATCTGATTGGGTACTGTAGACAGTCGTGAAGATCATTTGATTGATACTGTTTTTCATTCGTAAATGTCAAATGTTAAACATTTCCAAGAAACTAATAATTCAAAAAAATGTTAATCAGTTTTTTATCTATAGCCGATCAAAAATACAAATTTCTATTCTATAAATCACAATATTACCTCAAAGTACACCGAATGTCATTCTTGAAAAGCTATAATTGTGAAAATTTCGACTAATAGACCGATTTGCATTTTTTGTAATGCTGGTACATAAAGCGTCAATATTCTTCCTTCTTAAGTTACATCGTCCTGTAGATCTTTTGGATCATGGAAGGTAAAATTTACTTTAATATTCCCAAGATAAAATATTGAATTTTTCAGTAAAAATAAACCAATCAAATTAGAGCCTGAAAAAATTGTGATTGTTGTCATGCATTAGATATGAAAACATGATATTATTTTTGATAGATTTTTCTGTCCAAAATCCTCAAGTGTATTGGAAAAGTGATTCCAATCAAATTTCTTGTCACCCTATTTCAGACCCACATTATGCAAATACCTATCGATGAGAAACCACACAAACATTTACATCGATTCATTCAACAATCAAACCCATTAAGCTTAATGGGGCTTCTATGCAGTGATTGAATTAGAACCTGAATACAACATTATCTCATCTGGGCATAGATAGCATTCATTAGTCCACTTGATTAATACGTAGGTACTGGTTTTTTCACTATAATTTGACGCCCCTTTAACTTTGTTACAAAAGGAGACACAAGAAAAAGTTATTCACAGAAGTTGTACGAAATCAACCGAGTTTTTTCAAAATCATTTCACAAAAAGGAATATATACATGGTGGACAAAATATTGAGTGCAACTTCATTTTTTCAAATGGATCATCCTGCATATTTTCTTATTTTTGGCTCGCTCTTCCTCTCCTGATTATGAGTATATATACATGTATTGGTCTATCTCTCTTATTTTGAGAACTACATAGTTTCAAATTCAAAGAACCATCTGATGGGCTCAGTAATCGGTTGTCAAGTGGTAGGCTGTGATAAATCAACAAAGATATTGCTAAGAATATGATACACGTTGATATTCAATGAAATTATTTCTGAAACATGCATTACACAGAAGCGAGAAAAAAGTATAATAAATTGAATAAATATTTTTCAACAAACTAATATACTAATAAACTCAACAAACGTGCTTCAGCAACCACCATATTCGCCGGGTTTGGCTCCCTGCGACTTTTTCCTCTTCCCAAAACTAAACTTGCCCCTTCGTGGCACCCGTTTTGAGTCGATTGAAGCCATAAAACAAAATTCGGCGCGAGAGCTAAAGTCCATCCCGGAAAGCGCCTATAAAAAATGTTTCGATAATTGGAAGTGCCGTTGGCATAGATGTATTGGAGCAAATGGAGCCTATTTTGAAGGCGACCCAATAAATTTTGACGATTAAATGTAAAAATGTTGTTTTAATTGAAAATTCCCGGTACTTTCTTGACAGAGTAGTATACAAAGATATCATTACTAACACAATGAATCTATCCTATATTTTATGTGAAGAACAAATAAAAGCAAGAAAAATAAAAGGGGAGAATATATGGCGTTTCATCCAGATCATCCAATTCCAAGTGAAAATACATCTGCTAATACCTTGTAAAAGATTCTAGAAGTTTTTATATAAGGAGGCAGGCATACGAAATGGGAATCAAGAATTCGACATTATTGAGTATTTATGGTGGCATGAAATGAACAGTTACAACTAATGAAATTGCTCGAAATGGCCACCATTATTTAGTATACATATTTCATAGCGTTTTCTCATGTTGGTTAGACTAATTGAGATAGCATTATTGGGATTATTATAGAGTTCCTGACTTAATGCTGCAATTTTGTTTTCAATGATCTCAACAGAAAAACGTGTACAACGGTATTGAATCCAGATTATTCGATGGCCATGAAATAGGTGCACCATAATCGATCCAGAGATCAAATTGTCCAAGTTCTCGAACTTTCAAATCTCTGTGCGGGGGTGCTCCGTCCTGAGCCGAATTATTTGCTCCAATTCTTCAGCACAAAACAGCTGCTCCAAAAGTTGAGCTACTTCCGGCATTATCTCTTCGGAATATGCTTCACGTGTTAATGTGTAGTCAAAAACTATAGACCCCAAAATTTTATTATAAACAATGCCACGCCAAACGTTAACAGACTTTCCAGATTTTTTAATTTGAAATCCTTTGTGTTGTCTCCGATTTTTGTTTTCCCAAGAATGTCTATTTTTCCGCTGAACACGCCCCTGTGGAAAACGAGGATTCATACGTCCACATTTTGAAATTTAATGAATTAGGATCTTCCTCCAGTGTTTGCAGCATATGTTGTCAGTATCCTAAGCGTTTCCGCTTTTCGTCTTCTGTGGGGAGTTGTGCTGTCAGTAACTTGTACGGACTATAATTGTGTTTTTAATATTCTATTAATCTTCGAACAGCTTAATGCAGGTTCACGTGATGCTTCCTTTAATCCATTTTCTGGATTTGCCTAAACAATTTTTATGATTGATTGATCTCCAATTTAATAATATTCAAATTTCAGCATTTATCAACAATTATTTATAGTAACATTACCTCCAAAATGAAGCAATATGCCGAGTTCTTGATTATCATTGCGTGAGACGCTACCTCTTTTCCTCCTTAAACTTTAAGAATCTCTTACACGATTGTAAGTATCAAGGAATGTAATTTTCCTTGGAATAAGATCATCTCGATGTAATGGCATATAATATCTTCTTGCATAATTCTAATTTTTTTTTTGAGGATGTGCTACATGTTTTGAGAGTTTATGAAGTAATTTATCTAAATATATTAAATATTTAAAATGAATTGGTTTTTGAGAAGTTCTCAGAATTATGTTGTATATTTTTGAGGAAGATTTAGTTTTCATAAATATAAGATCAGAAAACAAAACATTTTGTTACAAGCAGGGCTCGTACGCTTATTTGATGAGTTCAATACAAATGCCTTGAACGAAACAAAAAAAAACATTTATTCATTTATTAATTTTAATTCACAATTTATCTTCGCTAGGTTTTTCTAAATTCCATTTGATATTGTATAATGAGTTTTGCTTTTATACGTCTATTAAATATAAGCATTGCTTATTAAGACATTAATTAATTCTTAATGTATCTTGAATAAATTTTTTGATATTACAATTGTAGCAGACTAACAGATTGAATCTGTTTTGATATTCAAGTTTTGTAATAATCCTTCTATCAAGTAAAACACCGTTTCTTATTATTTTATTTTATATGTAATATATAATTATATTATGTTTTCAAATAAAGAAATTTATTATGCAGTGTTGACTAAGACCAATAAAGTGCCTTATAAACTTTGTGTGATTTTGTTGTGAGCATAGAACATAGAGTACCTTGGATATTAGTTGTACCTAGTTGAATATTCAACAAACACATATTCCTAGAGATCGTATTCCGTAAGTTTATTTATGGTTGATTGATTTCATCTTCTAAATGTAAATTTGAAGTGGTCTTATCTGAATCGTAATTATTTTTTGAGGATGTGCTACATGTTTTGAGAGTTCTTGAAGTTATTTTTTTGATATATTAAATATTTCAAATAATTTGGTTTTTGCGAAGTTCGTAAAATTATGTTGTATATTTTGAGAAAGATTTAGTTTTCATAAATATGAGATCAGAAAACATAACATTTTGTTACAAGCAGGGCTCGTACGCTTTTCTGATGAGTTCAGTACGCATGCCTGGAACGAAACAAAAAACATTTATTTATTAATTTTAAATGACAATTTATATTCTTTGAGTTTTTCTTAATTTTATTTGATATTGTGTAATGGGTTTCGATTTTATACGTCTATTAAATATAAGCAGTGCTTATTAAGACATTAATTTAATTCTTAAATTTGAATATTAAAACAAATTGAAATATGTTTATCTTCTACAATTTTAATTTCAAAAAAATTTTTATTCGAAAAACTTTTAGAAATAAATTTATGTCTACACAAGCACCGCTTACATTTAATAGACCTATATAATCAAAACTCAATATATAATGTCAAATGGAATAAATAACCCAACAGATATACGAAAGTAATTAAAATTAATAAATAAATATTTAAAGGAGACAAAATTTTGTTTCTGGTCTTACCTTTAAGAACCCCAATTGCCTTTTAAAAACATGAACACACTTAAAGGATTTCTAAAAGAATATAATTTATTTGAAATATTTAATATATTCAAATATTCGAATAAATTATTTCAAAAATCTCTCAAAAATGTGCACATCTGTTTAACAACCTTCTTTGTCGATTGCTGATATTCCGATATCTGTTAGAAGGTCCCTCTTTTTTAACCCGATTTTTTATCATGTTCCGATTGTAAACCTCTGTACCACTATTAGGTGTTACCGAGAATCTGTTGAAATATTCAAAACATTTATCACTTTTGTTTAAATACCACTGTACCACTGTTAGGTCTTCAGTTGCCTGATGATGGGATAGTTCATTTCCCGAAACTCGAGTCACAAGCAAATGTGTAATATATATTTTTTGGTAGTAAAACATAGTATTCTCTACAATTTGTTTTAATTAGATAAAAGAAAACTTTCGAAACATATTCAAGGAACAGGTAGGAACCTAACTGTTGATAACTCATTCTCCTCAATGCTTGATTTTAATAAAATTTTGGATGAATACAAATTGACAGTGATAGGACATAAAGTAAAAGCAAGCGTGAGAAATCACCTTCAGTTCTCTTAGGAAACAATTTGGTAAATAAAGACGATGACAATATGACAATTTCTCCACAGTCGAGAATTCAATATATAAATAATTTTGTTTTCTTGCACAAAAAATAGCAACTCATGAAGTGTTGAAAATATTCACAGTTCTCGAGAGTGTTTTTGAAAATTGAATTCTTATCATATCACTGTAATCATAACATATGCATATATGTAATTATGCGGATGATACCTTACCTGAACGTTTTAAAAATTAACAATATATAAGCCGAATATTGATTTCTTGAAGGCCTCTGAATCTTTTGAATCTGAAAATACTAAAAAACTGCACAGAGTGTCATAAGCGCGGAATTTATTGGAATACAATAGTACATTGTATAAATAGTACATAGTATAAATAGATATAAATAGTCATTTTGTACAATTAGTAGACAATCACATTTGGCTATCGCATAAAAAAAGTTGTGAAAAAGTGATCATCTGAAATATTCCTTCCTTTCAGGCTAAATGAGTACCCAAAAGAAACTCTTGATTAAAACTAACTTCGCTCTTTTTTATTACTGTATTTTTATTCCATACATCTGTATCAACGGCATATCAATATTTTTGAAGCTGAAGGGAGCCATCAGAACAATGGCGGGAATTCATAACCTCATTTCCTAAAAGGAATATTTCAAGAATTACAGAATATTTACTTTCTACTCGCAATTTATTATTTGAATTACATCCATGAAAACAAACATATATTTTAGCGATGGACGAACTTCACCATTACTCTACACGCAATCTCTGTATTCCATAGCATGGAATCAGACCAGCTCAAGCCACGAACAATTCAGTGTGAAATTATATGGCCACCTTCCAATGGACTTCTGCACTGAGGATGCTCTGAAGACGTTCCTCAGAAATTTGCTGTTTTCGAAGCCTAATTATTTCATTGAAAAGTTTCTGCCCGATGATATGCAGTATATCAAATACTTCTCTCAATATTTTGGTGTATTTTGTATTGACTACTAATTATTACTTATCATTTGCTTATAATATTTTATAAAATAAAAGTGAATTCAATTTTGAATTTGTCTATCCATTATTGATGTACGAGCTCAATGGAGCTCTTGAAGAACCTAAGTACTCTTTTTGTACTTTCATCATTCATACCTTTTCTGAAAGGATTGAGAAATTCTTTTGTGATATCATCATTTCATTAGCACATTTGCAAAATCATCAGAGCATATGATAATGGTTTAAATATCATTAATAAAACATCGCTAGAAGCAGAAGGTACACATTGATGATTCAAATGAAATATTTTTTCTTTTACACTTACAGAAACAATCCAGTATTTAAATTTTCACAGCCATTCCGAGTTCCGTAGAACGTTGTCATTGATATTCTGCGACGAGTTGAGTTGCAATAAATTTCCGCACGCGAAATGAGCGGTAAAATGCTATTGAAAACGGAATAATATCGCATACTTTAAAGAGGTTTGTCCAGTCATAATGTAAGAACATTGTAACTGAAAAGTTTTTGTATGGAGTGAACAAAATCTTCATATAAAGGATGGAATTTCAATTTCTCCGACACAGAACGAAGTCGGAACTAATCGGAGAAAAACATAATATTTTCAGGATGAAATTTGAGCGTTATGATCATTATGAAGAATTAAATTCAGGTACTGTTACATTACCTCTGAATGTATAAATAATGGACGAAAAAAGTTTCGAAAAATTGCATTTACAAATTCGTGTTAAATTAAATTCTGTACAGGTTTCTGACGGTTTGTAACTACTCAAACCTGACAAAAAAATGATTCAGATATATAATATTTGGAATGCTGTTAAAATTGAATTCAGAATTTCCTTCTGTAAACATTACCTATAGATTGAAAAATGTTCAGCTCGATATTATATTCTTTGGTGAGTATATATTTTATATACTTTTTATTACTCATGCGGGGAAAGTACTATCTTTGCGCTTGCTTTTGGGGTCGAAAAGACGCTAATTGCCCACTTCACAATTACCACACGAGTTTTGAGTAAATTTAATGTCGATTTGAGTGCCACAAGTAAACTTCTCGCACGCAAATTTTCATTGGCACACGCAAATTGACAAAATTAAAATAAATAACAAAAATAAAAGACAGTCGAACTGTCAATACTAAATAAGTAAGGTTGGCATTTAAATAAAAATATTTTATACTCGCGTATTGAAAAACTAAATTAAAAAATTAAACTAAAAAAAATGAGTGATAATCCTCACTGGATCCCGGAAACTGATGAGAGTGACATTGATGAATCTTCTGGTCGTAATGTTGAGTCTATACCACCTGAAATACTTGAAAGAGCGAATAAGGTGATCAATAATTTAACTCCTGCAACGTCACGTCCAAAATATGACTCAGCCTACAAAACATTTATGCAGTGGCGAGCCAAAAAACGGATCACAAGTTGGTCTGAGGAAGTATTTCTGACTTATTGTAGTGATGTTTCCGAAACTCTCTTGCCGTCAACTTTGTGGGCGAGGTATTCAATGTTGCGAAGCATGGTTGATATCAAGCACAACTTGAATATTCATAATTATTCAAGGTTACTCGTTTTTCTAAAGCAAAATAGTAAATGTTTTAAAAGCAAGAAAGCCCAAACATTAAGTGCTGAACAAATTGACCAATTCCTACGTGGGCTTTGCCCCTGGACCCCATATTTATACTCCCATTATCCCCTCATTCGTAATGAAAAATAGTATGTGCAACTCGTGCGAGGTTGTCCATTGTTGTTCGAGTGTAACTATCACAACCAGCTATCCGATAATTGCTATAAATTTGTTTTGCTATAATTGAAATTTTCTTCAAAAACAACCATGCCGAATTAAAAATTTGGATTCAATGTCCAGATATGTTCACTATATCTGACATTAAAAAGTAAACAGATATACATCCTTACAATAAGTGGGAAAACTCCTGGAAAAGTTATAATAAAATTTGATTGATTTAACTGTTGCTCGGTTTATAAGTATGAGCTAGTCAGATCATCTGGAAATTTCTACAGCTATTTTTTGAAGGTTACTGCTTCCTGGTAGGAATATTTGTCCTGTTTTAGTGGCGTCTTCTGTGCTTTAGATCGGAAACTTATCAACAGACGTAATATGTCGTTTATAGAGCTCACATACAAAAATCGCCAGATAAAATCATCAATATGCTACGTAAAATTTTAGACATCTTATCAATATTCTTCAACTGATATCATGAAAATAGTTTCCAGGCAACCCTGGATACCTTTAAAGAAAGCTTCAAAACTGAGTCGATGAAATTTGAATATCAAAACAGATTGAATCTGTTAGTCTTCTACAATTTTAATTTAAAAAAATTTACTTAAGAAACTTTTAAGAATTAAATTAATGTCTTTATAAGCACTGCTCATATTTAATAGACGTATAAAATCGAAATTCATCATACAATATCAAATGGAATTAAGAAAAACCAACGAATGTAAATTGTCAATGAAAATTAAAAAATGTTTGTTTATTTATTTTTTAATTTTAATTGACAATTTATATTATTATTTTGTAATAATCCTTCTATCAAGTAAAAAAAACCGTTCCTTATTATTTCATTTGAGTCGATGAATTTGCTCTAAATGATGGTTAAAAATCACCCTACGTACCATGAAATCCACCATTGAAATAAATCCGATATTAACTAAGTAAGCGAATAATAATCCATGCAATATAATGAAATGGTGGATAACGATCATGTCGAATCACCAACTGAGACCATTCAGTCGGAAAGACTGAGTCTAACTGAAAGAAACGGAATGCGGTATTAAAAAATGGTGAAAGTTCCAAAATCTTGCATAGGCTTTCTTGTCGTTATTTCACAAATACGATCCCACCAAAATTCTGCACGAATTTAATTTTAATTCTGCAGTTGCAGCATGAAATTTTCATTCTGCTTTCTGCCTACTTGGAAAAATCATCGAAAAAGAAGGTGAAAAACTTGGAAGATTCCGTAGGAAACTAATTGCGAAGAAAACCTAATTAGAATTTGTTGCTTGCTGATGTCATTCAGCAGGGTCTCCTTCTTTCTCGTTTATTCGCATTCAGGCTGAGGCCGTGGATTCAAAGCTGAGTTAAGCAGTGAGGATTCAATTCTATCTAGCGTTCGCCATACGTACGTAAGAAAACTAGATTACCTAATTTATATTGATATGGAAAATGGGGCGATGCTTATCTCGGATTAATTTCAAGAAATCGAGAAGAACGACGGATGTAGACGGAAATGTATCCCGGATACGTGAGTAGGATATTGGAAAATTGAAAAATTCGCGATGTGTTCCTTTTGCAGAGATGAGATATTGTGAGGTTATTGTGTTGACTGAGTGGAAGTCGAAACGTGGTGAAATGAAATTTCATATTTGAATCCTAGAAGCTTATAGTGGAGAAAGGAAGACTTATATGTGGTTTGTTAGTGATCTGGAGCTTCATTCTCGACATCATTTGTAATATTTACGTACACATTACCCGATAGTGGATAGAGCGCTGGACTGGGAGCCGAAAGCCCGGGTTCAGGTAGAATAGAAGATTTCTAATCGGACGGTATCGGCTACCATTTCACTGTTTTGTCAAAAAATTAACGGTGCTGTGCCTAAGATAGTGTAACGAAGCAACAATAAAGCCTAACCAGTACACATCTAATCACCTAACTCGCACAAGCTTCATAGAGCTTCCTTCTTCGCACAAGATCGAAGAGTATCATGATTATTATCATAATAAGAAAAATACCTTGTAAAAATGATAATTTTGACAACTCTTCATAACACCAAGCGAACGTTAGAGTTAATTGCTTCAAATATAAATATATGAAAACAGCGCATATTTTGAAAGAACCGCAGATCTGATGTACCATTTCAGAAAAAGGTTGGAAAGTTATTGAGCAATCGATGAATTTTGATGTTGAAGCTTTGTGTGTTGAGATCCTATTTCATATAAAAGTGAATTTGCAACGTGGCAGTGCTAGGACCCAATATTTGCGAAAAGGTGGAGAGATGAAGTACTTCGCTACGTGAAATTCAGCGAAGCACAGAGTGCCCAAAAGTACAGCTCACCGACTATTGAAATAACATAAGCTCCACCCATACCATGTACAGCGAGTACAAGCTCTGTTACAGCGGGGTTGTGTTTTGCCAAAGCATGCTACAAAAGAACAGGAAATCGTTTCATCCTTCAGTTATTTAATATTTCCATCACACTTTTTCGTTTTAAACTCTTATTTTGATGCTGCTTTAAGTAGATTTTTGTAGGAGCGACAAAAGCACGTGTTTACATTATTGGATATAGATATAATTATGAATATAAAAAGGATTCTATATCAGAAAGAACACAGCAAGATAGATATATATGAATATTCATGTTTGGCTATTACGCAGATTATAATTTTTTTTATTATAATTTCAGTGGAATAATTTCGGTAATTAGAGTTAGTGGGTTAAACGACTATAAGAGTAAACATTTTGAAGTCCTAAAATCAATAAGACCCACCAAATGGGTTATGAAAACTGCTCGATAGATCAAATCCTGGGATAAACTTTCTTCATTTTATCGACCAACAGTTTATTCATGAAAATACCAAATGGCTTCATTAATATGACCGCCACCTACAGATATTAATGAACGCATATGCTAAAGTTCCTCACGATAAGCAAATGCTTCTAATAATTTTTTAATCGAACATTACTGAATAAAGTTGATATGTACAAAATGTTTGTACATTTTATGAGAACTTATTATTATCATTCGTACAAATGACATCTTAATGATTTTGGGAGTAAAACAAATGTTATAGCAAGTATACCTTTCTTGATTCAATTAATATCATAAAAATTGAACAATTATTTAAATATTTTAATATTAGCCTCCTACATATTTCATTTCAAAAAATTATATTTAATAATTATAACTTCAGGAATTAAATTAGAATAATGTTATATAAGTACCACTTATATCGAATGACATATAAAATAAACATTCATTATAAAACATCCAAATAATATAACAAAATCCAATAAATAAAAATTGTTAACCAAAATCCTATAAATTATATATTTTGCATATACAAAATTTTGTTTCTGCTGATCAATCTCATGAAAACAAATATCCTTCGAAAATGTTTAACATACTCTTAAGAATTTCATCCTAGAACTATCTTACTTAGAATATTAAATATTATGAGATATCTAATTTAGTTACTTTCTGTAAAATCTCAAGATATGTAGAAACATTACTGAGAAACAAGTTTTAAGAGAGACTTTGCTTCGTCAGTATTCAAATAATTCATATTCAATAAAATATAACATCAAACAACAACAAATATTTACTCACCCTTCAACAATTTAGAAAACTTCTGGTAAATGACTACTGAAAAATTTAAATGTAGTGTAAGGTTAACTATGTATAAATAATTCTGTAGAGTACTCTTGATCTAAAAGATTGAAAGACGATTTAACGGCCTCTGTTATAGCACAAGGACTATCTGTATAAAAAATGTTAAGGAAACCAAATAATTATATATTATGAATAATTTAACATATATAGAGGTTAATACTTGATAGAAGGTATATAAAATTATTTAAATATTTTAATATTAGCCTTCTTCATATTTAATATCGAGAAATTATATTAAATAATTATAACTTCAGGAATTGAATTAAAATAATGTCATATAAGTAGCACTTATATCAAATGACATATAAAATATGTCCGAAAATGATTGTAAAAATTTAAAACTACCCAAACACGTGTCAGATTTTTGGAACAAATTGGGACATCGAATATTGACTATACTAGTGGCTTAGTGGTTTGAACATTCGACTTGACAGTGGAGATTTCTCTTCGGTGCGGGTTCACATCTTGGCAGGGGAAGACATTTCCTTCATAGGATGACTAGTGACCATTTCATTGTTGGGTTAAAAATTAAAAGAGCTGTGCCTCAGTTGACGTAAGGACCTAATATCAAAGCTTAACCGGATAACAACTAATCTCCTCATCTCCCACAAGCAACACTAAAACTTCTGAGGGATCATCACATAAGATCTAGGAGAATCAGGATAATATCAAATAAATATCAAGTGAAATATTTTTACGAGTAAAACTGTCATCGTGATTCACATAAAGCCAACCACAAACTCCATTTCTTTCATGCTATATATTATAAAAATCAAGCTCAATAAAATCATTCAAATAGTTATTCAACCCATATATAACTATTTGAGATCAACTAACTTGACTCATTTAGGAAATATTGGGATTACAAAGTAATTTGGTCTGTTTTCAGCAAATGGCTCTGAAAACATTATATTTTTTATTTTTTTTTGTTTTAGACAAGCTGGATATTTGCCGATAACATCCAGTTTGAATTGTTTGGAGATTCTTCGTACAAAACTTTTTTTAAATTCTTCAAAATATGAGATTTTTTGATAACTAAACAGCATTTTAGGGAAGTTTTATTTCTTTGTTTTGTTTGAAAAAAAGTGCAACTGAAGCTAATCGTATGCTTGTCGAAGTTAACGGTAGAATACTTCAACTGAAAACTTATGTAGATAATTCAAATTCAAAGGTGGTGATTTCAGTGCTAAAAATAGACCCCGCTCGGGACAGTTAAAAAAATTCGAAGACAATTAATTGCAGATTTCTGGATAAAGATCCAAGTCTAACGCAGGACGAGTTTGCACTCACATTGGGGTAACTCAACAAGCAGTTGGTTTCCTTATGAACTGAAACTAAGAAGTCTGGAAAGCCGATTATTTTCTTGTGAGCATCTGCTTCAAAGGCAAAAAAAAAGTTTTCGATACCGGGCACTGATTGGTGATGAAAAGTGAATCTTTTTCGACAACCCCACGAAAATAAGTACTACGCTTTGCTCAGCCAGTGGTCGTCATCGACCTCATCATTATCACCAAACCAAAGCACTCATGTTTAGAAAGTTATGCTGTGTATCTGGTAGGACTAAGGATGCGTTGCAATTGCATTACCTGCATTACGGTAAAAATGGTCAGAATATAAAGACAGATATTATAAAGTTATCCACTTGCATCACAACTCCCAGTCTCACGTCGCAAAACTTGCCAAAAATATTTACAAACGGTCAAATGGAATATCTTATAGCACCCGCCGTATTCCTCGCACATTATTCCTTCTGACTATGGGCTGCTTCGACGGATGCAACACGATTTGTTAGGTTACCGTTTCACTTCTTTCGGAATAAACGAAAATTGGCTTCAAAATTGGATCGCTTCAACCGAAAAAATGTTTTTCTGAGACCGAATTCAGAAATTGCCTGAGAGGTGGAGAAAAGTCGTCAGCTGAAATGGACATTATTTTGATTAATTTGTCAATCTATTTATTACCCCTTGAAATTAATACATTTTTCCAGCTAAAGGGCGCACCGAATTGATTTGTACTCCCAGTACATTCATTTCATATTCCTACAGGTATATAATTGAATTTAGTCCTATGGTTATTCAAAATTATAGTTTTCGAGGTACTGCAGTCAACAAACAATATTTGAAAGGGGTGAATTGTTCACATCTGTTTATTCATTGAGTAAAATTCCGATTTTATTACGTCTATTTATTTCTAGTTCTTGCAACAAGATAATTTAATCTTTTATTTTCAACAGGTAAAACTTTAACCATAATTTCGAAATTGAATCAATTGACAATAAAATGGTTCATGGCCATTCGAAAATCAGGGTTTAGTAGGAATTCGGGTCAACGAAATATATGTAAAAGTTGCAAATTCTTCACATATGTTTATTCATCGAGAAAATTTCCGACTTTAATATGTCTATTTCCAGTAACGAGAGGATGAAATTTTATTTTCAATATGACTTCGACCAACGTTTCAAAATTTAACATATTGAAAATAAGAGCTTAACCCTGGCCTTGATAGCATCAGGAATAAATAGATAGAATAAAATCGAATTACTCAATGATGTCGTGAAAAATTCGCTGCTTTTACAAATTTATTTTGAATTTTAATTCGAAAATGATCCTAAATGACTAGGTTGAACTCACTGATGAAGAAACCAAGATAAAAAGTTCAGTGCGTTCGTGAATACTCCAACTTTCAAACGAAAAAAGCTGAAGTGTACATGAGACATGAGGCTAGTGTCGAAATATCTGGATCACAAGACTATAATTATGAACGAATTTCTGTCTAAACATTCAACAAGTCTTATCGTACAACCACCGTAGTCTCCTAATAAGTCTCTGGTCGAGTTGTTCCTCTTCCCAGAATTAAAATCTCTACTTTAAGGCATCCATTTCAAGTCGATGGAAGAGATAAAAAGTAATCGCTATGAGTAATGAAGTCAATTCCTGAAAAAATATTTTAACGACAGGATTATTTGTTGGCGTAAGTTACTTCGGAAAAAGGCTACTCCAAAAGTGATGCAATTAAATAAGGTGAAAAAAATATTTTGTGGTTTATTGAACGATTCTTGGAAGTTTTCTATACTGTAATGAATGAGTACTCCATTGAAAACAGAAAAGTGTATACAAAATGAAAAGAAGACTGATTCTAAAATTCTCCCCTCATTCGTAATATTCGAATGAAATTAGATTATTTTTAATATCTTAAATATCAAACAGATTAGTTCTGTAACACCTTACTGAAAATTTTCAATTGTGTTATATTCCTCAAAACCTTTTGAAATTTAATTAAATAAATGCCTTAGAAAACACTGTTTAGTTGTTAATAGACATAAAAAATTCACACAAATCACACAGTATAAAAAGGAGATAATAGAATCCATAGAAAATATAGAATATGGATCGACCTTACTCAACATTTAGTAGAGACAGCACTGTTTCACGTCGTTATTATGGAATCTCAAATTCCATTCAACAAATGTCCAACAAAAAATTAAGAATATCTTCGAAACATCCTCCTTTTGAAAGAGCTCCTTCAGGAAACTTTACAAAACTATGTAACACATCTTTAAAAAGGCATTAGAAAATACTCACCGTTAATCCTCAGTCGACTTTCATTTCGGCAAAATAAAAACAATCAATAAAATTATTTTTCGTATTTATACGACCCCGTTTTCTTAAAACAGAAATAACGCAAATAGTCCACTTAGTGTCTACAATGAACAACTATTCAGATCCTATGTTTTTCCACAGCACATACACAGTAATTGAAAAAATATTTTTGAAGAATCAGTTTTATTCAAAAAATCCTGTGTGCATGAGTGAAAAACCAAATTGTTATTATTATACATAAAATAAATGATAAGAAGGGGGTCTTTTATACTTCATAGAAAGTTTTTTCAATATCTTAAATATCCAACTGATTATTTTCAAATTTTGAAAAGCGGTGGATACTACTTCAGTGTATACATATATAAAGACTGAGGAAATATTACACATTTAATTTTTTTTCATTGATAAATCAGGCAATTAAATTATCGCAGCAATCAACTGTCCTTTTTTCTAGGATAGATATTTGAATCAAATGAGGGGTTTTTTATAATTTAACTAAGGTAATGAGTGGAATGGTCGTGATATTCTACATACATTTTTCTGGGTGAGTGTCCCATTTTATCCCCAAAACTTTGCTGTCATACGCTACTGACCAGTTTCTATAAAATAATTTTTTTTTTCTTAAGGAATTTTTGTAGTTCGCGTGTTTTCCGTACTAGCGGACATTCCCGATGAGAATTCGAAAAAAAAATTGGAAGTCGGAATTTTTGAAGAAATTTTCGCAGGTACACTCATTTCAGTTTTACATAACCCAACGAAAAAGTAAAGATTCAAAATACTGTATACGATAGAATGGTTCATGTCTATCTTATACATTATTCACACCGTTTTCGAAAAGACCTTTGTGTGCATGCAAATTATTGTTATTTCTTAACTCAGCACATGCAATTTGAATGCGATCAACAAGTTCTTCCATTGTTTCTACAGTAACCGTATAGACCAAATCTTTCAAATAACCCCAAATGATGAAAATCTAAAAACGCTAAATCAGAGACATCTGCAATCTAAGATTTCGATCCGCATACCATATTCATCTGTCTGAGAAATTATTGTTCAGCCAGTTTCTTACATTTCTATGAAAATGTGCCGGACCATCAAGTTGAAACAAGCGTTAGATCATAGAACTTCGTGCTACAGATTGACATGCTCTTGCTTTTGAAATGAGAGAATAATTTAGCATTCAAGCAGTCTGAAGGAAAATAATTCAAATAATTAATCGATGTAATCGTCAAGTCATTGACACTTAAGTGATTTGTAAGTTTCTAGACCTAATAGTAAGCGATTTTCGTGTGGCAATTCATGTTTGTTGTGGGCAATTCACTACTCTCCGACGCGTAAAACATGTTTCGTCCGCTCATAACATGTTAGTAAAAAAATTTTGATTTTCTTCGATCTTATTGAAAATTCTTTGACAAAATTTAATCTGCATCCTTCATCACCTTTATGTAAACATTGCACAGATTGCAGAAGAATTTTGGATGTTTGAATAGAGATGCACCCTGTCGAATTATAGTTACTGATGAATATGATAGCAATAAACTAATTTCGTATTCCAAAATTTCCTAAACAATTTTGACGCGTACCGAAATTTTTTTGTTGTGGATGGTCGCAAATTCGAAAAACTAGCAGGAAATAAAAAAGTTTTTGAAATAAACGAAACTTTCAGTTGTTTTTTGACAAAAAAGTTTCGGGTTAAAAATGAAAGTTTACCTTGAAGTACAATGTCACATTAATTATGACCCTAATTCCTTTTGAACCCCAAAAAAATCGAGATAAAATGGAAACTTGAATACCGCTAGCTCAGTGATGAAGCGTTTGCGGGCCTATATTTTCAAGACATTTTTATCTTGAAATTGAACATTCTTTCGATTGCCATAGTTATTCTACAAGAAATTGCACTACCCTGTATAATAAGTGGATGAACCTGAATGTCACTAATGTGCCTCAGGTGTTTCGTCGTTTCACCTGCAATTATTGTATAATTGAATTTGCTTCTGGGCCAAACATGCCCCCTCTTTTATTTACGTGTCAGCTTTCATACGAGCTGTTGTTTATTTGACTCTCGTACTAGAAAATGAAATATGTGAAATAATGAAACATACCCCGATTGATAGGTCTGCCGTATAAATCAAATAAATATACTCGTACTAATAATAACTATCCTTATTGATATTTAGATATACAGATAGTTGTAGAAGGAAGAACATGAATACATGATCAAATAAGTCCAGCGCTGCTCAAATTAAAAAATAATAATCTTCCTGATCTATCACCAGCTTGAATCTAGGAATTTTTTAGGCGATAACCTCCTCATTCGAGCCAAATCTTCCTCCGCCCAGCATTTTTTCAGGTCTGTTAATAGGTAAAAGCCATTGAGGAATAAATACATAGACGTATTAAAAGAGACCCAACTGTTTACAAACGGTAGTGAGGCCAACACTAAATCGCCCATTATCCAACTGGGCCACTGCATAAAGGACTGCGTCCACTGTCGCCAAATTTCTTATTTGAGAATATCTTTCCTTTGAAAAACGTAGTTACCTTTCAAGTCTCACATTACTATTAATCATTTATTCATTAGTTTCTCTCAGCTGTAGCTTCATATAAATATTTTATAGGAGTAGCTTCCGTAAAATGACCAATAAATAATAATGTACATTTTCTTTAATGCTAATACCGTGCACAGGTTTTTTTTATTACATCGGCAACACTGCATTTCAAATTAGCGAATGACAACAATTTATTCCCCTCCTTAAAACGGATAGTCTCAACGGTGCCATGTTATGATCTGTTTTTTCTTCCTTGAATATCAGTAAAAAAATTCCTGACCTTAAATACTCATTTAGTATTTTGAGCTATTTGGAATTAATTTGGTTATAATTTGTGGACAACATGGTTCGTAAAAGTGAAAAATGTGGAAATAAGGAGAATTCCCATCTTCATTTATCGTTTCACAGGAAAAACACATTTCATATTTCAGTGGCGTAGGTATATCCAGAATAAATGTAAATCTAAAAGTTTTCCATAATTTTTGGAACATCAAATTCTAAGCCTCCATAGAATAACCATCATTGTGATTTCCAAGTGACACCGAAAAAAAAGGGATTTGTGCTTCGCTCCTTGAGTTTAAAAGTGTTGATTTCTCGAAGAAGCATGTTTTCATATGTTCAAACCATTTCGATTCAAACGACATTGGAACAATGGCTAATGGAATAAAATACCTCAAACAAAATGTTACTCCTCTCTACTTGATCAATCTGCATTCGAGATACCATGTGACAGGTAAAATGATATCCGAGAAATATTTTATATTTGTAATATGAATCCATATAACCAATTGGTAACTTAAAATGAATTTCTCCAAATATTCCATATTTAAAAAATAACTTCAAGTTATTTATTACAGACAGAGGTTATATTTGACGACGAAAAATTATCATAATATGAAGAAGATGATTACAAAACAGAAAGTAAAAATTCATACTCTTCTAAATAAAGTTCGTCTACAAAAGACTGAATAGTTTCGTTTCTCAGAAGAATCAGAACACACAATATTTGTAAGTAACTATGGAAGAAATCTATCAACCAACTAGCCCATAGTTTAATTACCAATAATTAACACTTTCTAAATACCCAAATATTTCTACAATATCTGTAAATGGTTTTTATTCCGCTTGAGTAGAGGGTTCAAAATAATTGGAGGACATGGATGTTCGGATAATCGAAATGAAAACTTATGATTATCATTCAAATAATATCGGGTGTTTTTTCTTACAGTGCTAGAACTTTGAATTGGAATAATAAAACACATTTAAATTAAGATTGAAGCTAATTTTTTTTCATTTGAAAGATAATTTTAGGACATTTATGTTATAAAAATAATTTCCGGCATATGTCCACCACGACTAGCTCTGAGGAACCGCATTCGACCAGACCAATTTTGGACCACTTTTTCGAGTAATTCAGGCCTTATTTCATCAATAACACGAGTTATGTTGGCTTCCAAAGCGTGTATTGTTTCTGGTTTATCAGCATAAACCCAAAGACAATAAACCAGTGGAAGTATGTCGCATGACCTTGGGGGCCAATTAGTTGGACCATTTCTCAAATAATGTTATCGCCAAATCTTTCTTTCAATCAATCAATTATTACGGTAGCAGCATGAGGTGTAGCAGCATCTAGTTGGAACCAAATCATTTCTGGGTCGATAGAAGTGAAACAAATAATCATTGATCATCGATCTGTAACGAGCACCATTCACTGCAACATTAGCTCCAGCATCGTTTTTGAAGAAATATGGACCGATGATGCCTCCAGCGTGTAAAGCACACCATACAGTGCATTTTTCAGGATGCAGTGGAACCTGCAGAACTTCTTGAGGATTTTTTTCAATCCACATACGGCAATTTTGCTTGTTTACATAGCCGTTCAACTAGAAATACGCTTCACAACTGAACACAATTTTACGATAAAAAAGTGGATCAAATTCAAGCTGTTTTAGGGCCCAATCAGCAAACAAACGACGATTAATATGGACAAGTGGCTTTAGTTCTTGAACCATTTGGATCTTGTATGGGTGTAGACCAAGTTCTTTAAGCGAAATTTTCCATGTGGTAGAAGCACAGAGTCCAACTTGTTGTGAACGTCGACGAATAGATAAATCTGGATCATCATTACAGCAGTGATATTTTCTTCTGTACGTAAAGTTCTTTATCTTGTTGTTGTTGTTGCATCGAGTAGAGAAAATGTTGTCCGAAATCTAGTGATAGATGGACGAATGAGCTGCTCTGATGAACGATTATGTAAACCATAAATTTCACGAAGAGTTCTATAAGTTTAACGAATAGAATACTGATTTTGAAAATAAATTTCAACAATTTGTAAACGTTGTTGCGGCGTGAGTCTTTCCATGATAATTTGTCAATGCTTAGTGAACAGAAATGTCAAAACAACATGGCTTCTTCCTTCTTTCAAATCACAGTTATCCCTATCGAAAGTTCTATCACTCTAAAAAAACACCCGATACATTCATAAAAAACACCTGTTTGTCTACTTCTGTTTGTAACATTGATTCTATCTTGCTTGGTATTAAAGTACACAATAACATTATTTTTTTTCTTATCAGTGATATATCTAATTTTCACAGGCTTCAGCTAGAGATTTGCTCAAGAGAATGTTGAGAGGTCCCACGAGACAGAAAATATGGACCTAGCCTGAGATCATTTGCACTTACTTTAGCATTCTATTCACCAAAGGCATATAATTATGTCAGAAAAACCTTCAATGGCAGTTTGCCACATTTGGGAACAATATCTAAATGGTAGAGACCAGTTGATGGTACTCATGATTTCACTAAATAATCCCTTCTTGCATTAAGTTTGAAAAAAACCAATTCATCAACACAAGTTTTATGTAATTTGGTGTTGGATGAAATGTCCATAAGACAACAAGTAGAATGGACTGGTCGGAAATTTACTGGCAATATTGACATTGGTACTAATCTTGACTCCGATACTTTACACGAAGCAATGAATAAACATTATTATTATTATTAGTTTCATGCATGTATGCATTAATGGCTCGTGGAAGGTTCCAGGAACATTTTGGTGGAATATTCCTTCAAAAAACCCTTTTCTAGAGAAACTGCTGAGTTTTTTCTTGATTTCATGAATAAAATGAAGGATTATATCCTTCGACTAACATTAAATGATTCATAATTCATTTTTAGGGCTTTCAATATGTATGGCAAGTTAAAGAAAAATGTTTCCCATTTATGTAGTGGAAAAAGAGTATATCAAATAAATTTTGAGCCACAAACTTTCCCATGATCACTTGGACCTTTTTTTCAGTGTCATTAGGAGCAAGGGAGGATATAACAATAATCCGATAGCAAGGCAATTAAAAGCATTTTATAAACCATACTAATTCGCAGTGAAATTACTGCTTCTAATTTTGGAAATGTAGTTAATTTGGAAGCAATCACAATTTCAATATGTGGATCTGGGGCGAAAATCCAATTGACCGAAAATGGTAAACTCTCTTTTGTATAAAAAACAAAAAATGATTCGATGAAGTTCCATTTCCTAGGAACCACAAATCTCACTCTTTATATTGAAGGTGTTGTTGCATACTTTTCTGGGTTTGTTGTTAAGGGGGTTAAAAAATATTTGACGGGTGTAAAATGTTTAGATTTGTTGGAAAGTGATGTTACTATGTCTCTACTTCATCAACATAAGACCTATGGCAAACTTGTCAAATGAAGCAATATGGTATATGATATATGTAAATCAGCTGAAAAATATTTCAGGATTTTTCATACAACCAGTAATATTTTTAATCCAAAAACTGATAGATTTTTATATCGCATTCTTATAGGAACAACGCTGGAAAATTTGGCTATATCTGTTCTTGAAAATTTTGGTGAGCTTTTATATGATGATGACCCGCTAGATAGCCATTCGATTCAACTCATCAAACAGATTTTGAAAAATTATTTCAAATTGAAAATTCACCATGAAGCCATGAAGTATTTGGATCAAAAGGGGACAGCAAGATCTCGATCATTATATACAAAACTGATTTTATTCAGAAATAAATAATTGGTTTAAGATCAACTGTATTAGATCATTTTTTGTCGCGATTTCAACATATGTGATCATTTTTTATTGAATTTCCTGAGAGAACTGTCGCCGATATATATCTGTCATATATTTGTAATATATGACAGTATTTAGTGCAGCATTCTGAAACTTTATCTATATCTCAGGGAATGGCTTCTATTCATTGTTTAATACAGCATCGCTTACATCTATACTGGAATTGTTATAATAAGGTTGTCGTAATAGAAGGGCTCTATGGAATGTTGATTGAAGTTTTTCTGGACTGAATGTTATTGTATTGGTTATTAGATTAGATCTTATGTAATTGATAATTATAGGTAGCGTCCTGAAACGTCCTGAACGACTGTTTTCAATTGTGAATATTTTATTTCATTCAATTGGCAATGTTTTATTATGTAAAATGTTTAATTTTGTGAAAAATAAAGTCATTCGTGATTCAAAATTTTTGTATTCACCATCACTTATAGATAATATTATTGCGAGAAAACTTTCAAAATGCTATTTAGAAATATACCGAATAATGTATTTCCCGTCAAAAATAGACGGTATTATAGCCAGAAAACGGTATAAAAATGCTATTTATGAAATAAACCTATTCCAACTTATCACTGACGAAACATTAAATTCTTTCAGCTACTGTGATATCTCTGTAAATAAAGAAGCTTCCTAATAACACAGACATTAATATATCCTTTTGATGCAATAACTTGGGGAAAAATTGAAAAATTTCAAACCTAAAATCAATAAATCATGTTATGAGGTGTTTACCAATTATCATGTGTTATTTACCGAAAAACGTCCTTTAGTACTAGAATAAATTAACTTTTTTTTTTATAATATTAGGAGTACAAATAAGTTTCCGCCGTTTTATTGTAGATGGCGCGGCACGGAGTTTCGGTTAGCTTTCGCAGATGATAACCGGCTTAAAAAATAGTTTGGACATTCAAGAACAACATAACCTGTTAATATAAATGATTTTATATTGGTAAAATATAATTTTTATAAGTTGAAAATGTCAAAATTTGAGCCAAGTAAGCGTCAGTTGCGGAAAATATTAGTTTACTTCTTTAATTTAAAGAAATTTGTGGCTGAAGCGCATCAATTGCTCGTAGAAGCATATGGTGAAGGTGCTTTGAGTGAGGGAACGTGTCGAGAGTGGTTTCAAAAGTTTAAAAACGGTGATTTCGACGTAGAAGACAAAGATCGCAGTGGAAGGCCAAAAATTTACGAGGATGCAGAATTGGAGGAATTATTGGAGGAAGATTCATCTCAAACACAAAAAGAACTTGCTCTAACATTAGAAGTCACTCGGCAAGCAGTCTCACATCGTCTTCTATAATAAATATTTAATTTGTGTTAAAAACGGCGGAAACTTATTCGTACTCCTAAAATTTCACATAGAGCCAACCGCATACACCATTCATTTAATAAATAAACTTTAATCTTCAATAACCTGTTGGATACTATTAGGAGTACAAATAAGTTTCCGCCGTACGGAACCCAATTTCTTTGTTTATGAATCATTGCTAATCATTTTAAACGATGTGAGACTGCTTGCTGAGTGACTTCTAATGTTAGAGCAAGTTCTTTTTGTGTTTGAGATGAATCTTCCTCCAATTCAGCATCCTCGTAAATTTTTGGCATTCCACTGCGATCTTTGTCTTCTACGTCGAAATCACCGTTTTTAAACTTTTGAAACCACTCTCGACACGTTCTCTCACTCAAAGCACCCTCACCATATGCTTCTACGAGCAATTGATGCGCCTCAGCCACAAATTTCTTTAAATTAAAGAAGTAAACTAATATATCCCGCAAATGACGCTCACTTGGCTCAAATTTTGACATTTTCAACTCATGAAAATTATATTTCACCATTATAAAATCAATGATATTAATAGGTTATATTTTTCTTGAATGTCCAAACTATTTGTTAAGCCGGTTATCATCTGCGAAAGCTAACTGAAACACCGTGTCGCGCCATCTACAATAAAACGGCGGAAACTTATTTGTACTCCTAATATATACGCAGAACATTTAGTAACAAAAAAACCTGATTTTGGTAAGAGTTGTAAGATTTTTGCATAAGGAAAATAATGGCCTGAAGCTGAAAGCTGAGAGATAAACGGATTAAGAAATTTTGGGGATTTACGAAATGCCCAGATAGAGTTATTGAGGTCACCTCTATTGGTACTATTCTCGTAGGAATGTGATGGCTTGTCCAAAAGTACTAAAAATTTTATTATATCCCTATATCAAAACTCTGAATTCATTTAAATATCATATAATACCAAATTTTTGACTAATTGTTTAAAAGCATTTGAAGTAGCTATGTGTCAAATTTGAATTTTGGTGAATTAGTAATAAATACTATACAATTGGTATCGGAAAGAATATCTTGTTCTGAATTCGATAATTGCGGAAACATAAAATCGCACGCCCATGGTGTTATGAGTTTGAAGATAGTTTTGTTCCTTACAGTGTTGCAGCGACGAACTACCAGATTTTTACAGTGATGGATCCATGTTTCATCCATTGTCACATGTCGACGCAACCTTGAATAACGGTCTCTCATAGACACATGTTCGTGCAAACTGACATTTTTTGAGCTATCTCATGTATCTTTGCTTTACGATTAGCCCAAATGATTTGGTGAACTTTTTTTGCTTTTTCGTGGTACATTTGCGTGGAACATTTTTTGTGGTCATACGTTTGAATTCAAACTTTTGAATAATGGTCTTATTTCCTAGTGCAAAGTCCGGATAACTCTTATCAAACAAAACTTTCGTTTAATAAAAAATCAGTGTTCTATCTACAACAAACCGAATTATTTTTCGAGCACTTGTTCCAGGAAAGAAAATGTTACCGTTTCGCCCTAATGTCTGTTATTTTAGAAACTTGAAGTGAAAATGCTCTCAATCCGAGGTCAAAAGTAATTCTGTCCGGCCAGTCCGTCTGTAAATACGCAAACTTCAGAACGGAAAGAGCTGGAGCTCTGAAATTTTCAGGGAAGGTTTGCAACTAAATGTCTTGTCTGAGTTCAGTAGTGAGTGAAACCGATAATGGTTTCGCAGTGATTCGCACTTGAAAATTTCTCTTTTCTCAATACTTTCTGAACTGCAAATACAATCGATCTGAAATTCGGCATTTAAAAGTCGACCATAACAGGCATATTGGCGTGAAATTTTAAGGATTCGTTTTATTAGAAGTAAAAAAAAATAATATATAATGTGAACGAATCAGTGTTGAGCCCTTCATCAAACACTTACTATAATTTTCGAATGCTGAAGTCTTGAAATTTTCAAAGTACATTTGGGACCGAAATATCCTGTATGAACTTTTGAATGTACAGAATGGGTCCAATAATTTTACAGTTAGTCACATTTGTAGTTTTTCTCCGTTCTTCCCGATATTTTTGAAACTACAGATACGATCCATATGAAATAGCGCATTTAGATGTGAAAAACTAGTGCAAAGTTCGTGCGAAATTTTCTGATGGTCGTATGGTTGAAAGGTTCAAAACAAAAATTAATCTTTTGTTAGCGGAGCAGCATTCAGCTTTACCGAAACCCTAGCAAAAGTTTCACGATAGAGCATAAATTCAGGATTAAGAAGTTAATTGATGATACGCGGACTGATACAAAATTTCGTGAGAATGGTATGATTTTAAAGTAAAGAAAAAAAGCGCTGCTTTCAACACTTCAAATCTCGACGAAAAATGTGGAGACTTAAAACTTTAATGGTGTGTTTGGGGTTTAAATATCCTAGATGAGTTTGTCAATGAGCAGAATCGGTACAATAGTTTTGCAGTTATTCACAGTTGAAGTTTTTTCGAATTCTTCTCAATATTTTCTTAACTACAAATATACAGATCTGAATGTTCGTGACGATTGTATGATTATAAGATTCAAAACAAAAATAAATAGTATTTTAGCGGAGCGGCATTAAGTACTACCGAAACCATAGTAACAGTTCCGAGGCAGATATAACATTTCGTGAGGATCGTTTGGTTAGAAAGTTGAAAATGAATGAATATTTTGTGAGCACAGCAGCGTCGACCGCTACTCATATTCTCAATACTTTTCCAACTATGAATTTGATCTAAAATTTTGTACTTAGAAGAAGAATAATAAATCGAATGTGTATACAGATATTTATAAAGGATCGGAAGATTACAAGACTCAATACAAGAATAAATATTTCTTTAACGGAGTTGTGTTGAGCGCTATCTAAATTATAGCAGCAGTCCTACGATCGAGTTAATATTTAGCATTTAAATTGAAATACCAACACAAAGCTTCACGCATACTTTCGTGAAGATGAATTCGAGAATTAATTTTTCGAATTACGTTCTTATATGATCTCGATAAAAAGTAACAATGCAGATAGAAGAAAGAAAAACGGACCCTGTTCTCACGAGATTTTCCGTTTTTTCAGGAAAATGGTTCTAGTTTTCCAAAAAATCACGTTTACTTGGCTTTCGGATGACAGAACACATAATTCCTTTTTTCAGTTCATCATGTGTCTAGTTATACGATCACTTTTTCACCGTTGAGTCTAAAATTAATAGTTGTGTGCTCACCACAGTAACAAAGCCTAATCACAACACAACTGAACTCCTTCCTATCTCACATATCATATACATCCAGAAAGCTTCTGTCTGAATGATCTTCACATACATTGGAGTATTAGAATAATAATAATCATAATAAGAAAATAATAAATATGCAGCTTCTTCAAAGAGTAATGCAAAAATTCAAAATTTTCAGGGGAAATGGACTACTGAACAAGCATGCAAAAGCTCCAGACTTCTCGTCAGTTCTTTCCTCGGATTCTATCCATTGTATTAAAATAACAAAAGTTGTTTTACTGAGACTTCTGTAACTTTTGAACCAAACGGCAGATTCTCAGGAAACATTTACTCTGTTAGTGTGATATATGGCGTAGAGTTCGATATAGAGTATAGAGGCAATAAAATTTTAATTATTTTCATTGAAACTATGTAAAATAAAATAGGAAGGCCTTTTACTTGATAGAAGAAATATAACAAAATTTGAATATTAAAACAAATTAATATATGTTTATCTTCTACAATTTTAATTTAAAAAATTTTTATTCAAAAAACTTTTAGAATTAAATTAATGTCTAAAACAAGCACCGCTTATATTTAATAGACGTATATAATCTAAACTCAATATACAATGTCAAATGGAATAAATAAACCAAAAGATATACGAAAGTCCCTAAAATTAATAAATAAATATTTAAAGGAGACAAAATTTGTTTCTGGTCTTGCCTTCAAAACGCCATTTGCATCTTAAAAACATGAACACACTTAAAGGACCTCTTAAAGAATATAATTTATTTGAAATATTTAATATATTTAAATATTCGAATAAGTAAATTCAGAAATCTCTTAAAGCATGCACTATATCTTCAAAAAACAAATACAGTTTTAAGCAATTCCGTCTTCAGTCCTGAAATATATTCAAAATATCAAAATCAAAAAACTAACCTATACCAAACGACTCACCACGTGTAAATGAATAATGTTTCGAGACATAGATCATCTTTATAATTCAAGATTTATCTATGCTCTAACAGAATCAAAGAACAGTGTGAGTTATTTTTAAGGCTTACTTAAATTCATTGACACTGCATAATGAGATCTATTGAAGCCAAAATATAATTATATATTATATATAAAATGAAATAGAAAGGCCTTTTACTTGATAGAAGAAATATAACAAAATTTGAATATTAAAACAGATTAATATATGTTTATCTTCTACAATTTTAATTTAAAAAATTTTTATTCAAAAAACTTTTAGAATTAAATTAATGTCTAAAACAAGCACCGCTTATATTTAATGGACGTATATAATCTAAACTCAATATACAATGTCAAATGGAATAAATAAACCAAAAGATATACGAAAGTCCCTAAAATTAATAAATAAATATTTAAAGGAGACAAAATTTGTTTCTGGTCTTGCCTTCAAAACGCCATTTGCATCTTAAAAACATGAACACACTTAAAGGACCTCTCAAAGAATATAATTTATTGGAAATATTTAATATATTTAAATATTCGAATAAGTAAATTCAGAAATCTCTTAAAGCATGCACTATATCTTCAAAAAACAAATACAGTTTTAAGCAATTCCGTCTTCAGTCCTGAAATATATTCAAAATATCAAAATCAAAAAACTAACCTATACCAAACGACTCACCACGTGTAAATGAATAATGTTTCGAGACATAGATCATCTTTATAATTCAAGATTTATCTATGCTCTAACAGAATCAAAGAACAGTGTGAGTTATTTTTAAGGCTTACTTAAATTCATTGACATTGCATAATGAGATTTATTGAAGCCAAAATATAATTATATTTTATATATAAAATAAAATAGAAAGGCCTTTTACTTGATAGAAGAAATATAACAAAATTTATTAATTTTAGGGACTTTCGTATATCTTTTGGTTTATTTATTCCATTTGACATTGTATATTGAGTTTAGATTATATACGTCTATTAAATATAAGCGGTGCTTGTTTTAGACATTAATTTAATTCTAAAAGTTTTTTGAATAAAAATTTTTTAAATTAAAATTGTAGAAGATAAACATATATTAATTTGTTTTAATATTCAAATTTTGTTATATTTCTTCTATCAAGTAAAAGGCCTTTCTATTTTATTTTATATATAATATATAATTATATTTTGGCTTCAATAAATCTCATTATGCAATGTCAATGAATTTAAGTAAGCCTTAAAAATAACTCACACTGTTCTTTGATTCTGTTAGAGCATAGATAAATCTTGAATTATAAAGATGATCTATGTCTCGAAACTTATTCATTTACACGTGGTGAGTGGTTTGGTATAGGTTAGTTTTTTGATTTTGATATTTTGAATATATTTCAGGACTGAAGACGGAATTGCTTAAAACTGTATTTGTTTTTTGAAGATATAGTGCATGCTTTGAGAGATTTCTGAATTTACTTATTTGAATATTTAAATATATTAAATATTTCAAATAAATTATATTCTTTGAGAGGTCCTTTAAGTGTGTTCATGTTTTTAAGATGCAAATGGCGTTTTGAAGGCAAGACCAGAAACAAATTTTGTCTCCTTTAAATATTTATTTATTAATTTTAGGGACCTTCGTATATCTTTTGGTTTATTTATTCCATTTGACATTGTATATTGAGTTTAGATTATATACGTCTATTAAATATAAGCGGTGCTTGTTTTAGACATTAATTTAATTCTAAAAGTTTTTTGAATAAAAATTTTTTAAATTAAAATTGTAGAAGATAAACATATATTAATTTGTTTTAATATTCAAATTTTGTTATATTTCTTCTATCAAGTAAAAGGCCTTTCTATTTTATTTTATATATAATATATAATTATATTTTGGCTTCAATAAATCTCATTATGCAATGTCAATGAATTTAAGTAAGCCTTAAAAATAACTCACACTGTTCTTTGATTCTGTTAGAGCATAGATAAATCTTGAATTATAAAGATGATCTATGTCTCGAAACATTATTCATTTACACGTGGTGAGTCGTTTGGTATAGGTTAGTTTTTTGATTTTGATATTTTGAATATATTTCAGGACTGAAGACGGAATTGCTTAAAACTGTATTTGTTTTTTGAAGATATAGTGCAGGCTTTGAGAGATTTCTGAATTTACTTATTCGAATATTTAAATATATTAAATATTTCAAATAAATTATATTCTTTGAGAGGTCCTTTAAGTGTGTTCATGTTTTTAAGATGCAAATGGCGTTTTGAAGGCAAGACCAGAAACAAATATTGTCTCCTTTAAATATTTATTTATTAATTTTAGGGACCTTCGTATATCTTTTGGTTTATTTATTCCATTTGACATTGTATATTGAGTTTAGATTATATACGTCTATTAAATATAAGCGGTGCTTGTTTTAGACATAAATTTAATTCTAAAAGTTTTTTGAATAAAAATTTTTTAAATTAAAATTGTAGAAGATAAACATATATTAATTTGTTTTAATATTCAAATTTTGTTAAAACTATGTCAATATAAAGTTCCAAATATTTTGATTATAAAGTGGCAGGTCTGTGTATATGTAAAAGTTATAAAGAATAAGAGTTCTGTGATCAGAACACAGAATGTATTTTTTTGTGGTTAACGGAGAAAGAAGATCTCTCTCTGTTTCTGTCCCCGACCTTCAAGCGTACTGGTAAATATAACGTGTTAGTACGTTTAAAGTGTGCTTTGTTTAATCTTACCCAAATCCAAAAATTATAAACTGTTAAATAATTTCGAGTACCGGTATACTCGAGTACCCAAGAAGTAAATAAACCAATAATTGGTGACCCTACACGTGTTCAACTTAATCGTGATTAAAAACCCAAAAACCAGTGCACTAACATGGCTGAAGCTGCATCCTCAACTTTACAAGAAGAAATGGATAATCAGCAAGTAACAAGTAGTCAAGATCTTCCAGAAGTGAATAAAATATCTGTGAAAATCCCACCCTTTTGGCCAGAAAAACCTGAACCTGAAATTGCATCAAGAAATATTCCACAAAATTCTATTACTTAATACTACACCAGCTAGAACCTTCTCTAATTGATAACATTTGGGATATAGCAACAGGTAAAGATGATGATAAGTATCAACTTGCCAAAGAAAGGCTCACAAGTTTAATAAAAGAAAGCGAACAAAAAAGGACAAAGAGGTTATTAACAGGACATAACCTGGGTGACTTGAAGCCCAGCCAACTAGGGAAATTGAAAGCTCTAGCAGATAGGGACGTATCAGGGAGGGTGATTAAAACTGTGTGGCTAGAAAATCTTCCAGTGATTATTAAAAATGTTATCATCACTAGTAAAGAAAATGTTGACGGGCTGGCAAATATAGCTGATCAAATATACGAAATGAACCATCTAACTGAATTATATACTATCGACCATTCCATTTCAAATAAAAGTATTCCCAATGAACTCTATCAATTGAGATCAGAAAATGCTGCACTAAATAAGGCAATCAAGCAGATGAGCATCATTTATGGAGAAACACCTACTAGGCGTAGTCAAACCCCTCGCATAAGTCGAGAGAGGTCAAAATCCAGGCATAAGTACAATTCAGATGGAAAATACTGCTATTTCCACTTCCGATATGGAAAAAGGTGCCACCCTGAAAATGTACTGCCTCCTATGCTTGGAATAATTTGGAAAAATCCAGTCATTAGTGGAGAGTGCAGCATATTCTGCTACTGACTCGGTCCTCTGCTGCAACTTTCGCTTATTCATGGTAGACAGGAACACGGGATTGCAATTTTTGGTCGACAGCTGTGCAGATGTATCAATTGTCCTATATAACCAGAAACCTGTAGCACGAGTAAACTCGGATGATGATTTTTATCTGTATACTGCTAATGGTACTGGGAGACCCACCTACGGTACCAAATTAATGAAAATTGACCTAGCTCTAAGGTGTGCATTCAAATGGCCTTTCATCACCGCTCAAACCTCAAAAGGTATTCTGGTTGCTGACCTCTTAAGAAAATTCAACATACTCATTGATCTGAAGAGGCAACAGTTGGTAGATGGTGACACGAATTTATACAAAAAAGGTGAATTGATGTCTATCTCATCAAAAGACGTAATTTTATTCATACTTTCAGATAAAATTCATTTGTATAGGATACGTTATAAAAAACCACAAAAGAAAAAATAATAATGCTAGAAAATTAAAATAATCAGACAACTAAATTCACCAAAAAAAATGAAATACACGAGAGTTACAAAGAGCAGAAAACATCTGCAAGCTAACTCGCTACCCATCTGAAATATTCCTCCCTGCTATAAAAGCACTTCTCGAGCAGCAAGGCCTTAACCTCACTCTTGGATCTTCTGACTCCAAAACCTTCAATTTGTCTGGAAGATGGTTGAATAATTTGATGCCACTAAACAAAGATGACTGCTGGAATTTAGAAGTTCGGTGTTTTGGAATACAGAGAGTTTCTTTGTGTCTAGTGTTGTACTCATGAAACTCCGAACACTTACGCAGTGACAAAATATTTCTACGAGTGTACAAAGGCACCTTAAAATTTTAATACTAGGAAAACTCATTATTTTGTACCTGACAAATAAGGGCCTACAGGACTCCCCAGGTTTAAAATTAAACATTAGCCGGATTACCTTTTTTTGTGCAATAAACACCGCTCCACTGACTGAGGAATCTCCCCAAAGAACAACGTCATAGTTGAGGTAAGTGTACACTGGTGACTAATAGGAATCTATCAGAGATTCACGGGGCAACACAAGCTTTTTGCGCCTCAATGCGAAAAACCCACAATTTTACCTCTTACAAACAGAGTCAGCGTGTTCCCTCCAACCCAGATTTTTTTGCACTCGTGAGCCCAGAAACCTTACACAATCGGAAGATTTCAAATTACAGGATTGTAGATTCAGAGTCAGTCGTTGGTCAGAGTCACGTAATTGAAAGAAGATTAGGTCAGTCTTATTCACATTTAGTATTAGAGAATTTCTGAAGCACCATTCAGAGAAACACCGAACTAATAGTTCACAACTTGCTTTAAGTTCACTAAAAGTGTGCGCAAAAATGATAAATGATGTATCATCGGCAAACATCACAATCTTTATATTCAACAAATAAAGGAAATGAAGAAGCATCTAATCTGGTAAGTCATTAATAAATATAATAAATAAAAGGGGTCCAAGTACCGAGCCTTGAGGAACACCCATCTCAACAGGATACTTGGCCCAGCTGTGCCGACCGACTCGCACTATTAATGAACGATTTGCTATAAAACTCTTCATCCATTCCAGAAAGACCCCCCTAAAACCTAAATTGAACAATTTATCCAGAATGAAGCTGAACAACCAGTATATTGTAAATCTAGACGTCTTGATAACAGAAACTTAGCGATAGCTAAACAAGAATTTCAATTCATGTTAAGTAATGGTATTATTCAGCCATCCAAGTCTCAATGAGCTAGTCCCTTGCATCTGGTTCAGAAGAAAGACGGCTCATGGCGTCCATGTGGAGACTATAGACGATTGAATGAAAGAACTCTACCTGACCTATACCCCATTCTTCGGATCGAAGATTTCAATCATAAGTTAGGTAAAAAATAATATTTTTCAAAAATTGACCTTCATAAAGCATATTTCCACGTACCGATAGCCGAAGAAGATCGGCACAAAACTGCTATTACAACTCCATTCGGGTGATTCAAGTTTACCGTTATGCCATTCGGACTACAAAATGACCCTTCTACTTTTCAGCTGTTTATTCATAAAGTTTTGAGAGGTTTAAAATTTGTATTTTCATAAATTGACGATCTCCTTATAGCATCTTCCTCTGAAGACGAGCATATGGATCATTTTAAATAAGTTCTTGTCAGGCTTTCGAAATTCGGTCTCAGAATTAATGTTGCAAAGTTACAGCTTGGCGTCCGAGAGATTGAATTCCTAGGATGTTTTATAACTCCGGAAGGATCAAAACAGCTCCCTGGTAAACTGCAAAAATTTCTTGATTTAAAGCGTCCAAAGACAATTCATGAATTGCGAAAACTTTTGGGCATAATAAACTTTTACAGGCCTTACATTAAAAATGCGGCCCACACTCAAGCTGGCGTAAATGAATTATTGAAGGGTGTGCGTAAAAAGAATACCAGACCAATTATTTGGACTTCAAAACTAGAAGAAGATTTCGAAAAATGCAGATCGGATCTTGCCAATACGGCATTATTAACTATTCCGGATCGAAATCTGCCGATAGCACTATATACTGATGCATCAAATTGCGCAGTTGGCGCAGCTTTGCAGCAGTCTGACTGATCAGAGTGGAAACCTCTTGTATTTTTCTAAAAAAATTAAATTCAACTCAAAAGATGAACAGTTCGTATGACCGAGAACTTTTAGGTGTGTATTTGGCAGTCAAGCAGTTCAGGGATCTACTTCAAAGTAGAGATTTTATCGCATATACAGATCATAGACCTCTAACTTTTGCTTTTCGTAAAAGTATTCCAAATTGAAGTTGGTGTTGTCTGAACTGCAAAGCAATATTGCTTCTTTTCAATTCCAAAAATTCGATGTCACCATTTTGTGCATCTGCGATTTTTTTTAAATCAATTGTTTCAATGCTATCAATTCGAGACAACGCATCTGCAACGATGTTCTTGTTGCCGCTGATGTGTTGTATATTTGTAGTAAAGTCTGATACACAGGGTGTTTCAAGTTCGACGGCCTAGTAGGAGTTTCTGGAGAACTGGGCTTATTTGTAATCTGAAATTGTTTCATATTCTCTATTCAGTTAAAATATGTTTGAAACCGTATCACCTCCGGTTGTACAAGAAATGAAAATAAATCCTCCCAAAAAATTTTTTTTTATTTCTTCTGCTCAAATATCATTGAGTATTCAATTCTGAATAACTTTCTGTTTGTATTGTTCCGTTTGGATTGATAGTTAAAATAGCTAAAATATTAAGAGAATACTGAGAAAAAGGAGAAATATGGGTTGTCACTATTATGTTTATTATCATTCGAATTCGCAATATTTTGAAGTTTTGAAAGTAGAAGAATGTGGAAATGCTGTGGGGCTTTTGAATTTTTGATATTTCATCACAGGGTGTTCCAAATATTATGTCGAAAATTGCGGGCAAAATTCGACTATAACTTTAGTTATTCAAATCAGAACCCTATTTTTTTATGATTGCATTGGATTCTACAATGAAACATAATGATAGTGTTCAAACATGATTATGCTTCTAAATTCAATAATTAGAGAGTTATTCGAGATTTCGTTCATTTTGTTATACGTAGAGACAACTTCCTTCATTCTGTTATCAAACTAAACAATAGAATAATATTTTGTGATCATAGAAAATAAATCATCTAATAACTGACAAGTCTTATTACAACAATTCCATTTCATGAAATGAGTTCTCTTCTACTTGATTTTTTTCAAATTTACGGAGAATGCGAGAGAAATGTTACTAGAACTTGTCGGACTTTCAATGAGAAACATCCCAATTTACCCCCAATTACATAGAAGATGTTCAGAAGATACGTTTCATTTTTTTTGAGTTTGGTTGTGTAAGAGCTTCTAGGCATACAAGGAAGTGTAATTGATGATGACGACAATTTAATTAGTGTATTTACCTATTTTGAAGCGAATGCACTTCAATTGGATGTGCAGCTCATGAAACAAATTTGCACAGTGCTTCAGTTCATCGAATTTTGAGAAAAAATAAAATGCCTAACTTCAAGTATGCAAAAGTACATGCTCTGGAACCAGGTGACCATATAAGGAGGGTGAATTTTTGCAGAAATATCATTATCATGATTGTGAATGATGGAAAATTCTTGAAAAAGATCGTTTGGACTGACGAAGCCACATTTACAAATGGGGGTTTATTTAATAGAAGGACTTTGCACATTTGGAAAACTGATGATCCTCTCGCATTAAGGCAAACGAATTCTCAAAAAAGATTCAACTTTTATACATTTTTGCGCGCTTGTTCTAGGGAACAGCGTGTTATCGTTTTGCCCAAACGTCTGTAATTCTCATTCATTCACAAGCAATCTGAACATGATAGTAGCTAATTTGCACCTAAAAACATTTATTTAGTATTATTTTTCCTAACTCATCATACAAAAGTACGATATAAATTTATTCAATGTGCTGTACATCTCAAAAATAGATGAATTCTCATTCGCTTCAAAATAGGTCAATACACTTATTACATTTTTCTCTTCATCAACTACACTTTTTTTGTATTGCCGACCAACTCAAAAAATTTAAAACGTCTCTTCTGTGTCATTTGTGGTTAATTGGGATATTACTCATTGAAAGCTCCACAAGTTCTAGTAGTATTTCTGTTGCATTCTCCATGATTTTGAACTAAATCAAGAAGAGAACTCATTTCATGAAATGGAATTGTAATAATAAGAGCTGTCAGTTATAAGATAATTTATTTTCTATGATCACAGAATATTATTCTGTTGTTTAGTTTCATGAAAGATTGAAGGAAATTGTCTCTACGTATAACAAAAATCAACGACATCTCAAATAACTCTCTAATTATTGAATTTAGAGGCATAATCATGTTTGAACACTATCATTATTTTTCATTGTAGAATCCAATGCAATCTTAAAAAAATAGGGTTCTGATTTGAAAAACGAAAGTTATGGTCGAATTTTGACCGCAATTTTCGACACAATATTTGAAATATCAAAAATTCAGAAGCCATAGAGCATTCCCACATTCCTCTATTTTCAAAATCTGAAAACAATTTGCGTTCGGAATATTGAGAATTCGAATGATAAATATAACAGTGACTACGCATATTCTCCTTTTTCTCGGTATTCTCTTAATACTTTAGGAACTATCAAGCCAAACGGAACAATTTAAACAGAAATTTATTCAGAATTGAATACTTAATGATATTTGAAAAGAAGAAATAAAAGAATATTTTTTGAGAAAATTTATTTTCAGTTCCTGTACAATCGGAAGTGATACGGTTTCAAAAATATTTTAACTGCATAGAGAATATGGAACAATTTCATAATCCCAATTTTCAGATTTCAAATAAGCCCAGTTCTCCAGAAACTCCTACTAGGCCGTCGAACTTGACACACCCTGTATATTGGAGCTGTCGCAATTGCCTGGAATTGGCTAACCTCCCAAAATAAATCCGTAGTTCAGTTTTTGCCCACATTCATGGTTGTGCACATCAAGGGGTAAAAGCAACGGTGAGAAACATGTCTGCTAGATTTATTTGGCCTGGAATGAAAGTGGATGTCAGAAATTGGACCCGATCCTGCATGAATTGCTAAAAAAAATTATATGTCCAAACACACGACATCCGAAGTAGCTAAGTTCTCTGAACCAGATGAACGATTATCAACAATTAATATAGATCTTTTTGGACCCTTACCTGTATCAGATGGAGAAAAATACATTTTTACATGTATAGATTGATATATGAATTGTTTTGAGACAATTCCTTTACAGGACATATCTGCAGAAACAGTTGTTCGTGCTTTTTACCAAATTTGGATAACTGTGTTGAGCACCATCATGTGTTATAACCGATAGAGGAAGCCAATTTACTTCCTCCCTTTTTCACCACCTAACGTTCCTTTGTGGATTAAAACTCTGCCACATTACGGCTTATCACTCGCAATGCAATGGAAAAATAGAGCGGCAGCACCGCAAAATCAAAGCAGTCATATGAGCACATAATAATGTAAAATGGACAGACACTCTGCCAACAGTGCTGTTAGGTTTTCAATCTTCTCTGAAGCCAGACTCCAACTTTACCATAGCACACATAGTCTACGGGACCTCCATAAGACTACCAGATAAATTCTTTGATAACTCTGGGACCCAAATAGATTCAGAATCGTTCGTGACGAGCTTTCAAATGAGAATGCGTACATCAAGACCATGTAGCATCTAGCATAAGACTAAGGCACCTATCTTTGTCAAAATGCTCAGATGTTTTTTTATGAATAGATAGAGGTAGAAGGTCTCTCGAACCTGCTTAGGAAGGTCCTCTCTTTTTTTATTCAAAAAACTTTTAGAATTAAATTAATGTCTATAATAAGCACCGCTTATATTTAATAGACGTATATAATCAAAACTCAATATATAATGTCAAATGGAATAAATAAACCAACATATATAAAAAAGTCATTAAAATTTATAAATACATATTTAAAGGAGACAAAATTCATCTTCATCATGATTATATACGTCTATTGAATATAAGCGGTGCTTATTGTAGACTTCTAAAAGTTTTTTGAATAAAACTTTTTTTGAAATTACAATTGTAGATGACTAACAGATTAAATCTGTTTCGATATTCAAATTTTGTTATATTTCTTCTATCAAGTAAAAAGTCTTTTTCTATTTTATTTTATACATAATATATAATTACATTTAGGCTTTTATAAATCTCATTATGGAATGTCAATGGTTTAAAAAAAACCTTATAATACTTTACACTTTTCAATGATTTTGTGAAGAACATAGACTATCTTGAATTTTAAAGTTACTCTGTTTAAAGCAATTTATCCGGTTACCACATGGAGGTAAGATATAGTGATTGTTATTTGATTTTGATATCTGGAAAATCATTTAGGGCCGATGAAGAGATTACCAGAATACTAATTGTTTTTTGAATATATAGTGCATGTTTTCAGTTCACAAACAAAATTTTGTCTCCTTTACATATTTATTTATTAATTTTAATGACTTTTTCTATATCTGTTGGTTTATTTATTCCATTTGACATTATATATTGAGTTTTGATTATATATTATACGTCTATAAAAATATAAGCGGTGCTTATTGTAGACATTAATTTAATTCTAAAAGTTTTTTGAATGAAAATGTTTTTGAAATTCGAATTGTAGAAGACTAACAGATCAAATCTGTTTTGATATTCAGGTTTCTTGGGAATTTTTATTGTAATAAAGCCAGAACGGGAAGTATTGTGTGGCTGGTTGCACCATCTTGCTGGAACCACATATCTTTCAATTCCATATCATTAATTTCAGGCCAAAAAAAACCAGTAGTCATTCGGCTATAGCGATGAGAATTGACGGTTTGAGTGACACATTCATTATAAAAGAAGTACGCGCCAATCACTCCACCAGACCAAATTGCACACTATACAGTGACTTTCTGTGAATGTAATGGTCTTTCAGCAGTTACATGAGGATTTTCGCTGCCTAAGATGCGCCAATTTTGCTCATTTACATAACTCACTGAAAAAAAATTTTTGCGAAAAATCGTCATCCAGACGTTGTTGTTCAAGCAACCAATCGTATTTTATGGTCAGCTGGCATTAGTTATTGTGTCAACTGAACCTCATAAGGATGGGGATGCAAATTCAAAATCAAGATACGCCATAGCGTGCCGTATATTATGAGCACCTATGAATTGAAAAATTTGAATCGTCTTCAATACTTTCACTTACAGTAGGAATATTTTTGGTTGAGAGTGCATTCCGATAATGTATGGTCTCTAAGAAATAGATCTAGCCTCTTTAAATTTTTTCACTATGTAACCAATTGTACGCTCAGATGGACGATTATATCGACTATCATCTGCCCTTAATATACGAAACGTACTGACTACAGAATCAGTGTTTTTGTAGTAAGTTTTCACAATTTTCACATGCTCAGTAGTAGATAAGCTATCCATATTGTTAAATGTCTAACCTTCAGGTAAACACATGGGGGCGTCGGATTACAGTTCGGTTCGACATATGTCATTGAAACAAGGCCGTGAAATCCTGACCACCATATCGATAGCCCTTTCTCTGCGGCAGGGAACAGATCCCGCAGTTTTGAATTTGAACTTAAGATTGGAAAATACATCTTTTTCAGTTTCTACAAAGAAAAATGATAAATTTTTGTGATTTACAGACCACCAAAATTGACAAGAAAGTTAATCTGCAGTTACCTATGGATGATATTAAGGACTTGATGTCGAGAATGGTCGAAATGATATAAAGATTTGTTAAAAATAACAGTTCTGACTGTCTTTTGTACATAAATAACTTGAATAACGCAACTTATGAGTCAGCCCAATCGGAAGAAAGCCCTACTCGATCGTGTGATTACCAACGTTTCAGATATGTTTCATTTGATGGAAGTTGCTGACTATCATTTAAGTGATCATGATAGGTTTGAGTTTTGTGTTGCGATGTAAAATTTCAGATGTACCTCTGGTTTTGTATCTTTCAGCAATTTTCAGATACTGAATTGTTTCAGCCGTTACTATTTGGTAGTTGATCATAATTAAAACAAGTTGTAGAAATAACTATGTTTTACTACCAATAAAAAGATATATTTTCTTGTGACTCGAGTTTCGGGAAATGAACTATCCCATCATCAGACAACTGAAGACCTAACAGTGGTACAGAGGTATTTAAACAAAAGTGATAAATATTTTGAAAATTTCAATAGATTCTAGGTTACACCTAATAGTGGTACAAAGGTTTACAAGCGGAACCTGATAAAAAACCGGGTTTAAAAGAGGGGCCTTCTAACAGATATCGGAATGTCAGCAATCGACCAAGAAGGTTGTTAAAGAGATGGTACCCATTTAAATATCTCAAATAATTTTTGGGGTTACATAGCTCCGTACAGTGATTCATTATTTTTACATTATTTTGTTGTATATCTCAAATATTTGGATTTACATAGCTCCATACAGTCATTCATTATTTTTTACATTATTTTTATTGTGAACGAATTTGAAAATTTCAATAATCAAGTTCCTTTTCTTTTGAATCTACATGTAAAGTGTTCTTAGGATTTTCTTTTGTCGAAAAGAATTACTGTTTTTTAAAGAATGAGTGGCAAAAGTTGAATTTTTGTTTACTTTTCATCAAATTCATTTTATGTTCGTTGAAAAAGGTTTTAAACAGATGTCATTTTTTGAAAAATGACCGCGAAGCTGAAGTCCAAACTATAAAATCAATAGCCGCGAACAATGGTTTCAACCCCAATATAATAGATAATCTAATTCGACAGAAACTATCTAAAATAGCTATGAGCCAAATTTATCCTATCATAAAAACTGAAGAAAATGAAAAATTCATTTCTCTATCGTACTTTGGTAGCATAAGTCAAAAATTGGCCAATATTTTTTCAAAATCAGATGTCAATATTGCCTTCAAATCGCAAAACAAATTATCATCGGTATTATTTAACGCAAAGGACCCTACTCCAAACATACACAAATCAGGAGCTTATGAGTTATCTTGTACTACGTGCAGTTATAAATATATAGGACAACCAGGACGTTCCTTCAAGACAAGGTTCAACGAATATAGAATGAGTTTCATGAAAAATTAACGAAATTCTACTTTTGCTACTCATTGTCTAGAAAACGTCATTCCTTTCCCACAGTAAATAATCTTAAAATTTTACATGCAGAATCAAAAGGGAAGAAACTCGATTATCTAGAATCTGTTGAAATTTTCAAATTAGTTCACAATAACAATAATGTAAAAATAATGAATGACTGTACGGAGCTATGTAAATCGAAAATATTCGAGATATTTAAAAAGTACCATATGTTTAAAACCTTTTTCAACGAATATAAAATGAATTTAATGAAAAATAAAGAAAAATTCAACTTTTGCCACTCATTCTTCAGAAAACGGTAATTCGTTTCGACAAAAAAAAACTTGAGAAAATTTTACATGTAGATTCAAAAGATAAGAAACTTGATTATTGAAATTTTCAAATTCGTTCACAATAAAAATAATTTAAAAAATAATGAATGACTGTACGGAGCTATGTAAATCCAAATATTCGAGATATACAACAAAATAATGTAAAAATAATGAAGAACAGTATGGAGCTATGTAACCCCAAAAATTATTTGAGATATTTAAATGAGTACCATCTGTTAAAGAACCTTTTTTGTCGATTGCCGACATTCCGATATCTGTTAGAAGGTCCCTCTTTTTCAACCAGGTTTTTTATCACGTTTCGCTTGTAAACCTCTGTACCACTATTAGGTGTTACCTAGAATCTATTGAAATTTTCAAAATATTTATCACTTTCACTTAAATACCTCTGTACCACTGTATGGTCTTCAGTTATCTGATGATGGGATAGTTCATTTCCCGAAACCCGAGTCACAAGAAAATGTGTAATATATCTTTTTATTGGTAGTTAAACATAGTTATTTCTACAATTTGTTTTAATTTTAGCAATTTCATAAGGTTTTGGCCTGATTCTTTACAGTATGTGTTGGAGTTAGCCCCCTAGATGGAATTTTGAGAATGAATGATATCGATAAAAAAGTGAACTTCCTTAATCGCAATATCAAGGAAGTTATGAAGTCTAAGGACAAAGCTAAGGCGAAGTACAGAAGGTCGAAGCGAGAAACTGATTGGATGGGGTACAAAAAACTGCGTAATCAAATTTGAATGATTAGTTTTGTACTTTCCTTCGAACTAACAATGAAAAAGAGCTTCGAAAACAACTTAAATATATTAATATTGGCAATAAACAGAGATTTTAGATTCGTAGTGAAATCTTTGGCTCCAAACTGCCGAATTAATTTTGGTCAGTTCTTTACCTAGGGGCCAAAATATTCTATCTGGGGAATTTTTCAATTTCTATTATTACAAAACTATCTATGAGTTTGGAGAAACAAAATTCTCCTCACTGGTGGATGAATCAGTGGTTAGTGAATATGTGAACGACGTCATGTTTGATGCTTCTGGTTCTGACAATTTGAGCATTTCGTTATTGAAATTCTGCTGTTTTTTTGTAATGAAATATCTTGTCAGTATAATGAATAGCTCCACTTTAAACGGATATTAGCCTACCTGGAAGAATGCTATTATTCTACCGATTCCGAAGCGAAGGATTATAGAACAACTAAGTGATATTTGCGCCCCATAAGTATCTTGCCAGCTGGCCGAAAGATACTTGTATAACCAGACCGTTGAACATTTAGATCAGTAGAGCGCCCTTTGAACTTCAGTCTGCTTTTTTTCAGTAATCACAACTCTACAACTGTCCTTCTCAATGTAACTGATGACATTTCAGCAGAGTCGGATACTGGTTTTGTTACGATGCTTATTTTACTCGGCTATACCATAGCTTTCAATACGATGTCGCATGAATTAATGTTACCTATATCGTGGATTCTCTGAGGATACATATATCATTATTACGGGTGAATTGTTATATTTTATTGTTTATCCATATACCATGAATGTATATGGAAGAAAAGAGAAAAAAAGTATTACTTTAAAACTTGAGGAGGAACTATGCCTCTTGGAATTGATGGAAAAAGAGAATTTTAATATTATAAAGTCTGGCAGAGAATAGAAACTGCTTTCAATGCAACATTTCTCCATTGGAGAAATGGGGAGCAGCTCAAATCCAAATATGACAATATAAAAACTGAAACTAGAAGGTGGTAGCTGCTCAACACAGTCATATTGACTGGTGGTGGGGCTCCATTGAAATTGAGGTAGCCAATTTCCAAACAGTTGAGACCAACTGTTACGAACCCACTTGCCGAAGCGAAAGAGATGTATTATAAAAAAACAACTCTAGTAGAAGCTCAGATAGTGGCTATCAAGGAAGAGAATAGAAGAAAAGAAGAGGAGCATTCAAAGCTGAAAATATTAGATTTGCAAATTATGGAGATGAAGAGCAAATTGAATAATAATAATTGAATCTTTTTTATTTTGAATGCGGTATTAGAATACTATCAGTATTGCTGCAGACTATGAAGTCCCCACAAATTTGAATTAAAAACAGAAATTTCAATAACACATAATATTTTTATTTCTTTATTCTCACTTGAAATTTTTTCAGATGTTACCTAAAGTAAAACAATGAATCAGAAATACAAACATAGAAGCCTATCTAAATACATACCTTGTAAAATCTCATAAAAATTATATGAAATCTTGTCATGTTGAAGATACAAACTGAATATGAAAAATAGTTCCACAAGTGACAAGCAAATTTATTTTCAATAATCACACAAATATAAATTTTAAATTAGCAAAATGTTTATTGATAACAGACTCTCACTTGACAAGCTGCATTAACATTAGTTGAATTTGTTTGAAAGTCCTCTTCCTCCTGCAAGCATTCATTTGGAAATATTTCGTTCATATCTAAAGCTATATTGTGCAAAACAGCAATAGCAACAATAATTGCCCTTATGGTCGTTAACTTAACACTCATTCCTCTAGAAAGTATAGGAAAATGACGTTTTCAAACTCCATACTTTCTCTCCACCACATTTCCAGTTCGTATAATTGACTGCTTATATAAATTTTCGGCTGTAGTTATAGCTTCCGGTAACTTTGTCATAAGATAAGTCTGTAAACTATAACCACTACCACCAAGTAACAAATACCGTCCAAATTTACCACTCTCAAATTGTCTCTTCAAGACGCTGTTATTAAAGATGGTTTGATCATATATTTCCAGTTCCATAGAATCTCAATGTCAAAAGTAGTTGGTTCATCTGTTCAATACAGCTGTCTCTGACAATTGTCAATTTAATGATTTGGTATACATAAAATTATATCAACAAAATAATAAATCGAAATTTATTTACCTGTTAAATGGGAAGTACAATTGTTCTGAAATTTTTTGAAGCGAAGATTAAACAGTTGGTTTTGTCAGGCAAAAACGATAGACGAAATCTAGATCGTCTAACGTGGAAAAATGTCTCGCCTGTAAATTTTTGGTCTTCTCACAATTATTTCTTCATCATTTGATGAAGAAGTGGAACTAAAATCAGCATTCAACATTTGGTGCAACATATTTCGTAGTACGCTAAAATTAAACAAAATAGGTAAATGTGACAGAACAAGGTTATGTCCACTGTTTTCGTGTTTATCGAGCACCTACGCAGTGTCGAGCTTCTCGTTAAAGGATCCTTTTCCAGCCGTAAAGGGCCGATTTTCTCACTTTAAGATAAAGGACGCTCTTAAGTCCCCTTTAACCTCAAAATTTGTTTATGAAACACGTTTTATCATTAAAGGGGACTTTTTGGGAAAAAAAGCCGTTAGTTATTGGTGATAAGATTCCGGATGTTAAATCCGTACCTAACCTGGGATTAATAATGGACAACACGTTTCAATATAGGACACACATTGCTGGTTGTATTCGTAATTCATTGTATATCTTGCGATTGATCTATCCCCACCGCGGTTTATTGCCTAATGAGGTTAAGAAGGCTTGGTGATGCAAATTCAACTACTGCTCGCAAGTATTTCACCACGTTTGTTTCAGGCGACTTTGAATTAAATATAGAAGATACATAATTCATGTTTGAGATTCATCTATGATATTCGTAAATTTGAGAACATATGTCATGAATTGGTGGATGGCTAAACATGCATAATAGATTTATGGTGGCAGCTCTGGTTTGCTGCCATTGTATCATACTGTTTCGTAAACCATCGTATCTTCACAGAAAGGTTACTTAAAAGTCTGATATTTATAACCTCAACACCTCTAGTAGACGACTTATATCCTTTTGTGTTTTTGGTAGGTCCACCAAATTCCCAATATACAAACTATATAACACGTACATTGCTGGAGTATTTTTCTATATCATCTTTCATAATAAACATTGTCAAGAAAAAAAAATTTTATTGAACAATGTCGATTTGGGAGGTAAAAGTTTGTTCTTTTTTATTTTATTATTATTCAATCAAGGTTTGAGTGAAAGGGCAAATTATGCTTTGTCACAATCTGTGGTTTATTTTCAAATAAAGTCATTATTATAAGTATGGTACGCCCACATGATGTAGATAACACATAACTTGTATTCGGTCTCATTATGTATTTGTATGTTTTTGTTGATTTCTTGTTCATAGTTTATATTCCCTCAGGGTTTGAGCGGAAGAGCAAATTGTGCTTTGTCTCAATCTGAGCTCCGCCCTGTGATTTTTGTCAATTTAATTGAATTTCTTCCTAGATATTTCTCTTGAAATAAAGTCCTTATTACTAATATAGCTATCATTTGAAAGCAGTTCTTTTCAACGGTTATATTAATTTTTTTTGTGGTCCCATCTGTGTGACAGACCGGAGTCTTATCAGCCGATTTTATATATCTTTCTTCAGAATTTAAAGGTACATCTTGAAATAATTCCATAATATTCGGAAGATACAAGTAAAAAATTTCGCGTATGCCCCATGGAAAACGTGATTAATTTCGAAACGAGATCCTTTGAGAAAGAGATTCCCCTAATGGACGACAGATACTTCAAAAGGAATTCAAATGAATTGAATATTCAACAGGCTGACATGCGAATTCTTTCTTTGCTGAACACTCATTATCTGTAAATAAATCTGACGGAATATTAAATGGATCGTGTTCCATCAGGCGAAGAAAATACTTTCTTATTATTATCTCTCCTCCCAAGAGACGATTCCGCTCAGGATTTTCTAATCACTTTCCGAGTATACGCGGCTTGTTTGTCGAAACGGGTCGTTGTGAAAATATTTTGGGGTTGTCGGAAGATAGGTTTTTCCAATACTGTATGCATATTTATTCGTGACTCCAATCTGGAGAAAGTCAAACACACGAAGATTGAATCACTGTGGTAGAAACTCATCCAATGTTTAATAATCGTTTGTCATAGCGTCAGAATCTCACAACAACGTACTTCTGAGATTGAACGCGTCTTACTTTATTATTTTTGACGTGACAACGTCTTATAAATTGGTTTGCCGGGTGACACTTCAAGAAACTGCGTTACGCTCCGCTCACGTTATGCGCTCACAATGAGAGCGAGTGAGAGGCACGCGTCCCTTCCACTCGGGCATGGTTAGCCCGCCTAAGAGCGAGATAGACAGACATAAAAAGTGAAAGGCACGCGTCCCTTCCACTCGAGCACAGTTAGCCCGCCTAAGAGCAAGAGAGACAGAGCGAGAGAGAGAGAGAGTGAGAGAGATAGGCATACACACCGGTTCATGTCTTGCGCTTCTATTTCGCTTAGGCGCCTGCATACAAGTTTACACGTTGCCAGTTAATTGTAAAACGATTGTGTAGTGATAATGTGAAGGTAGTTTCGTCCATCGCAACAATTCAAACAGCAAAGGTAAATAATTTCAGACTGATAATATAACATGATGAAATAAATGACTAAGACATAAGTGAATAGGTTATGTTGTAGTAATCACAATTTTGTGGTAGTTTTCAATCAAAAAAGTAGTAGAAATCGTTTCTCAACCAATAATTATTTGTTTAACTTGAAAAAATGAGCGCGACTTGCTATGTAAAAAATTGAAATAACAATGTTTAACCTCCAACCTGTCAAATCGAAACTTTCAAACATTCAAACCGAGACGACTAATCACTGCGCAAGGTCGTAAGCGCGCGATTTACAAATTCAAAGATCAAATGTGAATTAGTTTTCTCCTTTTAGAAAATACACTTTGAATTAAAATCGATTGATATTAACAATTAATGTGATTTAAATAAATGTTCTAACTTTTAAATTTAGTTTTTATATTTATAACAATGTAAAACAAGTTAAATTTATTAATAACTTATAACAACTGATTGATAAATAAAATTTTGTTAATATGAAATTCAGTGCGAGATTCTTTGTATAAATTAATGTTTTAAATATAATTCTTTGTATAAATAAATGTTTTAAATTGTTACTATTATTTCATCCTTCTTCCTACTATACGAATGAATATTCACATTAAAATTATTTTACCACTCAAAGTCGTTGTCACGTAAAACTTTCGCCCGTATACCGACTTTACAGGCAACAAATTTTTACCTCTTTAGAGCAACCTTCAATTCCAATGAATATTCCCAGTTAATTCGGGACAAAAACAAAATTTTACACTCTGATTTCAAATAATTGGCAATGGTCAATTGGGAATAATATTTTACCTTGTTTACAAATGCCTGGTTTAATTTAAGAACAATTTTCAATAATTGAAGTTAAAAATCGTATTTATTATTAGGAGTAAAAATAAGTTCGTGAGGTTTTTATGACAGATGTCCCTACTAGTTCAGTATTCCACTGTTTCATCCGAAAATGCCTTCATTTTGAAGTGTCATTGTTAGAAATCATTAACAAGGAGTATGAGCTATATTATACAGGTGTATGTTGCACTGTCTCAATTTCTAGAATTTTCTATTACCATAGCTCATACTCCCTATTAGTGATTTTCAGCACAGATCAGCCGAATTAATTCATTTTTGTCATAATTAGATTTCACAATATGTCATTTCGCTGAATTGTAAACAACATAGTTTCTGTATGCTCTGGAAATGTCAACTTTTGTACTGAATAAACTGTTTTTGAGGGGAGTTTTACTTCATTACTACAATATGAAGAAAAAGGCTGCCGAAAGTTATCGTATTTTAGTGGATGGTTTTTGGTGATCATGCTTTGCCCGATTTAAAAGTGCCAATTTTAATTTGAAAGACGAAGAACGATGCGGAGCGCTATCAAAGTTTAAGGATTAAGAATTAGAGGCAAGGCTCGATGAAGATCCATCACATACGTAAGAAAAATTCGCAAAAACACGTGGAGTCACTCAACCAGCCATTTCCATCATAAGCATTGGGAATGATCCGAAAGGAAGGAAATTCGGTAGTATATGAACTTGAGTAAAATAACTCCGAACGCGATTTTTTCACGTGCTTCAACGGTAAAAAAAAGGAATTTTTGCATCGCATTTTGATGAAAAGTCAGATCAAGTCAGTGACTCTTATTTTGGCTGTGTAATATTTTGTACTCGCTATTAAAATAATATTCTGTTTCTAGCAATTTATTCGTATGTATTGCATTTTGTGTTTTATCAGTTTAACCATTTTCATGTTCCCTAATTCTTGTTTAGAATAAAAGTGCAGCCTGTCCAATATAAAATAATGGCAAAAACACAAGTTGAATTCCAAACTCCTGTTTTTTGAAATTATGTCTTTGCTTATTATTTAGAATTGAAATAATTGAAAGGATTCTTTACTTGGTAGAGGGTTTGCTTCACTAATTTTAATATAAAACAGAGTTTTTCGGTCACACCCCTATATAAATTTCTCAAAAATATGATAAAATGAAATATCTCAGAAACATTGTTTTTTTTTCAATAGACATATGGAATCAACAAACAACGCACATCATCAAAAAGAGATTAAACGTCGCTAAAGAAAACAGAGAATTTTGATTGGCATTACGTAGCAAACTTTAACCGATACAGCTGTTTCATATCTTCTTTATAAATAACAAATTTGATTCCAATAATGCCTTGCATGAACTCAAAATATCCCTCGAAAAATCCTCAATTTGAAAATCTCATGGTTCAACCCATGTATCTCGGACGATGCTAGAACAAAACTGGCTGTTAGAGATTAAACACCTTATTTATTCTTCACATTCTTCGTTCGTCTATAGAATATACACATACGTTGGAAAAGGTTTGCTCAAGATTCAGTTATATTAAAGAGATGCTGTGCGTATGTGTGAGTAACCAAATTATAAAGAATGAAAATAATTAAACAAGATTCATTACTTGTTAGAGGGTTTGATTCAATATCTCAAATATAGAGCACAGTAATTCTGCCACACTCCTCTACAAATTTAAATTTAGGAGAATTTCTTGAAAAAAATACATAAAATGTCCTTGAAATGCAGTTTCTTTTTATAGACATTTAAAATTGACATAGTAAAGCATCAAAAAGAGATGAAAAATCTAGGGCAAATGAACAAATTCTATTCCAAAAATACACAATATTCCTCTCCTTCAAAAAACTGCCGGGAAATACGCACCAAATCTTCAGAACAGCGTTTTAGACAACCATCGATATGCTTCAGTCCACTTTTCTGAAATTTAAATGAAAACAATCAATAAAAATATATCACATATAGATGATGATATACATTCTGTCAAGAAAGTACCGGGAATTATCGATTTAAATCTGGCGGGGCAATGAGGCAGGTAAAATTTTTTTTTCCTAGGTTGGTACCACTGTCCTTAATTACTATGCCAATCTTGAGCGGGATCTGTCAACTAGTGTGTTTGCAACAGCTGATTAAGTCAGTCGATGTCAGAGTGCGTGCCGATTTTTACTATGGGTGATTACGTTGAGCAACGAATTTGTTTAAAGTTTTGTGTTGCAAATGAATTTTCGTGTGCCGATGCATTGAAAATGTTGCAAAAGGCCTTTGGTAATAATGCTCTATCGGAAACTCGTGCATATCAGTGGTACAGAGCCTTCAAGGACAGTCGCCCATCGACGGCTTCGATCGAAGATAACGTCGATAAAATTAAGGAAAGGGTACTGGAAAACCGTCGTACCAGCTTTAGAGAGATAGCACATGATCTTAAGATATCCCACGAGTCCGCACGTACGATTTTGATTGATATTTTGGGCATGAGAAAGGTGGCCGCACGACTCGTACCGAAAGACCTGAATTTTCTTCAAAAACGTCATCGCGAACAGGTTGCTTCAGACATGCTGGATCGCTGTAATTTCGATTCTATATTCATGGAACGCATTATAACTGGTGATGAGACCTGGGTCTACGAGTACGATATGCAAACAAGCCAGCAATCATCGGAATGGGTGGCAAAAAATGAGCCGAAACCGAAAAAACCACGCCAAAGCCGCTCGAAAATGAAGGTGATGCTCATTGTTTTCTTCGATATCCGTGGCGTGGTGCACTACGAATTCGTTCGAGAGGGTCAGACGATAAACAAGGAGTATTACCTAGGCGTTATGAAACGTTTGCGTGAGCGTATCCGTAAGAAGCGGCTAAATTTGTGGGCGAACAACTCATGGATTTTGCATGACGATAACGCGCCTTCTCACCGAGCTACGATTGTGACTGACTTTCTCGCCAAAAACTCAACAAACGTGCTTCAGCAACCACCGTATTTGCCGGATTTGGCTCCCTGCGACTTTTTCCTCTTCCCAAAACTAAAATTGCCCCTTCGTGGCACCCGTTTTGAGTCGATTGAAGCCATAAAACAAAATTCGGCGCGAGAGCTAAAGTCCATCCTGGAACGCGCCTATAAAAAATGTTTCGATAATTGGAAGTGCCGTTGGCATAGACGTATTGGAGCAAATGGAGCCTATTTTGAAGGCGACCCAATAAGTTCAGACGATTAAATGTAAAAATGTTGTTTTAATTGAAAATTTCCGGTACTTTCTTGACAGAGTAGTATACGATGATGCTAGAATACAACTCGCACAAGCATTCGACATATCTTCTCAGAAGATGTTGGAGTATCAGTATAATATCAATAGAATATCATATATATCATATATGTCGAAAACTTTCCTTCAGAGTGTAAAAACCCTCAAAATGAGAACCGTTAACGATCATCAATCATTAGTCAAGATAAATATCATGTACATGGGTTTGAAAAAGGCATGATTCAGTTATATCAAAGAAATGACGTGGCTGTGTGAAAGAACTGATTATAATTATTATATAGAATGAAAATAATTAAATGAACTTCGTTACTTAGTAGATAATTTATTTCAATATCTTAAATATCACGTATTATGGGAAAAGTATTCAGCCCACTTTCATCCGAAATATTTATGAAACCGAAGTTCCAAACAGCACGTTATTTAAACACTTCATTTATCGGTATCGTTATGTAGTTGATATGTTTATTAAATATCACAAGACTTCCTTCCTCTATAACTTTTCACTTTTTCAAGCGTGTTTGTCAATTTTCAGTATTGTTTGTCATGTTATGGCGACGAGATGTTTTCGCAGTGACAGTACCGCTCTAAGTTTTCGATAACTCAAATCAATCTTTATATAGAATATTTCATACATAAGAGAATTTGGCTTTTCATATTCAGACAAATTTGAGAAATATGAAATGGATGACTGGAAATATAAGAATATCCTGCAAAGTTTATTCAGCTCGTAGTCAGTCGAAACTCCGGTCTGAAAAATAGCCCCAATTGTCGCTATTTCACGTGTCACTATATGAATGGCTCGGACTCGATATCACGTATGTGAATATCCAACAACAATATTGGACTCATGAAAAATGTATACGCTGTTCGCACTTCCAATAGCAGTTGGTTGTGTGAAATATATACCGAGACAAATTTTACTCCACGCTATGATAATAAATTCACAGGCTTCCATTTTGTGGCTTGAAAGATATATATTCATGTGGTACTCAAAGATGTTCAGTTAGAGAATGTTTGAGCGGGCAGTTTACGGAATACGGAGAACTTATTGCCTGAAGGAATTGAATCAATCTCTGATCAGTATAACCCCTACAAAGTCAATGTCGGTGAAATGTTACGTTCGTAAATTGTGTTAATTTTGATAGGGCTGGCCAAACATTCCTGCTTATTTGATGCAATCCACGAAATGCGAGAAACTGAAGAGATTCCCATAAAAAAACGAAATATGTCTGCTTACACCCGTCGGTGGTTTATTGTTGGAAAAAAGATCAGAGATCCTTACCTTGCAAGATGAGTTATCTAGTGTCACACCCCAATTGAAAATTAGGTGTAAGATTAGACACTAACTTGTGTATGGTTCAAGTAAACTTCAAGTATGAACTATTTTTCTGGACAGAGTATGTAATTCAACAAAATTCACAATTTTAGCTATACAGATGTAACAAAATAGAGTAAATTTTTATTAAAATTTGAATATCAAAACAGATTAAAATTGTTAGTCTTCTACAATTTTAATTTCAAAAAAAATTTCATTCAAAAAACTTTTAGAATTGAATTAATGTCTAAAATAGGCACCGCTTACGTTTAATAGACGTATTTAATAAAAACTCAATATATAATGTTAAATGGAATAAATAAACCAACAGATATAAGAAAGTCATTAAAATAAATAAATAAATATTTAAAGGAGACAAAATTTTGGTTCTGATCTTACATTTAAGAACACCAATTGCCTTTTAAAAACATGAACACAACTTAAGGACTTCTCAAAGAATATAATTTATTTGAAAGATTTAATATATTTAAATATTCGAATAAGTTAATTCAGAAATCTCTCAAAACATGCACTATATCTTCAAAAAACAAATATAATTCTAAATGATCCCTTCTTCGGTCCTAGATAATATTCCAAATATCAATCAAAAATCTACAACTATATCACAACAAACAAGTGTCAAGAATGGATGCTTCGAAACAGACCAACTTTAAAATTCAAGATTGGTCTATGTTCTAACAAAATCACAGAACAGTGTAAGTTATTTTTAAGGTTATTTAAATTCATTGAGATTCCATAATAAGATTTATTGAAGCTGAAATATAATTATATATTATATATAAAATAAAATTGGTCTGTTTCGAAGCATCCAATCTTAACACGTGTTTGTTGTGATATAGTTGTAGTTTTTTGATATTGATATTTGGAATATTATCTAGGACCGAAGAAGGGATTACTTAGAATTATATTAGTTTTTTGAAGATATAGTGCATGTTTTGAGAGATTTCTGAATTAACTTATTCGAACATTTAAATATATTAAATATTTCAAATAACTTATATTCTTTGAGAAGTCCTTAAGTTGTGTTCATGTTTTTAAAAGGCAATTGGTGTTCTTAATGTTATAGTTTTCACAAGCAGTGGGAAAGGAGGAAATCAGAATGACTATGCTGAAGGATAGTCTGTATATTTAGATTAACTTAAGGCAATACAAAATATAGCTATCAGTTACACAAGGAATAAATAGGAAACACTAGATGAAATTTTTCATTTCTTATGAAATACACTAGCAAGTACAGAAAATATTAGTAATGAGAGAAGATTAGTGAATGCAATCCAAATAGGAACATTATACAAAAGTCAAATAACATAATTTTTTTTCACAATTTTCGAACTGTTCTCTCGAAAGAACAGGAAATTTTCTGAAAATAAAAAGCATATGTTTAAAAGTCTCTATCCTCCGATTTGCATCTTCACATATTCATATACTTTTCATACTTCTGGTCAAAATCAGATAAAAAAATATTCTGAAAATTTTCGTCATTTATCTTTACGAAATTATTCATGAGCCTTCGTGCGAATAAAATTTCAGTGAATCAGTCGAAGGGTCACTACTTTTATCAATCAAACACACGAATTATGATAAAGCAGATTGATGTTTGAGAAATCTGTTACTGATTTGTGTAATATATTATAAATAAAATAGAAAAAAATATTATATTTAAATAAGGTTACTCTGATTCTCACAATTTTGAAAAAAAAAAGTGCAAATCAGGAAAAATCTCATTTAAATATTATTCAATACGGATTTTCACCAAGAAAGGACTCATTCAATTCAATAAAATACTAATTTTATAATGTTATTGTACATCATCTGTTTTTATATTTGTTCTATTTGTTTGTTTATTTGTTATTTTGGGCATATGGAGAGACATGTAATACTTTTCACATAAAGATGTCATTCTATTGAAAATTGTTCGAAATTGGTCATCAGCATTTTTTCTCAAATCTTCCTGGAGAATTTTGAGCACTAGCATGGTAAATAAATAGCTATACTCAGGTCCAAATCTTCTTATTGTAGAAATTTACTTAAGTCGACGCTATATCCAAATAATGTTTCCAAAACTTTGAGTGAAACAATGGAATTCATCTTTTGAATACAATTCAGCAGAAGCATTCAACCTGAAGAAGCATCTTTATTTTTCCAAATCGTAACTCGATGATGATTCTGAGTAACTACTACGAGTGAATATGTATTGATTGAGATTGAGATAGTTTGACACCAAAGAAATGGCGAATAGTCGCAATTACTTATTTCTACTATTAAATTCGATCTTCACTATTTGACGAAGAATATTTTGAATTGTTAGTATTTTGGGGGGGCTACAGCCCCAAAGCCCTCTCCTTCTCAGCTGCACTAGTGTGAGGTGTACATATATCTTGATTCATGTATACTGAATGTATATATATATATATATATATATATATATATATATATATATATATATATATTTAAATGGAGAAATTTGTCAGCGTTTTGAAGTGTAGGAAAGTTCAAGTAATAAATTGTCTTAGTGAGAGTGAGGCTAAACTCATCAGAACATTTTATTTGTTATTAATATTATATATTATAGTATAAATATATATATATATATATATTTATATGAAATATTTTAACTATAAGTGAATATCTTACTGCAATGTTATCAATGTTATTGTCCGTATAAATGGTGTAGGTTAAAACAAAACAAATTATTAACTATAATATTTTTTTTGTCCAAATGCGGTCGGCTGGTTAATGAAAGTTCACAAACTGAAAATATTTGGACGAAATAATAGCCCCTAACACTGTGTAGAAGGCAAAATCTTGAACGGCTTTATGATGTAAAATTCATATTTATTTTCGTATAAATGGCTTCCAAGGTTCATCATATCTCGAAATTCTTTAGATAAAACTAATTTCATGATACTTCAGGTTCTTCCAACAAGTCGCAGTGCAAATCCGGCAATCTGGTGGGAGTTTGGAAGTGTTGCTTGCCTTGGTGCGCCCCGGCCGAAGGCAAAGCTCCGACTCCTTCTCCTCCAACACCTCCTGAGCCGGAAACAGAGGCCCCTCTACGATTAAGACAACCATCTCCCCTCCACGATATCCAGGAGGAGGAAGCGGAAACAGATCTACTTGTCGAGGAAGAGTGGCCCAACGAAGAACTTGATGCAGCTAAGGAAATCCGACCAATCGCTGTGAGATCAAGTTACAAGAAGAATTGGAGAAATGTACAGTCTCCTTCGCCAACATTGTCCATAAGAACAGGTAATAAGAGGCAGAAGACAAGATCAATTACGAGCAGTACCTCTAGTGAGGTTTCTTCGTCAACTCTCTCGGCAACTGGTCCCACCAAGATGCAGGCTGAACAGGGATCAATTGGAGACTTACAGAAGTATCACAATAGATATTTAAGGAACAGGCGGCACACCTTGGCAAATGTTCGGTAAGAAAAATTTTAACATAGATATAACATTTCATTTTAACATTCAACAGCTTGTTAAGAATCTTGGTTGGTAAATTCATCATGGAGTTGACCATAGCTGTCAATGAACCATAATCCATTTGTTCTGTGCACATCTCTTTATGTGATAATTCTTGTAATATAGGAACCACAGAGATAAACGCTGTAAGAAACTGGAGGAGGAATATAAAAATATTTGAATAGGAATATGAAAATAACATTATAGCCCAACTATTGTGAGGCTGTTACTTCATCAGAAAAATTTAATTAATGATAATTTTCAACTTCAACTATTGGGTTTGTAAAATGCTCGAGCGCCAATAACAATGGGTTTTAAGAGGTTGTAATGCCTCTACTGACTCCTCACTGTCGCCGGGGACGCTTTTACACAGTGGAGACAGAATTCGATTGTAATCTGAGGTGTCAGCGATTATCAGGCAATGTAGACTGAAACAGGTTTATTCAAAACATACTGTGGATTTTCAGATTTAATCAGCATAAACACAATGTATAACAAAATATTCAAAATCCAAGTTGAAAAGAATCAATCATATAAGTCAGAAGTCGTTGTTTCAGTCATACGAAGTGAGCAGACCTACGGGATAAATTGAAAGAAATGAAAAAATAGGAGTAAAAGAATGAGCAGCAAATACAGGGTGACAAGAAAAACCTCGGACAAACTTTTTTCATTTAACGTTATTAAACAAAAGAAATCAAACATAACAACAAGGAATGATAATAACATAAACATTTGGTGATAATATATTAAGTAGTTTGGAAGTGGCTTCCTTTGGCAGCGATACATAGCTTCAGACGCTTCGTGAAATTTTCGGCAATGGGCCGCAGCTCTTCGAGCGTTAATCGGTCCCATTCCCGGCGCAGGGATTGCTTCAGCGACTCTAAACTTTTGTGGTGTTTAGCACACGCTTTGAGCTCCAAAATCTACCACACGCTGTAGACCATTGGGTTGAGATCCGGCGACTAGGGCGGCCATTCTGCAGATGTGGTGAAATCTGGAAAATAGTCTTGCACCATTCTTGCATTGTTCTCACTTTTTGAGCGGGAGCGGAGTCCTATTGAAAGGTCCAATTCGTGTCTCTGAAGTGCTACTGGGCCCACGGAAGTATTACGGCCTCGAAAATGTCGCCGCGGTAGACTTCTTGATTGATTTTGGCCCCTTGATCCACGTGAACCAAGGGTGTTTTGCCCCTGGCGCAAATTCCGCCCCAGACCATGACAGATTGCGGATTTTAACGATGGCACACGTACCGACAGTCTGCAGACCAGACTCTTTCGTTTTGGTGATTGTTCTACAGTGAAAAGCTTCTCGCTGTGAAAAGAATGCACTCCCATTGCTGACCAGCGGCCAGACGAAGGAGTTGGCGGCACTCTTGGAGTCGTACGCGCTCGTTTTCATCCTTGAGGAGTTGACCTTTGAAGAGCTTATATGGCTTAAGGTTGAACCTCTTTTTGGACATTTGACGAACGGATTCAGGGTTGATACTGGTCTCACGGCCTGGTGACCCCCGGATTTCGATTGGCTCTCTTCTTGAAGATGTTGCAATTACTATGCGTATTGACAGTGCATTTTCTCCCACTTTCTCGACGACGATCATTATGGCCAAGCTCCTTGAAACGGCAAATTGCATCGGACACGGTTTGTCTAGACACATTGAGCAAAGGAACAATTTCGCATTGACGCTTACTTTGACGAAACAGCTCCAAAATTCACTACGTTTGTTTGACATTCTAACACTCTGGTAAATGAAATAATATAAAAACTGAAAATTCACATATTCGTACAAGAAAGTGTGGAGAATCTAAAAGAATGAAAATTATTTGGCTGCGCTAAAATACTTTTGTTCCAGCACACAGTCAAATTTGTCAGAAGTTTTTCTTGTCGACCTATAATATAATAAACTAAATGGTAAGCCACGGCAAAGCGTCGCTTGAAATTAAACTGTAACAGTCCAGTCGAGTGTGCCTCAAAATAAAACTGTATCAACGTTGAGATGCGTACTCTCAGGATGGTAGCAGTCACGATGGGATGCCAAAAATTCCCGGTCAAGTCGTCCCTAAAGGAATGTCGAGACTGTCGAGAGACCTCTTGATAATGGGCGAACCTGACGAGGAAGGAGCGTCCATGTGAAGACGTTGTGACCTAGTCTTAGCGAAGGTTCAATCCAAAGTCAAATTAAAATACAAAGTAGAGGTAGAGAAGCAAGGTAATTCCGGACATGAAATAGGGCGACGTAGATTCAACTTAACAATGCTTTGACGGAAAATTAAAAATCAACAACGGAAATAGTAACGGGGCCTTACCACTATGGAAATTTTCTTGCGTTCACTACACTAAAATCTACACTCAGTGGCGATTCCTATCTCAATTATTTCTCTATTTTAACTTCTGCCCGTTTTAACAAATTCACCGGATCAATTTACTTCCCCAAAAACTGAACTACAAATAGGATATTCGATAATTTAAATACTTAGTCTATAAACCCAACGATCTGACTAGTGCGTCTAATTCTAAACTTAACTGCCGGAATATTTCTCGAAGAATCGGATTAAGCTCTACTGTCTGAATATTTTTGAAAACATCTAACTCAACTGTCTGAATGTCACCGAAAAGATAGTCCTTTTCCGACCGGCAGGTCTATTTAAACCCTCGGTGAAAGTGGAGTACCCACGTCCGCGTCACCTTCTAATAGGGGTCAAAATTCATTGTCAGATTAGTGGAACTTGAAGTCAGATTTTTGTAGAACGCATTCAAAGGGAGTTCTTAATTCGGCCTCCCCATTAATTTCGGGCCTTTTTTCTACTTCATTCATGAACTAAAGAAAACGTTAGAAGAGCTAAAGATAACATTTGTATATCTGCGGAATATAATATTATATTTTCGCGACTTCTTTTATGCGTGGATGTATGAAAAAAGACCCTAAACGAAGATGAAAACGCTGATTAATACTTTTTCAATTTAACATTATTCCGATCGAAAACAATATAGGCTTTTAAGGTATGTAAGAAAATCAACGCGGCTAGACTTTTTCCGTACAGCAACACGCGTTGGGAACATCCGCCTCTCGACTGGAATCTACGATCAATCCGGGGAAAGAGAACATACGTGTATAGGGTACGATTGAAAAATAACGAACTTCGTTACACTATTTCATTTCGGAAATATTTCTTCTTACTTTTTTTTACAAGTTCACTCGATAATCATTCACAGAATACATGAAACTTTGTTCTTAGCCTAGAGATGGTGTTGTGAGGAAGCTCAAATATCTTGATTGATAGGTTGTAAATGTATGAACTGTCCATCTCGATTTTTTTCAAAAGTACGCAATTCACCATAAATTTCTCCAATCTATATAGAGTTTTGTAGAAGTTGCTGAAAATTTTTTTATCATTCTTTACTTTGCCATATACAAGGTGATTGGAAATTTAACGCGATATTTCAAATGTTTAATACTAGACATTATTTGCAAAAAATCAATTTCACTTAATCAGATATCAAAAAAGTACTAAGTTCTGAGTATTTACCTATTTTAATTTTCTGCCTCGTTATCAATAGCAATTAATTGAGTAAAAATTAGTACACTATAAACATTCAATTCATACTTTTCTAAGAGCTGAAAAATGGGTGATCACTTCAGAAGAAAACTCACAATATCTCAGGAATAAATAACCTTAATTGGCATTATTTTTTGTTTAGTAAAAGTAACATGAAGTAGTGGAGTATTACATAAAGAAATGAGGTGAGCGTGCATCAAAATTTGTAACCTTAGTTCCAAGCTTCTTCAAAAAGTGCGAATAATATCAATTCTTTTACGGATTCGAAAACAAAAGGAATAAACAGACCAGACAACAGACCTCATCGTAACATATCATGTTTAGTGCCACTTCTCTTACGGCCAGTTTAATAAACGAAATTAAAGTCTCCTCTTTCCCAAAAAGCATCCTTTAATGATAACACGTGTTTCATAAGCAAATTTTGAGGTTAAAAGAACTTAAAAGCGTCCTTTATCTTAAAGTGAGAAAATCGGCTGGAAAAGGATCCTTTAACTCCTCGACACTGCGTAGGTGCTCGATAAACACGAAAACAGTGGACATAACCTTCCTCTGTCACATTAGCCCATTTTGTTTGATTTTAGCGTACTACGAAATATGTGAACGTTCAAACCTTGTGTAATTCAGACTTGAGAATCAGAATTATTGTAGCTAAATGACCTGGCACACATGATCAAACCATCTGTGTCTTGAAGAGACAATTTGAGAATGGTAAATTTGGACGATATTTGTTACTTGGTGATAGTGGTTATAGTTTGCAGACTTATCTTATGACAAAGTTACCGGAAGCTATAACTGCAACTGAAAATTTATATAAGTAGTCAATTAAACGAACTAGAAGAGGTGGACGTGGTGGAGAGAAAGTATGGAGTTTAGACACGTGATTTTCCTATCCTTTCTAAAGGAATGAGTGTTAAGTTAACGACCATAAGGGCAAGTATTGTTGCTACCGCTGTTTTGCACAATATAGCTGTAGATATGAACGAAATACATTCTGTCAAGAAAGTACCAGGAATTATCGATTTAAATCTGGCGGGGCAATGAGGCAGGTAAATTTTTTTTTTCCTAGGTTGGTACCACTGTCCTTAATTACTATGCCAAGCTTGAGCGGGATCTGTCAACTAGTGTGTTTGCAACAGCTGATTAAGTCGATGTCAGAGTGCGTGCCGATTTTTACTATGGGTGATTACGTTGAGCAAAGAATTTGTTTAAAGTTTTGTGTTGCAAATGAATTTTCGTGTGCCGATACATTGCAAATATTGCAAAAGGCCTTTGGTGATAATGCTCTATCGAAAACTTGTGCATATCAGTGGTACAGAGCCTTCAAGGACGGTCGTGAAGTGGTCGCCCATCGACGGCTTCGATCGAAGATAACGTCGATAAAATTAAGGAAAGGGTGCTGGAAAACCGTCGTACCAGCTTGAGAGAGATAGCACATGATCTTAAGATATCCCACGAGTCCGCACGTACGATTTTGATTGATATTTTGGGCATGAGAAAGGTGGCCGCACAACTCGTACCGAAAGACCTGAATTTTCTTCAAAAACGTCATCGCGAACAGGTTGCTTCAGACATGCTGGATCGCTGTAATTCCGATTCTACATTCATGGAACGCATTATAACTGGTGATGAGACCTGGGTCTACGAGTACGATATGCAAACAAGCCAGCAATCATCGGAATGGGTGGCAAAAAATGAGCCGAAACCGAAAAAACCACGCCAAAGCCGCTCGAAAATGAAGGTGATGCTCATTGTTTTCTTCGATATCCGTGGCGTGGTGCACTACGAATTCGTTCCAGAGGGTCAGACGGTAAACAAGGAGTATTACCTAGGCGTTATGGAACGTTTGCGTGAGCGTATCCGTAAGAAGCGGCCAAACTTGTGGGCAAACAACTCATGGATTTTGCATGACGATAACGCGCCTTCTCACCGAGCTACGATTGTGACTGACTTTCTCGCCAAAAACTCAACAAACGTGCTTCAGCAACCACCGTATTCGCACGATTTGGCTCTCTGCGACTTTTTCCTTTTCCCAAAACTAAAATTGCCCCTTCGTGACACCCGTTTTGAGTCGATTGAAGCCATAAAACAAAATTCGGCGCGAGAGCTAAAGTCCATCCCGGAAAGCGCCTATAAAAAATATTTCGATAATTGGAAGTGCCGTTGGCATAGATGTATTGGAGCAAATGGAGCCTATTTCGAAGGCGACCCAATAAATTTTGACGATTAAATGTAAAAATGTTGTTTTAATTGAAAACTCCCGGTACTTTCTTGACAGAGTAGTATTTCCAAATGAATGATTGCAGAAGGAAGAGGACTTTCAAACAAATTCAACTGATGTTGATGCAGCTCGTCAAGTGAGAGTCTATTATTAATAAACATTTTGTTGATTCAAAATTTATATTTGTGTGATAATTGAAAATCAATTTGCTTGTCACTTGAAACTATTATTCTTCATATTCAATTTGTATCTTCAACATGACAAGATTTCATATAATTTTTATAAGATTTTAGAAGCTATGTATTTAAATAGATTTCTATGTTTGTATTTTTGATTCATTGTTTTACTTTAGGTGACATCTGAAAAAGTTTCAAGTGAGAATAAAGAAATAAAAATATTGTGTTATTGAAATTTCTGTTTTTAATTCAAATTTGAGGGGATTTCATAGTCTGCAGCAATGCTTATAGAATTCTAATGCCGCTTTTTCCAGAGAGTGCATTTAAAAAAAAAAAGATTTAATTATAATTATTTAATTTTCTCTTCATCTCCATAATTTGCAAATCTAATATTTTAATTATTCATTCTCTTCCTTGATAGCCACTATCTGAGCTTCTACTAGAGGTGTTTTTTTTTTATAATACATCTCTTTCGCTTCAGCAAGTGGGTTCGTAACAGTTGTTTGGAAATTAGCTCCCTTAATTTCAATGGAGCCCCACTACCAGTCCCTTTAATATGACTGAACTGAGCAGCTACCACCTTTCTAGTTTAAGTTTTTATATAGTCATATTTGGATTTGAGCTGGTCCCCATCTCTCCAATGGAGAACTGTTGCATTGAAAGCAGTTGCTATTCTCTGCCAGACTTTATCCTATAACATTAAAATTCTCTTTTTCAATCAATTCCAAGAGACGTAGTTCCTCCTCTGTTTTTAAAGTAATATTTTTTCTTCTTCCATATTCATTCATATAACTCACGTTTACTAAAATATAGCAATTCGCACGTAATAATGATATAAATTCCAATATACTGTCTTCTGCACATAACCATGTTTATGCAAAGACTGATTTATGCTTATTTTCTTTTTCTTTTTACAAGTTCCGACGTATAGCTCACAATTTTCACAGAATATCACCAACTATATTCGTAAAATCACTAGTTCTCAGGATAGCCAACAGTCGGAAACATATGACCGGCGCATTAAAGGAAGCTTTAAGTAAAGGACGGTCGATGTGCGTTTATGAAACTGGTCACATTTAAGGATCCTTTTTCATAAAGGAACTTTATCATAAAGGAGCCTTCTGATGTTGTTTATGAAACTGGCCGTTACTCGTGAGCGAAGCGTGATTCGATAATTTTCGCCATCTTCCAGACAGTGCGTGGACACGGCAGGCCACAATCACTCACACATTTACCAACCAACCAGTTAGTTGCACGTAAGTAGTGCTGATAAACCAGTTATAGTGTCCATTGAATAAAACTCAATATTGTTGTTAATGGACAGAAAGTACATTCAAATACATTTATTATTGTGATGGTAGGTTTTGACAAAAAAGGGTATGCTGATATTCATTTCAAATTATTCCGAATTATTTAATGGAAACGTATTTGCAGCACGAAGTGAACACGCAGTTTCTCGTTTCTTTAGTCGTCATTTGCCACATTGGAGCGCGTTCGGTACGATGTACCGTCGTGCTCGAGAATCGGCATTCATCGACGTCAACACTCAACACATGTTAATTTTTTAAACATCCCAAATATTTTGAACTGATATTCCGTACAGTCATTAATTATTTTTACACTATCTTTGAAATCTGAATCTTTTGAAAATTTGAATAGATTCAAATTAGTTCACAATAAAAATAATGTAAAAGCAATGAATGACTGTACTATACCATATTGGATCTATGCAAATACAAAATATTTGAGATATTAAAATGAGTAACATCTGTTTACCAATCTTCGTTGGCGTGCCGACATTTTAATAGTTGCCTTTTTTAACCTATCGTTATCACCTCCTCTACCTGTATATGGATAAATACTCTGTCCTGCTTGTTAGGTCTTCAGTTGTCTAAAGATGGGATAGTTAATTCCCGAAATTCGAGTCACTAACAAATGTGTGAACTATCAATTTATTAGTACTAAAACGTGGTAATTTGTACAACTTTAATTTTAATCTCGTTTATTTGTTTATTCATTAAAAGGCCTCTTATTAAGCGGTCATTTTGAAATGGAAAGAATGCAGCATTTTTATGTTTAATGGAAATATTTTCATTTCAACATAATCCTCCAACTCATGGTAATAATAGGAAGCAATATCTGCCAAACGTCCACCTCGTCAGTTCTTACAGGCGATTAATCTATTGATGAAATTTTTTTTCGGTAGCCCAAATTGTCAGATTTGGGACTCCGAAAACCCAAGACATGTGTTCTCCAGACAATGCCTCTATTGTATGAAGAAATGTCTTTATTCTAAATGGAGATAATTGGCCTCCTAGATCGGACAATTTTACAACCTAAAATTTTTTTAGGGCTCAAAGATTAGGTCGGCACCAATGTTCAAGCGATGACTAAACGATGAAAAACAACTTGAAAGATGTAAGTTGAAAAATAAAGTCACAATCAGGCGAAAATTTTCATCGAAAGAATGTATGAAACAGCCGAGGCAGTTATCGTCTTCCATTATTGAAACCAGAGTTAGTAAATTGGATTGAAATGAAAATTTCTCTGCTTTTCACTGAAGCACTGCATTTTTCTTTCAATTTGTAAAGAAGACTATTGCTGAAATATCCTTTATAGAGGACGAGAATACCATATTAATTCTGGAGCAGTATTACTCATAATTCAAGACAATTGCATTTAGTTTTGTATTTTTTGTTTTCATACACGGATCTAGTTGAAATCACAAAATGTTGAACATAGGATTTTTGGTTTATTCATCTTGTGTTCACATACGATTGCTGCAGCAATAATATACATACGCATAAAACTGTGGATGGACGTATTCAATTTATCGCTTAGCGAACTCTTCATATTCTACGTATGTAAAATTCCAATAACATGGTTTGTGGCATTCGGAAAATTTAATCGTGAAATTTATATATATAGCTAATGGATAAATGAAATATCAAACGTTACCTCTGGCATACACATGTGGAAAAATTTATGATATTTGGTTAAACTGAAAGGATAAAATACATTAGCCAGAAAGAAAATACTTTACATCCCTTTTTTCATTTCTTTGGGAACCGGAATAATTTACACTATTTATTTAACAATTTAAATTATTTCTTCGATATGACGATTTTATAAATATAATAATAACATTATTAGTAATGTATATATATATATATATATATATATATATATATATATATATATATATATACATACATATATATATATATATATATATATATATATATATATACATACATATATATATATATATAACGTCATCAACAAATTATTTTCAATATGAAAGTAATTTTTACCAACAAATAGATGTATGTGCCATGGCCTCGCCAATCTCAAGGCCCTGTTGCGCAACAAGTGATGGAAATGGTAGAGGAACATATAATTGAAAAACTGAACATCGAAATACTCTTCTACAGGAGATATGTAGACGATTGCATCATGGCTGTACCCCAAAGCAAGACGGATTAAGTGCGTTTTACGTTTTTCATGATAAAATTCAATTCACAATAGAAAAGGTAGAACATATCAGAATAAACTTCCTAGATTGAACCCTTATCAGAAATAATAATAACATACTCACACAATGGTATATGAAAACAACTTGGTCAGGATATTTGAACTTTTCATCCGAACATCCTTTTAGCCAAAAACAAAGTGTCATAATTGGCATAACAGACCGTGCAATTGCCCTAACCAGCCCATCTTTGAGTGGACACTTAACAGACTTAGGAGAATTTTAATTAACAACAACTACCCTATTGATTTAGTGAACAAGATTATCAAACAAAGAACGCACAGGTTTTATAACAAAACAAGAAACAGGACAGAAATTCAAGATAAAAAATACATATCCATTCCGTATGTACGAAACCTATCGGAAAGTATACCTAACATTCTACAAGTACATGATTTGAAGGTATGCCATAAAACGCATAATAATTTGAAAAAACTGTTTACTCCGCTAAAAAGTGAAATTCCACCAATGAAGAGGTCAAATTTGATATACAGCATTCCCTGCAAAGATTGTGAGAAAGTATATATGGGCATGACATCACAATTGTTGAACAATAGACTGACTACGCACAAATACTTGAAAAGCTCAAGCACAGCACTTAAAAAAGATATTTTAACAGATGACCACAACCCAGACTTTCAAAATACGCGGATCCTTGCTTTTGAAACTAATAACGATAAGAGAAGCATAAAGGAAATGATTTATATAAAGAAAAACAAAAACGCCATGAATGACAGAACAGATATAAGAAACCTTAGCCAGATATATCACACCATCCTATAGAGAAAAATTCTAAATATAGATACAAGACATAAAATTTTTGAAAAAATATTCCAACACCAATCGTTTTGTTCGCGACCATTCTCTATAGCCAATGATGTTTTTCTTTGAAATACATACGGAGATATCCAGCGAAAATATTAAAAACACCTGATATTTCACGGCAGACCGCGTCATTCGAGAATTATTGTGAACCAATACGTAGACGATGCTGCATACCATGTTGTTGAGCTACTAAATAATATTAATTTTTTGCTTGGGTAGGTCACCTCTTAGTCCTATTTTATATATTTTTATGATTGTAATATCTTTTTTCAGAATGGTCACATGATTTTAATTTGTATACTAATAAAATTGAGAATGTCCTCAACCGAGGACGAAACGTCTTTTAATATTCATAGTACTTTTTATTTTATTTGTGGAATCCAAAATCCTAAAAAAGACTAAGTTGTGTATATATATATTTTTATTATTATTATTATTAGATATATTATATCTATATATATATATATATATATATATATATATATATATATATTTTTTTTTTTTTTAATTCACACTTTCGTGGGTTTTACTGGGTTGCACGGGCCCGTAAGCCCAGGGCAATCTGTGAGTTAGTATGGAAAGATAATCTGCCGGCTTATGGATTATATTTCCCCTTGAAAACCAGTTTTTCAAAAGCTTTGTCGACAAGATGTAATTGTCGACATACAGTTACATCTTGTAATGTAATGACTTACATTAATACAGTAATGAATAATAAGAGTAGTCCACTGTCCAGTAGCTTTGAATGATGAGGGATGAAACGATATGACTGTAGGCAATACAATTTTGACGCATTCATCTAAAAAACAAGCAATATCACATTTTACGTTGCATTTGCATAAGCCCATATAGCCGAATATTCTACTTCCTCCAAGAACATGATCATCCGGGCGAGAAAATGCCCAGGTTTTTGAAAATGAAACTATAAACCTGTGTGCAACAGTGCGTTGAAAGTTTGTATGTAACAATTCAATTTATGAACAATGAGACCAAGGATTAGCACAGAACTATACGTTATCGCCATCGTCACTGGAAAATATATTGTTTCAGTCTAGAACAGTTTCGACGCTTTCGTCCTTCCAGGAAACGAGACATTCGGAAATATGGAAGCGAAGCCGAGTATTTAATCTTATCTCAAGTAGGTATTGAATATCTGAAATGTACAAATTTACGCGGTCTTTTAGAATATTCATCGCTCATGAATAATATTAACCTTCCTGCTCTATTATGTGTTTTATATTTACTCATAGAAATAGCGCTGCTACAAACTTTATTGGCTTTAGGAATTGCCTTGTTGGCATTATATGCAGGGTGTTCTATAAGATCTATGACAAACTCTGGCAGTTAATAGCTGTGCCTAGTTTTTTGCTATGAACATAGGTCCGATTCGTTTTCGTTATCTGCATCTTGAAGTCTATCAAGTAATTGTTGATGAGATGTGATTTCAACATGATATCCAAACTGCTCATATATCCCCACAAAATAAAATCTAAAGGAATTAAATCATGCGAACAAGGTGGTCATGCTCTTGTTCCCCTTTGACCTATCGACCTATTCAGATCATGTTCATTCACGAGAGTTACTACTTGTCGTTCTTTATGTGGTGGTTCACGATCGTGCTGATACCACATTTTTCTAACAATATTGAGCTCTACGCCATCAGTGAATTCAAAAAGGTTTCGTTCCAAAAAGTTTAAACCTGCATTCAAATGATCATTTATGACATATACTAGCATCAAACCATTTAAAAAAAAATTCCACAACGAACATCGACACTAAAACATTGCTGAAATCATCCTGGTCTAATGGCATGCAGATTCTGCAATACTCACGCATGTTTGTTGTGATTGTTGTTTATAGCGTCCCTACTGAAACAAACCTCGCTAGATCACATGACAAATGAAATGATTCTATTGTTTTTCGTATGTTGTTGTAGAAATGATAAAGTCCTAAACGTGGTGTGTCATCTCCAGATATTGAATGGATGCAACATTTTTCTGTTGAGCACACGTCTTACAAAATTTGGTGATAATTGACGACTAGTAGCTACACGCCGAACACTAACTGAAGAGTTGCCAAGAACAGCTCCACAGCTTCTAATACATCTTTATTTTCTCCATTTATCTCAGTTGTGCGAATGGCTTTTTTGGAGCAGGATTACCTGCTTCTCGAAGTCCTGCTCCGAAGAAACTATTCGCCGAACTGAAGTGAATATAGAAAATGAAGAAGATGTATTAGAAGCTGTGGAAATATCTCACCAGTGTTCACGAAAATTCGACAAAGGTCTTATCGAATCCAACTATTATTTCGGATCGCTTCACACTAGAAGTAACCAACCTAATACCCAAAGATGGAGACCTTGGGAAACCTTAAAACCACTGTCCTTTAACATGCCTGCCTTCGGTTAACAGAATACCCACTGCGGTTCTCACCAAATACATAAGCGAACATCAAATGTCAAAGAACTTTTGGTGATTGACTATATGATGATGACCAAACAAGCTCGGAAGAAGCTATGAATTATCTCTGTGGCATGTGTGGACTATCGCAAGGCTTTTTACTCTGTTCTCTTTAGTTTTAAAGATGCACATGATTAGTGAACAGGTGACTAATCTCCTGAGGTACCCCATGAAGACCTAGATGGCCTTCTTTCTAGTAAGAACGGGAGTCGGAGAAGATCCGAATCAATCGAGGGATATTTCAGGGCGACGCCTTAGGCTCTATCCTTTTCTGCCTAGATTTGAACCCCGCAGCAAGCTGCAGAATAACACCAACTATGGGTACACTATCAGCAAACAGAGGAACATCCGTATCACTCATCAGTTATATATGGATGATTTGAAGCTATATGCTGCCAGTGCGGAATAAATGAAAACATGTTGGAAATAGTGGCAATATTCAGCGATTTCATCAGTATGCAGATGGGAGTGAATAAGTGCGGAGTGCTTGAGATGAAAAGAGGAAAAATTCAGGTTACAGGGCATGAAACAACTTTTATGAATCTAACAACAATTCAAGACCTCGGAGGTGAAGGATATTTTCAAAGAAAAACTCTATGAAAAAGGCAGAAAATTGCTTAAATCTAAGCTCAGCTCGAGATCCACTTGCATTGAACATCTGGGTGAAACCAAAAATGGCTTACTCTTTGGGAGTTTTGACTTGGTCAGTTACTGAGCTTTGAAAAATAGATAAAGACGTAGGAAGCATGCTCACAAAATATGGAGATCACCATCCTCACGCGTCGTCCTTGCGACCCTATCTTCCTCAACAGCATGGGGAGAGAGAAGTTGGAGACCGCCCCTAATAAGAATATTCGTGCTCTCTTTGAAGGGAACCCACCACTCTTCCTGGCGATCCATGTTAATGTTAATTATGGAATATCAATGAATTTAAATAAGCCTTAAAAATAACTCACATTGTTCTTTGATTCTGTTAGAACATAGATCAATCTTGAATTATAAAGATGATCTATGTCTCGAAACATTATTCATTTACGTGGTACGTTGTTTGATATAGGTTAGTTTTTTGATTTTGATATTTTGAATATATTTCAGGATTGAAGACGGAATTGCTTAGAATTATATTTGTTTTTTGAAGATATAGTGCATGCTTTGAGAGATTTCTTAATTTACTTATTCGAATATTTAAATATATTAAATATTTCAAATAAATTATATTCTTTGAGAAGTCCTTTAAGTGTGTTCATGTTTTTAAAAGGCAAATGGCGTTCTTGAAGGTAAGACCAGAAACAAATTTTGTCTCCTTTAAATATTTATTTATTAATTTTAATGACTTTCGTATATCTTTTGGTTTATTTATTCCATTTGACATTATATATTGAGTTTTGATTATATACGTCTATTAAATGTAAGCGGTGCTTGTTTTAGATATTAATTTAATTCTAAAAGTTTTTTTGAATAAAATTTTTTGAAATTAAAATTGTAGAAGATAAACATATTTTAATTTGTTTTGATATTCAAATTTTGTTATATTTCTTCTATCAAGTAAAAGGCCTTTCTATTTTATTTTATATATAATATATAATTATATTTTGGCTTCAGTAAATCTCATTATGGAATGTCAATGAATTTAAATGAGCCTTAAAAATAAATCACACTGTTCTTTGATTCTGTTAGAACATAGATCAATCTTGAATTATAAAGATGATCTATGTCTCGAAACATTATTCATTTACACGTGGTACGTTGTTTGATATAGGTTAGTTTTTTGATTTTGATATTTTGAATATATTCCAGGACTGAAGACGAAACTGCTTAGAATTATATTTGTTTTTTGAAGATATAGTGCATGCTTTGAGAGATATCTGAATTTACTTATTCGAATATTTAAATATATTAAATATTTCAAATAAATTATATTCTTTGAGAAGTCCTTTAAGTGTGTTCATGTTTTTAAAAGGCAAATGGCGTTCTTGAAGGTAAGACCAGAAACAAATTTTGTCTCCTTTAAATATTTATTTATTAATTTTAATGACTTTCGTATATCTTTTGGTTTATTTATTCCATTTGACATTATATATTGAGTTTTGATTATATACGTCTATTCAATGTAAGCGGTGCTTGTTTTAGACATTAATTTAATTCTAAAAGTTTTTTTGAATAAAAATTTTCTGAAATTAAAATTGTAGAAGATAAACATATTTTAATTTGTTTTGATATTCAAATTTTGTTATATTTCTTCTATCAAGTAAAAGGCCTTTCTATTTTATGTTAATGATTTGCCAAACAACAGTGCCATCTAATGCACGTGAATACACATACGCAATAAACTTCATCTCTTTCCATTAAATGGCGATATGATGGCCCTGAATTTGAGTTGGTGTACGAGCGAGAGTTTTTAACACTTTCAAACATCTACGGCCGAAATATGATCTTGTATTGATTGTTGGAGGCGTAGACTTTGTTGCGCTTGATCGATGTGAATCGTAATTATTAGTTGATCCTGGTTACAGAACCTACGGTAGCCATTGTTAATTTAAATGGCGTCGTTGTGAGAGGTTGCATTTTTTAGATTTTTTTATGTTAGACATGCCTTGGGACGAATTTTCGGAACTTTTATCAAGTTGAAGTCGTTGGAAATATATTGGTTCTGTTTCTATAACGCAATTGGAGAATACTTTTCATCGAATTTTCCACACGTCGATCCTTGATGTTCATCTTGAGAATTTTTAGACCGTCCAACGAATGAAAATTTGGTCCCCAGCGTCTATATCATCGTATCTCAAATTCAGTGAATTCACAGTACCTATTCATGTGGAGATGTCAGTTACAAGTATTTAATATCCTCCCTTGAGGAGACGTGGAGAACAAGAGTAGTTAGACATAGAAGAGCAGGGCCGTTTGCCCAAGTTTTGGAAGTTATTCCTTCACCGTAACATCACCTGCGTAAAAAACTTCATTTAGAGAAGCCCCCTTGCAGTCTAAGAATTGAAAGGCCGTGGCATTTTGATGAAAAAACCATCAGGATTGTCAATTGTTTCAAAATTGTTCTGAAATATATTTTTTTTCTTGGTGTACTATTTTAACTGTTAATTATAGCGATAATAATTATGGGTTCGATTTTCTTTTGCTTCTTCAGAAAATTAAAAATTTTCTGATCGTGCAATCATTAATAATAAATAAAATAATAATAAAAATATTATTATATATGCAATTCACACTTAAATTAAATGATTATACAAAAATATTGAGGAAAAGATTCACTGTTGTATATAAGTTAACTCGTTAGAGAGTAATTAAACAAAAAGTTCTCAAATAATATCCATTGCTGACAGAAATATTAATAATTATTTATAATTATTATCATTATTATAATTAATTATAATAATATAATATTATTATTATTATAATTAATTATAATTAATTTATTGAAATACTCACAAGCCAAAATTATGAAGAAAAAGCATATTCGGAGTACATAACCACTAGTCGAGTGAAAATTTTTTTAACGGGGATCAAAAATCAGAAATTTTGTAGAAAATTTTTTCATATTTATAGAATTGTAAAGACCTTCAAAGTTGCAAGAAATAGAAGTAATTTGAATTTAGTAGATATCTTATTTCAAATTGGTGAAGAAATTATTGAAAAGATTGGTTACTTTTATGAATCACATATAAACTTCAGTGAAATTATTGACCAAGAACAAGCTGAATTAACTATAACTTACTTCTTAAATATATATAAATATATATACATATATATATATATATATATATATATTTATATCACATATTAATTTTAAATTATTTTTTTATATCTGTTGGTTTATTTATTCCATTTCACATTATATATTGAGTTTTGATTATATACGTCCATTAAATATAATCGGTGCTTATTGTAGACATTAATTTAATTCTAAAGGTTTTTTGAATGAAAATTTTTTTGAAATAAAAATTGTAGAAGATTAACAGATTAAATCTGTTTTGATATTCAAATTTTGTTATATTTCTTCTATCTAGTAAAAAGCCTTTTTCTATTTCAATTTATTACTTTCATGAATTATATATAAACTTTAGTGAAATTATTGGCAAAGAACAATCTTAATTGAATCTAACCAGAATCAGAAATATGTAAATAGGACAAATTCAATCAAAATTCAATTAATTGAGGAAAACATTGTGTCTACGTCAGATATTCTGAAATTAATAATGTAAGAACAAGATGTTTAGGTATCAATAAAATTGCAGTAGCATCTAAGATGAAGAAACTTAATGAATTTCATAGGTAATATTCAGTAATTATTCAGTAAAAAGCAGTTAAATTATATAAACTTTTTGACATTTGGAAAACTCTTTGTACGAAAATAAGTATTTAAACTCAACCAATTTTCATAAAGGTAGTACCAAATTATTCACAGAAAAATAGGTTGATTATTTAGAGTGATTTTAAACCTAGAAATAGTGCAAATTTTGTTAAATCATCGAAAGCATCATTTTTCAATAATTTTGACAGAAGCTAGTAAGCTTTGAAATTCAATTTTTCGTGAAAACTATAAATAAGGAAGACACGGAAAAAATGATGCAGTTTAAAAAATTCGAGAGCAGAGTTGGTCTCAAAATAGAACATTTCTCTCTTCAATATTCCAGTTACAAAACCTAAAAATAAATTAAAATTATTATTGTATATGGAAATGTGATGAAAAAATACGTTGCCTGAGTGTTGTGAATGGAAAAATCCCAAATATCAATCAAGAATTCAACAATTTAAATCCAAAAGAAGCAGTCAACGAAGTGGTGTGGGAAATCTGAATCTTCCAGAAACATTCTTCGAAAACCAAAACAAATGATTAAACTTACCAAGGGTAGAAATAAGATTATTTATGTAAAGTTTTCCAATCTAAATTCAAAATCAAATCATTGCTTGTTTACGTTAGAATTACGTTAGGATATTTAGATAGGGTTAGGTTAGAACATATAATTAGACATTTAGATTAATAATCACAAATTTATACTTCAAATTACTTAGATTCAATTCATATATTTTTAAAATTTACTTATTAAAATTCAAATTGAACTCTCCCTAATAAATTAATTATTTATTCAACAACAAAATTCTAATATTAAGAGCTAGCTGGAAACACACAAAATAAGTAACTAGATACACATCTAACTAGTATTCATTCTGAAAATTAAAAAAAAAAATTTTATTATAAATCCTTAAATATCTTCAAATTAAAAATAAGGGTGAAAAGAAATTTTATCCAAATTAGAGTTAGTTCCTAAAGGATTATTAGATCCTGTATTATGCAAAAAATGAATTATGACTAAAGCAGAAATAATGAAGGGTAAACTGAAGAGTGAAATGGAATAAGATCGTATTAAAGTAGTATTTCTTACAGCAAATCCGCCTCATAATCAAATAACATATATATATATATATATATATATATTGAATCAAATCGTATTAAAGTAGAATTTCTTACAGCAAATCTGCCTCATAATAAAATAACATTATATATATATATATATATATATATATATATATTTATGCATATATGTGCCTCAAATGGGAAAATTCATTGAACAATATATCGTGGGTTTTACCTAAAGACTCATATTGGTGCTTTTGTTTATTCTCTTCGTTATTTTCATCGCGTCGTTACAAATAGTGCTTACTTCATAAAATGCATCACTATTTCAACCGTTAACTAAATCAGATTTCTCAATGACTAGACGACATTATTTTTATTTTCCCTCTTTAGTAAAGACAACGTTTCTATAGAGCGATCATACTCAGTTGTTGAGATTGTTTTAACAGCTGCAGAGCTGTTTCGGAAGTTACTTAAAGGTTATCCTAAGGCTCCGTTCTTATGCACATTTCAGTTTCTGCGCACTCGTAGCTACTTTTCTCGGCTAAACTTCTTTGTATACTCAGCTGATACATAAATGGATATTTAGAGAATGGATGAATCAGTAATGTCTGAATGTAGATATCGCATTTGTTGGTTTATTTCTGTTCTTGTTACATGTCAGTTTGTTTTAGTTTCATTTAATTTTATTTATTTTACAAGTGAGGGCTCACTCAACAGGGAGATAAAACTTTCTAATACAGATAAATATCAAAAGAATATCAAAATACTGGGACATAGTTAAACACGACAATAATGTCATCTTTAACTTTTAACAAATTTATTTCAAATGACAGAATGCTCGGTGACAAAATATCCAAATTGGATTTAATCGCTCTAAACAAATTTAGCCTATGAAAACATCTCTGCATGGGCGCATTCAACATCTAATTTGTATGGATTTTTCCTACAATCGATAGTCTATGATTTCTTACGTTATATGTTGTGCAATATAAGTTGATAAAGCTCCTATCTGTAGAGGAATCTACCAAGCTGCTGAGTGGTTGTAGGAGAAAATAATCAAAACCCTCACGTCTCAGATTCAAATAACCTAACTCTCATCTACATAATTTCACATTAGTTTCGTATGAAAACGAAAGCAAAGGGCATTGTTGAAATTCTGCTGAACACTCTTCATCCTATTTATGTAGTGTAGTTAGGATTCCAAATGACAGACATATTCCCCCTTGGATCTGACAGTGGAGCTATACAAAGAAATATCAGACTCCTATCGACCAGAAGATTGCGTTACATGTAATGAGTTCTTAATTGATTTGGTCCTTACTTCATAGAAATTCATTTCAACTAAATAAAATAATAAGGAATATTCCCGCAAGTTATTTGTCGAAATTGTGAATGAAAAACAATATTCTATTTCTGCTAATATTTGATTTCACAAAAATTGTTTCGTGTTACCATGACTTATATAACCTGATGAATCCAAGTGAAAACCGAAACTATTAAAGATAATTTCTGTAAATTTCTTTATTATTTTATTCAATTTAAACCAAGGTTTCTTAAAGACTGTTAAACTATTCTTTCAAAATGTGTTTCCCATCAAGCGTAACACCTAAATCATTCACTGAGCTGACCTCCCACAAACATGAGAGCATTTGTTCAGATTCAGTTGCAACTTATTGATTATTATCCAGTATTTATAAATTCACCATGTTCTGATAGTAAAAGGGAATTATCATTATTCGATTTTATCTTCTGAAATTTTGAGGTCATCGCAACTTTTTCTGTTTACAACTATTTATATATGTACCTGAACATATATCCGCACAAAGAAGAATATCCTTCTAGACTATGGTTAAAACAGTATCAATTTCATCTGTCATTTTTTGAAATTCCCCAATATTTAACTTCTTTATAGGTAAATTTATGTGAAATGGTTAGTACTAGTATGTTTTGTACGCTGATATAAAATCCCCAACTCTGAAAACACCCAACATAAACAGAACCCTTTCTCAGTCGGTGGCTGTTGTTTACTCGAAAATTGCCAGTGTAAGCATCATCACGCGGTTTCTTCACTGAAAGCCTGAATGAACGGATCAAAGTGAAACCGCATCCACCCATTCAAGCAGGATTATTTCAGACCATACCAGTATCGTGGGTATAAAGCAACCCATGCAAATTAGCCTTTAGCAGTTCATTGGCTTCATTAGGAGACATGGAACGTCAACATAAGTTATATCCAGATATATCAACATAACGTTCAATGATGGGCATCAATTGCTAGAAGCATTTTATTCCTGTACAAATTTTGAAGTAATTAATACTTAAGATATCAAATGGTACCATGTTAAAAATTTGGAATGAAAATTGGGTATGAAATAGTTTTTTTCCAATTGAGTGCTTCGCTTGATCATAATGGTACAAAAACAACAATGAATTGATTATTCAGAGCGCTGTTTAAGGGTAACAAAAAAAGGTTTTTGCGTCGGTACATAGCAATTGATAAAATTTTGGTTCATCACTATAAGCCAGATTAGAAAAAAAGGAGAAAATGTGATAGTCAGCCAAAATGTCTGAAAACACAACGGTCCGTAGAAAAATCTTGGAATTTCGCTTATCGGTTTCCTTTCGAAGGGTGAGATCAACAGCGACTACTACATGGTATATTTGGATCGATTGGATGACGTAATTAAGCAGAAAATATTTCATATGACAAATAAAAGATCGCTGTAACACTAAAATGATGCACCGATCCACAAGTCGATTGCAGGGATGGTGAAATTGAAAGACTTACGATTACAATTACTTCCCACACCCCATATTGACCAGAGGTAGCTTCACCTGACTTCCACCTGTGCACATATTTCAAAGAGTTGCTCCAAGAAAAGAGATTTATCTCCAATGGTGAGGTTTTAGCCGCAACTGAAGTTTAATTTGAGGCCATATCGTTCCACACGAAATGTAGTGAAAATTTGGAATAAAGTTGGAATATTTGTATCGCTATGGTGATTATGTTGATGAATAAAGTCAAGATTAATAAAGAGAGTTTTTTAATTGATATAAGGATTAGAGTAAAATCGGCATAAATGGAATAGTCGGGTATTATGGAGCTTCAAAGTATTTTTGATCAGATGGTCCTATCTCTTAAATAATGGTGCTATAAAAAAAGGCGTTATTACTGTAGAGTTCTGGTGTAAAACAAAATTGGCGTTAAGCGCTACCAATGCTGGAAAATGTGAGGTTATGATTTCGGTGTGTTTAAAAGTTTGTACATGGTGTCGGTTAGAATCATTTTGCTACTGCCCTTGGTTAAAATAAGTTTGTTCGAGAGCACGGTAAGTTCGTTTAGGTACAAGGTAGTAGAAATCTTGACGCGTTGAATCGATATTTTCCCGAATAACAAATACAGCAATAAGTTTGTTTACATTTCGGATTGCAGGTAATATGAATTATTCCATATTTACCGCACTCTTGCCATTCCATATTACCTAGGTAATGGCAAACAATGTAATTTTTTTCTTTACAGAAATAGTGTATGTTTCTGTGCTGAAAAAAGGGAAACGGTGGAGTCAAAGTCAGATGGAAAATGCAATTGAATCTGTAAGAAATAGAAACATGGGATATTTGTCCGCAGCAAAGGCATTTAATGTTCCACAGTCGACACTCTTTCGCCTTTGCAACACTGAAGGGCCTCTCTCAACTGTTCGTAAAACTAAGTTGGGACAAAAATCACTTTTATCATATATTTAGAAGAGGAACTGGTTCGGTACTTACTTCTGATGGATCAGAAGTTTCATTACATATTACCTATTAGAGGTGGTTAGGACGGATCAAAATTGTGGGCCCCATCAAATATATAACGTAGATGAGTCGGGATTGCCGGTTGTGCAATCAAGATATCAGGAGGTAGTAGCATTGAGAGGTAAACAACCAGTAGGGGCTATTACGTCGACAGAAAGAGGTTCTCTGATAACCATCGTTATGTGCATAAATGCTGCAGGTGCTTTTGTGCCGCCTATGATCATCTTTCCACGCTTAAAAGGCGAGTGAGCAGCTGAAAAAGGGGGCACCTCCAGGATTGCTTTCCAACCATCTAGGTGAATTCAAATAGATACATTTACAAAAGGCTTTGATCACTTTCTAGAAAATACCAAACCTTCAGCAACAAACCCAATATTGCTCGTTTCAGACGTCATAGTTTTATGCTCACCACCACATATGACCCATATGCTGCAGTCCCTGGATAAGACCTTTTATAATGAAGAAATGAGGATCTTCATGCGAACGGAAAAACGCACAGTACATCTTGATATTTGACAGTTATTAGGTAGAGCGTATCTGAAAGTGCAATCCGGTGAAAGAGCTGTTAAAGGATTTAGTGCCACTGGGATTTATCCTTTAAGAAGGGATATTTTCACTAACGAAGAATTTGCGGTGGAAAAACAAACGAAAATCAAAATTTATCGGAGAATAATGCCCGTACAGACAAGGAACTAAATAAATTTTTTATTGTTCGACCTAGTGACATCGTTCCAGTACCAGAGTTTACGAAGAAGGAAGGAACTCGGGGAAGAAAATCTGATAAGTAAAATTATTACGTCGACACCTAACAAGGAAGAACTAGAGCAGTCAATTAATTTTTCACCACAGAAAGTTACGCCAAAAATATTCGATTAACTTGGTCCTAGAGGGTTACAGACGAAGAAACTTAAAGTAAGAAAAAAATATGCTCCCTCTAGTTCCCCTGACTCAGAATTTGCACCAATTATTTATGATTCCTCTAATGACGATCTGCCACTGAGTTGCTAGATTAAAAAGCCAATGACGACGTAGAATGTCTTTATTGCCAAGAAAACTTTTCCATGAGCAGAAGTAAAAAAATATGGGTGATGTGCGTAATATGTAATGGATGGTCTCACAAAGCGTACACCAGTGCAGAAAAATAAGTTTTTGCTTGCGATTTCTGCAATTCCTAGATATTCACCTTTTTTTGCCTATTTTGAAAAATTAAAATTTCGGTGGAGCATTTTGCCAATATTATTAGCTCGATCAAATCTTCAAGGTCATCGGACCCAACCTCAAACGTTGTATCATCCACGAATTGAGTAGTTTCAGGAACATAATCAGGCATATCGTTAATGGTCCTTGATTAGAGCCCTGTGGTATTCCGATGTTAAAATCTCTCACACCCGAATATACACCATTAGCAGAAACTACCTGTTTTCTATTAATTAAAAATGCTTTGATGTGTTTCAATAAAGCTATATTGAAACCGTACCTTTTCAGCTTATAGAGCAGCCAGTCGTGAGCAACGCAGTCGAATGCCTTCGATAGGTAAATAAACGAGGTCATGCAATGTTTCCCCTACTCAAAACAATAATAATAATAATAATAATAATAGTGCCTTTATTCATACATTTACAATATATAAACATAGGGCGAAGTCTAGCTTAAAGCTACTCCACTCAAGCCTGAAAAAAAAAAAAAAAAAAAAAAAAAACAAAAAGGGAAAAAAAACAAAAGGATAGAAACAAAAATAAGCGGAAAAAAAAATAAAATTAACGAATCAATTCCTTTGTGAGTAAACAAAACATATTTCATATTCATAAAATTTTCCTAATTTATAATTGGCTCGTCAAGAATTTTGACTTCAAAATTTTTCTCAGTGAGCTCAAAGAAACGCCTTCACACGAAACTAAAAATTCATTATGTAATTTCACCGCATTGAAGGTGAAGGAGCGCTGAAACATGGCTGAACCAAATCTTGGCAGCATGAGCCTATGACCATGCCTAACGTCCACGCAATGAACATCACGTCTAAAAATTAGCTTTTTCCTCAAATACGGTGGAAGACAAGAACGTAAAATCAACAGCAACGAGACATGCTCCCTGAATCTCAACTGGCAATCGAAAAAGATTCCCAGGTTTCTACAGCAGGTGGAGGACGGAATTCTTTCACCGCCCATCTTGATCTCAACCACACCCTGAAATGTCCTGGGAAAAAAGCATATATAAAAACATTTTTTAACATTTATCTTCAAATTATTCATTTGGGAATAACGCATAATTAAGTCTAAATCCTCATTCAACCGCTCGACAGCCTGAGAAACAGAGGAGGGATGAAAAGAGAGGCGAACCTGAGTGTCATCACAATAAAAATGGGTGGATGCGAATCTGACCACTTTATGCATGTCAGCCACATATATAAGGAAAAGCAGAGGGCCAAGAACAGATCCTTGTGGCACCCCTGAAGTTATAGGGCAATAATCTGAATATGTATCACGCAATTTAACGCACTGATGTCTATAAAAAAGGTAAGACTTGAAAAATCTCAGAGCAGTTTCATCAAAACCAATATAAGTTAATTTAGCACAAAGCAGCTCATGGTCCAGGGTATCGAATGCCTTTGCGAAATCCAATAAGGTGAGAATTGAGGCATGTCCCCCATCCAAAGATCGCAAAATATCATCAGTGATGTTCAGCAGAAGAGTGGTAGTACTGTAACCCCCCCTGAAACCCGACTGCCGCGCAGTGAGAATTCCATTGTCGGTGACGTATTTATAAACCTGAAGAAACAATATCCTCTCCAGAAGAGCTGGTAGCACACTTATCGGACGAAAATCAGATAAGCTCTCAGGACTAGGGATCTTAGGTATCGGATTCACAATAGAGTACTTCCAATCATACGGATAATAACCAGACTCAATGCAAACATTAACAATGTGCGTCATGAAGGGCAGAGTAACACCGAGGGATAATTTAAGCATTCTAGCAGATATACAATCAATCCCCAGAGCGTTCGAACGAAGATCCAAGACAACTGATTTTATCTCGTCTATAGTCGCAAACCCGATCGAAAATTTTTTATTTGCATCAAATCTGTTCGAGCTATAATAACGGGATCTCTCCGGGCAAGAATTGGAAGGACTAAAAACCGACCGAAAATAGTCATTGAATTCATGAGGGTTAGAAAAGCGTTCAGGCACAGAATTCTGTGAACAAGGATGCAATGTCCTGAAGGATTTCCAATAAAATCCGGAACCCCGAGATCCGGCCTGGGACATGAAACCGCGCTTCTCCCTTCGCACAGCAGAAGTAACAACATTTCGCAGATGAGTATAATAACTGTAATCAGCTAAGTTCTTCGTAAGCTTATATTTAGATAGAGAACCATTTCTCAACTTCATCATGCTTTTTATTGTAGGAGTTATCCACGGGGAAAATAATTTAGTAACTCTCGATTCGACGTAAGGGACATGCTTGTCAAACATATCAGTCAGGCATTGACAAAAAATTGAGATCTTCAAATCAATATCACTAACATAAAAGATTTTATCAAATGACGCAGTAGAAAGGTCCGATAAAAAGTCCTGAAGAGCAAACCGACGAAAATCACTATAACGAATAATCTTCGGGGTATTTATTTTTCTCTTTAAATTTATCCTGCAAAAGACACCCCTGTGATCAGATATTGAATGATCAATAATACCAGAATCAATCACCAGTTCGGGTCTGCTAGAGCAAATCACATCCAGTAAAGTCTGAGATGTCGAAGTTATGCGTGTTGGCTCATTAATTAGCTGTTTCAGACCATAAGATTCCACGCAGTCAGAAAAGATGTTCTCAACTAATTGATTCTCGTTAATGTCCCCCGCAAGAATTATATGTGAATAACTTGCGGACACCATAGACAAAAAATCATCCAAATAGCCTACGAAACTTGAAACATTACACGCGGATGTTCTGTAAATACAACCTAACAGAATAGTATCCCTACCAAGTCTTAGCTCAATCTAAATATGTTCCACGCCAACGGGCGGGTCAAAGTCAACGAATATTCTACTTGATGATAGTGAATCCCTTGTATAAAAACCAACTCCTCCCCCAACACGTCCGACACGATCACCTCGAAAAATCCGAAAACCCGAAATAGAAATACTTTCATCCGAAATATATTGGTTCAGCCACGTTTTAGTTAAAAAAATAATGTCAACACTTTCAGCAGATACAAGATTAAAAAATTCATCAAATTTAGAAAATAAAGAGCAGACATTAAAATGGGCAATTTTTAAATACTTATTAGATCTACTCTGCATAAGCAATTCTAGACTTCAATTTATCTATATGAGACAAAAAGTAACCATATTTATAGCTGTTAGCGCTGTGGCCTACATCGTAAGCTGCTTTGAACTTTAAATTGTTAAACTTGCAGTTTACACAGCATAGATCACCAGATTCACAATTTTGTATATCATGAGGACCTGAGCATTTGGGACATACTTCACAATCACTCTTACATTCACGGCGGAAATGGCCGAACTTCCAGCATTTAAAACACCTTATCAAACTAAAATGTTCCCTGATGGGGCACCTAGACCAACCCAGATAAAGAAATCCCTCCTTGACAATGTCTCTGAATAGAAAAGAAGCCACCTCAAGTACAACATTGAAGCTATTTTTGTATTCAATTTTGGTAATGAACTTTATATCATCAACGGAGCAGTTCAAATTGTTGGTATGGATTATATTTTCTAGAAAATTAGGCTGGCTTACCGTGTGTGAATCAACGCCATAAACCATAATTCGAGGCCTCAACTTCTTTGGGACAGTAACATTGTATGCACCCTTCATTTCCTCATTAATAAGCGATCTCATTTTTTCTAGAGAATTATTGTCGCTACAAGATATCATTATTCCATCCTTAATTCTCCTAGTTCCCAAAACCAGTGCTTGAGCAGATGACGGATTTAATTTCATTTTCGATCCCAGTATTGTTTACATTTTTATCATTTGTCTTCACTAATAGCACATGGGAATCCCGATCCTTTTTAACAGCTGATGCATACGTCGGTCGCTCTGACTCATCCATACCCGTGTGTAACTGATTTATAGATGACCTTGAAGCATTTTCACGATGGATATCTTTCGAAGTTTTCAAAATATTATTTGTGAATTCTAGTTCAGATACATACTTTTCCAAAAGAACTTTCTCACGAGTCAAACATTCAGCTTCTTTCTTCAGAACTATGCACTCAGTATTAGAACATGAACCACTGACATTTTCCGTCGACTCGGTACAACGTCGACAGAGGAAATTATTTTTGTCCACAAAAATGACCCTGCCAATAGCATCCAAGCACTTATTATGAACAACAATGTCACAGCCTTCACCCTTACACTTTATATCACTCGAACCAGCAAATTTAGAACAAAATCGACATTTCCTCTCATTAGTATCCGATGCTGAACCGCCCGCCATGACGGTTCGACATGTACCTTCAACTGTAAAATCAATAATATTGATAATGGCTTCTACAGTATTTCTACCTATCCTGTATGCATATTGGCTGCTTGAAAATTGTCATTTTCTTAAAAGTAATCTACTACTTTTTTAGCTATTTCAGCTATTATTTTTTCAATAATCTTAAAAAATATAATATTAGAACAAATGAAATGGGTCTGTGATCATTCTTATTTTTACGATCCTCTTTTCTATGAATTAGGAATACTTTAGATATTTTCAAGCAATTTGGAAAATTTCCTGTTATCAAACATTTGTTAATTAATTAAAACAAATTTTTTATTACTATGTTTTACTACCAACAATTTTCAGATATTTTACAATATGTAAGGTTTACGTTTTTGCAACTAGTTTCGAACTTTCGTTCATCTTCAGGCAACTGACCCTTAAGCACATGGTACAGGCTATTTTATGTAGAGTCAGGTTTAACGTAGTGATAATAAAAAAAGAGAGTTGCAAGAATTTTGTCTCGACCAGATGTTAGAAAAAATAAATGAAAATTTTCGGGTAATTATGAGGGTAGGCTGTTATTTGAATGCATTAAAATTTTGGGAATTACATAGATCAGTTTGATCATTGTCATCTCAAGAATATTTTTCTGCGCCAATTTATAAACTTCAATGGACTCTAGATAGTTGAGCTGCGTTCCTTTTGATTCCACGTGTAAAATTTTGAGGTTGTCGATGGTTGAGAATATGTGGCCATTCTCGATGCAATGTGTTGCGACGGTGGAGCTTCCTTTATTATCGGAGAAATCCATTGGGGTTCATTTTACCTTGTATAAAATGAACGTCCTGACCTATATATTTTTTATTGCCAGTTGAACATGTTGACTTATAACTCCTGATTTTAGTAAATTTGGGGTTGGATCCTTCGCATTGAATAACAGAGACGACAATTTATTTTCTGGTTTAAAAACTATTTTGATATCAAGTTTTGATATATTATTGTCTATTTTTTCACTTGTGTCACTGAAGTACGGAAGAGAAATTAACTTTTTGGTTTTATCAGTTTTAATTGAAGGGTAAATGTGGTTCATGGCTATTTGGGACATTTTGTGTTTGATTATTTTATCTATTATCTTATGACTGAAACCACAGAATTAGAAAATTTCACTATTCGCAACAAATCATAATTATTGAATCTTGATGTAGAGAATATGTTTCCAATTATTCCGAGAAAAAAGACGATAGATTTAGTTTCAGAAATATTAGAACAATCACATGTGAATTCATTCATCCACTGTGAGTTCATTATACTTTTGGAACTTTGTTTACAAAGGAACTATTTTCAGTTCAATAACAAAATATTTGAACAACTAATTGCTATGGGCTCACCCCTGAGCCCATTTCTCGCAGATAATTTCATGAATTAAATAGCAAAAAACATTTTCCCTTCAAAATAAATTATAATAATAAACTCTTTTCAATACATTTTTGGTACCGATTTGTAGATGATGTATTTGTATATATCTGGAACATCTAGACAACTTGGACAATTTCTTAATTTGATGAATAACATTTACTCAATAATAAAATTCAAGTTAGAAAAAGAATTGAATAACCACATAATATTTTTAGACCTATCGATATAACATTCAAACCGAAAAATTGAATTAAACGTGTTCAGAAACCTCACATCAACCGATATATGTATCCCCGTTGACTAAAACCACCTACACTCACAAAAAATTTTAACCTACTGATCGATGATTCACAGAGCCTTTTCTTTTTCCCTGTCCAAGAACAATCTTGAATTTGAAATTGATACTATCAAAACAATAGCCGCAAACAATGGTTTCAGTCATAAGATAAAAGATGAAATAATTAAACACAAAATGTCCCAAATAGCCATGAACCAAATTCACCCTACAATCAAAACAGAAAAAAACAAAAATTTCATTTCTCTTTCGTATTTTGGTGACATAAGTGACAAAAAATAGCCAATAATATATCAAACCTTGATATCAAAATAGCTTTCAAACCAGAAAATGAATTGTCATCTTTGTTATTCAATGCGAAGGATCCAACCTCAAATTTACTAAAATCAGGAGCTTATGAGTCAACATGTTCAACTTGCAATAAAAACTATATAGGTCAGACAGGACGTTCATTTCATACAAGGTATAATGAACATCGAATGGATTTCACCAAAAATAAAAGAAGCTCCACCGTCGCAATACATTGCATCGGGAATGGCCACATATTCGCAACCATCGACAACCTTGAAATATTACACATGGAATCAAAAGGAACGAAGCTCATCTATCTGGAGTCCATTGTAGTTCATAAGTTGGTGCAGAAAATTATTCTTGAGATAATGAATGATCAAACTGACCTATGTAATTCCCAAATTTTTAATGCATTCAAATAACATCCTACCCTCATAATTACCAAAAAATTTTTATTTATATTTTCTAACATCTGCTCGACACAAAATTCTTGTAACTCTTACTTTTTATTATCACTACGTTGTACCTGACTCTACATAAAATACCCTGTACCATGTGCTTAAGGGTCAGTTGCCTGAAGATGGACGAAAGTTCCAAACTAGTTGCAAAAATGTAAACCATATTGTAAAACATATGAAAATTGTTGGTGGTAAAACATAGTAATAAAAAATTTGTTTTTATTATGATCAACTACGAAATAGTAACGGCTGAAACAGTTCAATATTTGTTAATAATAATAATTTGTTAATATTTGTTTATATTCAATTCACTTATTTGCACTGAAAGCTCATAGTAGTCAGTACACTTTCTATTCCTAAGAGTTTTTTATTATTATATGAATAGAGGTTAATACTGATAGAAGGTATATAAAATTATTTAAATATTTTAATATGGGCCTTCTACACATTTAATTTCAAAAAATTATATTGGATAATTATAACTTCAGGAATTAAATTAAAATAATATCATATGAGTACCACTTATATCAGACTACATATAAAATAAACATTTATTGTGACATCCAAATGATATAACAAAATCCAATAAATAAAAATTGTTAACTAAAATCCTATAAATTAGATATTTTGGGTAGACAAAATTTTGTTTCTGCTGATCAATCTTATGAAAACAAATATCTTTCAAAAATGTTTAACATAATCTTAAGAATTTCATCATAAAACTATCTTACTTAGAATATGCAATATTATTGGATATCTAACTAAGTTACTTTCTATAAAATCTCAAGATATGTAAAAACTTTACTGAAAAACAAGTTTTAAGAGAGACTTTGCTTCGTCAGTATTCAAATAATTCATATTCAATAAATATAACATCAATCAACAACAAATATTTACTCACCCTTCTACAATTTAGAAAATTTCGGGTAAATGAATACTGCAAAATTTAAATGGAGTGTAAGGTTAACTACAAATAAATAATTCTGTGGTTTACCCTTGATATAAAAGATTGAAAGACAATTTAACGGCCCGTGTTGTAGCAATTTTTTATTATTTCTTTATACGAATTTCTCGAGATTTTGGAGCAACGAAATTTCTAATAGTCATATTTTGTTGTGCCTCGGAAGGTATCTGCCGAATTACGTAATTGATGCTTTAATATAGGCTCAAAATTCCCCCCCCCCATATTTCAACTTTCTTATTTGTTTTTTTTTAATTTGAGGTTACTGAAAAATGGCCGGATAGAAAATATTACATGATTTAATGTGACAAAAAATGGCAGAATTTAATGGAAAAAGCAAATTTATACAGTTAACGTGATGTTTCATGAGAAGAAGGTTTCAGCTAAAACAGAATACACGGAAGTAATTGAATTACACTCGGATATAATATTTGTCTGCTCCAGTTATTCACTCAATTACAAACGGGATTAAATTATCTACTTCGGTTCCAAGCATGTCTTTTGGGTTAAGGACTCGTTTTACGGCGCTAAAATAAGGCGTTCAGTAACTCAATGATAACCCCATTTGACGTGTCAAAAATGGTCAAGAGCACTGATGTGAAGTAAAAAGCTTTTTGCACTATTTAAGTACTATGTTCTCATTGAATATTTCATTTCTCTTACTTATTTCTTAAAGAAGCGTCATTTTATGAATAAAATACAGAGTTCTAGGTTTTGCCATACGTATTGGAATTGTTCTCTGAAGAAACAAGATATCTCATGAAAGTGATTAAAAGGTTCCAACCTCTTTTTTTCGATCCGCATCGCGCATCATTATATAAATATATTAGCAAGAAAGAGGAGAAAAAGAAAATAGCGAGCAAAACTTCATATGCCTTTTATACTTCTTGATGAAATCAGTTGAAAGTGTTCGAAAACTTCGGGAATGTTATCACAACGAAATTATGCATGTGTTTCTTTAATTCATATCAAGATACTTCATTCGGACTCGAACGGATTTGTACCTTCGAAAATATTGAAAAAATTAAATTGAAATGGAAATAACTCCGAAACTATTCGATTTTGTCTATTATCTACCATGAAAATTATAACTTTCTAGTTCCCTTTTTTAGGAAATTTACATTTCACCATCAGTTCGCTCATTATTCCCCACAGACAGCCAATTTTCACTTAATTCAGCATTCGGTCGTTACTATACACCTGAATACCGAATTCGAATTTGATAGGATTAGTGTTCTGGAAACTGTTGGGAAAATAATAATAAGTAAAAGTTTCAAATGTCAATAACTGCCAAACCGTTTGTCCGATTTTTCCCATATATAAACCTAACTGCGATATTTGGGCTCCAAACCTATTCTACAAGTTTCAAGTCTCTAGCTCATTCCGTTGGAAATTTAGAATTGAATAAAAAAATATTTATTATTTTATTTAATTAAAATGAATATTCATCAAGTAAAGACATAGTCAATTAAATTTTTGCGAAATTTAGATTTTTATGGAAGGCCCGACCGGCCATAGAAATCATAGAAATTCATCTCGAATTCTTCATCAGTTAGTCAAAGCGAGTTAGGTAGCGAAAAGTTCTGACGTAAATTCAGTAGTTTTTGCACGCTTGCTCAACAGTTCATTTCCGCTGAAAATTTGACACATATGAACTTCATCCTGAAGAAGTTAAATACGATGAGTAAAAACACATAATTCTGTATTCTATCAACCGAAAGTAAAAAAAACTTCAATTTTTGGAATGTTAGAACTATTCTCCTGAAGAAACAGATAATCTCATAAAAACGAAAAATACATGGTTAAAATGATTCATCGTTCGATTTGCATAGTTACATGATGACAAGAAGGAGTAGAAAAATAATATATTGAGAAAAACTTGATATACTTTGCATACTTTTTGATGAATATAGATATGAAAAATCTCCCAAAAAATTTCAAAAATTCTCCGGATTTATCCTCACAAAATAATGCAGGTGTATTCGTTTTGTTATTTCATATCTCAATGCGGAATTTGAATATGCTAAAAACTTCCTCTTTGGGGTTCGTTTTAGTTTGAAAAAAAAGGTTGATAGTAGAGTTTTTAAACGAATTTCAATTAATGTCGTATAGATTAATAAAGTGTAATTTTGTCTTTGTTCAACATTTTCCCTTAAATTCTGTAATATCTCAGATATTATTTCATTTTACGCTAACACTATTTTCTGGCGAACCTTTCTCAGAGAAAGATACTGTCTTGAAAACGACACATTTCAAGAGACATCATGAAAAGAATCTGGAGGTATTGAATCAGAAGATTCTGGAGGCCAATCCTTGGGACCTAACCCTCCAATCCAATTCTCGGGAAAAATTATGATTCAGAGCGTAACGTAACATCCCCCACATTGGCACCACTAGATATTTTTCGTGGGTTTATTCGGAGAGTGTCATATACAAGACACTGCCAATTTCTTTGGATCTTCGCTAAAGAATAATAGTGTGAAAATGTAATGAAATACAATGTAAAAGAAAATGTTAATCGTACATACTGTTTAGAAATGAACAGTAGACAATTTGAACATCTTACCAATTAAAATTCGTTCAGAAACTCGACTACCCATAATTTCATCGAGTTTTCTACATCAAAACGAACGCCAAACAGAACTTTTCAACATATTCACAAATAGAATTTCCAACACATCCAAAATGATGTGTTGTCACTCGACCCCTTTTGAGATCTATGATTCTTCAGGAGATTGTTTAGGGAGATGATCACACAATCACAAATTTGGAATCGGACAATATACAATCACAAATGGAAATCGACAGGTCTCTGCGTATTCCGGAAGAATTCATATTCACGGAAATATTCAGCTACTCTGTTTCATGTGGGCTATTCTGTATTATTATTTTTTTTTTATTTGAAAGTTTTAGTTCTCATCAACCACTTGGGTTCTTAGGGACCACTTTAAGAAATTACATTTTGTACAATAAGTTTATATCCAGTAAATAATTTTCAACTAGTTCTATGTCACACATATAACGTAAACTGTTCTTGATTGTTCCTACGTTGTGTCGGTCACGAGACTCCTGCTATCTGGGCCAATCCATTAAAAGGTGTTTGATTGTTAGAACTTCATCACATTCTGGACAGTTCGGTCTTTCATTTTTTTGGAAGATGTAGTCGTGGGTTATGCGGGTATGTCCTATTCTGGTCCTATTGGTTTCTATTGGTCTGAGCGGTTGAAATTTTCTTTCCACTATTTAAGGGTTTGATCTTAGCCAGTAGTCGCTTACTCCAGTTCTTCCCATGTGGATTTTTATTATTATTATCTTGATACTCCTAGATCTTCTGTGAAGATCCCTCAGAAGCTTTTTCAGCTTGTGCGGGTTAGGAGTTCAGTTGTGTTCTGTGTAGGCTTTGTAACTGCGATCTTGCGCCACTTTAGGTCACAGCACTGTTAATTTTTGTAGGTAAGGTGGAGTTTTCATTTGTTTATCGTCTATGGTTGGAGAGAACTCCAGGTCCAATTGGTTCTTATGCATTTTTATTTGTTGATAAAAGGGGAGATATATTCTTTTTCGTTCATTGATCAAATTATTGAAGCGTTCCACCTGGGTATGATTGTGAGCTGGATTTGATTTGTTCGCTTTGAGAGAGGATGCCTAAGTTAAGTCTTGGTATTGTTTTCTTTTTTCTAAGGGAAGTTTTCCAAATAAAACATGCAAGTTTTCGTTCGGTGAGCTCCTGTGGCAGTTCTCAACGCTATATTTTGGATGACCTGGACTGCTTTTAGGAGTGATCCGTTAGCAGAGCCGTACGCCTGGTATCCATAATTCATTTTTGATTGTATCAGGGATATATAAATGTTCGACAGGGTTTTTGGTCGGCTCCACATGAACCATGAGATAGACATTTAAAAAGGCTCACTCCGTTTGGACATTTGAGTATCAGGTTTTTCAGTTACAAATTCCAATTAAGCTTAGTATTTTATATCATTCAAAGAAATTTTAGATGTTGCACTTGTTCAATGAGCTCTCCGTATATTTCCTATACGGTGGACAGTAGATTGAGTCGCTTCAAAATTTTAAAATTTTTTGTTTTACTTGAATAAATATCCAGATGAATTCGATCATTTTTCCAGTTGATTTAGAGCATTCTGCATTGAAGAATGTAAGATATTCAAGTCATTTCCTATGATATATATTACTAGATCATCACCGTAAAGTAATGCTTTAACCTAATAATGATAATAATAATAACGAAGGGGTCAATATTGTGCAATATACCTTTAGATGCAATAAAAAAAAGTGTGACGCTGATTACAGAGCCTTGTGGAGTGTTATTTGTCTGGATTTTTTCTGTAGATAGTTGACCTTTTACTTTAACTCGGAATGATCTATTGTCAATAAAATTTTGATAAAATGAAATATATTTCCCGAGATACCCCATTCTTGTAAGTTATTTAATATATTAAGTCTCCAAGTCATATCGTAAGCTTTGCTGAAATAAAAAAACACGCTTAGATACTTTATACCAGTCGCAATAGCTTCATGGATTTCAGATTCGATACATATTAAATTATCGAATGTGGATCGTTTAGAACGAAAAGCTGCTTGTTCTTCAATAAGAATATTATTTTTCTCTAAAAACCACACTAATGTCTGATTAATAATCTTTTCGAGGATTTTACACCTAACACATGTGAGCGATATCGGCCGGTACGATTTTGGATTATCCTTTGTTCTATCTTGTTTCAATATTGGAATAATAATCGCTTTTTGCCATTTTTGGGAAATTTTTTCTGAATCCATATTAAATTGAATATGTTGAGTATATTCGTTGAATCTGGTAAATATTTGAAAAATATTGCAGGTATGTCGTCAGGACCGGATTTTGATTTGATATTAATTTTACTCAGGGCATCTTCCAGTTCTATCATAGTTAAATTATTATTCAATTCATTAGTGAAATGAAATTTCCTGTTATCCTAGTAATTGTCTTCGATAAGAGCATTTTCAACATAAGAAAAACAAATATTAACTTCCGCTATTTTATTGATTTACACGACAATTGTTTCGTCATACCATGACTTCATCAGGTGAGTATTTAAACTGAAGTATTCAATGCAAAACATGACCTCAAATACACAGTTCTGGTACAAAAAATAGAGGGGTGGAAAGAGATGGTTTACAATTAATGAAAAATATTAAGCAGGGGGGATCTGTTTAAATCTATTTGATCATTCAATAAAAATTGTCTTTTATTATATCTATTGATCTCTAAAGTTTCTAACAGATTTATTTTCTGACTTTTGTATTCGATATGTAATATTTCATAGTTCATATTAAAATTATGGCCAGTCTCTATCAAATAGTTGGCATAAGTTGAATTCGGTTAATTATTAATGTAACATTTTTCATGTTCTCGTATCCTTGTTTGGAATGAACGGCCTGTCTCTCCCACATATACACATGGGCAATCACTACATGTTAACTTGTAAACTCCTGATATTTTTGTTTTTAGGAATGACGTCTTTATTATTTTTTATTAAGCAGCCTAAAGAATTAATGGTTTTAAAAGAGATGTTATAGTTTTCTTTTTTCTTTAAATATCTAGCAATCTTCCAGATTTTTGGCCTATGTAAGTTAATGAAATAAATTTGGTTTCGTTTGAATTTTGAAATTTTGGATATACAAGTGATATTGTTTTCTTGTAATTCATTTTATCAAGTTGTCTACAATTCAAATTGTCTACAATTAACGAATTAAAATCATTATTGGAAGCTATTTGTTTAATGGTTTTATACTCTGTCAAAATTTTCTTTCGTCATGGGTATGTTAACCAATCTATAAAGCATACTATTATAAGCTGACAATTTTTGTGAAAATGGATGGTTTGAAGTTTAATGAATCGTACCATCTGAATGTGTAGGTTTTCTGTATATGGAAAAGTCATGTCTATTATTAATTTTGGTGATTTTTAAATCTAAGAAATTGATGCTATTATTTACCTCATCTTCCTGTGTGAATTCAATTGTTGGGTATAATTTATTGACTTATTGACCATTTATCAACTTATACAAAAAATTAAGCATATACATATCCCAAACATTGCCAAATTTGATTTTCTATTATACCGGTCAGTGAAACCATAAAATTAGTTGATGATTTATAACTGCAAAAAAGAACTAATCTTGTTGTAAAAACAGAAATATTAGACGCCATAAACGTTTGCCTAGATCAAAATTAATTTATGTTCAACGGCACGTTTTATCTGGACGAAGAAAGTCTAACAATGGGGAACCCATTAAGCCCCTTGTTATCAGAAATATTTATGGATCACGTAGAAACCAATATCCAAAAACTCCCATATTTTAAAGATTTCGTTTATTGGTACCGCTATGTAGACGACGTAATTTGTTTATTTAATGGCACAAATAGACAACTTGGTTCATTTTTGGAATCTATCAATAAATTATATCCAACAATTGAATTCATACAGGAAGATGAAGTAAATAATAGCATCAATTTCTTAGAATTAAAAATCACCAAAATTAATGATAGACATATACAGAAAACCTACAGATGGTACGATTCATTATACTTCAAACCATCTATTTTGACAAAAATTGTCAGCTTATAATGTATGCTTTATAGATTGGTTAACATACCCATGACGAAAGAAAATTTTGACAAAGAGTATAAAAACATTAAAAAAATAGCTTTCAATAATGATTTTAATCTGTTAATTGTAGACAATTTACTTGATAAAATAAATTACAAAAAAGCAATATCACTTGTATATACAAAATTTCAAAATTCAAACGAAACCAAATTTATTTCATTAACTTACATAGGCTAAAAATCTGAAAAGATTGCTAGATATTTAAAGAAAAAAGAAAAATATAACATCTCTTTTTAAACCATTAATTCTTTAGGCAGCTTAATACAAAAATAATAAAGACGTCATTCCTAAAAACAAAAAATCAGGAGTTTACAAGTTAACATGTAGTGATTGCCCATGTGTGTATGTGGGACAGACAGGCCGTTCATTCCAAACAAGGATACGAGAACATGAAAAATGTTACATTAATAATAAACCGAATTCAACTTATGCCAACCATTAATTAGAGACTGGCCATAATTTTAATATGAGCTATGAAATATTACATATCGAAAACAAAAGTCAGAAACTAAATCTGTTAGAAACTTTAGAGATCAATAGGTATAATAAAGGACAAATTTTTTTGAATGATCAAATAGATTTAAACAGATTCCCCCTACTTAATATTTTTCATTAATTGTAAACCATCTCTTTCCACCCCTCTATTTTTTGTACCACAGCTGTGTATTTAAGGTCATGTTTAGCATTGTATACCTCAGTTTAAATACTCGCCTGATGAAGTCATGGTATGGCGAAATAATTGTCGTGTAAATCAATAAAATAGCGGAAGTTAACATTTGTTTTTCTTATATTGAAGATGAATTTCCATCAAGTAAAGACCGAGACAATCAAAAATAAGAGCATTTATTTTTTTATTGAAATTTTTTGTGTTGTTATCGTCACTAGAATTTTTTTTGCAATGTTTGTGCTAAAACTTCTGCTACGTTTTCATCCTTTCTTAATATTTCTATCAATTTCGAGAAATTGAATGTTACAAATAACTTCTATACCCTTGATTCTGTTTATTTTATTCCACACTTCACTGCCTGGTGTATTTAGACGAAATATATACGTGCATTGACTCTCTTCTGCCCTTTTTAAGTATAAATTTAGCTCGAGCTCTCATTTTTTTGAAACATACGAAGTTTTCTGTTGTTTTGTGTCTGTTGTATATATTATAGGCATATTTGTATGATTTGGTTGCACTTTCACACTCTTTATTCCACCATGGCAATGGTCGGTGTTTCATGAGGATCTTTGATTTACCTATTGATTGGTTAGCTGCGCTCAAAATAATATCGGGTTATATTCTGAATGTTGGATTGTTTTTTCAGTATGGTTTTGGTTTAAGGTTATAGCAATTGGGGCGTGATCGCTATCATGTGTGAAGGGAAGGGTCTGTACTGATAATTCTCCAGCAAGCTGGGAGTCTGATAGGCATAGGTCAATTATTGAATGATTACCAGATGGGTTTAAATGAGTTGGTTCTCCACAATTATTAATTATTAAGTTTGAGATATCAGTAATATTTTCCAAACTATGACCTCTTCTATCCGATGTTGTACATCCTCAGCAAATATGATGGCAATTGAAATCACCGACAATTATTCTCAGGAATGGCACTTGATTTATGACAGCTTTTATTTCTCCTTCAGAGAAGTCTCGATTTGGTGGAATGTAGACATTGCAAACATTTACTCTGTGGGGCATTTTCACGGCAACTGCTACTACTTCGAAAGTAGTATTTATCACGAGTTTTTCGGACTCAAAGGCATCTGAGAGATATACTACTACACTACCTGATTTTTGTGAAAACAGGAGAAGTTTTTTAATTTAACAGTCTTGTCTGATTTAAAATTGGTTTCTTGTAGAGATATGATTTTTGGCTCTAATTCGTTAAATTGTACCTTGAATGCTTCCAGATGACCCAAGTAACCGTTAATGTTTCACTGTATTATGGTCGCTATTTTATTGTGTGAACGAGTTGTTGCTTTCTGAATCAGATGTGATGTTGCTATTTGGAGTCATGAGTTGCTTAGTGAGTTTATTTTTTATTTTAGTACATAGGCTTTTCATTGTTTTATCTTTGATGTACGAATAAATGAGCGCCAGCATTTTTATGAGTTCACTGATGTCATCCGTGTAGCGTTTAGCCAAGCTAAGTGTGTCAGTGGTTTTTGGTGTATTATCAAAGAGCTGTTCGTAGGTTAGAACAAATGAGCTTTTTTCATTATTTCTTTAGTGTGAATCAGCTGATTGTTTAAATTTTTAGACCTAGGTGAGTATTCTTCAGCCTTTTGTTTAGATTTTGCAAAATTTATCCCAGGTATGTTGATTTCAGGGGAAGGTCTTAGGGTTTCTGACAGAGGACGTTATGGTCTTGAGCTGCTATCTTCTTCGATATTTTGTGATTTTTCAGACTGAAGTTCTGGTCCCGGAATTATGAAGTTCGTTATTACTGTGGCTTGATTATCATCATTGATTGCTTTGAGAGGACATTTAGATGCTAAATGTCCCGTCTGCTTGCATTTAAAGCAGTATCATCGAATTCAACTACTAGACTTCGGAATATTGACCAAATACTGTGGGCTTACATAGATGTGTCTTCTGAAACTCATCACATGGGCATAATCGGGTTCCGGGATGTCCATTTTCAGAAAACTCATAGGAGCGATAATATTGAGTCCTATCTCTTTAAATAGTTTTTCCAATACTTCATGGGGAATAGTCGGGGATACGTTAGAGAGAATCATTCTTTGTGATGGAGTTATCAGTCTTCTTCCTGAAATAACCTGATTGGCGATTTTAATTGACCCAAAGGAGGATATATAGTTATTCACAGATTCTTCGCTTGACAAGTAGATACATACTCTATTATTAGATATTTTCGATGCATATATTATGTTTTTTGGTCCTATTTGTTTTCCCACTGCTGTGTATTCGAAGGTTGGTACATCTTGTATGGTATTAAAAACTATCGCTTGATTTCTTTATGGAAATTGTTGTTGGTTGAGTACTAAAGAGTAGGTAGGGAATTGATTGGGATTTTTGTGACTGAGATAAGTTTTCTGTAGCAGAACTGTGACCAGCACCGCTTTCAATACTCTTTCCTCTGGTCACAGAGTGCTTGGGTCATTCATATTTAATTTCTAAGTGAAGAATTATCATACCGTAACATAATGCGGCCCTGTATCAAGTAATTTCTTTCCACTTGGGATTTACGTACTGTTGAGGATAAGTTGACTCACAGTTTTTATTGGGTGCTGAATTCAACTCAGTGTGCGCAATACTAAAAAATTACCATTTTTTCTCGATATATTCGCATATACTCCAAATGTACAAATGTCTTCAAATTACTACGATACACATATCCTGATATGGATATATGATCACGGTTTTTGTTCGATACGAACTGTATTATTTCGCGTCATAATTTTCATCGATAACAACATTTTGAATACTGTATAAAACTATAAGGGATTTCATGAGGGCAACATTTCGGAAGCATTATCTTATTTGTTTCCTAGTTTTTGTCACAAAAGTTTCTACTATTTTTGTTGGACCGTGCTAACCTTCAATTAAAAGTAAGTGGATTTGAGGAAATCAATTTTGTGATTTTCAAAACAATGAAAAAACAACTTTGAGTGTTTAAAGTATTTATTTTTTGATATGAAAAATACTGTTGAAACTAAAGCTTGACTTGATAAGCGTTATGCGCACTCCGCACCAGGAAATTCGATAATTATTGACTTATTTGCTGAATTTGAATGTGGTCAAATCAACACCGATAATACACCAACTCTGGCTAAAATAGGTGATCACACCGGAAAACATCAAAAAAACCTACAAAATAGTTTTGGCAAACTTATATTCTGAAAATAGCAAAGAAACGTGTGGATAAGCATTTGTGTATGAGAAAGCTGATTTAGACGTTGAAAAGTGTTTGCTAACACTGTACCAAAAACATCAATTATTTCGCAAGCGGTTTGGAATTGTTTAAGCAGAATCAAGATATTTTTATGTCGATATGTAACAATGGATGTAATATGCACTCATTTTTATACATCTGCATAAGAAAAATTATGAACTGAGCAATCGATGAACCTCGCTTAAAAGGGCCAAAAGCGCAACATATTGCTGGTAAGGTAATGGCGTCCGTAATTTAGGATACCTGGTAGATACTTCGTTTATCGACTACGTGTCAATAGCGATCTCCAAATGGTTCAACTGGATTGATTCAACGTGTAAATATTTGAAAAATGACTCCATATGCAAAAAAATTGATATATCACTAAGAAAATGCATCGTGTCACAAGTAATTGGTAACATTCAAAGACATTCAAGGTATTTGATTTTTGGAGGACAGTTTACCTAAGTTTCAATGTCGCGCAGTTTTGATTTGCAGTTGGCCCATTGGCTTTGCCAGTCTTTAACGGGTTTTAGTTAAAAGGGGGTTTTGAGATACATGCAACGAACAACATTTGTACAATAAGTTCGGACGATCGTGCCGAATTAGCAGTTCGATCAGCTAGTTCGTTTCCAAGTATGTCCGCATGATATTGAATACAGAATATAGCGATGGAAATGGTCTTGCTGTCCTTTAGCTCATGACATGTTTCTTAGATTTTTAGAGCTAAGAAGTTCTGTGAATAGATGTTGATGATAGTTTGGGTTGAAGAAATAGACTCTGTGAAGATTATAATAGAAATTTTTATAGAGAGAAAAACTCTCAATTAACATGCTTTAGGCAGAAGAAATTTTATAAGAAGTTTAGGATTGAATATGCCATACCTTGTCGTTGATCGAATATGTCTATCTTTGGAAGCATGAGTGTATATTTCTCTATTGTATTTTCTACTAATTCAAAAAAGGAGTTTCCGATTACTTTGTCCGGTATTGTTTTTTTTTGTATCTGTTCAACGAAGTCTTTATTGATGGTTGGTGTCTGGACCAGAGAGCATATTCGAAGAAGACCATTGCCGTAACTGAATCTAAATATGTTGATTCTAAATTATGTTTATTGAGTGGGGATTTTGAGAGTAAAGTCCTTCAGTGTACGGTAGCTAGGTACCTTGTGGTCTTGAAGACATCGTATAGTTATCTGCAAATATACAGAGGTACTCGTATTTCTTATACTTCTACAAGGAGACTTTCGATTGGGTTGGATAAAAATGCACCGAGAATAATACATATTGGTATTGGTTACAGTGTTTGAAGGTTAGTTTTGCTTGTTGTGGAATAAACCATGCTAGTTATTCTCAGTTGGAACAAATAAGTGACCTACACATTTTGAGCAAAACTTTTTCGTCACAACCACAACTCTCCATCTTAGGATATTCATGGTGTTTAAGCATTCTCCTTTCAACTTTTTGATATGAGAGCTCCAAGTAAATGAGCCGTTAATCTATAAGTAAACTAAGCTATTTGAGATCATCAATTACTTAAAAGGGTAGTTTATTCATGGTGAAATGAGGCGGGCATACAGGTTATTTTCTGGTGAAACTTATTATTTTAGACTTTGGTTCGAAAAAAAAAAATCCATATTTATTAACCCATTCAGTGATGTAATGCAGGTCGTTCTATAGAAGCTGGCACGTACTATTGGTGCTCTTGTTAGAGCTAAAAAGTAGTAGATCGTTTGCATATAGGATAAATTTCAAAGCGGTCTTATTAATGATGCAGACTTCGTTGATATATTAAAAACTGAGTGGTTCTCAATATTGAGTCTTGTGTTAATCTATTTTGGGAAAGGAAAGGGGTTGATGTTACGTTATTGGTGATTACTTTTAAACTATCTGTTAGAAAGTTTAAGTTTCCATCCAAATTCATATCCTTCAGCTTAGTCTAAATAACTTCTCAATTCATGATGTTATAATCACGCATAACAACTGTACAATCAATTCTGTTGGTTGGGACAAGAGTATGCGATTCCAGTCTGTAGAAAAACGAGGTTGACTGTTGTATAGCGATTTTGTCTGAAGCCAGATTGTGTGGGATGAAGAATATTTATTAAAATTGTCTTTGGTCAAAATACCTCACTTCGAAACTCCCATTGTATTTTGTATTACCAGATGTTGTAACTGAAATTGAAAACCTCTTGCAGTGGAATATTCAGATTTGTTATCAAAACAAAATAAGATAAGCATAGAGCAATTGCGATTTGAGTATCCAATACGGTTTTGGCATCGCCATAAATTAAAAGTAAATCATTAAATTATACCTGTACAATTATAGAACTAATAAATTATTAATTTATAAATTTATCCAAATATACAATATATTCGTTAATCAAAAATTTTCTCGAAATGATAGAATACTACCTATTTTGTTTTGATAATTCTAAAAACTTTGTACTTGTCAATCAATCACATATTTTATTCGCTTTCCACAATCGCATGAATCTCAACATTAAGTAGTTGGAGTAGTTTGTGCAACAATAAAAATATTCATGCAATTGAAGTTGACCCAATATTCAATTCGCGTTTTTTATAACCTATGTTTTTATAATTAGATGAATAGCATTATATTCAATGTTATTTTCTCATCAGTGGTACATTGACATATTTTTCCACAGGATCGTGCATACATATCCTCGAATACTTGTCGATTTTGTAACTATACCAGTATTTTTTATTGGCAATGGTGAAGAAAATGTGTAAACAAATTTTATTTTCTTTATCTTGTATAAACAACCATTGTCTGACTGCCATTTATGTATTTCAGCTATTGATTAACTTTGTTGTTTGTTATTGTAATACTTTACTGCCATTTATATAATTAATGTAGCATGTCTGTATCTACATTTATGAGCTTCATGTATTGATCCATTTTGTTTTTTGTGATTGTTTTATTAAACTTCTGTTTTCGAGAAGTCATCACCCCTTTAGTTTTTGATAGTGATTGTTCAAGGGGGAGAGCATGTTACTTCCCACTAGAGTGTCTATGTTCGACATAATTTCGATTATTATTTTATTATCGATACTTAGGTCTTACATGTTGATATTTCGATCTAGCAGATTTTCAGCTGCGCATTATAGACTGAAATTTCATTCGACACTGCGGCTTATTTGCTTTCTAGTGATTATATATGGTTTTAGAAAATCTGGAAAGTCTTTTGGAACATTTTATATATTTTACTTTGCATTCGAAATTGTGAACTGTCTTTATCCTTGTCTACTAGCATTGATCTCATTATTTTTCTATAACGAATAAGAAGGTTTGTTTCATTCTTTCAGTCCAACTACAAATGGGCCTTCCAATCAATTTCGTTATTTTTCCTCTTTTCGTTAGAAGAGATGCATCGAGCACCTCTAGCATTCAGTCTTTGAACAGTCTGTAAAATCATTATCATTAGGGTAGCGAAACTTGTCGTATGTAGCTTTTGATACATTGTGCATTATCATTAGTCAAACTTGTCGTATTTATCCTTTGTTACGTTAAGCACTGTCTCCGGATAGTCAAACTCGTCGCTTGTGACACTTTTTGGGTCGAAACTATCGCGGTTATTATTGTTAATATAGAAATCTAGTCGATTGCCAAAGTATTGACAAATTCAATACATTGTTTTTAGTGTAATTATCAAACCTTTTGACTTGGTTTATATACAGTTAACCAAGAATTATAGTTCGTTGGTATTATAGTGTATTACGAGTGTTTTACTCTTAATTCCTTATCATCTTCGTTGGTTCATCTTATTATATAAATAAAGCTATCATCGAGATAACGATTTAACCCTTGAAGTTAAATTATTCGCTACACTAAGTATAAATTCAGTCCACTAAACCCATCGAAATTAATCAACGAAATTAATTAATTAGCAATTGTCTGTTATTTCGAATACAGAAATAATAGAAAAAATACTGCGGTAAACTAACCTTGGTACCAAACAAAGGTTGTTTCGCAGTTAAATTGGGGAACTCTGAGTATAAATTACCGAACGAATCAGTCCCCAAACATGAAGCTGACTTTTCAAGGGACGATTGCATAAATGGTGTATGCCATCAATCCTCATGACTAACTGTGAAGGCAATATACTTTTCTTCATTCAATGGAAGAACTGCTATATGATTAAATTGAGCAAAATATCTATCAAAAGATGAGAATCATAACCGTTTAAATAATGGAGCACAACTGATATCATAAATTTTCTTTCATATTGTAAATTGCATATAGTATGTGCAGATCCTCTGATTTTTCTCCTGAAATGATCATGATCTATCACGATTTTATTCTCAACACTAAATAATTACGCATATATATGATATAGTACATATGTTTCATTAATTGTATCCTCATTTGATATTATAGGCTCAAGGTGCTTGATTTTCATATTAAATTTATTTGATATACATATAAAGCTGTTCTTTGAAGCATTCGAGACAATTTTCACCGATATAAATATTATAAAATGATTTATATAGGTCATGTTTCTTTTTGGGTTAATAACCTAAACCCATAAGTACATATATATATATATATATATATATATATATATATATATATATATATATATATATATATATATATATATATATATATATATAAATATATATATATACCTATGAGTTTAGGTTATTAACCAAAAAAGAAACATGACCTATATAAATCAAGAGGCAAGATTAGTGAAAACGACTAATCGTGCCCAATCCCTTGCCAAGAACCCAAGTTAAAGGATTTTTTCCCAGTATATGATTTTATCAGTACGGCAATACTCCCTTTTCATTATCTCTTATATATAATATATATATATATATATATATATATATATATATATATATATATATATATATATATATATATATATATCATATACATCATATATATCATATATTATATATTATCATGGAATATACAGTAAAAAGAATAATTACACAAATATATTATATATAACGGAAAAGCCTCACCGTTGTATATAAGTTGACTCGTTAGAGTGTAATCAGACCAAAATTAATTAAATAATTTCCATTCTGATAAAAATATTAATAATTCAATTCATACAATTACTCACGAGCTAAAATTATGAAGAAAAAGCATATTCAGAGTACATAACGACTAGTCGTGTGAAAATTCTTTGAACGATAATCAAAAATCAGTAATCTTGTTGATAATTTATAAATAAAATTCACAGGGAGATTTCAATTCACAACTATTCAATGTAAAGACTGCCAAAGTTGCAAGACACAGATGTAATTTGAATTTAGATATCTAGTTTGAAATTGATTGTTATTATCATGAATTATATATAAACTTTAGTGGAATTATTGACAAAGAACAAGCTTAATTAAATATAACTCACCAGAATGATGTAAATAGGACAAATTTGATCAAAATTCAATTAATTCAATGAAAGATAACATCAACGTTAGATATTCTGAAATTATTAATGTAAGAGATATCCTTCAAGATGTTTAGGCATCAATAGAATTGTAATAGCATTTAAGCTAAAGAAATTCAATCAATTTCATAAGTAATATTAAGTAATTTATAAGTTATAAGCATTAGAAGTTAAACTTTGTTAAATTTTGACACTTGAAATACTTTACAGACGAAAAGCAAGACTTCCACTGTTCTGTTTAACATGAAACACATCAAAATGTAGTTTAAAAAATAGGCTAATTTTCAACAGTAATTTCGAACTAAGAAATATTGTAAATTTTGTAAAATTATCGAAAGCATCATTTTTTAAAAATTGTGACAGAATCTAGTAAGCTTTGAAATTCAATTTTTGTTGAAAACTGTATATAAGACAGACACAGAAAAATTGATCAGTCTCCAGTCTCCATATATTCAGTTTAGTGTCCATGTCGGTCCATAATTAAAAAGTTCCAAAAAGTATCATTATCTAAAAAAGGAAGATTATTTGGTTATTGTGAATGGAAGTTGAATCCAGAAAAAACATTAGTTGAATGTGAATGGAAAAATCCCACATAGAAATCAAGTTTCAAACGAATTGGATATATAGAAGAAAATCAACAAAGTTGCCTGTGAATTTCAGAATGTTCTAGAAGTGTCGTTTACGAAGAAGGGGCAATTAAAAGGAACAATCAAAAATTGATGAACAAACTTACCAAAGGTAGTAAAAATTCAATCCTGTTAATATTTCCAGAAAGAAATTTAGAAATAACAATCATTGTTTACGTTAGAATTACGTTACGATATTTAGATAGGGTTAGGTTAGAACATAAAATTAGAATATATATATATATTTACATGTATACTCATAGGTTTATATGGGGTGTTTCAAAATAAGGTGACCCCGTCTCTAGGATAGGTAGAAAACAAAAAATAGTTGAGGTTTGCTCTGTAAAAAATTTTCGTAACGTCATCCGTATTCAAGATAAAGGGCGTTGAAGAAAAAAAAATAGATACATATTTTTTACTATTTTGCCGAAACTACCAGCAACATTCTAATGAAATTTTATACGAATATTATTTGGAAGCTGATATATCCCATGAATTTGTTTTTATATCTGACTCTCATAGAGGGCGCTAGTTACACGGTTCGTACCTAATATTATCCTTTTTCAAGGTAAAATTTATTAATCTAAACTTCATGTGAACTTAAACAGCATTCAATTTTACACCAAAAAAGTACTCAGGGTGAAACTACATACTGTGTACCGTTTTCGGAATAATTTGGTTTGAAAATTATGAAGTAATAACCGAAGCTGGTATAAAGTAATGATAAAGTTATTAATTATTAGTATTACTCAGTATGCATTATGTGAATTAAAAAATTTTGTCGCGTAAATGACACCTCATCGATAAAACGGATAAATATTAAAGAATTGGGATTGAGGTCTTTCCTTTCTTATATCGTGTGACAAAAATCCATTCTAGTCGGTATATCTTTATATTCTCTAAGTTTTCCATGAAAAACTGTCATTTTTTGATAATTATACGATAAGCCAACAATAATTAGATTTTTGAAACCTTGGCATTTATAAAATTAGATATTGTTGATCAAAAGGTACTCAAATGTTCAATACACCGACATGTTATTAACCTTAGGCAAGTTTTTAGGAAACTCTAATGCAGCTGTTACGCGTTATGCAGAAAAGTTTCCTCGAAGAAACGTACCATGGAACGTCGATTTTTGTCAAACATTACAAGAAATGACAGCCCTCAGTCCAAATTTTTTGAAATGTATTTTTTTACGGACGAAGCCACCTTTACGCGACAAGTTTAACTTCCATAATGCACCCTATTGGTGCGATGAGAATTCACGAGTCAAAAGGTTAACACATCACCAACACTCATTTAAAGTTAATGTTTGGGTAGCAACTTTTGGTAATAAATCAATAGGTTACCACATGCTACCTGGAAGTTTCTTTTCAAAATATTAGAAGATTTTATGCTAAACGAGCGAAGATCTCTACTTTTTATGCACGATCGAGCTCCACCACACATTGATAGAAGGTGTCGCAATTGGTTGACTAACCATTTTCCGCATCGATGGTTAGGTAGAGGTGCAGAAGCTCCAATTCATTGGACTCGTCGGTCATGAGATTTTAGTCCTTTGGACTACACAGTTTCGTTGTATCTTAAGGAAAAAGTCTATGCTATAGAGGTCAATTCACGTCAAGAATTAGAAGACAGGTCACTTTAATGACCTGATAGCTGATCCCCAACCGTTTAGAAGATTAATGGATTCTTTAGAAAAAAAGCTAGACTTGAGTATTAGTGAAAACGGAGGACATTATGAACACTGACTCTAATTGAATTGTATTTTATGATCTTAGTCTTTATTTCACTTTTCTTCTTGCGATTTTTAAAGTGAAACTTTTATTAGATCGTCTCAAACTTTTTGGTCTGTGTTGCATGTCGCGTGACGGTCGGCCGCGGAGTAGGGATAAAGTGAAGGGCGCTCACCAGAGCAGCCTACGTAGCTCTTAGCCGCGTCACTGGTTTAAACGGTCTTTACATCAGAAGTTGTCAGAAGATGGCAACAAAAAATTTTATCACACTGGTTGTCGAGTTACTAAACAAATACAAGACTTGAGAATAGAATTAGAGCGACTTTCGTTGAATCAACTCATTACTATCACCGATGAAATCTTGAATTTCATTATGAGTCGACGGGGTTTTTCGATGATATCATTCAATGTACAAAGCTTACGAACTCATTCGGAAGATATTTCTGCAAGTCCGACAAAATCAATCAACACTCTTATTTTATGTGAAACTAATTTGAGAAATAATGAGCAAATAAATATTCCCAATTTCAATTGTGTGAGTAGGCAGAAACATAGTACTTCTCGATATGGTGGAGTAGCTATACAAAAAAACAATGATAATTCATTGAGGGTTCATTCAGAAATGCAATGCATACATCAAAAACATGAGTGTAAGTCTAGCAACTGCTTTTGAATCTGCTGTGGGAGATTTTTGTGCAGCTATTTGTCAACTTGACGAGAACAGAAAATTCATAATTGCGTCAATATATATTAAAGTAAGTCAAAAAATAAAAGATGTAATGAATTTTCTAGGTTTTCATCTAGCTCCATTTGCTACGTCCTCGGCACAAATCTTCCGTTCTCGAGAAATATATGCACGGATGCCTGTTATTTTGTCTGGTGATTTTAATACAGACTTCAAGAAAGAAGAATCTGCTCCACTCATAGAATACTTGAGAGAAGTATTTATTCTTGAAATGATAAATGATAGAAATATACCCACCACGAGATATGGCACAACGATCGATGCAGTTTTTACTAGATACATCGAAAAAATCGAATGTAAGTCACTGTTCACGTATTTTAGTTACCATAAAATATTGGTTACATTTATAAACTGTGAAACTCATGATGAAGATGAAATTGATAATAGAATGATTGAAAATAATTGAAAAACGGATCAAAATGACTCAACGATAATAAAATATTGATTTCAGTTTTTTAATATGTGTTAATAATCTAAATGATTGTTGAGTATTATGTATGTCGTACTCTTAGGCACAGAGTTCAATAAAAATATAAGTTGGAGATTTAGTCTACTTTTATCATTTCCCATTATCATTCCAATTTTCCAAGTGTAAAATTAAGATTGATAAAGCGATTTTTATACCCTTAATGGAATATTATTTCAAAAATTTTTAATTAAATGTCTATAATGTGAAAAAAAAGATCACTTTTACCGTGGTTTCATAAAACCACACATTCTTTTTTATTTTATTCAGTAACTTTATTATTACTTGTTACTAGCATCGATTATTACTTCATAACTTTCAAATCAAAATATTCCGAAAACGGAACAGAGTATCTAGTTTTACCAGGAGTACCTTTTTAGTGTAAAATTCAATAATGTTGAAGTCATCTTGAAATAATGATTGATTAATCTAACCTTATAAAAGTTATGTTTAATAAAACTTGGAACGAATCGTGTAAATAGCGCCCTCTATGAGAGTCAGAGATAAAAACAAATTCATGAAATGCAAAAATAAATTCTTATGAAAATTCATTACGATGTTACCAGTAGTTTTGGCTAAATCGTAAAAAATGTGTATACATTTTTTTCTTCAACGCCCTTTATCTTGAATACGGATGGCGTCACGAAAATTTCTTAGAATTATTTTTCAGTTTGTAACCTATCCTAGAGACGGGGTCTCCTTTTTTTGAAACATCCTGTATATATATTTGTCCCATAATTAGATCTAGCGGATGTTCTAGACATTATTTTAGACACTTTCGACCCAAATCATATAATGCAAAAATGCTTCGTTAAGGAGCCCTCTAAAGGTGACGTCAACACTTTTTGTCACATTTATCCAAAACGGCGTTACTTTAAGTTTTTAAATTTTACACATTGGCTACTATAAAAAATACGCACCGAATGGTTTGGGTGCATTTTTTTATGTCAAACATAAACATATCATTTTGAAGGGGCGAAGGGTATTTTTAGTGATAACTCTTTTACCTTTCTTTATTTTACAAGTTATACTTACATCAAATTCATAAACTTTGATATTTTGTCTTGGAAAATGGTACTTTTGTGCGATATCGCCGAGTTGAACCGGTTTTCAGAAAAATTGGTTCGAAATTTTCTTTCCATTCGCTACTCAATGCTCGTTGTCTGAAGAATCATAATAAATAAAGTGAAATATCAATTTCTGGAACTTGATTTTGATTATTTTATGAAATCTTCACCTTATGTAATACGAAATCATTTAATTTACTTTGAGTGTTGCCTGGATGTCATCTTCAGAGGGCTCTAGCTCCTTAACGAAGTATTTTTGCATTATATGATTCGGGTCGAAGGTGTCTAAAATAATGTTTATTTTTATTTATTATATTATTTTCATTTATACCTTCATACTTGAATCATTTAGAGAAGGATGTTTTATTCGAATCACTGCCCCTTAACAACGATACGAAATCTGCATGAATAATTTAAAGGACTTTTTCTGTATAATTGTCATTTTTGGATTCAATGTTTGATTCATAAAGAAATTTTATTGATAATGGATCATAACGATTTCAATATTCCTCATGCTCAATCTAATTAGTTTCAGTGAAGAAATAATTTAAGAATCTGTCACAAATATATTTTTGCCATCATGTTTTGAAAGATTTGAAGATACAAGACGAGATAATTTTTTAATAAGAAGAGAATGATGGCGAATAGTATAACCTTCTTCTCCATCATCCGATTTTCTGGAAGGTATTTATTCTGGACGGGAAGTAAATTGAAATGCCTGTCTGAAATTCTGTTGGTAGAGATGCGTATGGGTGTAACATAGAAATTGTTCTTATTTAATTTTAATGAGCAAATACAAACTGATTATTTTTTATATTAATGCAAGCATGCTTTTATTTTTTCAGGCAATTCAAAATATGAACTACCATTCGTCATTTCATATTTTTTAATAATAACTTCAATTGAAATAATGGAATGTGGTGCATAACCACTATCTTTTTTAGAAAATTCTGTTAACTCAGTATTTTATCTAAAACAAATTCTGCTAATAGTTGATTGATATCTGAACTAGCATCAACAATGAAATTTTGGGTTTTGAAATATTTAAATTCCAGTATTTCAGATTCCACAGATTTTTTTATGAATTGTCCATAAAAAGTGGTATTTGATTTGACAATAGTCTGTTTTTGCAAAATACTCCGTAATCTGCTTTTAATAAGAATGAAGATATCAGTCATGTAGTAATTTATCTTAGCATGTTCAAGATTTATTAGAACGCCAGTTCTAACTCTACTAGAAAACGCTGAATTAATTTCTTCCCATTTTATTCTCTCCGAACGTTTGTAAGTTGACAAATCTCCATTCTCTTTAGAAGGAATCATCTGCTTTGAAATGTGGTTTATACTTTTTTGATTATCTCGGTCTTTACTTGACGGAAATTCATCTTCAATATAAGAAAAAACAAATGTTGACTTTGGCTATTTCATTGATTTACACGACAATTGTTTCGTCATACCATGAGTTCATCAGGTGAGTATTAAAACTGAGGTATACAATGCAATACAATGGTCCAACTCAACAACCACAGGTCTATTTCGGGCAGCAATTGATAAGGTCCGTGTCGCCATCATGTTAGCCAACATCCAGAATGGATAGGCACCAACAGAAGAAGAAGAAGAATACAATGCAAAACATGACCTTAACTACACAGCTCTGGTACAAAAAATGATGGTTTACAATCAATGAAAAATATTAAGTAGGGAGGATCTGTTTAATTCTATTTGATCATTCAATAAAATTTGTCTTTTATTATATCTATTGATCTCTAATGTTTATAACAGATTTAGTTTCGGACTTTTGTTTTCGATATGTAATATTTCATAATTCATATTAAAATTATGACCAGTCTCTAACAAATGGTTGGCATAAGTTGAATTTGGTTTATTATTAATATAACATTTTTCATGTTCTCGTATCCGTGTTTGGTACGTTTACCAATCTATAAAGCATACTATTACTTTATACTTTATGGATTGGTTAACATACCCATGACAAAAAAAAATTTTGACAAAGAATATAAAACCATTGAACAAATAGCTTTCAGTAATGATTTCAATCCGTTAATTATAGATAATTAACCTGATAAAATAAATTACAAGAAAGCAATTTCACTTGTATGTCCAAAACTTCAAAATTCAAACGAAACAAAATTTATTTCATTAACTTATTTAGGTCAAAAAACTGAGAAGATTGCGCCACATATTTAAAGCAAAAAGAAAATTATAACATCTATTCAAGAACCATTAATTCTTTAGGCAGCTTAATAAAAAATAATAAAGACGTCATTCCTAAAAACAAAAAATCAGGAGTTTACAAGTTAACATTTTGTGATTGTTCATGTGTATATGTGGAACAGACAGGCTGTTCATACCAAACAAGGATACGAGAACATGAAAAATGTTATATTAATAATAAACCAAATTCAACTTATGCAAACCATTTGTCAGAGACTGGTCATAATTTTAATATGAATTATGAAATATTACATATCGAAAACAAAAGAAAGAAAATAAATCTGTTAGAAAATTTAGAGATCAATAGATATAATAAAAGACAAATTTCATTGAATGATCAAATGGATTTAAACAGATTGCCCCTATTTAATATTTTTCATTGAATGTAAGCCATCTCTTTCCACCCACAATAAACACAATAATATTAGAATATTACTTAACGAAAAATTTGATTTAACTAACTCACCCTGTTAAATATATTTAGATCAGCTGGAATTTACAGATACCTTTTTTGAGTTTAGTGCTCAATGAAAGTTTTTGTACCTACTATAATATAAATAGCAACGGATTTCGGAAACAAGCTCAGTTATTCAAAATATAAATCTGCCTGATGATGCTACTGTGATAGCGAAACAATTGTTGTATTAAATAACAGTAAAAATTGTTAAAATCTGAATGACCTCATTTAATATGGATTTTCATCAAATAAAAACTGATTCAATTAATTATTATCGTATGACATAATTCGAATTTCTGATTCATTTGTAAATTTATAGTTTTCTACTATATCTTCATGTCAAATATAATTATAGATCGATATATAACATATTTGTATATAATCATGGGCGCCGATAGCTTACTGAAAGAGCACCGAACTAGGAACCCGAAAGGTTCAAATTCAGGTATGTCATGGATATAAAAAATCTTTTGTTCTCAGACTGTTTCGGCCACCATTTCACTGTTAAGTCAAAAATTAACAGTGCTGTGCCTAACGTGGCGTAAGAACACAGTAACAGATCTAAACCAGAACCGAACTCTTACAAGATTTCAGAGGAATCTTCAGAGGTCTATGTGTATCAGGATGATATCATATATAAAAATATATAAGATTTTACGTGGTTTTTAAATCATCGATAACCTTAGTACTTATATAAAAAATTATAAGGATCGAACAAAAAAAGAAAAAACCTGGAGTCTACAAGTTGACTTGCAACGATTGCCCTTTAGTATATATTGGCCAGACAGGTAGATCGTTCAACAGAGGAATTAAAGAACACCAAAGAAGTTACATACTGGATTCCATACATTTGACATATGCTAATCATCTTAATGAATTCAGGCATTATTTCAATGATAACTATGAAATTATCCACGTCGAAAGTAAAAGTTCTAGATTAACACTTTTGGAATCTTTGGAAATCAAAATGTACAAGGCCCGTAAAATCCATTTGAATGAACAAACAGATTTCCATTCTGAATATCTTCCCCTAATGGAAAAGATATTCAGAAGATATATTTTCAGCGGTAAAGTCCAATAAACGCCCTAAGTTTTTAAGACTGGTTTTTACCATTATTTTGTCACGTACTTGACTGTAGTTAAACTCTGTTATACCAGGCACCATCAGTCAGTAGAATGAAGTTACCTGAAGAAGCCACATAGTGGTGAAATAATTGTTGTATTGAAAATTTTGGTGGAAATTAAAATACTGTTTCATATATTTATTAAATTTTTTTATTAAATATTAGTCAATAGTTCCATTATTCATTACTCAATAATTATTAATTATTCTTGGTTGAATATTTCTAGATAAATTGCAATGATTTGTGCATCTGTTTCTATTGACATAACAAAGGTCCTTTTCGAAATCCCTCGGAGAAAAAATTTTGTTCATATATTCCAATTTGAATAATCTTGTTGAGATTTCTTCGTGGATTCAACCTTGGAAATAGGATAAGTACCATCAACTACAATTAACTTGATTGAATTATTCATTCAGAGTGCTCAACTGAATGAATTTCACATATTTTTGAGAGAAATCCTATGTTATTTGATAGTATATTTTTTTGAATATCCTGACAATTTCTTCTCTATAATGTTTGTACTTTGAAATTTTTCATGTAGGTTCAATACTTTTTCTGTTAAGTTTCACTTAATTTCGCTTGTAAGTTGCCAAATTCTCATTATCGTAAGAAGAAATTCCTTTCTATGAATAACTTCTTCACTCAAGTTTCTATTTACGCGAATTTGATTTTTTTTTGTTCTCCTGAGTTGAATTATGTGTCATTCTATCAGAATCGATTTAATTTTAATAATGTAAGTAAAATAAGTTTTCAATGAATTTTTAAAATATTTATGGTAGCTTATTTATTTCATATCGTTAAGAATCTCATATCAGATCACATATAATTAGTCAATGTAAAATGATTTACTATATCAAATCCATAACAGTACATTTGAAATATCCACTTTGAACCTACATACTCTAGTCAATAATATGTATACATAGAAAATTATATTATATCCCCCAGTATTTTATAGAAGCATCGGTTAACTAAGAAAATCTTTGGAATATGAAAAAGTGTAATTTTTCTCATAAGAATTGTTCAGTTTTCGAAAAAACAATCATGTTCATTATGATTGATATCTCAGATTTTGTAAGTTATACTATTTTCAAATAATTTGAATTGTCAGATTTCGGAAAGTAATGGACAACTATTTCAGTTGAGAAGATTATTTTTATAAAATGAAAGATTTTGCATAAATAATTTATTACAATTAGTTGATATATTAGGAGTACAAATAAGTTTCTGCCGTTTTATTGTAGATGGCGCGGCATGGAGTTTCGGTTAGCTTTCGCGGATGATAACCGGCTTAAAAAATAGTTTGGACATTCAAGAACAACATAATCTATTGATATCATTGATTTTATATTGGTAAAATATAATTTTTATAAGTTGAAAATGTCAAAATTTGAGCCATTTGCGGGAAATATTAGTTTACTTCTTTAATTTAAAGAAATCTGCTGCTGAGGCGCATCAATTGCTCGTAGGAACATATGGTGAGGGTGCTTTGAGTGAGAGAACGTGTCGAGAGTGGTTTCAAAAGTTTAAAAACGGTGATTTCGACGTAGAAGACAAAGATCGCAGTGGAAGGCCAAAAATTTACGAGGATGCAGAATTGGCGGAATTATTGGAGGAAGATTCATCTCAAACACAAAAAGGACTTGCTCTAACATTAGAAGTCACTCAGCAAGCAGTCTCACATCGTTTAAATTTAGTTTGTGTTAAAAACGGCGGAAACTTATTTGTACTACTGATATTAGTTATCTAATAATTATATGAAGGTTTCATATTATAATATACCTCTCGTTTCGTTAATAGTTTTGGTCTTATTCTTGGTCCTATTAAATTTGGTCTTTTTTCATTTGGCAGATGATACTTTTTTGCTGTTTCTACCAGAGCTCGACAGGATTCATCTGATCTCACTAATATATCAGATTCTACTGTTTTAATTAAATTTTTGGGTTGAATAAGATGTAATCTGACATGTTGCAGAAGTTTGTACAAGTGCTGTCTTCGTTTTGCCACATTTCTTCTCACCCATATCATCACTGCATCGAAAACTAGCTCCTCATGGAAGATGTTCAATTCGTTGTTAGATATAATATTTTCTAGTTGGCTGACATTCAGTAGTGAAAACTCTTCACTGACCATAACATCTAGAAAATTAATGCGAATGAATTTATCGGCAATAATTTTCAATTCCATACAAGAATAAATTTCTGCGAAATCTCGTATTCCCAAACAATTTGTGGAAGCTAACTCCCGATGTAAAAATTTACAACAAATATTTCTAATTTCCAACATTTGCAATAGACAAGCTGCTGGCAGGAGGAGCTGAACGTTGATTTGATCCACTACAATGTGAGATGTATAACAGAAATCTACTATTAATTGCAAAGCAAATCCATCAATATCTCTCATAGTTACTTCAGTTTGCCTAGATTCGGCAAACTCTCCTGTGAACATTGTTTTGAAATATGGACTACAGGCACTGAGAATGATTTTATGGGCAGATATTCTCCGGTCTTCCACAATAAGAACTACATCACAAAGCTTTTCATTTTGTCGGAGAGAAGCTAGTTCCCTGAAAGCTGAACGTGAGTTTCTAATGGAGCAGTACGACATTGATGGTAAGAGTTTCTCTGAAGCCTCCTCTTCTTCTACATAACTTCTCTGCGCAATAGAGTCTTGCTTCAATTCTGAGCCCATCTGTAAATAAAAAAGTCGTTAACAGTGTATCATATTTATTTAGATATGTCTTCCATTAAATTGAAAATTTTCTCTGTTTCAGTGCTCACCGAAAAGAAATCTCAAATGAAATTTCTATATTGAATATGATTAAATGCATTATAATGAATTGTATTCCGCAAATTTCAAGTAAAAAATATTTCTAAATGATCACGTTGTCACATGAAAATTTTGTGTTGGAATTGAATTTCGTCCGTCCGTCTGACCATGTCTTTTAAAACAGACTTCTGAAAGAAACAAATTTATGAATAGGCTACCAAATAGGACCAAACAGGAATACCAAGTAAACGTGAGAGAAATAGATTTGCCTCACCCACGGCAAGAACAAATCAAACACAATAGAGGCCAAATTAAACGTGCCTGAAACTATTCCATGAACTTTCAGACTTTCTAGAAATTGAATTCAGCTGTATTGTATTCAGTAGAAGAATGAGATATCTATTTTGAAAAATATTGTGTACAGTTAAAAAAAATGTATATGAGACAGTAATTTATTTCCACAAAAATGTTTGTACTACTACAACAATTGTTTCACCACGATGTGGCTTCTTCAGGTATTACAGTGTACTGTCTGATGGTATTCAGTGTAACCGAGTTTATATACATTTTTAGGTACGTGACCAAATAAAAAAAGCACAAGTCATAAAAACTCTAGGTGTTTATTGGAGTTTGCCGCTAAAAATGCCATTAAGAAAAAATATTCAGTAATGGAGAATGATCGACATCTGTTTGTTCGTTCAAAAGGATTTTACGGGCATTACACCTGTTGATTTCAAGAAATTCTAAAAGTGTTAATCTTGAACTTTTGCTTTCAACGTGGATAATTTCATAATTATTGTTGAAATTATATATATATATATATATTTATTTTTGTCTTTAATTATGTCAGCAATAATAAATTTATTGTAATTTGAACCGAAGCAAACTTTTTAGCTGAATACGCTATTAAAAATAGCACCCAACTTATATACAATATTAAATCCATCCAATTACCCAAAAATTGTAAATTAATTTCTTTAGATGTACAAAATTTATTCCCTAGTATACCTCCAATTGAAACAGTACAAATTGTAAAAAAACTATTAAAAATAATACCAATCCCATCAAAATGAATGATATACTTAATTGCCTGGAAATATGTCGCGAAGAAAACTACTTTCAATTTAACGGAACCGTCTATATTTCTGACAATGGTTTAATAATGGGAAATCCACTCAGTTCAAATTTAGCTGAAATATTCATGGATGATCTGGAATCAAAAATACACCTGAATCCTATAAGCAAATATTTTCTTTATTGGTACAGATATGTAGATGACATTTTTTGTTATTTCAAAGGCACCGACCGACAACTACATATCTTCACGAATTTCATTAATAAACTCCACCCAAAAATCAAATTCACAATCGAAGAAGAAAAGAATCAAAGTATCAATTTTCTTGACCTCACTATAACAAGATTCAATAATTTACATGATTTTAGTGTTTTTCACAAACCAACACATACAGACATCACAATACATAAAACTTCAAACCACCCCACCAACCAAAAGATGTCTGCATATAATAGTTTTATTCATAGATTATTGAATGTCCCTTTATATTCAGAAAACTTTATGAAAGAATTAAATATTATTAAACAAATAGCGTCAAACAACGGTTACAATCCCTTTCTTATAGACAAAATGGTATCCAATAAACAAAAGAAAATGGCATTGAATCTCGTGTACCCAATCATAAAAGAGGACAATACACAGAAATATTTTTCGTTGTCTTATGTCAATAGATTATCTGAAAATATTGCTAAATATTTCAAAAGTTGTTTCAATTATAACGCGGCTTTCAAGACAATTAATAACCTTAGTACCTACATAAAAAAGAATAAAGATCGTACAAATAACGAAAATAAATCCGGAGTCAACAAGTTAACTTGCAAAGATTGCCCTTTAGTATACATTGGCCAGACTGGTAGATCATTCAAGAAACGTGTCCAAGAACACCAAAGGGGTTATATATACAATTCTGTACATTCGACATATGCTAATCATCTTAAGGAATTTAGGCATAATTTCAACAATAATTATGAAATTATCCACGTTGAAAGCAAAAGTTCAAGATTAACACTTTTAGAATTTCTTGAAATCAACAGGTGTAATGCCCGTAAAATCCTTTTGAACGAACAAACAGATGTCGATCATTCTCCATTACTGAATATTTTTTCTTAATGGCATTTTTAGCGGCAAACTCCAATAAACACCTAGAGTTTTTATGACTTGTGCTTTTTTTATTTGGTCACGTACCTAAAAATGTATATAAACTCGGTTACACTGAATACCATCAGACAGTACACTGTAATACCTGAAGAAGCCACATCGTGGTGAAACAATTGTTGTAGTAGTACAAACATTTTTGTGGAAATAAATTACTGTCTCATATACATTTTTTTTAATTAAAATGAGTTTCCACCAAGTAGAGACCGAATCTATCAAATATTTATTGTGTACAGGTTTCAATTACATAAACACAAAAGTATTGATGAAGATGATAAAGACTCGCATTATGCGAAAAACTCATCAGTAAATAATGATTCCTTATCAGATATTTTGCTATTTTACATATCGAAACAGAGGTCTGAAACTGAATTGATGTAAAATATACGAAATAAATAAGTTTAAATATGATGACATTCTTATCAACGAAGCCAGAAAGATTGAAAAAAGTATCAGCTAGCGACAGACAATACTTTTAAAGTATATCCAATTTTTCAGAATAAATAAAAATTTGACAATAAACTGCACGAACTTATTTATATTCCTGATATAAAGCCGAAATAAAATCTGTATAACTTGTGCTTGATGAACGAAAGAAAAATACTCGAATAACATTAAAATAAAGTAAGAACAGAAATATGTGTTTCATTTATGAATCACCTAAGAATATTTGAATGAAAGTAAGCAATTTGCACATCTCATTTATTATAATTCTTTCAGAACTTGATTACCTAATGCACCTACCAAATACTTTCAAAGAGTCGCTTACATCGAAACAAACGTTAGTTTTTTTTAGTATATCAACAAATAGAATTGCAAAGCCTTCAAAATGATGTCTCTGTCGACCCCTATGTATATTTTATTTAATTGAGGGGATTGCCGCATTGCCCAGGGAATGTCCGTACACACAAATTCACGGTCAAATGGTACCCCTTCAAATAGAAATTGACCTCTCGGCGTTTTCTCGAAAAACTCATACATGAAAAATCGGGTGGACTGTTTTATGTGGGTTACCTGTATGTATATTCTATTCGTATTATATAACGTGATTCTAGAGTAGGTAGTCAACAATTATTGCCCTATATAGCGAGTAAAAGAATGAAGATAAGCGGAGTAAATTTTTTCTTGAAATTCGCTTCCAACAAAGGTTCCGTCCTGAACTATGGATCTCAAAGAATGGTTTTGGACTATTATGATTAAAACCTTTCCTAATAAATTTGTACATTCTCTAGATATTTGATACCTGGTCAAATTAAATAAGGAACAGCCAATGTTCAATTCAATGCTGTTTAAAAGTAGGATAGAATGAGGTTAAAATAATCCTACTTTCTTTGCGCATTGTAATTATGCTCTTCCAAAATAAAATTATGACATTTTAGGATTCTTTGCATGAGAAAGTGCTCTTACTGGAATTCGATAAGATGCATCATTTCCCATTTGAATTGATTTTTATATTTCTATTCATCATATCAATGAAATGAGTATCAGTTGATGAAAAAAGAGTAGGCATTGTATGAAATACAAAACTTTTGTTTTGGTTCTTGTTGAAAATGCCACTGTTCAAATTTTCTGAGTACGTAAATATGCTACTAACTTTGGGCGAATGTCACGAAAGCGCACGTACTGCTATGAGGCGGTAGTGCAAAATAACCTAGAAGAATTCTAACATATTACAAAGTATCTAATGAAAGATGTTAATATTATTATTATCCTGGTACTGCTAGATCTTCTGTGAAGATCCCTCAGAAGCATTTTCGGCTTGTCCGAGTTAGTTCAGTTGTGTTCTGGGTAGGCTTTCTTATTGCGATCTTGGGCCACTTTAGGTCACAATACTGTTAATTTTTGACCCAACAGTGTCCAACTAGAAACTTTGTTTTCCACCTGAACAGGATTCGAACCCGGACCTCCCGGTCACGGGCCCGATGCTCTCCCACTGAGCTGTCCACACTCATATGACAATATAACTTTGAAACCAATAGGTATATTGTGTTGATACTTACAAACCAAGTGAATTTTTTATGATTATAATTTTATATTTGGGACAAATTATTATTATTATCATATTTTCATCGAATATCTCGTTTTTCCAATATTCCATATAATCAAGACAACAAAACTACAACAATATCAAAAATAAATTCAAATGTCAGGAGCTTTTGCGTGCTAGTTCAAATCACACACGATCCTCAAAAAATAATTTAATTTTTAGTCTTTTAATTAAACGATCTCAAGGAAATTTTGCACGAATATGCGCCTAACTATTAATATTGAATGTTATATCGATCGAATCTATAGTTTTTAGAATATTAGGAAAAAATTAAACATTTTCAAACGCGAATAACTGAGAAATTATTACACCGATTTGCCAATTAATGAACGTAGTAGCCTCGGTATTTAGACTCTTTCCGCTCGGATCATATCCTCTTATCGGCTGGACCGGCCGTACAGTTTATTTTTCATCAGTGAAGCTATTCTAGTCATCTAAGGCAATTTTCTTCTCAAAATACACATACTCATTAGGAACTTTCTCAAGACCACAAAACCAAAAGCGAACAAATTAGATCTGTCAGGGGTTTATCATTTATCATGCGGTACCAAAAATTTCTATTGGTTAAACTGGAAGAAGTTCTGACACTAGAATAATGAAACATAGACATTCCTTCCTCAATAATAAGTTAGATTTTACGTTATCCGAACATCTAATAAAAAAGAAACATTATATTGACGAATGTTTTGGGAATTTACATGAAAAAATAAAGATCTAAAATTTAATCTGTTGGAAAGTATGGAAATAAACCAATTCAGAAATTCAGGGAATTTATTGAACGAATAAACATAGTCATTTACTCATAATAATAATTCACATTTGTTGAATCTATTCAACTAGGGTGGTTTTGACGAAAAATAATAAAATGTTTTATTGTACCCTTATCTCTAAACAGAAAATATTTATATACTGCATGTTACAAAATTTCAGACTTGTTTGTAAGCTTGTGAAGAAGTTGACTATGTTAACGAAACGGGTTATGTGAACAACTCAAGATAATAAATAGAAATATATATGTGTTTCATTTAACTTAAGTGTACAAAGGATTTCTGTCGAGTAGGAGTCAGCACGACACGAAGTTTAAAAAATATTTCTATTATTTTCGAGAATGAGCCTTAAAAATTATTTCAGAATTTTCTCAACAAAGATTAATACATTTGTGATATTTTATTACAATATGAAAATTCCCCATATCTCAGGATCATATTACTAAATGATCGACACGTTTTCTGAAATTGTTGTTACCACAATTAATTTGTTCTATTACTCCACTGATTTATAGTGAGATATAAATATGATCAATTAGTTATATACATAGAAAAACTATTTTGAAGAATTCAATAAACTTGAACGGTTCTCAGTAAAACAAAAATTCCGTTACTCACCTTTTCAGCTTTGAGATTATATAAAGTTGAAAATTTTCAAAAAAACAAACTTATAGCGAGGCACCCAAATGACACTATTCACTGCCACAATTAGTTACCACATTATGTGCGAAAGAAGAAGAAATTTCAGACTTCGGAATGTTCAGCTTGCGTACACTTCCCAGGTAAAGATGCTCTAATGTGACTATAACGTGTTGCGGAATAATGAAGTACCTTATTCATCGTCACTGAAAATCTTGAGTTATATTCATATTCTTCTTTATTTTAATGGACTCCGGTCTGAAAATATTATTTTTTCTCCTTATAACACAGTTTTCATTTTGCCAGAAATTTAGTGGCTCGTGCTCATTCAAATGATGTAGCTTATATTCAGAAAATAACGTGCTATTAATTGAAATGGAGTTAATACTTTCGGATATTCGTGTGATTTGTTTTTTCGATAAATTATATGCATTTGGATCTGATTTTTGAAAACTGAATATATTGCATTTATATTAAACCTTCAAAATTTCACTATAATTTTCATTTGCTATCTAGTGTTATTAATAATTCAGATTAAATATGAATCATAAGAACTGGCATTTTTTATGCAACTATTAATATTGGATATGAATCTTGAATAAAAATAGCTTAATTATGTTTTCTAATTTCACTAGCATGGAACATAAGTGTGGAATATATAAAGAAACAAATAAGTACAAAGAAGTAAATTTTTTATTCAAGCGTTTTCGAATATCGTAGTCAGTGGAGATGAACATGCGCACATGATCTGGCTTAAGATTGTGTTAAACTATGCTGGATGACGGTTAGATTTGAAATTGTGAGAGAAATTACTTATCATTCATTTTTATTTACTTCATAACATTCAGATTTCATTGAAAGGGATAAATACTTTAATTGTAGCTTTAATAGTAGATGAACTATTTTTCGGCCTCTAGTACTTAGGACATGAGGTGTTTAATTAATTTTATCCCTATCTTCATTGAATCATAAATGGCATTAATTGCCCTTTATATTTATTGAAACTTCTATTCAAAGTCCAGGCACTGAATTGTGAATTTAGATCCAGTTTTTTTCAATTTCAAATTCTTCATGAATAAAATTATCCTTGTGTTTGATTTTTCTCTTTTAAGTCTCTAAAGTAGTCTAAATATGTGCGTTAGTAACTGAAGAATATAGTGTGGGGGCTAAATAAGCAATTTTAAGCGGGAAGTTTTGGTCTTGTAGATCTGAGTTGCACTTAACAATAATAATAGTAATTTAATTTTAATGATTTTTTCTTGATTAAGTGTGAACAAATTAGGTACAGTACAGTAATGAAAAAGTAAAAAACTTACAACGGCATATGATTTCTATCTTGAGTGGACATACAAATCTTAATTTTTAGAAGCAAATGACAAATGACCCTACTTTTTATGGTATACAAACCAGAGTTAGTTTGGTTCAACCCCGTTTTCTTCTAGCGAATCATTATTGGATTACCATAATCCGAGGCTACTTCACTCCATTTTTACGCGCAGGTATGAGAAATGTTCTAGAAAGAAATAAAAAATACAAATGTATTATTAATTTTCACTCGAGGTATAAACAAGAGCGTACTGAAACTTTCTTCATGATCGATCACTTGAAAACTGATCTGTAAATTTTGTGTTTCTTCATTAAAAAGTGGGGTCAAGTCTAACAATGAAAGGAGCTACTTTGCTCCAGCTCAATCATTCTACCACAACGTGTGCTATACGATATCTGAGGCAAAGTTAGATACTTCATTTGGTTGTTTCGGCCTTTACTTAACGGAAATTCATCTTAAATTTTAACATGAAACTATTTTCAATTTCTACTAATGTTTGTTTAATAACAACAATGGTTTCCGACATATAAATATCAGAAACGTATCCAAGAAATAATCAATAAACCATTTACCCTATTTGATTAAGCCCAAAACCGTAAATTATTTTTAATGAATCCACAACCGCCCATTGTGTATTCTTCAATGAATCTACATAAAGATAGTTGCTACATTAGGCCAGTCATCGCACTTTCATACAAATTATCAAAGGCACTAATAGAATTCCTTCAACTGGAAACAAATTTCAGGCAAAACTCATTTAAAAACTTCATATATAATTTTCGAATAATGCTAGACATATCTCTTTCGATGTACAAAATCTCTTCCCAAGTATACCGCTCCAAGAAACCATAAAATTTGACAACTTGTTATTACGAAAAATGACCGGTAATAAAACAAGAGATTATGGATATTTTGAACATTTGCCTAGAACGGAATTATTTCAGGTTCAACTATACCTTCTACCTAGATGACGAAATTCGCACTATGGGAAATACAAATATTCATGAACTACCTGGAAGCCGAAATCCTATTTGAAACATTTCATTTATTGGTACCGTTACGTAGATGACGTAATAGCATTATTGGATGGAGTAGTCCGTTACTTTGTGATAGTTCATTTTATAATTCCAATTGATAGCACTATGCTTTGGCAAAAAAGATTATTTCCAACAATAAAATTCACATATGAAGAAGAAAAAAACAATTCAATCAACTTTTTAGGTCTTTAATTCAATAAAGCTAATAACAAATATGATTTCTCGATATAAAGAAAACCAACACATAAAGATAGTACTATAAATTTCAGTTGAAACCACCAACCCACACTCCCATATAGTATCAGCCTATAATGGTATGATATACAAACAAAGTCATGGCCCAAGAGAATTTTGACAAAGAAATCAACACAACCAAAACAAATTTAAGTGAATAATGATTTCAATCCCCCAATTCTATATAACTTATTAAAGATAACGCAATCCAAATAAGCAATTTCGTTAGTGTACCTCAATATCAATTTAAACGGAACAAAATATATTATACTACATACACAGGACCCAAAAATTGAAAAGATTACTAGATATTTGAGGAAATATAAAAGTTATAGAAATAATAAAAAACAACAAAGAAAAAATTTCTAAGAATAGAAAATCAGTAGTCTACATGCTGGCCAGACTGGAAGATCATTCCAGATACGAAAAATGTTATAATAATAACAAACAGAATTCAACCTTTGCAAATCATTTATTGGATACTGGCCACACGTTTGATGATAATTTTGAAATTTTACACATTGAACACAATATCACAAACTTAATCTACTGGAAACATAAAGCACAGGGTTTCTGTCTAAAAAACTTTGAATTCGATCATAGCCAGGTAAATTATTTTTGAAAGATTTAATTTTTCTTCCAAATTTAGCCAAATAATTTTTTCATAATATGTCGCAATGTTGTCTAGTTTACAGGGAACCCAAATTCTGCCAAAGATACTAGGCACTAGGCAATTTTTTCTTCCTCATCAGCAGTAAATGTGGGTTGATATCCTGGTTTTCTTACGTATGAATACCAATAGCTCAATGGTTGGAGCCTTGCGCTGGAAACCGAAAGGTCCCAGGTGTTTAAAGAGAAAAAATTTTAGTTATAATAACTACCGTCCAATAGCTCTACTCTCAAATGTTAAAAAAATATTTGGAAGAATAATTTTTGATAGAGTAAAAAGTTTTTTGAGAAGAATAACATGTTAGTGTAACAACAATGTGGATTTAGAAAAGGAAAATCGACCATAGATGCATTATATCGAGTTCTTAACTCTGTAATAAAATCACTGAATAAAAATCAGATAACAGCGACATTTTTCTTAGACTTGACCAAAAAATTGGAAAGATATGGTATAAGTGGTATAATGTAAAAATTCTATCGATCATACTTAACAGGGAGAATTCAGACAACTGAAAAAGGAAAAAATGGTAAGCAAATAATATCAAATGCCTTGGATGTAGATAGCGGGGTTCCCCAAGAATCAATAAAAGGTCCCCTACTTTATATAATCTACACAAATGATTTGATTAAAGTAACATCCAACATGATACTGTAATGTATGCCGATGACATATCAGTAATCTGCGGTGGTTCCACTCGAGATGAATGCAAAGCCGCAGTTGAAAAAGATTTGGAAAACCTCGTAAAATGGTTCGGTAAGAATAATCTCACAATGAACATCACCAAGACCAAACTGATAATATTTAGAGAAAAGAATCAACATGCTATCAACTTATTTTATCATGGTGAGAACATAAGAGCTGAAGATATTCTACCATTCTTAGAAATCCATTTAGATCGGGATTTTTTTTGACGGCCACATATTGAATATTTGGCAAGAAGCCTTGCAAGGACTGCTATGCTTTAAGGATCCTAACAAGAATAATTGGGTCAGATGCTTCCCTGACAGCATATTATGCATACGTCCACTCTAGACTGAAAAAGTCTTCATCATTAAAAAAAAAATGTTTGAAAACTGTCTTTAAACTAAAATATAGCGAATCATGTAGAGATATCTTTGGGAATAATAATGTATTAACACTATACTGTATGCCTGTATACATTCTGTCAAGAAAGTACCGGGAATTATCGATTTAAATCTGGCGGGGCAATGAGGCAGGTAACAATTTTTTTTCCTAGGTTGGTACCACTGTCCTTAATTACTATGCCAAGCTTGAGCGGGATCTGTCAACTAGTGTGTTTGCAACAGCTGATTAAGTCAGTCGATGTCAGAGTGCGTGCCGATTTTTACTATGGGTGATTACGTTGAGCAAAGAATTTGTCCAAAGTTTTGTGTTGCGAATGAATTTTCGTGTGCCCGTGCATTGAAAATGTTGCAAAAGGCCTTTGGTGATAATGCTCTATCGAAAACTCGTGCATATCAGTGGTACGAGCCTTCAAGGACGGTCGTGAAGTGGTCAAAGATAACGTCGATAAAATTAAGTGTGCTGGAAAACCGTCGTACCAGCTTGAGAGAGATAGCACATGATCTTAAGATATCCCACGAGTCCGCACGTACGATTTTGATTGATATTTTGGGCATGAGAAAGGTGGCCGCACGACTCGTACCGAAAGACCTGAATTTTTTTCAAAAACGTCATCGCGAACAGGTTGCTTCAGACATGCTGGATCGCTGTAATTCCGAACGCATTATAACTGGTGATGAGACCTGGGTCTCCGAGTACAATATGCAAACAAGCCAGCAATCATCGGAATGGGTGGCAAAAAATGAGCCGAAACCGAAAAAACCACGCCAAAGCCGCTCGAAAATGAAGGTGATGCTCATTGTTTTCTTCGATATCCGTGGCGTGGTGCACTACGAATTCGTTCCAGAGGGTCAGACGGTAAACAAGGAGTATTACCTAGGCGTTATGAAACGTTTGCGTGAGCGTATCCGTAAGAAGCGGCCAAATTTGTGGGCGAACAACTCATGGATTTTGCATGACGATAACGCGCTTTCTCACCGAGCTACGATTGTGACTGACTTTCTCGCCAAAAACTCAACAAACGTGCTTCAGCAACCACCGTATTCGTTGGATTTGGCTCCCTGCGACTTTTTCCTCTTCCCAAAACTAAAATTGCCCCTTCGTGGCACCCGTTTTGAGTCGATTGAAGCCATAAAACAAAATTCGGCGCGAGAGCTAAAGTCCATCCCGGAAAGCGCCTATAAAAAATGTTTCGATAATTGGAAGTGCCGTTGGCATAGATGTATTGGAGCAAATGGAGCCTATTTTGAAGGCGACTCAATAAATTTTGACGATTAAATGTAAAAATGTTATTTTAATTGAAAATTCCCGGTACTTTCTTGACAGAGTAGTATATTATATATGAGTGCATTATGTATGTAATCAATAACTTCACAAACTTTGAAATATTAAAGCTTGAACATGATTATAATACCAGAGGAAAAACTCATCTTAGTTTAAAAAAACGAAATTATGCTTACAAACAGAAGACATTTGTTCATATTTTAGTGAAAATTTGGAACAAATTACCACAAACATTCAAAACAAGACCTTAAATTATTCAAAAGAAAACTTTTTATATAAAAAGGCTACTACAGTGTGAAAGAGTTTATGGCAGAGAAAGACTTTAATGAACTTTAATATTTAAGTTATGATTTTTGTGACGTGATCTACATCATTTTGTGATATTTTCAGATCAAATAAAGGTCTTTTATTATTATCAAGTAAAGTCTAATTCAACTAAACAAGCAATAAATACGAAAAAAAGAGAATAAAAATTAACATGTATAAAAAATCTACCTGAGAATTAGCACTTATAACATCAGCACATAACAAATATAAATGATAAAAAAGGGGAATTTTCATGTTGAGTTTTATGCTAAGGCCTTAAATATGAGCATGCGCATATGTTACATGCTTATAGGAACCTTCAAATACATCAATGTTCATTTAGTAACATCTACGAATGAGTACGGGGATTTGAGCCTACTAAACTCTGCAGGTTTGGGGCATAGCAGACTCATAAGCAGCAAAGTAGTTCTGGTTTAAGGTGATGATAACTTCAACTCTTATTTCTGAGCAATATTTTTCTCCACCCTTTAGGATTTGTGCTAAATGTAATTTAGATATTTTCCTCTCTTACATTTTACATTATTGTAATACAGGGTAACAAGAAAAACCTCGGATAAACTCTTTTTCATTTAACATTATTAAACCAAACAAACTGAACAAAACTACAAAGAATAATAACATAAATATTTGGTAATAATACATTTAAGGGGTTTCGAAGTGGCTTCCTTTGGCTGCGATACATAGCTTCAGACGCTTCTTGAAATTTTCGGCATGGGCCGCAGCTCTTCGGGCGTTAATCGGTCCTTTTCCCGGCTTCAGCGACTCCAAACTTTTGTGGTGTTTAGCATACTCCCTGAGCTCCAAATTCGACCACACGCTGTAGTCCATTCGGTTGAGATCTGGTGAGTAGGGTGGTCATTCTGCAAATGTGATGAAACCCGGAAAATGGGTTTTACACCATTCTTGCGTCATTTCCGCTTTGTGAGCCGGAGCAGAGTGCAGTAGATAGGTTCAATGCGTTTCGCTGAAGTGCTGCTGGGCACACGGACGTACTACGGCCTCGAGCGGTACTACGGTACTACGGTCGCAGCGGTAGACTTCTTGATTGATTTTGACCCTTTGATCCACGAAAAGCAAGGGTGTTTTGCCGCAAATTTCGCCACAGACCATGACAGATTGCAGATTTTGACAATGGTCGACGTACCGGGAGCCTCTGCTGACAAGACTCTTTCGTTTTGGTAGTTGTAGAATTGTTCTAAGGTGAAAAGCTTCTCGTCTGTGAAGAGAATGCTCTTCCATTGCTGATCGGCGGCAAGACGAAGGAGTTGGCGGCACCTTTGGAGTCGTACCCTCTTGTTTTCATCTGTGAGGAGTTGAAATTTCTGGAGCTTGTATGGATTACCGTTGAGCTCCTTTTTGGATATTTGACCAACGGATTTACGATTGATACTGGTCTCAAGGGCTATTTTCCTCATGGAGACCATCGGATTTCGATTGACTGGCTTCTTGATGATGTTGCGATTGATAGGCGTATTGACAGTGCGTTTTTTCCTACATTCTGGACGACGACCATTATAGCCAAGCTTCTTGAAACGGCAAATTGCATCGGATACGGTTTGTCGAGGCACATTGAGCAAACGAACAATTCCGCATTGACGCTTACCTTGACGGAACACCTCCAAAATTGCACTACGTTTGTTTGACATTCTAGCACTCTGCAAAATTAAGTGATATCAAACTGAAAATTTTCATATTAATACAAAGAAGTGTAGAGAATCTAAAAGAATAAAAACTATTTGGCTGCGCTAAAATACTTTTATTTCAGAACACAGTTTTTTTTCCGAAGTTTTTCTTGTCATCCTGTATAATATCTGCACTATAAGTATAATATCATAGTCATTATATATAATGGAACAGTAGAATTGGAATGTCTCTACATTAAATACACACATCGTCAAAAGTCTTGGCCCCCCTAGGTTTCTCAAGAATTATTCCATTATTTATTTTTGAATAATTATAGTTATTCTACAACTGAATCCAAATTCAATAGTCCGTATTACCACCTCTTCTTTCAATCAACTGACCAATACACCTAGGCATTCCACGAATCAAGTCATTAATGAAATTTTTAGGGATATCGTTCCATTCTGCCTGAATGGCTAAGTTCAATTCCTTAAAAGTTGAAGGTGGGTTTTGGCGATTGGATATTGCTCTCCCTAAGTAATCCCATACGTGCTCAATTGGAATCATGTCTAGTGAGTTTGCTGCCCAGTTCATTCTCTCGATATTATACTATTATGAAGAATGTTTTTAACCTTTCGTGTGCGGTATAGCAGGACGTTATCATCCTGATAAAAATGAAATTATCACCAAATTCGTTGCGCTGAGAAACAATGATTGATTCAATGAAGTTTTCTACGTAGATGGCACCAGTCATTGTTCGTTCAACGATAATAAGAGGGGTACAGCGACCGAACATTATACCTTCCACATTATTGATCCGCCTTGAAAGGGCACAACTTCCCGGGCCAAATTGAGTCGCTCTATTCTGCCTGTCGACTATCACTTTGTAAACCGAATCGTAATTCATCCGAAAAAAGTACGTTGCGCCATTATGGTAAAAGCAAGTGTTGGTGGCGTTCTGCCCATTGCCGACGGGTAGCTCTATGTCCAGATGACAGCCGAGGTACTCTTAAAGGTCTTCTTGCCCTTAAATTTGAGGAATGCAACCTTCTTCTTATGTACCAGTACTGGTACTGGTTGGGACTACCCGTCTATAGGTCCTCAAAAAATTACTTCGAAGGGCTGTTACAGACACAGTTCAATTCCTTCGAGTAGAATTTGCGATATAATGGTCGCTCTGGTTACTCTGGGTCGACCAGGCCCCGCTTTCCGGGCAACGCTGCCGGTTTCCTGGAAAAGGGCCACTATGCGCCCTACTGAAGTCCATTGAATATTCGAACGTTCCGCAATCTGGTGATTCGACAAAGCTTCTTGATGTAGGGCTACTATTATTGCCTGGTCAAACTGAGAGGTTGGATGTACTGGCATTTTCCACGGAATATTCACAATATTACAACTCTCGTTATTCTCTGAAAATTGATTAACTTCGAATACGCCTATATTCTCCCGAACAAGAAACATTTTTTGCTGGTTTATTATTTCAGTTTGAGTGATGAAATAGTGAAAATTCCGCACACAAAAAATTGTCATGTTACATTCAACAAGTTGAGAGTTGATAGGGGAGGCCAAGAATTTTGACGATGTATGTGCTGAGCTAGATTAGAAATGATGAAAAAAGAGCAACAGAATCTAAAATAATACGATTTTTTACATTTTTGATTTTGAAAAACTAACACTAACAGGAAGAAAATTTATGTTGCACATGAAAATATACTATGGTCTCTTTTCTTCTTCCATCTTTGTATCTTATTTAGGTATAACAAACGTTATTTCTTCAAATTATGGATTTTCCGAACTTGAATTCATTTACCTCAAATTTTTGAATGTATATCTGCTTAAAAGAATGACCTTTAAAACAATATAAAAATTTTGGTCGCATTGAACCATTGTAATCCTCTTGTTGGGAAATAAAAATAAGAGACCCTAGGCGCGAATACAAGATCACGATTCAATGATAGGAATTCAATATTACTTTTTTTTTGGTAAAAACGGTCTTTACTTGGTGGAAACTCATTTTAATTAAAAATATGTATATGAGACGTTTCAATTATAACGCGGCTTTTAAGAAAATTAATCACCTTAGTACCTACATAAAAAACAATAAAGATCGTACAAATAAATCCGGAGTCTACAAGTTGACTTGCAAAGATTGCCCTTTAGTATACATTGGCCAGACTGGTAGATCATTCAAGAAACGTGTCCAAGAACACCAAAGGTGTTATATGTCCAATTCTGTACATTCGACATATGCTAATCATCTTAAGGAATTCAGGCATAATTTCAACAATAATTATGAAATTATCCACCTTGAAAGCAAAAGTTCTAGATTAACACTTTTAGAATTTCTTGAAATCAAGAGGTATAATGCCCGTAAAATCCTTTTGAACGAACAAACAGATGTCGATCATTCTCCATTACTGAATATTTTTCCTTAATAGCATTTTTAGCGGCAAACTCCAATAAACACCTAGAGTTTTTATGACTTGTGCTTCCATTATATGGGCACGTACCTAAAAATGTATTTAAACTCGGTAACACTGAATACCATCAGACAGTACAATGTAATACCTGAAGAAGCCACATCGTGGTGAAACAATTGTTGTAGTAGTACAAACATTTTTGTGGAAATAAATTACTGTCTTATATATATTTTTTCAATTCAATATTACGTTTTCTTATCTGAAAATTGAATATCACGTTCTATTCTCAGATAGTGAAATAGAAAGACATAGTTTTCTGGAATAATTATTATCTCGCATCTATTTCCCTGTACCGATGAAGGTTATCACTGTATATCTACCTGAATATCGAGGTTATTAGTAAGCAAAACATTGAGACCGAACATTGGAGATCACCTAACATTTCATCTGCGAAGGCGCAGTACCAAAAAAGAGTGATGCACCACCAACTAATCTAAAACTGAAAAGAAAATAATATAGATTATTTCCACAATTTATTATTACAACAATTGTTTTGATGTACATAAGAAGTAAACGTGTATTGTTAAGACTTAGTTCAAGATGTAAACTTTTACATCTTGAACTAAGTCTCAACAATATACATTTACTTCTTATATACATAAAAACTAAAAAAAAAAACGGTACAAATAACTAACAATTTTCGGAAATAAAGATAAGAAAAACATTGCAAATAGTAGATACATGTAACCACCAGTTCACAGAAATACCAATAAAGAAAAATATGCGATAAAAGGGATATATTATAAATAACCATAAAATATATTGGGGCCATTTATTATTATTCAATGCAAACATGAAGAATCTACATGAAATAATTGAGGTGAATCAATAAATTTTGAAAATATTCTTATTATTTCAGTTAATTGAAACTAACTATATCGAATTTAAAGTTTTTATAAGTCATATATTTAAATTATTCCATAAATTTATTCATCATTTCCCTTTCTTGGTTCATATTTGAAATGACCTTGAAAAACACATTTAATTTTATGAAAACCATATCCACTCTTCTATTTAGGATCCCCTATGTCAGATGGCACATTATAAATATTTTGTAAGTGCACAGAATCATCGTTATCCTTAAGATATTGTTGCACAGTTAAAATATTTTCATCTGAAAGTGCTTGACTTTTAACTTTATTGAAATTTTATACTATATCTGTTTTGTGGAATTTCAATTTGTGTTTATTTTTCAGTATGTATTTTGTATCCTCTGACGTGGATTTCTTTGAATTTGAAGTAATTTTAAATTTGAGACCGTTTTATATGATGCTGCTGTTTTTTTTTGACAACAATGGACACTAGGAGTAAAAATATATAACAGGAAAATAAAATGCTCATATGTTGGATGAAAAAACTAAAAAAAACTACAAACGTATATGAGTGCAAATAATAAGAGTACTGTAGAAAAGTTCTAAAACTGACCGTTATAAGAATTTCGAACTTCCTACCTGAAAAAGTAATGTTGATCTTGGGCCGCTTCAAGTGGGTTGACTGTAAATGAATTTATGTTCAAAATATATCCCCTGTCAAAATCACTTCCATTGTAAACATTCCAAGAAGACAGTTTCATGTGTATATTCAAATAAGAATGGGCTGAAATTCAAGAAGTCAAGTAAGTGCTTTCATGCATTATTTTAATCTACCATCTATAAATCACGTTTCGAACTTAAGATCGAGCACCTTTGTCGCTTTGTTATTTTAGTTGCGTTGTATGAAGTTGTTCCAAACATCCGAATAAATCATTCAACAGCCAGAAAAACTATGGTCATCTTTACCTTTCATTAACTTTGTGTTAGTATTCGATTTTGAATATGCGCTTTAAATATTTCCTCGTGAAACAACTTCGAACGTTTGATTCAGCTGTTCCAAAAATATATATTTTGGCTGACGAATACCAATTTTTCAAGAATACAGTGGCCAATTCGAAACACATTCATGAATTGATTTTATGCTTCATTCTCGGCGAACTTCTTGAAATGTGGGCAATAAATTTCGAGCTACCAATCATTTCAGTTGTCATCATACCAGTCGCTGTTTCTAATTACACGTGTGATTTATATGTCTCTCTTGGCATATTTTCAACATTATGAAGTTAATTATTTCGACCGTTCCTTCAATTTCGCCATTCTGTCCTGATTATCATTTTGCACCTTATGTTTGTCCTGTTGAGCTGTGATTTGATTATAATTAGGATATTGAAGGGCTTGTCATAATAACCGTCCATTATACATTCTTGACGAGTCAAAATAAATCTTAAAATTTTAGGATATGCACATAACTACTTAGCCAGATGTTTGTGTCTTTTGCATTAAAAAAGAAGTTGGAAATTTTTTAATGCAAAAGACAGGCTGAATAATTCCAGAGCTTATAAATTAAGTTGACCACGCTGCAGTAGCGTATATATATATATAGGACAAATCAGGCGATCTTTTTAACCAAGGTTGACAAAACATCAATCTTCATTCAGGAAACGGAAATATTACTCTATTTTTGCGAAACCAATTATAACTTCTTAGAATTAGATGATGTTGAAATATAACACCTGGAAGCGAAAGGAAAAAACTGAAAACAATAGAAATATTCAAGTACAAACACGTTTCAGAAATAAAAATATTAAATGATCTGGCAACCTTTGGCACACCCAACTTATCGAAGGTTAGCACAAGCCGAAGCTTTCAATGAATATATTCAGGTAACGAAATTAATTTTCTGAATATGGGATTCCCTATGCATGTACAAGAAGAGTTATTAAACCAGTCGCCCAGCACAAAAATAACTTCATTCTACGTTATAAATGGTTACTAATATTCAACTGGATGGTTGTTTGAATCTTCTTCTACCCTTTCGCACTGGTTGACATTCTATTAAAAGCTTCACTCGAAGTCTACACGTCAGTTCGAAAATTTTGGAGCGAGGGTATGCGTCTGTTTTTCTGGTTGAGAGGCTCTTTTCAACATTCTTTAGCATGTGAGAAATTTATTTGTTGCAATAAATACAACAAATGATGCCCTTCCGAAAAAAGTTGTTTTAATTTTTTTGCATAACCACTTTGACAATAAAATTCATTCCACGAACATAAAACAAATTCTGATGAAATAAAATAAATTCTAAAAATCATAACAAAACAACTGACTTCGGAAGAGAAGCTCACAAATTCAATTTATTAAGGGTTCAAATAATCCACCTTGTTGAGCTAAACCGTAGCCAAATCTATAATACAGAGATAATCTCTGAGTACATTTGGCTCAATATTGTTACAACGTTTAACAATATTCAACCATGATTCATCAAGAAGCACTGCCAAAATTATGTACATAGATAGATGCTTTGATATATCCCTATAGAAAAAAATCATTTGCGGATAAATCTGGTGATCTGAGGGCCACAAAATTGTACCATTCGTAGATATAAGTCGATCAGGGGAAGTGTTTTGAAGAAGCTATGTCCCTTCTCGTGACTTATGAATAGGGTCACCATCCTGTTGAAACCAAATATCCTCAAAATTGAAAGGAAGTTGACGAACTGTGGGAATAATTCGAATTTGTAGTAGCCTTAAATATTTGTCAGCATTTAGGTTTCCACCGATAATAAAAGGATCAATGATGAAATCTCCTAAAATGCCAGTCCATATGTATATATTATATATATTGGACAAACCGAGAGATTTTCAAAAAAGGTTCAAAAAACGTGGTTATTCATTTGGGAATCGGATCAATTTTCATTCAGGAACACTAACTTTGCGAAATATTTTTTCGAAACCAATCATATCTTCTCAGAATTGGACAATCTTTAAATAGTACACCCGGAAGGAAAAAACTAGACATCCTGGAATCCATAGAAATATTTAAGCACAAGCAGGTTTTAGAAATAAAACTATTGAATGAATAGATCGACCACTTCTCCACGTTTCGCGCAAGCCGAAGCCTTCAACGAATATATTTAATAGTTGAGATACAATTTGTTTCATTCAGTTCAAAAATTCAATAAACACTACAAAACTCGACTCACTGCATAATCAATTGATAACAAGTGATGGAAAACTGAGTAATTTCTTATTTGATTCCATTTAAAAATGAATTATCACAAAGTAGCGGACTACTCTATCCAATAATTAATAATAATAAAAGTCTGCTACAATCGACAGTATTTTATTCAAGTTCTAGAACTTTTGGATATTACAAATATAACAGCTAAGATTTGTTTCTGGTATCGCAGATTCTCTAAATTTATTCTAGAATAACTAGACCTCTCTTCACTTTAACCAAAAAGTTCTACAAATTTTGATGTTTTGGGGTAATTTCAGTACATTATGTTCACAAAGCACGAATATATTTAATAGTTGAGTTACAGTTCGTTTTTTTCAGTTCAAAAATTCTATTAACACTACACAACTCGACTCACTGCATATTCGATTAATAACAAGTGATGGGAAACTGAGTAATTTCTTATTTGATTCCATTTAAAAATGAATTATCACAAAGTAGCGGACTACTCTATCCAATAATTAATAATAATAAAAGTCTGCTACAATTGACAGTATTTTATTCATGTTCTAGAACTTTGGGGTATTACAAATATAACAGCTAAGATTTGTTTCTGGTATCGCAGATGTTCCAAATTCATTCTATAATAACCAGAAGTCAACTTCACTTTATCCAAAAAGTTCTACAAATTTTGATGTTTTGTGGTAAGTTCAGTACATTATGTTTTACAAAGCAATATATTGGTCGTTATTGTAAATGATACAAAAATAGTTCCTTCATTACATGGTTATTTGTATTTACTCTCAATAAAATTAGTTCCATAATATGACCATTAAGGTAATACTTTAACGCAACTATTTCGATGAAATGAACTATCACAAAGTAACGGACTACTCCATACAATATTTGCAACCATTTCGATTGAAAAAATATTATCTCATCCCTAAAAATCTCGGTATTTTTAATTGAAAATAGTTTAACATGTAGGTACTTAGTTGCTTCACTTATCACAAATTTCTTACCTTTGTCTATAGTGTCATGGTTGAAATTCATGCCGATATAATTTTACCGATAGACGCTCAACTTCTATAATGCATGTTTCTTGCACCTTTCTTATATATTTAATTATTAGTTGTAACATTGTAAGTGATTCGATAATCGATGTATATCAAAATCACCTCAGCCGCCTCGTTTGGCTGATTCTCCATATCATTTTCTAATATAATATTAACGATACATATATATATATATATATATATATATATATATATATATATATATATATATATATTTTTTTTTTTTCAAATCAATTTGCTTCACTTTAGTTTTCAAATATTTGTTTTTTCACAAAATGGTTTCAATTGGGGTATGGAACGAATTATCATACTATTAAAATTATGCTATTTTCTAATTGTATATTAGCCTCAAGTTAGTATTCGAAATGAAACCAATATCCCTTGTAGAAATTCATATTCAGGAATAATTCTGTGTAACTCATATTAACTAAAAAATATTTGAGAATTCAAAAGTTTTTTCTCCTTTCCAGTTGATCATGTCGGCTTTTTAAAGAGTTATATGCTGTGATTTCGCAATCTTGTTTCAGAGCATCCATTATTTCATGACAATATGTAAATTGCTAGAATTTTGAGCAAATAATCATCGATAGATAAGTAATTCCTAATCAAATTCAATACTGTCCGACCATCATACCGTTTGTTTCTTAGGACTATTACTTTAGAAAGAAACGGCTGAGAAACTTTAAATATGTAAGGATGGTTTGAAGCTCAAATAGAAAGATTCAGTGAAGAATGAGCATCGGTGAATGTTTTTTCAATCGTTCTACTCGAAAGCGGAGATTCCTTCTATATGCGGGTTAGCATCTTAGGCCTATAATTTATCTTCACGGAATTATGCATGAAAATCCGTGTCATAATTTATCATTTATACACTTAATTTTAAACTTTGAATATCATTCAGAATTAATCTGTCTTCTACAATTTTAATTACAAAAAACTTTTGGAAAAAAAAAGTTTTAGAATCAAATTAATATCTTAAATGAGCCCTGCTTATATGTAATAGACGTATAAAAATCAAAATTCACTATACAATATCAAATGGACTAAAAAAACTGAAAAAATAAATTATTAATTGAAATTAAAAATATGTAATATTGAATGTTTCGTTCCAAACATACGCACCTGAACTCGTCAGAAAGGCACGTAGTACGTATGTTTTGACCTTGACAAACAAATGTTCTGAAATGCCTTGACAAACAAATGTTTGTCAAGGGCAAAACATACGTACCACGTGCCTTTCTGACGAGTTCAGGTGCGTATGTTTGGAACGAAAATTCGATATTACTTATTTTTAATTTTAATTATTATTATAATTTGTTTTTTGGGTTTTTTTATTCCATTTGATATTGTATAGTTAATTTTGATTTTTATACATCTACTTTAATAAATATAAGTTTATTGAGTTTATTCATTTTCAATTGAATTTATATTATAAATGTGTAGTTGAATTGACCTTAACTGAATTTTTAAATGTTTTTGAGGATGTTCTTCATGATTTTGAGAGTTTTTGAAGTAACTTATTCAAATATTTAAACATATTAAATATTTCAAATAAATTAATTTTGGAGAAGTTCTTAAAATTATGTTGTGTATTTTTGAAAAAGATTTATTTTTCATAAATATAAGACCAGAAACTGAACATGTTTTCAAATGTTTGTCAAAGGCAGAACATACGTACCACGTGCCTTTCTGACGAGTTCAGGTACGTTTGGATCGAAACATTCGACCGAAGCTAGGCAGTAACTTCTGTCATTTCTAATTTTTCCGAAAAGAAGGAATCTCAGATGAGCAATATGTATATATATATATATATATATATATATATATATATATATATATATATATAGTATATAAATAATATGAAGATTCCTGGTTGGCCCGCCTCTAAAGTTTATAACTGTTCGAAGTTTCGGCTCCGATTTTGGGGCCATTATCAAGAATAATAGTTCAGATACTGAACTGTTTCAGCCGTTGCTATTTGGTAGTTGATCATAATTAAAACGAATTGTAGAAATTACTATGTTTTACTACCAAAAAAATATATATTACACATTTTCTTGTGACTCGAGTTTCGGGAAATGAACTATCCCATCAGCAGTTGTCTGATGATGGGATAGTTAATATATATTTTTTTGGTAGTAAAACACAGTAATTTCTACAATTTGTTTTAAGAATAATAGTTTAATTTAGTGATTCGCCAGGGCCTCAACCTACCTACTCCCCAGGTCTCATCACCAGTAGCGTTTCCACTTGCGCTAGCGAACTATGTGCAGGAACGAGTACGAGTACTTAGACGTGTTGGAGGTGGGACAGCAGTGGGATGATGAGGGAAAGTTCAAGTGTGGGGCATGAGAAGACGACAAGTCAAAGATTTCTCTATGTCGGGCGGGCGTTGGCTATTATCAAGTTTGTTGAAGCAGTTTTATCTAAATTAAGAGAGCTTTACTTCATTAATGAAAACTGTTAGCATTTTTTCCGTGGTAATAGTTTTACAGCTATCAAAGTCCATTTTGTGACCTGAATCTGCATGAAGTGTGAATAGGGCAGAAGACGGATCAGCCTTTCGGAAAGCAAGTGGGTGCTCATATACTCAGTAGAGTTAGTCACCCGTCTATTAGTTTTACCTATGTAAGACTTGGAACATTCCGAGCATGGTATCTCATATACCTCTTGAGATTCGTTTGGAACTGAATCTTTGAGAGATCGAAGAAAGGTGGATATTTTATTGCTTGCCGTGAAGATTGGTTTATATCTCTGTTCAGTAAGGTATGACTAATTTTATCAGTATCACTTTGGATGAAAGGAAGAAAGGCCTTGTGAGGATTATTCTCTGTCGGCTCTTCAGAATGTACCTGAGTCCGTCGAAAATATTTCTGAATTTGATATCTTCTATATCCATTTTGAAGTAGAGCATATTTGAGTTGATTTAATTCGTTTTTAATATGTTTACTGTTGGTGCGTTAAATGGGTCTGTGGACGAGGGAGTTCAGAACGGAATTTGTGCTGGATGGTGGTGAGAGTTGGCATCTATTCCTATGGTTGAGTTTTTTATAGACAGTGTTGGTGAAAATGTACCCGATTTAGTGATAAGTAAGTTTAGAAAAGGAATCGAATTGGTAGTCTCAATTGTTGAGATTGTCAAGAAATTGATGCAGAATTTCGATGCTATGTAGCCATATGACGAACACATCGTCTAAGTATCTTTTGCAACCTCCAAGGTTTCAGGTGAAATATTTCAATGGCCTTGGTCTCAACGTCTTCCATGAATATATCAGCGAGAACAGTGGAAATAAGGGAAACCATGGCGGCACCTAAGACTTGTTTGTAGAAGGTGCCTTGGACAAGAAAATATGTAGATACTTTTCATACAGTGGTTGATGAGCGTCAAAGTGTCTTGAGATATGTTACAGATTCAAGGATTCAAGGATGTCAGTCTCTTGAATTTAAAAGGTTTTAAAGATTTCAATAAAATGACATAAATTTCTCACATGGAATAAGTATTCTTCTGATAGAGGTTGTAGTGTTCCTCGTAATTATTTGGCATGACGATGTGAAGGTGACCCGAAAGCACTGATAATTATGCGAAGAGGTATATCGGGTTTGTGGATTTTAGGTACACAATATATTCAGGTAGTTCGAGATGATTATTCTCTTGGAATTATGGACTTTTTGACATCAGGAGGGAGGTCTGATAAGGGTCTTTGTTCTCTTTTCTAGATAGGCAGTTGGGTCTCGTGGTGTTGGTTTGTATTTAGGGCAATTTACTAATGTTGTCATTTTGTCTATATAGTCTGTCGTGTTTAGTATAACTCTAGGATTTACTTTATCTTCCGTAAGAACAGTAATATCAGGATTATTGTGGAGAATTATGAGGCATGCTCTTTCAGAAATTGTAATGTAGGAAGGAGGAAGATTCACTCCTCTTAAGGTGGTTGCGATATCTTGCCATGTTTCTTCGGTTCCTGGGAAGATGGGATATAGCATTTTCCACTTGAGTTATGATAGACTCCGTGGGTATTCTGCTCGGAGTGATTGAAAAAATGAAACCTTTGGACAAAATATTTTGAGTTGTTTCGTCGATTGGGGGTGTCAGAAAAATTATGCGAAAGTATCTTATTTTTCTTAGACGAGATTGATGGCACTTTGGATTTTAGAAGTAATAACAGTTTCTTGCTTTGGGTTTCAGTTTTCTTGACACGAATATGATCTGCCTCTTCTTTCGATTTTATGATGGATGCATCCCAAATAATGGAATAGATTTAAGCAAGGGCTAGTCGCCACAAATGGGTCATTAGGTGACGAATTGGTGATATCAAGCTTGCGTCTTGTACTATGAATCGTTTTTCGGATTAGCACCAGAATACAGGTTTTAAAGATATATGATGTTGAAGAACTTTTGTCGTGATGTGTTAATACAAAAGGATTCGGGAATAATCTCGTTGGCTCTGCGTTCCTTGAGAAAGGTGAGATCGCAAAGCAGTTTTTATTTCCGGATTAGTAGTGAGGAATAAGTCTTCGATGATGTCAAAATATCCCCGTATAGTTGTGTACCGATAAGTTTCCGCGGCTGATCTTATTAGGAATTTGAAGATTCCGGGTTGGACCTCGTCTAAAATTCTTAAGTGTTCGACCAAGCCGAAGAAAAACGGCAAGATATCGCAGCCACCTTAAGAAGAGTGAAACATCCAACTCCCAACATTACAATTTCTGAAAGAGCATGCCTCATAAATCTCGTCATTAATTCTGATATTGTTGTTCTTCCGGCAGATAAAGGAAATGTTACAGTTATACTAAACACGACAGACTACTACTCTGTCGAGAAAGTACCGGGAATTTTCAATTAAAACAACATTTTTACATTTAATCGTCAAAATTTATTGGGTCGCCTTCAAAATAGGCTCCATTTGCTCCAATACATCTATGCCAACGGCACTTACAATTATCGAAACATTTTTTATAGGCGCTTTCCGGGATGGACTTTAGCTCTCGCGCCGAATTTTGTTTTATGGCTTCAATCGACTCAAAACGGGTGCCACGAAGGGGCAATTTTAGTTTTGGGAAGAGGAAAAAGTCGCAGGGAGCCAAATCCGGCGAATACGGTGGTTGCTGAAGCACGTTTGTTGAGTTTTTGGCGAGAAAGTCAGTCACAATCGTAGCTCGGTGAGAAGGCTCGTTATCGTCATGCAAAATCCATGAGTTGTTCGCCCACAAATTTGCCCGCTTCTTACGGATACGCTCACGCAAAGGTTTCATAACGCCTAGGTAATACTCTTTGTTTACCGTCTGACCCTGCGGAACGAATTCGTAGTGCACCACGCCACGGATATCGAAGGAAACAATGAGCATCACCTTCATTTTCGTGCGGCTTTGGCGTGGTTTTTTCGGTTTCGGCTCATTTTTCGCCACCCATTCCGATGATTGCTGGCTTGTTTGCATATCGTACTCGTAAACCCAGGTCTCATCACCAGTTATAATGCGTTCCATGAATGTAGGATCGGAATTACAGCGATCCAGCATGTCTGAAGCAACCTGTTCGCGATGACGTTTTTGAAGAAAATTCAGGTCTTTCGGTACGAGTCGTGCGGCCACATTTCTCATGCCCAAAATATCAACCAAAATCGTACGTGCGGACTCGTGGGATATCTTAAGATCATGTGCTATCTCTCTCAAGCTAGTACGACGGTTTTCCAGCACCCTTTCCTTAATTTTATCGACGTTATCTTCGATCGAAGCCGTCGATGGGCGACCACTTCACGACCGTCCTTGAAGGCTCTGTACCACTGATATGCACGAGTTTTCAATAGAGCATTATCACCAAAGGCCTTTTGCAACATTTTCAATGCATCGGCACACGAAAATTCATTTGCAACACAAAACTTTAAACAAATTCTATGCTCAACGTAATCACCCATAGTAAAAATCGGCACGCACTCTGACATCGACTGACTTAATCAGCTGTTGCAAACACACTAGTTGACAGATCCCGCTCAAGCTTGGCATAGTAATTAAGGACAGTGGTACCAACCTAGGAAAAAAATTTTTTACCTGCCTCATTGCCCCGCCAGATTTAAATCGATAATTCCTGGTACTTTCTTGACAGAATGTATATAGACAAATTGACAACATTATTATTTAAATCTTGCATAAACATAGAACCGCAAACATTTCTTTTTCGAGATACAGTGTGTTAAAGTTTGAATTTTTTTCAAGGTTTTTTTTATAGTGTCGGCATTTCACAAGATATTCAACTGAAATTTGGCTAAGATATTACAATTTAGAGTTTACATCATGTGGCATGCCAATTTCGATTACAAATCTTCAAGGTGATATTTTTTCTGGAACACTGTCCCATGTTTTACTCCAGAACTTTCTTTTGGTGAATCACTGTTAGTTTGGCTATTATTTTATAATTATAAAAAAAGCTTTCCTGTTATACCAAACTTTATGATCTCCCGGGCATCTGCTACCCATTTCGAGAAACAAAGTTTGAAAGAAATTCTCAGAAAAAATAGAAAGAAGATTAAATTCATTGTTAAGTTTCACACATCAATTAAACTCCTGTGTTTTGAACAGTGGAGTTGGTTGAAATCTAATATCAAATCATGCCGAATTTCACGGATTCCGAAATGGCTTACGTGCATTTCGTATTATGGCGTTGCAAATGGAAATTCAAACAAAGCTAGACGCCTTAACATAGAACACTGTCCCAATAGAATAATGCCTGGTCATCGAATGATTTCTGATATTTACAGCCATCTTTTAGAAACTTAATCATTTTCTACGAAAAATATTGATTAGACCACGAAGCATGAGAACACCATGACTCAAAGAGGCAGTTCTGAGCAAAATAGGAGTACAAAAAAATTTAATGTTACTTTAAATCCAAGTCATCAAGTTGTTTGGTGGATCTTACTATATCCTTATTACATTCTGAGGGTGCAGGCGCTCTTGCCAAGAGATGTTCATCCTAGGATTATTTTTTGTCAGTGGTACCACAATACCCTATTAAAAAATCCTCATTTTGATTGCCAAATCCTATTCACCGATAAAGCCTGTTACCCAAGAACTTCATTTATAAATTTTCAAAATAAATACTTATGAGCTGAGGAGCATCTACAAATTGTAGAAACTCATTTTCAAGAGCAATTTTCATTAAATGTGTGGGGTGGTAATATTGACGATTATTTTATCGGTCCTTTCTTCTTGCCAGGTCGACTTACTAGTCCAATATACATACATTTTTTAGAAAACGATTTACCCTTGCTATCGTTCTACCGAAATGTCTGTAAGTTTCAAATTCAGAGCCGAAGATGGTTTTAAATGACTAGGTTGGACTGATGCCGTAAATACGCAAACTTTCTAAAGAAAAAGCTAGAACGTAGAAACCTTCAGGGAAGATTTGGAGTCCAATCGTTTCGCAGTTTCGAGCTACAGTAATTGATCTGAATTTGGGGTTCAACAGAATAACGCATATTTTCCTGCAAAATTTCATGAGGATCGTATGATCTTAAGATTCAAAACAGCAGCAAAGCTTTTGCGAGCGAAGAAGCGTTGAGCCCTATCGATCGAATTTAAATTTAGTGAGTACAAAATAACGACGAGAAGACTTATATATAATTTGAAGACCAAAGAATTTATATGTCCACTTTTTAGGAAGCTGCGATTAATTCTGAGAGCATTCAATTTGCCTTATCCGTCCGAGGCAAGCACGATATCATTCGCAATACTTCGTTGATTTGGGTTCTCTCCACCCACATTTAAGGTCTTACTGTTGAATTCAATCTTTTTCTGCGTTCGTTCCAGGGAACACCGAGTTATCGTTTCGCCCAAATGTCTGTAATTTTCGAATTTTGAGCCTAAAATAGTCTTAAACTTCTAGGTTGGGCGCAATGATGATAAGTCCAAGGTCAAAAGTAGACAAATTACCCAAAAAGCGATATTTCTGCTCAATACAATGATGAGTTCTCGCTGAAGGTATAATGATAGCCGAACCGATTAAACCAATATATGGAGTGGTATCATATAGGCCCATATGACTGCTATCAACACTGTGTAACGTCTGTAAAAAGTAAAAGAAAACATGGAAAAGCACCATTTAGAACCTGACCATCAATTAGGTTTCTGAGAGAACATTCGACTCACCAAATCCACTGCATAGTTGAAACCATCCAAGCCAGCCTCGAAGAAGAAATAATAATCAGTAGAATTTTTGGAGTTGTCCCAAGCATTCGACAAAGTGTTGCACAACGGATTGTTATACAAACTGAAATCATATACAGCAGACCGTTATTTGGTAGTAAAATACAGGGTAGCAACATCCATTCTCTCTAAAATAAAATCGAAAGTCGCATAAACAAGTACATTCTGTCAAGAAAGTACCGGGAATTATCGATTCAAATCTGGCGGGGCAATGAGGCAGGTAAAATTTTTTTTCCTAGGTTGGTACCACTGTCCTTAATTACTATGCCAAGCTTGAGCGGGATCTGTCAACTAGTGTGTTTGCAACAGCTGATTAAGTCAGTCGATGTCAGAGTGCGTGCCGATTTTTACTATGGGTGATTACGTTGAGCAAAGAATTTGTTTAAGTTTTGTGTTGCAAATGAATTTTCGTGTGCCGATGCATTGAAAATGTTGCAAAAAGCCTTTGGTGATAATGCTCTATCGAAAACTCGTGCATATCAGTGGTACAGAGCCTTCAAGGACGGTCGTGAAGTGGTCGAAGACTTGCCTCGTTCCGGACGCCCATCGATGGCTTCGATCGAAGATAACGTCGATAAAATTAAGGAAAGGGTGCTGGAAAACCGTCGCACCAGCTTGAGAGAGATAGCACATGATCTTAAGATATTCCACGAGTCCGCACGTACGATTTTGATTGATATTTTGGGCATGAGAAAGGTGGCCGACCGACTCGTACCGAAAGACCTGAATTTTCTTCAAAAACGTCATCGCGAACAGGTTGCTTCAGACATGCTGGATCGCTGTAATTCCGATTTTACATTCATGGAACGCATTATAACTGGTGATGAGACCTGGGTCTACGAGTACGATATGCAAACAAGCTAGCAATCATCGGAATGGGTGGCAAAAAATGAGCCGAAACCGAAAAAACCACGCCAAAGCTGCTCGAAAATGAAGGTGATGCTCATTGTTTTCTTTGATATCCGTGGCGTGGTGCACTACGAATTTGTTCCAGAGGGTCAGACGGTAAATATTTGCACAAATACTTAAACAAAGCAATATGATCCAAAAAAAAAATAATAATGATAATAAGAAACAAGATCCACGTGCTGAAAACAAGCAACCTTCACCACTCCAATGCGTCTTCAAGTAGAAACCGCGGCCACCCTGTCAATTTCATCAAGAAGCAAATTTTTCAACCAGATTTTCAACTTTTTTTTGTATGAATGAAAGCTGTTCATATTTCTTATATTAGGTGGAACTTGAGAGTAAATTCTTGGAGCTGTATAATAAAACGATCTCTGACCCACCGCTTTAGCTGCCCTTTCTGTGACATACTCGCAATCTCTCCTATGCCTAGTATTGTGATTATGTTTTATAAACGACAGTTCTCCCCTGTTTCTGTACTGTAGGCAAAGAACCCTATAATAGTAAAGTTTTTCCATGTTGAACATTGGTACCTCATCGAAAAGTTTTTGTGTGGGATAAGTTCGTTCTTTGTTATAAATAATTTTCAGGAAGGTTTTTTGCATAATTTTCAGTTGTATTTTATGACATTTGTACGTTCCGCCCCAACCTGATATTCCGTATTGTAAATGTGTTTCAACAAGTGCGTGATAGAGAATTTTGAGAAAACCATCTTCCATAAGCTTTTTTAGGCGTTTGAAAGCAAACAACAAAGATCTTAGTTTCTTGGTCACTTTGACAATGTGAAGGTCCCATCTCAGGTGAGGGTCGATCTCGACTCCAAGGTAAGTTTTCGATGACACACGTTCAATTAAATCACCAGAATTGCCATTCCTCAGTACCAGATGGTCAATTTTGGGTAGGCTTGATATTTTATTAGAGAAAACCATGCACTTCGTCTTCTCCATATTGAGCATCAGGTCCATCTCATCCAGCCAATCTTTTATTCTTTCCATGTTGTACTCCGCCCTATTCACAACTTCCTCCCAAGTAGAGCCGGTAAAGAGAACTACTGTATCATCCGCGAAAGATGACACATCGGCATCCACCTTCAAAGACAGCAACCCATCGATATACATCAAAAACAGCACTGGCCCCAGTACCGTTCCCTGAGGTACGCCGGTTAAGACTGTTTGTAATTCACTGATGTCTTCGTTAACCTGCACGCATTGTGTTCTATTTTCAAGGTATGATCGAAACAAATCACCTGCGATTCCTCTTATACCAAAGTCCACCATAACGTCTAACAATTTCCGATGATTGACAGTGTCAAATGCCTTGGCTAAGTCCAGAAAGACCCCTAATGTGAATTTGCCCTCATCAAGTGCCCGATAAATATCATTCGTTAGACAAACGATAGCATCTTCAGTTGATCTTTTCGGTCTGAAACCAAACTGTCTTCCGGAAAGTAGATTGTTTCCCTCCAAAAATTCAACCAGTCTCACCTTTATAATTTTTTCTACAATTTTTGCGACTGTACTCATTAATTATATCGGTCTGTAGTTTGAAGGATCTTTCCGATCACCCTTTTTATATAGCGGTTTCACTATAGCTGTTTTGAGATTTTCCGGAAACTTTCCTTCTGTAAAAATTCTATTAACAAGATAGGTGAGAGGCCCTTTTATAAATTCACCAACAATTTTCAAGTGTTCCGATGTTATTCCATCAACCCCAGGGCATTTACGATTTTTAAGACCGTTTATTGTGCCAAGTACTTCCTTCTCATCTGTTGGTCTGAAAAATATTGTCTTATTCTCTCTTTTTCTTTTTATGACAGAGACTGGTGGTCCATTGATCTGGCTGGCGATCTCCCTACCGACATTAATGAAGTACGAGTTGAATATTCGAGCTAATTTATCCGTGGTTGTTATACCTTCATTTGCGTAATTGTTCTCTAGTATTTCAGCTTGGGCTCGCCTACTACCTGTCAGTTCTTTGATGTTCTCCCAGAGGGCTCTTGGATTATCCTTGTTCTCTTTAATCTGCCTGGAGTAGTACTGTTTCTTTGTTATCTTGAGCAAATCTGTGAACTTATTTTTGTATGCTTTATATTCTCTAAGTAATTCAGTATCATCCGGGTTTCTGACCACTTGCCTATAAATTCTCTGTTTCTCATCAGCTGATTTCACCAAGCCTTTCGTTATCCACGGTTTTCTCTTTGTCTCACATCCTTTCACTTGTCTTCCAGAAGATAACACCATAGCATTAGTTATTCTTGTGATCAGGCATTCCGATATTAGATTCACGTTATTCAAGCAATAACAATCACTCCAGTCCTCTGCCTGCATAACCTGGTAGAAATATTTTCGATCGAATGATGTTTTCTTTATTGGGGGCCTATGGTATCTGAGAGTTGACGCAGGATATATTGCCAGCGTAGGAAAGTGATCTGTAACATTGCAGCGAATGACATATGAGCTGCAACCCAAAGGGAGCATCGAGTCCTTGATGAAAATATGGTCTAGTAGAGTCGTAGATGTATTCTGAACTCTTGTGTATTTATCTATCATCGAATGAAATCCAAATTCTCCCAATATATTAAGATAATCAATGCAAAAATCAGTATTCGATTTAATATCTATATTAACATCTCCGGCAAAGAAGTAGGTATGTTTGTTGTCCAGACAGTGGTCTTCCATATAGTCAAAAAGGTATTCATTGAATTCGTACGGACTAGTTGAAGGTGAACGATAGAGTGCGTCTACTATGATATCTTTGTCAATACCTTTAATTGTGAGGCGGATAGTTTTCGTAAAACCAAGATTTAGGATGGCATATTTAAAAACTAATTTGTTTCTTACATACACAACAACTCCATCGTTCTGATTATAATCTCCTGAATTATAAATAACTTCGTATTCTGGGATTCTGAAGAGGTTAACATTTGGGATATGCCACGTTTCCGTGAAAATAATAACATCAAACTGACACTCAAATTTTCTCAGCAAAATTAACATTTCATCGAAGTTCTTACTAATGCTCCCTATGTTAGCCTGGAAAACCACGAAACCTGCCTTCTTGGCTGCTTCAGCAACGATCTCAAAATCATCACAATCATCCACCTCAGTTGATTCAAACTCCAAGTGTTCGAAATCTCTTATATATGGATCCATCTTTTAATTTCACACTGTAGCATACAGAACAGAAAAAAAAACAATGAATATTGCATATGCAAATTATCGGAAATAAATCAAAAAACTCCCACGAAGAATCCTTGTAGTGGGAATCATTAATTCATATCAACAAAATGCTCCCATAGATACAGATACAGACATCCCCCAACCAAAACAAAAAGGAAAAAAAAATACTAATATTAGTCCTTGAGACTCGTCTTAGCCGAGTTCTTTCTGGTATGGGGTCGATCTTTTGCGGAAGTTCGAAAGGAGGATTTTACAGTACCTGGTTTTGGGGTTGTGGAAGACTCAATTTCAGAAACGCTGTTTGACGTCGTCAATATCTTAGATCTTAATGTAGGTTGATCCGGCTTGGCGTTTGTTCTTTCTTCCTTGCTGAACTGAGGTAAGAGCGTTGGTGTGCCCGGATCGCTATGTGATCTGTTAGTGAAGTAATCCTCTTTATCGTCTTCCTCTAGACTTGCCAGGTCGGTTGGTGTAAAGACGCGGTTGTTCAAATGAAGTCTGCCTTTCTTAATAAAGCAATTGGTCTGCCCCCTTCGCCTGGCGGAGTAAAGATGCTTTCTTAAGATTTTATCTTCTGTCCTCTGTTGTTCAGTAAGATCATGTGATATTCTGATTGGGGTTCCTTTTAGATGTTTAGTGTTCCCCAGTACTGCGAGTTTTTTCATATAGGAAGTGAATTCAACTTTTATTGGGCTGTTGTTATTTTTCCCTAGAGTAAATATGTTATTGAGATCGCTTTCTACCAGCTTTAACTTTAGAGTTTTTCCAACTACTTCAATAATTTTCTCAGCTGTTACTAATGGTTCCTGTCTTTCTAATCCAAAAATAATTAAGCCATTCTTTCTATTTTTCCGTTCTAAATTTTCAACTTTTTTTTTCAATTCTTCATTCTCTCTTTCTGCTTTGTTAAGACGGCGATTGATTTCCTCGATCTTTAATGAGAGTTTTACGTCCAGTGCTCGCAGTAGAGATTTCAAATCCTCATTTCCTTTCACTATCTCATCTCGAAGCTGAATGTTGGTTATTTCCACACTGGTCATTTCTTGAGAATGAATTCTACAAATCACACTTGATGCGGTTCTGTTTCACAATTTCTTATCAACCGCAGTCGTATGTTAGGATAGTGATAAGTAGTTTTGTTGTGAATAATAAATTCGAATTATTTTCAAAATATAATAATTTCAGCCCTTCGGTATGATTCTCAGGAATGTAACGATTACTGAATATGTCCAAAATCAATACCTTTTCACTGGGTCCGTCTATGAAAAATTAATCGGCAATATTTAACTTGAAATTCCGGCCGAATTCAGGAGCGCTGTCGTAATGCATGCACATGGGAACACTCATAAACAACAAGTAAGTGAAAAAAAAAAAAAAAAAGTAAACAAGGAGTATTACCTAGGCGTTATGAAACGTTTGCGTGAGCGTATCCGTAAGAAGCGGCCAAATTTGTGGGCGAACAACTCATGGATTTTGCATGACGATAACGCGCCTTCTCACGGAGCTACGATTGTGACTGACTTTCTCGCCAAAAACTCAACAAACGTGCTTCAGCAACCACCGTATTCGCCGGATTTGGCTCCCTGCGACTTTTTCTTCTTCCCAAAACTAAAATTGCCCCTTCGTGGCACCCGTTTTGAGTCGATTGAAGCCATAAAACAAAATTCGGCGCGAGATGGATATGGCGACTCAACATTAATCAGACCAAATCGGTTCAAGTAACTTGAAAAAAACATGTCCTCCTGTCGAAATGTTTGAAAAGAAAATGCCAGTCGATACCAAAGCAAAATACCTCGGTACACATTTAGGTCAGCATCTTACATGGAGACAACATATCCAAGCTAAGAAAAATCGAATAAATATGTTGATCCATCGGATGTATTAGATCATAGGCGGAGAATCCGCTAAAGCATCAAATATTCAAAATACCCAGACACTTCGATTTAAAATATTTCGCTCATTTATGAATGCATCCTGGTACGTCTTCAACATTACCATCCATGATAATTCAAAAATTCCATATGTCACCACCAAATAGAGAACTACTCAAGAAAATACCAACAGAAGCTACAAGGGCATGCCAACTAACTTATCGATCAACTGAATAAAAATCCATTCAAATTCCGAAGACTATACCGGACCAAATGACTTGATTTGAAGTTGTAATATTGAAGTATTAATATGATTAACATCTTCTCTTAGTCTAGACACACATAACATTTGCTAAATACTTCATCAAAGTAGATTGTAGATCTCAATAATTAGAAAAAATATTTATTCATTACAATTTATAACATCAAAAATTATGATAACATATCCCGTCAAGAAAATTCAAATTTAATTTTTAATAAATTCCTATTTCCTGATAAGCATCTATACTATGAACTCTACTTTAATTTTATGTGACCCAAATGCTCATTTTCTGCTAAAAAAATACCTCAGTGATGAGAAACGATAAGATTATGTGTTTTTATTAAGTTGAACTCATATAAAAGTCACTTAATAATTTGACTTTGATTTTATGCCGGGTGTTCCTAAATTAAATATACAAATAAAGAGGAGGGATTCCTCGCAGGATTTTCAGAAGAAAAAGTCCCATAAACATGGGACCGTAAACGTTTCGTTTTCGAGGGTGTTAACGTTTGCATTTTTTCAAAGTTTTTTATCATAGTATCTGCATTTCGCAAGATATTCAACTCAAATTTGGAATGGTTATTACATTTTGGGGTTTACACGATGTGACATGCCTATTTCGATTGCAAATCCGCTGGGTGATATTTTGTCAGGAACACTGTCCCCTGTTTTACTCCAGATCTTTCTTCTGGTAAGCCACTGTTACTATGAAAAGTTATAAAAAGATGCTCTGTTGTTATACTGAACTTTATGGTTTCTTGTAATTTTGTTGTATCTCCTATCGATTTCGAGAAAAAAAATTTGAACGATTCCCTCGAAATCTAAATTGTCAAAAAAAATCAGAAAATAAGCTGTGGTGAATAAATTCATTGTTAGATTTGACACATCAAATTTGATGTGATGAATTTAATAAAAAATCTGTGTTTTGAAAAGTATAGGTGGTTACAATTTAATATCAAAATTTACCGAATTTCACGAATTTCGAAATGGCTGACATGCATTTCATGGTCTTGCAAATGGAAATTCAGGAGACGCTAAACGTATTTACATAGAGCGCTTTTCCAATAGAGTGATGTGTGGTCATCGAATATTCTTTCATTTTCACAGGCGTCTTTCGGAAACTGAATCTTTCTCTATGAAAAATATCACGAAGTGTGAGATGACTACGACTCGAAGAGGTAGTTCTAAACGAAATAGAAGAATATCCAGAAACAAGAAAAATTAGTGTTCATTTAAATACAAGTCATTAAAAATTTAAATATCATAGTGATTTATTCTGCTAACCTCCTACAAATTTTCAAAACTTAAAAAAAAATTTTTTATTCAAAGACTTTTAGAAATAAATTAAATAAATATGTAAGAAACACTGTCTCGTTTTAGTAGAAATTAAGAATTAACACTCAGTACGCAGTACGAAAAGGGAATAAAATAATTCAAATAAATATAAATTATCAATTAAAATACTAAATAAATACTTGAAGGATACAAAATTTTGTTTCGTACCTTTTTTTATGCAAACCTAATACCTTTCCAAAAATGCAAAACATTACATTAAGAACTTCTTCAAATACACCTTGCTACAAATAATTTCCTTCAAAAGAATTCCTAAAAGATGCAGAACATTTTCAGAAAGCAATTTAGAATTCCCACAACGGAAAACTCATATTTAAAAAATGAAAATAATTACCAAAAAATATATTTCCAGACAAGCTGAGTGTATTCATCTGAACAAAACACTAGGATAAAGTGAACTTTTAGAAAAATCCTACGTATTCTATGTTCGTCACAAAAATTACACAAAGTTTGTATGGTATTTTATGGACTCCGTTGAAACCAAATGATAATATATATATAAGTGTAAACCAAAATATATAATTATTATGTATACAATAAAAAGATAATTCATTTTTTCATTATACAAATCATCAAGTTGTTTGGCGGATCTTGCGGGATTCTTTGCTATATCCTTATTACATTCAAAGGGTGCAGGCGTTCCTGCCTCGAGATTTTCATCCCTTTTATTTTTTGTGTGTTACCTCAATAGCCTATTAAACAATCTTCATTTTCAGATACTGAACTTTTTCAGCTGTTACTATTTAGTAGTTGATCATAATTAAAACAATTTGTAGAAATTACTATGTTTTACTGCCAATAAATTGATATTTTACACATTTAATTGTGACTCGAGTTTCGGAAATTAGCTATACCATCTTCAGATTGAATGTGTAAAATATCAATTTATTGGTAGTAAAACATAGTAATTTGTACAACTTGTTTTAATTTGAATAAATTTTTATTATTATTATTCTGATAGACCTAAATCTTCTGTGTGAAGATCCCTCTTCATTTTGATTGCTAAATCCTATTCACCGAAGAAGCCTGTTTCTCAAGAACTTCAATTATGAATTTTCATAATGAACATATATGGGCTGAGCAGAATGCACATGAAATTGTAGAAATTCATTTTCAGAACCAATTTTCATTAAACGTGTGAGGTGGTAATATTGGGATTATTTGATTGGTCCTTTCTTCTTGCCAGGTTGACTTACTGGTCAAAGATATAGACATTTTTCTGAAAACAATTTCGCCCTTGTTGTTGGATGATTTACCTCTTATGCTACGATTTGTATTGTGGTTCATGCCCGACAGTGCTCCTGCTCATTTTTTGGTTTTGGCTAGGGAGTATTCGAACAAATATAATGAAAACAGGCGGATTGGACATTATGTTATGGCCCGCCAGATCCGCACACTTAAATAGTTTATATTTCTTTTTATTATGCCATCTGAAATCTCTAATGTACTTACCGTCAGTGAACACCGTAGACGAACTGAGAAATCGTATAGTAGGGTTTGATACGGTTAGTAATATTCTGGGAGTCTTTAAAAGAGTTCGATCGTCTATGAGAAGAACAGAAGCTTGTATAAGGGTTGGGAAAAGTCATTTTCAAAAATTGCTGTAGTTGAGTTCCTTTGTTGTTATTTATTTTTTTATGATTAATTATTTAAATTTAAACTTGATCAGGTGTAGATAGAGATTGGGAACGCTATTTCAATGTTAATTGTTGAAACTATTAGAGCTGTCTTTCGTGAAATTTGCCCAAAATATGTTAGTTTGATGAATTTTTGTTTTTATTTTTTTGGCAATACTGTTGAAGGGAATGTAAAATGATCTATATATAATTCATCTAAAGGCAGCAAGTTTATATGAACTTGGATGGTTTAATTGAGAATTATAATGTGATTTTGTTTCATATATTTGAAAAGTTCACAATGATAGGTAAAATAATCCCGAACTTTTAGATCATTTAAATACTCAAAACTCGCTGCCTATGGATCAGTTATACATAGAACATTTTCCACTTCCTAAAATAACATTGCGGAGAAGAAGAAATTGAAGGCAATATAAGAAATAGCCATAAGCAATCCCTTCTGAACAAATCTAATGAATTCTCTCATAAATAAAAAGAAGAAGCAGCTAATTTCAAACAAATATACTCAACTTCCAAAATTAAAATAGTGACAAATCACTTCTCACACTCACATAATCTGTACCAATTTCATAGTTATCTCAATAATTTAACATTAAAATAGCTCTCATAAAATTTTTTTATCTATTTTAGTTGTTCTCGGAAACAACGTGCTGTTCAAATGTCGGTTATATTCGAGCTTTGAGCCTAAAATGGTAAAAAAGGACTAAGTTTGACGACTCCATTTTAGAGAATCCAAGGTCACAAAGACTTCTGGTAATTCCGTCCGGACCTCCAGCTTTAAAAAAAGAGATAGGGACCGTCGGAGTAAACTGAAATATCTCGGTTGAGTGTGTTAATGGGCAGAATCAGATCAACGGTTTCGTAGTTATTGACATTCGAAAATTAATCTTATTTTTCCAATAGTTTTCAAATTACTGATCCGATTGAAAACGAAATTGGTATTTAGGTGTACAGTAACGACAAAAAGATTTATGACAAATTTTGTGAGAATCGCTGCGAACGACTACAAGATATTTGTCCGCAAATACCTAGAGATTTGAAATTTTCAGAGTATGTTTGGAGTTTTAACACATCAGTTCCAATCGGTTCAGTGGTTCCTGAATCATTCTCATTCGAAATAATATTTTTCAAATATTCTCTGAAATACAAATTCGACTCGGTTCAAATTCAGTATTTACTTGTGAAATATTGATACGAAGGCATAACATAACATAAATTAACTTCTTATCTGATTTTGGCAAAAATTATGAAAATTATATGAAATTCCATTGAATACTTTTTCTACATTATTTTTTGCCAATATATAATGTAGACCAAATGGAGAGGTATATATTATATATATATATATATATATATATATATATATATATATATAGTAAATGGCGCGGCACGGAGTTTTGGTTAGCTTTCGCAGATGATAACCGGCTTAAAAAATAGTTTGGACATTCAAGAACAACATAACCTATTGATATCATTGATTTTATATTGGTAAAATATAATTTTCATGAGTTGAAAATGTCAAAATTTGAGCCAAGTAAGCGTCATTTGCGGAAAATATTAGTTTACTTCTTTAATTTAAAGAAATCTGCTGCTGAGGCGCATCAATTGCTCGTAGAAGCATATGGTGAGGGTGCTCTGAGTGAGAGAACGTGTCGAGAGTGGTTTCAAAAGTTTAAAAACGGTGATTTCGACGTAGAAGACAAAGATCGCAGTGGAGGGCCAAAAATTTACGAAGATGCAGAATTGGAGAAATTATGGGAGGAAGATTCATCTTAAACACAAAAAGAACTTGCTCCAACATTAGAAGTCACTCAGCAAGCAGTTCCACATCGTTTAAAATCATTAGGAATAATTCATAAACAAGGAAATTGGGTTCCGTACGGCGGAAACTTATTTGTACTCCTAATATATATATGTATATATTTTATATATATATATATATATATATATATATATATATCTATATATTTATTCATATATATATATATATATATATATATATATATATAATATTTCTATATATCTTTAATATTGATGAGATTTTCCTTTTCTTCAGAATAATATTCCCAACTTGCATAAAATGATGCTTATAGTTGATTTTCTGACAGATCACAGGTTTCTGTGCTTATATATTCATGTATGTAGTGTCTTCAAGAATTAATGCAAAGATACGAAATTTTCGGAGGAAATGGACTGTTGGAAAAGCGCGTAAAAGCTGCTTTCGACTTCACATCAGTACTTGCCACCATTTTTTTTGTCTCATCCAAATTTTTAATTCGGAAGCGCGGCACTTATGAAGGAAGCACACAGTAAAGCAGACTTGCGTAATCTTTCGATTCACCTTATTCGTATTATCATCAAACTTATACTATGCATGGGCATCATCTGATCTGTCACTGAAAGATGTTATTTTCATCTCGAGACACTCTATATATCGTGAATATAACAAAAAGCTCTGTTTAGAAATTTTACACCTTAAATAAATAAACTCATTCTACTCTTAACGAATCTTAAATACTCAGACTTGTTTGCATCTCTGTGATTAATTAGATCTTTGATATTCAATAATACCCAAAGAGAACTTTTTTCGTCAGCGGTATTGATGGAAAATTCAAAATTACGGGAGATCGGAGCTACTTCAAAATTGGAAAACTTCTCGTTTTTCATATCTACGAAAACTCCGCATCGTTCGGACTTTATCGAGGATGAAGAAGTTCCGGTTTCTTTCAGTATCAACTAGCTGGAAGTTAGCGGATACCTGTCTCGTTTAATCCGAAACTTTTTGATGCTCGTTGAGGTGTGTGAAATCCATCAAGAGCCCATTCATCTCCGTCTTTTCAAACATTTTTATCTTGTTCTTTTGTGTGAAGGACCTAAAATGATGAATAATAGGCTCAACTCTACTGAATACGCAGCAATATTGTATGTATCGTATGTTGCAATCACAGGTTTCATATTGAATTTTGCGCTATTTTTGAATTGTCAAACTGAACGTGACATGAATATTGTATTTGACATGTAGAAAATGTGGAGGAAATTGGATCGATATACGTTCGTACTGCTTATAGAAATAGTGAGAATTTTCTATGAAAATATTCGAATTTTCAGGGATATACCTTAAGAAGTTCGAAATGCTTTTGGTCATCATAGAGAATACAAGTAAATGTATCGACAAACTTGAATTCTTTGTACATATTAGTGACTTGAAGACTCCAACTCTTGCTCGTGCATAAAATAATGCCGCTGTAGCTGAAAATGTGGACGAAACCCAAGGTTTGTCCATTTCAAGGCGTTCACAATCCAGTTTGTACAGTATTATGTATTTTATCTTGGCCTTAAGGCTCACAGTTATTGAAAAAGACATGAAAAACGTCATATATTATTCGCTGATTGGGGTCCTCACAGTGCACGAACAAAATTACAGTATTCTATTATAAAGATAAATATTCTCATTCCCATTCATTTGTCTATTTGTCTCTCTCATGAGCAAGATTGTTCGAAGTTGGTCTTTGAAACCCAAGAAAATTGTCGACCAACCTTCAAACACACAACGAATGATAGTTTAGTGCAGATTTTGCGTGTTCGGAGTGATGAGACCTTGATTCTTCGAAAATGATACCAGTGCCACTGTAACATTCCATAAGCTGCATTCCAAACGTTGTAAACTTTTTCGGTGAGAAATTGATGTCATGATAACGGAAAACGTTTATTTTCATCAAGATGGTGCAACAGAATTTTTGCTCGCTAATTCCAGGGAACAGCATGCAGTCGTTTCACCGAAATGTCTGTAAGTTTCAAATTTAGAGTCAAAGATGGTGGAATTGCACTCACTGTGAAGTAGCTAAGATCAAAATTCAATCTGTCTGGCCAGTTCGGCCAGCCAGCCGGTCATCCGTAAACACGCAAACTTTCGAAAGAAAAAAGCTTGAACTTTGAAACTTTCAGGGAAGTTGTGGGGTCTAAGGTTAAGTTCAGCATTGGGTTAAATCGGTAATATTCCCAATATTTTCGAAACTAGTGATATGATTGATCTGAAATGAGATCTTTAGGAAAAGAATAATAACGCATTTGTGAGGAATTCCATGAGTACAGCATAATAGACAATTTCAAAAGAAAATTTGTGAACGGATCAGCGTTGTACGCAACCTCGAACACATTCGACAAGAAAGATATAGAAACTTAATACTTTCGTGTTAGGTTTGTGGCCTGGATATCTCGGTTTGGTTCGTTATTGCGCCAAATATGTGTAATGTTTTCGCAGTTATTCACTTTTGAAATTAAATTTTATTTTTTGTTGACATTTTCGAGGTACAGATTGATCTGAATTCTGAGCTTTAACAGATTAATAGTGATGAACATTTTCCTACAAAATTTCATGAAGATAGTATGATTTGAAGATCAATAATAGACAGAAAAATTTTGTGAAGCATCGTTGAGCGTTAACGATCGAGTTCCACTTAAGTGACATCAAAATAACGAGACTAATATATAATTTGAAGACCAAAAAATTCATAAGTGCACTTTTTCGAAAGCTGCGATTAGTTCTGAGACTATTTAATTTGCCCAATCTATCCGAGAAAAGCACGATGTCATTCGCAAAGCTTCGGTTTTTAGGTTCTCTCCACCCGCGTTTGAGCTATTACTGTCAAATTAGATCTTTTTGCGCGTTAGTTCCAGGGAACACCGAGTTATCGTTCGGCCCAAATATCTGTAATTTTCTAATTTGAAGCCGAAAATAGTCTTGAACGACTAGGTTGGACTCAATATTGATGAGTCCTAGGTCAAAAGTAAACATGTCTGGCGATTATTCACGTCTGTAAATGAAACCTTTCTTTTTAGCTTTTGGAGCAGCTGTTCACACGTGAAAAACGGCGTTCGACGTCTCTTGGATTCAGTTCATAAGGCATCTAATTTTCTATTTTTCGAATCATCACCATTGCTTTTAAATGATAGGAAATGACTGGCTTAGTGACTTCAAGTGTTTTTGAGAGTTTCTCTTGCGTTCATGACGTACCTTCATCAAGCATTTTGTACTTCGGGTCACTTTTCCTCTTCCAAATTGAAATTGCCAGTTTTAATCTGACAAACCACTTCTGACATGTTCGGTCAGCTAGAGCATGATATCCACCAAAATACGATGACATTCGACAGCTTTTTTCTTCATACTGAATGAAGTAATGAAGTAAAACTCCCCGCAAAATCACATTATTCGGTACAGTAGTTGACATATTCAGAGCACACAGAATCTATGTCGTTAACACTTCAGCGAAATGATAAGTACTGAAAATAAAGCTAAATGATGACACTTCGAAATGAAGGTGTCGTCAGATGAAACAATGGAATAATAAACTATAAGCAACATCTGTTATCAAAACTGCACGAACGTATTTCTACTCCTAATAGATATTCTGTGAAGCTTTGCGGGTTAGGCGGTCAGTTGTGTTTTGGCTAAGCTTTGTTACAGTGTTCTTGTGCTACCTATTTATTTTCGACTCAATACTAAAATAGTGGGCGGCCATCCTAGAGGGTAAATTTCTTTTCCCTCCAATATGCGAATCTGTACCGAAGAGGAATTTCTGATTGAGAGTGGGCGTTTGAACCAATAAGTACGGGGCGCTCATGCTACTGCTTGTGAAGTAATAACTGTTACGTGAAAATTTTCTGCGATGTGTGATTTTCTCGAAATGGAGACACTTGACAGCTGAGAGCTCGGAATTCAACACCATATAAAAGAAGACGTCTATTTCAAGGCTCCCACAACAATTCAAGCTGTAAAAGACAAGATGGGATAGATTATTTGCACAACAAAGTGATGCCAAAATGTGATAGAAATTTTCATTCAAATATCAGTACCATCTGTAAAAAAACTTTGTCTACTCCTTAACTCAAAATTTGACCTCTCTGTGGCAGACATTACTGGATACACTTGGAAAATCGTGCAGAAAGGAACGTTTACAATGTATGACTTCCCTCGTCAAAATATATCAGAATTCAACTCAACTTCCGAATTGGTACATAAACAAAACTATCAGTAAAAAATTTTGCCCAATGGAAAACGAAAACAGTTCTTTTATTTTCATCAAACTACTGCCGAGGGCAAGACAATTTAGAGCCTTGCAGCCGTTGAATTTGCTGTTACAGTTGGCAGATAAATAATTAAATTATAGAGGAAACTTCGTTCTTTCGCCATCGGATATGCCGGATAAAAGGGAAGCGAAGAAAGCAAATAAGAAGAATAAATAATGGCTAAGAAAATATATAGGTGCGATTGAAGTAGATGAAAAATCTTGTTCTTTCACGAATTTATGAATCAAACTTTACTTGATGGAAATTCGTTTTAATTAAATAAAATAATGAAGCTTGGCTTTTTCCAAAATTTATTGAATGAACTAAAATGATTTCGCTAATACTATGGCTTCGTCAGATTTGCTTCTTCAACTCACTCTTACTTTAGCAAAAGTAACCTAATCTTATAGAGGTACTGTTCGGGCAAAAACTTGAAATATGGTAAAAAAATGGCAATTATTTTTACAAATTATAGGAAGAAAAAATTTTGAAAAACAATTTGACCTTAATGTAGCTTTAGAATGTTTAATGAATTAGAAATTCGCATCAAAAACACCAAAGATTAAAATAATAAAGACAATAAATCTAAAGTCTAGAAGATGACTTGCTCTATAGCATATATCGAAAATAATTTAAGAAAAGAATAGCATGAACACTTTACATCTTTCACTCAACATAAGCCCATCGTTTCAAAGACTTTTGAAATAATTTCAACAATAACTATGCAATTATCCATAAAGTAACGGACTCTCACTATTGGAATATTCGAAACCAATAGGTACAATATCCTCAAAATTTTTCTCATTTAGCAAATAGATGTCAACAGTTCTCCTCAGTTAGTATTTTCCCTAGAAATGGCCTCATTATATTTAATAGTTCATGCATTTCTGCATGATTTCACTTAGTTAGGTATTTCAGATTATTAATTCTAATTTGTATTCTTTTTGCCTAAACCATATCTATACAAGTCCTGCAATAGTGTTTTGTGCTTCCACAGCAGCGGAACCAGACATCTTAGAAATTTCGCTCCAAAGGCTCCTTGTAATTTCATTTCAGCATCTCAGGAAATTATTTTTTAATGTACAGGGTGTTCCCAAAAAAAATTCAACAAATAGGTGATTTCTTCAGTGCATCAACACATATTTTTTCATAAATCTTCAACATCGCTATCATTTCGCAAAATATTAGAGATATTTTTTAAACTGTACAGATCTTATCAAGAGAAAACATAAAAAAGTTGAGAGAATAGTAGTTCGCTAAAATTCCTCTACCGATCGTAATAGGAACTTGATCAGAAATTTTTTTAACTGTAAGAGTTTTCGTGTCCATTATTAATGGCCAAATATTATATATTGAGTTATTATTTCTCGATATTTCACATGTAACATCCAGATAATATAGAAAACTGAATGCCTCATATTTTCTCAGAAGTAACTTTAGAGCTATTTTTCCTCACATCATAACTGAAAATTCAATTTGAATAATGAACATAATTACTAATGGATATTAAAAATAAATGAAACAATGAAACGTAAGGCAAAAACTATTCAGGTAATCTTCAATACATATTTCTTTATTATGATTTGCGAGATATTCAAAGTGTCGTCCTCCTTCTCTCGGACACAAAGTATTGTGTTTGTGAAAAGACCTACTAGCCCTTGTCAGCATGGCTGTAGTGATGCTCCGAACATCATTCATTATTTTCTCTCGCATATTGAGACCTGTTATTTGAACTTTATCACACACTTTACGTGACTCCACAAAAAAAATCTGGTTTGGTGAGATTCGGTGGTATTTAACGCCATTAAAAATATATGGGACGATTCATTGACAAAATCACCCATTTGTTGAATAATTTTTTTGGGAACAGCCTGCATATTAGAAAATAATTTCCTCAGATGCAGAAATAAAATCTTTCGAGCGAAATTTTTAAGATGTCGGATTCGATACCTATGGAAGCGCAATGCCCTATTGCGGAACCATACATAAGATGTGATGTTATTTTTCAGAAATGGTTTGAAATGTTATTGAAAATATTAGCTGTTTGTAACTAAAAACCACAGAAAACTAACCGTGAAAATGTTCTATTTGTTATCCGAAAGGACTTTCTGCCAGTGCAGGCTACAAAAAGGGCGGGTCAGGGACAAATGAAAGACTAACTATTAAAAGCACTTTTATTTCCGCATGAATTACCCTTTATTCTCTAAGAACGAAGAAAAATGTGACATTTATCAATTGCGCATGCATTTTTGAACTTACAGACAGCCATTATACACGCCCTCGTTCCGCAACCAGTCCATCTTACCTACCTGCTCAAAGAATTATCGATCGATTATATTGATCAGTCGAACGAGATAATCCTTAAGAATATGAATACATACACTCTCAATATACGCCGTAATTTGAAAGGATTTGGACATTTTTTTCAAATATTTCAATTCCTTTATATACATACAATTTCAACAGTAAAACATTCGTTTGAAATATTAAGTCTAAATCTAACTTAAATCAATAAATAATCCTGGTACACTTAGTATACAATGTTTCCGCGCACAATCAACTCATCTCAAACGGGACACGCAAAGCAACATCTGCATAATACAGCTTGTGTTAGGGTACTCACGCCTATCTTGTATGAATTAATGATGAAAGATATACAAAAATGCGTGCATGGAAAATATAATACCTATAATAAACATGGTGAACAAAAATCTCAGCATTCTCAATAGCTGGTAATAAACAGGAACGAGATCACAAAAAGTGACAAAGACGGTGAAAAGTTTTAAATCAAATCTCTATTCACAAATCACGGAATATACTTTCTATTACGTCATTATGATCAACAATGAAATTCTTAGTTTTACACTTAAAACCAAGCACCACTGTATTGATCATTTTCATTTCCAGTGTAAGGATGTTATGGAGCTTTGGACCATAGTAAAAAATATGCTTTCTCTAAACATTGGTAGAATGACATGTTACCCACGGATCTGGTTAGCGTTTCTCTAGTAATAATCTCAAACCTGTGTCTATTGGAAAATACCTACATGATACACTGGCAAGCACATAAACCACGAATATCCAGAAATCCGCTTTCTTATAGAGCTCTTCAGTACGGAATAACCCCGACTTTTTTAATAAAATTTTCTATATAGTATTTTGAGTGCACTGCGCTCACTCAAGGTATTATTGAATATTTCTACCCAATACCCAACACATTATGGAAGAATGGTTTCTGCTGAACATTTGTACACTTTAGTTGAGTTCTTCTTGTCTATTATATCGCGTAATATATATTAATAAATAAAAACTCTTAGTGGCTTAACTAAATAATCCACATGTTCGTCCCATCTCAAAAATGGATTTAACATCGCGCCTAGGTATTTAAGGCTTGGTGTTTTCTCGAAAACCGGACAAGAACGTGTATTTGTCATACAATCGTCAAGATGCAGTACGATAGAGTCTTTTTCGATCACTTTGTAAAATAGAGAAATATATTTCGGTCTTTACTTGATAGAAATTCATTTTCAACTAGTAATAAATAAAATTCAATTTCCACAAACTTTTTATTGTTGAAGTAATTGTTTTTCCACACTGTGGCCTTATCATATTCCACATTTGAACTGATCAATTGTGAAAACTTACATAGGTCCTTATATATGTATTGACAGGTATTACAGGAAGTGGGACTAAAAGTAGAAAGGTATTTATCAGAGTATTCTCAATTAGGTGGAGAGATAACGTCGATGTTAATAAAAGTTATTGGGGTAATCCTTGGATATCTGAAATTCCATGAAGATATTCAATAAATGTGTGTTTGATCGTTTAGGAGAATTTTCTGAGAATTATATTGGTTTATTTCAACTGATTCTAAGAATGTTAATCCAGATCCCTTACTCTCGATATGCGTTATTTCATATTCGTTATTGAAATTATGTTCAAATTCTATTAGATGGTTGGCATATGTGGAATGTGTTTAATTGGAACTATGGCTCTTTTGATGTTTGTGTATTATTTTCTTAAACGATCTACCGGACTGACCAATTTAAACCATTTGGCAATCCTTACATTTGAACTTATAGACTCCTGAATTATTATCTTTGTTTAATTTCCGAAGACAATCCAAGTGTTGCTGAAGATTTTCGAAATCTGTTGTAGTATTCTCGTGAGACGCTAGTAAGGCTATATCTAATTGAATCAGTCTTTATTTGATGAAAATCCATACTAAATAACTAATAATAAATAAAATTCAATTTCCACAATTATTTTATTGTTGAATGACAATTGTTTCGCCAGACTGTGGCTTAATCATATTCTACATTTGAACTTATATAGTATGAAAACTTACATAAGTTCTTATGCAGGGATGGAAAAAACTGTTGGAAACAAGAAATTCAATATTAATCTATAGGTCGATGTCCGTCCAGTAGGGTAGTGGAATAATCAAAACCTCTGCGCGATCTGTCAACTTATAGACTCCTGAATTATTATCTTTGTTTGATTCGTCTTTATTGTTTTTAATATTAGGAGTACAAATAAGTTTCCGCCGTTTTTTAACACAAATTAATTTCTAATGATTTTAAACGATGTGAGACTGCTTGCTGAGTGACTTCTGATGTTAGAGCAAGTTCTTTTTGTGTTTGAGATGAATCTTCCCCCAATAATTCCTCCAATTCTGCATCCTGGTAAATTTTTGGCCTTCCACTGCGATCTTTGTCTTCTACGTCGAAATCACCGTTTTTAAACTTTTGAAACCACTCTCAACACGTTCTCTCACTCAAAGCACCCTCACCATATGCTTCTACGAGCAATTAATGCGCCTTAGCAGCAGATTTCTTTAAATTAAAGAAGTAAACTAATATTTCCCACAAATGACGCTTACCTGGCTCAAATTTTTACATTTTCAACTTATAAAAATTATATTTTACCAATATAAAATCAATGATATTAATGGGTTATGTTGTTCTTGAATGTCCAAACTATTTTTTAAGCTGGTTATCATCTGCGAAAGCTAACCGAAACCCCGTGCCGCGCCATCTACAATAAAACGGCGGAAACTTATTTGTACTCCTAATATAATGATAATATTTATCAGTGTTATTATTGGTTCTGAAAGCTGCTATATAATTAAAATGTTTTTGAAATAAATGGCAAATTTTCGGCTATGTTTATAGTAATCGCAATAATCTTATGTGGAGACACAAGTGACAAAGGGTAATTACTACTCGAGACTAATGCAATAATGTGGGCAGAAGCGCAACGAAAAATGCGATTATCACAATGATAATGCAATAATTTAGCCGAAGCCAAAAACAACAGGGTGATTACTACTCCAATAATGATGCGATAGCTTGGACCGAAATGTCACAAGCGACGCGATACGTTTGATTATCAGTATGATAATTCATAATGTTGCAGAAGCACGAACAGTTTGACTACCCGAATGATAATAATTTTAGTCTGTTCAAACACTGAATGTTAGGTGTCTCAATGCATCCCATCTAACAAAAAGAGGGAAATATATCAAAATGGTTTAAAGTATTTCCATGTTTTCCTGGCCACATGCAGGACGTTCCAACAAAAATTTGACCCCCCGCCAGATCTCAAACGAAGAATTTTTGAAGATTTAAAAAAACAAAAAAACATGTTAACTTCTGTTTTGAACGGTACGAATTTCCTCATGAGTTTGTTCCATGAAAGTGGCATCAATCCCCAAAATTTTTTTAATAGGGAAGAGATGTCGAGTGTTGATAAGTTTGAAAGTTATTTATGTTCTGTGCACAACCCAGTTAAACTTTTCAAAATCGGTTTACTATTCACGAAGTAATGTAATATTGAACTTACCGTCAAAAGGTGATGTTGAACAGACAGTTGAACCGCAAAACTGAAGAACCTAAGAGTTTTGAAGAATCCAAGAATAATTTTCAAGTTCTGTATTAATGAGAAAGAATTCCTATGACGACATTACTCCGAAAATACAACCTGAGAATGGCAACAACCCCCAACATTTTTTGAATAGGGGGGAGATATTGGATGTGGTTTAGTTGAGAAGTATGTTAGACTAATTTTAATGATGGGAATCTTGACGAAACAACTTATTTGAATTTATTAGCAGGATGGTACAGCGCTACATTTCGATATCCGTGTTCGACAATTATTGAACGAATGTTATCCAGGACTTTGGATTGGTAGGAGGGGTTCTATAGAGTAGCCAGCAAGATCACCCGATCTATCGCCATTACATTTTTTTTGGGGGACCTCGACCTGAAAATTTTGCAGAACTGCGACTGCGTGAGATTCATCACGGAATGCTAATTACTGACACTAGAATTTCCGAAAGTGTTAGAGAAGGCTTTGAAAGTAGACTATATCATTGTATGGAGGTTAGTGGTGGTCATTTTGAACAATATATACGTTATTTCTTTAAATAGTTTACATTTTTTCCGTTTCTGTTTGAGTTATCCTTCTGATAATGTTCAATATCAAATTGCTTAAAAAAGGCTACCGAATTTGAAAATTTCAACTAGGATGTTTAGAGAACAAAAAATGCTTTTTAACTAAAACACATCTGCCATCTCTTGACTATTAAAAAAAATTGAGGGTTGTTGCCACCGTCAGGTGGTTTTTTTGGAACTATGTCGCCAAAGAAATTCTTTCTTCCTAATACAGAACTTGAAAATTATTTTTGGATTCTTAAAAACTCTTAGGTTCTTGAGTTTGTGTGGTTTAATTGTCTATTCAACATCAGCATTTGACTGTAAGTTCAATATTACATTATTTAGTGAAAAGTGAACAGATGTTGAAAATTTTCACTGTGTTGTGCACAGAACATAAATACCTGTGTTTTTATTAATCTTCGAAAATTCTTCGTTTCTGAGTTCTGGGGGGGGGGAAATTTTTGTTGAGACACGTATAATCATTATAAAACAAATAAGCTGAAAAGCTGAATTGTCGAATAACATTTCACAATTCGAGTGACAAAACTCAAAACTGCTAGACTAAAATTCAACATGGAAAGACCTGAGTATCGACACGAAGAGAATGAAATACTACTCTGTCAAGAAAGTACCGGGAATTTTCAATTAAAACAACATTTTTACATTTAATCGTCAAAATTTATTGGGTCGCCTTCAAAATAGGTTCCATTTGCTTCAATACATCTATGCCAACGGCACTTCCAATTATCGAAACATTTTTTATAGGCGCTTTCCGGGATGGACTTTAGCTCTCGCGCCGAATTTTGTTTTATGGCTTCAATCGACTCAAAACGGGTGCCAAGAAGGGGCAATTTTAGTTTTGGGAAGAGGAAAAAGTCGCAGGGAGCCAAATCCGGCGAATACGGTGGTTGCTGAAGAACGTTTGTTGAGTTTTTGGCGAGAAAGTCAGTCACAATCGTAGCTCGGTGAGAAGGCGCGTTATCGTCATGCAAAATCCATGAGTTGTTCGCCCACAAATTTGGCCGCTTCTTACGGATACGCTAACGCAAACGTTTCATAACGCCTAGGTAATACTCCTTGTTTACCGTCTGACCCTCTGGAAGGAACTCGTAGTGCACCACGCCACGGATATCGAAGAAAACAATGAGCATCATCTTCATTTTCGAGCGGCTTTGGCGTGGTTTTTTCGCATTTTTTCGCACGAATTTTCGATAGAGCATTATCACCAAAGGCCTTTTGCAACATTTTCAATGCATCGGCACACGAAAATTCATTTGCAACACAAAACTTTAAACAAATTCTTTGCTCAACGTAATCACCCATAGTAAAAATCGGCACGCACTCTGACATCGACTGACTTAATCAGCTGTTGCAAACACACTAATTGACAGATCCCGCTCAAGCTTGGCATAGTAATTACGGACAGTGGTACCAACCTAGGAAAAAAAATAATTACCTGCCTCATTGCCCCGCCAGATTTAAATCGATAATTCCCGGTACTTTCTTGACAGAATGTATATCGAACATAGGCAGGGCCGTATTAATTTAACGGAACAGTATTAATTTAACTTGCGAAATCCTTGATCGATCACATGTTAATACTTTGCTACGATTTGATTTTTCCACACTTCTAGAACAATATTTGTAAAAGAGCTTTTTTAAATTGAATAAATATGAAGAACAAACTACTGATCTACTTCTTGGAGATATTTTCTTGTCCCATAAAGAAAACACAAATTTCAGATCAAAATCACCGATAAAATTATAGTATTGGTACAGATGAATGGCTGATATACTTATTTACATTTCCAGAACATCAGAACTCATTTTCTATGTAACTTGAATAGTATACTACCTAAAATTTAATTAAAATTCGAAAGAACATTATATAAATAGCATTTCTGATATTCTTAATCTTACTTTCTAGTAATAAAATTGAAAACACACATTCTCAAAACATGTATTCCTATAGACTCAAGCCATCCTTATTCAAAGAAAATTTTATTATATCGACAATTCATTCATAGAACCTATTCAATAGTATTATAAAAAAATAACCTCGAGCTTAAACCCAAAACTGAAAATCAATATTTGAATATCAAAACAGATTTAATCTGTCTTCTACAATTTTAATTTCAAAACAATTTTTATTCAAAAAACTTTTAGAATTAAATTAATGTCTACAATAAGCACCGCTCACATTTAATAGACGTCTATAATCAAAACTCAATATATAATGTCATATGGAATAAATAAACTAACAGATATAAAAAAGTCATTAAATTTAATAAATAAATATTTAAGGAGACAAAATTTTGTTTCTGATTTTACCTTTAAGAACACCAATTACCTTTTAAAAACATGAACACAACTTAAGGACTTCTCAAAGAATATTATTTATTTGAAATATTCAATATATTTAAATATTCGAATAAGTTAATTCAGAAATCTCTCAAGACATGCAACACATCTTCAAAAAACAAATATAATTCTAGGCAATCCTTTCATTGGTCCAAAATAATATTCCAAATATCAAAATTGTAGAAGACTAACAGATTAAATCTGTTTTGATATTCAAATTTTGTTATATTTCTTCTTTTGAATAAACAGCCTTTTTCTATTTTATTTTATATATAATATATAATTATATTTAGGCTTCAATGTATCTCATTATGGAATCTCAATGATTTTAAATATAACCTTAAAAATACCTTACACTGTTCTGTGATTTTGTTAGAACATAGACGCTCTTGAATTTTAAAGTTAGTCTGTTTAAAGCATTCATCCTCAACACGTGTAAGTTTGAGATATAGTGATAGTTATTTGATTTTGATATTTGGAATATTATTTTGTACCGATGAAGGGATTGCCTAGAATTATATTTGTTTTTTGAAGATGTGTTGCATGTCTTGAGAGATTTCTGAATTAACTTATTCGAATATTTAAATATATTAAATATTTCAAATAAATGATATTCTTTGTTGTTGTTCCTTAAGTTGTGTTTATGTTTTTAAAAGGCAATTGGTGTTCTTGAAGGTAAGATCAGAAACAAAATTTTGTCTTCTTTAAATATTTACTTATTAATTTTAATGACTTTTATATATCTGTTGGTTTATTTATTCCATCTATTAAATGTAAGCGGTGCTTATTGTAGACATTAATTTAATTCTAACAGTTTTGTGAATAAAAATTTTTTTGAAATTAAAATTGTAGAAGACTAACAGATTAAATCTGTTTTGATATTCAAATTTTGTTATATTTCTTCTATGAAGTAAAAAGCCTTTTTCTATTTTATGAAAATCAATAGCTGCTAACAACGGTTTCAATCATAAAAAACGGTGTGCAATTATTGTTCCAAAGTGATGAATCTTCTATCCAAACTGTAGGAATTTATGTGGCAAATTCAATAGAAATAAAGTGTCCTTACGGTAATTTGTGCATTGCTGCTGTAGCCCAAAATGTGGCTAAACATCCATCAACATCAACTCGTCATCGTGCTCAAGAACTGCACTTTTCTCGCACTTTTCTTAGAAGAATTTCCATGAGGACCTCTGTATGAAGGCTTGCAAAGTTCAACTAGTGTAAGAATTGGAGCCTTGTAACCATCCGATGCGTTTCCACTTCGCTCAATGAGCTAAAGATCGCATGGAAGAAGATGAGCATTTTTCCAGAAAAATCATTTTTAATGATGAAACTCATTTTCACCTCGGAGGATTTGTGGTTAAGCAGAACTCTTTCATTTTGGGATCAGAGAATCAATACGGTATTGTCGAAAAGCAGATGCACCCAGAACGAGTAACTTTTTGGTTCGGTGTGTAGCCCGTTTGCATCATTGGGCCATTTTTCTTCGAAAATATGCAAGGAGCTGCCGTCACGTCAATGGGTAACTTCACCGTGCCGTGCTAAACTAATTTTCGTTTCCCAAAATTCAAGAGAATGGCATGTATAACATTTGATTTCAACAGGACTTACCACACAGTCAACGTAATCAACGATCTTTCGCGCACATTTTTTGAAAATCGAATAATCAGCCGCAATGCTGATGTCAATTGGCCGCCTAGGAGCTGTGCTTTGAGTCCGTTGGACCATTTTGGTGGGGACTTGTTAAGGAAAAGTGTTTCACTATTCATCCAGAAACTATTTATGCCTTAAAACACGAAATCGAAGTTGCCATTCATGAGATTTAGCCCCAAACAATCTACATTGTACCAAAAAATTGAATTGATCATATGGAGTACTATATGGCTAGTCTTATCGGTTATTTGAATGATGTTGTTTCTCCTTCGTAAATATCAAGATTCAGCCTTTCGAATAAATCCACAACTTTGAAAAATATCTATTAGTTTTTCATTTATAGCCGATCAAAAATGGAAATTTGAAGTGTCCCACCCTCTATAATAAACAATTGAGTTAAACAAAAACAAAACTGAAATGACTATAAAATAAATTCTATCAAGAGATCTAACAACATCAATGAAATCATTTCTGTATTGAATTTCAATGAAGCAAGTGAATAAGTGTATCAAAATTAGATATATACGGTATTTAAACCTTTATTATTCAATGCGAAATACCCAAACCCAAATATACGTAAATCGGCAGTTTATGAGAAAACATGGGCATCATGCACGGCAAATATATAGATCAAACATAAGATACAATGAACATAAAACGAATTTCACGAAAAATAAACAAACCTTTACATTTGCAAATCATTGCCTGGAAATTGTCATTATTTCCTTGCAATTTAAAATCTTATACTTAGAAACAAAGAGCAGGATAGTTAACTATTTGTAGTCTATTTAAATCTTCAAAATACCTCATAATAAAAATAATCTAAATATTCGAATGACCATGAAAATCTATGTAAATCTATAATTTTCAATATATTCGAATAACTTCCTAACACTTGTAGCCAACACCGTTTTCAGGTGAACTGAAAACTGAACGAAAGGTACACGGTATTTTAAAATAGACAGGTAGATACAAAAAATTATAACAAGAAACCAAAGGTTATTTAATCGATATTTAATAACAGTTCATCTGAAGATGAAGTGAACGTCTTGAAATTGTAATGCATGGAGAAATGTGAACAATTTTGAATTTTTTGGTAGTACCTGTTTTAACTCTAGAGATTTTTGCTGAAAGACTGAGATTCTCAAAACTTTATATTAATTGATAAATATGTGAACTTTCAATTATCAGTTGTTATATCTAAATTTTTTAATAGTGATATATTACGTTCTAGAAACTTCCATAATGAAAAACTGATTAAATATGTTACCGTTTTCGAGTAATCCTAAAGTTCCTGAAATTGCCTGGATTCTCTTAGTTGGATCAAGGTTTTGCTGTAATTTCTTTAGTCACATTTTCTTATTTTCATTCGGAAAAATTCTCTATACTATATTGATTGCCGTATCAAAAGCGTTCAAAGGATGTTGAATGTTATTCAAATAAAAGAAATTATTTTGTCAAATATTCAAAATTTTGCCCATCCAGACTAATACGTGCCCAAGATCGACTCAAATATGACTTAGATAATAAAGGTATAATACAGCAAAGCGTCGGTTATTCTAACGACGGTCAAGGGAACAATCGCATAAGGTGGCACGTGGTAACCATAAATACAACATTATTAGTAGGTAAGCGAAAGGCGAATCTGCAATAAAGTTGTCTAATGAATACAATGCTGGCAGGGCGGCATTAACAGAGGATGAGTATAATATATATTATATCCAATCGATTCAACTGATGGAATGGCAAGTCACAAAATTATGAATCTCAGCGGGCACACGCTTCTAGATGATGCTGACTAAAAGTACTCCACACAAAAATATCACATAGGGAACTCATATTTGCTCACATTCTATGTGAAAAGGGTACTTACGACAAGAAATCATAAAAAATCATTTTTGAAATGTAAAAAGAATTTTTCAACAAAACTTCAGCGAAATCAGAGAAAAGAATGCAACAGAATGAAATATTACTCAGATAGAACTTTTATAAGGAAAATTGTTGAAACAGTAAAAATATAAAACTGTCAATTATGCTGTCAAAGTCGCCGATAAAAAATAAAATTCATTTAGCTGAGCATTTTGAATTAATAATTTGGTCAAGTGAAATGTAATTGATGATACTGATTACGTTTCCAATTTTGAATGATTATGATATTGAGGAAAATTTTTAATGAAATTATTCGAAGAGAATTACGAAGACAAACTCGGTAATACTACACAAAAAACTTTTTGCAATTTAATTGAAAACATGGAAAATATTCAGGAAAGTAATTTATGATGAAATTTGTTGAAATAGGAAGAACAAATGTACGACTTTCAGTGAAAAGCATTTGATAATGTATAAAAATTCAGAGAATAAAAGTACATGAAGATAGCTTAGAAAATGATTCTGTAGTACGCAATTGATAAATAATTATTTTCATTCAGAATTGTCAAAATTTCATACTATTTTCATGTCAATGTTTCGATGCTTGGGCTATGCATAATGGTATCATTTCGGAAGAGCTCTGCTTTGAATGTGGTACAATAAACTTGGATGGGTAATGCATATTTGGTGTTTTATTGACTGCCGCTATTTAATTGACACTGTAGTATCTACAAAAATATTTTCAGTGAAATCCAACGAATTGTTTCCAAATTATTTCAAATTCTATTGAAAAAAATATTTTGCTTCTAACGATATAGTGGATATGCGTTTTTATATATGTTGAAATTCAACACCCTACTTTTCGATATTTGCCTTGAATTCTACTAATTTGAAGAATTCAAGCCATCAAGTAACTTTTCGGAAGCTAGAGTTACCAGCCAGATAGAATAGAATTCTACGACCAACTTTATCTTTTTAGGTCTGAGACAAACTTAGGTGTTTATAGAAATGATATTATAGGATTTCGTGAAATTCTCAAAAACAAAAAGAGTTTTTTTTCATCAGAGAATTATTTACTACTTCATAATACTTCAATTTTCAACATTAATGGAACCAGAATATAAATGGATCCTTGACAGAATTTAAGTTGAAATTGAGACTGGTTCAGCTAAACTTAAAAATTTGGGCCTCTTGAAAGAAATTCCATGTCGCCGAAACCTAAAATGACATCATCAATATTAATAAATTCAGTAGGACGATCCTCCCGAGTGTTCTTGAAAATTCACCCCATAGAGACGACCTGAAATATAATTTTGTGTTAACATAGTCCCTCAGTACTCCTAGCCTCATGTTATACATAAATGATGAGAATAATTTAACAGGAAACTGTATTATTATTTCTATATACAGAATATTTTAAACTATAAGCTACTTCAAACAGGTTGCTGTACTCACCAGAATAAGATATTTCAACAAAAGTTGTCTAAATAATGGCTACAAAACCTGTAGGTTTAAATGGATCTCCTTTGAACAGAGGTATTATATATCGCGGTACGTTTTCGAATTATAAAAATGTGAGAAAAGTATATATGACATTGATGGTGGAAAAAAGAGAAGTTCGTTCAGACGACCCAAACATTCAAGAAAATATTCACCTGTAATTTATTCGTTCTATAGTAGTTCAATTTTCTCTTGAAGTGTCATTGACCTTTTCATTTCATTTTTTCATAATGTTGGTTATTGTTTAATATAATGAGATTTTTTGGACATATAGTTCTTCTGTTACTGATTCAGTGTCCTCAAAATAATCCCTTTATCAAACAGTTATTCAACTGCCTATTTTTCGATACACTTGAAGAACAGTCGCGAAATATCACATCATTATTAAGGCAGCGAACAAAAATTTACGATTTAAATACTGTGAGATGATATAACGTTCTGTTTCGTTAAAATTATTGTTTAATTAAATAATAAGAAGAGGTTTTTTCTTGATAGAAGGATAATTACGAATTTTGAATATCAAAAGAGATTTAATCTGTAAGTCTACTATAATTTTAATTTAAATAAATTTTATTCAAAAACTTTTAGACTTAAATTAATTTCTGATAAGCACAGCTTATATTTAATAGACATATTATATAAAATCAGAACTCATTATATAATATCAAATGGAATAAATAACCCAACAAATATAAATTGTCAATTAAAATTAATAATAAATATTTGAAGGAGACAAAATTTTATTTCTGATCTTACAAGTATGAAAACTAAATCCTTCTCAAAAATACAAAATGTAATTTTAAGAAATTCTCAAAAAATAATTTTTTGAAATATCTAATATGTCTAAGTATTCAAAAAGGGTACTTCAAAAATCTCTCAAAACATATCTCACATCCTTGAAAAATAATTAGAATTCGGATGAGGTCTCCATCGATCCTACTTCACATTAAAAAAAAATCAATTAATAATAAATAACTCACTTCTAAAACCTCGTGGTGTCCTCGTTTGAACACAGTAACATTAAAATCCAAGATATTCTATGTTCGTCATAAAAATCACACAAAGCTTGTAAGGTATATTGTAGTCTCAGTTAAACCACATGACATTTATATAATAAGATTTCTTTTTAAACCTGATATAATTATATATTATATATAAAATTCAATAATAAGAACAGGTTTTTTAATTGATAAAAGGATTATTACAAAATTTGAATATCAAAAAAGATTCAATCTGTTAGTCTCCTGTAATTTTTTTAAATTAAAATTATAGGAGACTAACAGGTTAAATCTGTTTTGATACTTGAATTTTGTAATAATCCTTCCATCAATTAAAACAGTAATGTTATAAGACATTAATTTATTTCTATAAGTTTTCGAATGAAATTTTTGGAAATTAAAATTATAGGACACTTACATATTAAATCTGTTTTCATATTCAAAGTTTGTAATAATCCTTCTATCAATTAAAAAGACCTCTTCTTATTATTTAATTTTTTATAATATATAATTATATCAGGTTTAGAAAACAATCTCATTATATAAATGTCATGTGGTTTAACTAATACCATAATATACCTCATAAGCTTTGTGTGATTTTTGTGACGAACATAGAATATCTTGGATTTTAAAGTTAGTGTGTTCAAACGAGGATACCACGACGTTTTGGAGGTGCGTTATTTATTGTTAATTGATTTTATTTTTTGAATGTGCAGTAGAACCGATGAAGACCTTATCTGAAGTCTAATTGTTTTTTTTTTGATATGATATATATTTTGAGAGATTTTTTGAAGTAACTTATTTAAATATTTGAATATATTAAATATTTCAAATGAATTATTTTTTAAGATGTTCTTAAAATTAGGTTTTGTAATTTTGAAAAAGATTCAGTTTTCATAATTGTAGGATCAGACAAAATTTTGTCTCCTTCAAATGTTCATTTATTAATTTTAATTGACAATTTATATTTGTTGGGTTATTTATTGCATTTGATGTTATAAAATGAGTTTTGATTTAATACTACTCTGTCAAGAAAGTACCGGGAATTTTCAACTAAAACAACATTTTTTCATTTAATCGTCAAAATTTATTGGGTCGCCTTCAAAATAGGCTCCATTTGCTCCAATACATCTATGCCAACGGTACTTCCAATTATCGAAACATTTTTTATAGGCGCTTTCCGGGATGGACTTTAGCTCTCGCGCCGAATTTTGTTTTATGGCTTCAATCGACTCAAAACGGGTGCCACGAAGGGGCAATTTTAGTTTTGGGAAGAGGAAAAAGTCGCAGGGAGTCAAATCCGGCGAATACGGTGGTTGCTGAAGCACGTTTGTTGAGTTTTTGGCGAGAAAGTCAGTCACAATCGTAGCTCGGTGAGAAGGCGCGTTATCGTCATGCAAAATCCATGAGTGTTCGCCCACAAATTTGCCCGCTTCTTACGGATACGCTCACGCAAACGTTTCATAACGCCTAGGTAATACTCCTTGTTTACCGTCTGACCCTCTGGAACGAATTCGTAGTTCACCACGCCACGGATATCGAAGAAAACAATGAGCATCACCTTCATTTTCGAGCGGCTTTGGCGTGGTTTTTTCGGTTTCGGCTCATTTTTTGCCACCCATTCCGATGATTGCTGGCTTGTTTGCATATCGTACTCGTAGACCCAGGTCTCATCACCAGTTATAATGCGTTCCATGAATGTAGAATCGGAATTACAGCGATCCAGCATGTCTGAAACAACCTGTTCGCGATGACGTTTTTGAAGAAAATTCAGGTCTTTCGGTACGAGTCGTGCGGCCACCTTTCTCATGCCCAAAATATCAATCAAAATCGTACGTGCGGACTCGTGGGATATCTTAAGATCATGTGCTATCTCTCTGGTACGACGGTTTTCCAGCACCCTTTCCTTAATTTTATCGACGTTATCTTCGATCGAAGCCGTCGGTGGGCGACCACTTCACGACCGTCCTTGAAGGCTCTGTACCACTGATATGCACGAGTTTTTGATAGAGCATTATCACCAAAGGCCTTTTGCAACATTTTCAATGCATCGGCACACGAAAATTCATTTGCAGCACAAAACTTTAAACAAATTCTTTGCTCAACGTAATCACCCATAGTAAAAATCGGCACGCACTCTGACATCGACTGATTTAATCAGCTGTTGCAAACACACTAGTTGACAGATCCCGCTCAAGCTTAGCATAGTAATTAAGGACAGTGGTACCAACCTAGGAAAAAATTTTTACCTGCCTCATTGCCCCGCCAGATTTAAATCGATAATTCCCGGTACTTTCTTGACAGAATGTATATATATTAAATGTTAGCTGCGCTTATAAGACAACAATTTAATTCTAAAAGTTTTTGAATACAAGTCTTTGAAATTTAGATTATAGGAGACTAACAGATGTTCTGATATTCAAATTTTTGATATTTTCATTGGTCAAAAATGAAAATATTTCATCCCACAGATTGAACTCCTAAATCTGACGTATAACCGTCAAGGCTACGTGGATATTCGTTATTCTCATTTTAAACCTATTGCTTAGAATTGCTGGAAATAATCGAAAAATAATTTTATATTCGAAAATATTTCAATGAAAGATTCCTTTACTAGCAAAAATATAGGAATAAATTTTTCTGTATAACTTATAATCTTTAATTTTTTGTTTCTGAAGATTTTGAAAACACATGAATTTTTATGTCATATTTGTGAATCCGATCGGAAGATTTTGACTGTTAATGGTGTTAATTTTCCATTTAACACTACAAATTTCAAATTTACATGATTTCGTTTCAAAAATTGGTCACCAACAGCTAGCTGGAACGTTCAACAGAATATATTTAAACCACTTACTTGCCCAATATTAATCAATTCTTATAATTTTTGCCTCAAAATTTGGTATGGCAGAAAAAATGAAATTCGAGATTTCAATTTCACAATTCCTTTTCCAGACCAGTAGGAATAAATAAAAAGGAAAAAGCACTAACGTCAAGTCAGGAACTTTAACGCATTTTTTCAAAATACCCACGATCTTCACGAAATTCTCTATTAGCCTTCTCGTCATTATTTTACTTCTAAATGCTGAAAAAAAAATATGCAAAATTTTCAAATGTGAACACGGCGAAGTTATTGATCCGATTTATTCCGTTAACGAATTTGGCCGAGATATTTAGACTGCAAACCATCCCTGGAAAATTCACGGTTTTATTTCTTTCCGTTCGAAAGTGAGCGCGAGAATATAATTAATTCTCACCTCGGATTCTCCATTGATGAGTCCAACCTAGTCGTTTAAGATTATTTTCGGTTCGAAAATTACGGACATTTCAGCGAAACAATAGCACGTTGTTCCTTGGAACCAACCCGTAAAAATATTCATAAAGAAACCGAATATCTTGAGAAAGATTTGATTAGATTCATTGCACAGATTCTAATAACTTTCTAGTCTGCTTGTATTGAAAACCATCAATAACATTAATTATTGTGCTGTGTTATCCTTATCATCTACATATTCAACTAAATCCAGCCTCGCCGATATTTTCGATGCTTGGGTGAAAAGAATCCATTATATTTGCGTAAATTTCAAGACTTTTATCCAACATGTTTCGGATTTTCTGACTGGGGTCAAATATGAACTTTCCTATAATTTACAATTTTAAGAGCAGATTCATGATGCCTCTCTCATAATATTGGTCCTTATTCACGAAAAACTTAGTAATCGATTTTCACAATCTTCTCTTGATGCCAATTTCTTCTCACCCAGGAAGTTTTGCAATGCAGTAAAATGACGGTAATCGCTAGGTGCCAGGTTCGCACTATATAGTGAATGCATTCAAACTTTTCAGATACTGGACTGTTTCAGCCGTTACTATTTGGTAGTTAATCATGATTAAAACGAGTTGCAGAAATTACTAGGTTTTACTACCAATAATTTGCTATTTCACACATTTAATTGTGACTCGAGTTTCGGCAATTAACTATCCCATCTTAAGACCAGTGAAAAAATATATGTTAATATTGCTTTCAAAGCACAAAATAAATTATCAGCCGTATTATTAAATACAAAATACTCAACTCCAAACATACATAAATCGTTGAACATAAATGTTCGACGTGTAGTAATAAATATAAAGGACAGACGGGTTCCTTCAAGACGAGGTTCAACGAACATTAAATGAATTTTATGCAGAATAAACAAACTTCTACATTTGCCACTCATTGTTTAGAAAACGTTCATTCTTTTCCGACAATAGATAAACTTAAAATTTTACATGTAGAATCAAAATGAGAGAAACTTGATTATTTAGAATCTGTTGAAATTTTGAAATTAGTTCACAATAAAAATAATGTAAAAATAATGAATGACTGTACGGATCTATATAAATCCAAACTTTTTGAGATATTTAAATAAGTAACATTTGTTTACCAATCTTCCTTAACGTGCCGACATTCTAATAGTTGTTAAGCGTCCTCTCATTTTAAACCTTTTTTACCTTTTTTTTTATTACCTCTCCTCTGTATATTCATTAATATCCTGTTCTGCTTGTCAAGTCTTCCCGAAACTCACAATTAGATGTGTAAAATATCGATTTATTGGTAGTTAAACATATTTATTTCTACAACTGGCATAAAATTTTCCAACCAAGCTCATGCAATTTCTGACGAGTCCCTACAAACGTGTTTGGCCTAGCGTTTTCCTGATGGAACACAACATCTCTTCTGTTGCTCGAGTGTGGCCGTTTCTGGTCACTCACTAGCTTCAAACCATTCAGTTGTTGACAGTAGAACATTCCTGGCCGTTAGTCCTAGTTTGGCCACCATTTGAACTGCTCCACTGTGATTTGACCACGATCGTTTTCACACAATATGGTCGTATATGACCCACTTCTCATCCCCAGTTACCATCTGTTCAAGAAATGGGTCGATTTTATTCCGTTTGTTCAAAGCTTCGCAGATGGAAATTCGATCCATCATGTTTTTTGGTTTTAATTGGTGCCACCCAAACATCGATCTTCATTTTGGGTCCAGCTTTGCATAAATGGTTTAAAACTATTTTATTGCCGATCATTAGCGCCTGGGCGAAACTACGAGTACTAACAGGCCGATCAACGATTATTTCTGCGATTTCATCGACATTTTTTACCACAAGCCTGTCTGTGCAAGTTGCATCTCGAACAGCAACAATACCTACGAAATTGACGGAACTAAAATTGCACATAATTATCTATTGCAGTTTCGGGACCATTCAGAATATCAGCCTCCTGGCTTGCATTTTCACCTTTATCAAAGAAAAGCTTTAAAATATACTGATTTTCCTCTTTATTGACTAATTCACAACTGAATGGACCAGACAAAAAAGAGCCAAAAACTTTTTTAGTGACTAATGTCACCTTGACAACGAGTCTGAAATCATTTGATCGATTAGTTACAAGATATCGATAATTAGAGCCACCGAAAAAATAATGGATTTCTTTCTCCCCAATTTATTTTTATGCTGATTACAAGGAATTTGACCCACAAAAAGGTCCCAATATGTAAATGAAAAAACTGAGTTGAATAGGTTGGGTGAATTCATGTTTCAGATGCTTATTCGATAATTATGTATATGTAATAATAGGATACTTAATAATACCTGAAAAAAAATCACTCATTGAACATAAAACCCCTACAAATATACAGAAAAATTCGAATATTAGTGTAAACTCTCAGAAATTTCAAAAATGAAGAGCAAATAGAGAAGAAAATAGTCGCTAGCATATCTAGTACCATTTGAGACACGACTAAACAAAACTAAGTCAATTGGAAAAAATTAATTTCAAGAAATAATAAAGTTTTGATTTATTTTCAGGAAAAGAATCAAAAGAGAAAAGAGAAGTGAGAAGTAGGCTCACTAGGAATTTTTCTCCCAAACATTCTGTCAAGAAAGTACCGGGAATTATCGATTTAAATCTGGCGGGACAATGAGGCAGGTAAATTTTTTTTCCTAGGTTGGTACCACTGTCCTTAATTACTATGCCAAGCTTGAAAGGGATCTGTCAACTAGTGTGTTTGTAACAGCTGATTAAGTCAGTCGATGTCAGAGTGCGTGCCGATTTTTACTATGGGTGATTACGTTGAGCAAAGAATTTGTTTAAAGTTTTGTGTTGCAAATGAATTTTCGTGTGCCGATGCATTGAAAATGTTGCAAAAGGCCTTTGGTGATAATGATCTATCGAAAACTCGTGCATATCAGTGGTACAGAGCCTTCAAGGACGGTCGTGAAGTGGTCGCCCATCGACGGCTTCGATCGAATATAACGTCGATAAAATTAAGGAAAGGGTGCTGGAAAACCGTCGTACCAGCTTGAGAGAGATAGCACATGATCTTAAGATATCCCACGAGTCCGCACGTACGATTTTGATTGATATTTTGGGCATGAGAAAGGTGCCGCACGACGCGTACCGAAAGACCTGAATTTTCTTCAAAAACGTCATCGCGAACAGGTTGCTTCAGACATGCTGGATCGCTGTAATTCCGATTCTACATTCATGGAACGCATTATAACTGGTGATGAGACCTGGGTCTACGAGTACGATATGCAAACAAGCCAGCAATCATCGGAATGGGTGGCAAAAAATGAGCCGAAACCGAAAAAACCACGCCAAAGCCGCTCGAAAATGAAGGTGATGCTCATTGTTCTCTTCGATATCCGTGGCGTGGTGCACTACGAATTCGTTCCAGAGGGTCAGACGGTAAACAAGGAGTATCACCTAGGCGTTATGAAACGTTTGCGTGAGCGTATCCGTAAGAAGCGGTCAAATTTGTGGGCGAACAACTCATGGATTTTGCATGACGATAACGCGCCTTCTCACCGAGCTACGATTGTGACTGACTTTCTCGCCAAAAACTTAACAAACGTGCTTCAGCAACCACTGTATTCGCCGGATTTGGCTCCCTGCAACTTTTTCCTCTTCCCAAAACTAAAATTGCCCCTTCGTGGCACCCGTTTTGAGTAGATTGAAGCCGTAAAACAAAATCCGGCGCGAGAGCCAAAGTCCGTCCCGGAAAGCGCCTATAAAAAATATTTCGATAATTGGAAGTGCCGTTGGCATAGATGTATTGGAGCAAATGGAGCCTATTTTGAAGGCGACCCAATAAATTTTGACGATTAAACGTAAAAATGTTGTTTTATTTGAAAATTCCCGGTACTTTCTTGACAGAGTAGTATACCAAAGAAGACAGACTCAAGAAGATCTGAGTCAACGAATCGAATGTCTTTTCGCATTTTTTACGCACTATTATATATCATTTCAACTTCTCATTTTCCATATGTTGTGACAAGAATGGAACTCAATTGTTTAGGAATTTGAACTGCTTTAGCAGCTAACTGACTAAGGAGTTCCTAATAATTCAATTATGAGGATCTAGTCTAAACCGAGTACATAGCCGTTTTTCACTTTTTTATCATTTGTTTCAATTTTTTTTTTGGGAGCAAGTTTCAGAATACGGGAGGTCTAAACGCATACTGAGATGGAGATATGAGACTGCATGTAATATCGCAAATTTTTCGCAGAAATGAGGTAAAGAGACAAAATTGATGAGTTTTTTCAGACAAGATTTCTATTCTGTTGGAAAAATCTTCCTCATCAGTACCGCTCCTCTTGAGTTCAATAGTTTGTTTATATTTACCGTCAGAATATAATAAATACATCTTGCCTCAGTTCCCGGCGAAACACATTTTCTGTAGATAAGAAGGGATTTTATTAGCGAGGAATGTTACCTGCCTCAACAAGCAATCTGTCGGTATTAGACAGAAGAGAAACGGGAATTCTGAATATTTAATGCATGCGCGAAATTGTATTCTTTAACGGAGCGCTATATTTATTAGTCGCATAAGCAAGGAAATATTTCAACCATGTGTCCTTCAAACGTTTTCTGCTTAAAGCTATTTTCCTGCCTAAAATGATACTTGTGTCACTCCAGAGATACGATACTGGGTTATCTTGATTTTTTTGTGGATAAAAATGTGCATTATTCAATATGATCCGACAATGTGAACTTTATTGGGTTTTCATATTGCTAATTTTCGCAACACATATGTTGCTGCCTTTAAAATGACTTGTGTTAAATTATCAACACTGAGTTATTTTATCGTCAATATGTCATATGCTAGAGAATTGTTCCAAAAGGTTTTTGAAATATTACAGAAAATAGCTGGAATAATTATCCGACACATCTACAAGTTCAGTCTGAAAATTTTCTTAAAATTTTTTTGAAATAAAATTAAAAACTTATGAACATTGTTTCACTTCACAGACAGAATTATCAACATATGAAAGTGTTCCTAAGACATTTAATTTTAAAGACATTTTTTAGATTGAATTGTGAAGGTTTTGGAAAATGAATTTATAATCTGTGATATTTCAAAAACACTCTGAAGTAAGTTTTCAATTCATATTTGTTAATTTTAATCACACATGCGCATAGAAGTTTTCAGATATAGAGTATATGATCGTATCTTCTTCTCAACATTTTTCTGCGGAATAGATACATAGTTTTATAAATAGTTATTCTCAATTGGTTGACCACGTTTTTTCAATTTGGCTTTCAGAAAGAATATTTGCTGAATTGAGGTATTTAAATATATTTTATTGATTGTTTTTATTCAGCATCCGAATAACTTTCAACTGAGAAGAATAAGGGTGAGAATATCATCTTCTTTTTCGGGAGAATGTGCTATATATTTTTAAAAAGGATAAGAAAGAAAATCTTTTTGAATTCCATGTGAGCATCTTTTGGTGATGGAGTTTGTCTAGATATCCAATCGAAATGGGTTTGCCTTAGATGATCACGGTCAGTACTTCATTTCATTTGATTCCTGTTTGATTTATTGTCGCTCATTTGTACTGCTAATTTTGTATTTCCATAAAATGAAATAATCTTTATGAGACTTTTCATTCATTTTAATTGCAAATAAATTTTTAAGCAATTTTTTAGATGAGATTTGAAGAGGTTTCGGAGGTAGAATTTAGCTATTATCTGTAACTGAAAAAATATAAGAGAACAGCTTCTATTCATTGCACTAATTAGACTCATAGTATAGGTTTTCTGTCCTGTACATGCTGAAAAATGGATCTAGGGCAAGAGAACAAGACAAAATTCATGTTGAACAAATTTCCCAACAACACATCGGCTGATATGTTCCCGATTTAATGAATAAAACATAATTTTTTTCATAAAATATTTTCATGAAATTTGATTTTTCCCGAGGGGCCGTTCAAGTATTACGTAAGGGATGGGGGTGTCCATGCTTTGCTTATTTTGGATGACATGTGGGCTAGGGGGCTAGATGATGATTACATCATCGGTAGTTATTTACTTTTTTACACATTTGGCAATCCTCACATTGTCTTTGCTTGAAAACTAAACGACTTTTCTGGGATTCCCGCAAATAATTCCTATATTTAGTCACTCGCTTAGAACTGAGCAGGGGAATTACCTGTTCACTTGTCTAAATTTCCTCTGACAGTGTATTGTTTCCTTAGGATACTATAACGAGTAAACGTATTAAGTGGTGTAAGCATAGCAAAGCAAGTTAAAATTTATTTTACCGTTGATTCTATTAGCCAAAGTTTAATGTTTAAATAAGATGTCGCTTCAAATAGACAAATCCAAGTTATACCAAAAATTTTTTGAAAGTTTTAAAAAATCTGATATAAATACGAAAGTACAAAACGTACAGTTAACGAAGTGTGGCGAAATTAAAAATTACAAGTAAAGTCCGACAATGAACTAGATATTATTGTATCTAAGAGAGTTTGGAGAAAAATTGCAAGCAGCGACTAAGAATAAATCCAATCTTCTACATTTTTTTCCAAGGTGAGTGACGTTATAATTTTAGGTACTTATGAGTACCAGAAATATTAGAAGTCGCCAAAAACTTTCTCTTCACATTTTGTAAATAAAACAATTATTTAAACGTTTTATGATTAGAAGATATTATGGCCTATTTCAGAGTATAGAGGTAATATTCATTGTATAAATGAATTATTTTTTAGGATTGACCAATTGACTCCGTCAATTGGTTGCAAAATACAGGGTGTTAGTTTTCTGTATGCGATGGGTTTAATTCACGGCTAGACTAGAAAACAATCAAACATCATTATTGAAAACAATTGCGGCTAAAGCTTTATTTGAGATTGCGGGAGATGATAGAAGACGAACGGAATCTATTCGTAGCGTAAAAAATCTTTATAAACTTACACAAGAATTACGTAAAATAGAATTTGACATTAGTCGTAGTGGAACATATCTTCGTTTGATTCCCAGAAAATCTAATTCTGCAGAGGGACGAAGACATGTATCGACAGTCCCCGTTAAGCTCATTCGGCCTCAAACTGATCACCACAAAAGCCTCTTAGATATTATAGTAAATTCGCTGAAACATCAATCCATTATTTAGAGAACATGGCATCCATACTTGCACCAGATCAAGTATTTTTCATATCTCAAGATGATAAAGCTCGGGTCCCTATTGGCGTAATTATGGCAAATAAGCAAGCACCTCTTCTAATGCACATGGAATATAGAATCAAATTGACTGATCACGATTGGGTAATCGCTGAACGACATAAATTAATACCATCTGTTTATGTTGGTATCAAAATAACTTCCAGTATGCTAAGCCAACCCCAAGCCGTTGGATACTCTGGACCAACATACATCGCTATTCGAAGTGGAAAGCATAGTTCATCTACTACTAATACTCATGCTCAGGATTTCGAGACGCTTCTTTAACTTAAAGAGTTTCGACCATTGGCTAAAAGTGACCATGGATCAGTAAAACCAGTGGTAATCATGACGGTTGACGGAGGGCCAGATGAAAATCCTCGTTATCAAAAAGTGATTGGGTTTGCTATACAACACTTTAAGCGACATGATATTGATGCATTGTTTTTAGCTACCAATGCTCCTAGAAAAAGTGTGTATAAAAGTAGAGCGCAGAATGGCTGCTCTTAGTCGGGAACTGGCTGGTTTAATATTGCCTCATGACCATTTTGGATCTCGTTTGGATGAACGTGTCGTCCCAATTAATGAACATTTAGAAAGATCTAATTCCGAATTTGCAGGAAAGGTGCAAAATATGTTGGGGCAGGTGAACAAGATCTTCATGATTTTCCAGACATTAAATGGTATTCAGAACATGCGCGTGAAACCCAAAACTTGCTTCAAATTGTGAAATGAAGAAATACAGAATGCTGTCGTCCAAGAAGTGGCCTATTTAGATTACTATACAACAGGTTTCTTCCACCATCTGTAAAAGTAAAACAAACAGTTGTTGATTTGATTTTGGATTTAGGAGGGCAATTTTTTAATCTTCCAGTCAATTTATCTCTGCGCTTCGCTCAAATATTTCTTGAAAATGCCCTACGATTATTTTTGTCCGACGGTTAAATTGAGGCTATTAAGTCGAACATGCAAAACGTGCAGTCTTTATCACGCTTTCGTCAAATCACTAAATCGTCACATCGAGAAGATCCTTAAAAAGTAAACACGCATACTGATAGGAATATAAGATCTGTAAGAGTCGCTGCTCGTCGTGCTAATGAACTGATGTACATTATTTAAAATTTAGAGCACCATGATGTTGAATGGCTCGATGAAAACGACGTAGACATTTGAAAATTGGACGGAAGTAAGCAGACTCACAACACTGAGCAGCAAACATTCAATGTCATCGAAAACTTAGAATCATGGATTCGAGTATCATGGACTGAAGACTGTTAATTCGAATTAATATGTGTACCAAAAGTTTTAAATATTATTATTATTATCCTGATATTCCTATATCTTCTGTGAAGATCCCTCAAAAGATTTTTTAGCTTATGCGAGTTAAGAGTTCAGTTGTGTTCTGTGTAGGCTTTGTTACTGCGATCTTGCACCACTTTAGATCATAGCACTGTTAATTTTTGACCCAACAGTGAAATGGTGGCAGACACCCGTCCAACTGGAAAATTTATTTTCCACCTGAACAAGATTCGAACCCGGGCCTCCAGGTCACGAGTCCCACTGTGCTATCCACACTATTCATAAGTTGTTAAGTTTGTAATATTAAATTATTAAAAAGTTGGCAGGCTTGTTTCACATTCCGCGTCTTTATGTTTTCCTCCACATTTCTTACATTTAATGGGTTCTTTGCAGTACTCCGTTTTGTGGGTAAATTGTGTACATTTTGTACAGGGAACTGGAAGTGGGTCGGGTGGAAAGCCTGGTTTAATATCGTAGAGTTTGCATTTATGGAAGAATCCCCCATTAATTAGTCTTTCATAAGACGAAATATCTCCAGTAATAATTCTTACAAACACGGAAGGATTATTAGTTTTTTCCGATACAATTCTTTTGCAATATCTGTGGTTTACGGCCAGTTTCATAAACAACATCAAAAGGCTCCTTTATGATAAAGTCCCTTTATGAAAAAGTATCCTTTAAATGGGACCATCAGTTTCATAAACGCACATCTATCGTCCTTTACTTAAAGCTTCCTTTAATGCGCCAGTCATTTGTTTCCGACTGTTGGCTATCCTGAGAACTAGTGATTTTTCGAATATAATTGCTGATATTCTGTAAAAATTGTGAGTTATGCGTCGGAACAGAAAAAGTAAACACGTAAAAGAAAACGTAAACAGAAAAAGAAAAGAAAAATAAATCAGTCTTTGCATAAACATGGTTATGTGCAGAAGTATATTGGAATTTATATCATTATAACGTGCGAATTGCTATATTTTACTGAACGTGAGTTTTATGAATGAATATGGAAGAAAAGAGGAAAACCTGAGGAGAAACTACGTCTCTTGGAATTGATTGAAAAAGAGAATTTTAATGTTATAGGATAAAGTCTGGCAGAGAATAGCAACTGTTTTCAATGCAACAGCTCTCCATTAGAGAAATGGGGTCCAGCTCTAATCCAAATATGGCAATATAAAAACTAAAACTAGAAAGGTGGTAGTTGCTCAACGCAGTCATATTGAAAGCACTGGTGGTGGGGCTCCATTGAAATTGAGGGGGCCAATTTGCAAACAGTTGAGCCCAACTGTTACGAACCCATTTGCCGAAGCGAAGAAGATGTATTATAAAAAAACAGCTCTAATAAAAGATTCTAAGCTCCACTATCTATAGTGAATATCAAGGAAGAGAATAGAAGAAAATAAGAGGAGCATTCGAAGCTTAAAATATCATTAAATTTGCAAATTATGGAGATGAAGAGAAAATTAAATAATAATAATTAACTCTTTTTTTTTATTTTGAATGCACTTTCTGGGAAAAGCAGTATTAGAATTCTATCAGCATTGCTGTAGACTATGAAATCCTCTCAAATTTGAATTAAAAACAGAACTTTCAATAACACATAATAGTTTTATTTCTTCATTCCTTCTTAAGAACTTTTTCAGATGTTACCTAAAGTAAAACAATGAATCAGAAAAACAAACATAGAAACCTATCTAAATACATATCTTATAAAATCTTATGAAAATTATATGAAGACACAATTTGAATATGAAGAACAGTTTCACAAGCGACAAAAAAATTTATTTATTTATTTTCAATTATCATACGAATATAAATTATGAAGAAGCAAAATTTTCATTAATAATCAACTGTCTCATTTGACAAGCTGCATCAAATTGATTACATACCTTAAGTAAAATCATATGAGAATTATATGATATCTTGTCATGTTGAAGGCATAAATTGAATATGAAGAATAGTTTCACAAGTGACAAGCAAATTTATTTTCAATTATCACAAAAATATGAATTGTAAATTAGCAAAATGTTCAATAATAATCGACTGTCTCACTTGACGAGCTGCATTAACATTAGTTGAATTTGCTTAAAAGTCTTCTTCCTCCTCCACATCATGCAACCATTCATTCGGAAATATTTCGTTCATATCTACAGCTATTTTGTGCAATACAGCGGTAGCAACAATAATTGCCTTTATGGTCGTAAACTTAACACTCATTCCTTTAGAAAGTATAGGAAAACGACGTTTCCAAATTCCATACTTTCTCTCCACCACATTTTTAGTTCGTATAATTGACTCCTTATATAAATTTTCAGCTGCAGTTATAGTTTCCGGTAACTTTGTTATAAGATAAGTCTTCCAACTATAACCAGTATCACCAAGTAACAAATACAGTCCAAATTTACCACTCTCAAATTGTCTCTTCAAGACACTGTTATTGAAGATGGTTTGATAATGTGTTGAGCCAGGTCATCTAGCTACAATATTTCTGGTGTCTGAACCACACACGGTTTGAACGTTAAGGACAAAATAATGTTTTCGACATCGAAAGATCTCTGCATCATCATCACCACCCGGAGAAGTGGTTTTAATTAATGTGTAATCTATAGCACCAATGACACAAAAGCAGCAATTGCATGAATCTTTTCTGCTGTTTGCATTTCATGATCACCTTCACACATCTTTATATATTGTGGACACAGGGATGCGATTGCAAAAGAAACTCTTCGTATAATTCTAGAAGTAGAAGGTTTAGAAATTCTCATGAAATCTCCGGCTGTTTGTTATCAGCATATTTCCAGTTCCATAGAATTTCAATGTCAAAAGTAGTTGGTTCATCGATTCAATACTGCCTCTGAAAATTGTCAATTTAATAAATTGGTATACACAAAATTATAGCAACAAAATAATAAATCGAAATTCGTTTACCTGTTAGATGGGAAGTACAATCAATCACAGGTAAACTCAATGTAGTGGCGGATACACTAACAAGGAATGAAAATAAAGTCCGAGAGGAAGATAGAAGGTACAAATAGGAATCAATATTTTAAAAGAAAAAGAAGGAATTATCTCAAAATTAAAAATTAATGCAGATCAAACAAGTATCTCACCAGAATTGCTGAAGAAATTTAAAAAATAGATGAAGTTTATGTGAAAATGACAGGGGATAAGGAACTATATATGATAAGTGAAGAGCTGAAATTTTAAAAGAATTACATGAAGAAAATGGTCATCCAGGTAGAAAGAAATTATGGATGTTTCTCAGAGAAAATTATATACCAAAAAAAGACATCAATATAAGTACAAAAATAACTAGAAATTGTAGAATATGCCAGCTTAATAAAACAAAAAATTATCAGAATTATAATCAACCAAGAAATATACTGGCAATGGAAAAATTGAATATCATTGTTATTGATTTTGGAGGAGAGTTAACAATAACAGAAAGAGGAAATAAATTTATATTTGTAATAGTAGACATTTTTACGAAATACATAAAATTATACCCTTGTGAAAATACAAAGGTAAATACAGTTAAAAGAAAACTCAATGAATACATTGAAGAAATTGGACAACCAAAGAGTTGCATATTGGATAATGCAACATATTTTCGGAATAATCGTTTTAAACAATATTGTCAACAAAACAACATTTCACTAAGATATACTAGCATCAGACATCCCCAGGCTTATCCATCAGAAGGATTTATTCAGGAAGTATTAAAAGTTTTGATAATGGTGGTAGATGAAGAACGCCAAAATTGGGATGTAGAATTGAATAAGGTGGAAGATATATTGAATAATACCCCAAACACAATAACAGAAGAAATCCCTAAATGTTTAATGAAGCAGGTACAAACAGATAGGCATTCGGAAAACATGGAAAAAGGAAAATATGAACAAATTTTACAAGAAGTGAAGGAAAGAGTAAAAAGGAAAGGGGAAAGCTATCTCAAGAAAGGGGAAAAAGGCAGGAAAAATATGAAATTCAAAAAGGATGATTTGGTTTTGGTACGATCACCAGAATAGAATAACAGATAAATATAAAAATACATATGCAGAATTATTGCCTCGAATTGAAGGGTCTTATATAATTGACAATGAAGACGGCTTTAACAGTTATAGGTTAAAGGAAATAGAAACAAACAGAATAAGAGGAATTTTAATATAAAAGATTTGTACAAATTTAATGATTAAAGAATGAATTCGACAAATTGATCATTAAGAGGTTAATTTTTCAATACAAAGAAAAATTAAAAATTTTACATCAAGGTTTTGAATCAATAAATAAGAGAATGAATTGCAAATATTAAGGATTACATTTTATTATAATTATTACAATTAAAAATACATGATTACATTTACAATTAATTAAAACATTTTAAAAATTTAATATTATCCTATAATGTTCACAAAGATTCACACCTATATAAAATTCAAAATATTTATTCAAATTAAGTTACCATCAGAATGAACATTTTTATTTTGGGGAATTTGTTATAATATTTACAGTTAAAAATAAATAATTACACAAATATGTTAAGGAAAAGACTCACCGTTGTATGTAAGTGGACCCGTCAGAGTGTGAACACACCAAAATCAATTAAATAAGATCCATTCTGATAAAAATATTGATAATTCAATTCATAAACATACTCACAAGCCAAAATTTTGAAGAAAAAGCATAGTTAAAATACATCACCACTAGTCGAGTGAAAATTCTTTAAACGATAGTCAAAAATCAAAACTCTTGTTGATAACTTATAGAGAGCATTCAATTGATAAAAACAAAATATTTGAGAAAGCTAAAGTTGCAATAAATAGAAGCAAGTTGAAGAAGCTAGTTTGAAATGGATGAAAAAAATTTTGAAAAGATTTATTACTGTTATGAATCACATATAAACTTCAGTGAAATTATTGACAAAGAACAAGCTAAATTAAATTATAACTCACCAAAATAATCTGAATACGACAAATTTCATTAAAATCCAAATAAGTAGGGAAAACATAATGTCCATGTCAGAAATTCTGAAAATATTTATGTAAGAAATATAATTAAAGATATTTATGCATCCATAAATTTGTAATAGCATCTAAGCTAAAGAAATTTAATCAATATCATAGGTAATTTTAAGTAATCTATAAGTTAAAAGTATTAGAAGTTAAACTTTGGTAAAATTTGACACTTGGAATACGTTACGTATGAAAAGCAACACTTTCACTGTAATATTTAACAAGAAACAGACAGTGGTTTGAAAAATAGATTAATTTTCAGCAGATATTTCAAACTAAGAGATATTGTACATTTTGTAAAATCCTTGAAAGCATAATTGTTTTAATGATTTTTACAGAAGCTAGTAAGCTTTGGAATTCAATTTTTCGAGAAAACTATAAAAGTCAGTTCAGTATGGAAATTACGATAGCAGAGTTCACTTCATTTTGTCTCAAAAAAGAACATTTCCCTCTTCAATAATTCAGTTCCAAATCCTAAAAGAAATTAACATTATTATAATTGTAAATGAAAATGTAAACAAAAATACGTTACCTGAGTGTTGTGAATGGAAACATATTACATATCAATCAAGAATTCAACAATTTAAATCTATAAAAAGCAATCAACGAAGTGGGCTGGGAAATCCGATCATTCCAGAAACATTCTCCAAGAACCAGAACAAAATCCTGAAATCGAACAAAACCAACATAAAAGAAACATTGTTAATGGATGATCAAACTTACCAAAGGTAGAAATAAGTTTATTTATGTGAAGTTTTTCTATTTAATTTCAAAAGTAAATTATTGCTCTTTTACGTTAGAGTTACGATTTTTAGGATTAAGGTTAGTAGTTTAGAACATAGAATTTAGACATTTAGATCATAAGCCACTGATTTTTATATTTCAAATTACTTCGATTCAATATATATTTCAAAAATAAACTTATTAAAATTCAAATTGAACCCTCCATAATAAAACAAATCAAAATTAATTATATTTAAATTCCAATTATTCAATAACAAATTATAATTTTAAGAGTTAGCTGGCGCACACACAAATCATTCACTCGGATACAAGAGTGATTCAACGGGTATTCATACTCAAATCATATATAAAAGTAAAATTCCATGATAAGTTATTTTAACTAATTCAAAAGTAAACTTATCAAAAGTGAACTTATCTAATTGATTCTTGCTAAATAATTAATAATGATAAAAAATCTTAAATTTACTTCATAATAAATTGGCAACCAAATCGTGAGACTAATAACATAATTATAATTAATAATTCATTTATTTATTTGATAACAATATATATATATGTCATATTTTCATTCAATTGTAATATGATTTCTTTCAGTTATATTGATAATTCAATTCATAAAAATAAACACAAACAAATTCATGAAGAAAGAGCATATTCGGGGTATATAAAAACTAGTCGAGTGAAAATTCCTTAAACGGTGGTCAAAAATCAGAAATCATTTGAACATTTTCAATATAACTCACAGGAATAATTCAATTTACAATTATTGAATGTAGAGATAGCCTGGAAGAAATATAAGTAATTTGAATTTATATATATAGTTTGAAATTGGTAAAGAAAATAATGAAATGATTTGTAATTATCATGAATCCCATATTAATTTCAGTGAAATTATTGATAAAGAACAATCTTAATCAAATCTAACCCATCAAAATAGTGTAAAAATAGGTAAATTAATCAAAATTTAACGAAACAAAGGAAACATAGTGTCTACGTCAGAAATGATGAAAATATGTATGTAAGAAACATCCTCGAAGATGCTTATGCGTGGATAAAATTGTAATCATATTAGCTAAAGAAATGTAATCAATTTCCAAGGTAATTTCAAGTAATTTATAAGTTAGACTTAGAAATTAGACTTTGTGAAGGAATCTACGAAATAATTTTGTTGTAAATACGTATGTATAAATTATGGACATCAACACAAAATGTTATTTCATTATAAAGGTACAGATTATTTAATGAAAGAGCATCCATATCCTCGAACAATCACCGTATTCAATAGATTCAGCACCATGTAAATTTATTTTGTTCTCTCGAGTTAAGTTACTCTTCGTGGATGGAAATGTGAAAGGATAAAAACTATAGACTAAAATGCGACGAAGGAACCAAATACCATTCCTTCGAATGCCTATCAGAATGACATCATAAACTTAATCCAGCATTGGTAGGAGTGTGCCGTATCAGATGGATGTTATTTTGAAGGTTATAAAATGAAATTGGAACAAGATCTACACAATTTTTTTAAATTTATAATTCATTGGTACTTTTTGATCAATGTATATTTGTGATAGATAAACTAAGTGGTCAAAGAATTCCAACACTTTTAGTTCCGAATTTTTTTTTATATTCCTAAGTAAGAATGGATAGATCGCAATAACAATTTGTTCAAACATATGCAAAAAATATCTTATTTCGCGCATCGGACCAGAGTGACTGATATTTTGTCTAAATACCTATTCCTGCATATTCTGGGTACTAAACGATTACACTCGACAGATGATAACTTCTTGCTCAAATTGCATTTAGTCTATGTGCTTGTAAGAATGCTGACTTTCCCTTAGAATTAGATTGAATCTCAAATTTGAATATTAAGTATATTGAGTTGAATGTAGATTAACCGTCTGAATTTTTATACACAATTTCTTTGCAGTCATAGCAAATTCATTCAAATAAATTCGGAAACATAATATACAAGGTAGTTTTAATGGATGATTATTTTTTTCAACTTAATATAGAACTCATCAAAACAAACCATTTTACCTAAAATTCACTTCTTTATATTCAAGGGAATAGGGATATGAGGCCTCAAAAATACATTTGTTTCCATGCAATATCAAGTCCGGTTCTGCTACTCATGAACTCTTCGCGCGGTGCATATTGGACTGAACCTCGCCAACATGTGAGCAGCGATTAGAGTAGTTCAGTTAAACGTAAACAATCAGACTCACGTACGACTTTTCTGTTGTTTTTGCCTTCACTAATTCGTAAGAACATGCCCGATATTTATTCAAATATTGAAATTCCATTCATTTAGAGCAGAAATGTAGAGAATTTAGTTACTTTGAAAGAATCCCGGGGAGACCACATAGGCAAATCCGTAACAAATTATATGGCAGAGATCGAGTAAAAATTCTGGAAAGTCAAGAATGAACTAACGTCAAGTCTGAAAGATAATAATATGAGAACAATTTTACTCCTATCAATATAAAATGGGGTGAACATTAAAATTGAGAGATTATTTCTCCAGAAGAGAATTCTGTATGTACTACTCTGTCAAGAAAGTACCGGGAATTTTCAATTAAAACAACATTTTCACATTTAATCGTCAAAATTTATTGGGTCACCTTCAAAATAGGCTCCATTTGCTCCAATACATCTATGCCAACGGCACTTCCAATTATCGAAACATTTTTTATAGGCGCTTTCCGGGATGGACTTTAGCTCTCGCGCCGAATTTTGTTTTATGGCTTCAATCGACTCAAAACGGGTGCCACGAAGGGGCAATTTTAGTTTTGGGAAGAGGAAAAAGTCGCAGGGAGCTAAATCCGGCGAATACGGTGGTTGCTGAAGCACGTTTGTCGAGTTTTTGCCGAGAAAGTCAGTCACAATCGTAGCTCGGTGAGAAGGCGCGTTATCGTCATGCAAAATCCATGAGTTGTTCGCCCACAAATTTGGCCGCTTCTTACGGATACGCTCACGAAAACGTTTCATTCACAGCGATCCAGCATGTCTGAAGCAACCTGTTCGCGATGACGTTTTTGAAGAAAATTCAGGTCTTTCGGTACGAGTCGTGCGGCCACCTTTCTCATTCCCAAAATATCAATCAAAATCGTACGAGCGGACTCGTGGGATATCTTAAGATCATGTGCTATCTCTCTCAAGCTGGTACGACGGTTTTCCAGCACCCTTTCCTTAATTTTATCGACGTTATCTTCGATCGAAGCCGTCGATGGGCGACCACTTGGCGACCGTCCTTGAAGGCTCTGTACCACTGATATGCACGAGTTTTCGATAGAGCATTATCACCAAAGGCCTTTTGCAACATTTTCAATGCATCAGCACACGAAAATTCATTTGCAACACAAAGCTTTAAACAAATTCTTTGCTAAACGTAATCACCCATAGTAAAAATCGGCACGCACTCTGACATCGACTGACTTAATCAGCTGTTGCAAACACACTAGTTGACAGATCCCGCTCAAGCTTGGCATAGTAATTAAGGACAGTGTTACCAACCTAGGAAAAAAAATGTTTACCTGCCTGATTGCCCCGCCAGATTTAAATCGATAATTCCCGGTACTTTCTTGACATAATGTAGCTATTGTATAATACAAATCTGACAACATCTTATTCGTTCACCGATGAAGCGGGATGCCTAAAATGTAAATTAATAATTTCCATAAAACTCTTATGTGCTCAACCGGAAACCACCACTCTGTACTGAGAACAAATCTTCAGCAAAGGCTCTCTCTAAATAATTGGATTGTTCTCGTATCCGATATGCCTATTAATCCATTCGTTCTAACAACATTAACATGAAGTGAAAATTTCATGGAATCAATTTACCTGAACTACTCAGAAATGTCCCTTAGAATATCAGACAGAAAACATGATTGTCACTCGATGGAGCTTCTTCACATTATCGCCGCAATATTCGAAATTATTTGGATAATGTGTGTCTGAATAAAGCGTACAAGTTCCCTCGCTCTAAATCTCTGCTATTTCTTTCCTTAGGATCATTAAAAAACTTTGATTTATCATCAAGGAGAGGTGAAAATTTCAGAAAAAAATGATACCCGGCGTTGAAAGTGCTTGTAAAATTATTCCTCGACTGTCTATGTTACTGCTTCTAAGCATTATGAAGCCGAAAAATTAGCAGAATTAAAGTGTTTTACTTTAAATCGTATAATATGTTATTGTTTAGCCTATTGACTATTTTATATTAACGTCGAAATCATTTTCATCATTGAAAGATATCTTAGTACTGATTACTTGAATTTCATGAACCATCGAAATCGACGGTAGTTTAATAAATGAGTGGTGTTTAATGGCTCTAAATTATTCCTCGAATATTTTAACAGTTATAACCATCATCAATGAAGAGCCTAAAAATCCTTTAATACTATGAACAACGACTAGGCAGAAATCTCAGGCTAACAAATATAGAGGCTTTCAGGATAATTTCGTTTTGAAAGTTGCTTTGATGTTGTCGTAATTCCATTATTTTTCAATTTGTTTCCGGCGAAACTCTATTAATACGTGGAATTCATTCGTTTCATTATTTCTCTAACTCCGTATTGTTTGACGATGGTTCGTGGCTTTGGGAGGAATAACATGCACTTGATGAGTCCAACAATAATACCTTTTACAAAAAAGATTCCTTACACACATGAGTTGTTTCTTGAGCATTTTTATCATTTCTGCTATTATTTCGTGGAAATCATAGTGTGTTTCTGATTTTTAGTTGCAAAAGATCTCAGTTTCTCAATATAAGAATGAATTTATGGTCAATTTGAGGTCCAATGGTTAATGTTGTTGTTTTGAAATTATCATCTTTTTATTATACTCAATAGTAAATAAATTTTTTGAAACAACTTGGCGTGAATTTCAAACCAAAATTGAAAGATCAAATTGTTGGAAGGTTAAATTTACATATAATAGTGATGATAATTATTACCTAACTATTAAATAACATGTGAATACGTAGCGGAGTTTAGACTCCATATTTATGGAGTATATCGAATGGTATAAATATTTAATAAGCATCGGTGCCATTGTCCTTCAAACGTTCGACCTCTGAGCGGAGATTGGGTTCGCATCTTGGCAGGAGAACGAACTGGGAGGCCACCATTTCACTCCTGGAAATCATCAGTGATGTGCTAAGAGATAAAGTAATAAAGCCTAACCAAAATATTACCGATCTTCCAGCTCACACAAGCTTTCAAGGGAAATTTATAGACGATCTAGGAGTATTAGGATAAAATATCAAAATTGAACGAAAAAAACCCAAGAAAAATAATTCGGCGCCCACTTAGTACCAAATATTCAGATGTTTAGTAAAAACAGTTCATGCAAACAAAATAGTGAAACATAAAAATAATCAACAACTTAAAAACCCACCGTATCTAGCATAAACTTCATACATTTTATATGGAGAGCAGACCTGGATATTGGACGTAAGAAGTCTAGTAAAGAATTGGAAAGTCTGACTGTGTTAAAAAACTACGATTGAACATTGAATTCCTAAGATGTGCTGGTATGATTTTGTCTCTAAATCGGGTGTTCAAATTATATACATGGACTCGTAAGTTCATTAATGCTAATAGAGAAACAAGCCATAATCCATAATCAGCCACCCTGCCATCAGGAGCTTGGAAGAAAGAAACGGAAATTTTCTAATGCCCCATTTGAGCCTTCAGACAAGAATTCTGAACCAGCTGTATTCTCCCTTTGTCGAAGCTAGTGATACAGAGCAGCTACCATCTTTATAGTTACTATAATGTAAGTAAAGCTTCTTTACTAGGTGACCATGTGAACTGTTTTCAAAAAGGGTAAAACCCCATTTTATAGTAGTTGTCTGTTCCAGGAAGCTAGGCCGTGACTGGTAGCCACGAAGCACTATCCAATAATCTCTTCTGGCCACACAGCTCAGATTTCAAGTAGTGTGGAATACAGGTCACATGCCAAACGGCTAGTTTTCATCACTTCTTCTCTTCTTCTTCTGTCTTCCACTTAGGCTTGGAGCCTGTTCTTCTTCGATGATGTCTCTATTCGGTGCGTAAGTTATCACTTCATCTCTTTCGGTCGCCCGATACTTCTTCTTCCCAGAAGTGATTTAACCCTTGCCTTCTTGACCATTCTGTCTTGCCCATTTTTTCTATGTGTGCGTTCCATTCTTCTTTTCTGTTGTTTATCCACTCCCCGATTTTCTCCACTCCACACAGCTTTCTGATCTCATCACTCCTTTCTCTGTCGTACAGGGTTTTTCCGGAAATTCTACGAAGAATATTCTTTTCCGCTGTCTCCAGCATACGTCTTGTCCTCGCAGTATCTGGTTTGGTTTCAGCCGTGTAAGTCATGATCGGTCTTATGCTACCTTTATAAATTCTTGCCTTCGTTTTTATGATGTTTATTCCTACATATGGTGTCGTTAAGGCAGCCTGCAATTTTAGTTGCCCTCATGACTTGTTGGGATACCTCATGTGCAATGCAGCTATAATTGGATATTTCGACACCCAAGTATTTGAATGACATCACCTGCTCTATTATCTTCTGATTTACTTCTAGTTTACATCGGAGAGGTTCTTTTGCTGTTGTCATGCATTTAGTTTTTTCAGTGGCTATGTCCATATTGAATTGCTTCGCGGCATTGAAGAAGAGTTGGAGGATTCTCTGAAGGTCGTCCTCACTCTCCGCGAAGAGTAGCGCGTCATCGGCATAACAGAGGATCGTAAACTCCCGGTCACCCATTCTATAACCCCTTGCAGATTTCACCCTTTTTATGATCTCATCCATTATGATATTAAAAAGGAGTGGGCTTAAGGAGTCGCCCTTGATAGGTATTTTTCTAGACAGTTTGCCATTTATTCGCATTTGGACGCTACTTTCCGCATATATGTTTTTGATGGTCTCAATCAAATTCGTCGGTACTCCACGGTTTTTCAGAAGGTGTATAACGTCCCCTAGTCGTATTTTATCGAATGCTTTGTGTAGTTCAACGAAACATAGGAAAGCCGGTCTGTTATATTCCGTTGATTTTTCCACTACCTGTCGCATCACGAACACAGAATCCGTCCATGATCTTCCTGTTCCAAAGCCTTGGTGTTCATCAGCCAGTGTTAGAATGGAGTTTATCTTTGTTGTTATAATCTTAGTAACAAGTTTGAACATCGCATCCAGCAGGTTTATACCTCTATCATTTTTCGATTCCTTTTTATCTCCCTTCTTGAACATTAGAATCATTTCACTTGTTTTCCAAGTTTTCGGTATCTTCTTAGTTTTTATCGCCTGATAACAAATTCAAGACTCGCAAACCACCGAGAATAATGTCTCGATTTTTCCTGTTTCAAACACTAACGCGCCAGCCGAACCATCAAGACTCACAAACCATTGAGAAATTACACAATATCTTTCTGTTTCGAGTGCCAACGATTTCAAACCGTATCGTCAAGAGCCACAAATCACTGAGAAGCATCTCAATTGATCAAGCATCTTTGGTTAGCCGTATCGTCAAGGCTCATAAACCACTGATACATAATCTCGGTTAAGAATTACTCTCGACCAGATGAATAAAATATTCTTCTAGCCTATCATGAAGGCTTTCTTCAATGATTGCCCCACGATTTGATCCTCGATTGGGCGGCCAGGAGTATGAATATTCCTCTGGGCTTTCCGTCCTCGTAGTAATAGCTCTGTAACAATAATAATCGTTGAAGGCTAACAGTCGCCAAGAGAGTTGAACGATATGCTTGAAATCACAAACTCAAGGATTCTAATATGTTATTGCCTCCCCCTATATAGCAAGCGCAGATCTAGAACTGACGCATTTACAAACTAAACAGATAAAATGCAATTCGGTGGCACCACGTCTGTTTTACCGGTGAGCGCCCCGTGCTGCAACTGCGAACTTCAGGATAATGAGACAATTACCATGGTCGAAAAGGGATAGCTCAAGTGAATCAGCCAAATTTCAATTTTTCGTGATATAAAATGGCGCCGGTCATGTACAGATTTCAACCTGAAATATGCAAGAAGTTATACGCATTGAATTTGAGCGAGATGTCGAATATGAGACCTACATTTGACTTATTATCCTTTAAAAGTGAAATATTGTGAATCTCCCCTTTCAATAATTTTTTAAGCAAAACAAGGAATTAACAAGATTCATCAGGATTTACCACCAAACAGTACTCAAGCGCAACTTCCATCAGGGCATTATGTTCTTCACTTATTCGATGGGAGTTTTCAATTGCATCTCTTTTTTTATGTGAGGCGAATTCCAGAATGAGATCATTAAAAATTTCATTACTATCTCAGAATAACAAAATAAAATGCAGTTGAATAAGATGAGTTTCGATTATCTCGAAAATCCTCCAATAGATTGGAGGATCTAAGTACTGTCATTTCAATTAGGTTTCTACGAAATCAGAAGCTTAACTTTCTATTTTACTACAAAAATAACTAAGATCAGTTCAACATTACATATAAAAAATATAATAAAATCAACTAAACAATGTAATATGTAATGTTGAACTGATCTTATCGTAACTTTAATTATTTCTTGAGAATGTGCTACATGTTTTGAGATTTTTTGAAGTAATTTATTTAAATATATTGAATATTTCAAATAAATTAGTTTTTGAGAAGTTTTTGAAATTATGTTTTATATTTTTGAGAAAGGGTTATTTTTCATTCATATGGGATCGGAAAACAACATTTTGTAACAAACAGGGCTTCGTAAGTTTGTCTGAAGAGTTCATTACGCATGCCTGAAACGAAACAAAAAATGTTTGCTTATTTATATTTTAATTTTAATTGACAGTTTGTATTCGTTGGTTTTTCTTAATTCCGTTTGATATTGTATGATGAATTTTGACGTCTATTAAATATGAGCAGTGCTTATAAAGACATTAATTTAATTCTTAAAGTTTCTTCAAAGAACTTTTTGAAATTAAAATTGTAGAAGACAACAGATTAAATCTGTTTTGATTTTCATATTTTGTAATAATCCTTCTATCAAGTAAAAAACCGTTCCTTCTTATTTTATTTAACTAATGTTTGTCTAGAAACTGCAAGAATCAAGGATCGCATGGTAGATCGTAAAATATCATCATTTAATAATCATAATCATAATCATTGGACATATTGATTCGAATACTGACAATAAGATGAAAACTAATAATAACAATAAATTCTATTAAGTATAGCCTAGTTAAGCCTAGTATACTGACTTGTCCACACTTCCTTCTAGAGTATCGACTTTTGTCTATCGCTTCGCATATTTGTTTGATGATTATAATAGGTGATATAAAAGATGCTTTTCTTTTAAGTTCAATATCGCTCTCAATCCTCGGTTTTATTTAAAATTTTGTTTCACGATGAAGCACAATTTTATTTGAATGACTATATATATATACTATATCGTTTCTTCTGCGCAATTCCGCAGAAGAAACGATATTAACAAGGCCAATTTATAAAGGACGAAATGGAATTATCTATAAGGAAATTAAAATTTCGAGACTAACACTTTTGGAAGGAGTAGAAATTAATAGGTACAAAAACCTCAAAATTCTTCTCAATGACCAAACAGATGCCGTAAGATCGACATTGGTGAATATTTTTACTTAGTGAAGTATTTTTCATGATTGGCTCCAATATATTTTATGATTATTTGTATCACTTTTTTGTATATTATTATTTATTTCTGTAAAATAATGGTTATTTGTATCTCTTTTTGCATACATTTCCCAAAAATTGTTAGTTATTTGTACCTTCTCATATTTAAAGTTCTAAGCTGTAAAATATGTGGAGGTGTTGATTACAAAATTAGTTTCAAATGTGAACCTGAAGAAGCCACAGTGTAGGCGAAACAATTGTCGTTGAATTGTGTGTGAATTGAGTGAATTGAGGAAATGCTCTTTTTCAATTAAATTTTCACGGCTGAAGTAATTCATTGAAAAAAAATTCTAATAGACATATTGTCGGGCCGCATATATGAGTTTCACCTATTGAGGAATTTGACTTTTATATTGGGATCAAAATATACCTTTAAAGTTTCCAGACTTCAAGTAAATTCTTACCAATATACTGGAATCACATATGACTTCAAAATGTTCATCAGCAAGTATTTTAAATGCCACATTCTCCTCAAAATTCGCAGAAAGAGAACACTATCAAAAATTGAATGCTATTTGTTGAAGTTGTTCACAGTTTCATGAATTATGGTGATTAACGATAAAGATACAGACAGATTACAGTCCAAGTAAATGTAGATTATGGGAGTTGAAATGAATACGTTCTACATTTGAATGCTTTCCATTCGATCCCAACTGATTTCCATCATATAAATGACAAGAACGAAATGTCTATCCTCAGGAATGTGATATAAATAGCTTGAGCCTGGTCTGGATTAGGGTTCTTTGTCGAACATTAGGGTCAGTCGTCTAGAACATGATGAAAGCGAACCCACGGCCCTGGTCAATGAAACGTCTGTACTGGGTGGATTTGTTTTATAATTACAAGAAAATGGTTCCTGTTTCATGTGGTAATTTGGAATGGATGTTGACTCGCTCTTCCAAACGAAACATACCCAAATGTGTACTCTTCTTGTGATCATTAGTGGATCATTTCGTGAGAAAGAGGCATTTCAGAAAAACTCCAAAAATATGGAATAATTTCAAAAAGAGAAATATCCACATATTACAAACATAGGAATTCATCAGTTACGAAATTAAGCTCTTGTTTGTGCGCTTCTGGAAGTCACAAGGTGCATGTGCGTCACAGTAAGCCAACGCAGATGAAACCTTCGGCAGAAACATTATAGGGTTGACTAATATAAATAAATGGCAACAACACAACTCCACATCTAAATGTCTATATTTATAAAGATTCATTCTTCATGTTTCGCATTTTTTCAAGCATAAATTCCTATTGTAAAATAAAACACTTTTGTTCTTACCATTTTCCATATTAGGAATCATGAGGATGATAGCGAGATGTATAATAGTTTTACACAAACTCTTGTTGGTTTTTCTTCTGTTTGATATTTACTAGTTTTTAGTTTTTCACACATTTATTTTTGATTTCACTACATTTAAAAAAGCGCTTTCCATTCATTTAAAGTTTTTATAAAATGAAATAGAAAGGCCTTTTACTTGATAGGAGAAATATAACAAAATGAATATTAAAACAAATTGAAATATGTTCATCTTCTACAATTTTAATTTCAAAAAAATTTTCATTCAAAAAACTTTCAGAAATAAATTTATGTCTACACAAGCACCGTTTACATTTAATAGAGGTATATAATCAAACTCAATATATAATGTCAAATTGAATAAATAACCCAACAGATATACGAAAGTAATTGAAATTAATAAATAAATATTTAAAGGAGACAAAATTTTGTTTCTGGTCTTACCTTTAAGAACACCAATTGCCTTTTAAAAAACATGAACACACTTAAAGGACTCCTCAAAGAATATAATTTATTTGAAATATTTAATATATTTAAATATTCGAATAAATTATTTCAAAAATCTCTAAAAAATGTGCACCATATCTTCAAAAAACAAATATAATTCTAGACAATCCCGTCTTCAGTCCTCATTTAATAATCCAAATATCAAAATCGAAAACTTAACCTATATCTCTCACGTGTTAAAAGACTTAAGCTTCGAAGTACAGATCAACTATATAATTCAAGATTGATCTATGTTCTAACAAAATCAAAGAACAGTGTGAGTTATTTTAAGGTTTATTGAAATTCATTGACATTCTATAATGAGATTTATTGAAGCCAAAATATAATTATATATTATATATAGAATAAAATAGTAAGGCCTTTTGCTTGATAGAAGAAATATAACAAAATCTGATTATTAAAACAAATTGAAATATGTTTATCTTCTACAATTTTAATTTCAAAAAAATTTTTATTCAAAAAACTTCTAGAAATAAATTTATGTCTACACAAGCACCGTTTACATTTAATAGACGTATATAATCAAAACTCACTATATAATGTCAAATGGAATAAATAACCCAAAAGATATACGAAAGTAATTGAAATTAATAAATAAATATTTAAAGGAGACAAAATTTTGTTTCTGGTCTTACCTTCAAGAACACCAATTGCCTTTTAAAAAACATGAACACACTTAAAGGACTTCTCAAAGAATATAATTTATTTGAAATATTTACTATATTTAAATATTCGAATAAATTATTTCAAAAATCTCTAAAAAATGTGCACCAGATCTTCAAAAAACAAATATAATTCTAGACAATCCCGTCTTCAGTCCTCATTTAATATTCCAAATATCAAAATCAAAAACTTAACCTATATCTCTCAAGTGTTAAAAGACTTAAGCTTCGAAGTAGAGATCAACTATATAATTCAAGATTGATCTATGTTCTAACAAAATCAAAGAACTGTGTGAGTTATTTTAAGGTTTATTTAAATTCATTGACATTCTATAATGAGATTTATTGAAGCCAAAATATAATTATATATTATATATAAAATAAAATAGAAAGGCCTTTTACTCGATAGAAGAAATATAACAAAATTTGAATATTAAAACAAATTGAAATATGTTTATCTTCTACAATTTTAATTTCAAAAAAATTTTTATTCAAAAAACTTTTAGAAATAAATTTATGTCTACACAAGCACCGTTTACATTTAATAGACGTATATAATCAAAACTCAATATATAATGTCAAATGGAATAAATAACCCAACAGATATACGAAAGTAATTAAAATTAATAAATAAATATTTAAAGGAGACAAAATTTTGTTTCTGGTCTTACCTTCAAGAACACCAATTGCCTTTTAAAAAACATGAACACACTTAAAGAACTTCTCAAAGAATATAATTTATTTGAAATATTTACTATATTTAAATATTCGAATAAATTATTTCAAAAATCTCTAAAAAATGTGCACCAGATCTTCAAAAAACAAATATAATTCTAGACAATCCCGTCTTCAGTCCTCATTTAATATTCCAAATATCAAAATCAAAAACTTAACCTATATCTCTCAAGTGTTAAAAGACTTAAGCTTCGAAGTAGAGATCAACTATATAATTCAAGATTGATCTATGTTCTAACAAAATCAAAGAACTGTGTGAGTTATTTTAAGGTTTATTTAAATTCATTGACATTCTATAATGAGATTTATTGAAGCCAAAATATAATTATATATTATATATAAAATAAAATAGAAAGGCCTTTTACTCGATAGAAGAAATATAACAAAATTTGAATATTAAAACAAATTGAAATATGTTTATCTTCTACAATTTTAATTTCAAAAAAATTTTTATTCAAAAAACTTTTAGAAATAAATTTATGTCTACACAAGCACCGTTTACATTTAATAGACGTATATAATCAAAACTCAATATATAATGTCAAATGGAATAAATAACCCAACAGATATACGAAAGTAATTGAAATTAATAAATAAATATTTAAAGGAGACAAAATTTTGTTTCTGGTCTTACCTTCAAGAACACCAATTGCCTTTTAAAAAACATGAATAACCTTAAAGGACTTCTCAAAGAATATAATTTATTTGAAATATTTACTATATTTAAATATTCGAATAAATTATTTCAAAAATCTCTAAAAAATGTTCACCATATCTTCAAAAAACAAATATAATTCTAGACAATCCCGTCTTCAGTCCTCATTTAATAATCCAAATATCAAAATCAAAAACTTAACCTATATCTCTCACGTGTTAAAAGACTTAAGCTTCGAAGTACAGATCAACTATATAATTCAAGATTGATCTATGTTCTAACAAAATCAAAGAACAGTGTGAGTTATTTTAAGGTTTATTGAAATTCATTGACATTCTATAATGAGATTTATTGAAGCCAAAATATAATTATATATTATATATAGAGTAGAATAGTAAGGCCTTTTGCTTGATAGAAGAAATATAACAAAATCTGATTATTAAAACAAATTGAAATATGTTTATCTTCTACAATTTTAATTTAAAAAAAATTTTTATTCAAAAAACTTCTAGAAATAAATTTATGTCTACACAAGCACCGTTTACATTTAATAGACGTATATAATCAAAACTCACTATATAATGTCAAATGGAATAAATAACCCAACAGATATACGAAAGCAATTGAAATAAATAAATAAATATTTAAAGGAGACCAAATTTTGTTTCTGGTCTTACCTTTAAGAACACCAATTGCCTTTTAAAAAACATGAACACACTTAAAGGACTTCTCAAAGAATATAATTTATTTGAAATTATTTTTTTATTTATTATTATTATTATCCTGATACTCCTAGATCTTCTGTGAAGATCCCTCAGAAGCTTTTTCAGCTTGTACGAGTTAGGAGTTCAGTTGTGTTCTGTGTAGGCTTTGTTACTGCGATCTTGCGCCACTTTAGGTCACAGAACTGTTAATTTTTGACCCAACAGTGAAATGGTGGCAGATACCCGTCCAACTAGAAAAAAATATTCAATATATTTAAATATTCGAATAAATTATTTCAAAAATCTCTAAAAAATGTGCACCATATCTTCAAAAAACAAATATAATTCTAGACAATCCCGTCTTCAGTCCTCATTTAATAATCCAAATATCAAAATCAAAAACTTAACCTATATCTCTCACGTGTTAAAAGACTTAATCTTCGAAGTACAGATCAACTATATAATTCAAGATTAATCTATGTTCTAACAAAATCAAAGAACTGTGTGAGTTATTTTAAGGTTTATTTAAATTCATTGACATTCTATAATGAGATTTATTGAAGCCAAAATATAATTATATATTATATATAAAATAAAATAGAAAGGCCTTTTACTTGAAAGAAGACATATAACAAAATTTGAATATTAAAACAAATTGAAATATGTTTATCTTCTACAATTTTAATTTCAAAAAAATTTTTATTCAAAAAACTTCTAGAAATAAATTTATGTCTACACAAGCACCGTTTACATTTAATAGAGGTATATAATCAAACTCAATATATAATGTCAAATTGAATAAATAACCCAACAGATATACGAAAGTAATTGAAATTAATAAATAAATATTTAAAGGAGACAAAATTTTGTTTCTGGTCTTACCTTTAAGAACACCAATTGCCTTTTAAAGAACATGAACACACTTAAAGGACTTCTCAAAGAATATAATTAATTTGAAATATTTAATATATTTAAATATTCGAATAAATTATTTCAAAAATCTCTAAAAAATGTGCACCATATCTTCAAAAAACAAATATAATTCTACACAATCCCGTCTTCAGTCCTCATTTAATAATTCAAATATCAAAATCAAAAACTTAACCTATATCTCTCACGTGTTAAAAGACTTAAGCTTCGAAGTACAGATCAACTATATAATTCAAGATTGATCTATGTTCTAACAAAATCAAAGAACAGTGTGAGTTATTTTAAGGTTTATTGAAATTCATTGACATTCTATAATGAGATTTATTGAAGCCAAAATATAATTATATATTATATATAGAATAAAATAGTAAGGCCTTTTGCTTGATAGAAGAAATATAACAAAATCTGATTATTAAAACAAATTGAAATATGTTTATCTTCTACAATTTTAATTTAAAAAAAATTTTTATTCAAAAAACTTCTAGAAATAAATTTATGTCTACACAAGCACCGTTTACATTAAATAGACGTATATAATCAAAACTCACTATATAATGTCAAATGGAATAAATAACCCAAAAGATATACGAAAGTAATTGAAATTAATAAATAAATATTTAAAGGAGACAAAATTTTGTTTCTGGTCTTACCTTCAAGAACACCAATTGCCTTTTAAAAAACATGAACACACTTAAAGGACTTCTCAAAGAATATAATTTATTTGAAATATTTACTATATTTAAATATTCGAATAAATTATTTCAAAAATCTCTAAAAAATGTGCACCAGATCTTCAAAAAACAAATATAATTCTAGACAATCCCGTCTTCAGTCCTCATTTAATATTCCAAATATCAAAATCAAAAACTTAACCTATATCTCTCAAGTGTTAAAAGACTTAAGCTTCGAAGTAGAGATCAACTATATAATTCAAGATTGATCTATGTTCTAACAAAATCAAAGAACTGTGTGAGTTATTTTAAGGTTTATTGAAATTCATTGACATTCTATAATGAGATTTATTGAAGCCAAAATATAATTATATATTATATATAGAATAAAATAGTAAGGCCTTTTGCTTGATAGAAGAAATATAACAAAATCTGATTATTAAAACAAATTGAAATATGTTTATCTTCTACAATTTTAATTTCAAAAAAATTTTTATTCAAAAAACTTCTAGAAATAAATTTATGTCTACACAAGCACCGTTTACATTTAATAGACGTATATAATCAAAACTCAATATATAATGTCAAATGGAATAAATAACCCAACAGATATACGAAAGTAATTGAAATTAATAAATAAATATTTAAAGGAGACAAAATTTTGTTTCTGGTCTTACCTTCAAGAACACCAATTGCCTTTTAAAAAACATGAATAACCTTAAAGGACTTCTCAAAGAATATAATTTATTTGAAATATTTACTATATTTAAATATTCGAATAAATTATTTCAAAAATCTCTAAAAAATGTTCACCATATCTTCAAAAAACAAATATAATTCTAGACAATCCCGTCTTCAGTCCTCATTTAATAATCCAAATATCAAAATCAAAAACTTAACCTATATCTCTCACGTGTTAAAAGACTTAAGCTTCGAAGTACAGATCAACTATATAATCCAAGATTGATCTATGTTCTAACAAAATCAAAGAACAGTGTGAGTTATTTTAAGGTTTATTGAAATTCATTGACATTCTATAATGAGATTTATTGAAGCCATAATATAATTATATATTATATATAGAATAAAATTGTAAGGCCTTTTGCTTGATAGAAGAAATATAACAAAATCTGATTATTAAAACAAATTGAAATATGTTTATCTTCTACAATTTTAATTTCAAAAAAATTTTTATTCAAAAAACTTCTAGAAATAAATTTATGTCTACACAAGCACCGTTTACATTTAATAGACGTATATAATCAAAACTCACTATATAATGTCAAATGGAATAAATAACCCAACAGATATACGAAAGTAATTGAAATTAATAAATAAATATTTAGAGGAGACAAAATTTTGTTTCTGGTCTTACCTTTAAGAACACCAATTGCCTTTTAAAAAACATGAACACACTTAAAGGACTTCTCAAAGAATATAATTTATTTGAAATATTCAATATATTTAAATATTCGAATAAATTATTTCAAAAATCTCTAAAAAATGTGCACCATATCTTCAAAAAACAAATATAATTCTAGACAATCCCGTCTTCAGTCCTCATTTAATAATCCAAATATCAAAATCAAAAACTTAACCTATATCTCTCACGTGTTAAAAGACTTAATCTTCGAAGTACAGATCAACTATATAATTCAAGATTAATCTATGTTCTAACAAAATCAAAGAACTGTGTGAGTTATTTTAAGGTTTATTTAAATTCATTGACATTCTATAATGAGATTTATTGAAGCCAAAATATAATTATATATTATATATAAAATAAAATAGAAAGGCCTTTTACTTGAAAGAAGACATATAACAAAATTTGAATATTAAAACAAATTGAAATATGTTTATCTTCTACAATTTTAATTTCAAAAAAATTTTTATTCAAAAAACTTCTAGAAATAAATTTATGTCTACACAAGCACCGTTTACATTTAATAGAGGTATATAATCAAACTCAATATATAATGTCAAATTGAATAAATAACCCAACAGATATACGAAAGTAATTAAAATTAATAAATAAATATTTAAAGGAGACAAAATTTTGTTTCTGGTCTTACCTTTAAGAACACCAATTGCCTTTTAAAAAACATGAACACACTTAAAGGACTTCTCGAAGAATATAGTTCATTTGAAATATTTAATATATTTAAATATTCGAATCAATTATTTCAAAAATCTCTAAAAAATGTGCACTATATCTTCAAAAAACAAATATAATTCTAGACAATCCCGTCTTCAGTCCTCATTTAATATTGCAAATATCAAAATCAAAAACTTAACCTATATCTCTCACGTGTTAAAAGACTTAAGCTTCGAAGTACAGATCAACTATATAATTCAAGATTGATCTATGTTCTAACAAAATCAAAGAACAGTGTGAGTTATTTTAAGGTTTAGTTAAATTCATTGACATTCTATAATGAGATTTATTGAAGCCAAAATATAATTATATATTATATATAGAATAAAATAGTAAGGCCTTTTGCTTGATAGAAGAAATATAACAAAATCTGATTATTAAAACAAATTGAAATATGTTTATCTTCTACAATTTTAATTTCAAAAAAATTTTTATTCAAAAAACTTCTAGAAATAAATTTATGTCTACACAAGCACCGTTTACATTTAATAGACGTATATAATCAAAACTCACTATATAATGTCAAATGGAATAAATAACCCAACAGATATACGAAAGTAATTGAAATTAATAAATAAATATTTAAAGGAGACAAAATTTTGTTTCTGGTCTTACCTTTAAGAACACCAATTGCCTTTTAAAAAACATGAACACACTTAAAGGACTTCTCAAAGAATATAATTTATTTGAAATTATTTTTTTATTTATTATTATTATTATCCTGATACTCCTAGATCTTCTGTGAAGATCCCTCAGAAGCTTTTTCAGCTTGTACGAGTTAGGAGTTCAGTTGTGTTCTGTGTAGGCTTTGTTACTGCGATCTTGCGCCACTTTAGGTCACAGCACTGTTAATTTTTGACCCAACAGTGAAATGGTGGCAGATACCCGTCCAACTAGAAAAAAATATTCAATATATTTAACTATTCGAATAAATTATTTCAAAAATCTCTAAAAAATGTGCACCATATCTTCAAAAAACAAATATAATTCTAGACAATCCCGTCTTCAGTCCTCATTTAATAATCCAAATATCAAAATCAAAAACTTAACCTATATCTCTCACGTGTTAAAAGACTTAATCTTCGAAGTACAGATCAACTATATAATTCAAGATTAATCTATGTTCTAACAAAATCAAAGAACTGTGTGAGTTATTTTAAGGTTTATTTAAATTCATTGACATTCTATAATGAGATTTATTGAAGCCAAAATATAATTATATATTATATATAAAATAAAATAGAAAGGCATTTTACTTGAAAGAAGACATATAACAAAATTTGAATATTAAAACAAATTGAAATATGTTTATCTTCTACAATTTTAATTTCAAAAAAATTTTTATTCAAAAAACTTCTAGAAATAAATTTATGTCTACACAAGCACCGTTTACATTTAATAGAGGTATATAATCAAACTCAATATATAATGTCAAATTGAATAAATAACCCAACAGATATACGAAAGTAATTGAAATTAATAAATAAATATTTAAAGGAGACAAAATTTTGTTTCTGGTCTTACCTTTAAGAACACCAATTGCCTTTTAAAGAACATGAACACACTTAAAGGACTTCTCAAAGAATATAATTTATTTGAAATATTCACTATATTTAAATATTCGAATAAATTATTTCAAAAATCTCTAAAAAATGTGCACCAGATCTTCAAAAAACAAATATAATTCTAGACAATCCCGTCTTCAGTCCTCATTTAATAATCCAAATATCAAAATCAAAAACTTAACCTATATCTCTCACGTGTTAAGAGACTTAAGCTTCGAAGTACAGATCAACTATATAATTCAAGATTGATCTATGTTCTAACAAAATCAAAGAACAGTGTGAGTTATTTTAAGGTTTATTGAAATTCATTGACATTCTATAATGAGATTTATTGAAGCCAAAATATAATTATATATTATATATAGAATAAAATAGTAAGGCCTTTTGCTTGATAGAAGAAACATAACAAAATCTGATTATTAAAACAAATTGAAATATGTTTATCTTCTACAATTTTAATTTCAAAAAAATTTTTATTCAAAAAACTTCTAGAAATAAATTTATGTCTACACAAGCACCGTTTACATTTAATAGACGTATATAATCAAAACTCAATATATAATGTCAAATGGAATAAATAACCCAACAGATATACGAAAGTAATTGAAATTAATAAATAAATATTTAAAGGAGACAAAATTTTGTTTCTGGTCTTACCTTCAAGAACACCAATTGCCTTTTAAAAAACATGAATAACCTTAAAGGACTTCTCAAAGAATATAATTTATTTGAAATATTTACTATATTTAAATATTCGAATAAATTATTTCAAAAATCTCTAAAAAATGTTCACCATATCTTCAAAAAACAAATATAATTCTAGACAATCCCGTCTTCAGTCCTCATTTAATAATCCAAATATCAAAATCAAAAACTTAACCTATATCTCTCACGTGTTAAAAGACTTAAGCTTCGAAGTACAGATCAACTATATAATTCAAGATTGATCTATGTTCTAACAAAATCAAAGAACAGTGTGAGTTATTTTAAGGTTTATTGAAATTCATTGACATTCTATAATGAGATTTATTGAAGCCAAAATATAATTATATATTATATATAGAATCAAATAGTAAGGCCTTTTGCTTGATAGAAGAAATATAACAAAATCTGATTATCAAAACAAATTGAAATATGTTTATCTTCTACAATTTTAATTTCAAAAAAATTTTTATTCAAAAAACTTCTAGAAATAAATTTATGTCTACACAAGCACCGTTTACATTTAATAGACGTATATAATCAAAACTCACTATATAATGTCAAATGGAATAAATAACCCAACAGATATACGAAAGTAATTGAAATTAATAAATAAATATTCAAAGGAGACAAAATTTTGTTTCTGGTCTTACCTTTAAGAACACCAATTGCCTTTTAAAAAACATGAACACACTTAAAGGACTTCTCAAAGAATATAATTAATTTGAAATATTTAATATATTTAAATATTCGAATAAATTATTTCAAAAATCTCTAAAAAATGTGCACCATATCTTCAAAAAACAAATATAATTCTAGACAATCCCGTCTTCAGTCCTCATTTAATAATCCAAATATCAAAATCAAAAACTTAACCTATATCTCTCACGTGTTAAAAGACTTAATCTTCGAAGTACAGATCAACTATATAATTCAAGATTAATCTATGTGCTAACAAAATCAAAGAACTGTGTGAGTTATTTTAAGGTTTATTTATTTTATTTCCTTATCATCAAGACACCTGTGAGAGTAAACATCGACGAATTCGGTTCGGCAAAGTGTTCAATAAATTGGGATAGAATAGTGTCGGATTGTTATTGACGGTGTACAATAGCGAAACTCTAGTTGATGATTAATCTGAATACTGAATTAACACATCAGGCATCAAAGCACAAATTTGTTGTGATTTTTCCGGCGACTTCATTGAGTAAACATAACCTCTATACATCATCTACGGTGGTTATTTTATAAAGGAGAGTACACACTATCAAATTCAATTGTGATGTCGCTGGAAAGAACTAAAGATGATGCCACGCACGATTTCAGTCCTAAACACTTGTACGAGGAAATAATCAGAAGTAGAGAGGACGTGAAGAGCTCTATCGCAGCAGCAGAGACAAGACTCGTTCTGGAAATTCACTCTTTAAAGAAAAGACTTGATAATTTGGAAAGAGAAAATAACATCCTGAAGAAAAGCATTGAAGACATAGATAGAAGAAGTAGAAGAAATAATATAGTAATATTTGGATTGGACGAACCGTTAACTACAACTACACCGGATTGGATCTGTGGCGAACTGCGTAGGTTATTAGGAATTGATTTATATAAGAGAGATATAAATGACTGTTATAGGCTAGGGAGGACAGAAACTTCCCCCATAAAAGTAGAGTTGGTTTCATATCTGAATAAAAAAGATATTTTTTCCAAGGTGAAACAGTTGAGGGGAACTAATATTAGTATTGCCAACGATTTGACTGAGACTCAGCGAAGCGAGTACCGGGTGTTGAAGGCAAATCTTCTTCGAGCAAGAAAGGACACATCTGTCAAATCTTTTATAAGAGGAAATCGTCTATTGGTGGGCAACAGGGAATATACTATCGAAGACCTGCTCAATAGCAGTCAAGAACAGAAACCCCATAGTGCACCACCTACCCCTTCAGTTTCCGGTAAACCAGGAAAGAGCGAAAAGGCCGAAGATAGTGAGGATATTGAAACAGATTGGGAAACTACGGGAGTGTTTGTGGAGGGGGACAACTCATCTGGAAAAGCCACGAATATTGATAAAACACCTAAAATCCAAAACACGGAGAAACCACCTAAGAAGAAATCATCGAATAAGAAGGATTCAAGATTGGCCATGAAACTCAGGACTGGGTCAACTAGAACATAATTGTATGTACCGATAAATTTTTTTTCTTATTTTCATTATTGTTATTTGATGAATGTATTTTGTTTTTGTTGGTTTATTTATGAAACTATGAATTCGTTTATTCGAGAGTATAAGGAGGGAAAATACGAGACGAAAATAATTGAAAATATCAACACCTTCAAACACAATGGTAGCAGGGGTGAGCTAAAAATTTTTCACATGAATGTAAGAAGCACCGCAAAGAACTTTGACGAACTGTTAGTTCTACTGGAAAAGCTTACATTGAAATTTGATATCATAGTCTTAACGGAAACTTTCCAGATGAGTAGTATAGAAATTTTCAACATTGATGGTTACGAAACTATATACAGTGAAGGTTTGTTCAATAAAAATGATGGCGTTTTGGTATATCTCAGAATACCCAACTATACTTATAAAATAATCAAACTGGGAGAAAGTAGATCCTTAGAAATAAGTACTAGCGGAGATGATGACCTTACATTGACGGCAATTTATAGATCGCCCAGAACATGTGTGAATGCCTTCAATTCGGATCTTTATTCGTATCTGGAAAATATGCACCATGTTAAAACACACGTGTTAATAGGAGATATTAATATCAACTTGCTGGACAATGATGACTTCGTTGATGAATATAAAAATATCCTATATAGCTTCGGATTCATATCGATAATAAATAGTTGCACAAGACCTGCGGGAAAAAGTTGTATAGACCATATATTCATTAAGATAGATCACTTAGAAGATCAATTGGAGGGTATCAGTGGATATGTTTTGGACTATCTGATAACTGATCATTTTCCTATCATATTGACCATGAGTTCTCGTAGTAGGGTGAAGACACATAAAATTAGGGAATCAAGGATAAAGAAATTTATAGATTTTAATAATTTGAGAAAAGATTTATGTAGAGAGTCCTGGTCGGAAATGTATTCAAAAAAAGATGTTAATAATATGGTAGATTCATACATTGATACACTAAAAAATCATATAGTGAACAACACTAACTCTGTTAAACTAAAAAAAGAAGAAATACCCCGTAAAAAATGGATTACTCCGACGATATTGAAAGCAATTACAAGGAAGAATGAACTCTACTTGCAGTCAAAAAATAATCCTAATGACGAAATCTTAAGATCACAATATACTAAATATCGAAATAGAGTTCAAATTTTAATAAAAAATTCCAAGAAAGAATATTTAAAGAAAATAGTCAATGCCAGTAAGTGTGAGTCAAAGGCAGTATGGGAATGCATGAAGAATCTATGTGGTAGCGTAAAAAACTCTAAAACTAAAATAACAAGCATAAATTATGGGGGAAAACTAATTCAGGATGGAGAGGAAATAGTAAATTTGTTCAATAAACATTATAGTCATATCGGAAAAATGTATGCAGATAAAATCATTTGTCCACCAGATTATATCGAACCGAGTAACAGTCAATGTAACACTTTTTATTTGGTTCCTGTTGACCCATTAGAGATAGAAGACATCATAGGAAGATTGAAGACAGGAAAAGCCGAAGTTCTGGATACACTCAGGTCTGAAACATTGAAGGAGATAAAGCATGAAATATCAACACCTTTAGCCTATTTAGTGAACAAATGTTTCGACGCAGGATGCTTTCCTGACACATTGAAAATGGGTGTTATCAAACCGCTTTTTAAGAGCGGAGACCGTTCTGAGATTGTTAACTATCGACCTATAACATTGGTATCAAACTTAGCAAAAATTTTTGAAAAATGCTTAAAAAATCGCATGATGAATTACCTGAAAAAATATAATATCATAGATAAAAGGCAATATGGATTCGTCGAAGGTAGCTCAACGGAGGATGCCATAAGGGAGTTAACAGGTAAATTGTACGAATGTCTAGATAAGAAAATTCCATCATTGTGCATATTTGTTGACTTATGTAAAGCATTCGACACTGTTTGTCATGAAAGATTGCTGGAAAAGTTACAAAAATTTGGATTCAGAGGCCCCATATACGAGTTACTCAAGAACTATTTATCAAACAGAAGGCAAGTTGTGGAAATCGCTGGTTCGAGGAGTTCGGAGGAGAAAGTAACGTATGGAGTGCCGCAAGGTACAGTCCTAGGACCCATAATGTTTCTTATATACGTCAACAGTTTGCTAAAGATAAAAGCAGCTGAGGATGCGATTTGTTTCGCAGACGATTTGGTTGTTCATCTCAGGGGATCTTCTTGGGAAGAGTTGAAGGAAGAAGCGCAAAGAAAATTTCAGGAGATAAATAAATGGCTCAAAAGCAATAAACTCACATTAAATATCGAAAAAACAAAATATATGATCTTCAGCTCTTATTCTAATGATCTGCCTAGTATGGGAAATCTTGTGATTGACGGCGACACTTCTATAGTTGAAACTAAAAATATGAAGTATTTGGGAGTGACGATTGATCAACAATTAAAGTGGGATGAGCACATTAAGAATCTCACAAATAGAATAAGAGGCTTGTTGTTCAAATTCAAGTACTTAAGAGCTCATTTGGATAACAGTAAATATTTGAAAATTTTCTACAAAGCATTGGTTCAAACACAAATTAGCTATGGTATTATGGCGTGGGGTGGAGCTTACCGAAACCACTTGAGACCATTGGAAGTTATTCAAAAATGGGTCTTGAAACTAATTCACAGAAAACCACGTTCCTTTTCAAGCCACGAGTTATTTAAGCTAGCCGAAGTTCATGATGTAGGACAATTGTATGCCATCAAAATCCTATCCCACGTAATGACTAAAAAAATATCAGTAAACCTCCTGCAACATGATTACGAAACCAGAAACAGAGATATTACTTACCGAACACCTAGATGCATGAAGACTATTGGCCAACGATGCTATATCTATCTTGCGCCAAAAATTCTGAACGTAATTCCAAATGATTTAAAAAATATAAAAAATATTCAAACATTCAAAAGAAAACTAAAAGTATGGATGAATAGTAATACAAGGCTTCTTATCAAGAATGTAATAAATTTCAACTAAGAGACGTTTATTAACCGATGTTAAGTAATTTGAATTAAAAGTGCTGATAACAAATTGGACATTCGCTTGCCTGTTTTGAAGATTTAGCACCGAGACCCGCTGTGGATGGATCTGACCGCTTGGATGTTTCTCTCTTTGTTTTTTTTTTCATTTTCTTTGTTGATTGTTTCTCTCATAGGGGATTTTTAGAATTATTATTAATTTAATATTGCGTACAGGTTATAATTTCATTATATACCTCAGCGATGTATTCAGTTTATTTAGCCAAATAAACTTTATTATTATTATTATTATTTAAATTCATTGACATTCCATAAGGAGATTTATTGAAGCCAAAATATAATTATATATTATATATAAAATAAAATAGAAAGGCCTTTTACTTGAAAGAAGACATAAAACAAAATTTGAATATTAAAACAAATTGAAATATGTTTATCTTCTACAATTTTAATTTCAAAAAAATTTTTATTCAAAAAACTTCTAGAAATAAATTTATGTCTACACAAGCACCGTTTACATTTAATAGACGTATATAATCAAAACTCACTATATAATGTCAAATGGAATAAATAACCCAACAGATATACGAAAGTAATTGAAATTAATAAATAAATATTTAAAGGAGACAAAATTTTGTTTCTGTTCTTACCTTCAAGAACACCAATTGCCTTTTAAAAAACATGAACACACTTAAAGGACTTCTCAAAGAATATAATTTATTTGAAATAATTACTTTATTTAAATATTCGAATAAATTATTTCAAAAATCTCTAAAAAATGTGCACCAGATCTTCAAAAAACAAATATAATTCTAGACAATCCCGTCTTCAGTCCTCATTTAATATTCCAAATATCAAAATCAAAAACTTAACCTATATCTCTCAAGTGTTAAAAGACTTAAGCTTCGAAGTACAGATCAACTATATAATTCAAGATTGATCTATGTTCTAACAAAATTAAAGAACTGTGTGAGTTATTTTAAGGTTTATTTAAATTCATTGACATTCTATAATGAGATTTATTGAAGCCTAAATATAATTATATATTATATATAAAATAAAATAGAAAGGCCTTTTACTCGATAGAAGAAATATAACAAAATTTGAATATTAAAACAAATTGAAATATGTTTATCTTCTACAATTTGAATTTCAAAAAAATTGTTATTCAAAAAACTTTTAGAAATAAATTTATGTCTACACAAGCACCGTTTACATTTAATAGACGTATATAATCAAAACTCAATATATAATGTCAAATGAAATAAATAACCCAACAGATATACGAAAGTAATTGAAATTAATAAATAAATATTTAAAGGAGACAAAATTTTGTTTCTGGTCTTACCTTCAAGAACACCAATTGCCTTTTAAAAAACATGAATAACCTTAAAGGACTTCTCAAAGAATATAATTTATTTGAAATATTCACTATATTTAAATATTCGAATAAATTATTTCAAAAATCTCTAAAAAATGTGCACCAGAACTTCAAAAAACAAATATAATTCTAGACAATCCCGTCTTCAGTCCTCATTTAATATTCCAAATATCAAAATCAAAAACTAAACCTATATCTCTCAAGTGTTAAAAGACTTAAGCTTCGAAGTACAGATCAACTATATAATTCAAGATTGATCTATGTTCTAACAAAATCAAAGAACTGTGTGAGTTATTTCAAGGTTCATTTAAATTCATTGACATTCTATAATGAGATTTATTGAAGCCAAAATATAATTATATATTATATATAAAATAAAATAGAAAGGCCTTTTACTCGTTAGAAGAAATATAACAAAATTTGAATATTAAAACAAATTGAAATATGTTTATCTTCTACAATTTTAATTTCAAAAAAAAATTTTATTCAAAAAACTTTTAGAAATAAATTTATGTCTACACAAGCACCGTTTACATTTAATAGACGTATATAATCAAAACTCAATATATAATGTCAAATGGAATAAATAACCCAACAGATATACGACAGTAATTGAAATAAATAAATAAATATTTAAAGAAAACAAAATTTTGTTTCTGGTCTTACCTTCAAGAACACCAATTGCCTTTTAAAAAACATGAACACACTTAAAGGACTTCTCAAAGAATATAATTTATTTGAAATATTTACTATATTTAAATATTCGAATAAATTATTTCAAAAATCTCTAAAAAATGTTCACCATATCTTCAAAAAACAAATTTAATTCTAGACAATCCCGTCTTCAGTCCTCATTTAATATTCCAAATATCAAAATCAAAAACTTAACCTATATCTCTCACGTGTTAAAAGACTTAAGCTTCGAAGTACAGATCAACTATATAATCCAAGATTGATCTATGTTCTAACAAAATCAAAGAACAGTGTGAGTTATTTTAAGGTTTATTGAAATTCATTGACATTCTATAATGAGATTTATTGAAGCCATAATATAATTATATATTATATATAGAATAAAATTGTAAGGCCTTTTGCTTGATAGAAGAAATATAACAAAATCTGATTATTAAAACAAATTGAAATATGTTTATCTTCTACAATTTTAATTTCAAAAAAATTTTTATTCAAAAAACTTCTAGAAATAAATTTATGTCTACACAAGCACCGTTTACATTTAATAGACGTATATAATCAAAACTCACTATATAATGTCAAATGGAATAAATAACCCAACAGATATACGAAAGTAATTGAAATTAATAAATAAATATTTAGAGGAGACAAAATTTTGTTTCTGGTCTTACCTTTAAGAACACCAATTGCCTTTTAAAAAACATGAACACACTTAAAGGACTTCTCAAAGAATATAATTTATTTGAAATATTCAATATATTTAAATATTCGAATAAATTATTTCAAAAATCTCTAAAAAATGTGCACCATATCTTCAAAAAACAAATATAATTCTAGACAATCCCGTCTTCAGTCCTCATTTAATAATCCAAATATCAAAATCAAAAACTTAACCTATATCTCTCACGTGTTAAAAGACTTAATCTTCGAAGTACAGATCAACTATATAATTCAAGATTAATCTATGTTCTAACAAAATCAAAGAACTGTGTGAGTTATTTTAAGGTTTATTTAAATTCATTGACATTCTATAATGAGATTTATTGAGGCCAAAATATAATTATATATTATATATAAAATAAAATAGAAAGGCCTTTTACTTGAAAGAAGACATATAACAAAATTTGAATATTAAAACAAATTGAAATATGTTTATCTTCTACAATTTTAATTTCAAAATGATTTTTATTCAAAAAACTTCTAGAAATAAATTTATGTCTACACAAGCACCGTTTACATTTAATAGAGGTATATAATCAAACTCAATATATAATGTCATATTGAATAAATAACCCAACAGATATACGAAAGTAATTGAAATTAATAAATAAATATTAAAAGGAGACAAAATTTTGTTTCTGGTCTTACCTTTAAGAACACCAATTGCCTTTTAAAAAACATGAACACACTTAAAGGACTTCTCAAAGAATATAATTAATTTGAAATATTTAATATATTTAAATATTCGAATAAATTATTTCAAAAATCTCTAAAAAATGTGCACCATATCTTCAAAAAACAAATATAATTCTACACAATCACGTCTTCAGTCCTCATTTAATAATCCAAATATCAAAATCAAAAACTTAACCTATATCTCTCACGTGTTAAAAGACTTAAGCTTCGAAGTACAGATCAACTATATAATTCAAGATTGATCTATGTTCTAACAAAATCAAAGAACAGTGTGAGTTATTTTAAGGTTTATTGAAATTCATTGACATTCTATAATGAGATTTATTGAAGCCAAAATATAATTATATATTATATATAGAATAAAATAGTAAGGCCTTTTGCTTGATAGAAGAAATATAACAAAATCTGATTATTAAAACAAATTGAAATATGTTTATCTTCTACAATTTTAATTTAAAAAAAATTTTTATTCAAAAAACTTCTAGAAATAAATTTATGTCTACACAAGCACCGTTTACATTTAATAGACGTATATAATCAAAACTCACTATATAATGTCAAATGGAATAAATAACCCAACAGATATACGAAAGTAATTGAAATTAATAAATAAATATTTAAAGGAGACAAAATTTTGTTTCTGGTCTTACCTTTAAGAACACCAATTGCCTTTTAAAAAACATGAACACACTTAAAGGACTTCTCAAAGAATATAATTTATTTGAAATTATTTTTTTATTTATTATTATTATTATCCTGATACTCCTAGATCTTCTGTGAAGATCCCTCAGAAGCTTTTTCAGCTTGTACGAGTTAGGAGTTCAGTTGTGTTCTGTGTAGGCTTTGTTACTGCGATCTTGCGCCACTTTAGGTCACAGCACTGTTAATTTTTGACCCAACAGTGAAATGGTGGCAGATACCCGTCCAACTAGAAAAAAATATTCAATATATTTAACTATTCGAATAAATTATTTCAAAAATCTCTAAAAAATGTGCACCATATCTTCAAAAAACAAATATAATTCTAGACAATCCCGTCTTCAGTCCTCATTTAATAATCCAAATATCAAAATCAAAAACTTAACCTATATCTCTCACGTGTTAAAAGACTTAATCTTCGAAGTACAGATCAACTATATAATTCAAGATTAATCTATGTTCTAACAAAATCAAAGAACTGTGTGAGTTATTTTAAGGTTTATTTAAATTCATTGACATTCTATAATGAGATTTATTGAAGCCAAAATATAATTATATATTATATATAAAATAAAATAGAAAGGCATTTTACTTGAAAGAAGACATATAACAAAATTTGAATATTAAAACAAATTGAAATATGTTTATCTTCTACAATTTTAATTTCAAAAAAATTTTTATTCAAAAAACTTCTAGAAATAAATTTATGTCTACACAAGCACCGTTTACATTTAATAGAGGTATATAATCAAACTCAATATATAATGTCAAATTGAATAAATAACCCAACAGATATACGAAAGTAATTGAAATTAATAAATAAATATTTAAAGGAGACAAAATTTTGTTTCTGGTCTTACCTTTAAGAACACCAATTGCCTTTTAAAGAACATGAACACACTTAAAGGACTTCTCAAAGAATATAATTAATTTGAAATATTTAATATATTTAAATATTCGAATAAATTATTTCAAAAATCTCTAAAAAATGTGCACCATATCTTCAAAAAACAAATATAATTCTAGACAATCCCGTCTTCAGTCCTCATTTAATAATCCAAATATCAAAATCAAAAACTTAACCTATATCTCTCACGTGTTAAAAGACTTAAGCTTCGAAGTACAGATCAACTATATAATTCAAGATTGATCTATGTTCTAACAAAATCAAAGAACAGTGTGAGTTATTTTAAGGTTTATTGAAATTCATTGACATTCTATAATGAGATTTATTGAAGCCAAAATATAATTATATATTATATATAGAATAAAATAGTAAGGCCTTTTGCTTGATAGAAGAAATATAACAAAATCTGATTATTAAAACAAATTGAAATATGTTTATCTTCTACAATTTTAATTTAAAAAAAATTTTTATTCAAAAAACTTCTAGAAATAAATTTATGTCTACACAAGCACCGTTTACATTTAATAGACGTATATAATCAAAACTCACTATATAATGTCAAATGGAATAAATAACCCAAAAGATATACGAAAGTAATTGAAATTAATAAATAAATATTTAAAGGAGACAACATTTTGTTTCTGGTCTTACCTTCAAGAACACCAATTGCCTTTTAAAAAACATGAACACACTTAAAGGACTTCTCAAAGAATATAATTTATTTGAAATATTTACTATATTTAAATATTCGAATAAATTATTTCAAAAATCTCTAAAAAATGTGCACCAGATCTTCAAAAAACAAATATAATTCTAGACAATCCCGTCTTCAGTCCTCATTTAATAATCCAAATATCAAAATCAAAAACTTAACCTATATCTCTCACGTGTTAAGAGACTTAAGCTTCGAAGTACAGATCAACTATATAATTCAAGATTGATCTATGTTCTAACAAAATCAAAGAACAGTGTGAGTTATTTTAAGGTTTATTGAAATTCATTGACATTCTATAATGAGATTTATTGAAGCCAAAATATAATTATATATTATATATAGAATAAAATAGTAAGGCCTTTTGCTTGATAGAAGAAACATAACAAAATCTGATTATTAAAACAAATTGAAATATGTTTATCTTCTACAATTTTAATTTCAAAAAAATTTTTATTCAAAAAACTTCTAGAAATAAATTTATGTCTACACAAGCACCGTTTACATTTAATAGACGTATATAATCAAAACTCAATATATAATGTCAAATGGAATAAATAACCCAACAGATATACGAAAGTAATTGAAATTAATAAATAAATATTTAAAGGAGACAAAATTTTGTTTCTGGTCTTACCTTCAAGAACACCAATTGCCTTTTAAAAAACATGAATAACCTTAAAGGACTTCTCAAAGAATATAATTTATTTGAAATATTTACTATATTTAAATATTCGAATAAATTATTTCAAAAATCTCTAAAAAATGTTCACCATATCTTCAAAAAACAAATATAATTCTAGACAATCCCGTCTTCAGTCCTCATTTAATAATCCAAATATCAAAATCAAAAACTTAACCTATATCTCTCACGTGTTAAAAGACTTAAGCTTCGAAGTACAGATCAACTATATAATTCAAGATTGATCTATGTTCTAACAAAATCAAAGAACAGTGTGAGTTATTTTAAGGTTTATTGAAATTCATTGACATTCTATAATGAGATTTATTGAAGCCAAAATATAATTATATATTATATATAGAATCAAATAGTAAGGCCTTTTGCTTGATAGAAGAAATATAACAAAATCTGATTATCAAAACAAATTGAAATATGTTTATCTTCTACAATTTTAATTTCAAAAAAATTTTTATTCAAAAAACTTCTAGAAATAAATTTATGTCTACACAAGCACCGTTTACATTTAATAGACGTATATAATCAAAACTCACTATATAATGTCAAATGGAATAAATAACCCAACAGATATACGAAAGTAATTGAAATTAATAAATAAATATTCAAAGGAGACAAAATTTTGTTTCTGGTCTTACCTTTAAGAACACCAATTGCCTTTTAAAAAACATGAACACACTTAAAGGACTTCTCAAAGAATATAATTAATTTGAAATATTTAATATATTTAAATATTCGAATAAATTATTTCAAAAATCTCTAAAAAATGTGCACCATATCTTCAAAAAACAAATATAATTCTAGACAATCCCGTCTTCAGTCCTCATTTAATAATCCAAATATCAAAATCAAAAACTTAACCTATATCTCTCACGTGTTAAAAGACTTAATCTTCGAAGTACAGATCAACTATATAATTCAAGATTAATCTATGTGCTAACAAAATCAAAGAACTGTGTGAGTTATTTTAAGGTTTATTTAAATTCATTGACATTCTATAATGAGATTTATTGAAGCCAAAATATAATTATATATTATATATAAAATAAAATAGAAAGGCCTTTTACTTGAAAGAAGACATAAAACAAAATTTGAATATTAAAACAAATTGAAATATGTTTATCTTCTACAATTTTAATTTCAAAAAAATTTTTATTCAAAAAACTTCTAGAAATAAATTTATGTCTACACAAGCACCGTTTACATTTAATAGACGTATATAATCAAAACTCACTATATAATGTCAAATGGAATAAATAACCCAACAGATATACGAAAGTAATTGAAATTAATAAATAAATATTTAAAGGAGACAAAATTTTGTTTCTGTTCTTACCTTCAAGAACACCAATTGCCTTTTAAAAAACATGAACACACTTAAAGGACTTCTCAAAGAATATAATTTATTTGAAATAATTACTTTATTTAAATATTCGAATAAATTATTTCAAAAATCTCTAAAAAATGTGCACCAGATCTTCAAAAAACAAATATAATTCTAGACAATCCCGTCTTCAGTCCTCATTTAATATTCCAAATATCAAAATCAAAAACTTAACCTATATCTCTCAAGTGTTAAAAGACTTAAGCTTCGAAGTACAGATCAACTATATAATTCAAGATTGATCTATGTTCTAACAAAATTAAAGAACTGTGTGAGTTATTTTAAGGTTTATTTAAATTCATTGACATTCTATAATGAGATTTATTGAAGCCTAAATATAATTATATATTATATATAAAATAAAATAGAAAGGCCTTTTACTCGATAGAAGAAATATAACAAAATTTGAATATTAAAACAAATTGAAATATGTTTATCTTCTACAATTTGAATTTCAAAAAAATTGTTATTCAAAAAACTTTTAGAAATAAATTTATGTCTACACAAGCACCGTTTACATTTAATAGACGTATATAATCAAAACTCAATATATAATGTCAAATGAAATAAATAACCCAACAGATATACGAAAGTAATTGAAATTAATAAATAAATATTTAAAGGAGACAAAATTTTGTTTCTGGTCTTACCTTCAAGAACACCAATTGCCTTTTAAAAAACATGAATAACCTTAAAGGACTTCTCAAAGAATATAATTTATTTGAAATATTCACTATATTTAAATATTCGAATAAATTATTTCAAAAATCTCTAAAAAATGTGCACCAGATCTTCAAAAAACAAATATAATTCTAGACAATCCCGTCTTCAGTCCTCATTTAATATTCCAAATATCAAAATCAAAAACTTAACCTATATCTCTCAAGTGTTAAAAGACTTAAGCTTCGAAGTAGAGATCAACTATATAATTCAAGATTGATCTATGTTCTAACAAAATCAAAGAACTGTGTGAGTTATTTTAAGGTTTATTTAAATTCATTGACATTCTATAATGAGATTTATTGAAGCCAAAATATAATTATATATTATATATAAAATAAAATAGAAAGGCCTTTTACTCGATAGAAGAAATATAACAAAATTTGAATATTAAAACAAATTGAAATATGTTTATCTTCTACAATTTTAATTTCAAAAAAAAATTTTATTCAAAAAACTTTTAGAAATAAATTTATGTCTACACAAGCACCGTTTACATTTAATAGACGTATATAATCAAAACTCAATATATAATGTCAAATGGAATAAATAACCCAACAGATATACGACAGTAATTGAAATAAATAAATAAATATTTAAAGAAAACAAAATTTTGTTTCTGGTCTTACCTTCAAGAACACCAATTGCCTTTTAAAAAACATGAACACACTTAAAGGACTTCTCAAAGAATATAATTTATTTGAAATATTTACTATATTTAAATATTCGAATAAATTATTTCAAAAATCTCTAAAAAATGTTCACCATATCTTCAAAAAACAAATATAATTCTAGACAATCCCGTCTTCAGTCCTCATTTAATATTCCAAATATCAAAATCAAAAACTTAACCTATATCTCTCACGTGTTAAAAGACTTAATCTTCGAAGTACAGATCAACTATATAATTCAAGATTAATCTATGTTCTAACAAAATCAAAGAACTGTGTGAGTTATTTTAAGGTTTATTTAAATTCATTGACATTCTATAATGAGATTTATTGAGGCCAAAATATAATTATATATTATATATAAAATAAAATAGAAAGGCCTTTTACTTGAAAGAAGACATATAACAAAATTTGAATATTAAAACAAATTGAAATATGTTTATCTTCTACAATTTTAATTTCAAAATAATTTTTATTCAAAAAACTTTTAGAAATAAATTTATGTCTACACATTGTCTATTAAATGTAAACGGTGCTTGTGTAGACATAAATTTATGTCTATTTATGTCTAATAGTTTTTTGAATAAAAATTTTTTTGAAATCAAAATTGTAGAAGATAAACATATTTCAATTTGCTTTAATATTCGAATTTTAAAAGTTTTTGAATTTATACGTATTTTTGTGTTTTTTGAGTATTTTTGGTGATGGTGTACAAAAAACACCACCCGATTACTAATGTTACATTTTTAGTAGCGAGTAGTTAAAGGTTGATACACGCATTTGTAAGAATTACTCTGTACCTGAACACTGAGTATTTTGTATTCAATACTGTAATTTAAATAAATTATAATCTAATTAAAAAAAATTGTAGAACTTACTATGTTTTACTATCAATAAAAATATATTTTACACATTTTCTTGTGACTTGAGTTTGTCTGATGATGGGATAGTTAATTTCCCGAAATTCGAGTCACAAGAAAATGTGTAAAATATATTTTTATTGGTAGTAAAACATAGTAATTTCTACAATTTGTTTTAATTCTGATCAACTACCAAATAGTACCGGCTGAAACAATTCAGTATCTGAAATTATAATCTGTTTTTGTGATGCAAATGTTATTACGCCTCTCATTCAACCGATGGATCAGAATGTGCTCAGGCTTTCAAAATTCTTCATTATAGAAACTGCTTTCTCAGTTCTATTATCACTGAAGATAAGCCGGTGAATCTGGCCTCAACAAACTTACATTGAGGGAGACAATAATCAATTTAGCTGCAGCATGGAACATGTCTTTTTCTTGTTGTTGTTGTTGCATCGAGAAGAGAAAATATTGTATGGAAACTATCGATTATTCAACGAATAAGCTGCTCTAAGGGACGATTATGTAAACCATAAATTTCACGAAGTGCTCTGTAAGTTTGGCGAATAGAACACTGATTTTGAAAATAAATTTCAACAATTTGTTAACGTTGTTGCGGCGTGAGTCTTTCCATGATAATTTGTCAATGCTTACTGAATAGAAATATTAAAACACCATGGCCTCTACCTTCTGTCAAATCACAGTTATCCCTATCGAAAGTTCTATCACTCTAAAAAACACTCGATAGCAGATGCGAATCAAGAAATTGACCCTTAAATTTCTGCTGAGTCAGTTGAAGTTTTACACGCGCAAACTGCTAAGGCTTTAAACGTAGCAATCGAAAGGCACACCCAGATAATACTCAGGGTGTGACTAAGATAATTTAGCATCAGGAAGACTTGTTAGCGGAATTTGTTTCATCAGTTCAAAATTAATTCAGTTTTCTCCCCAAACTATTAGTCATTTTCACTTACTCTCATTCATTTTTGAAGTTTTAATTTCATTCTTTTGTTTTTATGTGCACTATTATCATATATTTCATCAACTCATTAAGAAATAAATTCTAGGATAACATGTGAAAAATTAATATTTCTCGGCTTTCACTAACAGTTCCTATAATATGATAGAGCCAGTTTTTGGTCATACTACTCTGTCAAGAAAGTACCGGGAATTTTCAATTGAAACAACATTTTTACATTTAATCGTCAGAATTTATAGGGTCGCCTTCAAAATAGGCTCCATTTGCTCCAATACATCTATGCCAACGGCACTTCCAATTATCGAAACATTTTTTATAGGCGCTTTGCGGGATGGACTTTAGCTCTCGCGCCGAATTTTGTTTTATAGCTTCAATCGACTCAAAACGGGTGCCACGAAGGGGCAATTTTAGTTTTGGGAAGAGGAAAAAGTCGCAGGGAGCCAAATCCGGCGAACACGGTGGTTGCTGAAGCACGTTTGTTGAGTTTTTGGCGAGAAAGTCAGTCACAATCGTAGCTCGGTGAGAAGGCGCGTTATTGTCATGCAAAATCCATGAGTTGTTCGCCCACAAATTTGGACGCTTCTTACGGATACACCCACTTAAACGTTTCATAACGCCTAGGTAATACTCCTTGTTTACCGTCTGACCCTCTGGAACGAATTCGTAGTGCACCACGCCACGGATATCGAAGAAAACAATGAGCATCACCTTCATTTTCGAGCGGCTTTGGCGTGGTTTTTTCGGTTTCGGCTCATTTTTTGCCACCCATTCCGATGATTGCTGGCTTGTTTGCATATCGTACTCGTAGACCCAGGTCTCATCACCATGCGTTCCATGAATGTAGAATCGGAATTACAGCGATCCAGCATGTCTGAAGCAACCTGTTCGCGATGACGTTTTTGAAGAAAATTCAGGTCTTTCGGTACGAGTCATGCGGCCACCTTTCTCATGCCCAAAATATCAATCAAAATCGTACGTGCGGACTCGTGGGATATCTTAAGATCATGTGCTATCTCTCTCAAGCTGGTACGACGGTTTTCCAGCACCTTTTCCTTAATTTTATCGACGTTATCTGCGATCGAAGCCGTCGAAGGGCGACCACTTCACGACCGTCCTTGAAGGCTCTGTACCACTGATATGCACGAGTTTTCGATAGAGCATTATCACCAAAGGCTTTTCGCAACACTTTCAATGCATCGGCACACGAAAATTCATTTGCAACACAAAACTTTAAACAAATTCTTTGCTCAACGTAATCACCCATAGTAAAAATCGGCACGCACTCTAACATCGACTGACTTAATCAGCTGTTGCAAACACACTAGTTGACAGATCCCGCTCAAGCTTGGCATAGTAATTAAGGACAGTGGTACCAACCTAGGAAAAAAAAAATTTACCCGCCTCATTGCCCCGCCAGATTTAAATCGATAATTCCCGGTACTTTCTTGACAGAATGTATAAACGAGCTCAACTATATTTTATTGTTTCCTTGATGTTATTTTAATTTTAGAGATTACATTTTTCTTTGATCTTGTGTTGAGAATAAATAAACTGATAATAAATATATAACTTAAACTCTGAAGTAAACAAATCGAAATATAAATTTAAAAATAAATATCATCGATAAAGAATGTGAGATATGGCAATAGAAATTTCTATAAATCGAGAAAGTGTAAAATACATCTGTATAACAATTCTAGACTCGAACAATCTCGATAAGGTTTTGTTGATCACAGGGGCAAATTGCAGACATACGCACGTTTCAAACTTGTTGATTTTCATCAATGCAATGAATGCCAGTGACTACAAATCTATCAAGTATCTTTATTCGCTATACACAGAGACTAAGATATTAAGCATACACTAGGGCCATCTAAAGTATGCAAACATACATACAAGACATACCTTTGCGAGCACATTCAAGAAAAGAAATGTAGTCCTGATATTTTCACGTTACAAACGCAGAAAAAACTTTCCTCAAGTCAGACCATAATGTGCCGTTATGCTCATAATTAGCATATTCATATTCAAATAAATTAATTCGCATGATCTGTATTAAATATCATTAATAAGGAATGTGAGCTATGTTAACAGAATGTTCTTCGAATCAAAACAGTGAAACATACATCTGTATTACAATTCCATACTCAAACAAACTCGATAAGGTTTTGTTGATCACAGGGGCAAATTCGAGATATGCGCAGGTATAAAACTTCTTGGTTTTCATCAGTGCAATGAATGCCAGCGCCTATAAATCCGTCAAGTATCTATATTCGCTATACACATATTATGTGTATTAATCATACACTAGCGTCAACCAGAGTATGCAAACATACATACAAGACGTACCTTTGGGAGCCAAATCAAGTACAGAAATATGTTCCCCATATTTTCACGCTAAAAATGCAGAAAAAAACTTTCATCATGTTCAGACCATAATGCGACACAATGCTCATAATTAGCATTTTCTTATTCAAATCTCACTTGTACTTCAGCAACTGAAAAAATATTGATCACATTTTATGTCAAGCACCTCACGCATTCTTAAATAGAATCGATTATTCTGTACAAATATCAGATCTTATATTTAACTGTTTACAGATTATTTATTTTTAATGAAACAGGCTGTTATTCTATAGCTACAGAATGAACCATATATACTAAAAATAAGTTTTCTATTATATATTTCATTTTATTTTATCAATAATGCCTCCTCCTTTAGTTGTTCCAACTATAATTAATTAGAGAAAATTATGATAAATTGTATCATACTCAACAAATACAGAATAAATTTCTCCCACTTTCTATTGTCCTCATTTCAATGAATTCTAGAACCCGTACACTGATTTTGGCCGCTTATGAACTTGAACGTCCATCTTCAAATTGGGGCCTGAAATTTCCTATATATTTCAAGTAATCATATTTTCAAACAGTCCGGCCCAAATTGATATTTTGATCAAATGATAGGTGCACTGGAAAAGGCTCACAAAAAGTCTTATATAATATTATGCAACGCGCTTCCACTGGTTCGTTTATTATTTTTATTTTATTATTCATTCATTAAAGTTATATAATGAGAGTTATCTGTGGACACAACAATATTTATTCCAGAGGAATTTCACTTAATCACAAATTTCGTATAATGAATCTTCAGAGCATATTATCATTTTGAAGAGGATGTCTTCATTAATCTTAGGGTTGCTGATTAAAAGAGAGGATGGACAAAATTTATATGAATGAATGATCAAAAACTTATGCTTAAAGTGAAGTCAAGAGTCGAAGTTTTATCTCGGGCGTATTACCACTATACCTAATACTGCATTAGAAATATGTTAAATATATGCCAGAACTTAACTGAAAAAAAATCCCCTATCCCTTGTCTATCTTAATTTGCATGAACTCGCTGCTTACAGTATGTCAATAACAAATAGAGCAATCAGTTCTGCTAGATGATATCACAAAAAAATTTTATTTGGCGAACAAGAAGAAATAATGATTTCAGAGATTAAATTAAAAATTTTTTTATAAATAAAACAAATATAGCTCATTATGAAATAAATATATTTCATTCCAAAAATAGAAAACTATCATGAAAAATTTTGCCAACCCAACATATTTTGAAATTTATAAATAAGAAACAATTTTAAGGTGAGTTAAATAAGTGTCTACACCAAACTCTAGGCACAGATCCTTTTTAAGGGTTGACAGATTTAGTATAACTGTTCTGGTAAAAAATGAACCGAAATATGAATAATAACGTCCGCCATTTCCTGCTCATTAATTAGCACATTTTCCAAAGTTAAAAGCCTAAAATTTCTGCTCTTAGAAAACCGTGACTAAACATCAATTCATTTTCCTTATTAAGTCAACCCAAAAGTCTTATTGCTACTCTATTTCTATATTTTCCCCTGTTTGGTTAAAAGAAAGTACTCACACCCACTTGTAAGTTTTAACTATTTACTATTGGCAAATATCATTGTTATTATGGTAGTAATGACCTTTGTCGCTTGTGATCGCCAGCCCAATTATTGCCGCTATTATTGCTAACGCAGTTCACTTTATAACTTTCGGTTTCGCCTTATGATAATGGGAGACATTTTTTAGTTAGGATGGTAGGCCACCTTAATACAGAATTAACACTGCTGTACCTAAGGTGGTGTAACGCAGTAACAAATTCAAACAAGTAAGCTTCTAAGGGTTGTGTATAGAGGATAATATCAATTACTCTTCCTCTTATTTTTAGGTTCAGAAAAGCTTCATACTGAAGGACTTCGAAAACTCAAGGTGCATGAATATGAGAAATTAAAACTTTTACAAACTTCACTTCCTATTATCAGTATATCATTATTTATAGATTCATAAAACAGAAATGGTCAATGTTACGTATTCACTTCAACTTTCGGAAAGAAATTATGCCTTCTTAAACAATGCGAAAAATCTATCCACAGGATCTGATCCTTGCTCATCTATTTTTCCTAGATTTTTCATAACAGTATCTGAGCGATAAGTTTCAAGTTTCAAATTTTGAATCTGGATACTTCAAACAATTCTTGGTGCTATTGTTGACAATTTTACTTACCTTCTAGCATACAACTTCTGTTAATATGTACCGTATCTAAAATAATGAAAACTTATTTATATTATGAAAATCAGTAACCGTACTGGAAGAAAATATTTTTTAATAATATAAGTTGTTTTTCCGAAGAAGTTGTTCGTGCTATGAAACTTTACATGAATATTATCTTTGCTTGAGCCATTGGATAAAATCTTCTATCGTTTCTACTTCAGAATGTGTATGTAAACATTATAGGTCCTATTTTTCAATATATTATTTTGGACATTTACGTATCAGAAATCTTTCCTCTACTAGCATCATGTAAAACAAGCTAACTGAAAGGGAGAAATTGTCAGAAAATGTTGCGTAATCTTAGAAAACGGCTGCGCTACTCCAATTCCTGAACAACAAACAAACTGAATAAGTTATTTAAGGTATTGTACACTCAGGAAATTGCGAACAGATCCTGAATAAACAATGGATAAACATACACTGTACGTTGTTAGGGGTCTGAAAGGAGACGCTAAACCATAAAAGCAAGGTGGGATGATGGTTTATGAACACCCCACGGAAGGGTTTCTCATAATTACGAAAACTCATTATCTGCAAAGAATGGTACTTCATAAAATTTTATTCATATTTACGATTAATCGATGCATAGAAATAATGAAAAATTTAACATAAGAGATTTCGATATATTCATAGATGAATAGATTATCTGTACGATCAAGCGGTGACATCGAACGCAAGGAAAAGAAAATATTCCTTTTAACTTGTGCGTTGGAACCAGAAAGCCTCAGTTACTTCCATCAATAATGCTATTCTGATCCAAACTGCTATTCTGATCCAAACAAATATGAACGAACGATAAGATTCATGTTACTGTTGGCAAAAAATCATATCCATTCGAACTGACAGTTTAACGGATTGAAGTTCTGACTGTTCAATGAAAGGCTTGAACATTAAAGTTTTAATCGCCTCTTCTTCTTCATCATGTACGATGTGTTCCAAATGCATATTTTATGCTTCTATAATAAAGTATAGGAATATAAAATTATCGCAAGAACCTGAGATATAAAAAAGAATGGTCCATCTAGAGTTTTCATTTTGAAGTGGTGGTTATTCCGAGTTTGGTAACAATTTTGTCATTCGTGTTTCGACAAAAAGTGAGTTTAATATTTTAAATTAATGAAATGAGTCGATTTACGCTTGAAAAAGATTGGGAAATTTTAAAAACTCCTTTCCAAAGTTGTGAACCTTCTAAATTATTAGAAATGAAATTCCCTCCCGGATCAATATGTTCCTGAAAACTGGATCGTTATTTAAAAAAACAACCCGTTTATGTTCTCGTTCAGAGAGGAAAACTGCAAACATTCGTGTCGTAGCCCAGAATGTGGCTGAACATCCATCAACAGCACCTCGTCATGTTGTTCAAGAATTGAACATTTTTCGGACTTCGCTGAAGAGAATTTTGGATAAAAACCTCGGTATGAAAGTTCAAAAAGTTTGAAGAAGTGAAGCCTCGTGACCATCCGATGCGTTTCCACTTCTCTCAATAGGCTAAGGATCGCATGGCCTAAGATGAGCATTTTCCCAGAAAAATCATCTTTATTGATTAAGCTCACTTTCACCTTGGAGAAATTTTTTTTATAGAGATCCGTTAAGGATAAGCAATACGCTAACAATTCAGAAATCATTGATGCCTTAAAACACGAAATTGAAGTCGTCATTCATGAGATTGAGTCCCAAGCTATCGTCAATGTACTAGGAATGTGGGTTGATTGGATGGAGCCAATGTTGGTAGTCACTTGAATGACATTTTTGTCATTAGTGAAAGCTGGAGTTACTAACTTCAATAGAAATGAAATGCATTTCTATTGAATTTTTTATATAAATTTCAAACGGTTTGGATAAAAGATTCGCCACTTTGGAAATAAGTTTTTAATATTTTCCAGTTTTATTCAAGCGTAAATCGTAATTCGTTTATGTCAAATAATAAACTAACTTTCTGTCAAAATACGAATGACAGAAGTGTTGCCTCGAAATAACCACTACTTCAAACTTTAGATTGCCCACTCTTTATGTATTCTCATGAATTCAAACCACCCATTTTCATAGGAAGCCACCCTGAAAATGAAATCAAACCTATAAACCCAACAACAAAGGTTTCAATTATGATGTTATATCGTAGATAATTCGGTTGGATAGAAATAATTTGTAAAAACTATACATTGAATATCATCCTTATCATATAGTAGCTTGTCCCGTCTACTGCTGTTCATAAGCTGTTTCTCTGTCCGTAACCTTTACCACTTGGTCGGTCCTCGGGCATGCTAGATCCTGTTTGAAGATATCCTTTTCAGATCGTCCATCCATCGAGTCGACGGCTGTCCCCTGTTTCTATGTGCTTCGTCTCTGGGACGCCATTCTAGTATTCACTTTGTCCACCTATTATTTCACATTCTTGCGACTTGGCCGATCCAATTCCATTTAAGGTATACGACTCTTTCAATGGCGTCCGTAACTTTATTTCTCCTACGTTTCGTATTTTATTTCGTAATGTCGCTGCTAATATTGACCTTTCTATGGCTCGCTGTGTTATTATTATTTTATTTACAGTTTTTTGTGTCAGCGTCAGTTTTCTAATCTATCAACACCAGGAGGACGCATTGGTCAAACGCCTTCCGTTTAAGATATACATCTAATATCTCTTGAGCTGAACATATGACTAAGTCTTCCGAAGGCATACCAAGTAAACCCTATACTTATGTTCAGTTCACAGGTCTGATTATCCCTTGCTCATGTCCTCATGTCCCAAATAATTGTATGATGTTACGTATTGAATTTTCTTTCCTTCTAGCATTAGGTTGCAGCTGGGAACTAAATTCATCATACCTACTGTGAGTCATTTTAGGTCTACTCTAAGGAAAATTGTATTGTTCGAGTTGAATTGTATTATTTTATTGTTTTCTCCCTCTATTTATATATATATATATATATATATATATATATATATATAATAATAATAATAATAATAATATGGTTTATTCACAATTAAGTTTACATTGATAGCTTTTGACAAAAGTAATGTACATACTGGAAAACTGAACAAAATAATAAGCCAATACAACACAAAAAAAGACTGTTGCTGAATAAACATAGATTTCCTCCAAAAACCGAAGGTTGCACGGAGGATAAATCTCTTCTCAATATATGCATCTGTTTTGTGACCATGGCATTGAAGCAGTTTTATGAGCAAGGTACGACTTTAGACGTTGGACATCGCTATCTCTGATTGATCATGTCTGCTACTTTAGCTCCACCAATCTGTCCTAAATAGTTTTTAATATACTTGCTGAGCAATTTGCAGGAGTTTAGTGAATAAAATTTAGTTCTCAGTTCACCCTCCAGCAAGTTGAAAATACGTGGCATGATGTAAGTATATGTACGTTGTCCTACAGTCTTCTTAGTTCTATGGGTCTGTACTTTCGGCTTTTCTGTTCTACGAGTATTATATCCGTGATTGAGGTACTCCATCGAATTTCGATTTTATTTTTTGCATAAGTAGGGTGTGGAAGTACATCCCTCTCATATCAAGAACTTTTGCTTCCAAAAAAAGATTATCTGTTGGATACAATCTCTCCCTACGTAGCATGATTCTCAAGAAGTAATTCTGTAGAACCTGTAATCCTTTTAGATGTGTATCATACAGGCCACCCCAGGCCAGAATACCATATTGAAGCCTGGATTCTACGAGTGCATGGTATAATATTTTCATTTGCTTGAATCCCAATATTTGGTTAAGAGAGCGAAATCGATGGAGAAATCGTCGCAGTGTATTTATTACATTACGGCAGTGAACATCCCACCGGAGATGCCGGTCGACAGGTATACCTAAGTACCTAATGGAACTCACTTGGCCAATTCTGAATGTATATATTCAGTTCTGAATATATATATATATATATATATATATATATATATATATATATATTCAATTCTGAATATATATATATATATATATATATATATATATATATATATATATATATATATATATTCAATTCTGAATATATATATATATATATTTATACTTGACTTTTTCGAACACTATTTGAATGTTCAATGTGAGTCATTTTAGATCTAGTCTAAGGAAAATCGTATTGTTCGAGTTGAATTGTATTTTTTAATTTTTTGTTCTCTCTCTATTTTTATTGGGTTGATATATATATAATATTAGTTGATGTAATATGAGTTTATTTGTTATTTACTAGTTTATAGCTAAATAAAGTTTCATTTAATTTCATCATGAATTTGGTTTTAATAACAATTTTAAACTCAATTTTGGCAAGCTGGGAATAGTTCCTAGAGCATTTATTTGTCTTATCCACTCCGTCTAAGTTAAGTATGATATAGTGGCAAAACGTGAGTAATTTAGATTCTCTTCATCCACTTATTGTCAAATTAGATCTTTTTAGGCACTACTTTCAGGAAACGGCGCACTATTCTTTCGTCCAAATATATTTTATAAAAGCAACATATTGGCTGATTGCAAAGAGCCTTCATTCAAATATTTAGCTCTCAACATTCATATGTTCTTTTCTGTCATCATTCAAAGAAGTTGAAATAAATCTTTCTTTATTCGTCACTAATCTTCTCTTCTAAATTACGGAAATTTATTTTAGAACGGTTTAATTGGAAAGGTAAAGAATTGATTTGTAGTAAACAAGAAGTTCATTTTAAAATCTATATTTCTTGACTCGAACAACTTTCTTCGAAAGTGCTGGCGGATATATTGTCCAAAAATCTGAGGAGTAACGAGATTCCCTACATGAGAATAGTGTAACATATAAGTGTCTAAAGTTCACAATTGCAATTGACCTGAATATGCTCAGTCGATATTAACATATTCCGATTCTTTTTGGATTTATCACCAGTTCCAACTTTAAGGCTTAACGAATGCCACGAAACTGTGTACCTATAGGAACGCTTGAGTTTTCACCAAACAGAGGCAACTATACACGTGACTACCCGTTACAGTATAACCTACCGAGTCAATTCAAACAGGGGACATGTACTACCGATAATTTCTACAATCACTAACTGTAGAAACCTTCTGATTGCTCAAGTCATATCCGATTAAGACGAAATGTTCTTGGAATCGGGCTGAGGCTGACTAACATCTGTATAAAATTCATATTTTAAATTGGCCTGAATATGTATCATCAATTGCAGACATGCATGTTTCAAATCTCAAATTTTAAAATTTGATATACATTTTATATGGAAAGATGGCAATTCAGTCAAACTGTGTCCATGTTTAGGAAATTAGTTTTCAAGTTATATTCAGCCTTTCATCATCAAAAACTTTCAGGGATTTTTTTCATACATATGAAAAAGAGATATTTACATACGTATCTCCCTTGGAAACAATGAAAAATATTCCGGGAGATGTTCGATTAGTTACCTTATCCTTCGAAATAAATAAAACTCTTCCACCAGAACTGACTTCATTCGTTCGCAGTAGTGTTCTTAATGGAACTAAGCACGCGATCTATTTCACTGAATTATTTAATTACTATTAAATATTTCAACAATCGTATCGAGCCTGCGTGAATTACGAGTTTACTGGGCTGTTATTCAAGTTGAATTCCTGGATAAAGTTATACGAGGCCTCACTCGATCGTGTTCATGGAATGAATTTTTGCCACTTGAATGAAATAGGAGCGTTAAAACTTTTTCAGTCGGTCTTTATATAGTTTTGATGAAACCTATAACGGACGTGAGTTCTCCACCAAAATGAAGAGCTCTACTAATGTAGATTGCTCTAGATAACTTTTCGTAAATTGTGGGTGTATAGTGAAGCGTTTCACAAGGAAAATTTTAAAGGATTTTCTATTTTGTCCATCTGAAAGGGTACTAAAGTCTCAGTCAGCTATCTATTGGACTCGAGGACTCAAGGTTATAACTCACAAAAGGCATTGTTCCTGAGCTAACTTATCGTCTAAAACGTTGTTTCAATATAAACATATTCCAACGATTCAGAGCCGACTACAATACACATCGTAAAATTTCTGATTTTATTTCTGCCTCTCTGCAAAATTCTGAGAAGAGCCATGAAAGTGAATTGGCCTCATATAGAAACAAGATGTTCATCTCCATGAACACTTTTGTTGACATCTTCTGATAATTCTGGTAATTTAAGTTGTAGCCCCGAGAAGACGGCTGACATACTAGCGGAAAAATTTTTGATTAATTTTCCCCAAAGCTTTTACGTGATATCAGATAAAAAAATTAGGGAAGCTATCGTTGAGCAAGTTTTCTAAGTTGAATGTGTCGTCGTCGCATGGTTGTGATGGAATTTCGACATTTCTCTTGAAACGCTTCGCCAGTATATTTTCTATTCACCTCACCATCATGTCTTGCAAGTCTCTTTCCTCCGGCTCACTTACTTTTGACCGGTTTTTTGCATGTATGATCCCAATTTTCGATAAATGAGACGAGTTTTCTCCTGACAACTACCGCCCTATAAGCTTGCTCTCAACTATTTAGAAGGTGTTGGAAAGAATAATTAGTGAATAACTTATTGAATATCCCCTTGCCTATATATCGGACGGGCAGTATTGTTCTGTCCCTGGTCGGTCTATTTCTATCAATCCGCTCTCCTGAATGTCCTACTTGACCAAGATAATAAACAGCGGTCAGCCTGTGGACGTTATCTACTTTGACTTTTTCAAGGTGTTCAACAGAATTCCAAATAGCCGTTTACTGATGAAATTGAAGCACCTGGGTGTCCAAGGTATACTTGCTCGACTGGATAGTCTAACCGCTCATAACGTATGTGTCCTGGTGCTACATTCACATCTTCAGCCTAGGCAGTGGAATGTGGCGTACTTCAGGGCTTCGTACTGGGGTCACTTCTTTTTCTTCTCTACACTTTCGATTTTCGCATCAGCTTCAACTCACAGTTATTCTCTTCGCCGATGGTAATATATAAAAACTCAGCATCAAACTATGTCACTTTTCAAAAATTTGAACAACAGGTGGCGGGATGTTTGGTTGCTTATTCTCAGCATAAGCAAGTGCTCCTAGTAACGTGGAAAAAATAATTCCTCGGCTGCATGAAAGCGTCGGTGATCAGTAACTTGCATATTATAGACCTTGGTGTTAAGTTTACACAGGATCTCAGTTGGCTAGCCGAAATAGAACGTTTCTCCGCCGAAGTCAAACAGCTCATGTGATTTAGAAATTCAGTATATTAATTATGTCAAGACATAAACTAATTGAAAATGAAGCCAATAAAGCTATTGGTACAACTGAGAGTCCTCTGAAAGATGTAGCAGACTTCTTTCAGATCAGTAAAAGCGTGATGTGGACAATATCAGTTTTTGGCAGTGTATACCTGTAGGGAATCATTGATTATCTACAATTGTGGAAATCCATATTAATAAGAAGAGGTTTTCTACTTGATAGAAAGAATATTACAAAATGTGAATATCAAAACAGAACAAAATCTGTTATTATTATAATTTTTTTCATCACAATTAAAATGGTGGAAATGAAATATTATTATTGTTATATTATCCTGCTATCATACACTTGGTGCTGCTACCTCTGCAACCTAATCCGATTGAGCATGATTAGGGATCAGCTACGATGATCATTGACATTAAACTCAGCTCCCCCCAGACATTCAAGGAACAAAGGTAGCTTTGGAGAGAAATTGGTCAAGACCAGGAGCCACTTCAACAAACTGATCGACAGTATGCAGGAGGTTTGTATGACTAACTGATGCTGAAAGAAGTCATACATTTTATGAATTGTAGTTTTATCGATTTTTGTAGACAGATTCAAATTTTACTGAGAAAAAAAAGTGAACTTTTTTCACAAGTAACAAATTTTTATAGAGAGGGATAAGACTTATCCAAAAATAATACTTTTGAAAAGAAATATACATATCTCTTACGTATTCATAAATATTAACAGTCTTAATTTGAAAAAATTCAGGATTTACAAATTTTTTGTTACTCCAGTTTCCAGGTATAACCTCATCTTCAGACTGCAGTCACGAAAAATCTGTCAACTTAAAGTTTCCGGTAGTTAAACATACTAATTTCTGAAATAAGTTTTAAATGAATAATATAACATAAGATTTCCATATAAAGTGAAAGCTCGTAAATATGAACACAAAAAATTTTGACTTCATCTTTGTGAGAGAAAAGAATATATAAATTTTTCAAAGGTTTTATTTATTTATTATGACGATAAAAGTCTTTAGTTCCCCAGAAATAAATGGAAGAATTTGTGTAAACTTGCACTTTTGTCAGCTGAGGACATATAAGTTTTATCTGGTAGGAATCACCACTACACAATTTGTCACAATTCTGTGACCAAAGTATATATGAATCCCCATACCACTATTATAACAGTTAGACCTCAAAACTTTATTGATATACTTTTGTAAGATCAGAAATCAAACTTGAAAATCATACTAATTCTCAGAACTATGTCATTTGAAGCAGTTTGGCAGGTAAGAATCAGCAGATGTTCATGTGAAAGAAATTCCGGAAAATATATTATCTCGAGTTATTCGGATTACTAAATTATAGGTAAATTTAGACTTCTTCGTCTATTTCTGAACTTCACATTTAACTTTATGCTCTGCTGTTTGTCATGGCTTTTTTGATGGAGGTGAGCCAGAACACATAAAATTTTATCAGACCGCAGTTAGTAAGCAGTTGCGCATAAGGAGGATTTTTATGTTCAGATTTCGTCAAAATTAACAAGTTATTCAAATATTTTAATATTAGCCCTCTACATATTTAATTTCAAAAAATTATATTTAATAATTATAACTTCAAGAATTAAATTAAAATAAAAAATATAATAGACCAATCTGTTAGCCTTTTCAATAAATTCCCCAAAAAAACATTTGCTCACTTTAATGAATCCACAAATCCCAAAATTATATTCATTAATGAAACTTCATAAAGAAAATAATCCAATTAGACCAGTAGTTTCATTCGTCACATCACCAAGTATAAAATTATCTAGAGTTTTAATTTCTATAATTCAAACCGAAACAAACTTTTTAGCTAAATACGCTATTAAAAATAGCACCCAACTTATAGACAACATTAAATCCATCCAATTACCCAAAAATTGTAAATTAATTTCTTTTGATGTACAAAATTTATTCCCTAGTATACCTCCAATTGAAACAGTACAAATTGTAAAAAAACTATTGATTAAAAATAATACCAATCCCATCAAAATGAATGATATACTTAATTGCCTGGAAATATGTCTCGAACAAAACTACTTTCAATTTAACGGAACCGTCTATATTTCTGACAATGGTTTAATAATGGGAAATCCACTCAGTTCAATTTTAGCTGAAATATTCATGGATGATCTGGAATCAAAAATACACCTGAATCCTATAAGCAAATATTTTCTTTATTGGTACAGATATGTAGATGACATTTTTTGTTGTTTCAAAGGCACCGACCGACAACTACATATCTTCACGAATTTCATTAATAAACTCCACCCAAAAATCAAATTCACAATCGAAGAAGAAAAGAATCAAAGTATTAATTTTCTTGACCTCACTATAACAAGATTAAATAATTTACATGATTTTAGTATTTTTCACAAACCAACACATACAGACATCACAATACATAAAACTTCAAACCACCCCACTAACCAAAAGATGTCAGCATATAATATTTTTATTCATAGATTATTGAATGTCCCTTTAAATTCAGAAAACTTTATGAAAGAATTAAATATTATTAAACAAATAGCATCAAACAACGGTTACAATCCCTTTCTTATAGACAAAATGGTATCCAATAAACAAAAGAAAATGGCATTAAATCTCGTGTACCCAATCATAAAAGAGGACAATACACAGAAATATTTTTCGTTGTCTTATGTCAATGGATTATCTGAAAATATTGGTAAATATTTCAAAACTTGTTTCAATTATAACGCGGCTTCTAAGACAATTAATAACCTTAGTACCTACATAGAAAACAATAAAGATCGTACAAATAAAGAAAATAAATCCGGAGTCTACAAGTTAACTTGCAAAGATTGCCCTTTAGTATACATTGGCCAAACTGGTAGACCATTCAAGAAACGTATCCAAGAACACCAAAGGGGTTATATATACAATTCTGTACATTCGACATATGCTAATCATCTTAAGGAATTTAGGCATAATTTCAACAATAATTATGAAATTATCCACGTTGAAAGCAAAATTTCTAGATTAACACTTTTAGAATTTCTTGAAATCAACAGGTATAATGCCCGTAAAATCCTTTTGAACGAACAAGCAGATGTTGATCATTCTCCATTACTGAATATTTTTCCTTAATGGCATTTTTAGCGGCAAACTCCAATAAACACCTAGAGTTTTTATGACTGGTGGTTCTATTATTTGGTCACGTACCTAAAAATGTATATAAACTCGGTTACACTCAATACCATCAGACAGTACAATGTAATACCTGAAGAAGCCACATCGTGGTGAAACAATTATTGTATCAGTACAAACATTTTTGTGGAAATAAATTACTGTCATATATACATCTTTTTAATTAAAATGAGTTTCCACCAAGTGAAGACCGAATCTATCAAATATAAAATAATGTCATATAAGTACCACTTATTTCAAATGACAGCAGAAACAACATTTTTTCTATTCAAAATATTTAATTTATAGGATTTTGGTTAACAATTTTCATTTATTGGATTTTGTTATATCTCATTTGGATGTCTTATAATGACTGTTTATTTTATATGTCGCTTGATATAAGTGGTACTTATATGACATTATTTCAGTTCAATTCCTGAATTTATAATTATTGATTATAATTTTTGAAATTAAATATGTAGAAGGCTAATATTAAAATATTCAAATAATTTTATATACCGTCTATCAAGTATTAACCTCCATTTATGTTTATTTTATAAAATTAACAAGAATAAAACGCCCTAAATTGAAGGTGAATACTGCAAATAATTTTCATCGGATGCATCACTCACAGCTAACAGAATTGCATTAAATGATACTCAACTTCCATACCTCATAGTCCATTATGTAGCAAATTTGTACTAATGTCTGCTACGGAATGAGTTAATACTTCAGTAAACTTATTCCTTATACCAGTCAAACAATCCTTCATACGACTCTGAATGAAAACAGAATGCGTTATTTAAGAAAAATTTGCAATGATCCAACTACGGCTAATGTACTTAAATATATATTCTAGATCAATATCAATATGAAATTGTTATTTGTGAAATCGAATTGAATTAGGGCTTTTCTAATCATTTTTGTTATTAATACGCATTTTCCGATTATCCTGAATTTCTTGGATCTTTCGTGTATTTGAAAGTTGTGCGAATAACCAGATTTAAATAATTTAAAGTAAAACACCTCATTTCTGCTAATTAATAATAATATTAGCGAAAATAAAATGTTTTACTTTACATCATATACAATGAATTTCCGTCAAAGCTTCTCAACTCTCTTGGGCTATCCCTAGACACAGCATTATTGATTTTTCGTGAACTATGAAACGGTGTTGAGCCATGTACTCTCTGTTCTGTGATTGCATTTTATAACAGAGGACATCAGACTACTGACGGAAAAATATAACAGTTTATTCTCGCATCTATTGCAATCATATCCTTTCCTAATACTGTGTGAAGATATGAGTGCGGACAGCTCAGTGATAGAGCATTGGGCTCTATACCGGAAGATCCGGGTTCGAATCCTGTTCAGGTGAAAAAGAAATATTCTAGATGGATGAGTGTCGCCACCGTTTCACTGTTGGATCAAAAATTAACAGTGCTAAGTCCTAAAGTGGCGCAAGATAGCAGTAACAAAGCCTACCTAGAACACAACTGAACTCCCAACTCAAACAAGCTGAAATAGGTCCTGAGGGATCTTCACAGAAGATCTAGGGGTATCAGAATAATAATTATAATAATCAAGATAATAATAATAGTCAATTTTATATTTCAAACTGGCCTCTTTTTTAATAATCTCATCAATCACAAAAGTTACTAGGGTTATTACACATATATTTCTTGTAACATACTAACTGCTTTTAATTATTCATGTAATGACTCAATATTACTCCGTTCCTTAGTTCTCCGATAGTCCTGTAGATAGTTGCTCCTCGCTATGGTTAGGGAGGGCATCCTACGATTATGTGTTTCACGCTCAGATCTTTGCTACATGAAATGCATTGTTTGGAAAATTTGAATATCAAAACAGATTTAATCTGTTAGTCTTCTACAATTTTAATTTCGAAAAATTTATTTAAGAAACTTTAGGAATTAAATTAATGTCTTTATAAGCACTGCTCATATTTAATAGACGTATAAAATCGAAATTCATCATACAATATCAAAAGGAATTAAGAGAAACCAACGAATGAAGCCCTTTCTCAAAAATATAAAACATAATTTCAAGATCTTCTCAAAAACTATTATAATTTATTCAAAATATTTAATATATTCAAATAAATTACCTCAAAAAATCTCAAAACATGTAGCACATCCTCAAAAAATAATTAAAATTCAGATAAGATCAGTTCAACTTTACATATAAAAATAGTAAAATCAATTAACAATAAATAGACTTACCGAATGCAATCTCCATAATATGTGATTGTCAGGAACATTCACATAGGTACATCTAATATCCAAGATACTCTATGTTCTATGCTCACAAAAATTGATTTATTTTATATATTAGGAGTACAAATAAGTTTCCGCCGTTTTATTGTAGATGGCGCGGCACGGAGTTTCGGTTAGCTTTCGCAGATGATAACCGGCTTAAAAAATAGTTTGGACATTCAAGAACAACATAACCTATTAATATCATTGATTTTATATTGGTAAAATATAATTTTTATAAGTTGAAAATGTCAAAATTTGAGCCACGTAAGCGTCATTTGCGGGAAATATTAGTTTACTTCTTTAATTTAAAGAAATCTGCTGCTGAGGCGCATCAATTGCTCGTAGAAGCATATGGTGAGGGTGCTTTGAGGGAGAGAACGTGTCGAGAGTGGTTTCAAAAGTTTAAAAACGGTGATTTCGACGTAGAAGACAAAGATCGCAGTGGAAGGCCAAAAATTTACGAGGATGCAGAATTGGAGGAATTATTGGAGGAAGATTCATCTCAAACACAAAAAGAACTTGCTCTAACATTAGAAGTCACTCAGCAAGCAGTCTCACATCGTTTAAAATCATTAGGAATGATTCATAAACAATTTGTGTTAAAAAACGGCGGAAACTTATTTGTACTCCTAATATAATATATAATTAAATCAGGTTTTCAAATAACGAAATTTATTATACAGTGTTGAATGTTTTTAACTAAGACTATTAAAGTGCCTCATAAACTTTGTGTGATTTTTTTGTGAGCATAGAACATAGAGTACATTGGATATTAGATGTACCTATGTGAATGTTCCAGAAAATCACATATTTCTGAAGATTGCATTCGGTAAGTCTATTTATTGTTAATCGATTCTATTATTATATATAAAGTTGAACTGGTCTTTTCTGAATTTTAATTATCTTTTGAGGATGTGCTACATGTTTTGAGATTTTTTGAAGTAATTTATTTAAATATATTGAATATTTCAAATAAATCAGTTTTTGAGAAGTTCTTAAAATAGTATTTTATATTTTTGAGAAAGAGTTATTTTTCATAAATATAGGATCAGAAAACAATACATTTTGTAACAAATAGGGCTTCGTACGTTTGTCTGAAGAGTTCAGTACGCATGCCTGGAACGATACAAAAAATGTTTGTTTATTTATTTATTAATTTTAATTGACAATTTATATTCGTTGGTTTTTCTTAATTCCATTCAATATTGTATGATGAATTTCGATTTTATACGTCTATTAAATATGAGCAGTGCTTATAAAGACATTAATTTAATTCTTAAAGTTTCTTAGATAAATTTTTTGCAATTAAAATTATAGAAGACTAACAGATTAAATCTGTTTTGATATTCAAATTTTGTAATAATCCCTCTATCAAGTAAAAAACAGTTCCTTATGATTGCATCTTTTGGAGTTGTTTTTCTTCAGTATATTGAAAACACTGGTATGACCAATCCTAAGTCGGGCTAGAATTGTATGGAATTTACAATGCTGTATATTTCTGGAGGCTCAAGTTGGGATTTATTGTTTTGAGTTTGTTTCTCTCTTTCTAATTCATATTCATTGTTACTAAGGGAGGCATTACTGGGGTAACGCTGTTTAATACCCCTAAAATAATTAATGAGTCCGTGAAGATGACGGATTCTTCTCCACGATCGTCGCAATGCACGAGGGCCTTGGCTATGTTATCGAATTTTCCCGTGCAAATAGAAAATTGATTATTGTTTATGGATTGTTTTTCTTTGTATTTTCGATAATCTGGCATGGAGTGGATGTTCAGGTTTGCGGTACAGACGTAAATTCATAGTTATTGAAATGTAAGTAATTTTGAAAAAGCGCATTCCAGGTTTTTCTCAATTTTTACACTTTTTGTAATAGATTTCTTTTAAATAGAAGGTATGTCGCGATTTATTCTGTATTGATCTGAAACACGAAATGAGTTTTCCCTCTAGGATCAACGAAATATATGGAAATTCTTTTACATCTAAAATGCTTTGAGTTTTCTGAGTTATTCTGAAAATTAAGGTAGGTAAATAGTTTGAATTATTTATCCATACAATTCTAATGTGTCACTGCATAAGCAGACGACCCTCATTCAGAAAAAATTCTCGACATATCGGGTGTTTTTTTTAGGGTGATAGAGTTTTAAATTGAAATGAAACACATTTAAATCGAGATTGAAGCCAATTTTTTTTTATTTGAAAGATAATTTTATGACATTTATGTTTTATAAATAATTTCCGGCATATGTCCACCACGTCTAGCTCTGAGGAACCGCATTCGACCAGACCAATTTTGGACAACTTTTTCGAGTAATTCAGGCCTTATTTCATCAATAAAACGAGTTATGTTGCCTTCCAAAGCGTCTATTTTTGATTGATTTATCAGCATTAATCAGTGACTTGATATACCTCCAAAGAAAATAATCCAGTATAGTTATGTCGCATGATCTTGGAGGCCAATTAATTGGACCATTTCTCGAAATAATGTTATCACCAAATCTTTCTTTCAATAAATCAATTGTTACAGTAGCAGCATGAGGTGTAGCACCATCTTGTTGGAACCAAAACACTTCTGGGTAGATACCATTCAAATTTTGAAAGAAATAATCATTGATCATCGATCTTTAACGAGCACCATTTACTGTAACATTAGCTCCAGCATCGATTTTAAAGAAATATGGACCGATGATGCCTACAGTGTGTAAAGCACACCATACAGTGCATTTTCCAGTTTGCAATGGAACCTGCAGAACTTCTTGAGGATTGTTTTCACTCCATATACGGCAACTTTGCTTATTCAACGAGAAGTGAGCTTCATTACTGAACACAATTTTACGATAAAAAAGTGGATCAACTGTAAACTGTTCTAGGGCCCAATCAGCAAACAAACGACGCTTATTATGGTCAACTGGCTTTAGTTCTTGAACCAGTTGAATCTTGTATGGGTGTAAACCAAGATCTCTACGCAAAATTTTCCATGTTGTGGATGCACAGAGTTCATCTTGTTGGAACGTCGACGAATAGACAAATCTGGATCACCATTAACACTATGACTTACGGCAGCGATATTTTCTTCTGTACGTACAGTTGTTTGTCTTGTTGTTGTTGCATCGAGTAGAGAAAATGTTGTCCGAAATCTACCGATGGTACGTCGAATAAGCTGCTCTGATGGACGATTATGTAAACCATGAATTTCACAAAGTGCTCTATAAGTTTGGCGAATAGAACACTGTTTTTGAAAATGAATTTCAACAATGTGTGAACGTTGTTGCGGCGTGAGTCTTTCCATGATAATTTGTCAATGCTTACTGAATAGAAATAAAAGAACAACATGGCTTTCACCTTTTGTCAAATCACAGTTATCCCTGTCGAAAGTTCTATCACTCTTAAAAAAAATACCCGATATCTATGGTTCTGGAAATACGAAAAATCGTTAGTTTATATTTTATTTCTTGAGAAAGTACTTATTTTCTCAACATCATAAGATCTGATCTTTCTTGCTTCATGAAATTTCGTACCACGGTTAGTTTACCGCGGTTGTTTGCTTGTTATTTCAGTATTTTGAAATGACAAACAATTGCAAATTTATTAATCGCAATGATTGATAACGAAAGATTTGATGGACGGTATTTGACGTAGTGGAGATTTCACCTTCAGAAGCACTTGTATGTAGTAATCATTAAAAATATTTAAATGAAGCTGGGTTGAGAGGTAAATAGAAGAGGAAGACATTTTTTCACTATTGCAACTGAAATGCCACTATATTCGCACCAATTGTTTATAATGGTCAGTGAAATTGATAACGGTAATAAAAACTACATATTTCTTATTCATATTTTGAATCATTATTCCTTTTATCATAATTGCATATTATGCATAACTGTCGGTATTGGTCAGATGTATATCCGGAAATATGCCCGAAACTACTCAGTCAGTACCTTGAAAAGATAGATATTTGAGGTGGAATTTATGAAAATCTCAAACATGGTAAAATTAATGGAGGAAGGTATGTGCAAAGAAAGGGTGGGCCACCTACAGTTTGCATTCAGAAGTAGTGGTTATTTGGAGTCTGGCAACATATCTGTCCTTCATGTTTTGACAAAGAGTTAGTTTAATATTTTACAACGAAATGGGTTAACTTATGCTTAAACAAATCTGGGAAACTTCAAAAACTTATTTCCAGAGCAGTAAATCTCTATCTAAACTGTTCGACATTTACGTAGAAAATTCAATAGAAATGGAATGCCCTCGCGGCAATTTGTTGATCAAATTGTTCGTAAATACTAGAGTTGATAAAAATAACCTGTTCACGTTCTCGTCCAGTGAGCACACCTGAAAATATTGCTGCTGTAACCCAAAATGTGGCTGCATATCCATCAACACCAACTCGTCATCGTTTTCAAGAACTGAACATTTCTCGCATTTGTCTGAGGAAAATTTTGCGTGAAGGCTTACAAAATTCAATTAATCAAATAAGCCTCGTTTCCACCCAGCTCATTGGGCTAATGATCATCGCATGGCCGAAAGTGAACATTTTTCCAGAAAAATCATCTTTAGAGGTGAAGCTCATTTGCACAAGGAGGATTATTTTTTGTGCAAAAAAGATCATTGTTAAAGTGGTACGCTACCTATACAGAAACGATTGATGTCTTGAAACACGAAATCGAATTAGCCATTCAAGAGATTGTGCCACAAACATTCGACGATTTATTGAAATTTTGGGTAAATCGGATGGAATACTGTAGCCAGTCGTAGCGATCATTTAAATTATATTTTCTTGCTCGTAAATTTCAAGCTTCAGACTTTCAAATAAATTGATAACTCCGAGAAAATATTCATTAGATTTTTATTTATAGCCGATAAAAAATGAAACTTTCAGATGGCTCATCCCAGATTTTATTGATTCAGTCCTCGAAAAAATATCAGAGAATGAAAAATATAATATTATTATTTATATCGCCTCACTTGGAAATTTCTCTTCCCTTCAGGTGGGACCTGAACACGAAATCTTTCGGCTCCTAGTACGGTGTTCTACCCCTATTTTATCGGCACTCATATGCGAATATTTCCGTTCACTTGAGTAATTTTGCCTAAACGATAGTTTTCGTGTTTATTTTCCGTAATACAATTTGTTACTTACTTATAGGCTTATTTTTCTCTTCCCAGATTTAAGTAATAATGGTGAAATAACAAAGTACAATTATAAATGAATCTAAAATACTTGAACAAAAATATTAGAAAAAGACAAAGTGCAGCAATTGGTGCCTATTGCAAAATTTTTAAAGAGAAAATCTCACTCTTTCTAATGAGTAAAACACTTAATCCATTAGTCGCACTCCAGGGTTATGAAAAATTCGGCCATTGCTCATTTTTATATTGAAAATTCCATAAATAGCCCAATTTCCATCATACTTATTAATGAATTATAAGAAATCAATCACTATAAACGCTCGATGAGGTATATCTCTGTCACGTTGTGTCCCAGGTGTCGGCATATAGCAATAGAGGATAAAAAATTATTTCTAAGAGATTGTGAAAGAAAAGCAAGTGGGACTAAGTAGGTATAGCTTAATTCAACAGTCTTCTAGCTCAAGTGGGAATCTACAAAAATGATTCAATTGGTCTAATTTTATTCAACGTTAAGTATCTCCAAAACGGCGTGTTTCATGAGAATTGATGAAGAATATTTAAATTTTATAAAAAGATTGAAGATTCTCATGAAGACTTTAAGTAAATTTTACTCAATCCCTTTATGCATATTTGAAAAATTTTATGAATCGGCAATGGGGTACCAGTGGACGATGGAAGAAATGATACATGGAAAATAAGTATCATAGATGATTATAGAAAACTTCACGAAAAAGTCATCCCGTTTGGAAACCTCATTTTAAAGCTACAAAAGAATTTTTCTTGGATTTCAAAGCCTATAATTGTTTACCTGTGCCGAATCTGAAGAAATATTGAAGGTAAAAGTGTTTTATTCGATGAAAACAATCTACGATTAGAACACATTCACAATTTGAAGGCTTGCCTTATATATGAACTCTAAACTACTAATATATAGTATATGTCAGTTCTTTCGTTTACATATCAGTTAATGAGTTATTCAATCAATGGCATAATAATGGCTGAAAATGCATATTGATACGATAATGAAAAATAGGTTGAAAGCTTGAGAGTATAATGATAACCAAATGATGAATTAGGATAGATCTAGAAAATGGAACCTGAGTTTGCGTGTCCTATAAAGGCGATCATATTGGGGTACTTAAATTTGTTCAACTGTGAAAAAGACCCCAAACGACATTCAAGGTAAACCACCTGTGAATTCGTGTTCTGTTCTGAAAATATCAACCCATAAAACTTTTCATAGGATAGTGTTCGTCTAGTCCTTGCGAATATCGGGTGTGGAAATGACTTCTTTCAGCTGCAACATTTGAGCCAAGAAAATAAAATGTACTGAAATGAATAAGAAAAATGATCAATAATGTATAAAATTTCATTTGATCACTCTAGAGTACATTATGTGACGTTTTTCTGTTCATTACAATATAAACAAGAAATGAAATATACTATGTATGATATGAATGAAGTTTGAATATTCGGAGTAATAAAAAGCGGAGTGGTAACGAATGTTGTAGGACATTCGTCCAATTCCATAACTCTATAATTCCCAAGAAGTATGTTTATCTTAGAATTTGCATACTAATTGATTAACGTTCAATCAATTACTGACGAAAGCTATATATAAAACCACGCAATTCTCTCAGTCGCCTTTCCCAATGATCAAGTTTGTGTCATCAGTAAACGAAGTTAACAAATCTTGGATTTTTTGGTTTAAATCACATAATTTATATCGATTATGGAAAGAGTAATGAATTACATTGGACCTACAGCACTACCTCGAGTTACCTCATAGTTTGATTCTAATATATCATTACCATTTTCAAGCATGAAAATTCTCTGCAAACGTAACGAAAGATATGAAATCTTCAAGCTTTTTGCACTACATTTAGCTAAAACGATAGCACACTGCACCCTAAAACAAGCGCACAAAAAAGGCCCGAACAAAGGATCATAAAAACTCTTCAGATGAATAAACAAACGCAACCCAGGGTTATCATCTATGAAAAACCTTATAATCCTTTCCGTAAAATGATACAATGCAGTTTGAGCCGATCGACCCTTCCAATAGCCATTTTGAGAGTCATAAATACATTGCAACCCCCCTGGAATTATGCAGTCTCCTTCCTGGAATTCTGCAGTCTCCTTCCTACTCACTCCTACATGCTCAAATATTTTGGCAAAACTAGAGACTATACTGACAGGCCTACAGCTCTCAATAAAAGATATATCTCCTTTTTTATATATGGTTTCATCCACAGACGTTGCTGGGAAAAAATTGCATGCTTAAGTGAATTGTTGGGACAACTTTCATTTTATATGCACAACTCGAAATTAATTTGACAGCTATAAGGTCATCGCCACAGTATTTACTATTCAGTTCAATAATTATCTTAACAATTTCAACAGTGAACTGTAAATCCATCAATCTGGTGTTAGTGGTTGCACTATAAGATCACTTCACTTAAATTATTCAACATAAGGGGTATTTTTGCAACCAGAAAATTTTTGTTCTCTTAGCCACATCCTTAAAACCTACACTTTTGCTTTCATCCTGTATCTCTGAAATCATTAGAAATCGACAACATTATTTTGTTTTTACTATCAGATGACTAAATTTTCTAATAATAGTAATTAGGCAACTGAAATGGGTTTTCCATAGTTTCATTTTAAACAATCGTGAAAGGTTTTATTAGAATTATTCGATGATATCAGCTTTCTAGCTTAACTTCCTTGACTTCCTTAGTATTATAATTTCAACTTCTTTTGTCTTAATTAATTTCAATGAGAATTGTTCTTCATATGTAAGCGAAAAAGGTTCCATTTAAGAATTCAGTTGCAAATCAGCATCCGAAAACACTGCTTGTCAGGTACTGCCATTGCAGATTCTTTCGGAAATTAATTTTATCTTCGTTGCTATGCTAACCTACAGTAAATTGACATTGTGGTAGTGAAATTTATATTTTTCGCGAATGATCTAAATTACCAGTACCTAGAACTTCAAAATCAACATTAAGTTTCACAAATATATTTTCTCACCAACTACTAGTACAACGTGTTATCCCCGTAGGCTTATTAATTATGGAAAAAAGTTGAAAGAAGTCACACTGCACAGTCTCTACACTGAAAACTCAATAAAACTTCTTCTGACCAGTGATAAATCAGCAGGCTTACGCTCAAACTGACTGATTACCGAAAATGTTTCTTATTTCTTTCTCCTCTTGCATTGAATTCTTTCTTGGATGCATACAGCTGCACCACCGTGTTCACCTCTGATTCTTCATAAGAATAATATCAAGTTGCAATTATTCAACTGGTTTAGTAATTCATGATCTTCTTCCAGTGATCCATCACTAATATTGATATATCGATTCAGTTGATCTGCCAGTTCAATTGACCAATAGGTTCAATTGACCTACTGTTCAATGGATCTATCAATTATGTTGATCAGTCAAATATTATTAATTAATCGTATAGGTGAATTAGCAGACAATACAAGTTATTATTATTTCACCACGTGATCTACCTGACTGAAACATGTTGGTGAAAGCGGTGTTACAATTTCTACTAGAAATTCCTTATTAGAAAGAAAGGTATTTGGTATTCTTCAGGACACATAGTGTAAATGGCAAATATTTTCCTAACTATAAACTGTATAAAATATGAAAAACGTATGTGCGTATAATAGAACTGTAAACTAAATACCAATTGATTAAGTAAAAATTGTGAAAGCACTGACGTTAAGTCACAAGATTTTACGCGCTTGTTCATATCACCTTTGATTCTCATAAAATTTTGTTGTATTCTTCTTGTCATTATTTTATATCTTTATGCAAAGTTTAAACTCAATCATGGTTTTTGTAACGCTCAACGTTGCACTGCTCACAAAATATTATTTTTTCAGTTTCATGATCATATGATCCTTAACAAATTTTGCGTTAGCCTTTGTGTTGTTATTTTACATCTAAGTCCTAAATTAAACTCGATTACGGGGTTGTTGCTAAGGTTTCTGTAGCGTTGAACGCTGCTCTGCTGACGAATTTTTTTTTTTTGATCTTTTCATCATACGATCTCCACAAAATTCTGCCCGAATATAAACATCATTATTATTATAATATATGTACATACCAAATTTCAGAACGATAAGAACCATGATTTTGAAATCATTGGGAAAAATGAGATGAAATTTCAAATATCTGACTGGAAATTCGAAGATTACAAACACTTAGGCAAAACGATAGCACGTTGTTCACTAAAACTAGCGCGCAAAAAAAATTCAAAACACTTCCAGTGTAAAAACAAAAGTACTCTTTCTAAAACCCAAGCAAACTTGATATAAAATGAAAAAATTCTATTATACTAAGAACAATTTGGAACGCTTAAAACATGTAAAATAATAACGCTTCAAATGAATGGCCTCATTAAAGTCCTCACATACACAAAAAGTCCTCCTTCCATTCTTTCTATCACATCTTTTTGAAGTGCATTTCGATTTAAACTTTCTATATTCAAGAGGGGAATAAAAACAGTAGAGGCCACCTTGTGCTACAACGTGAAAAACTATAATTTGCTGATTATTCGTCCAGTGCATCGATCCCTCCTTTGGTGAAATTGTAAAAAGTTATAATTTCCAGCTGTTTTCAATTCATTTAATCATCATCGACATATGGAGTTTTCTTGAAATGCAAACAAAGTTCTTGCCTCTCAGTGGAGCATGTTTGGTGAAGTATCTACCTTTGCTCTTTAATTTTTTCTAAGTTTACTTTACCTTTGATATTTCATTGACTTTTCCATTAAGTCGTTACTAACGGCCAGTTTCATAAACGAAATTAAAGCATCCCTTTTCCAAAAAGTCTCCATTAATGATAAAACGTGTTTCATAAGCAAATTTTAAGGTTAAAGGGAACTTAAAAGCGTCCTTTATCTTAAAGTGAGGAAATCATCTCCTAGCGGCTAGAAAAAGATACTTTTACGACAAGTTCGACAACGGGACAACGGGGTCAGATTTGCCCGTTTTGTTCGATTTTAGCGTACTGCGAAATATATTGGACCAAATGTTGAATGCTGATTTAAGCTCTAGCTCTTCATCAGATCATGAGGAAATAATTATGAGAAGACCAAAAATTTAGAGAAGGAAGGACCTACAATTTTCCACGTTGGAGGATCTAGATTTCTTCGATCGTTTTCGCCTAACCAAACCAACTGTTTTATCTTTGCTTGAAAAAATTGCAGATCAATCGTACAGGTAAACGAATTTCTGACAGGTAAACGAATTTCGATTTATTATGTTGATATAATTTTCTGTGAACCAAATCATTAAATTAACAATTTTCAGAGGCAGCTGTATTGAACCGATGAATCAACTACTTTTGACATTGATATTATATGCAAGTGGAAATATGCTGATGACAGCCGGAGATTTCATAGTAATTTCTAAACCTTCTTCTTCTAGAATTATTCGAATAGTTTTTCTGCAATTGCATCCCTTTGTCCACAAAATATAAAGATGTGTGAAGGTGATCATGAAATGTAAGCAGCAAGAGAAAAGTTTTATGCAATTGCTAGTTTCCCACGTGTAATTGGTGCTATAGATTGCACATCACTTAAAATCACTTCGCCTGGTGGTGATAATGCAGTGATCTTCCGATGTCCAAAACATTATTTTGCCCTTAACATTCAAACCGTGTGATTCACACTTGAGAATAAGAAATATTGTAGCTAGATGACCTGGCTCAACACATGATCAAACCATCTTCAATAACAGTGTCTTGAAGAGACAATTTGAGAGTGGTAAATTTGTACCTTATTTGTTACTTGATGATACTGGTTATAGTTTGCAGACTTACTTTATGACAAAGTTACCGGAAGCTATAACTGCAGCTGAAAATTTATATAATGTGGCAATTATACGAACTAGAAATGTGGTAGGGAGAATGTATGGAGTATAGAAACGTCGTTTTCCTATACTTTCATAAAATAATGAGTGTTAAATTAACGACTATAAGGGCAATTATTGTTGCTACATGTGTATTGCACAATATAGCTGTAGATATAAACAAAATATTTCCAAATGAATGGTTGCATGATATGTAGGAGGAGGAGGACTTTCAAATGAATTCAACTAATGTTAATGTAGCTTGTCAAGTGAGACAGTCGATTATTAATGAACAGTTTACTACTTTATAATATACTACTCTGTCAGGAAAGTACCGGTAATTTTCAATTAAAACAACATTTTTACATTTAATCGTCAAAATTTATTGGGTCGCCTTCAAAATAGGCTCCATTTGCTCCAATACATCTATGCCAACGGCACTTCCAATTATCGAAACATTTTTTATAGGCGCTTTCCGGAATGGACTTTAGCTCTCGCGCCGAATTTTGTTTTATGGCTTCAATCGACTCAAAACGGGAGCCACGAAGGGGCAATTTTAGTTTTGGGAAGAGGAAAAAGTCGCAGGGAGCCAAATCCGGCGAATACAGTGGTTGCTGAAGCACGTTTGTTGAGTTTTTGACGAGAAAGTCAGTCACAATCGTAGCTCGGTGGGAAGGCGCGTTATTGTCATGCAAAATCCATGAGTTGTTCGCCCAAAAATTTGGCCGCTTCTTACAGATACGCTCACGCAAACGTTTTCATAACGCCTCTGGAACGAATTCGTAGTGCACCACGCCACGGATATCGAAGAAAACAATGAGCATCACTTTCATTTTCGAGCGGCTTTGGCGTGGTTTTTTCGGTTTCGGCTCATTTTTTGCCACCCATTCCGATGATTGCTGGCTTGTTTGCATATCGTACTCGTAGACCCAGGTCTCATCACCAGTTATAATGCGTTCCATGAATGTAGAATCGGAATTACAGCGATCCAGCATGTCTGAAGCAACCTGTTCGCGATGACGTTTTTGAAGAAAATTCAGGTCTTTCGGTACGAGTCGTGCGGCCACCTTTCTCATGCCCAAAATATCAATCAAAATCGTACGTGCGGACTCGTGGGATATCTTAAGATCATGTGCTATCTCTCTCAAGCTCGTACGACGGTTTTCCAGCACCTTTTCCTTAATTTTATCGACGTTACCTTCGATCAAAGCCGTCGATGGGCGTCCGTCCTTGAAGGCTCTGTACCACTGATATGCACGAGTTTTCGATAGAGCATTATCACCAAAGGTTTTTTGTAACATTTTCAATGCATCGGCACACGAAAATTCATTCGCAACACAAAACTTTAAACAAATTCTTTGCTCAACGTAATCACCCATAGTAAAAATCGGCACGCACTCTGACATCGACTGACTTAATCAGCTGTTGCAAACACACTAGTTGACAGATCCCGCTCAAGCTTGGCATAGTAATTAAGGACAGTGGTACCAACCTAGGAAAAAAATTTTTACCTGCCTCATTGCCCCGCCAGATTTAAATCGATAATTCCCGGTACTTGCTTGATAGAATGTATATCATTTCAACTTCTCATTTTCCATATGTTGTGACAAGAATGGAACTCAATTGCTTAGGAATTTGAACTGCTTTAGCAGCTAACTGACTAAGGAGTTCCTAATAATTGAATTATGAGAATCTAGTCTAAACCGAGTACATAGCCGTTTTTCACTTTTTTATCACTTGTTTCAATTTTTTTTTGGGTGCAAGTTTCAGAATACGGTAGGTCTAAATGCATACTGAGATGGAGAAATGAGACTGCATGTAATATAGCAAATTTTTCGCAGAAATGAGGTAAAGAGACAAAATTGATGAGTTTTTTCAGACAAGATTTCTATTCTGTTGGAAAAATCTTCCTCATCAGTACCGCTCCTCTTGAGTTCAATAGTTTATATTTACCGTCAGAATATAATAAATACATCTTGCCTCAGTTCCCGGCGAAACACATTTTCTGTAGATAAGAAGGGATTTTATTAGCGAGGAATGTTACCTGCCTCAACAAACAATCTGTCGGTATTAGACAGAAGAGGAACGGGAATTCTGAATATTTAATGCATGCGCGAAATTGTATTCTTTAACGGAGCGCTATATTTATTAGTCGCATAAGCAAGGAAATATTTCAACCATGTGTCCTTCAAACGTTTTCTGCTTAAAGCAATGAGGCATTTACCTGCCTCATTGCCCCGCCAGATTTAAATCGATAATTCCCGGTACTTTCTTGACAGAATGTATATTCGTATGATAATTGAAAATGAATTTGCTTGTCACTTGTGAAACTATTCTTCATGTTCAGTTTGTACCTTCAACATGACAAGATTTCATATAATTCTCATATGATTTTACTTAAGGTATGTTTTTAGTTTGATACAGTTCGTCAAGTGAGATAGTTGATTATTGGTGAACATTTTGCTACTTTATAATTTATATTTGTATGATAATTAAAAATAAATTTTTTTGTTGCTTGTGAAACGGTTCTTCATATTCAACTTGTGTTTTCAACATGACAACATTTCATATGATTTTCATGAGTTCTTACAAAGTATGTATTTAGATAGGTTTCTATGTTTGTATTTCAGATTCATTGTTTTACTTTAGATAACGTCTGAAAAAGTTTCTAGTGAGAATAAAGAAATAAAAATATTATTATATGTGTTATTGAAATTTATGTGTTTAATTAAAATTTGAGGGGATTTCATAGTCTGCAGCAATGCCGTATAAGAATTCTCATACCGCTTTTTCCAGAAAGTGCATTCAAAATAAAAAAAGGATTTAACTATAATTATTTAATTTTCTCTCCATGTCCATAATTTGCAAATCTAATAATATTTTCAACTTTGAGTGCTCCTCTTCTTTTCTTCTCTTCTCTTCCTTGATAGCCACTATCTGAGCTTCTTCTAGAGCTATTTTGTAGTGTGTTCAACTGTTTGGAAATTGGCTCCCTCAATTTCAATGGAGCCCCACCACCATTCCCTTTAATATGACTGCGTTGAGCAACTACCACGTTCCTAGTTTCAGTTTTCATATTGTCATATTTGGATTTGAGCTGAACACTATTTCTCCAATGGAGAGCTGTTGCATTGAAATCAGTTGCTATTCTCTGCCAGGCTTTATCCTAGAACATTAAAATTATCTTTTTCAATCAATTCCAAGAGACGTAGTTCCTCCCTAGGTGTGAAAGTATTTCTTTTTTTTCTCTTCTTTTCCATATTCACTCAGATAACACACGTTCACTAAAATATAGCAATTCGCACGTAATAATTATATAAATTCCAATATACGTGTCTTCTATACATAATCATGTTTATGCAGAGACTGATTTATGCTTCTTTTCTTTTTCTTTTACAAGTTCCTACGCATAACTCACAATGTTTACAGAATATCACCAACTATATTCGTAAAATCACTAGTTCTCAGGATAGCCAACATTCGGAAACATATGACAGGCGCATTAAAGGAATCTCTAAGTAAAGGACGGTAGATCTGCGTTTATGAAACTGATACGTGACATTGGTCCTGGCTTTACCCAAGAATTCTTCAGATTTGCTATAAGGGCGACCCCTGCTAATGACGCCTTGTTCCAGTAGAACGAGGCACTAAACGACTTGACACCGGAGGGATCGGTATAATAAGCGACCAGGAGAAAGTTTGCGCCATCTGTGCAGAATATAGGTAGGTTGCAGTAGAGCGAAGTAAATTCATGGGAGCGTTTGATGCGCCCTCATGGGTCGGTGGGTAATCAGCTCGTACACCTTGGGCTGTGTGCCGCTATAAGATTTTTCATATTTTTTATGCACATGTTCATGGTTGACTCATTCGGTAGATCTATCATGCAGACTGTATCTATATAAATATAAGAATTATTTTAAATACTTAAATGGATTTTTCGAGAGTTGGTCACATATAAATTAACTTATTCCGAATGTAGACAGTACAGTTAACTATGTAGTCTTGAAATGAATTTCATGATAAACTGCAGCGTTATCCCATTGAATTATTTACCGCTCGACATTTATGAACTGTTTTTTCGGAATAAATTGATTGGGTACTGGAAGGAATGTGTTTATACTAGGTTTCTATGAATATGGATCACACACTTTAACTACAGTAACAAGAAAAGAAATGATTTCATGACTAGTCCACCCAAAACTCTGTCAAAGTATTAATATTTGGAAAATTGCAAGTTGGTAAATATTTTATAGAGAATAAAATGTTCAATACATAAAATATGGGCATGAGAGCGAGTTACTTTCATCTATTACATTACTGTTTATCAAAGGCGTGGAAGTATGAAATTCATAGTAATTCAGCTTATGTAAATATTTGCCTTCGTTCGGTGTTTCAGTTGAATGACGTTAAACGGCAGCACGTATTAGCTCATTGCTTTCTATCGACAAGGAAAAGTTATATCCTTGTCCCGAGTGCAAAGACTATCGTATAGTTAGAAAATCGCCATCAATTGTTAGTTCCCACAGCGATTCCACGTGGGCGTATATCAGTTTCTTTATTTTGCCCAATTAATCAAAACGTTTACTTTTCAGTGGAGATTTTGTTGATATCGAATGAAGTAGTTAATATTCGTCCATAAGCAATGGTGTAAAATTATAGTAAAGCTAATAGGACTTATTTGAGAGATATTGTGAAATAACGCAAAAAACTTTATTGCATTATGCAATTTATTTATTGCAAAAATGCACTTGGAAGTTGTATCTTATCACTAAAGGTTCTATACTAATTAACTTATACAATTAATGATTATCTGAGTGTCAAAGAATTATTCTTTGCTTAATTTGAGCACTCTTTTAGTCTCTTCTTTTATCTAGTTTAGCATGAATTGGTCGCAATCTGTCACATTTATAGAACATAATAATAATAATAATAATATGGTTTATTTGCACATGAAATATTCACAAATAGAAATTCAACAATATCCACATTCTACAAGCAATACAAATAAACAGAATTAACATGCTGCTGTGAACAAAATACATTTGGAAACCACGACAAAATCCCCCATACAAAGCAAAAGCTGTCTGCAAGGGAATCCGGCCGCAGCCCCCAATTCCTTTAATATAATATTGTGACAAATTTTAGACAAACAATTCGATAAACTGAAGATCAAAATATATATGGATCATTTACAACCTCAATCACGGATTCAAGCGATGAGTTTCAACTCCAAAAGGCCCCTAATTTTTCTCCTGTCCTCGGTGATCAGATATTGTCGGAGTTTCGACTTAAACAATTTCAAGGATGAAATGTTTTTCAAGGGAAAAGGCAAGGCATTAAACACTCTTGGGGCAAGAAACAAGTGGCATCTCTGGCCAACCGATTTTGAGGACACTGGTACAACCAAGCCTTCATTTGCCTTAGTGCGAGTATTATATGTGTGCGAAATCTGTCCAAACATAGATCTGTTTCTGTGGCAAAATAAGGCAATTTTAAAAAAATATAACTTTCTTGGGTCGAATATTTGAGCCTCAGTGTAAAGGGCATCCGAAGGAAAAAGGCGGTCCTTTTTAAGGATGATCTTAAGGAAATATCTCTGAAGTATGCTCAATTTCTCCAAATGGGAGGATTGAAGTCCGCCCCAGCCCAGCATACCATAACCAATTCTAGAGTCAACAAGGGCAAAATATATCATCTTCAAATGAGGCAGGTCCATCATTTTTGCGAGATATTTGAATTTATATAATATTGATCTGAGAGTACTACAGACCTGATCTATGTGAAGATCCCACCTCAAATGAGAATCCACCGTCACTCCCAGATATTTGACTCTGTTTGATAGCCTCAATTCAGTGATCACATTTTCATCATGTCAAGTATGATATTGAATGATATGCAATAAGGTTACTTTTATTTTCACAAATTTTTATTATTATTCAATACAACAATTGTTTCGCTATTACAGTAGCATCTTCAAGTAGGTGCAGTTTGAATAACTAAATTTGTTTTCGAAATCGGTTGCTATTTATATTAGAGTAGGTACAGAAATTTTTATTGAGCACTAAAACCCAAAAAACGGTATTTATAAATTCCAGCTTATCTGAATATGTTTGAGTCATTTAAGTCTAATTGTTCGTTAAGTACATTTACAATTTTTTTGTGAGAAATGTTTCATAAGAGGATTTTGGTAACTTTTAAATTCAATATTGTACGTGAATACTTCTGCTTATAAAGGTTTTAAAGTATTTCCCATAATCGAATCTTTTTCACATTTATAAATTTTATTTTAAAATAGAAAGAAATTTTGTTTATTCTAAACATTCTTCAAAGGATAACAAACTTAAAATTGAAAAAGATTCTTTTATAATACTTAGGACATCTTTGTATTTTTATGGCGCATGGAAATAACACCATCCAATATAGGGGTGTTGCCGAATAGTATTTGGGAATTTGTGAGTTTGTGAGATTCACCTTTTTCTCAACGGCTTTTTTGATTGAAAGAATCTCCAAATAGTCAATCAATTTACCCTTATTAACATTATATAGTAAAGTGACATCTTTCTCCTTAGAAAAAATAATTGATTTCTATACAATGTTCTGCAAAATCGGTTGATTTTTGGTTTTTCAAAACAGACTTCCTATGTTTGATTCTATGCTGTAAACATCGGCCTCTCTGTTCTATATATGTAGCATTACAATCCTCACAATTAATTTGATAAATCCTCGATTCGGAAATGTTAGGGTCCCTTTCTTTATTGTTCACCAAAATCTCAGCCAAATTATTTCTATTTACTTCTATTGAATTAATTTCCATTTTATGAATGCTTTTGCAGAACATTGTATAGAAAATAATCACATTTTTGAAGAGAAAGTTGTACTATATAATATTAATAAGGGTAAATTGATGGAATATTTGGAGATTCTTTTAATAAAAAAATCCGTTGAGAAAAAAGGGAATTTAACAAATTCCTAAATACTATTCGGCAACACCCCTATATTGATACTGTAATTTCCATGCGCCATAAAAATACACAGATGTCCGAAGTGTAATAAAGAGAACCTTTTTCAATTTTTAAGCTTCCAGTTATTTCCATGCGCTATAAAAATACACAGATGTCCGAAGTGTAATAAATTGAACATTTTTCAATTTTAAGCTTTGTTCTTTTTTGTACTTCTTTGAAAATGGCCGAAAGACCGAAACGCGTGTTAGAATTCTGAATAAATTGTGAAACGTTACTAGAGATAAATGAATACAACAAAATTGGATTTGAATATCAAAACAAATTGAAATATGTTTATCTTCTACAATTTTAATTTCAAAAAATTTTTTATTCAAAAAACTTTTAGAATTAAATTAATGTCTAAAACAAGCACCGCTTACATTTAGTAGACGTATATAATCAAAACTCAATATATAATGTCAAATGGAATAAATAAACCAACAGATATACGAAAGTCATCAAAATTAATAAATAATTATTTAAAGGAGACAAAATTTTGTTTCTGGTCTTACTTTTAAGAACACCAATTGCCATTTAAAAACATGAGCACACTTAAAGGACTTCTCAAAGAATATAATTTAAAAATAAAATTATATTCTTTGAGAAATCCTTCATGTTTTTAAAAGGCAATTGGTGTTTTTAAAGGTAAGACCAGAAACAAAATTTTGTCTCCTTTAAATATTTATTTATTAATTTTAATGACTTTCGTATATCTGTTGGTTTATTTATTCCATTTGACATTATATATTGGGTTTTGATTATATACGTCTATTAAATGTAAGCGGTGCTTGTTTTAGACATTGATTTAATTTTAAAATTTTTTTGAATAAAAAGTTTTTTGAAATTAAAATTGTAGAGGATAAACATATTTTAATTTGTTTTGATATTCAAATTTTGTTATATTTCTTCTATCAAGTAAAAGGCCTTTCTATTTTACAAAATTGAAATTGTACTTGAACAATTAGACTTAAATAACTCACTTCTGTTAAACAAATTCAGATAAGCTGGAATTTATAGAGATCTTTTTTTGGGTTTTAGTCCTCAATAAAAATTTTTGTACCTTCTCTAATATAAATAGCAACCGATTTCGAAAATAAAGTTAGTTATTCAAAAGGTAAGATATCACCTACCTGCATATGCTACAATGATAGAAACAATTTTTGTATTAACTTATATAATGAAGTGAAGACAGATTCAATTGAACATTTTAAACAAGTATGATATTCGCCTAAGGGTCGGTCGCCTGTGGCTCACGAGCCGTATGCTGTTCTATCGATGTATATTTGTGGTTCTCTAGTTCCGTACACAGAAATATATTATTTCGAAACTTATGATAAGCATAATTTTAACATCTATAAAATTGTCCATAATAAAAGCAAAACCACCTAATTAACAAAAAATCATTTCTTAACAGATAAAATCTCTTAAAATTATTTTTAATGAACAAACAGATGTTAACAAATCTCCCTTTTTGTTTTTTTTATAATCAGATTAAGAATTTACATTAGTTACCCCCAATATATGTTACTCTTTATTTTTTGTTCCTTTTTAAGTTTTTGACTACACTATACGTATATAAGTTAACTTTTTAGAGATAACTCAGAACGTTAACTGGAAGAAGCCACAGCTTTGGCGGAACAATTGTTGTTTTTTAAATAGATTTGTGGGAATCACTTTTGATTATTTCATTTAATTGATACAAGTTTTCGTCAAGTAAGGACTGAATCCATAAACACCGATTATTTCACGACACAGATAAAACCTCCAAATACTGATGATACGTATATCTGAACAATTTAAGACGAGAAACTTATACATTTTATGTTAGTGATAGTACCAGTCACTGTTAGGACGCTTCGTACGTTCAGCTCTGACCGAATAAAGAGCGAAATTACATAGCGGAGACGTGGATGTAATGAGAATATGACCTAAACACGTCCATGTGGCGTTCAGTTTGTTGTCTGTAATGTCCTATACTTGACGTTTGTCGTCCAACTCGAGAACTAATTAGATTTCTATATTTTTCATCTCTCAATAGATACGAACATCCTCACTTCCTTTGTAATCATTTTCAAGAACTGAACATTCTCTATAAAGCTATATTATGGAATGTCTAACCAAATCTAAGTGAATCTGAGTAGTTATATTTTGTAATTTGTGTATAAACTATCATGATTAAGCCCTAAAATATCTTTAAGAAGCCCTTATCATCAGGAACACATTTAAAGAAGAAATTTATTGAATCTTCAATAGTTTGTTACCCAGTCTAATTTGCTCCTCCTTTATACCAATAGCAATGTACATAAATTATGAAGATGCATTATGCTATTTCGAAATCTGCATGCAAAGCGTATTTCTTTTTTAAGTTGACCACTCAGGCTTTCTTACAGTCTTTCCTCCATAAACGATTAAACTTTCACATAATGAAAAATTCACCACATTTTATGATGAAATTTGAAACTGGATAATTTTTTCTAAATAATTACAACAGTTATTCATACGATAATCTGGTATTTTAATGAAGAATATTTTGCATGAAAATGGATTTGATTTATTTGTGAGCGTGTTACACAGGAATGCAACGTGGTGTACTAGAGATCGTTATTTTGAAAAGAAATAGATATTTCTACCGGGAATAGATATTTTTGTATATTTTTCAGAGCGTCCGATAGCTCTTCTGTCTAGTGTTTCAGGATTATCGACTCATTCAAGGACATCCTGTATATATTCATGAATTTTTCACATAATATGTTAATATACATATTTAGGAATATCTGTTAATATTGATTCGAGCAAATATGCAATCAAAATAATAATAATGGTACGAATATCAATAACATTTACGGAGAAATTCGTTATCCCACAAATGCAGAAATCAGTTATATTAGATACATGCAAAATTGTGCAAAAGACACCTAACATCCCCTACGAACCACACTTGAACTTACCTGCTGTAATGAATTCATTCCTGTTAATTCCTCGTAAGAGGAGAAAAAAGCGGAAAACACTGACGTGAAATCAAGAACTTTTGCGCGCTAGTTCATATCACCCACGATCCTCACAAAATAATTTTTTGGACCTTCTCATTATACGATCTTCACGAAATGTTGTATCAGCTTTCTTGTCGTTATTTCATATCTAAATATTAAATTTAAACTCGATCGTAGTACTGCTGTTGTGGTTTCTTAGCGCTCAACGCTGCTCCGGTCACAACATTTTTGTCTTTGTTTTGAATTTTCTGATCATACGATTCTCATAGAATTTTTCATGAGTATGTGCATTGTGATTAACCTTCTCAACCTCAAATTGCAGATAAATTGGATCCGTAGTTTGGAAAATATCAATAAGAATGAGAAAAGGATATACATTCTGTCAAGAAGGTACCGGGAATTATCGATTTAAATCTGGCGGGGCAATGAGGCAGGTAAAAATTTTTTTTCCTAGGTTGGTAACACTGTCCTTAATTACTATGCCAAGCTTGAGCGGGATCTGTCAACTAGTGTGTTTGCAACAGCTGATTAGGTCAGTCGATGTCAGAGTGCGTGCCGATTTTTACTATGGATGATTACGTTGAGCAAAGAATTTGTTTAAAGTTTTGTGTTGCAAATGAATTTTCGTGTGCCGATGCATTGAAAATGTTGCAAAAGGCCTTTGGTGATAATGCTCTATCGAAAACTCGTGCATATCAGTGGTACAGAGCCTTAAGGACGGTCGTGAAGTGGTCGAAGATAACGAAGATAACGTCGATAAACTTAAGGAAAGGGTGCTGGAAACCCGTCGTACCAGCTTGAGAGAGATAGCACATGATCTTAAGATATCCCACGAGTCCGCACGTACGATTTTGAATGATATTTTGGGCATGAGAAAGGTGGCCGCAGGACTCGTACCGAAAGACCTGAATTTTCTTCAAAAACGTCATCGCGAACAGGTTGCTTCAGACATGCTGGATCGCTGTAATTCCGATTCTACATTCATGGAACGCATTATAACTGGTGATGAGACCTGGGTCTACGAGTACGATATGCAAACAAGCCAGCAATCATCGGAATAGGTGGCAAAAAATGGGCCGAAACCGAAAAAACCACGCCAAAGCCGCTCGAAAATGAAGGTGATGCTCATTGTTTTCTTCGATATCCGTGGCGTGGTGCACTACGAATTCGTTCCAGAGGGTCAGACGGTAAACAAGGAGTATTACCTAGGCGTTATGAAACGTTTGCGTGAGCGTATCCGTAAGAAGCGGCCAAATTTGTGGGCGAACAACTCATGGATTTTGCATGACGATAACGCGCCTTCTCACCGAACTACGATTGTGACTGACTTTCTCGCCAAAAACTCAACAAACGTGCTTCAGCAACCACTGTATTCGCCGGATTTGGCTCCCTGCGACTTTTTCCTCTTCCCAAAACTAAAATTGCCCCTTCGTGGCACCCGTTTTGAGTCGATTGAAGCCATAAAACAAAATTCGGCGCGAGAGCTAAAGTCCATCCCGGAAAGCGCCTATAAAAAATGTTTCGATAATTGGAAGTGCCGTTGGCATAGATGTATTGGAGCAAATGGAGCCTATTTTGAAGGCGACCCAATAAATTTGAAATTCCCGGTACTTTCTTGACAGAGTAGTATTACATGTGAATAACTTAGAAATCATTACACTGATTATGCCCAGTAACAGACTTACACTGCTCAGATGGCAAAACGATAGGGATTCTTGCATCAAATGGTGACTGGCGTTGAAAAGTAGGTCCATTACGATGATTCAAAACGTCGGGCATTGTATGGATACCTCATCATCAACTGCCAAGCCGAATATTCATGGCTAGAAGATTTTGCTACGACCAGCTGCACGAAATAACATTATTCATTATGGATTTTCATCAAGTAAAGACTGATTCAATTAAAAATCTCCTGATATTATCTCTTGCTTATTGTTTCTTAGTCAAAAAGTTCATTAGCATCACGAAATGACTGGGCTTCCTACCATCCTGTTTTGTAGTGGTATAAAATAAAATGATAAGGATGAATATGATTTTGGGAATTAAATCAAAGACTGCTGAAAAATAAGGTTATTACTGATTGTCTTTAACTAGGATAAGCACCAGCACAATACATATTCATTTCAGTAACAAATAACAGATAGATTGTGTTTGTGTGTTCGTTAACATTTCTTCGGTTCTTTTCAATCCCTCAGAAAATTTTCAGTTCAAATATGAGTTTTGAAGCAGGAAAACACTTTTTGGTTTGCGAAAATGAAAATTTTTACACAATGAAAAGTTAACAGTACCTCTCAATTCATCTGACTAGTTCCTCATTATTTCTTTTCGCATTTTAAACTATGTATTCCACAATGATTTTCTCTTAACATCGCAAAATGATGACAGGCATTCACTTCTGTTGTCTGCTTACACGATATATTCATTAGTTATTTTTATAACATTATTTTGATTCACATTAAGACAATATCATAAATATATTGAAGCATATTTTTTGGGGTGCAGAAATGTTTAGATATTCCTGGAACGCTAATACGTAGGCATTTTGCATATTTCAAAGGTTCACTTATTTCTTTCAACTCTCAAGAACTGTAGATTCTTGAACCAACAAGCGATGACAGAAACTTCAAAATAAATGGATAAATTTTTTTTCTGTTAAATCAAGAGAACAATACACAACAATTTATTGAATCCTTTATCAAAGTCAATAAAAATCAACAGTCAATTGTTGTTGTTACAGCTAATTATCAAACTTTGGAAAAGTTTCTATTTGAACAACGCTTTCTCTTATTAATGTTTATATAAAATTGAGATAATCCAAAACAAGCCTCGACCAGAGTATCCACTACCCGAGGATATGTTGAATAATTCAAACTTTTACCTTGAACGTCTGGATCTATTTATTTTGAGGCAAATTCTACCCAGAAAGTTTGTCGGGCATTAAATATTCAACACAATCAGTAAGTTCCTGTTTTCTTGTCCAGTCGGAAAAATGAGTTTGACTTGGTCCTGCATTCGTCAGAATAATATAGAGATTTTCCTTTAATTCTATTCGCTTGTAATTCAGAAGGTGGACACCCTTTCATGAGATTAAAAATCTAGCAAACACCCCATTGAATAAGGAAGCTTATGATCGAATTATGAATGGAATAAATATAAAAATCAGAACTATGTATGCTGCTTTCGTTTTTTGAATTCATTAATTTTTCTTCTTATGTTACCGTGAAAGGAAACTATTGAGAGTTAGTTATAAATGGAATGAAATAAGAAATTACTCTGTTTTCTATCACTTTTTTATTAACTTAATAGACAGTGTCTCGAGTTTTGTAGTGTTTACTACATTTTCAAACAGAATGAAAACAAATTGTTTTATATATACGTTGACGGCTTTGGCTGGTGCAAAATTTCGAGATGTGTGTCAGAGCTCCGTCTGCTCATTTAACAGTTTTATTGTTGGAACGTGATGTTTGTGTTTGAATATTTCGATGGATTCCAGGTTCTCCAGTTTTTTCCTTCCGCTTCCAAGTGCAAAATTTAAAATTGTCCAATTCTGGGAAGATATGATTGGTTTTGAAAAAATATTTTTGGAAAATTCGAGTTATCTTTATGGTACCTAAATGAAGATTGATGTTCTTTGAACCTTTTATGTTAGTTTCTTTATGGTTTCATGTTAGTTCTTGAAAATATTTGAACTACTTTTTGCTAATAAAACAGATTTCAAACACATAAAATTTTTAACCTCTTTTTTGAAGCAAAAGACCATAACTGGTCGAATCATTCTGGAGTCCATAAATCAAGTTGTCAACGGTGCAGTAGCGTATATATAGGAAAAACCGGGAGATATTTCCATAGGAAGTTCAAAGAACATCAATCTTCATTTAGAAACCATAAAGATCACTCTAATTGTGCGAAACGATTTTTCGAAACCAATCATAGTTTCACAGTATTGAACAATCTAGAAATAATGCACCTGAAACCGAAAGTAAAAGAACTAGACATCCTGTCATCCAACCGGAATATTTTAACATAAACATAGCGTTTCAGCAATAAAGCTATTAAATCAGCAGATGGACGTTTGGCACTTGCCACTTCTCGAAGTTTTGCACCAGCCAAAGGCTTCAAGAACGTATATATATATATATATATATATATATATATATATATATATATTGTCATGGTATTTACAGTTAAAATAAATAATTACATAAATATATTAAGGAAAAGACTCACCTTTGTATATAAGTTGACTCGTTAGAGTATAACCAGAGCAAAATTCATTAAATAATATCCATTTTGACAGAAATATTAATAATTCAATTCGTAAAAACACTCACAAGCTAAAATTATGAAGAAAAAGCATATTCAGGATACATAATGACTAGTCAAATGAAAATTCTTTGAACGGTAATCAAAAAACAGTACTCTTGTTGACAGTTTATAAATAGAATTCACAGGGAGATTTCAATTTACAATTATTCAATATAAAACCAGCCAAAGTTGCAATAAATAGAAGTAATTTGAATTTAGATATCCAATTTGAAATTGATGAAGAATTTGTTGAAAAGATTTGTTATTAAAATGAATCACCTATAAAATTTAGTGAAATTGTTGACAAAGAACAAGCTAAATTAAATATAACTCACCAGAATGATGTAAATAGGACAAATTTGATCAAAAATCAATTAATTCAATGAAAGATAGCATCTACGTCAGATATTTTCAAATGATTAATGTAAGAGAGATCCTTCAAGATGTTTAGGCATCAATAGAATTGTAATAGCATCTAAGCTAAAGAAATTTAATCAATTTCATAAGTAATATTGAGTATTTTATAAGTTATAAGCATTAGAAGTTAAAATTTGTTAAATTTTGACACTTGAAATACTGTACGAACGAAAAGCAAGACTTTTACTGTTCTGTTTAACATGAAACATACATCAAAATGTAGTTTAAAAAATAAGCTAATTTTCAAAAGTAATTTCAAACCAGGAAATATTGTAAATTTTGTAAAATCATCAAAAGCATCATTTTTATATAATTTTGACAGAAGCTAGTAAGCTTAGAAATTCAACTTTTCTTGAAAACTATAAATAGTGCAGACACAGAAAAAGTCTCCAGTCTCCAATTATATGCAGAGCAGAATCCTTGTCGGTCCATAATTAAAAAAGTGCCAAAAAAGTATCATCATCTGAAAAAAGAAGATTATTTGGTTATTGTGAATGGAAAGTGAATCCAGAAAATACATTACCTGAATGTGAATGGAAAAATATCACATAGAAATCAAGTTTCAAACGGATTGGACATATTGAAGAAAATCAACAAAGTAGCCTGTGAATTTCAGAACATTCTAGAAGTGTTGTTTCCAACGAAACCAGCGTTATTCCTGAAAGAAGAGACAATAAAAAAAGAACAATCCTAAATTGATGAACAAACTTACCAAAGGTATTCAAATTCAATCCTGTTAATATTTCCACAAGAAGATTAGAAATAGCAATCATTGTTTACATTAGAATTACGTTAGGTTATTTAGATGAGGTTAGGTTAACATAGAATTAGATTTAGCTTATTGATTCACTGATTATAATATTTCAAATTACTTCCATAAAATATAATTTAAAAATTCAATCTTTTTAGAAAATTCAAATTGAATCCTCCCTCAAATATTAATCAAATTTAATAATATTTTAATTTCAATTATTCAAAAATTATAATCTTAAGAGTTAGCCGGAATCATAGAATACAGTAACTAGATACAAGGGTGATCTAATAAGTATTTAAATAAGTATTCATTCATCAAAATTTCATTAATATAATACCATAACAATATATATACATATATATACACAATTCATACACAATAATTTTTTTCATTCAGTGTACAAAGGTGGCAAACAATACGAAAATCGAGTCACTGTATATTCAGTTAATAAAAAAGTGATAGAAAATAAAGTAATTTCTTATTTCATTCCATTTAAAATGAACTATCACAAAGTAACGGACTTCTCCATCACATATATAGGAGATAACTTCCTTCGGAACTATCCCATACAACTTTAAAATAATTAAAGAAGTCAATACGTAGCAAACAAACTATGGCATTTATGAAAAGTGAATTCAAATTTGAATGAAATTATTCAATGTATCATTTAAAATGAACCGTTTAAGGATATTGCTATTTTCAGAAGATGCATCTTTTTCGTATAATCTTAACATTTTTTTCAATTACATAAACTTCTAACAGTTACGAAAATATCTTCCGGATCATTGTGAAGTAAGTTTTCATCAATTTCAATTCTTTTTTGTGCATACATGTATCATTTTAATCAATTTTTTTTTTCAGTCTGTATTGCGTTTTCAATAACAGCAAAGGGTTTCGCAATCAAAAATCGAATTTTTAGTGTGCCAAAACAAGTTTTATCGAAGAACCATAAAGAGAGCCCTTAAGGCTGGTCGAACATAAGTGCAAATGGCCAATTTCTCCAATGTTAGCCAAAGTGAGCTTTCACATTTACTGAAATGGTACTTTTCTACTGGACCTGTTCGCCAAAGACCCAGAAATGGTAGACTTCGTGCTACAGCGCCACTAAAATACCGTTTTTTAATTCTTTTAGTGAGAAGCAAGCTTCTCAGCACTTGCAGAATGTCGAATCAACGTCTTCGGAATGCCACAGATACTTCAGTTTTCGTAAGAATAATCCATGAGGTCAATCTAACATCAAGACGCTTGTTGAGAAGAGTTGCACTCACTCGCGAAGTAACCGTCAAAGATAAATAGACGGCTACACTGGTAGGTTGAATGGCGATACGCAGTGCTCTTCACTGACAAGTTCAGATATGGACGATTTTTCAATATTGAAAGGGTACAGGTAATATTCAAAGGGTCCATTCAGTCATATGGAGGGCCTGCCGCTATGTTCAAGGAGTCCATTCTTTTCGAAGAGGCACAATTTTGGTTTGAGGCAAAGTTGTTTCGATGGCTTACCTGACTTATTAGTCTCCTAAGAACCGTGACGTATCAGACGGAGATCGACGAAGGTATCAATGTCCCCCAATTTCACGCATCTGTTGGAGAAAATTTCGTTTCCCTGCATGATAATGCATTGTCACATAGATCCTACTAGATAATTACTGCTAGAGAAAACCAAAATCTAGCATAACCTCTACCCTAAAATGCCTCAACAGCTCCGAGATCCCTTGCCACAACTTAGGCAGCACATTGAAGGGGATATTCTCAATAACTTCGTGTGAGCATGTAGAAAAGATGCCAAGCAGTTATTGATGCACGTGATGGTCATACTTTGTATTGAAGGTATGTATTGAATACATGTATGAATTTTTGAAATTCTCTGAATTTCGGTTTTTTGTGAAATTTTATACTTTTTCAATATGATATTTTGGTTATTGGGAATAAATTATTTCTTAGAAATCTTATTATACCCTGAAACACCCTACATATACATATTTTAAAAGGCAATTGGTTTTTTCTGAAGAGAACACACAAATTACTTTTATCAATCCTTAACTTTTGAAGAGCGTTTTATTTATTCATTATTTGGATACCGAAATATTTCAAACTAATAATTCTTGACACTCTTCGTTATTCCCTTCATTAAAGACATTTTGACCATAAATTATGACCCCTTCCTCATAATTCCTAGCGGACCATTCGCTAAATATCGAAACCATGTTCGACAATACTTGCCAATTTCCACATTTTCAACACTTTAATTGCTCAGGTTGCATGAATTTTAATGGACGTATAAATGTAAATTAACAGTTTTGTTAATTTCCATTGTTGATTTTTTTGTCAAGTAACAATATTCATGCTGTAAGTGCAATATAACAGTAAGCTTGTATGTCCTTCAGAGAATTAAAATTTGCTCATTGAAGAGGTATTTAACTATACAAAGAGAGAAAAAGAAACTTGTCAAACTATTTGCTATAGATTAGTGCTTATGACCTCATTAAATACATTTTTAAGAAAAATTTGCGAATTTTAAGAAACAAAATATTATTTATTCAGATTGTTGAGTAGTTAATTCGGCTTAATAATTACCCAAAATGAAGAAGTAGTGAGTGGTGCATAAATTGTAGTTCGGTACCGTCGTTGGCGTAGTGGTTTAAACAAGTGACTCTTAAGCGGAGAATCATCTTCAATGCGGATTCGCATTTTGGCGTGGAAGAAATTTTCTAGCTACGATGGACAACCACTATTTTATTATTGTAAAATATTCGTGTGATGTACTGCGTCTAAAGTAGCCTAAGGACAGACTGGAAAACAACTGAACTCGCGTAAGATATATTAAATATTATGAGAAATTTCCAGATAAGATGTGGATTATCAGAATGATAATGAAATCAATTTGAAATCTCACCTATTGTTCGACTCCACGTTCAATTTGACTTCAAAGCAAATGAAAACTTTGACACTCAAGGGTTATTCGAACTCCCTGTATAATAATGAAAAATAATATATTTCATTTGTAAAATCTGTTCTTTTGCTAGGTGCAAACAATAAACATATTAATTTCTGTTAGGACTTGAAACATTCAGAATATTTGTCGGTATACATTGAGAACAACGCAATTAATCTCTCTTGTCTAGAAGTAGTTGAATCATGGCTATTTAAACTGCAAGAAACTAATTGACTATCAACTCAGCTTCGAAGCGGTAAGCGTAATAATATTAAACAGCTCTGGTTCTATCTGAGTGAACGAATGTATTCACTTTGAACTCGTGCTAGTTAGCTGTTATTGTGATCAAAAGTGAGTCTTCTTTGTGACCTAATTAAAAACGATCTGTCGACGTCATTCAAAGTAAGATCCTAACGTTCAGAAAATGCCGAAACTTGGAATAAATTCACATGAAAAATAATACATTCTCGAAATGAATTATGTATTCAATAGGTTTTTCTCCAGCGAGAAATGTGTTAGATACAAACTTGTTCTCCATTTAATTTGCTGCATATTTAAGTTTGTTCAAACAAAATAAATTTTCTTCACAAATAGGATGAAACTTCATGATCCTGTGGGAAATATTTTATGTTAATCCTGTTTGAAATTCGGTACTTAATCCGATTAAATAAAGGTCGAAGAAATACCAACATTCTATACATTTCACATTATAACTGTCGAACAAAGACTTTTTTGTGGGATTTCGTAGCACCTGTTGGTATCAACTTATTCCTTGAAGCTAGGTTCTTCCAACGCTCTGCTATTATTAATAGAATTTGATGAAGTGTGAGTTTACGGAGAAACTAAAATTATAATAGGTATCAAGAAAGTAATTCTCAAAAACGAGCTCAGTATCTAAGGATTCAATGAAAACTGTTTTCTAGTTTGGTGTGCATTGCTGAGTATTGAAATGTTTTCCGAGTTATATTGTACACATTTAAAATTATGATTAATTAATTAACATATTTCGTACATATTATCAGCTAATTTATTTCAATTAGAATAATGAATTTTGAATAAAATTGAAATTCGACCTTTTTACAATGAAGATCAATTGTCCCACCACACTGTGACGTCGTCTGAACTGATTAGGTATGGGAACTCACGTAAAATCTCATATATGAGTAGATACGAAGTGCAGAAAAAGTGGCTCAATTGAGGTTTGTCACTGGTATTCCAGACTACGTGAAGAAGATAAAAGGAATTGAATATGTTAATGAAAGTTATTAGGGATTGTCGCTTATATATTTCTATATTACAGAAAGATGTTTAGTACATTTAGGACATTTGTCTGATCATTTAATAAAATTTTCTGGGAATTATATATGTTCATTTGAAGTATTTGTTAGTGTTAGACTGGATCTTTTACTCTGGGTATGGATAATTTCATAGTCGTTGTTGAAATTATGTTCAAATTTTTTCAAACGGTTGACGTATGTTGACCGTAATGTATTTGAAATGTAAGTTTTCTTTCTGATGGTTTTATTCATCTTTTGAATGATCTTCTGGTTTGACCACTATAAACTAATGAGCAATCATTGTAATCTGATTTGTAGACTACTGATTTATTATCTTCATTTGATTTGTATTTATTTTATTTGTATCCAAGCAGCTGTATAAAAATTTTCTCAAAATAAATGGCAAAATCTACAGAAATTCTGTTGGCATATGTGAATTGGATATACATTTGTAATGTTTGGTCGTTTTTGGTTGATTAACATGGCTTAGCGCCATTTTTTTTTGTTTGTTAAGTATCGTTTTATCTATAGGGGTAGAGTTGGAACCATTGCTGAAGGCTATGTGTTCAACTATTCAAGTTCTCTCGAAACATTTAACGAATTCACAGGTTCTTCTAATAATCTATGAAATAAAATATTATTAACGGAAATTTTTTGTTTAAAAAAGGGGTTCGAAGTTTTTTATATAGCTATATCTAGGTGCATTTCTGAAACATAATAAATTCATTTGAATAATTTGATCTTGAAATTGAAGGTACCGCAGAATTTTTTGATAGTAGCCAGGTAGTACAGTTATAGGGTGATTCATTTAGAGATACTTTTGTGGTGCGGATTTGATTGCAGATTACGAATGCCCCGTGTTAACTGAAGTGCCATTTATGTTCAGTAGTGTTTGACAATTCATAATGGAAAAACTTGGCCCGGCACAGCGTCTACAAATTGTTCAACTTTATTACGAAAATGGGCGTTCTACGAGGAATGTGCGTCGGGCGCTGAGAGCAACTTATGGTCCACATAATCGCCCTACCGAACGCACAATTAGTTCTACCATCCGTAAGTTTGAGACCTACTTTTCATTATTGAATAATACTCGACCAAATAGACAACACCCGGCACGTAGTGAAGAAAAGATAGGGTCGGTAGCGGAGAGTGTACGCGAAGACCGTGAAGTGTCGATTCGTCGCGTTCTCAATAGCTTGGCCTATCATATCCAACAACTTGGCTTATTTTACGTAAGAATCTTTCTTTAAAAGCTTACAAAATTCAACTAGTGCATGAACTGCAGCCGACTGACCTTTCGAATCATTTCCGTTTTAATCGTTGTGCTCTTGACAAGCTTGCCAAATACACACTCCTCGTAGAAATCCCATTTTCGTAATGAAGTTGAATAATTCTTAGACGCTGTGCCGGGCTAAGTCTTTCCATTATGAATTGTCAAACACTACTGAACAGAAATGGCACTCCAGTTAACACGAGGCTTGCTCAATCTGTAATTTAATCTCCACCACAAAAAGTACCTCTAAATTAATCACCCTTCAGTAATGGCCTTTTACTATGGTTAGAATCATTGTAAAAGGCCATTGTGATTCATATTTAAAATGATGATAATAATGAAGAATCATATCGTAAAAGACCCAATTTCATGAAAATACATCCGATTCACCTATATCCAAACATTTCCAATTTTTCAAGGAATATTCTAATTATACAGTTGCTTTTAAAACCACTAACAACTTGTATAGTCCCATCAAAAATAATGAGGACAAATCAAAATGAGTTAATAAATTAGGAGCCTACAAATGAGCTTGCAATTAAAGCAAGTGTGTCAGAAAAATCATTGAAAAGAAGAACACATGAACATCAGAAAAGTTACACTTCGAAAACATCACATCGAATATACATTTGAAAGAAGTTGGACATCATGCCAAGAACTATTATGAAATTAATCATATCGGGAGTAAAGGATCTATATTGAAACTTAGAATAACTTATAATCAACATATGTGAATTCCAGAAAATTCTCTTAAATGAACAAATTATGCAATATCAACAGATCCATATTACTAAATATCATCCTGTTACTTAGCAAAATACTAGCGACAAACCTCAATAACTCTTATTATGACATATAGTTGCTTTTATACTACTCTGTCAAGAAAGTACCGGGAATTTTCAATTAAAACAACATTTTTACATTTAATCGTCAGAATTTATTGGGTCGCCTTCAAAATAGGCTCCATTTGCTCCAATACATCTATGCCAACGGCACTTCCAATTATCGAAACATTTTTTATAGGCGCTTTCCGGGATGGACTTTAGCTCTCGCTGCGAATTTTGTTTTATGGCTTCAATCGACTCAAAACGGGTGCTACGAAGGGGCAATTTTAGTTTTGGGAAGAGGAAAAAGTCGAAGGGAGCCAAATCCGGCGAATACGGTGGTTGCTGAAGCACGTTTGTTGAGTTTTTGGCGAGAAAGTCAGTCATAATCACGGTGAGAAGGCGCGTTATCGTCATGCAAAATCCATGAGTTGTTCGCCCACAAATTTGGCCGCTTCTTACGGATACGCTCACGCAAACGTTTCATAACGCCTAGGTAATACTCCTTGTTTACCGTCTGACCCTCTGGAACGAATTCGTAGTGCACCACGCCACGGATATCGAAGAAAACAATGAGCATCACCTTCATTTTCGAGCGGCTTTGGCGTGATTTTTTCGGTTTCGGCTCATTTTTTGCCACCCATTCCGATGATTGCTGGCTTGTTTGCATATCGTACTCATAGACCCAGGTCTCATCACCAGTTATAATGCGTTCCATGAATGTAGAATCGGAATTACAGCGATCCAGCATGTCTGAAGCAACCTGTTCGCGATGACGTTTTTGAAGAAAATTCAGGTCTTTCGGTACGAGTCGTGCGGCCACCTTTCTCATGCCCAAAATATCAATCAAAATCGTACGTGCGGACTCGTGGGATATCTTAAGATCATGTGCTATCTCTTTCAAGCTGGTACGACGGTTTTCCAGCACCCTTTCCTTAATTTTGTCGACTTTATCTTCGATCGAAGCCGTCGATGGGCGACCACTTCACGACCGTCCTTGAAGGCTCTGTACCACTGATATGCACGAGTTTTCGATAGAGCATTATCACCAAAGGCCTTTTGCAACATTTTCAATGCATCGGCACACGAAAATTCATTTGCAACACAAAACTCTAAACAAATTCTTTGCTCAACGTAATCACCCATAGTAAAAATCGGCACGCATTCTGACATCGACTGACTTAATCAGCTGTTGCAAACACACTAGTTGACAGATCCCGCCCAAGCTTGGCATAGTAATTAAGGACAGTGGTACCAACCTAGGAAAAAAAAATTTACCTGCCTCATTGCCCCGCCAGATTTAAATCGATAATTCCCGGTACTTTCTTGACAGAATGTATACCTCGCATAGTTTGGAATACTAGTGACATACGCCAATTGAGTTCCGTTTTCTGCATTATGTACTGTTATGGAATAAAAATACTTGCAAGTCAAAATTCCGATAAAATAGACTTGTATGAGTCAATATTCACTATTCCATTAAATATTTTTTAAAAGCTATTCAAAATCAGAAAATCTGTTGAGAAATTTATCTAGAACTTTACTGGGAGTATTCAGTTCACCATTTAATTCATTATTGAAAATGCCAAATATTCAAGAAGGGTAAGAAATTTAACATAAATGACCTTTTCTGAAACCATTGAAGAAAATGATTGAAAGATCTGTTATTACCATGAAAAATACATTACATTGAAAAAAAGCAATGGTTCTTCAACAAAAACAACCATAGTTCAATGAACATTAGGAAGTTGAGTCACTACGACCAATAATGTGCAAATATATACGAAATATATGATCTAAAATGCCTTCGATGTAGATAGATTTGTGAGAAGATCTAAGCAAGAGAATTGTTATTATTTTTATGAAGAATAGTCAGTAAATATTTAGTTAAAGGACTCACTAAAATATAATTTGATTAAGGAAAAACAATAACAAAACGTACATGAAATTCCAAATTAATTTTCTAAAATACTTTAAAATAAAAAGAAAATGTAATTTTCATGAGAATAAAGTGAGTTTGATTTTGGAGAGTTTTGACATTTTTATGTTAGCTGTGGAATGTTCAAATTTTCAAAACAACATAATTAACAGAGGCTCAGCCGACGTCATTTAGTATCAATATCACGAGAATTTTAATGTCAATATCACGAGAGTCAGAAACCTGTCGCTCTGTATAATGTTCTTCCTCAATGTTACATCCATGACCTCAATTTAGATAAAACCATGCTCGATTTCGTTATCATATGAAATAAGGGAAGTTGTATATTTTTCTGTTATGAAATACGTAACCTTGAACGTGCGATGGATAATTTTTTATCTAAATCAAGACTCACTGAACTGAACCAACAAATTCTTTCTTGATGGCAAGATAGAAAAACAAATTTCCTAGAAGAAAATAGTAGATTGCTGAATTTGCATAATTCACAACTGAAATTTTCCTGGCACAAAATACAGAAGGGAATAAAAGAGGAACATTCAGTGAAATGAATACTCAGTAGAAAGTTACCAGTAATTATTTTCTGGAACTTTCACTTGGAATTCAGCATTAATGTTTTTGTATAAAATAAGATTAGTTAAGTAATACTAGAGCATAGCATAAGATAAATTTTGTCAGTTTCTTTATTTCAGATTATTTTCCATTCAGTATAGATTTCAAAAGGAAATAAAGAAAATTCATATTAAAGGCCTTCCTTCTATTACAATTCAGAATTCAATTTAATATAAATTTCGAAGCAAAATTATTCACACAAAGCTGTACTTTTTCAGAATACACATATATTTCAAAACAAATAATCATCCGACATGCTTACAAAATTATTAAGCATTTGATAACAATTTGGAGTCTATGCAGGTCTAAAAAAATTAATTGAAAAATTACATAAAATTAGTCTTCCAACATGGGGCTAAAATTCGTAAGAAAAGTCAAAATTCCTTACAGTAATTCTATGTCAATTTCTAGTCATTTAACAATATATGATCCTATGTTTCCACAGCTAATCAGTTCAGATGTAGAACCTGATGAATTGACAATTATTAAATAATTATTTTTCATGAATAATAGGTTTGTAGAAATTGAATTGTATTTACTGTAGATGATTTTCCATCTTATAGATACCGAATCTATCCTATCTAGTATTTCTCATTTCAGATATTAATTGATTATTGATATCTTTTTTATGGTTGATTACATACATCTGAGTCTTTAGGTTCCATATGAACCCTATTACATTTCGTGATGAGTGCAGCTAGAAATCCGAAATTAATTTGTGCTTATCAATTGGGAGGATGAATGGAAAATTTCTTGAAACAAGTCTCTATCCTCGTCATTAATCAGTCAGCTACTTAAAGATGAAATAGTAGATTTGATAGTAACCATTTATTTATTTTCTCTTATATGTTGTTTCATGATAAATCATCCAGTTTTTAATTTTCCTTCTATAACAGAACCAAGTTGAATATTATGGCAATATATCAAAATAAATTCGTTTAATTGAAAATGCGTCCGGTTACTCCCTAAAGATATGAATCTTCATGTTAAGGGCAATATTTCTAACACCAATTTTATCCATCGTTCCAGTAACTTCAAGGAAATGACTGCTTATTGCTTCATTATTTACAAACATCAAAATTGAATGAAAGGAATCAATTACATTGAAATTTTTATATTTTGCTTTTTGAAGTGGCAAGATTCTAATGTCAGAATAACAACTTCGTCCGTTTGTTTCTTCAGAAAACACTAAACGCAAATCAAAATTTATGGTGAAAGTTTATTCGAGGACGATCTCAATCTTTCTTCTTGATTCGATTTATTTATGTATTTATTTATGTATTTATTTACACTTCAGTCAGTTAAATATAGATACCTAAAGAAGTCAAATCGTGGTGAGACAATTGTTGTATTGTAAACATTTTTGTGGAAATTATAATATTGTCCCTTGTATATTTTTAAATTGAAATTAGTTTCCACTAAGTAAAGACCAAATCAATCAAACGCCAAATAATAAGTGTTTCAATTATAAAAATCGAAACTTAATCGATTTCTGAATTTTTACATTATCCTATTGTGAGCTTAAGTTTAAAATATGGATGCTTTTTATTTGTCTATCGTTAATGATTTCTTACTTCTTTTGTAATGATGATTCCACGAATAAAATTATTATTTTTTTTGTTCATAAAATCATTTATGGGTTGTGTTCACCGTTATTGCTTTATTGGAGCAAAAATAATATCTTGCGCCTTTGCTGGTGAGTTATTTGGATTTGGATACATAATCTCGTACATGTTTGAAAGGGTTTTATTATAATGGTAGGTAGATGTTAAATTTTCATGAAACCGTGTGTGGTGTAAGGTATTAACGAGTTTGTTTTCATCTGGAAGATCAGTGTATGCCATTATGTATGGAATACAACATAAAAATACTATCCTCAAATTTATTTACCAACAACCTATGCATAAATACAATATTGTTGCATTATTCGCTGAAAGAAGAGAAAACAAACATAAACTTAACATACGTGTTGAATCTGGAGTATAACATCGTTCAAATATTCGCTGCGACTTCTCACGATGGTACGTGTCCGAGTGGTCTAATTCTCAATGACTCTGCCGCATAAATCCGGTTGAATTTGAATCAGAACATCAGCTATTTATGGCTTAATGGCATAGACCTGTAAAACACCTCAAGAAAAAGTCTAATTCTCAATGACTCTGCCGCATAAATCCGGTTGAATTTGAATCAGAACATAAGCTATTCATGGCTTAATGGCATAGACCTGTAAAACACCTCAAGAAAAAGTCACGCTTGTGTTGAGCATCACGTCATGACTGCGAAGAATAAGGATAACCTCGAATCATTCATGCATAATAAGAATCGTTGTGTCAACTGTGTTCCACTTAGCGTCGTTCTGCTAGAACCACATGTCGCCTACTCCATGTAGTTCAGTTTGGGTGAAAATTAACTGGTTATCATCGTTCTGTAGTGGCTTCATCAAAAAAGTACGGACTTATGACGCTGCAATAAGCCACCTCTTTGTGGGAGGTTGTTGGATGGAAAATATTACTAGATTGACTTATTAACGAATGGGGTGCGAACCAATCCTAGTTGAGCGGTCCTACGAAGGGTACGGCCTTCGCGAAAATGGAAGGTCTTTGAAGTTAATAAATTTTCTCTGTGATAATGAAAATGGTAATGAAACTCAATTATGGATTTCAAGAAGTATGATGATAAAGTGTGCCAAAATGCAAAAGTTTTATCAATCCTAACCCCAGTAAAATTTAAATAAATATTACACACTGAATAATTAAGGAGAGGGCGATGCGGATCCCTCAAGCACTACGAATTATTTATATAATTCTTAATTCTGTCTAAATTCCTCAAACAGAATAACTACGAAAAGATATGTCAACATACCATCTAGTTCTTAATTTATGACTCTACTTCAATTAGACAATTTCAACCTGAATAATATACCAAATTTTCAAACTTGAAAAAAAATTCTGACGTGTCAAGACTCTCCAACAAACTCTCGTTTGACCATTATAATACCTCGTACGCGTACGGTTTTTTCCTTCCAAATTTTTGATTCGTTCACCCCCTCAAAATTGCAACTTAGCACTTTTCAAAATTTCAGCTCTTTGTCGAGCCACACGTATTAATTACGACGTCAGCGTTTTTCTCTGGAACATTCCGTTCCTAAACTTATCTGAAGGAATATGTTTACGTTTCGTACAATCAGCTCTTATGAACTTTCTACTCTGTAGTTTGTTATTATAATATATAGGCCAGAGTAAAATAATTTCCTTTCATGAAGCCGCCGTTCGTGTGTTCTTCGAAAGCGAATTCCTAAGTTTGACATTAACTGGTCTGGAGATTAGAATAGATAAATTAATTCAGAGGCATCAAACCTGGCGTTGAATTTGCTTTTGTTCACTGAATTAATCCCTGTATCATTACGGCCCTTTCATGAATTCAAAATCTTGTTGGTTTACCACAACGTCGCTGCCCAAAATCTACACCAAACAATTACTTTTTAGGTATGAATAGCATCCTGGTGAACCTAATCTGGGTTTGCTTCGTCCCAATGGCACTTGTGCTTGTTAACATAGTCATGCATCCATAAATGTACATCGTCAGGAAAGATGATATTTCGGTCAAAATAAGCGTCCTCTTCCAACCATTCTGAAGAGCCTAGTTCTTGCCCAGGGCGATTAGTTTAGTGGCTCGAGTTCTCTCTCACACTTTAACGCACCATACCAATATTTGTGGCCGATCTGGCATTTCTTCAACATACGTGTGTTAGCTGATTTTTTGATAATCGGCCATCTCAAATTTGGCAAAATAGATTAAAGAGTCGGCTATAAAGAGCCACCGCGCCTGGAATAAAATTGTCATAGAGCGTGCTGCGTTTGCATTAAAGGACTCTCACTTTGATAATAAAATTTTAGTGTATGGACATGTAACTTGTTTGGCATTTGTAAATGAATAATGAACAATAGGTTAGACAGACTCCAGCGAAACAAAATAGCCGCCACAGGTTGCCAAAATCGACTGCCTTAAATGAAAAACCCTTTATATGATTCATGTTCTGTTAATTTTTGGTCTAGTGATACTACCATTCTCCTGTTTACGTCAGACAAATTTTTGTGCTTTGTCGCAGAACGAATTACTTGGTATTGTGATGTTCTTCGTCGGATTATGGATTATGGCACATGTCGAAGGAGTAGAAGTAAAACACTGGCAAAGTCGGTAGAACAACCTTCAGAGTACGTATTGAACTTGGACTCTACTACCGTACTTCGGAGTTACATTATTATTCTATTACTCCTCTCTTTTTGGCTTGTAGCTGAATTTATATTTAATATTCAAGGATTGGTTCATATAAATGATCTATAAATATCAGGTTTAGACATTTTCCTGATATATTAATAATATAAACAAAACCCTGTTTATGGAGTATTCAATAATTATGGATGAATACTTCATGATGGGACTTTTTGGTCATTTGAGTATATTAATATCCATTTTTGAATTCTTCTTTAGTTACTGATTGAACGTTAATCAATTAGTATGCAGATTCAAGGATAAGCATATTTCAAAGAAAGTGTAGCGAGATGACAATAAAATATAATTAGTCTATTTACTGTTTAAATATATGGCACAGTGTACTATTTTGAGTTCGCCTTCCCAACATTTAGGGAATTATTGCAGATGAGTTTTGATTTGCAGTTGTGTTAAAAATACTACTTACTCGTGGATGAGTTCATCGATGGGCTTTTTCGAGGACTTTCACTGAGTTCACTTCACAAATATACAAAATTTCATTACAAGTAAAATATAAATATTATAGCTTATACGTTAACTTTCAGGCCTTTTGTTGCTGTATTGTATTTTCACGGGAAGGCGAACGAAAATTTTCCTTGCGATACAAATTGTGAAGTTACAAATGTGTACATTGTGCAATGAAGTGATTTCAATGACTACTTTAATCCAGCAAGTTCAGAGAGAATTAATTTTCAGGCGGTTTCTGCCAATTAGATTTTTTGTTGAATTAATTAGGTATTAATTATGATATCTGAATTTTAATAATTCAGTTGTGATTTTTCTCTTCGTAAATGCGACCCAGAATTGACACAGCTACCGCAGACACTTCACGTTTGTGGATGTCATAGCTATAAGCTCATGAGGATAGCTATAAGGGCATGAGTAGAAGTTTCGTTCTCTCCACAGTCGCAATCAGATCTTGTGGAGAGGTAAGGCCTGTGAAGATTTGCCCGAAAAGGTACGTGACCTGGGATGAAGCAGTTCAGGGAGTAGTTGTGCACAAATAATGTGTTCTTGATGCCAAAGTCAACCTTAGGTAGACACATGTGGGTATTTCTGCCAACCAGACATATATCCCAGCTTGTTTGCCAAGATATCGTTATAATGTTCGATATGTCGCTCTTATATTTTGAAATTTCGTTTTTGAAGTCTGTACTGCTTTTGATATTTGGACTGAATGTTCTGTCCCCATTGTGTGGGGAGTTCAGTGAAAAGCTCGTCTAGGAGCAGATCCCATAGGAAGGGACTCAATACCGATCCTTAGGGGCAGCCCCTGTCCACGTTTCGGTTCTATTGAAAGCCACCTTGTGAGAAGGAAATGTCTTTGTCTGACAGGTATCAGCTTAGAAGTTTAAAATATGGGGAACCTGGTAAGGTCGATCTGAATCTGCGCAGTACCGATGGCCACCACATCTAGTCAAACGCTCCGTCGATGTCGGCAAATAGGCCTGCTACATAAGGCTTTTCTGAGTTGCGGACAAAGTTGATGAAAACAGCATCCTCAGTAGACTTCCCGGATCGGAAGCCGTATTGGTTCTCTGACTCGTGGCCGGAGGCCGTGTATTGTGGAGCTACTCGAGCTAGGAAGAGACGCTCAAGCAGTTTGCCCATTTCGTTTAGTAGGCATACCGGACGGTATAACTTTGGTTCATAAAGTGACTTGTTTTTGTTTTTGATAAGACAGATATTTCCGCTTTTTCATGCCTTTGGAAACACAGCTAGTCTGAGGCAGGAGTTATACAGATGAATTAGCAGGTCTGGGTTGTTAATCCAGACCCCCTGTATTATGAAACCTGGCAGGCCATCTGGACCTGGGGCGCAGCGTTTGCGCATGGATTTGATTGAATTCTGAAGTTCGCTCATGTCAAATGGTACAGGAGAGGAAATCTCCTCTAACTGTTCTCTGCGGTTTTCTTCGTGAACTGATGTTTGAGTTGGATTATCGCTATTCGTGTCGTCGTGAGGGATAAGACGGTTGATTAGTACTTCTACTGTGTCTTTCCATGTTTTAGTGTGCTCGTCATTCGCCTTCTTAAAAGAAGGAGCCGATATTCGCTCCGTGATAACTTTGAAAGCGGTGATCATGGTGATCTGTTCGCTTTTGTTTCGACGAATTTTTTCCAATTGTCCAGTTTAGCCTTCTCCATTGCAGAAATATATAAATTTCTGGCAGTTCTCACTTCAGAAATTAATAATTCCACTTGGTTTAGATTGTTGCTTCTGCGCGCATGTCGCAGTCTCTTTCTCTTCTGATTGAGACTGCTTTTGAGGGACGAAAGTCTTCTTGTCCACCATCCCATCCTGTATGTTGGTTGGTAAGTGGATTGAACCTATTGACGGCTTCTGTGTTAACATTTGTAAGGTTATCGACTAGACGGTCCAGTTCTTCGATAGAATTGCATTGAAGTGGAATATGGTTGATGCGAGTTTTCAGCTCCAAGTCAAACAGTTCCGCGTTCCTAAGGAGAAATCTGGATTGGTGCGGATCAATCGCATGGACAGCTAGATTCGACTGGCTTCCTTTTTCAAAATAGATGGGTTTGTGATTACTGGTAGACCAGTTATTTTGACAGCCCAGTTTGAGACAGCGGCTGCGGCGCCCTGTGTAGTGGGTGTTAAGTCAATATTTGATTCTCCATTGGAAGAGGAGAAAGTATCTGGTTAACCAGATTTGTTCATTATGTTTCATATCGAAAGATGAGGTCTTCGATCAGAGCTCCTCGACTGTCTCTTTCTTTTGAGAACCATAGAGTAGACTCAGAATTAGAGTCCATAGTTATATGGCTCCTTTTGCCAGTGAAAATGTTTTCGATTTGACTTAGGTAAGAGTCAACAGGTTGACTAAATTGGCAATAGACATTCACTAGATAGATTGTGTTCCCGTGGTGGGAAATACTTATGACTGCGACATGTGTGCTTGACAGATGCGTCAGCTGTGCTACATTTATTGAAGAGTTAAAAACTTCAATGATGGACTTGGGTTTTTTCCCCGAGTAGATGAGTCTAGTTGAGAGGCCCAGTCCTCTGATCTCACCAAAAGCATGGTAAGGTTCTTGGTTCGCCATTATGTTAATTCCTTCTGCACTTGCAATTAAACATATTTCGGATGCAACTGCTGCTGATCTCTGAGAATTTAATTGTACGATCCTCAAGCTGAAGGCGAAGAGTAGTCGATTTCAGCCTTATACTAGTTCACGTGGGTTAGATAGGCCGGGCAGTGGAAGCTGAGCGACGTGTGCGCAGTGTCCTTTGATTTCTGCTTCTTGCAGTTTATACAAGTTGGAACTTCTCTGGTCTTTTGGCACTTCCTGAATGAGTGCCCCTTTCCTGCTGCAAATTCTTTCTGCTTTACACGCACCTGATGGGTGGCCAAACGAGTGACAGTTGTAGCACCTTACAACGCTGAAATGTTCATACACTTTGTATGATGACATTTCTATATATGCGTGTTTGTTGGACACGATTGCAGTTGTGAGTTCAGCTGGGGCGCTGCTTACAACCCTTGTTTTTGAACCCTTTGGCGGGTATTTGAGGAAAATTTTCGTTTTTTCTTTAATTTCCGATATGTTCCTATCGCAGTTGATTTTTTTCGAGACACGCTCGTCTATGAAGTTGCCGTTCTCGATAGTTTCGACTGGAACTTCATGTAATATTATTCTCGGTAGAACCTCTTTAGGGGTGGAACACGAGAGTTCAGTCTGCCTTAACGCATCCTTGATTATGTTTGCATCTTTTTCGGATGCCACGTTCACAAGAACGTTTCCGGAATTTAATTTCACCGTATTTTTATACGGCTCGTGGGCACGCTTCTACGGATGGCTTGGCACATTTGCTTTCTAGTATCATCCTCCATCTGACCCGGTTTGGGTTTGACGAACAATACGTTTTTGCTGGGCTTTCTGAGCCCGTACGTAGTGCTAGTCGCTGGGCTAGCTTTGGCTACGCTGAGGTAGCTTCATTTTGCCCAGGCTGGTTCTCTGCTTGGTTGAAAGCTGGCTTCGTTCAGCTTCTTCTCCAAGTAGTCCTGTTCCTGTAGACGACCTTCGAGAGATGCACCTGCATTTTGTTCTCTAAAAGAACCTTCTCTATTCTGGTGAATTGCCGGAGAATGGAGGTAGCCGCTGCTCTGTTGCCCTTGTTTATGGGGTCCAGCACATATTTCTTCATCTCTTAACGGATTTGATCGTCATCCTTCAGGGTAAAGAGTTGGTTTTGTTTGAGTTCGAGTTAACTTAATTGTGTCGCTTAAGTCTGCAGAGTCTGTTGACCTGCTAGGCGTTCTTAGTGTTCTTGGCCCTGAACCCATGGACGCATTGATTTTGGAGGACGTCTTCGCGTTCTTTGTTTGCTCAGTATCACTGACAATGTCCCGAGCCTGAGATTTCGCAAGGAAGTTGCTTTTTCCGCGGTAGCTAGGTGACGGTCTAGAGGGTCCCACGGAGGAACGCGTCTCTACCGGTACTGCAGGTCCGTCTGCTGTACTGTATGTCCTATGCTTTCTCATTGTAGAAACCATATTACATTTTGTTTGCCATTGCCTGCTATCAGCCGCTCTAGAAGAGCGTTGTCAACTCTCTCCACGGGGAGGCTGCAGGTTGGACTTTCGAGAGTAGTAGCATCAATTGTCTGATGGCTTTCTGAGTGACTACTATCCCCTTAGATAGCCTGTCACTGGCCACATCATTAGGGTCGTAGAAAGTGAATCTTCAGCCACCTTGTAGGTATAAACTCTGTTAAATTTCATAGAAATCGAGCAGTCGCATTCTACAATGAGTGATTCTGTTGAGCAAATAATTGGTTTGTTCTAGCAGAGCAAACAACTTTATAATGCAAACGAAATTGCATATGCCGATTTGCTTAAAATTCTTCAAAAAGCCTTTAGGGACTCTGCTCTCTTAAGAACCCGATCCTAAGAGTGGTATGAAGTTCAAAAGTATTCATCAGGTCTGAACAGAATTGCCTCGTTCTTGATGGCCTTCAAATACCGAGTAAAAAACGTCGAAATTGTGAAGAAAGTAGAGCTTTCAAATCACCACGTTAGCATAAGTCTCAACATCACGTACGGAACAGCCCAGCACATTGCTGTGCACGGAACGCGTCGCAACACAGCTTGTGATTTGGCAATAATCGATTGAATCTTCATGAAATGAATCATAACTTGCGATGAGTAAATTTGAAGAGTCCAAGATGCATTGTTTCGAATTTTATGTCACATAGCATTCAGCTGAATAGACGAATGGAATAATATTTTACATACCTGGCCAGATTTTTTCTTTTCGCCTTGATATTCCAAAAAATACACGTTGCAGTTACTGACTACAATTAAGCGCATATATTTTCTCACAATGACTGTCTTAGTCATTGTAGTAATGTATTATCGATAATTAATAAGCAGTTTTTCAGCGAGACGTTGTTTAATCTGGACCGATGTGGACCCTTTCTCAACCGCTCATGAATCGGAATAACATCGCCAGAAATCAATTCCACGCCTATCTGCTAATTTCAGAGTCGAAGCAGGCTGCCACAGAAAATGAACAAAATGGAATTTTTCAATTTTTCTCCTAATTACCGAGTAGAAATGCAGACATTTGGTGATCATAAGAAACAGCATACAGAATTGGACGAGAAAATTTCAATTAGTAATGTTGATTTGGTTGCACCGATTGGATTATCTGTGCTATATCTTTGTCGAAAAATATTTGATGGAATGATGAATGAAATTAAATTTTATGAAGTAGTGGATGCGTACTTAAAACGAAATTACGTCGATAATTGCAGGGTTCTTCAATCTTTTCCACCAAGCATTGGCCAAGACAGTTCATTATAAATTTTTTCTTGTCCTACATAACTCAGCATTAAAAAAAATGTTGGTTTGGTGCATGATTAAAGATTAGATTATTGATTAAAACTCATACTTCTCATCATAGGTCGAAATAAATATGCGCCAAATCAATTAATTTATTTGGAGAAAAATTAGTATAGTAGATTAATAAGATATTACTTGAGCATAAGGGAGATTCCTTCGTCTGTGATGCTTGAAGAAATCGGGAATGCAGTTGAATTCTTTACTTAGCTTGATGTGGTATGCAGCCTATGTGTTTTCGCGTGAATTAGATGGCATTGTTTGGCAAAACAGTAGTTTCCCTTTGCAGGGCGAATATAGGTGGGTGGATGTGTTACATTCCCCGGTATAACAGCATTGTACTGAATATTAACCAAAAAGCCATGAAAAATGCATGTCTGTTGCTTATGCTTGACGGTCATTCCGCTTTATAACATATCCATATTCATCATTTTATGAGAAACAAAAACGGGAAAGAACGGAAGGTATTACAATCATTTCGCTATCTCAGCGAACATTTTGGCAAAGGAGCAATTGGCAAAAGAGAATATCGAGAGTGGTTTTCACGTTTTATACAGGGTCCTGCAATAGTGCGTTATTCTTCCATAGCTGCCGACACCAACATCTTAGAAATTTAGTTCGAAAACAGGTTTCTTGTATTTATATTTCTGCATCTCAAGGAATTAGTTTTCATTAAAAAAATGTATATAAGACAGTAATTTATTTCCACAAAAATGTTTGTATTAATACAACAATTGTTTCACCACGATATGGCTTCTTCAGGTATTACATTGTACTGTCTCCAGTACAATGTAATACCTGAAGAAGCCACATCGTGGTGAAACAATTGTTGTATTAATACAAACATTTTTGTGGAAATAAATTACTGTCTTATATACATTTTTTTAATTAAAATGAGTTTCCACCAAGTAAAGACCGAATCTATGAAATAATTAGTTTTCAATATACAGGATGTTCGCAAAAGAAGATATTCAACGAATGAGTGATTTTTATAATGAACTGCCCTGTATATTTTCATATATTTTCATTGACCTTCACCATCTCTATTAAATCTTATAAATATTTTTCAAACGGTACAGATTTTGTTCAAAGAAAACTGGAAAAAGTTTAGCGCACAGCACTCTGCTGAAAGACCTACTTCGATTGCAAAAACTAGACGAAGCAATTTGAATACTTAATGTGTCGTTAAAAAATCATAAGTCCAAATATAATACCTACTTGTAATGAGCGGTGTATCCAAATCTTGAGAAAACTATTGAGATCACTAAATAATTTTTATTGAGTAAAATGAAAAGAAGAAAGTAATGAAATCAATTTAAATCTCTCGAACATAAAGCAATCCGATTCTGCAACGATCTACTAACCCTGGTTAGCATGGCTGGATTCATTAATCGAAAAGCATTCATTGAAACACAATAGATTGGAGTTACTATGTATTTACTACCAAGGTTTTTTATTATTTTTGGTTCACATGTTACCGCGGTTTCGAACGATGACCGTTCATCTTCAGACGTAACAGAGGACTAAAGCACTAGTTACAGATTCAGTTTTGAAGTAATGTACCATTTGGTACGGTTTCAGTGAAAATATAATAAATAAATTATCAGCCAAAAAATATTCCCAAGTAGTATCATATCAAATATACCCCCATACAAAATTATATAATAAAGAAAAAATTATTTCATTGTCACATTTTGGAGACGTAAGTGAAAAAATCGCTAATATTTACAAAAAATTGAATTTGAATGTAGCCTACAAATCTGTTAGCAAATTATCCTCAATTTTATTCAACGCGAAAGACACCACCCCAAAAATAGAAAAATCGGGAGTTTATGAGTTAACCTGTTCAGATTGCAATAGTATTTACATAGGTCAGACTGGACGGTCTTTTAAAACTAGATTAAGAGAACACCAAACTGACTTTAAAAAGAATAAAAAATCATCAACATTTGCAACACATTGTATTGACAATGGTCATTCATTCCCATCAATTGAAAATCTGAATATCCTCCATCTTGCATCAAAAGGGAGAAAATTAAATTATCTAGAATCAATTGAAATATTCAAAGCGCTGCATAATGATGATATCGATATAATGAACGACCAGACTGATCTGTGTAAATCAAAAATATTTAATGTTTTTAAGTAACCGAAATAGCTTCAAAAGGTACCGACATTTGCACATAATTATTTTCTGCTATTTCTTACTTGCTACCTGTTGAAAAAATAATTGTTCATGTACCATCAAAAAAACCCATAACACCTCTGCAATCCTTGTTATTGCTTTTCACTGGAAATATTTATTCTGAATAATTTGTAACATCTGTTATACAGTTTTTGTACCAAATGGAACATTACTTCAAAACTGAATCTGTAACTAGTGCTTTAGTCCTCTGTTACGTCTGAAGATAATAATAATAAAAAACCTTGATAGTAAATACATAGTAACTCCAATCTATTGTGTTTCAATTATGATCAACTACCAAATAGTAACGGCTGAAGCAATTCACTATTTGAAAAGCATTCACTATTCTCTCATGCACATTGAGAGCTGTGGTTGGATCATTGTATACGATTCCCTTTATGTATCCTCACAGAAAAAAAACTACTTTGTCAAGATCTGGTGATCTAGCAAGTCATCTTGGCGGTCCGCCCCTACCAATCCGTCTATTGGGAAACTGGTTATCCAGAAATTCTCTCACAGGACGAGATTAATGAGCGGGTGCTGGTCCATCATGCTGCAACCACATTCCGTTCCTTATTTGCGAAGGTAGCACTGCTAACAATTCAAGCAGAATGTTCTGAAGGAAATCCAAATAAGTAACGCCGTAGAGATGTCCTTCAAAAAAATGAGGACCTATCTCATGATTGTCGATAACTCCTCCCCAAACATTTTATGACCACTTGTGTTGATTTTATTCTCGGATTTTCTACTGCATAGTAATGTAAATTATGCCCATTGACAAAACCAGAATTGTGGCATGTCGATTCATCATTGAATACATCTGAATTATAAATTGATTAATTCTGTTCAATTTGTGAACTTGCCCAGTTGCAGAAATTCAGACGGTTTTCAAAATCATCATCCAAAGGCGCTTGGAGCATCTGAATGTCGTAGGCGTGAAACTTGTGTTTTTTCAGGATTCTTTGAAATGGACGCTCACTAAAACGCAGGCCTCACCAACTTTCCTCTGGCTTGTCTGTGGATCTTCTGGTACGGTCAGTAATACATCAAGCTCTTTGTCCTCGTTTGTGGCAGATTTTGTCCTTTCTTGTTTTTTGTACTCCTGTCTGTACAAATCTGTCTAAAAGCCATCCAAAAACTCGATTACTTTGGATGTCTTCCCTCAGGATATTCTTCTCATAAGTTCTGCATACTAATAAACAGTTTCTGTGGTACTGTCCTGACATGAAAATCCTATCAATCTTTTGATTTTTATTAAAATTCATCCTGACTTATCCAAATTGCGACTCTGTGCACTAAAACAGCTTCTTTTTGAAATACAATATTTGGAATGATATGATATATCTGAAATCAATATCGGTTGAATACAAATGTAACCTTTTTTTTTACTTTTCGACTATTTGATGCGTACTCGAAAAAAAATTCGAAAAAAACATATCATTTTGTTTTTAACGATATTCTCACACTTAATTTATGATTTTGAGAATATTCTGAATATCTGTAATAACTTAATTATGTTATTCGTTTGTAATAACACTCAATGGAAATCATTTGGTGCTTGAGAGTACGTTTTTCATTTTACCAGCTATGTTGAAATGAAAACTGAGAACCGAAACGAAATGCTCGTTTGAAAATCTCCGCAACTTGAACTTACATTTGGATACCCTAAGCAGGACTGAGTATTTGTGACAGGTAGGATTAGGAGTGAAAAAATCTTTCGAGTTATTTCTGAAGCTATCTAGTTTGTGAGAATTTCGATAATAATAAGAACTTCAGGATGTTACATCAGAAAATATCTAGAAATATCCGATCGAAATGCTACCCGTTTATCAATCAACTTCGGAAAGCCTGTATATTGCCCATGATCGAGTTATTCTGTAACGAATATAATCTGAACAATTTTTACAGTAGATTCCATGGTTTCTTTTTTTTTAATTCCCTCAGTTATCTGTTCATATTCAAATCAAATTATCTGATGCGATAGCATATTTCAATTTGCCAGACTCAGGAGTGGAAATAATCCCAAAGTTGCTTCTGAAAAAATGTGAAGCATTCAATTCTCTGCATTCTTTAAAAAAAATAAAAACAGCGTTACATTTGAAAAAATGGAGTAAATATCAATTCCTGTTCATCATATTTGCAATCAATAACGGACATCCTGTGTATGGCAGATTAATTTTTTTTGCTAAGATCTTTCAGTAACCAAGAATTCGTATCACATTCGTGTTACATCTTCTTTCTGCAAACGGTTTAGGTCTTTTAGCGGAGTGCTGTGCGTTAAACTTTTTCAAGGTTTCTCTGAATAAGATCTGTACCGTTAGAAAAATGTTTCTAAGATATTGCGTTTTAATAGAGATGGTGAAGGTCATTGAAAATATACAGGCAATCCATTTAAGAAAACAATTGTTTGTTTAATATCTTCTTTTGGAAAATCCTGTATGTTGGAAAATAATTTCTTGAGATGCAGAAATAGAAATACAACAAACCTGTTTTCTAATGAAATTTCTACGATCTCTGGTTTAGCAACTGTGGAAGAAATACGTACTATTGCAGGACCCGATATAGTGTACTACCAGTTCGGAAGATAATGTAGGAAGAAGTTGACTGTCGAATTTCAACAACAAGGCCCTGCTAGCGACGCCGTGGAAAAGAACTCGAATGCTGGCTGAAAATTTCAGCATCGACTACTCAACGGTCGTGCGTCGTCCGGAAACTCAAGAAATATGGAAATTGAGTGGATGGGACTTTCACTCACTTTCCAAGAACAGTAAGGCCGATCGTGTCTGAATTTTCTTCGAAGTACTGCAAAGAAACTGGCATATCATAAGTAATACACTTAGAAATATATCTTAATTCGTCCACTATTGAAAGGCTTCGTGAAATAGAAACCGAGTCATCCTATGGAAAATAATCACAAATGATGGAATGACGATGATAAGCGTCAACATTGGCGGATTCTATCCATATACTAGAACCGCTTTTCTACATCAGTAGATACTTCTAATTTGCTCACCTCAAATCTCTCTACATGCAGGAGTCGACATGAAAGCATCATGCTGAAAAGAAAAGAAAAAAACACATTGTCACTAGTGATGATAATAATAATGAACGTTCGCGTGTTGAACGTTGTGTGGTCGAATTAATCGTCAATGGGATCCATAACTACATGCGTGGTGTTCACCTAATGAAGCTCTCAATCGCATGCTGATTAACTGGTATTACATTTAAGACGATTTGGATGACTTGGTGACTGGTTAGAGAGTGGATTGCTTCCAAGAACAGCAAGTTATTTTCCCATGAAATCAAGAGTCTGCTGAGCAAACGGGAAGCAGTAATTGAAGTAGATAGTGGGCATACTTCAGAACAAACCATGAGATATATCCTGCTGGATTTTTGTTCTTATTTCTCCATAATAAACTGACAATAGAAGTGGATTAGTATGCACCATTCCAATATTTCCCAGAACTCAAAAGCAAATGAATATGGGGATCTCGGTAGTTCTGTATTTTCTTGCGTTTTACCTAAATGTATGTTATTTTTGAATTTCGAGCCGCATATGGTCGTAATCTGCAAGATTGGACTCACTGATGAAAATACGAGGTCAAAGGCAATTCTGTGCGGCTGGTCCATCCGTAAAAACTTTGACTTCCGAACAGATAGAGCTAGAGTCTTGAAACTTTCAAAATGAATTTGGATCCTCTATTTATCTATTGACGTCATTTATGCGCGAAATCAGTCCAATTGGTCCGCAGTCATTCACTTAGAATTTTTTTCTTCTCTTCTCAATAGTTCCGAAACTGCTAGTCCGATCAAAATGGTGTCTGTATTTAGGTGTATAAAGATGTCTTCAAGATTTATCCCAAATTTCCTGAGGATCAACGTCTTCAGCGGACGACTGGAGTTAAAAATGTAAATTTCCGAAAGATTGGTCCTAGAAATTTTGAATTTTCAGAATAAGTTTGAAGTCTGGATATATCAATCATATTCAAAAATGCACAAAATCGGCTTGGTGATTCCTGGGTTATTATCATGTGAAATTCAATTCTTCGAATATTTTCGAAAGTGCAAAACCGTTTGAGTTCAAATTCAGTATTTGAAAGAGAAATAACGACACGAAGGTTCATGTATAATTTCGTGAAGATAAATTGCGATAAGTTTTTTCTATTCGATTTCAGTGTAAAGCATGAAAAGCGTATGAAGTTCTGCTCAGTGAATTTTTTTCCACTATATCTTGCCAATATATAACGATACAATAATATTTAAATAAGGTCATTCTGATTTCCACAAATTTATTGATATGTTCACAACAATTATTTCGCTATCACAGTAGCATCATCAGGCAAGATCACATTTTGAATAACTTAGCTTGTTTCCGAAATCCGTTGCTATTTATATTACAGTAAGCACAATAAATTTTTATTGAGCACTAAAACCCAAAAAAGGGTCTCTACAAATTCCAGCTTATCTGAATATATTTAACAGAGGTGAGTTATTTAAATCTATTTTTTCGTTAAGTAATATTCTAATTTTATTATGTTTATTTATCTCTAGGGATTCTAACAGATTTAAGGCATAACTTTTGCTTTCTACATGTAGAATTTCAAGATTATGGTTGAATGAGTGTGGATAGCTCAGCGGGAGAGCATCGGACTCGTGACCGGGAGGTCCAGGGTTCGAATCCTATTCAGGTAGAAAAGAAATTTTCTAGTTGGACGGGTATCTGCCACCATTTCACTGTTGGGTCAAAAATTAACAGTGCTGTGACCTAAAGTGGCGCAAGATCGCAGTAACAAAGCCTACACAGAACACAACTGAACTCCTACAAGCTCCGTACAAGCTGAAAAAGCTTCTGACGGATCTTCACAGAAGATCTAGGAGTATCAGGATAATAATAATAATAATAATAAAAAAAAATAATAATAAATAATGTATGTCCAGTTTCTAACAGATGGTTGGAATATGTAGAATTACTTTTATTATTGAGGAAACTCTTCAAATTTTCACAAATTCTATGACGGAAAGTTCTTCCAGTTTGTCCTATGTAAACTTTAGGGCAATCATATAAGTAAACGTGCGGTGATTGCCCTAAAGTTTACATAGGACAAACTGGAAGAACTTTCCGTCATAGAATTTGTGAAAATTTGAAGAGTTTCCTCAATAATGAAAGTAATTCTACATATTCCAACCATTTGTTAGAAACTGGACATACATTCAACCATAACTTAAATATATAGAAAGCAAAAGTTATGCCTTAAATCTGTTAGAATCCCTAGAGATAAATAAACATAATAAAATTGGAATATTACTTAACGAACAAATAGATTTAAATAACTCACCTCTGTTAAATATATTCAGATAAGCTGGAATTTGCAGAGACCCTTTTTTGGGTTTTAGTGCTCAATAAAAATTTATTGTACTTACTGTAATATAAATAGCAACGGATTTCTGAAACAAGCTAAGTTATTCAAAATGTGATCTTGCCTGATGATGCTACTGTGATAGCGAAACAATTGTTGTGAACATATCAATAAATTTTGAAAATGAGAATAACCTTATTTAAATATTATTTAATATGGATTTTTACCAAGTAAGGACTGATACAATTCAATATAACGATACAAATCGAAGGGAGAAGGATGGAGCCTTTTAAATATGTATTTTTCATTTCAATGAGTTTGTCCGTTTCGTCGGGGGATCAGTTCTAATATTTCAAATTGACAATTATTTGAGTTGGGAATAACAGAACACAAAATCCTCTGTTTTCTTTCATCATAGTAGAGAATTTACAAACATATATCAGTTTATATTGCACGAACTAATTAGTAAAGTACACCTGAGAAACTGAGTGTAAATGATTTAAATTTGTGAAATGTGAATAGTGTACTACCTATGTACAAAACTAAGTTAACAATCCATTCATAACTGAAGTAATAATTGGATAAATCTTCAACAAAACGTAAGTAAGGGTTATAGTTAAATGCCACAAATAGTAATAAGACAACAAAAACAAATTCCCACGCACAACTTCAACAAATGCATATTTTCTCAATCTGTAGACACCGAGTGAATCAGTTAGGGTAAGGACACAGGAGCTCCTAAATCGTTAGGTTGATCATTTTTATTTCGAATTCTTGTAGCTTCTAGAAAATGGGAAAAATATCTCTCCAGAACCTCTATTAATTAATAAAGGTAGTAACGTATCTAAAAGTGAAATTAAAGACCAAAGAACTAACCTAAAATAAAAGGACGAACTGAAAAAAATAACAGAGTAGAAATTGAAAATGGGGATTTGGATAAACGATTTGACTCAATTAAAAAAAGGTAGGAGAAATTGAAATTGCAGATAATTTACTGAAACCAATTTTGAATATTCTAAAATACATATTGAAAGCAAACTGCAACCTCACCTTTTTTTAATTCACTACAATTTAATTAAATAAGCAATGAACCTGGGATAAAATAATGGCCATTTCTCATTGAATTGAAGAATAGTTTTTCTTGAAATCAGAGATAATGACTAGAATGAAATCTGAGAATCCTGAAACCGGAAAAAAATTATTTTAGTCAGGATTACACAAGAAGAAAACTAGGAAAAAGAAGATTCCTCTACGGCCAACTGAAAGCAGCCAGGAAAAAAAATTCGGCATTCATAAGGAATAACAATTTGGTAGTGAATTGTGAAGCATTCAATTATGAGAGGTTAGAGCAAATAGTTTCCCTTCCTGAAATCCCAACAATCAGTCAAGAAATAACTAGAAGTCGAAAAGCATCAAGGGAACCAACAACCTCCACTGAAACTATCAGATTTGACATATGCAGTAAACCAAATGGAGAAAATTAGAAATAAATTCCCGAGATATATCCGAACTGAAAATCCACGCTAGGTCTCAATACAAAAATAAGAATTGAATTCAACCCCCTTTCCATTTATCTCTTTTTTTATTTATAACGAATTCAACTATTTATTTGATTATTATTTATTGATTTTGATATTTTAGCTTGATGTACTAATAATCGTTATTCACCAAAATTTCATGTCCACCAGCTAAATTTTCCTTTATTCGTTCTAAATTTGGTAATGTATCCGTTTTTGTATGGGACGATACTATCTCTTGTTAAATAATGGTGATATTAGCGTGATTGTTTTGTACTGCATATCAGGCAAAGTTTGGGTTAAACATTATAACCATGAAGTTTGTGACATTTAAATCTAGAAACCTCATAACTAGATTTCAATATCAAAACAGATTTAATCTGTTAGTCTTCTACAATTTTAATTTCAAACAATTTATTTAAGAAACTTTAAGAATTAAATTAATGTCTTTATAAGCATTGCTCATATTTAATAGACGTACAAAATCGAAATTCATCATACAATATCAAATGGAATTAAGAAAAAGCAACGAATATAAATTGTCCATCAAAATTAATAAATAAATAAACAAACATTTTTTGTTTCGTTCCAGGCATGCGTACTGAACTCTTCAGACAAACGTACGAAGCCCTTTTTGTTACAAAATGTATCGTTTTCTGATCCTTTATTCATAAAATATGAAACATAATTTTAAGAACTTCTCAAAAACTAATTTATTTGAAATATTTTATATATTTGAATAAATTACTTCAAAAAATCTCAAAACATGTAGCACATCCTCAAAAAATAATTAAAATTCAGATAAGACCAGTTCAACTTTACATTTTCACATGTAAACTTGAACTGGTCTTATCTGAATTTTAATTATTTTTTGAGGATGTGCTACATGTTTTGAGATTTTTTGAAGTAATTTATTCAAATATATAAAATATTTCAAATAAATTAGATTTCGAGAAGTTCTTAAAATTATGTTTTATATTTTTGAGGAAGAGTTATTTTTCATAAATATAGGATCAGAAAACAATACATTTTGTAACAAACAGGGCTTCGTACGTTTGTCTGAAGAGTTCAGTACGCATGCCTGGAACGAAACAAAAAATGTTTGTTCATTTATTTATTAATTTTGATTGACAATTTATATTCGTTGTTTTTTCATAATTCCATTTGATATTGTATGATGAATTTCGATTTTTACGTCTTTTAAATATAAGCAGTGCTTATAAAGACATTAATTTAATTCTTAAAGTTTCTTAAATAAATTCTTTTAAATTAAAATTGCAGAAGACTAACAGATTAAATCTGTTTTGATATTCAAATTTTGTATTAGTCCTTCTATCAAGTAAAAAATTGTTCCTTATTATTTTACCTCATAACTAGATTTGAAAACGAAAATATATTGTTGGCAGCATTGTACAATCTAGCTCATTCAGATCCACATACTGTTTATTTGCTTAACTATTTAGACAACTGCCAAAATAATTCTAAAGCCAATAAAAAAGCTAAGGAAAGGGAGTTGATTGGAGATGGATGGTTCAGATGTTTCAAAAACAGCAAACATCTTCATTCAGAAATTGCAAAATTCAATGTTATATTGTACAACAACCACCAAACTAAAATATGAATCTAAAAATCGACAGTCTCGTTAAATCTGTCAGTAAAAAGAATCTATATTCTGCAGTGAGAAAAGACTCAATGGAGGAGAACTGCATCAAATATAAAAATACAGAATTAAACTCAACGATCTTCTAAAATATGCAAAGACTTCATAGCCGAAATAAATTCTATTCAAATGGTAACAGTTCGGCTGAGCTTTGGAGGGTGGAGGGTATGTGAGATCGGTTGTGATCAGCATTATGGAAAGAAATTTGAAATCAGAAAAAAGCGAAAAGCACTGACGCGAAGACAGGAGCTTTTGCATGTTAGTTCATATCACCCACGATCCTCACAAAATTATTTTTTTTTTGATCTTCTCATTATAAAATCCTCACGAAATTCTGCACAAATATGAGCCTTATTATTCTCCTTTGGAGTTATGAATTACACATCGATCGAATCTTTGAAAATATTGAAAAATATGAAAAATCCGGAACGATCCTTACAAACTAAGTTTTTTTTTCCTATAATTATACGATCTTCATGAAATTTTGCACCGGCATGCGACCTGTTGTTTTTCTACCGAATTCTGAATTTCACATCGATCTAATCTTAATTTTACAAAATACTGGGAAAAATATGAGAAAACAGTGTGAATTACTCCGATACTTAGACCGCAAACTTTCCGTTAAAGTGTTTACGACTGGCCGGATCAGCGGAATAGAATTATTTTCAACTGGTATACTTCATCAGTTCAAGCTAGTCATTCAAGACTATTAATAACATAAAATTCTAAAATTACAGACATCTGAGCGAAACGATAACACCCTGTTCCCTGAGACTGGCGCGCAAAAAGAATGAAGCTGAGAATGGATGCTCAATAACGAATATTAAATGAACTGCGGATAATTTCAACGATTTATTCTCGAATATTGGAAAAACTGGGCAGCAAATATCATAGAAAATCTGACAATATAACCAACTACAGAGACTTACATCCCAGTCCCCGTATAATTCCTGTCAACATTAAATAGAAGCTAAAATAATAAGGAGCGGTTTTTTACTTGATAAAACGATTATCACAAACCTTGAATATCAAAACAGATTCAATATGTTAGTCTCCTACAATTTTAGTTTCAAAATATTTAGAACTTTTAGAATTAAATTAAGGTCTTATAAGCACCGCTTACATTTAATAGACGTATAAAATCCAAAGTCCTTTTACAATATCAAATGGAATAAAAAAAACTCAACAAATAAAAATTGTCAATTGAAATAATTAAATAAATAAAGATTTATATGGGAACTCCGTTCCAAGTAGGCGCACCTGAACTCTACAGACAGGCATGGTGCGGATCTCGGTCTGTGACAGAATGTTTTGTTTCTGATCTCATATTTATGGAAACTAAACCCTTTCCAAAATACAAGACATAATTTTAAGAACTCCGCCAAAACAAATTGGAATATTTATAATCCCTACTATCCCTATCCCTACTATCCCTACTATCCCTATAATATTATAAATGCGAATGTAAGTTTGTTTGTTACGCTTTCACGCAAAAACTACTGAACCGATCATCATGAAACTTTGTACATATACTCTTGAAGGTATTAGAAGTAACATAGGGTACTTTATATTTAAAAAAAAAAAAAATTTTTACGAAAGATAAAACAATTGTTTGTCAAAAAATCGTCAAATTTAGCTACTTCAGTAATGAAGTTTTACCATTATTATACCCTTACCCTTTATCTTTCATACTTATTTAATGACTCCACTGCGGGCGAAGCCGCGGGTAAAAAGCTAGTATTTAAATAAATTACTTCTAAAACTCTCAAAACATGCAGCACAATCTCAAAAACTAACTAGAATTCAGATAGGCAACACGGGTCCCAGCTCAATATTAGGACAAAACACATTTAAATTCCCACAAGGAAATCTAAGGTTCATTTTGGCATTTTTGTTCCTTTTCAAAAAATTTTCCCACGGGGGTTGGATGCTGTAGACGTGTAGGTCGGGTTTTTTCAAGATCATTGGGATGTAGACGTGTAGGGTGAGATTTCAAAGTCATTCGGTTTGAGGGTTTGAGGATAAGGGGTTGGAGGCTGAGGGGTTGGAGAATGAGGGGTTGGAGAATGAGGGGTTGGAGGCTGAGCTGTATATGTGAAGGGCAGGGTTTTCAAGGTCCAGAGATGCTGGGTTAGATGCTGAGGGGGTTTGGAGGGGTCCATGGTTGGAGGCTGAGGTGTATACGTGTAGGGTAGGGTTTTCAAGGTTCAGAGATGATGTGTTTGGATGCTGTTGTTGGAGTGTTTATTAGTGTTATCGGTGTTATCGTGGTGGGATGATTATCTGTAGTGGATAACTTGGGAATGGATAGGATTGTTGTTATTGAATCATGAATTAATTAGTTGGATTATTTTGGTAGAAGGATGTTGTAGAAGGAAAAATACTTGAGGTGTTATTATAATTTGATTACGTGCATTATTTGTTGTTTTTCGAATAAGATACATTCTGAAGTGAGATAGATTGAATATCTCCCTATTTTACGATATCTTATTTCCTGCACGTCTGAATAATATTTTCAATGATGGGGAATATATAATGCTTTGTGTATCTGCTATTTCGAACTATCAACTGTAACTAATGTGAGGTTGATGAATATTCTACCTGTAGAATGAGATATAGTAAAATTGAAAGATATTCAATCTATCTCACTTCAGAATGTATCTTATTCGAAAAACAGCAAATAATGCACATAATCAAATTATCATCACACCTCAAGTATTTTTCCTTCCAATAACAACAACATCCTTCTACCAAAATAATCCGACCAATTAATTCATCATTCAATAACAACAATCTTATCCACCCCCCAGCTATCCACTACACATAATCATCCCACCACGATAACACTTATTAACACTCCAACAACTGCATTCAAACACATCATCTCTGAACCTTGAAAACCCTACCCTACACTTATACACCTCAGCCTCCAACCATGGACCCCTCCGCACCCCCCTCAGCATCTAACCCAGCATCTCTGGACCTTGAAAACCCTGCCCTACACGTATACACCTCAGCCTTCAACCCTCATTCTCCAACCCCTCATCCTCAAACCCTCCAACTGAATGACTTTGAAAACTCAGCCTACACGTCTACATAATGATCTTGAAAAAATCCGAACTACACATCTACAGCATCCAACCCCCGTGGGCCTTAGAAAAATTTTTGAAAAGGGACAAAAAAGCCAAAATCGACCTTAGATTTTCTTATGGGAATTTACATGTGTTTTGTCCTAATATTGAGCTGGGACCCGTGTTGCCTATCTACTAATGCACAAATAATGCACTCTTACTTCACATTTGAAAGATAACATCAATTAACGATAAATAACTCAGCCATGCGACCTCGTGGACTCTTTGTTTGAATAACATTGAACCTAGGTACATTTAAAATCCAAAGTATTCTATGTTCTATGCTCACCACAAAAATCACACAATGTTTGTGAGGCACTTTATGGTCTTAGTTAAACCACTTTATATTTGTATAATGAAATTTGTTTTTCATTGAAAACCTGAATATAATTATATATAAAATAAAATACCTAGTATTTTTTTACTTGATGGAATGATTATCACAAACTTTGAATATCGAAACAGATTTAATCTGTTAGTCTCCTACAATTTCAATTCAAAATTTTTTTATTGAAAAACCTTTAGAATTAAATTAATGTCTTATAAGCACTGCTTATATTTAATATACGTATTAAATCAAAACTCATTATACAATATCAAATGGAATAAAAAAAACGCAACAAATATAAATTGTCAATTAAAATTAATGAATGAATACATAATCAAATGAGTGGCATTTCGTTTCAAGTATGCGTACCTGAACTCTTCAGACAGGCATGGGGCATGGTGTACCTAGTTTTAATGTTATTCAAACAAAGATTCCAGGAGGTCGTGTGGGTAGTTTGTTAATTGTTGATTGATGTAATTTTTTAAATGTGAAGTTGTACTAACCATATCTGAATTCTAATTGTTTTTTAAGGATGTATTGCATGTTTTGAGAGTTTGTAAAGTAACTTATTGAGATATTGAATAAATTAAATCTTTCAAATAAAATAGGTTTGGAGTAGTTCTTAAAATTATGTTGTGTATTTTTGAAATGAATTTACTTTTCATGAATATAAGATCAGTAACAAAACATTTTGTCACAGGCAGAGATGTGCACCATGCCTGTCTGAAGAGTTCAGGTACACATAGTTGAACGAAACGCCACCCATTTAAATATTTATTAATTGATTAATTTTAATTGACAATTTATATTTGTTGGGTTTTTCTATTCCATTTGATATTGTATAATGAGTTTTGATTTTTTTGTGTATTAAATATAAGCAGTGCTTATAAGACATTATTTTAATTCTAAAAGTTTTTGAATTAAATTTTTTTGAATTAAAATTGTAGGAGACCAACAGATTGAATCTCTTTGGATATTCAAAGTTCAAATAGAAGCTTATATTATTAAAAAAAAAATCACCCGGTGATTATGAGTTAACTGCTGAAATCTAGAAGTATCTTGTTGATGACTTGAAAACACCCTTAGAGTTTATTATAAACTGGGCCATCAGGTCAGATGTTTACAAATCTGTTGTAGTGAGACCATTATTCAAGAAGTAATATAGGCTAAACGTAACAGGTAACTGCTCGATTTAATTGATTTTCAACTAAAGCAAAATTTTCGAAATAATCATCAAAACATGCATCATCAACATCATCAATAAATTTGAAATTCAAGCAGATTATTTATTTGGCTTAAAAAATAGGTCAGTAGTTGACGCGATCACTTATTTTACGTCAAAAATTAGTGACTCCGTTGATTACAAAAATTTAGCACTTATACAATTAAATTCCCTCAAAATATTCGAAAATAAATTGAAAATGTGGTTACTCACTGGTCTCCTATATTTATGTCTTACTATGTGGTAGAATTTATTATATCTTCGAAGTCTTGAAAATATGCTTTTTGTTTTTGAAATTTGCTGTATGTAGACTGATTTGAAATATCTGAAACAACCACATTCAAGGGTTTCCTTTTGGAACCAACCTTCCAATTTATTTTCGTTTTGTTTTTATGTACTTCGAAATTATTATGTACTTTGAAATTATTTGAGTGAATTTTTATGAATGTTTTTGGTGAATAAATATTGTTATATTACGTAGTTTCATTAAGAAGTATTTCATGGATTTAAAATTTTACAGGGTAGTATAATGTTGAAAAAATGTCTAAAGCTCCCGACTTCACGTCACTGATTTGCACTATCTTCATACAAGAAAATTATTCTTTATTTGATAGATTCGGTCTTTACTTGGTGGAAACTCATTTTAATTAAAAAAATGTATACGAGACAGAAATTTATTTTCACAAAATTGTTTGTACTACTACAACAATTGTTTCACCACGATGAGGCTTCTTCAGGCATTAAATTGTACTGTCTGATGGTATTCAGTGTAACCGAGTTCAAATACATTTTTAGGTACGTGACCAAATAATGCAAGCACAAGTCATAAAAATTCTAGGTGTTTATTGGAGTTTGCCGCTAAAATTGCCATTAAGGAAAAATATTCAGTAATGGAGAATGATCGACATCTGTTTGTTCGTTCAAAAGGATTTTACGGGCATTATACCTGTTGATTTCAAGAAATTCTGAAAGTGTTAATCTAGAACTTTTGCTTTCAACGTGGATAATTTCATAATTATTGTTGAAATTATGCCTGAATTCCTTAAGATGATTAGCATATGTCGAATGTACAGAATTGGATATATAACCCCTTTGGTGTTCTTGGACACGTTTCTTGAATGATCTACCAGTCTGGTCAATGTATACTAAAGGGCAATCTTTGCAAGTCAACTTGTAGACTCCGGATTTATTTTCTTTATTTGTACGATCTTTATTGTTTTTTATGTGAGTACTAAGGTTATTTATTGTCTTAAAAGCCGCGTTATAATTGAAACAACTTTTGAAATATTTAGCAATATTTTCAGATAATCCATTGACATAAGATAACGAAAAATATTTCTGTGTATTGTCCTCTTTTATGATTCGGTACACGAGATTTAATGCCATTTTCTTTTGTTTATTGGATACCATTTTGTCTATAAGAAAGGGATTGTAACCGTTGTTTGACGCGTCAAACAACAGATTTCATGAATTGTTATAATACGGGTATATGGTTTATGAACTATCTATTTTATTTCATATTCAATCAGTAAATATTCTACGTACCAATTCAATATAGTAAATACTAATAATAACAGTAATTTATTATTAATTTATTATTATATATACACTATCATATATATAATATATAGTAATATATGTTATATATAGTATTATAATATAGTAATTTATTGCCAAGCAAACGGTCATCGACCTTTGGTAATAAAGTATTTTGCTAGCAAACCGATTTCATGAACTAAAAACATTTTCGTTTGAAGTCAAAAAAACATGGTAGATGTAAATTGATCGAACATGTTTTTCCCGGATATGAGCCGCTTGAAGAGAAATTAACAGGAAGTATGTCAGAAAATTGGTAGATCCAATTACTTGATCTCCTGGGTACGTCAATTATGGTTGTTATGTTCTAGCGCAGATATTTCAAACCGTCAAGAATTGATTCGAATACCAATTCGCAAAGTAGTTTTTTATTTCGATTTGAATATTACAGAAACGGGGCCAGAGTCAGTGACACAACTGTATTTGTAAATCATTATTTTACTCGTTTATTTATTCCCTGTTTCTAACACTACTCATTCCAACTTGAATTAAATTGAGTCTGTCCTTGCTCGATGGAAATTTCTTATTAATAAATGAAATAATAAAGGTTATTTTTTCAATTTATTGAAGTTACGTTAGTTCTTTTCCCAACTTCGAAGCTTCGTCAGGTTTATATTTTGAACTTACTCTAATGATATTATAACATCACATAAATAGGTATCGTTTAGGTGAAGCTCAAAACGAAGATAGGTATAACATTCAATTATCGGAAATACCTAAATATTCAACAAGAATGATCAGTTCACATCTGTTTGCTAACTCAGAAAAAGGGTCATGTACCTGTTGATTTAGAATGCTCTCAACTGTGTAAGTATGGTACTTTTAATTTCATAATGGCTTATTTCATAGTTATTTTTAAAACTATGTTCGAATTCTTTCAAACGACTGACCTATGTTAAGTATGTGATGTCTGTTGTATTACTCCTCTTTTTTATGTTCAACCACTCGAAGAAATAGAAACCTATGTCACCTAGTGGGTACACAGAACGGAAAGTTGTGTCCTGTTTACTCTCGTCTTGAACTGCTAAAGATTAAAAATAAAATAAGAAGGAATGGTTTTTTACTTGATAGAAGGATTATTACAAATATGAAAATCAAAACAGATTTAATCTGTTGTCTTCTACAATTTTAATTTCAAAAAATTCTTTGAAGAGACTTTAAGAATTAAATTAATGTCTTTATAAGCACTGCTCATATTTAATAGACGTCAAAATTCATCATACAATATCAAACGGAATTAAGAAAAACCAACGAATACAAACTGTCAATTAAAATTAAAATATAAATAAGCAAATATTTTTTGTTTCGTTCCAGGCATGCGTAATGAACTCTTCAGACAAACTTACGAAGCCCTGTTTGTTACAAAATGTTGTTTTCCGATCCCATATGAATGAAAAATAACCCTTTCTCAAAAATATAAAACATAATTTCAAGAACTTCTCAAAAACTAATTTATTTGAAATATTCAATATATTTAAATAAATTACTTCAAAAAATCTCAAAACATGTAGCACATTCTCAAGAAATAATTAAAGTTACGATAAGATCAGTTCAACATTACATATAAAAAATATAATAAAATCAAATAAACAATGTATAGACTTACTCGGTGAATCTTAGGAATACACGGCCCTCAATAGATATAAAATATAATAAAAATATTTGCTTATTTATATTTTAATTTTAATTGACAGTTTGTATTCGTTGGTTTTTCTAAATTCCGTTTGATATTGTATGATGAATTTTGACGTCTATTAAATATGAGCAGTGCTTATAAAGACATCAATTTAATTCTTAAAGTCTCTTCAAAGAATTTTTTGAAATTAAAATTGTAGAAGACAACAGATTAAATCTGTTTTGATTTTCATATTTGCTAAAGATTATATACAAAAGGAAACATATCAGCTGGAAGTGATCTGGGCTTTATAAAGTAGACGAACCTGATCTGCAGAGAAATATTTTCTAGCCTCAAAAAACTATCACAGCTTATTTATAGCAGCCTGCGCTATGTAAGTCATATGTTCTCCCCAGCAGACTGAAGAGTTCGCAGTTACGCCAACAAGATACAACAAGATGGAATCACTCGGCTGAAACACTTAGTTTTCCATTATCAAGTCAGAAGTCACAAACTGAGTTTTTCGAGAAAAAAATGTTATTTAGGTATTCGAGGCATTGAATAGCACCAAATTTCGTTGAACTCATCCATTTATCTCTTTGAGATCTTCGTAAGGGAACCGATTTTCTGGCATCTCTGGAGGTGAGATTCAACGGTGCTCAAAGTTTTATCACTGGTGAAAGAAGACATTAACATACTTACATCCGCGAAGCTCACAATGTGGTCATCGGTGTTACTGATAAGATCGTTTGTGTGGATTAGGAAGAGGGTGGGCAACCAAACCGAGCCTTGGGGTACTCCAGCGTTCACCTTGAAACCACGGGAATCGTCATCCTCCACAATCAGATAAATGTTTCTGTTGGTAAGGAAACTCTTCATGCAATCTCAGAGACTCCCAGGAAAACCATACGAAAATAGCTTACTCAGAAGAGCCTTATGACAGACAGTCTCGTGTTCATTTATTATTTTCATGAATGATCTTTCCGTTTGACTAATATATACCATGGACATAGCCATTACAAGTCAAATTATATATTTTTCAAAGATGAAACTAACGAACACAATCAATATGAACTTCATAAGTTGATTTATAATGATTGCTTTATGATATATATATTGGTCAAATGGAAAGATACTTCAAGAAAATATTACATGAACACCAGACATCACATACTGAACATACTCCACTACGGATTCAAACTGTGGGAAGCGGTCTAAAGTAACTGGTACAAGACCGTAACAATTATTCTCAATGAGCAAACAGACGTCAACAGATCTACTTAGTTATTTATCTCCTATAATTGCCCCCAATGAATTTAACAATAGTTTCTATTCCAACTGTTGCATATTTTTACTTGAAAAAATTGAAAAAGAGGGTTCAACTAAGAGTGAATAATACATCATTATTTACTCTTAGTTGAACCCTCTTTTTCAAGTTTTAATCCAATTCTATATAAGATATGATGTTATTTTTTAGAATAACTTCAATGTCAAAGCTGATCAAGTCAAAGTGTTGGCTAAACAATTGTACTGAATTTAGTTATTAATAAGGAGTATGAGGTATGGTAATAAACAATTCTAGAAATTGAGATAGTGCAACATACATCTATATAACAATTCTATACTCAAACAAACTCGACAAGATTTGGTTGATTACAGAGGCAAATTGCAGACACGCGCACGTTTCAATCTGATTGGTTTTCGTCAGTGCAATGTATGCTAGTGACTCCAAATCTGTCAAGTATCTATATTGGCTATATTGGCTATACACAGAGACTCTAAGGTATTAATAATACACTAGCGCCATCTAGAGCATGGAAAATACATACAAGACATACCTTTGCGAGTTAATTCAAGTAATAATGTTTTTATATATTCTTAAAGTAGAAGAATAGCACTGTTGGAGAACATGGATAGGTATGTGCATTCAACTTCATTATACTTAGCAAGCTTCAAAATTCATTATAATTTCGCACTAAGCTGATGAAGACTAAGCTCCAATCGAATACATTTTCTTTATACTAAATATGGCTCAATGAATACTTCTGAGGCAGAATAATTTTATGAAATCTCTTTATAATCTAATTTTTGAAAATATTAATTCACAATATCTTCTGAAGTAGACATATAGAATTCTCGAATATCATACAATACGCATATTCCCTTTGCTCAGAAGTGCAGCAATGCTCGTTATGAGTTATTTAAAATTTGAATATTATAGCAGAATCATTCTGTGCAATCTCTTCATGAAAAACATTTTTTTTATTTGAGTACACATGTAGAATTCTCAAACATAATACAACACTCAAACATATGAAGGAATCTGAATGAAATATGGAATATTATTAAAAATAAAGTTATATAAAGGTTTCACAAACTTAATTTGTTTCACTATTTGAATCATTCGTTATCTTGTCACAATACTGTAACGTCTTTTTATAACAGCCAATAAATAAACTCGAATTTTTTTCATACAATAACCGTTAAAAAATGAGAGAATCACAGCTCTTTTCGAAATGAAAATACAAGATGAAACAGATTCACTCTTGGCTTAAAGAAATAGACTTACTGTTGCCAATTGATTTTTTGTGGTATACATTCTGTCAAGAAAGTACCGGGAATTATCGATTTAAATCTGGCGGGGCAATGAGGCAGGCGAAAATTTTTTTTCCTAGGTTGGTACCACTCTCCTTAATTACTATGCCAAGCTTGAGCGGGATCTGTCAACTAGTGTGTTTGCAACAGCTGATTAAGTCAGTCGATGTCAGAGTGCGTGCCGATTTTTACTATGGGTGATTACGTTGAGCGATAACACGCCTTCTCAACGAGCTACGATTGTGACTGACTTTCTCGCCAAAAACTCAACAAACGTGCTTCAGCAACCACCGTATTCGCCGGATTTGACTCCCTGTGACTTTTTCCTCTTCCCAAAACTAAAATTGCCTCTTCGTGGCACCCCTTTTGAGTCGATTGAAGCCATAAAACAAAATTCGGCGCGAGAGCTAAAGTCCATCCCGGAAAGCGCCTATAAAAAATGTTTCGATAATTGGAAGTGCCGTTGGCATAGATGTATTGGAGCAAATGAAGCCTATTTTGAAGGCGACCCAATAAATTTTGACGATTAAATGTAAAAATGTTGTTTTAATTGAAAATTCCCGGTACTTTCTTGACAGAGTAGTATATGAACCTAATGGTTGAAAAAATTTCTTGGCATTATTTTAGACCGCTAAGATTTTCGACATTTTCCTTGAAATTATCAACATGAAATACTTTTAGGTATATGTTTTAGTATTATGTATTATAATTATTATCTATTATCAGAAAATTGAGGATTCCAAAATGCAGTCGAGAGTTGTATTTTACTGTGAACTGTTGTCATCGTTGTTTTTGAATAGGAATTGATCATTTTACCCAATATTTTTTATCTTTGTCTCCTTTATATCAATAAATAATGTTTTGGATATTCTTCTGTATTATTCAGATGTTCCTTTTATTTTCTTCGCTTTATTAACCACATATAAGAAATGAAGTTTAATGTAATTTGCTTGTCTTCAAGACGTATCCTTTTCAATGTGTACCCAGAACAACTGTTTAGAGAAGCAATGGACAACATAGAAGACGGACTAATGATAAACGCAAAATTTTATTTTAAAGTCATCAGCAGATATCTCACGTGTCATTCGAATTCTTGTTCTTAACAATCTATACATAATTTTAGAACCTCTTTCGGAATTCTGAAATAGTTTTCATTGGATTTGTTATGGAATACTTATACTAGTACGTATTTTGAGTCAATTACCTCAATAGCGTGTTTTGGGTTTTCACACCATCACACCAATGAATAAATATACTTTTGCATGTTCTCGACAATGTCATTAGATGAGAAAATAATGCCTTTCTACACAAATATATATATATATATATATATATATATATATATATATATATATATATATATATATATATATATATATATATATATATATATATATATATATATATATATAAACAACGTCGAACACTTATAAATTCAGACGCGTTCCAGCCCGGAATCTTCATATTCCTAATATGACCAACCGCGGAAACCTATCCAAACACATTTTACGCCTCTACGGAGAGGATATTTTGAAAGCTGAGATCCTGAAATCACTATCGACTGAAGAATTATGATGAAGCGGATAACTAGACTCTATATAACTTATATTCTTTTGTGTTTGACGTATGCGTTTCGAAAACTATGCATCTTGCTTCATAAAACTATATTTAAGGAGTTAATCTGTTGAATTCCATAACATTTCCAAGTTGAAAATTTTGCCAGATTCACAATTTAAAAATGATTCCAAGGTTATTATATCATATTATCCACTTTAGAAAACGACTGAGGATCAAATATTTCAGAAGATGAAATCTAGAAATTAATTAAATAATTGAACTTTTTCAGCCTTTGCAAATTGATAGTTGACTTCAAACTAAGACATGTTTTTGGAAACTACCCTGTAATACCTCGAAACTATTCCAACAAATTCTAGCTCTCAACTGACACAAAAGTGCAAATTTCTATTAATGAATATTTCTTAGACTTGGTTTTTATTCAAATGTTTCACTCATGCACCACCGTGTATCGATCAAATTCAGACAAGATTGTGGCTTAAAGCGAATAGACCGCAGAGATTGGAAATTCCAGTTACGTTGAATGGACGAGTAATGGTCTGATACATACTAAATAAATCTCCATAACATCAGCAAATTGCCAATTTTCGACATCCCTATAATCTCTATAATCTGATATTCAGTACAATTCTAATATTAATTGCACCACACAATAAATGATTCGTTAATAATATTATGATTTTCTTTCGTAGATTATTCGTATAGCAAAATTACATCACGTTATACATACTTTATAATAATTGAATATAAATGGAATATTACTTCGAAGGGTTTTTGTCAAATATTACAAAAAATAACTAGACCAATTCTCTGAAACTACTTCAAATCTTAATCTGAAAAATCTCTTTAATTTTTTTTAAATCAATTAGGAAACAATATTTTTATCATAGATGAACAAATTATCAATACATATGCGACAGTTAACCAAAAAAGAACTCACGGAAAATATAATATATTGACCACGATCATCTAGCAAACATAATCCGAGACAGTGTATTTCAATTGGATATTCATGAATAACGAATTTTATTTTCAAGAAAATTTACTACATATATTTAAAAAGTATTTTCCCTTTCTTTTTTTATATATGGCAGATGCTCCATGTTTCACTTAAATCGATAATAAGCAATAAAAAAAACTTCTTTGAATATTCAATCAATATATATTGTGTTTTCCTGTTATCAGAAAGTCAAATAAACGTTTCTTAAAATTTTGAAACCATTCTCCTGAGGGAACGTCAAATCTGATGAAAATCAAAAATACGTTGTTAAAATTTCCCATCCTTGTCCTTTTGATCAGCATGATTGCATTTCGTCAAGAGAGAAAATATTAAATATAATGAACAATAACCTAACAAATCTTTCATACTTTTCACCTTAATCAGAAAAAAAATTATACATGATAATTTTTGTTGTTTTTTAAATCAATCGGTACTTACTTGATGATAATTCATTTGAATAAATCAAAATAATATAAATTTTTTCGACAATTTTTCGCCAATTGTGTGGCGCCGTTAAGTTTACTTATTGAACAACCTCTGAAAATTACATATTCACTTCTTATATAGCTGAAAACTTGAAAGAAGAGGCTGTACAACTACCTAATAGTTTTCAGAAATAAAATTGAGAAAAACATATGCAGAAGGCATATAAATAACCATCATAATTCATAACTCTGTAAAATTCAATAATGATGAAATTATTCTTTTAGAAAAAAGCCTTAAATTTAATTTAGGTAGTAAATACATCAAAAAATTATTAGAGTATTTGGCAGTTGTTAATAAAGAAAGAGATATGATAAAGAAAGTTCTACAAATCAAAACAGTGCAACATACAGGTGTATAACAATTCTATACTAAACATATTATATTATAATTATTATTATACTCAAATATACTGGATAAGGTTTTGTTGATCACAGGGGCAAATTGCAGGCATGCGCACGTTTCAAACTTGTTGGTTTTTATCAGTGCAATGAATGCTAGCAGCTGTAAAGTATCTATATTCGCTATACACAGAGACAAAAAGGTATAAATCATACACTAGAGCCATCCAGAGTATGCAAATTTATATACAAGACGTACCCAGGTAATTCAAGTAAAGAAATATATTCCCGATATTTTCACGTTACAAACGCAGAAAAAACTTTCCTCATGCTCAAGTCAGACCATAATATGCCGTAATACTCATAATTACGATATTTATATTCAAATGAATTAATTCGGCTCATATGTACCAAATATCAATAATAATGAGAGTGAGCTATGGTACTTGTAGAATTTTCTATTACCATAGTCTACACTCCTTGAGATTACAATTAAAAATATTTCAAATTTGAATTCTTATCTTAACTTGATTGCTGATAATTGTATTATTTCTACTATCTTTAAAAAAAATAACATTATTCTCCACGTAAAATGCAGAGTTTAGATACTGAATTGTTTCAGCCGTTACTATTTGGTAGTTGATCCTAATTAAAATAAATTGTAGAAATTACTATGTTTTACTACCAATATAAATATATATTACACATTTTCATGTGACTTGAGTTTCGGGAGATGAACTATCCCATCATCAGACAACTGAAGATCTAACAGTAGTTTAGAGGTATTTAATCAAAAGTGATAAATATTTTGAATATTTCTAACCCGTTTTTTTATCACGTTCCGCTTGTAAACCATTATTAGGTGTTATCTAGAATCTATTGAAATATTCAAAATATTTATCACTTTTGTTCAAAAACCTCTGTACCACTGTTAGGTCTTCAGTTGTCTGATGATGGGATAGTTCATTTCCCGAAACTCGAGTCACAAGAAAATGTGTAATATATATTTTTATTAGTAGTAAAATAGTAATTTCTACAATTTGTTTTAATAATGCAGAGTTTAGTCAAATTGATAAAGTTATTTAAATATTTTAATATTAGCCTTCTACATATTTAATTTCAAAAAATTATATTTGATAATTATAACTTCAGGAATTAAATTGAAATAATGTCATATAAGTACCACTTATATCAAAAGACATATAAAATAAACATTCATTATAAGACATCCAAATGATATAACAAAATCCAATAATTAAAAATTGTTAACCAAAATTCTATAAATTGAATATTTTGTATAGACAAAATTTTATTTCTGCTGTTCAATCTTATGGAAACAAATATCTTTCAAAAATGTTTAACATAATCCTAAGAATTTCATCATAAAACTATCTTACTTAGAATATTCAATATTATTGGATATCTAACTAAGGTCCTTTCTATAAAATCTCAAGATATGTAAAATCATTACTGAAAAACGAGTTTTAAGAGAGACTTTGCTTCGTCAGTATTTACAATTTAGAAACTTCTGGTGAATGAGTACTGAAAAATTTTTAAATGTATTATAAGGTTATCTTACAAGTAAATAAATAACTCTGTGGTTTACCCTTGATCTAAAAGATTGAAAGATAATTTAACGGCCTCTGTTATAGCACAAGGACATCTGATGTTTTTTCTCCCGCGATATGTTTTTGGCCCACAAGATTGAGTTCAAACATCCAATGACCCTTCTACCTTTCAATATTCTCTGCTCAATCTCAGTTTCTGTTCTGCCGGTGTGATCAATTTGAGCGCCCAGGTAAATATATTTACTACATGTTCCTATTTCTACGTTGTCTTCTAAGTGTAGATTATCTGCTTCCTGTCCAATGCATAAATATTTGGTTTTCGTTTTATTCACAGACAGTCCCCAATTTTTGTATTCGGCGAAGAGCCTTGTCGTCATAAACTCTAAATCTTCCTTGTCTTGGGCCACTACCACCTGATCGTCTGCAAAATGGACATGGTACAAAGTTTTTGTATCGTTTAGTTGTATTCCCATACCACTGCAAGATCTTCTCCATTTTCGTAGCGTTTCTGAATTTATAATTATCAAATATAATTTTTTGAAATTAAATATGTAGAAAGCTAATATTAAAATATTTAAATAATTTTATACACCTTCTATCAAGTATTAACCTCCATTTATGTTAAATTGATAAAGAAAAACAAAAATATAAATGATTTAGTTCTGACACATGCTGATAAAGGATTATAGCTGTTCCAAGAAATTAATATATTGATTACACTACTGATTTTTCAAACTCGGGTAAATTCAAAATAAGCACCAAAGATCCTGATGAGTACTTAAAAAAAACGAAAAAATTAATAAATCAATTCGTTAGTATTTTTCAAAATATTTCAACATATAAACTCACCCCCATTATGAAACCAGATACTCCAAAACTTTATTTTATGATAAAACTCCATGAAAATAATAATCCAATAGTTTCTTATATTACTTCGCGTGTGCAATGCTTCAGTTTCCATTATCCAAACCGAGACAAACTTTCTTACTGAATATGTAATTTAAAAATTATAGACAACATTAACAATATCAACTTACCAAAAAATTCTAAACGCATTTCATTTTTGTGCAGAATTTATTTGAAAGTATTCCACCTAGCTAAATAATAGATATTATCGAAAAACTTTGGCTTAAAAATATTGATCCAGTGAGATGGAATGATATTTTAAATAGTCTAGAGATTTCAAATGAATTAATTCAGAATAATAACTCCGAAAGCAAAAGCCGATTGTGTTCATTTCTGAATGAAAATTATATCACTTAACTTCAACTTTATCCTAAAAATCTCAAGTCTATATCTTTTCTTTCGCAAATAAGCATTTTTACTCCCAGAGGTGCGCTTGGAAGACCGGTCCCCACAAAATTCGGCAAAAATCTTTGTTACATTATTGTACACCTCAATACTAGATTTCATTCTGATCGAATCAGTGGTTTCAGAGCTTTCAAGAAAAATAATAAAACGAGAATAACTGCGAACCTATCGCCAATTGATTAACTCAACTGAGATATTTAGGTCCAACACTTATAATGAAAGTTCCTAGTCCTTAGTTCTTTCCGTTTGAAAGTTGGAGTGTTCATGACGTACCAATTGGATGGAATAACTTTTGACCTAGAATTCCTTATCAGTCGGTAACTAGTCGTTTGAGACCATTTTCTACTCAAAATTTAAAAATTACAGATATTTGGACAAAGGATGGCATGCTGTTTCCTAAATAGGACCGCAAAAATGGAGATATTTAAAGTAAGAAACAAAGAAATACAAGAGGTAAACGAAAAAGACTGTTACTCTTTATGCGATGGCAAATGTCCAAGATATTAGACAGTTCTGCTGTAATACTTTAATTGTACATCAAAAATACAGCACGAGCAGGGTCTCGATTGTTCATGCATATTCTACGAAATATAGAGAAGAAGTCTCCTTTCGGATACCAGTGGCGACAAAAACACACACGCAGAGATGCTTTTCCTTCTTGGGACCCCGAGTTTATAGCATGTTTCCACCTGAAATTAAAAAAAAAACTCTAAGATGTTCAAGAATAAAGTGAAGAAATGGCTACTGAGCAGATGATTGATCTAAAAAATGTCTACTACATCTGAAAATCATCAATTTTGGAATTTGAAAAGGTGTATCTTATCTGAGTGATATTATGGTTTGGTGTTTTTTTGTGTGCTTTTATAACTTGTGTCTTACCTTTCTTTGCATTATCTTGACGTGAAATATAGGATTCTTTATTGCCTCATTGATTCGGTTTTTTTGACAACATTAAAAGATTTTATCTTCGCCTATATATATATATATATATATATGACTTTTTATGTTTTTTGACTTGTACCTCATTGTTCCTTTTGTTGGGACATTTATTATTTTTATCTTTGCCTATGTGTGTGTTTTTTATATTTTCTGTCGACTTATATGTTTCATTTTTCTGCCTTGTAGTTAGTGTGACTTAGTGTAGATGTATCCGGAAGTGTGCGAGCTGATGTTGGCCACGGACAAGGTTAACTGTTGATCTTTTGTGACATTTTTCTTGGTCGTGCGTTTCTTTGAACGAGAATATGATTGAGATATAAGAAGGTTTATTTGTCATTACGCACAGGTTATCACTGACAAAATTTGTGTATTCACATTTATTATGTATTTTTTCACATTGTCTTTTATATTTGTATTTGTGGTAAATAAACATTATTATTACAAAAATAAGAGATAGGAATCCAACTTCATTAAAATGAGGAATGAAATCTAGGCATTCCTAATATCCAAGTAACTCTACTCAGTTAAGAGGGCATTTTCCCCAGAGAGATAAAAATACATTTTCCGAACAATCAACCACATAGGCAACATACTGTTTAATTACAGAAGCTATGTTCAGGCGATTCTTATCGAAGAAAATGCACTATATAGTCCTTTTATACACCAACTCTTCGAGTGTCTCTCAGCAAATATCAAATAACAGCATTAATATTTAACGAATATATGAGTATCGACTATTGCCAATTGATTAACTCAACTGAGATATTTAGGCCACAAACCTACAATGAAAGTTTCTAGTCCCTAGTTCTGTCTGTTTGAAAATTAGAGTTTTCACGGACGAACCAATTGGAGGAAATAACTTTTGATCTAGAACTCCTAACTTGTCGATAAACTAGTCGTTTGAGACCATTTTCGACTCAAAGTTACAGATATTTAGACAAATGATAAGCATGCTGTTTTCTTAAACGGGTCCGCAAAAATGGAGATATTGAAAAATAGGAGAAAAGAAATACAAGAGGTTAATAAAGGAGACTGAAATAAGACAAAGGAATCAAACTTCATTAAAATGAGGAATGAAATCTTAACACTCAATAAAAATACATTTCCGAACAATCAACCACATAGGCAACATACTATTTATTTACAGAAGCTATGCTCAAGCGATTCTTCCCAAAGGAAATGCACTTTATAGTTCTTTTATATATACCAACTCTAAGACTGTCTCAGCAAAAGTTAAAATACCAATTAACCGCATTAATGTTTAACGCATATATCAATATCGACCACATGATCAAGAAATCAAAACAGGAAGAAAATTCAACAAATAATTTAAATAATTGGTGTTATTCTGCAGTGTCTTTCATTGAGGTTAAGCATCGTGATTTAAAAGATTGAGACGCTACATCGTCTGGTTTAGTTGAGGTTTTCTTCATTTAAAACAAATTTTTTATTACAATGTTTTACTATCAACAATTTTCCCATGTTTTACAATATGTAAGGTTTACATTTTTGCAACTAGTTTCGAACTTTCGCTCATCTTCAGGCAACGTTAGTTTCACAGGTTAAACATTTTTTAATTTACTTATACGAACATGTTTTCGATGAAGTTGATTCACCGTGAGAGTTTGTAAAATTTTCAACGCTGCTGCACATTTTTTAATATTGTTGTCTATTGTGAAAATCACAAAGAAACTTGGGATAAACTGCCAAAATGGAGCGCTCCAAATATACTTAATGACAGATGATACTTTAACTCCGCGTGAGTATAAAGGATAGTTGCGTAAACTTAGCGAAAAAAATATTTTGATGATCTCTTATGCAGATTTTTGAAATGATCAACTACCGAAACTTCTTTGAAGTAAAGCATATGATACAATCCCTTTCCCACATCTATACGTACTACCTTCCAAGAGCGCCTACGTCTTCTTGAAAAAAATTACGCTAATATGGACATTCTAAAAATTATAATTTTGTATTTTTTGTCTTATTAAAAATAATCTTATCGAGTATTATTTTCTTTGCAAATCCAAGCTTCAGAATTTTTCTCTTAAAGCATCAACACTCGTAATGCTTCATTAATTCCCAGTGGCGAAAACCGAAAGTAGAACAACAATTCTGTATTTTAAAATGTTTAAAACAATAAAAAACACAGTTAATGGGATACGGTTATGTAAAATCGGTTATCTGAAGTTCTCTCTTATTTTTCTAAAAGCACTACTTTTTTTCTGTGCCTAGAATGACGGAAGGAAATTTGTTATATTTACAAGACAATTAGTTTTAATGACTTGAAACAACTCATGGATGATTGTGAAGACTAGGACAATAAAGGGAGTCATATTATGAGCTTATTTTTTCTACAACTTCATTTTTCAGAAATGATTCATTCCAGTGAGCTTTACTCCACGGTTAAAAATATTCACGGGTACTAACATCCAGTATATGAAATAACTGTTGACTGATGTGCTTCAAATTGCAAATTTTTTTTCAAAGTACAATAAAGATATTTTGAATCAAAAACAACATTCTGGAAACTAAAAACAATTAAAGTTGATGTGGATTTTCCGCATTTTTGAGTGTTATGTTTCAATGCTGAAAAATCGAGAAATACAGTGGAAATTTTGTTTTACCTGCGTCATTATTAGGTATGAAAACCATAATTATTCCATTAGTCGATGAATTTTGGAATGCCACTCCCACCTTTTTCCGGTCATTATGTACAGGTGAGTCGAACCAAAGTGAATTTAGGTCATTCTCCCCTGTTTTAACACAATCAAATTATAATGATAGGGTTTAGAAAGCGACGTTGTATGTTCGGAATACGCTGAAAAGCCATAAAAGTGAGCTTAATTAAATATTTAAGCGTCAAAGTCGAATCCATAAATAGTTCCTGAGGGGTGCCTTGAATTGCTATCACATTGATCATGTTCATTATAACACGAGTTTTTCAAAGTTTCAGTGTACTAAGGGGTACTTGAAGAAACTTGATTAAATTGGAATTTACAATATATATATATATATATATATATATATATAATAGGCATGAATCGAAATGAGAATTTCCAAGGCGGAATATTATTTCGTATTATAATTGAATTTTTGATTGTCTCGGTCTTCACTTGACGGAAATTCATCTTCAATATAAGAAAAACAAATGTTAATTTAAATTTTTTATTGATTTACACAACAATTGTTTCGTCATACCATGACTTCATCACGTTAGTATTTAAACTCTCTTAAATGCTCACCTGATGAAGTCGTGCTATGACGAAACAATTGTTGTGTAAATCAATAAAATAGCGGAAGTTGACATTTGTTTTTCTTATATATTATAATTGAATACTGAAAAATGTTATGTAACCTTAGAATGCATTTAATCAGTAAATTTAATAATGGATAGTCGTACCTTTTGAATATTTCCGTCATATGGTGCTGTTCAATATCAAACTTTCATTTAAGAGATAAACAGCATTTCTAGAAAAGTTATGCCATTTAGGAATGTATTCAATCAAAAATTGGATATAAAATTCAAACAATGCCAAATTTGATAATGATTAAAGAACGTTTCTGTCATAGAAGGTAGTCAGTACCAAATTTGTATTTAAATGTGTCAGTAAGTCTCGTGACTGACACATAGTTAACAATGCCAATGCCGAACCCCTTTTATTACTCTGTAGTACCAACTTAAAAAAAAAAAATAGGTGTAAAAGTTTCAGGATATTCGGTCCATTAATTGTCGATATATTTAAAACTAAGTGACATTACATTTCTTTTTTTATATTATGTTTCATCATGTGGTTTGCGGTAAATCAATATATGTACATTTGTTTTTGTTTAAAAGATATACTCGTATAAAACTCGTTTCGTGTGTTGATCAAATACGGAAAAAAAATCGTTTAAGCTCAGCAATGCTTTGAAAAGTAGAACTGGAAAAAGTTCACATCAAAAAACAACCATTTGCCGATGATATGCGGATTTTAAACACATTCAAATAACTAGAGAAGACGTGAAGCCCTATGTCTTCCAATTGAGGTGGCTATGCTCGAAAATGGCCAATATATTCTGAAAATTGTTATTCCGATCATGAAATGAATTTGCAAAGGATAGCTGTCAACCTGAAAATATCGAAAGGTTCAGAATTGTGCATAAAAATTTGAGATGGAAAAGGTTTTTTCAAAGTGGGTGCCGCATTTGCTAACACATGAACAATAACAATAACGAATTGACGGTTCAAAGCGTCGGTACATAACAGGGATCGAAATAGAAATTCACTGGAGTCAATGAGAGCCTCAACCGTGCGAGGAGGAGAGGTCAAAAGGTAGCCGAAACCAAAGATCATCGCCGCTGTATTTTGGAACACACGCGGAAATTTGGTCATCGACTTTTTTCCAAAGGGCCAGACGAACCAGCAAATACTACATTGCGTCATTGGATCGAATGAATGACGCAATCGAACAGAAAAGACGTCAAACGACAAAGAAGAATTCTATGTTTTACCAAGATAATACACTGATCCCACAAGTGGATGAAAACGATTGTAAAATTGAAAGATTCACTATTCGAATTGCTTCCACATATTCATCAGATTTGGCCCCAATAGTCCAATCAAGAAGATCGTGAAATCGGGTTTTTCGCTAATAGGGCTGAATTTATATAAAAATAATCATAAAAAAGCGTATAAAACTGTGGGCAAAGTAAAAAAATTTTCAAACCCCGGGAAGGGGGTGAAAAAAATGAAAAACTACCCCAAAATACGATTTTTGGGTTAAATTTCGAAAATATCAATAAAAGTTTCAACTAAAAGTTGTAGAGCATAAAATTTTAGGTCTACCTCTCTCCGACCATTTTTTCCCTAAAATGCGTTCTTTTACCCCTAGGACGGTATAAAGGGTTTAAAAAATGAAAATTTAATAAAAAATGTAAAAATTTGACTTTTTAAATTTTTTTTTCATTCTCTTTTAAAAATCTATAAACAACAATCGTAGAGAAAAAAATTTTGTTTTCATTCCTTCTATGACGAATACATAAATTACCTGTCCTTAAAAGGTTTTATTACCTGCAGGTAAAAATCTACAAATATAAATATTAGATCAAGATTTATAAAAAAAATTTAAAAATCAATTGAAAACTTTTTTTTTAAATATTACCCGTTTTAAGTGAAATATTGAGGTAAATCCGTTTTCACCTCTTCAGTTTTAATAGAAGGGATGAAAAAAAAAATATTTTTTTCTCTACGATTGTTGTTTATAGTTTTTTTAAGAGAATGAAAAAAAAAAATTCAAAAAGTCCAATTTTTACATTTTTTATTAAATTTTTATTTTTTAAACCCTTTATACCGTCCTAGGGGTAAAAGAATGCGTTTTAGGGAAAAAATGGTCCGAGAGAGGTAAACCTAAAATTTTATGCCCTAAAACTTTTAGATGAAACTTTTTTTGATATTTTCGAAATTTAACCCAAAAATCGTATTTTGGGGTAGTTTTTCATTTTTTTCACCCCCTTCCCGGGGTTTGAAAATTTTTTTACTTTGCCCACAGTTTTATACGCTTTTTTCTGATTATTTTCATATAAATTCAGCCCTATTAGCGAAAAACCCGATTTCACGATCTTCTTGATTGGACTACAACTGACTTGTACATGTTCGCGGGTCACAAAAAGATATTCCAAGGAAAGAGATTTGGCTGAAATGATGAATTTATAGCTACAACTGAAGCCTATTTTGAGACCAAAATAATTTTTCTATAAGAAAGGTATCGAAAATTTAGAAGAATATTGGAATTATGGAAAGTGACTCTTTTAATGAATGACTCAACTCTGCCAAACAAAAGTTGCAGAGACCGCGCAGGTACGTAGATTAAAGAGATAAGAAAAAATACTGTCAACATATCTCCGCGCAAGATACACTCAACAAGCGACCAAAGGATCACCACTGATTAACTCAAATTTCAAATAAGAGAAAAATTAAATAATAATTTGAAATAGATACTGAAAAATCGAAATGGATAGATGCTATGGAAATTAGTATGTAAGATAACTGTTTAATATGAATAAAATTTCTAGAGAAAAAATCAGAGCAAATATCAAGTATCCACAAAAAAATAAAACAGAATAAAACTTCAAAATAAAGACAAACTTATAAACCAACCAAGTATGGTACAAAAGAAAACTGAACACATCGAATTACACCGCCTGCAATTTCGGAAAGAAAAATAAACCAGGCTCAAAACTTGAGGTTTTCGACGGATAAATAGGGGCTGAAGCTCTGAATTGTGTAACAGAAAAATATGGACTCGAAGATATGGCAAAAAATTCATGGTATTCAATTCTCAGTAACCGGAATTATGAAAGACATCAAGAACAATGATGTGAGCCGAAAATTGAGAAAGTTAGGGGGTTAGGATTAGAGATCAGTCAGTGTATATGTTACAAGAGATAAGGAAAAAGTTATAAGGGATAAAGTATAAGGGCGGCAGCAAGATGAAAGATGCAAGATGCAATAGATGCAAGATGAAAATATGTTATTTCAGTGTACACAATTCTGCTCCATCTAGGAGTTGATGCAGAGCCAACACGAGTTCACAAAAATAAAGGAAAATAACAAATCTTCAAAAGATTCCAAATTCATTAAACTCCGAAGTAAATTATAAGTTGCACGCAAATTTATATCAAGGTACTTCATACCTGCAATGAGTTCCAGAAAATTTACAAGTGATTTGATTAGAAAAAAGTATATACAATATAAGAAAAAAAAATGTTAACTTCCACTATTTTATTGATTTACACGACAATTGTTTCGTCATACCATGACTTCATCAGGTGAGTATTTAAACTGAGGTATTCAATGCAAAACATGACCTTAAATACACAGCTCTGGTACAAAAACTGGAGGTGTGGAAAGAGATGGTTTACAATTAATGAAAAATAATAAGTGGGGGGGATTTGTTTGAATCTATTTGATCATTCAATAAAATTTGTCTTTTATTATATCTATTGATCTCTAAAGTTTATAACAGATTACATTCTTATATTGAAGATAAATTTCCGTCAAGTAAAGACCGAGACAATCAAAAAAGTATTTACTACCAAAAACTTGTTAAGTTCGATAAAACATGTCAAGATATACAATATATCCTATATTGCCAATAATATGTGAGTTAGATTTTGCATATTAAAATGAATGAAAGGATAATATATCAATCAATATTTAGGAATAGAGAAAAAGATGAAATAATATTTCAGTAAGGAATATTATAAAGGCAAGGAAATAGTTGATCTGTAGAAATGTGATTGTTTATGAAAATATAATTGGTCACTATTACCTGTATGTATCCGACTGAGTGGCATCATACTGTGTAATGGAATACGTAAAAGAAAAAAAATAAGTAAAGACAAGAATTGAAATCAGAATTGATATTAAAGCTATCAAAGTAAACTGGTAATTTGGAATGATTACTTTCTAGAACAATTCAAATCATTAAGAATCTCTGCAAGTGGCTCGCGATCAGGCAGTTTTGTCCAAACAACCAAAAAACACAAAAAATAATGGAAAAAGAGGGATCTGCTGATTGGGCGTCAATTATTTAACCTTTTTTTTTATTTAAAACGATGTTACCAGCCAACTCTATTCTGATCTATAAGTAACATTTGTGTTGCCTGTTGATTCGATAATAAGATACAATATTAAAACACTTGAAGAATAATATAATCATTTAATCTCACAAAGTAATTACAATAAATTATATTCTTTGGGAAGTCCTTTAAGTGTGTTCATGTTTTTATGAGGCAAGTAGTATTTCTTAAAGATAAATCCAGAAACAAAATTTTGTCTCCTTTGAATATTTATTTATTAATTTTAATTACTTTCGTATATCTGTTGGGTTATTTATTTCATTTGACATTGTATATTGAGTTTTGATTATATACGTCTATTAAATGTGAGCGGTGCTTGTTTTAGACATTAATTTAATTCTAAAAGTTTTTTGAATAAAAAAATTCTTTTGAAAATTAAAATTGTAGAAGATAAACATATTTCAATTTGTTTTGATATTCAAATTTTAGACAAAATAAGGTTGTCAATAGACCTTTGTGATGAGTTTGTCCATTCGTCTTTCAGAAGCTCTCTGAAGTCGCGATCGGTTCAATTAATCCCCAACTAGCAATTTAACATAGCGACGACGTAGTGAAAAAAGTTGAGCAATTAAACATAAATTGAAATTATGAATGAAAACAATATTCTATTTCCGCTAATATTTTATTTCACTACAATCGTTTCGTCATACCACGACCTCTTCAGGTGAGTACTACCAGATGCTGATTTCGCAATGTTTGAGACTTTCTATATATAGGGCAAGTTCATAACAGAAAAAAGAGGGGATAAAGAAAGTTTTATAATTCTTTGGGAATTCAGAAAAAATTATTCAAAAAAAGATTCAATAGGGAGGAGCTTCTCAATTTTGTTTGGTTGTTCGAAAATATATGTTTTTTATGATATCTATTAAATTTTAATGTTTCTAATAGATTTAATCTGAAACTTTTATTTTGTATGTGTAAAATTTCAAAATCACTATTAAAAATATGTCCTGTGTCCAATAGGTGGTTTGCATAGGTTGAATTTCTTTTTTTGTTACAATAACATTTTTCATGTTCCCCTAGTATCGTCTGGAAAGGTCTTTCTGTTTTACCGACATATACAAAATGGCAAGTACCGCAAGTGAGCTTATAAACACCTGATTTCTTCTTCTTAGATATTTTATCTTATGCGGCGATGAGTGTTAAAACAATTTGTAGAAATTACTATCTTTTATTACCAAAAAATATAATTTACACATTTTCTTGTGACTCGAGTTTCGGGAAGTGAACTATTCCATCATCAGACAACTGAAGACCTAACAGTGGTACAGTGGTATTTAACCAAAAGTGATAAATATTTTGAATATTTCAACAGATTCTCGGTAACACCTAATAGTGGTACAGATGTTTACAATCGGAACGTGAGAAAAAACCGGGTTAAAAAAGAAGGGCCTTCTAACAGATATCGGAATGTCGGCAATCGACAAAGAAGGTTTGTTAAACAGATGGTATCCATTTAAATATCTCAAATAATTTTTGGGGTTGCATAGCTCCGTACAGTCATTCATTATTTTTACATTATTGTTATTGTGAACAAATTTGAAAATTTCAACAGATTCTAAATAATCGAGTTTCTTCCCTTTTGATTCTACATGTAAAACTTTAAGATTATCTATTGTGGGAAAGGAATGACCGTTTTCTAGACAATGATTATATATATATATATATATATAATATTGACATCTACTTTTTAAAAACTATTGGCTACTTTTTGACTTATGCTACCAAAGTACGACAGAGAAATGAATTTTTTATTTTCGTAGGTTTTTATGATAGGATAAATTTGGCTCATAGCTATTTTGGATAGTTTCTGTCAAAATAGATTATCTATTATATCGGGGTTGAAACCGTTGTTCGCGGCTATTGATTTTATAGTTGGGACTTCAGCTTCGCGGTCATTTTTTTATAAGGGTAATGCGAATGCTGTATGGATCATCGATTGATACGCTGACATTTTTTGTGAATATGGGTGATTGGAATCAAAAGGTTTACATATATCAGTGGATGTGGGTTTCCTGAACACGTTGAAATCTATAATATTTTTCTATTTGAGCGTGAAATCGAGAGGTCTAAAAATGTAATACTGTTCTTCGATTCTTTTTCTAATTTGAATTTAATTTTTGGGTGAATATTATTCAAGAAATTCAAAATTTGACTCAGTTGTCTGGATGTTCCGGAGATACACGTATGAATATCGTCTACGTATCTGTATCAGAAATGAACATTTACAGCTGGTTTCGAATTGAAGATTTTATTTTCTATTTCTGACATGAATATGTCTGCAAGGAGTTGACTCAGTGGTGAGCCCATAGCTAGGTCGTTTAATTGTTCGTATATTTTATTTTTATTATTATTTATAATATATATATATATATATATATATATATATATATATATATATATATATATATATATATATATATATATATATACATCTGCCGAACTAGCTGGCATCCGTACAAAAAGGGTATCGGCCTGCATCCTCGTGTATACTTCGTGTATATTCGGAGTTTTTTTTCCGCACAAGATGACTTCCGGTATAGATAGCGGTCGAGTTGGCATCCGTATACTTTTTTACCTATTATGGTACAAGTTGGCTGCCGTATACTTTAGTACCAGCCAAGGTGGCACACTGAAATGTTGCCATACTGCTGTATTTGTCTGGTGTAATGAATGGTAATACTCAAGCGGTAAATATTACACAAAACGATCGCTGGCACGAAAGGGATTTTTTCAGGGTTCGCTGTTATTCTGTTGCTTCGGATAAGTCATACGGTACGCGAGTTTTGATGGTTCATTATTGTGAATTATTGAATTGATTGATTAGTTGAATTTCTCGTGAATATTATTGAAGAATTGATATTTTTTTAGAATTTTATCATATAGTTTAATCTAATCTATTTCCTTATATGTTTTTCCATATTCTCATATTCAAAACTCTCTCTGTTTGAATAGATTTCAATTTTTTTTCCTCTCTGATTCTATGAACATAACGCGTTGTCGATTCGTCCAAATACCTGTAATTTTATAATTTTGAGCCGAGACTGGCCTCAAACGACGAGTTGGACCTACCGAAAGAATTCGTGGTCGAATTCAATTCTGTCTGACGGCTGGTCTCAAGCACGATAACTTTCTAAAAAAAAGACCTAGTGACTTCAAACTTGCAGATAGTTTTATAGTCTAAATGTCTCACTCGATTTCGATGATTCAGCAGAACTGCTGAACTGCACACCAGAGGTAAAAAAAATATTTTTTTTGAAAAGTCAATATTTCGGAAGTTACTTACTGGAAGTTGCTCAAATTGTTTGTGGATGTAGAGGATGTTGGTGAAATGATTTGCAACATGTAGTACAGAAGACTCTTCCACGAAAAGGAAATGGCTTTTTTTTTCTCATCAGAATTTGGCAAAAAGTATATGTATAAAGTTTATTTCAATATATTCTTTTTCCAGTATGTCTTGTCAACATGTATTGATTAGAGGCGGAAAAGTGGAGCCTTTCAAGTGTGCATTCTCTATTTTGTTAAGATTTTATGTTTCATTACAAGAAGAGTTCAAGAATTGCCAAAAATTACGTGTTTTCCAGTTAAATCTACTGATGATACATTTTTTGTTGATCCTTCTCCAAAATGAACAACATTCCCAATAGGAGATTAGTTTTTAAACACATCTTTCATTATTAAGGAAGTGAAAAGTTTTTGCGTAACGACAAGATGAATGTAACACTGATCAAAAATGAAAGTTTCTCTTCAGAATTTAAATTCCTTATTTTCAGTCGACTTCTAAGGTTTTTTGTGCTAAGTTGTGTATAAATCCTGAATATTTCCGTGTTCGAATTGAAATACCGATACAATCCTAATGGAAATTTTAATTTTTCATTGCAGAATTGGAAGCTTAACATCATTCAATGTAGAAAAAGATAAAGGAGAAAAAAGTTAAAGAATATATCAAGTTATATTGATATTTTGTTCACAATCCTATTCCGCAATTTTGTTGCGTTGTGTTTAATCGCTCCATATTTGAAAACTATTCCATTTCGAATTCCAATAAGACGGATGTTTCGAGATAACTTTGGATCGCCCGAACAAACATTTTTATTGCAGGAATAAAATAAATATATAATACCGATCTACAATAATATGAATATTTTTGAGTAATTAGAAAGAACTCATTTTTATTTTGTGAATCCATTATGAAATGAAGATTGTCCTAGTAGCGATTAAGTATAATTCCATACGTGTTAAATATTACGTAGTTTAGCAGGCACCTTCCAAGGCGCCGAATGTCTATATATCGCGAGTCTCCGATAGAGGGTCTCAAACGATTAGAAGATTATAAACACAAGACGAAGATGAATAATCCTTGGTCAAATAGAAATTTGTCGTGTTGGTGCACGAGCAATAAAAAACTCGAACGGAATAAATTGAATAGTGGAAATTTTAAGGGTACGTTTTAACGGAAAAGGTTTGTAGGTATTTGTAGATACAAATATAAGAGGGAAATACCGATCTGATGAAACTGAGATTTTGAAATCCACTTCCACGTTATCGAATGAACGAGTCGTTTATTCTAGCAGAATTTCGGGATTATCATAAAAGTACCTATACAACAGTATGCTGTTTTATCTTACTATTTCATAGGTTAAATTTTTTGCGTAATGAGGAACCTGTACGTAGAATATGAATAAAAAATCATTAATCACGAGATAAAAACGTTCTACAAAAATTTCGAGTATAGGACTTAATATTTATGTTTTCTTGGAGAAACACTAATACCTTATACTGAAAAATTGGTAATTTTCCTGAAATGTCATATTTCAATTAGTAAATTTTAACCATAGGTATCCAATCGTTATAAATTAAAAAATTTTTTTTTATGTAACTTCTATTAGAATTCAACGATAAGTTAATGTCATTTCTATGCTAATGGCTATAAAATCGACCACCTGTAATATGGAAAACACTGAATTCTTCTTATTTTTTCATTATATCTCATCGAAAGTATCTAATTTCGTTTTTGTGTTTCGTTTTTTTCAATTGCCTCAAAAATGATTTCATTGAGCATGACTACGAGAAATATATGACCCAAAAGCAATATTAAAATTAGAACGAAGTGTTATTAACATTTCTACCACCGTTATTGCAAATAATAACCGAAAATTCAATTATTAATTGTAATTAGATTTTGACATTAGCTACCAGAAACATTGAGTATGATTTAAAGAAAACACTTTATTTCCTCAAATTTTCATTGTTAATAAGGGGTATGAATAATGGTAATAGAAAGCTCTAGAAATCGAGACAGTGTAACATACATCTGTAAAACAATTCTATACTCAAATAAACTCGACAAGGTTTTGTGATTAACAAAACCTTGTGAATTAAGTGATTGATTATTACTGATTGTCCTTGTTGAATAAATTTTAAATATGAATTATATAACGAAATTGATTGTTCAGAAAGGCTTCACTCATGGTTACTAGACTTGATCGATCGCGCACGGGAAAAACTCACTTTTAGGACTGATAATGAAATAAACTATTAATGAGATTAATGGAGTCTGCGGTTGGCTCTAGGTGAAATGGTTAGGAGATCGGTTGTGGTCTGTGTGGGTCTTGTTACTGTTTCCTTGCGCCACTTCAGAAACAGCGTTGATTATTTACCCAAAAGCGAAAAATTGGACGGATGTCGGTATAAAAAAATCAGAATTGAAACTTCTAATTAGATTTTTTCGATGATTAACATTTTTGCAAATTTAGAATTGTTTTTCTGGAAAAACGGAGAATCACATGAAAAAAAATACATGGTTAAGTTTTAATTCGATTCCTTGGCATTCCTGTCGACTCAAAGGTTTTTTCACATTAGGATATATTTCAGGTTTCAGATGAGATCAGTTGGAGGGAGATGGCACTGTTAATCATATGACCCTTTTTCAAGAAGTTACCTACTGACAGATTTGAAATTATTAGAGTAGATTTGAAGTGTAAATCGACAGATGAATAAGAAAGCGGTCAAAAGCTCCTAAAGTCACATCAGTGCTTACTAGAATTTTTCTCCAGAATTACTGAATTCGAGCTAAGTGTAATTCGTTGTTATTTACAAGAGAGCTGGTTCACAATATTTCAAATTAGAAATTACGTTTCATTTTAGATTTTTCAGTTAAAATTTAGGTGTCTTTTATTTGAGAGGGTCCGAAAATGAATAACCAGCAGTTTTTCTTATTGATTTTCCGCATAAATCTGATGAAGTAATCGAAAACTAGTGAGAATGTTTGATGCGTAACCCGGCACGTCAAATCTCAGACTTGGCCGTTATTGTCGAAAGGAGTCTACTCTGTATGAGATGTCCGGTGCGTGGTTTCGATGTACTTCGAATCGCAGACTAGGCGATATCGATATCGCCAGAAGATTATGATTTCTGGAAGATTTCCGAAACCGCTGTTGAGTAATCACAATTAGAAATTTAATTTTTTCGCGGTTTCCAACGTCACAGAACGTGTTAAACTTTGTTAAATTTCGAATTCTGACGAAAAAATATTCTCGAAAAAAGGTGAATTCAAATAAGTCACATCTGTTGACGAATCTTCTTTGTGTGTTGTTAAGGGTTTGTTTTCTTTTTAACCTCTTTTTATCATCTGTTTCACCTGTACAAGCATAAATACTCTGTCCTGCTTGTTAAGTTTTCAGTTGTCTGAAGAAGGAATATTTATTTCTCGAAACTTGAGTTACAAAAAATGTGTAAAATATTAATTTATTGGTAGTAAAACAGTAATTTCTAATAACTTGTTTTTATGTATTTTATATCCAAATAAGAAATTTCAATTCGAATGCGCTGACGTGCCCTCACCCATGAAGGGGTAGCATTCGATTTTCTCTACTAACGTTGCTCTACTAACATAATATTTATTTTTTTATTTCATAATTATACGATTCTCACGAAATTCATCTGTACCCTATATCACATCGACCGGATCATTAGTTTTGAAAATACGGGAAAAATAAAGTTTCAAATGTCAATAACTCCTAACCCATTCGACGGGTGTTACCCAACGAACTCAGCCGAGATACATATTTATGCTTTGAAATTTTAAAAATCTGGGTTTTTTCATTCTTCAGTTGCTGTCTTTACATTCGGCAGGACATAATCACTTAACCACTAATTTTTCATGGGTACGTCCAACCTAGCCGTTTGAGACTCTCTTCAGCGGAACATTCCAAAATTCCAGATATTTGAACACAACATTGTTCCCTGAAATATGCGCGCAAAAACATTTTGAGTAAGCCATTTTAGTTGAGTAAATGTGAAATTTTATGCAGAATTTCATGTGGATCATAACATGAAAAAAAAATTGAAAAAGCCGTCATTCTTTAACTTCTTGTCAAACTTTAATTTGAGTGGATCTCTGTTTTTTGAGATATTGGAAAAATTACACCAGCCGTTTACCCGCCGTTTACGAATTTCTTCATGGATGAACAAGCGCATGGAAGCTAGTGATCCCACAACAGTGCTTTAAAAAAAAAAATTCTGTTCAGCACTATTTATTTTGACGCCGAATCAGAAAGGACATTCGATGTCATATGTGAAACATTATTAATTGCACAAAGGTTGGATGATTCGTTCAGATTGTATTAGGAGATAATCTAATTGAAATATGTAATAATGACTATTGACAAAATGACGATTTTTTCCGATAACCACTGAATTTTTACAGGAATTAAAAAAATTCAAATCGAAGCATCCATATTCTTGTAGATTTTCATTTTTTTTATGATCGACAATATTTTCCTTCGTGTTAATTCAATGAAAGAGTCGTTGGAAAATGGCAGTGCTGGAAGGCGTTTTTATCGAATGTGTATAGATAACTAAGTGAATAAATATTATTATTATTAGGAATTAGCTCAGAGATTTCAAATTTTCACGTAGATTTCAAGTCTAAATGGGCAATGCAAAATCTGCAAATATTTTTGGAAATTATTCAAACATTTAATAGCAGATATTGAGCGAGTTGAAAATACTTTTTTGATGAAGTGATAGATTATATTATGAGTAGTCAGAAAAAATGATATGATCATTTATCTCCTCTGGTTAACTATTACTTTTCATCATTATCCCATTGTATGGAAATGAAATAAATTAAATCAGATAACAGGAGGGAAATATTACAATGGAAACTTACTACTCTTGTTCTTTCCATTGAATTCATTTTTACTTATTCACTTTTTTTTGACTAATCTACCAATATTATTTATTATTCGAGGAAATATTTTTTTTTGTATTTTTATTTTTCCATTTGATTGTGCGAGTTAGGAGATAGCGTGTGTTCTATGTTCGTTACTGTTTTCTTTATACCACTTTAGGAACTGCGCCCTTAATTGTTTACCCAATAGCGAATGGTCAGACAGTTCCCCGAAACCAGAAAATTTCTTTCCTGGCCCTGGGTTCGAACTTTCAACGTTACGGTATGAGTCCATTAGGCCAGGCGCTGGCAAGAATATTACGGAGAAAAGATATATATGAATTCATTTACTCAAATTTACTCAAACAAAAAGCTCATAGAATTGGGATACACAAAAAACTATGTGCAAGGATTGGCTATGAGATTCATGGTGACGCATGAAAATTGGAACGAAAAGAGGATTTCTTTGTAGAAATGAATGTTTGTTCAAACTTGAAATATAGCTTTCAAATTTTCGAATCAAATTCTATAGTCGTGGCGAATAATAGTCATTACCAAGTTGGTACTATTCGAGAGAAACTTTTTTCTTCAGAAAAAGATATAAGGAGTCTGCGGAATAAAGAAAAATCTTAATATTGAATTGTTAAATAAATAAAGTACCTTCGGTGAAAAATACTCCTTTACTTCGAAGGTGAGACGTAATGAAGCATTGATAGAATCAGTTTATTCAATCAAATTCAATCGCCGAGCTGCATGAACGAATAAAACTTTCGATAACAGCGATAATTATCTTCCACTTGACTTAAAGTCATCCGAATCACGTCAAACCACCATTTTACAGAAAAAATGAAGTATTCTATAAAACCGATACAAGACGATTGTTTTTATTCAAACGATGAATGAGAAAAAAAACTTCATGAATTTAACGCAATCCAATATATTTCTAATTCGAATACCGCTCCAATCCCAAAAGTTCACGTATCAGCCGAGCGGATTATTTCTAAAGTTTCAATTACTAAGCTGCAAAAACGCATAAACCTTTCAACGAAATCAACGAAAATGTATAATCAGTTACACAAAATCGATATGAATTGATATGAAATATTAGGGGAAAACCTTGATTTGAATATATTTTTTTGAATTTTCAGATTATGTGACACGACGAAATTTTTTACAAACGTATGCGTTATAATTTTACTATTTTATACCACATTCCAATTCGAAAAGGTCTGCAGTTTCGAAAATATTGTAAAAAATAAGGAAAAATTTCGAATATCAATAACTTCGAAATCAAGAGAACTAAATTGCTTATTAATGAATCCAGTAAAAATATTTTGACTCCAAACCTACCTTGAAAATTCAAAGATAGCAAGATATTACCTAGAACATGCACGCAAAAAAGTCCATAATAAAATAATAATCCTCAACATCAATACGAATTAATGTCCAGCGTAGCGCTAAATAACAATTCGCTCTTTCAGGAAGCCACAGCTGTTCACAGTCTGCTTACGTATCGATCGAACGGAAAAAAACCATGTTCACCTTCTACTCTTATGAATTCCAAGAACGAATGCAAGATAATTGCAAAGTAAACAAATCCACGTTGTCAAATGTACTGGATGCCAAGTGAACCGTTGTTTAGATAGCCCCATGATATACAAAGTATACACGAAATCGACCCCAGCGCCACCATGATAAAACTCGGTGAACCTAAAGTATCCACGGCAGTCGAGATAGGTCCAAAAAGGGTCAAGTTGGCATCCTGCTGAAAATTAGCGCAAACGATAAAGGATGTTCCCTTATATCATTTACCGATGTCACTTCGAGTTGGTAAGTTGACATCCGTATATTGGATGCCACCTTACCTCGGATGCCATCTATACCGGTAATTTTACATGGGGGATGCAGCCTTGTACGCTGGATATATATATTTATATATATATATATATATATATATATATATATATATATATATATATATTATATATATATATATATTATATATATATATATATATATATATATATATTTATATATATATATATTATATATATATATAATATATATATATATATATATATATTTATATATATATATATATATTATATATATATATATATATATATATATATAAATAGCAAAAATATATTATTTCATTATTATTATTATTTATTATTATTTATCACGTTCCGATTGTAAATCTCCGTACCACTATTAGGTGTTACCTAGAATCTATTGAAATATTCAAAATATGTATCACTTTTGTTTAAACATCTCAGTACCACTGTTAGGTCTTCAGTTGTCTGATGATGGGATAGTTCATTTCCCGAAACTCGAGTCACAAGAAAATTTGTAATATATATTTTTTGGTAGTAAAACATAGTAATTTCTACAATTTGTTTTAATTATGATCAACTACCAAATAGTAACGGCTGATACAATTCAGTATCTGAAAATGTTGTATTCTCATGATGAATAAACTAAATTTATATCACCGAGAAATACCGATTTCTCAACAGAAATGAGCAACGCATTTCACTTCACTGCTAAATATAAACTACAAAATTAACTTCTGCTTTAGGTAAAGAAACACGCGCGCTTTCAATTCATTGTGGATGTCTTAAAACTCAAAAACAAAAAAACAGAAATAATATAGTACAAGTAGTTTATCAATATCTGCTATTTGACATTGATTCAAATTCCTTTTTATTAAATTTCGCTGAAACTACAAATTTTTTTAGCATATTTTTGTTCGCAGATCTTTTGACTCCTTAAATGTAGAACCAATTTTTTCTCGTCGTGCAAAATATTTGACTTCCTTTCTCGTCCCTATATTCTTTCCTATATATAATATATTTTGTTTTCGACTTTTATTTCTTACTTCGATGAAACTCTTCACCTGTCATTGCGTGTAGTGTTATTTGTTTGAATATCAAAACATATTTGATGTCTTAGTCTCCTATAATTTTAATTTAAAAAAATGTTATTCAAAAATTTTTTGAATTAAATTAATTTCTTATAAGCACAGCTTATATTCGATAGGCACATAACATCAGAACTTATTATATAATATTAATTGGAATAAATAACCCACAAAATATAAATTGTCAATTAACAATAAAAAATGAATATTTTAAAGAGACAAAATTTTGTTTCTGATCTGACATTTATGAAAACTAAATCCTTTTCAAAAATGCAAAACATAATTTTAAGAACATGTCAAAAAAATAATTTTTTTGAAATATTTAATATATTTAAATATTTAAATAAGTTATTTCAAAAATCTCTCAAAATATGCATCCCATCCTCGAAACACAATTATAATTCAGATAAGGTCTTCATCGGTCCTACTTCACATTTGAAAAATAAAATCAATAAGCAATATGAGGCAACATCATCCTTTAAACACACCAACTTTGAAATTCCAGATATTCTACGTTCTTCACACAAGTCACACAAAGTTTGTAAGGTATTTTATGGCCTTAGTTAATCCACAAGATATTTGTATAACGAGAATGAGTTTTTTTAAATTAAAGTTATAGGAACTAACAGATTGAATCTGTTTTGATTTTCAAATTTTGTGATAATTCTTCTATCAAATAGAAACACTCTTCTTATTATGTTATTTGTTTGTTTACGTTCTTTTTGTTTGACATTTAGAGTATTTACAGTTTCCTGTTGTAGGGTCGGTAAAAAAATCTGTATTTTGTTTCGTTGTGCTCTCTGTTCTTTGGCCGTTGTACTGGTTACTTTTGCCGAAGAATATTATTTCCTGCCAACATCTCGCTTTTCTGTGTTTGCTTCTTTATTGTTATGTTGCTTACTTCTTTTTTTGTTCATTGTCTGATTCAACCAAACTTTCGACTTTATCAAGGAGAAGAGTATTATTTAGTTTAAGAATATTATTGTTGTCTTCTGCTTCTTCTAACAATTTTGTAGATATCTTATTTGTAACTACAAGCTTTCAGTTCTTACATCTTACACTTGTTATATGTTGCTCTTTTGTTGGGCTGTTGTTTCACAACATATGACTATTTTCATTTAAAAATATTGTAAATATTTGGGTTCCTTTTTGGACAAGCAGTGTGAAAAATCACAAAGCACTTCACATAATTTCTTATTTGGCAACTTTTTGTTGAGCAACCTTTCATGAAATGTGGTTCACTTTCATTTTTCTCAGATTCATCTGTAAATGCTTCTTCATCGCCCACCATCTTTCCATCTTTAAACCCAGAAGTTATAATAAATGCTCACATTTCCTGAATTTAAAACATTATGAAAAGTACTGACGTGAAGCAAAAAGCATTTCACATCCATTTCAAATCTATGAATTACATATCACATGAATATAAATACAGAATTATGTGTTCTATCATCCGAAAACCAAATAAACGTAATTTGCTGCAATTTAAGAACCGTTCTCTTGACGAAAGGAACAATTTTTTTGTGAACAATTACGAATAATAAACTTTTAGTAATATAATTAACCTTGTTATCTTTATAATCGTGGAAATCTTGTTTTCAATGAAATTCACAACAGCTTCAGTAGGAAAATTGATGGAATACTATCCCCTATTGAAATCTCAACAGCAATTTTGCATTTTTTTAAAAAATTTGAATATCAAAATAAATTGAAATATGTTTATCTTCTACAATTTTAATTTCCGAAAGTTTTTTTTATTCAAAAAACTTTTAGAATTAAATTAATGTCTAAAACGAGCACCGCTCACATTTAATAGACGTATATAATCAAAACTCAATATACAATGTCAAATGAAATAAATAACCCAACAGATATACGAAAGTAATTAAAATTAATAAATAAATATTCAAAGGAGACAAAATTTTGTTTCTGGTTTTATCTTTAAGAAATACTACTTGCCTTATAAAAACATGAACACACTTAAAGGACTTCCCAAAGAATATAATTTATTTGAAATATTTAATATATTTAAATATTCGAACAAATTATTTCAAAAATCTCTAAAAAATGTGCACTATATCTTCAAAAAACAAATATAATTCTAGATAATCCCGTCTTCAGCCCTTTTTCAATATTCCAAATATCAAAATCAAAAACATAACCTACATCACTCACGTGTTAAAAGACTTAAGCTTCGAACTACAGATCAACTATATATTCAAGATTGATCTATGTTCTAACAAAATCGAAGAACAAAGTGAGTTATTTTAAGGTTTACTTAAATTCATTGACATTCTATAATGAGATTTATTGAAGCCAAAATATAATTATATATTATATATAAAATAAAATAGAAAGGCTTTTTACTAGATAGAAGAAATATAACAAATTTTGAATATCAAAACAAATTGAAATATGTTTATCTTCTACAATTTTAATTTCCAAGAGAATTTTTCATTCAAAAAACTTTTAGAATTAAATTAATGTCTAAAACAAGCACCGCTCACATTTAATAGACGTATATAATCAAAACTCAATATACAATGTCAAATAAAATAAATAACCCAACAGATATACGAAAGTAATTAAAATTAATAAATAAATATTCAAAGGAGACAAAATTTTGTTTCTGGTTTTATCTTTAAGAAATACTACTTGCCTTATAAAAACATGAACACACTTAAAGGACTTCCCAAAGAATATAATTTATTTGAAATATTTAATATATTTAAATATTCGAACAAATTATTTCAAAAATCTCTAAAAAATGTGCACTATATCTTCAAAAAACAAATATAATTCTAGATAATCCCGTCTTCAGCCCTTCTTCAATATTCCAAATATCAAAATCAAAAACATAACCTACATCACTCACGTGTTAAAAGACTTAAGCTTCGAACTACAGATCAACTATATATTCAAGATTGATCTATGTTCTAACAAAATCAAAGAACAAAGTGAGTTATTTTAAGGTTTACTTAAATTCATTGACATTCTATAATGAGATTTATTGAAGCCAAAATATAATTATATATTATATATAAAATAAAATAGAAAGGCTTTTTACTAGATAGAAGAAATATAACAAATTTTGAATATCAAAACAAATTGAAATATGTTTATCTTCTACAATTTTAATTTCCAAAAGAATTTTTTATTCAAAAAACTTTTAAAATTAAATTAGTGTCTAAAACAAGCACCGCTCACATTTAATAGACGTATATAATCAAAACTCAATATACAATGTCAAATGAAATAAATAACCCAACAGATATACGAAAGTAATTAAAATTAATAAATAAATATTCAAAGGAGACAAAATTTTGTTTCTGGTTTTATCTTTAAGAAATACTACTTGCCTTATAAAAACATGAACACACTTAAGGGACTTCCCAAAGAATATAATTTATTTGAAATATTTAATATATTTAAATATTCGAACAAATTATTTCAAATTTGCAATCGGTAATGCAAAATTGCATTACCGATTGAATAATGGAACCCAACTAAAGGGTTTTGGCTGTAAAGTTACTATTGTATTAATTCACTTAAGGTTCAGTATCAACTATTTATGCATCCTCAAATACGAAAAAAAGTGTTCTTTGGAATGACTCTAATAAAATAAGCATTAATTGTAAATTTCTTATGAGAAAAACCCGTACTTGAGTGACTCTTGATCGATTTCAAAGTTAGAGACGCGTCTTCTAGAAATTCTTTAAACTCTTTTTCTAATTGCCGTAATTACTCATCCTGATTCAACATAGTAGTTTCGCTAGCCCCAAAAACTTGTTCCACAAATTAAGTTTGGAATGGTATTCGCACCAGTCCTTTTTCAGTTCGTGAGAATTTACAGTTGGAGTCTCTGAATTATATGCATTTGGCAGAAAAAATCGTCAGTCTAGAGATTTTCGTCAAAGAGTCAGAATCTTCTAGGTGATTTTTCTTTCAACACTTTGGGATAAACTGTATGCGTAGTCTCTATATCGAAGTGCTTTTACTCGTAAAAAGGGTGATATTAGTACCTATTCCTGAAATCATTTTTTATTGAAGATCTAAAGTTTACAAATAATATATTTGTAGCACCTTTGTAAAACTCTATAATCCTTATATTCTGATTAATACGAGAGACTATTCGAGTATCAAAGTTCAAAGATACCTATTGATTTATTAATTTCGAACAATATTGAATACACAGCTGAGTTTTAAATTAACGAATTACAATAACATATTATCGAGAATAAATTGTCCTATATTTATATGCTAAACAGATTTTCTCAGTTTTAAATGTTACAATACATCCATTTCTTTCGACAGTCGAATATACAAGATAATCTATAATATATTATTCTGATCTACCAGTATATGTTCACTTAAGTTTCAAAATATTAAATCAGACCTGAAGAGGTAACAAATATGTTTTGATATTTGAAAGTTGATGCGTGTAGTTTTGTTTTGAATCAACCTTCCGTATTAGACTGTGTAGAATAATCAAAAATCTCGCGGTAGGTCGAATTATAGACAGTCTCGTTCCATTTAAATAAAAATTTTCCGTAGCATTTCGAAGCATAATCAATTAACTATGGCTGTTCCTCGGGTTCAAGTTGATTGAAATTTGAACGCAGTGGACTATTCTTAGATCTCAAATGATACGGGTAAATATATTCATCGATTCCAGTTAAATTGAATGGACTGTGTGACTGTGTGGTCCTCTAGTTATAACTCGATCATTTGCGGAAAATAATCTTGTTTTCTCATTCTAATTATAGGTTTTATGATAGCGATGAATTTATATTAGCATCATTCCACTATTTTCACGAAATTTTATCACCTGAGTAAGAGCTAGTTACATTTTTCTGGCTGCAAATACAACATTCTTTTGAGATTGACTCACTTCAATTAGTTCATTCCGACACAATTTCATTTCAGCTGAAATGTTTCATAACAGACATATATTCACTGCTAAATATTTTAAAACATTTCTCAAGAGAGTCATCTGAAAAATTAGATTTCGGCAATGAATTTCCTAAAGAAGATATATTTTTGAACGCTTTTCTGGAAAGTTGTCAACGGATAAGTGTTTGAAGAAAAATTTAGCCAAATCTTAGTATTCTATTTTATTGAAACGAATTGAAAATACATCCTCTGAGCTCAATACACACTTCGTAAAGGTATATTTCGAATGAGCTGAACGATTTCTTTCTGAGGAGTTCTGTGCAAGTTTTTGAATGATGGAGAATGTTAATAAAAACCTTTTGCCCACGACGTGTTCAATAGGTAAAATATAATGGTGCCGGGGTAGCTAAGTTGAGAAGTCTTAAAACAAATCGAATTTAACCGAGGTAACTATCGTTATATTTGGTACAGCATCATATTGTTGGAGAAGCTGAATGCAGAGTGACCGTACTAGGATATGTACTGCATGAGATTCAATTAATTCATGTTCGTAACGATGGGCGGTCAGATTTCCAGATTATAAAAATCATAATATTTTCATAGTCTATCGGCCACTACATCATAAGTACAATAGTATTGTCCTTTCTAAAGATAATCGAGACTCTTCTCTTTCACCATGTTGTCTTCTTATAATCTAGATTCTTTAACACAGACCTTTTTCTATTCCTGGCTTCAATCTAATCTTTACACCATATGAATCGATTATATCGGTATTTAAATGTGAGAGCTTACAAAGAAAAATAACGTTATGCGAACAGTCGAAAGCGGTACGAATACCAATGCGACTTTCTTGCGTTGTGAACCATCGGTCTGCAATCGATCGTGTAGAATAGATTCGTTCCCTCAGACCAACAGGAAAAGGCAGCGACGACATCCTTTATGTTCCTCTTGCTCTTGTACAATCTTCTCGAAATCATACGTGACAAGTATCTATATCAATTTTCAATATCAAATCGCCGATCTTTTACAGAGAAATTCTTTTTTCATCTATTGTAGTCATTTTTCAAAAAACAACGAATCACCGTAACGATGTGACACAGAAACTGATTCTTCAGTCATGTTTTATATGAAATATTGATTCCGGTAACAACTGAAATTTTAAATTGCTATGTGATCTTTTTATGCGCTACTTCCAGGAAACAGCGTGCTATCGTTTCGCCCAAATATCTGTAATTTTCGAGTTTTGGAACGAAATGGTCTGAAACGACTAGGTTGGACTCACTGGGGAAGAAACTGCAGTCAAAAGTAAATCAGTCCGACCGGCTGTAAAAAAAAAAATTTTAAACTAAAAAAGCTGTAACCTTGAAACTTTTAGGAAAGGCTACTGTAAGTACAGTAGTTTCGCAATACTTCATTTTGGAAAATTTTTCATATTATTCCCAATATTTTCGAAAATACGGAATCGATCCATCTGAAATTCAGCATTTAGATGTAAAATGTTTGCACATATTCGTGCAAAGTTTCGAGAAGATCGGATCTTTAGAAGAGCAAGAATACCTCACTTTGTGAGGATCGTGGGTGATATGAACTAGCTACTGACTTCACGTCTGTACTTTTCACCTTTTAGTGTTCACATTCAGTATAATTCAAGATTTTCATCTTACATTTTGCGGTCTGGTTCCACGCAACTAAGTGCTATCGTTTCTCTCAAATGGTCTGCAATTTTCGAATATTGAGCCGAAAATGGTCTCAAATGACTAGATGACGAATCCCGGGTCAAAAGTAAGTTCTGTCCGGCCGTTATTAAACACACTAACTTTCGAACAAAGGAAGCTAGAGTACTGAAACTTTCATGGAAGGTTTTGGATCTGAATATTTCGACTGAGTTCATTGATGGGTTAAATCGGTCCAGTAGTAGTTATTCACAGATTCAATCTACCTGTGAATTGGCATTTAAGAGAAGAATGATAGCGCTCATAATCGTGCGGAATTTCGTTAGAATCACACAAGTAGAAGTTTCAGAAAAAATATTTTCTCATCATATGCAGCTTCTTCAATAAGTAATTCACAAATTTGAATTTTTAAGGGAATATGAAATACCGAACAAGCACGCAAGAGCACCTAACTTCACGTTAGTGCTTTGCTCGAAAGTGTTGAATAATTGCTTGATACATAAAAGGCAAAGTTTTCCTATTCAAAGCGCACATCCTATGGATTAGCTTGAGCGACAGGTGAAACACATTTCCTTACACTTCAAAAGTTTGATTCATAATAAACTATATTATTATTATTATTATTATTATTATTATTAAGATTTGTTGATTTATATACTTCATCGAAATTAATGAGACAAAATAGGAAATTTACCATGACCGATAAATATTACAAATGTTTTAAAGTATAGAATGAAAAATTTTGTTTTGAAAAAAGTTAGAAGATATTCCGCAATCAACTGATAGTTTTTTCAGTAATTAAAAATTCTAGAAAAGAAACTAAAAAACTGACATGTGATTTCATTGATATATTAATAGAATAAATTTAATTGCAACACAAGTGAACTTTTCGAGTGCTGCGTATTTCTCATTAATTCAGTGTAGTTCTTTAGTAAGAAAATATGTTACTTCATTTAAGCATACGTGTATACACTAAAGGAAAAGGTTGAAGTAACATTTGGCTTTATTTGAGGATCGCAATGAAAAATTTAATTTCGCGTTTTTTCAAACTATCAACTGAAATATCATATAATTTGATCTGATGCTATTAAAAGGTTCCGCCTTTCTGTGCTCTAGATCTAAATAGATGTTTAAATTGTGATTCTTACTTTCAGTTGAACGCATAACTCATCCAAATGAATTATTTCATCCATAAACAATTTCATGGTGGTAGATTTTGAATGAATGTTGAGCAGCTCGCAATTGTGCTTCTTAGTTCTCCTTGTATTTTCTTGATCAACAATTTCAAGCAACTGAAATCAATATTGTCGAAATATATTCGAAATATCTTATGTTCGAGGTTAGAACACGAAAAATTATCGAAAAAAGTGTTTGGTAGAAATGGAATTTTTATAAAACATAATTTAAAGTATGATATTTTCATTTAATTCAAACTAGTTTAAGAGAAATAAATAAAATATTATGCTTCAGATATATCGGGTGTTTTTCAGAGTGATAGAACTTTAAATTGAAATAAAACACATTAAAATCCAGATTGAAGTAAAATTTTTTTTATTTGATAGATTATTTTATGACATTAATGATTCTAAAAAAATTTCCGGCATATGTAACCACGACTAGCTCTGAGGAACCGCATTAGACCAGACCAATTTTGGACCACCTTTTCGAGTAATTCAGGGCTTATTTCATCAATAACACGAGTTATATTGGCTTCCAAAACGTAAATTGTTTCTGGTTTGGTTTATCAACATAAACCAATTACTTGACATAACCCCAAAGAAAATAATGAAGTATAGTTATTTGGCATAATCTTGGAGGCTAATTAATTGGACCATTTCTCGAAATAATGTTATCGCCAAATCATTCTTTCAATAAATCAATTGTTACGTTAGCAGCATGAGGTGTAGCACTATCTTGTTGGAACCAAACCACTTCTGGGTCGATACTGTTCAAATTTTGAAACAAATAATCATTGATCATCGATCTGTAACGATCACCATTTACTGTAACATTAGCTCCAGCATCGTTTTTAAAGAAATATGGTCCGATGATGCCTCCAGCATGTGAAGCATACTATACAGTGCATTTTTCAGGATGCAATGGAACCTGCAGAACTTCTTGAGAATTGTTTTCACTCCATATACGGCAATTTTGCTTGTTTACATAGCCGTTCAACCAGAAATGAGCTTCATCACTAAACACAATTTTACGATAAAAAAGTGAATCAACTTCAAGCTGTTCTAGGGCCCAATCAGCAAACAAACGACGCTTATTACGGTCAAGTGGCTTTAGTTCTTGAACCAGTTGGATCTTGTATGGGTGTAGACCGAGATCTTTACGCAAAATTTTCCATGTGGTGGATGCATAGAGTCCAACTTGTTGTGAACGTCGGTGAATAGACAAATCTGGATCATCATTAACACTATGACTTACATCAGCAGTATTTTCTTTTGTACGTACAGTTCTTTGTCTTGTTGTTGTTGTTGCTTCGAGTAGAGAAAATGTTATCCGAAATCTATCGATAGTTCGACGAATAAGCTGCTCTGATGGACGATTATTTAAACCGTAAATTTCACGAAGTGCTCTATATGAAATTGAATAGATGATTCAAAATTTTGTCATACACGTCTTAGTGTGAATATCGAATGTAGCCGGTGGTAAGGCAGTTTGCTTTCCAACCAAAAGATCCACTTCAGTTTAAGTTCCGCAGGAAATCTTTTTCCTTCTCGACCAATGGAAAATTTTCAAGAAAAATTTAATGATCGTCAATAATACAATACCCAACAGAAGATATTCATAAATGGTTCCTTACATTATGTGAGTGTAATATAAGATTTCTCATAAATATATTCCATAACTGAAACACGGTGTTTTTCCATTCCTATGTACCCATTATATTTGTGGCGGAATTGCCAAATAGACAAACTTTCAGAGCAGAGTAAACTGAAAACTAATACCTGAAAAATATGACTTGGAATCGAGCTAAATACAGAGTTGAAACAAGAAATACACTTATTTAAATATTTCAATATTAGCCTTCTACATATTTAATTTCAAACATTATATTTAATAATTATAACTTCAACAATTAAATTAAAATTATGTCATATAAGTACCACTTATATCAAACGACATATAAAATAAACATTCATTATAAGACATCCAAATGATATGACAAAATCCAATAAATAAAAATTGTTAACCAAAATCCTTTAAATTGAATATTTTGAATAGACAAAATTTTGTTTCTGCTGATCAATCTTAAGAAAACAAATATCTTTCAAAAATATTTAACATCATCTTTAGAATTTCATAATAAAACTATCTTACTTAGAATTTTCAATATTATTGGATATCTAACTAAGGCCCTTCCTATAAAATCTCAAGATATGTAAAAACATTACTGAAAAACAGGTTTCAAGAGAGACTTTGCTGCGTCAGTACACAAATAATTCATATTCAATGAAATGTAACATCAATCCACAACAAATATTTACTCACCCCTTAGCAATTTAGAAATCTTCTGGTAAATGAATACTGAAAAACTTAAATGGAGTGTAATGTTGACTACAAATAAATAATTCTGTGGTTTGCCCTTGATCTAAAAGATTGAAAGACAATTTTACGGCCTCTGTTATAGCACAAGGCCTATCTGTATAAAGAATGATAAGGAAACCAAATAATTATATATTATGAAAAAATAACATAAATAGAGGTTAATCTTGATAGAAGGTAAATAAAATTATTTAAATATTTTAATATCAGCCTTTTACATATTTAATTGTAATTTGTAATTGTAAGTTAACCTTACACTACATTTAAATTTTTCAGTATTCATTTACCAGAAGTTTTCTAAATTTTTGAAGGGTGAGTAAATATTTGTTGTTAATCGATATTATATTTTATTGAATATGAATTATTTGAATACTGACGAAGCAAAGTCTCTCTTAAAACTTGTTTTTCAGTAATGTTTTTACATATCTTGAGATTTTATAGAAAGTAACTCAGATATCCAATAATATTGAATATTCTGAGTAGGATAGTTTTATGTTGAAATTCTTAAGATTATGTTAAACATTTTTGAGAGATATTTGTTTTCATAAGATTGATCAGCAGAAACAAAATTTCGTCTATTCAAAATATTTAATTTATAGGATTTTGGTTAACACTTTTTATTTATTGGATTTTGTTATATCATTTGGATGTCTTATAATGAATGTTCATTTTATATGTCATTTGATATAAGTGGTACTTGTATGACATTATTTTGATTTAATTCTTGAAGTTATAATTATTGAATATAATTTTTTGAAATTAAATATGTAGAACGCTAATATTAAAATACTTAAAAAATTTTATGTACCTTCTATCAAGTATTAACCTCTATTTATGTTATTCAAGAAATACACATATTTTAAAAGATGCCTGTCCGGTTGGCTGCCAGCGAGTAACAAAAATCCATCGGCAGCCAGGACCGACCATAGAGGCGTCTACTTGACATACACCATATTTCATTGTGCGATCGAGATCAAAATAATAACAACTGGGGGTACTCCTGAATTTCAACTCTGAGAACCCATGCACGGGCGATGACGAATTGCAGTGCACTCGAATAACTTTTCCTGCATTTCTGAATTCAAACGTTGTCACTATTTTATTCAAATATACCACCAGTTTACTTAAATAGGCTTGCAAGAGGTCATATATGTTCATTCTGTTATGTCAAAGTAAAGATAATAACAATAACAGTTTTCACAGAACTGCTGTTGAATGTAGAACTCTCCAGAAATAAAAGTCTCCAAGAATAAAACAAATTCCTGAAACAGAGCAAGGCCATTATAAAAGAAACATTGATAATTAATGAACAAACTTACCAAAGGTAGAAATAAGTTTATTTATGTAAAACTTTTCAATTCCACTTCAAAACATTTCTTGTTTACATTTGAATTACGATATTTAGAGATGAGGATAGGTTAACATAGAAGCACAGGAACATAGACTAGGTTAGTAGTCACAGATTTATATTCCACATTACTTTGATTTAATATATATTTTAAAAATAAACTTATAAAAAATTGAAATTGAACCTTTTCTATTGAAACTAATCAAAATTAACAATATTTCAAGCGTCACGGTGGCTGGAAGTCCAAGACAGTCACCCAGGGATATATCGATGAGTCGGAAAAAATAAAGTAGACATAGCTAATAAAATTTCAAAGGCAATACAGAGCATTTCAAACATACCATCAACTTCATCAGGAATAGAAAATCATGAGATGTCATCTACTTCGACAATGGACAATCAATATCAAGAAAATTTTATTATTCAACATTCCACTAATTCTCCTAAAATGATCTTCAATTATTGTTCATTTAACTTCAACGTTAAATAATTTTCATGGATCCAGATTAATGAATAAAATATTTGTATATTCACTTTTGTAGATTTTCAAAATGGTCGTTGTCGTAGAAAAAGTATAGTATGTAACTCACACACAATAACAATTTTGCAGTCGTTTGAAACCCAACCCGTGCAAAATGTGCATCATTTTGTGTTCGTTAAATAAAATACTATTATACAGTTGATTGCTCTGCTGCTATGGTAAGCGATTCGAATGATATAGTTACTAGTAATAAATTTGAATAATCTTCACTTGACATTCAAGGTATTGAACAATTAGTCTGTCAATTCGTCTAGCAAATTTAAGAAAAGAAACATTTGTACATCATAATAGGGCGTAAATTATTATTTCAATTCCTGCAACTAGCCATTCAAGAAATATTTCAGCTGATACTGATTCCTTAATAGGAAGACGTTCTGGAAAATGAAAAAACAGGTGGTATTGTCCCTTTTTTCAGAATTTTCGTCTTATAGGTATAGACATGATAGTCCCCTTCTTCACAACTTATCACTGTGGCAGAAGATGTGTAGCACTTTCTTCTGATGGGTGCAGCCCTCTTGCTTCTCATGATTTTCTTCTTGGAAATCTGCGATTACATTGAATCAAGTTATTCGTGAATTATGTAAAAAATTGCTAAATCACTACATACATTCATGCTTATTCACACATAACGATATACACTGCACATGAAAAGGCACAATGAATAATGTTTATTTAATATCAAATGGTAACATAGAATTTTGATATCAAATGGTAACATAGTAAACTGCGAAAAACCTCGGAAATATATCCTGAAATCCCATACTTGTTTAGACAATCACGTGTTACGGTTAGGATATGCAATGCATAAGAAAGAGAACTCCGACCGTCCATTCGAACATTGGAATGATCAAAAAATATGCGCGTTAGATAATGATTAATCTAGTGTATAACTCGAAAAGAATGCTCTCTTCTCGCTCACACAGATGTAGGCCCTTATGGGAATTAGGGAGTTGGGCACCTCGTTATCGCGAAATCCTCGAATTCAGTTGGCAAATAAAACTCAGAAGGGCCGGTTTGTAGTTTGAAAATCAAATAAAATAAGATACGACATTGCGACAATGAATGATAATTTCATCTCTGTAAATCAGTACTAGGGTCCTTTTCTACAAGAACTAACTTCAAATTAAAATTAATTCTAAAAACCAACAATAGCCAAACCTATTATGAAGAGATAATCTTATATCTCTGAGCAGATTAGACATTGTGGGTATTTTGGCAGAAAGTTGGAATATTTTTAACATCAATTCAACAGGATTTCTAGCTCTATCTATATCATGTCCATATATCGAGTTTTTCAGATATCCTCAAAGAAATAAGTACTTGGGAAATAAATCCGGTGGTCTTGGTGGCCATTTGATCGTGCCATTTGTAGAAATTACACTATCCTTAAAGATGATTCTGAGATATTGTGTGACTACTCGTGGGTTGAGTTTTGAACAATCATCATGTTGAAACCAGATATCACAGAAATTGATTGGAAGTTATCGAACTGTCTGAATTATTTTGTTCGGTAACAGCTGCAGATATTTGGGAGCGGGTTAACATCGATACGGAATGTAATTTCCCAGGATCCCTGTCTAAATATTAAGTTTTTGTGGATACTGGTTAAGCACAGAAATATTTTCATCATTATTTTTCCTGGACCAATATCGTACCATTGATTGGTTATGTTTTCTGTTCAAGGAAACGATGACTAATCAGTGAATAAGATATTATTTGAAAATGAACTATTCAAATTTTATTTTTCCATCATCGTTTCACAAAATTCTGTCCGTTTTATTTAATCCTCGAGCAAAAGTTCTTGGCTAATATGCAATTTATAACAACGGTAACTAATTATTTTCAAAATATTCCGAACAGTTTTATCACTCATATTGAGTTGTTTAGCAATTTGTGTACTAGTTTCAACAACAGCACGCATATCTATCTCTCTATTCAGACGATTTTACTAATGGATTTTGGTGACTTAGCAATGTTGCAATTTTTATATCTTTGTAAACACCCACATTTCTCAAGTTTTTAATATAACGAGAAATAGCGGAATTTGAAGGTATTGGCCGATCTTTCTTTAACTAATACTCGACGGCATTGTATGAATGCTTGATGACCCGGGCAACGGTTCACATTTTGAGGGTTATTCCACTTTGAAGGAAAGTTATGGATATATTATATTTGCACCATTTTATAATTTGAATTTTTTTCTACAGTAAACATTTCTACTTACAAAGAGACTATTCGATTTGCAACTGTGATGAATCCCGTGATAAATAGAAAAGAATGCTCTTCTCCCTAACACAGATGTAGACTTTGTGAGGAGTTTGGAGTTGGACACCATTTCGTCCACAAATTCAGTTCAACAACCAAAAAAATGTCATACATATCTTCTAGGACCTGAACATTATTGATGAATGTAGGAAGAAGTTGCTTCCAACCTAAGAATGTTCTTATACGGACACCTCCTTAGACATACGGTACTGTATTTCGTATCTGACAACAACTAGAAAACATACTAGGAATAGCAAGTAATGCAACTGCTTGACAAGAAATGTTAAAAGAGTTCGAAACTGTGTTCCACAGAATAGCAAAAGAGCAATGGAATGTCAATCATAAAACGATTGATATGATATGATATATTCTGATATTCCTAGATCTTCTGTTAAGATCCCCCAGAAGCTTTTTCAGCTTGTACGAGTTAGGAGTTCAGTTGTGTTTTAGGTAGGCTTTGTTAATGCGATCTTCGCCATTTTAGGTTGCAGCACTGTTGATTTTCTACCCAACAAATAAAATTATGACCGAAACCCGATTGACGATTAGCTCCATTTTGGAATAGGCAGACTTAATAAGTATAAACATACTTGTGTTATCTACACACAACACATGAAGATATTGAACATGAGAGGTGGACCATTTAAAATCTGCATTTTTGATCGGCTATAAATAAAAAACTAATGAATATTTTTCGAAAGTTACGAGTTTATTAGAAAGATCGAACCTTAACATTTACGAATTGAAAACAATATCACTCAAATGACCGCCATGACTAGCTACAGTACCCCACCAGATCAGCCCAATTGAAGAATTGACGGTAAAAATGTAAAATCTCACTCAACAATTGAAGGATTCTGGACCAACCATCTGAAATTGTTTGTCTTAAAATGATGTCTAATCAGCTCAATCCAAATTATCAAATCAATTAACTGACACCCAATGGAAATTTTGATGAGTAGGTACAATCAACAAGGTATTTCTGTAGTGAATAAATTATTATTATAATAATTCTTTCATTACGGTTGAAAACTATCTCGTGATAAAGTATACTGCAGTAGTTAGAAAAATAAAACCACACTGCAGGCCAAGGTGAATTCAAGAGGGATGGTCGTGCGTGACACTCGAAATTTATATGACTTTATGAATAGAGGTATAAATGATTTTCGTTCGGCCTTTTCACGATATGCACACGATATGACGTGTAGTTTTCAAACACACGTGCTCATAAAATCACATAGCTGACCAACCTAGTCATTTGAATCAACAGCGATCATTTAGGAATTGTTGTAGTGATAGTCGATCAAAAAAGAAAATATTTACGTACACTCTTTCTACTGTTAGGGGGTAGGCGTTACAACACGGGGCGCCCACCCATAAAACTGGCGTAATTCTACTCGATTGCATGTATTCTTTTCATAATGACGTATACGTCAGTAATAGATCTGTGATAACTTTAAGGGATACGATGACGTCGAGTTAAACTCTTCTTGGCGACTGTTAGCCACCTTTGGAAACAAGGCTACCCCGGGAAGGTGGAAGCCTTGGAGTACTTGTACTCCTGTCCATCCAATTAAGGTTGGACTCGTGGGGCAGTGGTTGAAAGCCTGCATGCTAGGCTAGAAGGCCATTCCATTCATCTGGGTTCGTTGTTCTTGGACCTGGATGGTCCAGGGGCATATCTTGGAGGTTTGAGGCTCTTGACCATAGACTAAACGTTGGACCTGAAACTTGAGCGATCAGAAATGTCAATGTCGGTTTCAGGGCCCCGAGCCGCGGCTGGTTGGTGGATAAGCCCCTTCGGCGTGTGAGTAGCGTCGCACCGAACTCGGGCACTGACACTGCAAAGCTAGTAGACGTAGGATGGTGCTTCGAAGCAAGCAGTCTTTATTGGAAGCAAAAAGGGGCAACTTCATTTGAGCGTTAATCTGGCGTATCCCAATTCCGCGCCCATGGGGACACCTGAATTCTACCAGGTTTTCGTATTGGCATACGAGCATAGCTCTTTCACCAAGTGACTACTCAGCAGTCTCCACAGTCCACCCCAAGAGATAGAAAGTCTGATAAGGATTACGCCATATTATCGCGCAAAGTGAGAACCCCTCCGAAGAGATTAACCCACCAGCTTTCAGTTTGTGCTCTGGCTCGAAAGCTAGAACTGGTAGCAGCGAAGCACTATTCAACCTCTACTGGCTCTGCAGGTCAGTACCCGAGTTGGTTTGCGATCCAACTCACCCGTCTGAAGGAATTCTCATCCAAGCATCCGAACGCAGTCCCAACTAAGATAATCTCAAGATTGATGACTTCTATTGATCCTGGTACGAGCACCATTTAACGGCCTATACGTCCTGACCCACCGAACCCATGTGAAATCATTTGATTGATCCTGGCGTCAAGCACTAACGGCAAAGCAATTTCGTCGAGATCCACAAACCCTAAATTGTTACGCATTGATCCGGGGCCAGGACAAGCCGGTCGAACCGTCAAGTCCCGTTAAACCCCGAGTCATTTCATGAGAATATCCCGAATATGGGAGTCTGCGAACAGATAAATGAAATATCTCTCTAGTCCAGCATGCGAACTTTCAACCACCAAGTGGTACAAGTAATACCTGAGGGCAATCCACTTCCCCGAGGTAACGCAGTATGCTACATAACTCACTCGGCCATTACACAGAATCCGGAGATATATACTGCGATAGGGCATAGTACGCCAGTTTCAAGGAAGAAGCCCTGTGCTGCGACAGACTCCCTGTCACTGAGTTAATCAACCGGCTCAACCCTCCATTTCACCAGAAAGGCAAAACTAGGGCCCCATTCACCATACAGGTCCAGTGACTGGCGCGAATGGCTTCACGTTAGGCACCAAGACTTAACCCTCCATTTAGCCGGGAAGAAAATAGGGCCCTAGTCCTGATAAGCGCCCCCATCTCGTCAAGATCTAATGCCTGGAGGGCAGTTGCCTTAGACCTTAGGATAGGAAAGTCACTTAAATCCTAAAACGAAATCGGAAAATCCTTTCTTAAAGGGTCTTTCATCAAGCGCTTCCAATCTTTTAATTTAAATAAAACAAAGTATTTATAGGCATATTTGTTCCAAAAATATATTTGATAAAAAATACGTCTCATCTGGTTATCAGATCGCTGATGGTCGATCTCCCACGGTCTCCTCTACTATTCGATTATTCCAATATTTGACTGGACGATCGGAGTTCTCTTTCATTGAATATCTGAAGCCAATGTTTACCTATACATACTTACTCTATCTTCCACAACATATCTCTCTCTCACATATGTTAGCCTTATCGAAAGTCATTTGACCCATCAGTCCATATGTTAATACGTTTATGTTCGAACTAAGCAAGCTTTAATTCATAGTCAGGCAAACAAGAAAATCTCAAGAACACATTTTCGATTTAACGAGCCTAAGTTTTGTATCATTTTATTCTGTCAATCAAAACATAAAAAATATTATGCGAATTAAGAATGAAATTTAAGGTTAATTACAAAATTATGATAGTACGATTCTTTTTCTTTCGACTGGAAATACATGACGAGCAGATGCAATTTTTATTTGTAAGTATTGCTCTTCGCTGAACCTCATTCCTGGCAAACTCCCGAAACTGCATAAAAGCTTTTTTAAAATTGTTCCATTTAGAATTGTGCAAAGAGACGTATAAGTGCATGTTCGAAAAGTATTGTAGGTCACTGCTGAATTTCTCGTCTAGGGATAAATAATTTTTCCATTAAAGCATCGTGGAGAATGTAAAACATATATAAATTACAAACATGGAAGAGCGTGGAAAGCGGAACACCTCGGGACATACACTTCAGGCCGCTGTTTGCTTTTGGTAATGGTCTTATGTTACAAAACTTATCAGGAATTCTCCACAATGTGCGGCTGAATTGTGTCAATATTTCATTTATCTTCTCTCTTCCATGATGCGGTTTGCACACATACAATACTTACACAAAGACAATGCGACAATGACCAGCCGTCGGTATCTGCAGAGAAGAACATTGTTTGCACCTTGCATTATTCTGTAAATATATCATATCCATGTTTCTAATATCGATGAGTGAATTAATTCCACTTTACAGTTTTGAAATATACATTCCGAGCAGCAAAAAAAAATTCAACATTTAGACCCTTCCCTGGAAGTTTCAAGACTTTAGCTTCTTCCGTTCGAAAGTTTATTCCAAAACTACAGACATTTAGGCGAAATCATAGCATGCTCTTTCCTGGAACTATCGCGCAAAAATAGTTTAAAATTTCATGAATCCTAATTTCATGATATAGTAGCAAATCGAAAGAAGGATGCCCTAGACTTTGCAATGAAAATTTATATACTGAAAGCAAACCATGGCTTTCGGCCAAAAGACAATATTAGTCCATGAGTTTTGGGATAAATATTTTTCTATATATATAAATAATTTGCTTACTATTTTCTGACATGGTCGTTTCAATTTCAAAATTCCTTTATGAATCAATGATTACAAACTTATTATATGAATAAAACTCAAAGTTATATACATTATATGAAGTTCAAGATGTAATATTGTATAAGTTTGGAGAGTTCCATTATTTACGAAATTTTCGCTCATAAAATAATTTTTTTAACGTCCTCTGAATTTTATTGTTTACACAATAATTGTTCCGTCATACAAAAACTAACTCAAGTGAATACTCAAGCTGAGTATACGATGCAGAAAATTTTATTCTGCAGTGAAATATCACGAAAAATATAGAGGGGTAAAGAAATGAGTTTACATTCATTAGAATTATTTCAAAATATTATTTAAAAAAAAATCCTGTTTGGAATTTAAGTTGAATCTGTTCCATATAACGGGTATTAAAAACCAAAGTTTCAATATTTTGGAAGCTGACTATAGACCTCAAAATAACTGAAAAATTTCATATGAACATGGGTCCGCAAATGAGCCCTTTTGGAAATATAAGGGATTTTCGGTTTTCAAATCAACTATATACCAGCGCAATCAAATACGATATTCGATGTTTTTTCTCTTTCAGATGACTTGTTTACTGAACAACTAAAATGTTCTTTAGTCGGTTCATTAAAAAAATCACAGCTGGCATCAAACATTTGGTTTCCATATGACATCTACCTACGTAATTTTATTGAGTATTTTGCATCCGATTCGAATTGTTTACTTTCTTTCACCTTGTTGTTGAGAAAAAGTTATTGTTCCTGAATTTGTAATGCCCTTTTCTAATACTAAAATGAGTGATATGGTTTTCATGTATGGCCGTACACGGAAGTGGTCCTAAAGCACCTCGCCTTTATGCAGAGGCTTATCCCGATCTTCAACCTCCCTCTCATGTGACGTCAATCAAGGTTTTAGACGATTGAGGGAAATTGATTCCTTAAAAAACCCTCAAAATACTGGACGTCCAAGATCTGTAAGTACTTCAGAAGTAGAAGAGCAAATTCTAAATATTGTGACTGAAAATCACGGTACAAGTGTAAGAAGAATTTCAGCGGAATTAGGAATAAGTGGCCCCCTTGTTTGGAGAACTATGCATCATCAACTTCCCTATCCATTCCATATCCAACGCGTGCAAGCTCTTGAGTCACCTTCATCAAGCCAAAAGGACATTCTGTCAATGGGGGATTGCTGAACATCCGCATTTTACTTCTAACATCCTTCATCCTTTTCACTGATGAAGCCGGCTTTACCAAAGATGGAATTTTTAACACTCAAAATAGCCATATTTGGGCGGATGAAAATTCACACGCCATTTATTGATCCAGGTATCAACAGCGTTTCAGTATAAATATCTGGCTGGGTATTTTAGTAGATAGTTTGTACCAGTAGTTTCACCATGAAAGTTAACAGGAGACGCATACCTTGCTGGATTTTTCAGACGTGGTACCTTTAGATCAGTGGATGAATATTTGGTTTATGCAAGATCTCCACATTTTACTTTTGCTGTTAGGGAATATTTAGATCAAACATTTATCAGAAGATGGATAGGACGAGAAGACCTACTGCCATGGCCCGCTAGATATCCCGATTTGAATCCTTTGGACTTTTGTATTTGGAGTTATTTGAAAAGTTTAGGGTATCCAATGAATAACATCGAAGAGTTGCATCATCGGACTGAACTATCCTGTCAAACGATCCGAACACAATCAGGTCTTTTCGAAAGAGTACGTAATTCCTTCATGAGACGATGTACTACTTTCTGCATTGAAATGGACGGTGGTCATGTGGAACAGTTTCTGTAAAACACTAGAAGTCAAAAGTAAATCGAATATCTTCTGTAATTTATCGTATTTGGTTGAGCTAGTAGTTATTATTGTCAAAACCGAAAATCGCTCATATCAAAACAGATTTAATCTGTTAGTCTTCTCCAATTTTAATTTCAAAAACAATTTTATGCAAAAAACTTTTAGAATTAAATTAATGTTTACAATAAGCACCGCTTCTATTTAATAGACGTATATAATCAAAACTCAATATACAATGTCAAATGGAATAAATAAATCAACAAATATAAAAAAAGCATTTAAAATTAATAAATAAATATTTGAAGGAGACAAAATATTGTTTCTGATCTTATCATAATAAACACCAATTCTTTTTCAAAAACATAAAACACAACTTGAGGACTTCTCAAAAAATTTAATTTATTTGAAATATTTAATATATTTGAATATTCAAATTAATTCAAAAATTTCTTAAAACATGCACTATATCTTCAAGAAACAATTAGAATTCGGATAATCTCTCCATCGGCCGTAAATAATTTTTAAAATATCAAAATCAACTAACAATCAATATATCATAACTTGTAGTGTAACCGGAAATTGCTGAAAATAGACTTACTTTAAAAATCCAAGTAGTCAATGTTCGTCAAAAAATCACAGAAAACAGTAAGGTATTATAAGGTTTTCTTTAAACCTCTCATATCCCCAAAACGGATCATTTGCGGATCCATGTTTATATAAAACTTTTAACTTATTTTGAGGTCTAGAATTAGCTCCCAAAATATTGAAAACTTGAATATCAAAACAGATTTAATCTGTTAGTCTTCTATAATTTTAATTTCAAAAAATTTTTTGAAGAAACTTTGTGAATTAAATTTGTGTCTTTATAAGCACTGCTCATATTCAATAGACGTATAAAATCGAAATTCATCATACAATATCAAATGGAATTAAGAAAAACCAACGAATATAAATTGTCAATTAAAATTAAATTATAAATAAACAAACATTTTTTGTTTCGTTCCAGGCAAGCGTACTGAACTCTTCAGACAAACGTACGAAGCCCTGTTTGTTACAAAATGTATTGTTTTCTGATCCTATATTTATGAAAAATAACTCTTTTTCAAAAATGCAAAACATAATTTCAAGAACTCCTCAAAAACTAATTTATTTGAAATATTCAATATATTTAAATAAATTACTTCAAAAAATCTCAAAACATGTAGTACATCCTCAAAATATATTTAAAATTACGATAAAATCAGTTCAACTTCGCATATAAAAAATAATAAAATCAATTAAACAATAAATAGACTTACCGAATGCAATCTTCAGAAATATATGATCTTCAGAAACATACACATAGGTACATTTAATATCCAAGGTACTTTATGTTCTATGTTTACAAAAAATCATACAAAGCTTATAAGGCACTTTAATGGTCTTAGTTAAAACCATTCAACACTGTATAATGAATTTCTTCATTTAAAAACCTGATATAATTATATATTATATATAAAATAGAATAATAAGGAACATAGATTACCTTGGATATTAAATGTACCTATGTGCATGTTTCTGAAGATCATTTATTTCTGAAGATTGCATTCGGTTAGTCTATTTATGGTTTAATTGATTTTATTATTTCTTATATGTAAAGTTGAACGGATCTTATCGTAAATTCAATTATTTTTTGAGGATGTGCTACATGTTTTGAGATTTTTTGAAGTAATTTATTTAAATATATTGAATATTTCAAATAAATTAGTTTTTGAGGAGTTCTTGAAATTATGTTTTGCATTTTTGAAAAAGAGTTATTTTTCATAAATATAGGATCAGAAAACAATACATTTTGTAACAAACAGGGCTTCGTACGTTTGTCTGAAGAGTTCAGTACGCTTGCCTGGAACGAAACAAAAAATGTTTGTTTATTTATAATTTAATTTTAATTGACAATTTATATTCGTTGGTTTTTCTTAATTCCATTTGATATTGTATGATGAATTTCGATTTTATACGTCTATTGAATATGAGCAGTGCTTATAAAGACACAAATTTAATTCTTAAAGTTTCTTCAAAAAATTTTTTGAAATTAAAATTGTAGAAGACTAACAGATTAAATCTGTTTTGATATTCAAATTTTGTAATTATCCTTCTATCAAGTAAAAAACCGTTCCTTATTATTATATATTGAAAACTTGTTTTTTAACACCTGGTATACACACTGGGAATTAAAAGAGGTTTACTTATGAGTATAAATTCTGATTCCTATTTTGAACTTGATTTTGTACAATAGATTATCTTTAATTGACAATAAGATTCATTATTTGAAGGTATTTGTCGGATCGTATTGTATACTTCGTCCAGGTTTTCTTGTTTCATAGTTATTTCATAATAGGCGTCTGATATTTTTTAACATAGATGATTTGAGATAGCATGTATGACACTATATGTGTGCATTACGGTATATGTTTCGTCATCTGCAATTTTCAGTACAATATTTATACGGTCCGTAAGCACTTATATGACCGCACTTATATGTGCTCTTATTTCTGGGCAGTAGTATGATTTTCCCAAGGCAGCTCTTTGGAATGCGTTCATTAGTTTTGGTAGAAATTCATCAAGATACTAGATAGATATATGAGAACTGATCACGTATCAGTATTAATTGCTGTAGTCATACTCCTACTATTAAGGTTGTTCTTCAAAAGTCTCTCTGTTCAATTAAACCCTGCGTGAGTACATCTTTCATCTCTTTCTGGTTGAATCTTTGGCCTTTATTACGCCACGGCTCTTTATGGTAGGAAATAATTCATACATATTTTCATTGCTTTAAGAAAGTTATCTACAACTTTATCTATCTGTTCCAGATGATTCTGATTTGTTCCATCAGCTTAAATTCATTTGTTAATTTACTTGTGATATTGGGTATGCTGTACGTCATATTGTATTTTTTTTTAAATTTACCTCAGCTCTTATTATCAGAGGTGGGCACATCAATCTAATAGCCTATTTAAACCCTATTTTTGAGCTGCTATTGAATGTATATTTTGAGTTGAAGCTTCATATCCAATTGCGAGTTCTAATTAACTTCAGCAACTTTGAGGGCTTCAAAGAGGATATATCTCATAGTTTCTGATTTCTCGGTCCGAGAACTCTCTGATAGAATAAGTAGCAACATGATAAGTTTTTAAATAATTTTGGTCTTTCTCATTCTTCTTCAACTGCCATCTTCGCGGCAGAAGTCGGCAATCATCATAGCTATCCTGACTTTTGAGGCAAGCGCACTAAATAGTTGTTTTGGACTGCAACCAAACTTTTCTCTTAGATTTTTCAGCCAGGGAGTCGTCTTCTTTCCACGCTTCTTTTGCCTCCTGTCTTCTCTTGCACTATAACTCGTAAGATACTGTTTTTATGGCCACGTATTAGTTGTCCCAGATATTGCTACTTTATCTCCTTAATTGTCAATTAAACTTCCTTTTTCTCATCTATCTCTTATCACTTTGATGTTAGTGAAACGATCTTTTCAAGAAATTCCCGTTATTTTTCTATAGGTCCAAATTTCGCAGGTGTTGAGTCGTCTCACTGCATTAGATAGATCTGCGAATGATCTGCTTAAAAGTTGGGGAAACAACACATTACTCCAGCATGGAGAATGCGTGCTTAAATTCAATCACGTGGGTCCTTTCGGTCGACTGAATAACGTGAATATCTTGACAGCCACCGCATAGTGAATAAAAATGCCTTATTTGGCATCTGTATAGCGCCGCCCCTGAGTGCAACAATGTATTCAGGGGCGCCGTTAGGTGCGTAATAACATTTAGCATATTAGTATTGTAGAATTAGATAGGAATTTTAAATAATCTTGGATAATTCCATCATCGGTAACCATACGATAATATATTATAATGAAAAAACAAATTCGTCTTTGATTCGAAAGAAAATTTCGCTCGAAACTACAAAAAGATAACTTTGGTGGCAGTTATACAATGAGATCATTGAAATTAATTAAGAAAGATGGAAAATTCAGTGCGATTTATGGAATATACAAATCTCTTCAAATACTAATAGCAAGGCTTATAAAAATGTATAAAAGTCAAAGAACAAAATTTGATGAAAAAACAGCTTGAAAAAATGTTAATTACTGAAAAAATGGAAACAAAATGTAGAATTTTCAGGACCTGTGTTTTTGAATAAAACCTCAGACAATACTCGATCTAAATTTCAATTTCTTCAATCAAATAAATTGAAAAATCATTTAACAATTAAGAAACCTCCATCATACAAAAAGAGTACCGGTCTGATAGAATTTAACCGGTCATTTCAGATCAAAATTCAAGCAAGATTCTCATTTTCAAAATTATATTTCGTCAAAAAAAATAACACTACTTACTGAAAGAACAATAATGCGGCTAATTTATGTGGATATGACAACGATACCAACGGCTAATGATAAATGTATTTATGAGTCATTTCGGAAATAGCGTATGCAATGGTTTATTTTTCTCTTAAGTTATTTTTGGATTGAAATTTAGTTTTCTTCAAATAACGGTGTTAATGTAATGCAAATATAAATTGATAATTCAAGAAGAACTATGAAAGCACTCATTCTATATAAAAAACATTCTTGAGTTAATTTATCAGAACTATATTTGGGAGTCAAATCATTGGCAACCATCTGATACTGCTTGTAAAATAAAAAAGTGGATGTCAGAGTTCGTTCTTGATCTAACACAAATGCCAAGAAAGCGTCCTAACTATCGACGTCAAATAAATATAATTAATATGATGACTTTAGCACACTAAATGAGCGTCATATAATCATAGATAGACAATATTTCTTCTGTTGCAGGTACTTTAATTAACAGAATCATAATATGTGAAACAAGTGAAAAGAATCTTATACTGAATTCCAGTATCTTCCGTAATTAGTTATTATGTTTAACTTTTTTTTTAGATGGGAAACATTTTAATTCCTAATAGACATTTCCGGGGCATATAAATCTGTTTTGCCTTTCAAAACGCGATCTTTCTTCTATTTTGGCTTAAAATTTACCATGTAAGTCTCAAGTTTCTGTGTAGTTCCTCCCAAAACTAATGTTGTTCATAGCTGGATGCAGAAAATTAAATTTGTTAACGAATTATTCATCTGCAGATGTAATATGACCATTTCTGCTCAAATATTGAAAAATACAGATATTCCAACTGAATGTCAGATGTCTTGGAACGAGCACGTAAGAAATTCATATTATTAGTATTGTATTGTCGAAATTTTATGGAAGCTTATATTCTGGGATATGTGGATTGATTGCAATAATTTTAAATATTGTCCTGTACTAAAAATTGAAGCTGTAATCATCCCACATGACCACAGAGAGAAATCAAAAGACGTTTTGTGAAAAAGATTTGTTTTTAAACGTTCCGTGTTGGGACACAAGGCCTTCAAAAAAGCTTTTTCTTAGAGTCCAAACCATTTTCTCAAGTTGTGCTTGCCAAAAAAGAGCCGTTTTATTGTAGATGGCGCGATACGGAGTTTCGGTTAGCTTTCGCAGATGATAACCGGCTTAAAAAATAGTTTGGACATTCAAGAACAACATAACCTATTAATATCATTGATTTTATATTGGTAAAATATAATTTTTATAAGTTGAAAATGTCAAAATTTGAGCCAAGTAAGCGTCATTTGCGGGAAATATTAGTTTACTTCTTTAATTTAAAGAAATCTGCTGCTGAGGCGCTCAATTGCTCGTAGAAGCATATGGTGAGGGTGCTTTGAGTGAGAGAACCTGTCGAGAGTGGTTTCAAAAGTTTAAAAACGGTGATTTCGACGTAGAAGACAAAGATTGCAGTGGAAGGCCAAAAATTTACGAGGATGCAGAATTGGAGGAAGATTCATCTCAAACACAAAAAGAACTTGCTCTAACATTAGAAGTCACTCAGCAAGCTTTCTTCTATAATAAATATTTAATTTGTGTTAAAAAACGGCGGAAAATTATTTGTACTCCTAATATATATATACCGATTGTTTTTTTACATTCAAAGTGTTTTCATGTTTCACTTAGAGCCGATCCGAAACTTCATTTATTTCAAATGAATGTCATAACAATGAATGAATTTTTCACCTCGGGATTTCTGCAATACAATCAGAAAATTTTATTGAGTCGGAAAAGAGCTATTCAGTCATAGTCATTATTTAATTCATTCAGTCATTAGTTCATTATTTAATTCAGTTCCGTTGCAACAATTCCAGAGATTTCTAAATATATTAATATAAATTCATTCCAAATATTCTAAGGGTTTCAAGTAGAGTATTAATTAATTTTTTTTAGCCAGGAACCAGGATGTCATTTCTTATGATTTATGCATAGCGAGTCGCCTTGGAAGTATATGGCTACATAGATGATTCTCTATTTCGGAAAATGTCTATCGTTTCATCTGAATCAGCATTGTATTTATCTCGATTATGAGAAATCATTAACAGAGATCATGTCTTCCTCCAAAGAGTTTATTTTCCTGGGTGATATTGCTACAATTTAATTTAGAGCCCTTCAGTAATTCCCTCTAATTCTCTCTTGCAATATTCAACTAGCCTGAATTACAGCACTATTTTTCAAACAGAATTACCTCTTTTCAAATTCATTATAATTTTCTTGATGAATTATACGACTATCTAATGAAATCATCATGTTAAATTTATACTGAATTTGAGACAGAGATTTTCAACGATTTTCACCTGTGCTACGCCTGTCAATCGAGGCTCTATAACGTCTTTGTTCTTATTCACTTCAGCATATCCAGAAGTATCGTATGTATCACAGAAAGCCACAAAGTATTCCTTTATGATACCATTGTGAAGATATCTAAATGATGGCCTCAGCTGTGAGATATGTGATATATCTGTTGTTTCATCGAATATAATTGAAAAGTATTTAGCTTTCAACACTTTCTGTAATATTGTTTCCTGAATGATTTCCTTGCAAACATCAATCAACTCATTATGCAAACATCAATCAACTCATTATTGCTGATCTATGTTGCGTTAGATGTTTAATCAATAAAAATAGAAAAATTATCACTAATCAACCTAGACCAAGGGGGGCTCATGATCTCATGAACCCCCCTTGGATTCACGCCTGACTGTAAGTGAAAGTGTTGAAGAAGATTCAATTTCATCAATTCATCAGCGCGCACAACATTTGGGTCACACTATGGAGTATTTTGCATCTGAATTTGCATCTCTATCCTTATAAGGTTCAGCTGACATAAGAACTAAAGCAAGCTGACCATAGAATGTGTAGAACATATGCCAATTGGGTGCTTGAACAACAATGTTCGATTTTTCGCATCGAATTTTCTTCAGCGATACAGGTCATTTTTCACTCGATAGCTATGTATACAAACAAAATTGTCGCATCTGGGGAAGTGAATATCCTAATGTAACTGCTGAGAGACCATGACATCCACAAAGAGTCATTGTATAGTGTGTCATTTAGTGTGGTGGAGTGATTGGTCCGTAGTTCTTTGAAAATGAAGGAGGTGTCACACAAACCGTCAATTCTCATCACTATAGTCGAATGATGTCGGATTTTTTGGCCTGAAATTAATGATATGAAATTGGAAGAGATCTGGTTCCAGCAAAATGGTGCAACAAACCACACAAAATGACCCATTTTGGCTTTAAAGCAAGAATAATTCCCAAGAAGCGTAATTTCTCGTTTCGGCGATGTCAATTGGCCACCAAAATCTTGTGAGTTATCGCCTTTGGATTTTATCCCGGTGAAATGTAGGGTTAAGTCTCGAGGCCTAAAGTATTGCTATTTGCGCCAGTCGCTGGACCCGTGTGGTGGAATATCGATCGTATGGGGCTCTAGCTTCACCGTAAAGGTGGAATGGAGGGCTGAGATGTGTTGATCAAGTCAATGACAAGGGAGTTCGCAGCACAGGGCCTCTACATAAAAACTAACGAACTCTACCCTGTTGCAGTAAATGTCCGCATTTTTGTGTCTAATGGTCGAGTACGTGATGGAGCATACTGCGTTACCTCGTAAGGGTAGACCTGGCCACCCAATTGGTGTTAGACTTGAAGGGGCAGTGGTTGAAAGTCCGCATGCTGGAATAATAGGATATTCCTTTTATCTGTTTGCAGACACTCATGTTCAGGATATCTCAAGAAATGCTTCAGGGTGTAGGACTTGACAGTTCGACCGGCCTCTATCTGAACCCGGATCAATTGTGAGACGTTTCTGGGGTTTGTGGATCTCGTTGGTGCTTTACGCCAGGAGTTGAAAGACTTCACAAGGGTTCGTGGGTCTTGACGTACAGGCCGGATTGACGGTACCAGGATCAATTGAGACTATCTTAGTTCATGGGACTGCGTTCGAATGGATGGATAAGAAGCCTCTTCGGCGTGTGAGTTGCATCCCAAACAACTCAGGTACTGGCACTGTAGAGCCAGTATAGGTTGGATAATGCTTCGCTGCTACCAGTCATCCGATTGTAGGTTCTTGAACTGAAGCCCAAACTGGAAGGTGGTTCTCGCCATGCGCGATAAGGCCTAACCCTTATCAAACTTTCTGCCTGCTGGGGCAGTTTGTGGAGATTGCTAACTAGTCACTTGATGGAAGAGCTACGCTTACATGCCAATACACCAAATGATAGAATTCACAATCCCCATACTATTGAGGGTCTGAAAACCAATATCCGTCAAGTTATTGGTGAGATATTGGCCGAAATGTGTCAGGAGTCGACGAAAATTACCTCACAAGGATCGAGTCCTGTAAGAGATCACTCGGAAGACATTTAAATGATGTTGTACTCGACACATAATGGCAATATTGAAACAAAAATTTGATAGATATCTAAATGAAATAGTGTTTTATTTACGTTTACTTTCGGAAACACAAAATGGATAACTTGTATATTGTAATTGGTGAAATTTGAAATATCTGCGTAATTTAGACAACAATATGTACAAAAACTAGGAAAGTAGGCCACCAAAGTTCTATTAGAGGCAAGACTCGATGATGATCCATCACTATCGCAAGAGGAACCCACAAAAACCATTGGCCATCGTTTAAACGCAATGAAAATGATTTGAAAAGTAGGAAATTGAGTGCAAAAATGAAGTCAATAAGGCCGTGTTTTCGCATGTAAACAACTGTTCTAATGCCAAAAAAGAAGGGGGTTCTGCATCGAATTGTGACTAGCTATAAAAAGTGGCACGATAATAAAAATTCGAAACGACGGGCAACGTATGGATGCCTCATCATCAACTGTCAATCCCAATATTAATGGCGAGAAGACCATGCTGTGTATTTGGTGGGATTAGCTGGGTGTTGTGTATTATGAGCTAAAACAATCGAACTAAATGATCACAGGGGAGGTCTACCGACTACAGTTCATGTGTTTTTAGTCGAACATTTCGAGAAAAACATCCGCAATACGCTGAGCTATTTTGAGGCATTACACATGTTATATCGCCCGTTGAAACGTACTAAGACACGCTCAAATTGGAAGTCCTACACCACCCGTCGTACAATCCAGACATTGCGTGTTTCTTTTACCATCTCTTCCGATCGATGCAACATGGTCTGGCTGAGCAGCACTTCTCCAATTACGATTATGTCCAAAAATGGATCGAGGCATGGATAGCGGCTGAAGAGCCGGCCGTTTTTCGTGATGGAATCCGTCAACTGCAAGAAAGATGGATAATAGTATGGGCTAGCGACGCAGAATTCTTTGAACTTTAAATGCATGAACAATCTTTTACAATAAAGCTTTAATTTTCGTCAAAAACCGCATGAACGTATTTATTCTCCATCACCATATATATTATATTGAATTCAAGTGAATCGGTCTTTACATGATGGAAATTCATTTTAATTAAATGAAATAAGGTAGAATATTTGCAAAATTCATTAGTCAACAAGAATTGTTTAATCCAGCACTGTGGCTTTTTCAGGTTTATATTCACAATTTACAAATGTATAACTGAAGACGCCACAGTGTTGGCGAATCAATTATTTATAATCAATTAACTGTGGAGATCTTCTCCGTTATTTTATTTAATTATTTCAATATATATATATATATATATATATATATATATATATATATTTGTTAGCAAAATACTACAAACGAACTTTTGAAACATAATTTTCACCTTATTTCACTAACATATTCTACGAAATGTGCAAAAACACTGACAAAAATTATGCACAGTTGCACCCTTTCTAGTTAATTGTAAGCACTAAAGCTAATTGCAAAACAAATGGAGTTGAATGCAAACAACTCTTGAGTAATTCAAGAACACTATTGTCCCATTAACTCATGCAACCGCTACTTACTCATTAGTGTATTCTCATAAATTAGCTTGCTCATACATATAGCGTCGTCCTAATATGAACCAGACCATTAGCAATGTCCATAATAATTGTAGATTCATTCCCAGTAGCTATTATCGGCTCTCCTGCCACGGGGATGTATTCGCAGATGAATGAATGATTGCAGGGAAATTGAGTACGGTGATAAAGCTCAGATTCGAGGGAGAGATTGGAAAATGCAAACTCGTCGAATTGAAAACTGGTTACGAAACTGATGATTTGTTTTCCCGTTTCGGATTGGACATCAATTTTAGATCAACATTTTATCAACAGATTCCTCCAAAAAACTATCATAAAGAAATTAACATAAATAGAGGTTAATTCTTGATAGAAGGTATATAAAATTATTTGAATATTTTAATATTAGCCTTCTCATATCTAATTCCAAAAAATTTTATTTAATGCTTATGACTTCTGAAAATAAATTAAAATAATGTCATATAAGTACCACTTATATTTAATGACATATTGAATAAACATTCATTATAAGACATCCAAATGGTACAACGAAATCCAATAAATAAAAATTGTTAACCAAAATCTTATAAATTAAATATTTTGAATAGACAAAATTTTGTTTCTGCTGTTCAATCTTATGAAAACAAATATCTTTCAAAAATGTCTAACATAATCTTAAGAATTTCATCATAAAACTATCTTACTTAGAATATTCAATATTATTGAATATCTAACTAAGTTACTTTATATAAAAACTCAAGATGTGTAGAAACGTTACTGAAAAAAACAAGTTGTAAGAGATACTTTGCTTCGTCAGTATTCAAATAAGTCATATTCAATAAATATAACATCAATCAACAACAAATATTTACTCACCTTTCAACCATTTAGAAAACTACTGGTAAACTGAAAAATCTTCAAATGTAGTGTAACGGTTAACTATATATAAATATTTCTGTGGTTTACCCTTGATCTAAAAGATTCAAAGACAATTTAACGGCCCCTGTTATAGCACAAGGACTATCTGTATAAGGAATGTTAAGGAAACCAAATAATTATATATTATGAATGAAATAATATAAATAGAGATGATTTATTGATAGAAGGTATATAAAACTATTTAAATATTTTAATTTAAATTTAAATATCAAAACAGATTTAATCTGTTAGTCTTCTACAATGTTAATTTTAAAAAAAAATTTTTATTCAAAAAACTTTTAGAATTAAATTAATGTCTACAATAAGCACCGCTAATATTTATAGACGTATATATTCAAAAACTCAATATACAATGTCAAATGGAATAAATGAACCAACCAATATAAAAAAGGCAATTAAAATTAATAAATAAATATTTTAAGGAGACAAAATTTTTTTTCTGATCTAACCATAGTAAAACCAATTCCTTTTCAAAAACATAAAACACAACAACAATTAAAATACGGATAATCTCTTCATCGGCCCTAGATAACATTCAAATATCAAAATCAACTAACCATCACTATATCATACCTTAGAATTTAACACGTGACTTGTTTGAAACATACTAACTTTAAAAATACAGGTAGTCAGTTCGTCACAAAATCACAGAAAACTGTAAGGCATTCTATGGTCTTCTTCACACCATCGACATTCCATTATGAGAATTATTCAAGTCTAAATATAATTATATATAGAAAAAGGCTTTTTACTTGATAGAAGAAATATAACAAAATTTGAATATCAAAACAGATTTCATCTGTTAGTCTTCTACAATTTTAATTTCAAAAGATATGTAACTTAGTTACTTATCCAATAATATTGAATATTCTAAGTATGATAATTTTATGATGAAATTCTCAAGATTATGTTAGACATCTTTGAAAGATATTTGTTTTTATTAGATTGATCAGCAGAAACAAAATTTTGTCTATTCAAATATTTAATTTATAGGATTTTAGTCAACAATTTTTATTTATTGGATTTTGTTATACCATTTGGATGTCTGATAATGAATGTTTATTTTATATGTTATTTGATATAAGTGGTACTTATATGACATTATTTTAATTTATTTTCAGAAGTTATAATCATTTAATATAATTTTTAAAAATTAAATATGTTGAAGCCTTATATTAAAATATTTAAATAATAAAGAAATTACCTGAATTTTTTTATCTCAAATAATTCAAAAAAATATTCACAAATTTTTTTTTTTAATTTGCGTCACTAACGAAACCCATGTTCCTTCTGTTACATCATTTTAATATTTGCATTTTGTACGACGATAAGAAGTCTTGCAATTCTAATTGAATTCACATCCCAAATTTCAACAAATAATATGAATCATCTTCTTACTTACCATCATTTATCTTGTTTACCAGACTCAAATTGCCGTTTACTTGTATGGAGTCCGTTGAAGCCATAAACAATTCAGCGCGCACGAATTGGAGGCCTTTTCGGAAAGGCTATTGGTTTGAAAAAGAGTAGACTATTTGAATTGAATTTAATTTGTCTCTATCTGCTGGAAATTCATTTGACTTAAATTTAAAAAATGGGTTATATTACGCGAACACATATATGACATCTAGCGAAGTCAAGAATCAAACTGTATTACCGATAACTTCAAGCTTCACTGAGGAAGAAAACTTCCTCATGCTCAAGTAATATCCTACTAAGCCGGTATGCCAATAATTATTATTTCTCTCCAAATGAACTAATTAAGTGAAAGATATTCAATGAAATACATCCTTCAATTGAATTCACTATGGAAACCTAACATAATAATTCTATTAATTTTCTTGATTTAACTGTTACCCGAATAAATAATTCACATGATTTTTCAATATTTCATAAACCAACCTATACGGATTCTATTATACACAATAAATCAAATCGTCCTCTAAATCAAAAATTATCAGCATTTAATTGTATGATCCATACATTAGTTAATATTCCCATGAATCGAGAAAATTATATTTCAGAACTTAATATAATCAAACAAATAGCTATTAATAATGACTTTGATCCTAAGTTGATAGACAAATTGTTGATGAATAAAAATAATAAAAAAGCTTTAAATATGGTCTTTCATAATATGAAAAAAAAATTTTAAATACATTTCCTTAAAATACACTAAAGGTTTTTCTGAGAAAATTGCTACATACCTCAAAAATAAATATAATCTAAGAACTTCATTTAAAACCAATTCAAACTTGAGTAAATTCATTAAAAATAATAAAGACTGTACGCATAAAGAAGATAAATCGGGGGTTTATAAGTTAACCTGCGGTGATTGCCCTGAAGTTTACATAGGACAGACTGGAAGAACTTTCCGACATAGAATTTTGGAAACATTTGAAGAGTTTCCTCAATAATAAAAGTAATTCTACATATTTCAACCATTTGTTAGAAACAGGACATACTTTCAACCATAATTCTGAAATTCTACATATAGAAAGTAAAAGTTATGCCTTAAATCTGTTAAAATCTCTAGAGATAAATAAATATAATAAAATTGGAATATTACTTAACGAACAAATAGATTTAAATAACTCACCTCTGTTAAATATATTCAGATAAGCTGGAATTTGCAGAGACTCTTTTTTGGGTTTTAGTGTTCAATAAAAATTTATTGTACTCACTGTAATATAAATAGCAACGGATTTCGGAAACAAGCTTAGTTATTCAAAATGTATTCTTGCCTGATGATGCTACTGTGATAGCGAAACGATTGTTGTGAACATAACAATAAAAATTTGTGAAAACCAGAATAACCTTATTTAAATATTATTTAATATGGATTTACACCAAGTAAGGACTGATTCAATTCAATAAATAGGAAGTTTTTCGAATCATGACAGTCCACTTCCATCTGTGTTACTGTTCAAGACTCAAATAAAACCGAATAGGTTTTGTTGATGGTCGGGCATAAGAAGACATGCCTGTTTCATAGATAATGAGAAATAAGTGATAATTATACCCAGAGATTTAGCGTAGACATCAAATATTAATACATTTTTGACCTTTAATTTTGATGGTTTTTCATTCAATCGAATTTTATTTCTTCCGTGATACGACTTGTTAATCTTATTACTATTGTCACTGGATTAACTAAAATGATGCTGTGGAAAGGTGCAGGAATGTAAAATTCTATGCAGTGCGAATGAGAACAAAATCTGGTTCGCTGTTTTTATCATGAATTGTTTATCCTATTGAATGAATTCAGATTCAGTATTTTGAAAGTAAAGGTTAAGATTGTAATAATTCTATATTAAATTTGTTTCATGGTGTAAAACATAAAGATATTTCGGTATGTTTTCTAGTTATTATGATGTGATATACGTGCGTGGATTTTAAAAATTTTCTTTCATTGGCTAAAAGGTAAACCCAATGACTTTTTTTTTTCACGCAAAGTTCGAAAAAGTTCACAATTTAAATTTTTTACCCCTTTTTGAATTTTGCTTGGAGAGATATTATTTTCAATATTATAACAAGTTTCATAAACAAAATGATGGAGTAGTGTTGGGCTCACTTTCTTGAATCGACAAGCCACACACAAGGCATAAACGAGGGGTGTATCTTGTAAAAAATATTTTTTCGGCTTCTCGTCAAGATAGGTATTAATTGCTAGCTTAATTTCTTCATCGTCGGAAAATCGCTTTCCACGAAGATATTTTTTATATTAAAGACTGGGTAGTAGTCACTGTGGGCCAAGTCTGGACTGTACGAAGGATGAGTAATTTCTTCGAAGCCACATTCCCGCACAACAGCCTTCGATACGCGGGCCTTGTGAATCGCCGTGTTGTCGTTAAGTAGCAACACCCCCGCTATGAGTTTTGCTGACCTTTTACCTTGAATTGCTTCTCCTAAATTACGCAAAGTGATTGCTAATGATGTTGCTGTGATGCTTCCACCTTTTTCAGTGTATTCTATCAATTATATTTCTAAGAATCCCAAAAGACCGTAAGCCATTATTATTCCAGCGGATCGGGTGACTTCAAATTTAATAATATTTAAATCAGGTTATTCTGATTTTCACAAACTTTTATTGTTATGTTTACAACAATCGTTTCACTATTACAGTAGCATCATCAGGCAATATTACATTTTGGATAGCTTAGCTTGTTTTCGAAATCCGTTGCTATTTATATTACAGTAAGTACAATAAATTTTTATTGAGCACTAAAACCCAAAAAAAAGGTCTCTGCAAATTCCAGCTTATCTGAATAGATTTAACAGAGGTGAGTTATTTAAATCTATTTGTTCGTTAAGTAATATTCCAATTTTATTATGTTTATTTATCTCTAGGGATTCTAACAGATTTGAGGCATAACTTTTGCTTTCTATATGTAGAATTTCAAAGTTATGGTTGAAAGTATTTCCTGTTTCTAACAAATGGTTGGAATATGTAGAATTACTTTTATATATTGAATTGATACGAATTTGATTCAAAATGTAATCTTGCCTGATGATGCTACTGTGATAGCGAAACGATTGTTGTAAACATAACAATGAAAGTTTGTGAAAATCAAAATAACCTTATTTAAATATAATTTAAATATGAATTACTTTTATTATTGAGGAAACTCTTTAAATGTTCACAAATTCTATGTCGGAAAGTTCTTCCAGAGTGTCCTATGTAAACTTTAGGGCAATCACCGCAGGTTAACTTATAAACCCCCGATTTATCATCTTTATGTGTACACTCTTTATTAGTTTTAATAAATTTACTCAAGCTTGAATTGGTTTTAAATAAAGTTCTTAAATTATATTTATTTTTGAGGTATGTAGCAATTTTCCCAGAAATAATAATAATTTTAAGGAAATGTATTTAAAATTTTCTTTTATACTAGGAAACACCATATTTAAAGCTATTTTATTATTTTTATTCATCAACAATTTGTCTATCAACTAAGGATCATAGTCATTATTAATAGCTATTTGTTTATGTTAAGTTCTAAAATATTATTTTCTCGATTCATGGGAATATTAACTGATCTATGGATCATAGAATTGAATGCTGATAATTTTTGATTTAAAGGATGATTTGATTTATTGTGTATAATAGAATCCGTATGGGTTGGTTTGTGAAATATTGAAAAATCATGTGAATTATTTATTTGAGTAACAGTTAAATCAAGAAAATTAATTGAATTATTATGTTCAGTTTCCATAGTGAATTTAATTGAAGGATGTATTTCATTGATGAATAAAATGAATTTTTTTAAAAGTCTGTCTGTACCTGTGAAGCAACAGAAAATATCGTCTACATATCTATACCAATATAAAAAGTATTTCTTAAGGGTATTTTGGTGAATTTCAGTTTCAATATTGTCCATGAATATTTCTGCTAATAAAGAACTTAAGTGATTTCCCATAATCAAAGCGTGTTCAGATTTATAAATTTCATCTTTGAATTGGAAATAATTTTGTTTCGTGCAAATATCTAGACATTCTAAAATATATATAAATAAAATATATATTTGCACGGAACAAAATTATTTCCAATTCAAAAATAAAATTTATTATTTTGAAAACGGTTTGATTATGGAAAATCCCATAAGTCCTCTATTAACAGAAATATTGATGGACGATATTCAAACTAAAATTCACCAAAATCCCCTCAATTTCCTCAATAATAAAAGTAATTCTACATATTCCAACCATGTGTTGGAAACAGGACATGCTTTCAACCATACTTTTGAAATAATTCTACATATAGAAAGTAAAAGTTATGCCTTAAATCTGTTAGAATCCCTAGAGATAAATAAACATAATAAAATTGGAATATTACTTAACGAACAAATAGATCTAAATAACTCATCTCTGTTAAATATATTCAGAAAAGCTGGAATTGGCAGAGACCCTTTTTTGGGTTTTAGTGCTCAATAAAAATTTATTGTACTTACTGCAATATAAATAGCAACGGATTTCGGACACAAGCTTAGGTATTCAAAATGTAATTTTGCCTGATGATGCTACTGTGATAGCGAAACGATTGTTGTAAACATAAGAATAAAAGTTTGCGAAAATCAGAATAACCTTATTTAAATATTATTCAATATGGATTCTCACCAAGTAAGGACTGATTTATTCAAGACTTTAAATTTGATTGGGGGATGTGCACCCTTTTCAATCCACTACATGGACTCTTGTATACTCTCAGGATCATATAGATAATCCCACGTCTCATCCCGAGTAAGCAGCCGGTTGAAAATAGTCGATGGGTCTTCTCCGCAGAGCTCTACAAACTCATTAGAGCACTCGACTCGCACTTGATTCTGAGATGCGGTGAGTATTCTGAGTACCCATCTTGCACTGACCTTTGATAGGTTAAGGTGGCCATGAAGGATAGCATGTATGTTACCCACGGATAGGTTTGTCATCTCTTCTAATATCTTGTTTTTTATTCTAGCGCCTCCGCGTATCAGCTATTCCACTTTACTTACATTTTCTTCAGTGGTGCCGCTAACGGGCCCGCCTGAGCGAGGATCATCTTCAATGCTTTCTCTGCCTGTTTTGATTTCACTTGACCACTTTTAAACGGTGGATAACGATGGGGCACAGTCTTGGTAAAGAGCAACCATCTCTTCATGAATGATTAGTTGGTCGTCTTTCACTGAGGATACCTAGAAAAGTAATGATCGTAAAGTAGTGAAATTTTATATTTTTACACTGAGATAGTGTCATTAGTAACTGAGATGATTAGATTACTTTCATTATTAGCAAATCACCCGGATACCGAGAATACATTGAACATTACTCGTAGTATTTTGGTACAGATATGAATTAATATAAACCATGAAACAATCTAATAATAAAATGAATTTTCTGGAAATAACTTCAATTGAAAATAGTTATGTGATTTTCTTTCATATATTTAGAAAAGCCACAACTTTTGGACCAAATTGTCATGAACTCGCCTGTATATTAATGATACATTTTCTAATTTCCTTAAATAATAGTCCTCTAAAGAGGGCACGAAATACAATCAGACAAATAGCGGTAAATAAATATTTCGAAACAAAAAAAAATAAATTCTCTAGCAACGAAAAAAATCAAATCAATTATCCAAAACAAATATACCCCATTTCCAGAACGAATAACAAAAAATTTGTGAAATTAACCTAACTTTGGACCAATTAACTCTGATTATGAATTGAAATTTTAAATTTTAAATCGATCTTTCACAAGGTTGACTCAAATTCTGTTATTCAAATTGTTAACCACATTAATATTATTATAATTTATTCACCATTCATTGTCATTCCATTTTTTATTTTATTTGACATAGTTGATTCAGTTCTTATGACGTATGTTATTTTTATGTAATTTCCATGCTTTTATGACATTTTCTGTCAATTAATGTGAAAATGAATATTCGATTGAAATTATTCACGTAAGTTATTATGAATTTCAAGACTATTACATTCGCGATAGTTTCCAACTGCACTTGGGATATTTTGATAACAGATGTCGCTACTTGTTTATAATTCCATTCTTTCAACTGACCACACCTTCCTTTTGAAGTGTCATTATTAGGTTTTCTTTCCAGTATCTGTCATTTCGCTGAAGCGTGAACAACATAGTTTTCGTATGCTCTGAAAATGTAAACTCTTGTACCGAATAATGTGTTTTTGCGGGGAGTTATACTTCATTACTTCAAGATGAAGAAAGAAGCTGCCGAGATTCATCGTATTTTAGTGGACGTTTATGATGACGATGCTGTAGCTGAACGAACGTGTCAGAAGTGATTTTCCCGATTTAAAAGTGGCAATTTTTGTTTGAAAGACACAGAATGACCTGAAGCGCCACAAATATTTAAGGACGAAGATTAAGAGGCAAGGCGCGATGAAGATTCATCATAAATTCGCTAAATCAATTGGATTCTCTCAACCAGCCATTTGCCATCGTTTAAAAGCAATGAGAATGATAATGCTGTATAGTTGGTAGGACAAACTGGATGTGGTGTATTATGAGCTGCTACAATCGAACGAAAGGATCACAGGGGAGATCTACCGAAGGCAATTGATGTTTTTGAGCCGAGCATTGCGAGAAAAACGGTAGCAATACACGACAGACACGACAAAGTTATTGAAAACGCAGGACAATACAAGATCACATGTTACACCGCCCGTTAAAACACAGTTAGAAACGCTCAAATGGGAAGTTCTACCCCCACCCACAGTAAAACCCAGACATTGCTCCTTCTAATTACCGCCTCTTCCGATCGAAGCAACATGGTCGGCTGACCAGCATTTCTTCAATTAGCTAGCCTTTTTTCGCGGTGAGATCCGTCAGTTGTCAGAAAGATGTGGAAAAATAGTGGCTAGCGACAGATAATACTTTGAACTTTGAATGTATAACCAATTTTTCACATTAAAGCTTTAATTTTCGAAAAAAACCTTACGAACTTATTTGTTCTCCTAATAATTGAACATTCCCATTTTGTACTGTTCACAATAATGATTATACAAGGTGTCCAAAAAGAGTATCGGATATTTGTTACTTCGATAAAATGAAAACTACTCAAAATAAAATGAAAGTTTATTGTTAATTATTACGATACAAAATGGAAAAATCATTTGGAAAAGATTATGTTATCTAAATCGTGACCGTTACGCTGCTGGCAGTCTTTTAATCGGGAACGAAGATTGGCGATCACGCACTGACACTTAGCTCTCGATATTGCTGCCATTTCTGACCTGATGTTTAGCTTTAAATGCGTCGGATGCGTCTGATTCACCGGCACACAAAAAAAATTAAGTAGAATGTGCATTTGACCGGACCTACCTACGGGTACGTATTTTGGTCCACTGAATCCGAATTCGAGGTCAGTTTGACCCCCACACCCTAGAAATTTCGAGAAAACTTCAAAAAACTGTAAAAATGATGAAAATTGGCAGTTTTAATGACAGAAGAATGATTTGGAACTAAAATAAGCGTGATTTTCATGTATTTCGATACGCTGAATATGAATCGAAACTTCATTGAGACCACGAGCCATTTTAAATGTGAACAAATCACACAAAACTCTTGAAAATTCCGAAGAATATAGTTTTCATGATAAAACAACTTTTTCTGGTCCAATTTTATATCTTTAAATGTCTTCAATTCGCATCTTAATTTTTTTAGTCTATTCACCCCCTAATGCTGGAAAAATTCGAAAAAATTGTAAACATTACCATTCATAACAGAAAAAAAATTGATTGAACGTGATTTAATGCCTAAAATGAATACTCTATAACGTAGATATATCAAATAATTCGAAGTCTGTGAAAAACACAAGACATAAAAAGATAGAAAGAAATGATTTTTACGAATCCTAAACTTCCCTTCGTTTGTATCGCACTCTTTTATCCTTAAATGATCTTCGTAGTGGATTCCTCTTTCGTTTACAATTTTCTTCGGGTATTCTCTTTTTAACATCCAACGAAAATCTGCCATCATATTAACACTCCAATTTCCTTGGTATCTACTGTCCATTTCACTGATGTCTTGGTGAAAACTTCCTCCCGGTTCTTCACTATGGTCCCCACAATTGTCAGGGAAGTGGTCACGATTGAAATCTAAAAAATGTAATTTTGGATTCATTAAACAACCTAAATTTTTGTAGTTTTCCAGCAATGCGTCAACTAAAGTGCTGTAATCCTCACTTCTCTTATTTCCCAAAAAGTTTTGTGAAACATTTTTGAAGCTTACCCAAGCTGCTTTTTCTGTGTCGTTCATTGTTCCTTCAAAATTTGCATCCTGAAATAAAGATCGTATTTGGGGTCCATCAAAAATTCCCTCTTCCAATTTCGCATCACTTATTGCAGGAAACTTTCCTCTCAAGTACGCAAAACAATCACCATCTTTATTCAGAGCTTTCATGTACTAAATAATTTGAAATAAGGTTATTCTGATTTTCACAAATTCGTGAAAATTAGAATAACCTTATTTCAAATTATTTAATATGGATTTTCACCAAGTAAGGACTGATACAATTCAATACTTTCACGTACTGTTTTATGAGTCCCAACTTGATATGTTGTGGTGGCAGCAAATATTTGGAAGGCTGAATTAAGGGTGGTCGTATCCTATTTCGATAGAATGTCACTGATACACCTTTAGCCAACAAATGTTTTTCTTTCAACCTTTACGCAAGTAATTCAGCTCCATCTTTCGGTAAAGCTAAGTCTCGAACCAGATCATTAAGTTCTTCTCGGCTAAACGTTTCAGAGTATTTTGTTTTTCCGCCAGAAATAACAAATCTGTAAACCGGTTGGCGAAGACCATATCATTGGTATTGTGAATTTCAAGTTGACCTGTTTCTTGTTTTTTCCCACCGGGTTAACAGCATGTTACATCGACTACAAATCGTATGTGGAACCCATGCTGAATTCAAATTAGTAATTTGGAGACCAAAACATTCTTAATAAATTTGTTTGATCTTATCAGATAACGATCTTCGATTCCTTTTCAAATTGAATTCTTCACAAATGTAACAAAATGAATCAGGACTTTTATTACACAGATGAGAATAACTTCTTGTAATAGTATACTCTCCAGTAACCAAATTTCCCACTTCTGAAGAGCTGCAGTCGCATGATGACGACGCCTGCGAGCCTGCTTTCTCACCCTGACCAGATGCCGATACTGGGTTTCCGAATCCGTGCATCGTAAAGTACTTATCACTTGTACCTGCCATGGCGGCACACACGCCGTTAACCCAGGGACTCTGCCGATGGTTCTGTTGCACACCGTCACCACGTGGAGGTGCCCTGGTTACAGGTACAAGCAATTAAGTCTTCAAAAGTCAAAAACGAGAGTAAAAAAACAAAAAACATTACTTTTTTCGGAATTTTGGAGGGTTTGTGTGATTTTTTTTACATTTAAAACGGCTCGTGGTCTCAATAAAGTTTCGATTCATATTCAGCGGATCGAAATACATGAAAATCACGCTTACTTTGGTTCCAAAACATTTTTTTATCATTAAAACTGCTAATTTTCATCATTCTTACGGTTTTTTGAAGTTTTCTCGAAATTTCGAGGGTGTAGCGGTCAAACTGACCTCGAATTCGGATTCAGCGCACCAAAATACGTACCCGTAGGTAGGTCCGGTCAAATGCACATTCTACTTAATTTTTTTTTGTGTGCCGTTGTATTCTCATGTACCTTACTTTCAAGGTATCCTCATACAAAATAGTCAAGTAGACTAAAGTCGAGGCTTCTGGCAGGCCAGTTGATGTAACCCCTACGCTAAATGACCTTTTTATGGCATAATTCGTGAACATTACTTCATTTGATATATGGAATTGTCGAAACCACGTTCTTGATTTGAAACTTTGAAATTTCTGTGACTCTGGACCGAAAAAGTTTCGCAGCATATCGCAATAACGGTCACTATTCACATTGAGTGGTCGGCTTCGTCGATCTTCTTGAAAATAAGGACCGATTATGCCTCTAACAAACATAGCGGCCCAAACAACGATCTTTGGGCTACGCAGGGGTCGTTTGTGCTTTCGTCTCGGATTTTCCTCTGCCCTGTACAGACAATTCTGTTTATTGACATGATCATTAAAATGAAAGTTTGCTTCATCACTGAAGAGTATATTATCAAAATCGTTGAACCACCGTAACATTTCGTTGATAACATTTAATCAATTAGCAAAGTTTGCATCCTTCAATTCTTGAACTAATTGAATTTTATAGGCTTTTAAATGCAAATCCTTCTTTAAAACTCAAATACGAAGGCGATTTTCTGATGTTTAATGATTGGCCTCGCTTTCGCATGGATATAGACGAATTTTCACGAACTGACACCTCCACCTCTCGAATTGTTTCTTCGTCGCGGAGTGAACGAGGGCGGCCAGAGTGTTAAATATTTACCGTCGCATCTGTATTTTCGAACACCCGGATCAATTTTCTAATGCTGTCGTCACTTGGTGCATAGTCTGTACGATATTCCGCAGGATACAAACGTTCAGAAGTCTCTATTGAATCACCGTTGCTCGTTGCAAAAAACGCGATGTGTTTCCGGGTGCTGCTCCATCGTGACTGAAACTGCACAAAAAGGCGGACATCACGACCCCCCCCCCTATCTTAGCTCAGTTTCAAATGCAGAGCCAAAACAATTACTCGATAGGCTTTTTGAACACACTGTAGAATACCCAAATTTGATTTGCGAGCATTACGATCCGCTGCATTAATTCATTTCTATGAAATTTGAGGAATGGGAATGATAGTTACGAAAATTTAAAGGTCCGAAACAAAGGAGAATATTCATTACAACTCAATAGTTAAAGCATAAAAATATTTTCTTTGGCATCATGAACTTGAAATACATTCTGTCAAGAAAGTACCGGGAATTATCGATTTAAATCTGGCGGGGCAATGAGGCAAGTAAAAATTTTTTTTCCTAGGTTGGTACCACTGTCCTTAATTACTATGCCCAGCTTGAGCGGGATCTGTCAACTAGTGTGTTTGCAACAGCTGATTAAGTCACTCGATGTCAGAGTGCGTGCCGATTTTTACTATGGGTGATTACGTTGAGCAAAGAATTTGTTTAAAGTTTTGTGTTGCAAATGAATTTTCGTGTGCCGATGCATTGAAAATGTTGCAAAAGGCCTTTGGTAATAATGCTCTATCGAAAACTCGGCATATCAGTGGTACAGAGCCTTCAAGGACGGTCGTGAAGTGGTCGTCCATCGACGGCTTCGATCGAAGATAACGTCGATAAAATTGAGGAAAGGTGCTGGAAAACCGTCGTACCAGCTTGAGAGAGATAGCACATGATCTTAAGATATCCCACGAGTCCGCACGTACGATTTTGATTGATATTTTGGGCATGAGAAAGGTGGCCGCACGACTCGTACCGAAAGACCTGAATTTTCTTCAAAAACGTCATCGCGAACAGGTTGCTTCAGACATGCTGGATCACTGTAATTCCGATTCTACATTCATGGAACGCATTATAACTGGTGATGAGACCTGGGTCTACGAGTACGATATGTAAACAAGCCAGCAATCATCGGAATGGGTGGCAAAGAATGAGCCGAAACCGAAAAAACCACGCCAAAGCCGCTCGAAAATAAAGGTGATGCTCATTGTTTTCTTCGATATCCGTGGCGTGGTGCACTACGAATTCGTTCCAGAGGGTCAGACGGTAAACAAGGAGTATTACCTAGGCGTTATAAAACGTTTGCGTGAGCGTATCTGTAAGAAGCGGCCAAATTTGTGGGCGAACAACTCATGGATTTTGCATGACGATAACGCGCCTTCTCACCGAGCTACGATTGTGACTGACTTTTTCGCCAAAAACTCAACAAACGTGCTTCAGCAACCATATCAGCAACCGTATTCGGCGGATTTGGCTCCCTGCGAATGTTTCCTCTTCCCAAAACTAAAATTGCCCCTTCGTGGCACCCGTTTTGAGTCGATTGAAGCCATAAAACAAAATTCGGCGCGAGAGCTAAAGTCCATCCCGGAAAGCGCCTATAAAAAATGTTTCGATAATTGGAAGTGCCGTTGGCATAGATGTATTGGAGCAAATGGAGCCTATTTTGAAGGCGACCCAATAAATTTTGACGATTAAATGTAAAAATGTTGTTTTAATTGAAAATTCCCGGTACTTTCTTGACAGAGTAGTATATGTGATTATTCTCCCCTGTTGAATGCTCAAATAACAAGATACAACTTCTGAATGTTCCGTGATTAGATTCATAACTAACAATCACAAATGATCTATAACAGAAGGAAGGCCTCAAAGGAGAGAATTAATACACCGAAACAAAACGGCCAGATCTATATTGCCACTGAACTGAATAAATAATGCCTTTGTGCTAAGTTCTAACTTTTCCGATTAAGAAATCATCTCTCCTTGCCATTCAAAGTCTCCGTCTTTGACTTAATTATTCCCTTTCATCCAGACGCGAACTTGAATTATACGAATACTCATAATGTTTTCCTGGCAGGCTGCCTAAAGGGAATGATCTAGATATACTGGAGTTCAAGAAAATTATGTCAATTTAATTAATTTTTTGCCCACATTTGGAACGCTTTCTGCTTATTGAGTAATTCAACTCATTTTACCATCTAATGTCTTACAAATTATACAGACTGAAAAAACTTGAATTGAATTCTTGATTATTCCGCTGTCTACTTGACGTAAATTCATCGTATATTATTTAAAGTAAAACACTTCATTTCCACTAATATTTATTGTTTACACAACAATTGTTTCGTCAAATACATTTTGACTTCTTCAGATGAGTATGCTAATTAACTACTTTTACAAAATCGTTCTTCTTAAATACAAGTTTGAGTAAAACGAAACGTGATAAAATGAAGGTTTTTGGTAATTTTCAGAACTCATTAAAAAGGGTTAATCAGCAGGTATGGGTCATATCTGTTTGGTCGTTAAGTTAAATATGTTCTTTATAATGCCAGTTTATTTCTATTGCTTCTAGAAGGTCTAGTCTATTACATTTGTTTTCGATATGGAGAACTTCGAAATTATGGTCAAAATCATGTCCTGATTCTTGAAGATGCTTGACAAAAGTAGAATTCGATTTATTCTTAACGAATAAGTTCTGATGTTCATGAATTCTATTCTGGAAACTATGCCTATTTGACCAATGTATACATATGGACATGTATCGCATAGCTTAACCTATATACTCCTAAATATTGAATTATATCAGTTCTCACTTGGTGAAAATCCATATTAAATAATATTTAAATAAGGTTATTCTGATTTTCACGAATTTTTATTGTTATGTTCACAACAATTGTTTCGCTATCACAGTAGCATCATCAGGAAAGATCACATTTTGAATAACTGAGCTTGTTTCCGAAATCCGTTGCTATTTATATTACAGTTAGTACAACAAATATTTATTGAGCACTAAAACCCAAAAAAGGGTCTCTGCAAATTCCAGCTTATCTGAATATATTTAACAGAGGTGAGTTATTCAAATCTATTTGTTCGTTAAGTAATATTCCAATTTTATTTTCTTTATTAATCTCTAGGGATACTAACAGATTTAAGGCATAACTTTTACTTTCTATATGTTGAATTTCAAAATTATGGTTGAAACCATGTCCTGTTTCTAACAAATGGTTGGAATATGTAGAATAACTTTTATTATTGAGGAAACTCTTCAAATGTTCAAAAAGTCTATGACGCAAAGTTCTTCCAGTCTGTCCTATGTGAACTTTAGGGCAATCACCGCTAGTTAACTTATAAACCCCCGATTTATCATCTCTATGTGTACAGTCTTTATTATTTTCAATAAATTTACTCAAGTAGTAAAAATAATAAAGACAGTACACAGATGATAAATCGGGGGTTTATAAGTTAACCTGCTGTGATTGCCCTAAAGTTTACATAGGTCAGACTAGAAGAACTTTTCGTCATAGAATTTGTCAACAGTTGAAGAGTTTCCTCAATAATAAAAGTAATTCTTCATATTCCAACCATTTGTTAGAAACAGGACATACTTTCAACCATAACTTTGAAATTCTACATATAGAAAGCAAAAGTTATGCCTCAAATCTAATAGAATCCCTAGAGATAAATAAACATAATAAAATTGGAATATTGCTTAACGAACAAATAGATTTAAATAACTCACCTCTGTTAAATATATTCAGATAAGCTGGAATTTGCAGAGACCCTTTTTTGGGTTTTAGTGCTCAATAAATATTTGTTGTACTAACTGTAATATAAATAGCAACGGATTTCGGAAACAAGCTCAGTTATTCAAAATGTGATCTTTCCTGATGATGCTACTGTGATAGCGAAACAATTGTTGTGAACATAACAATAAAAATTTGTGAAAATCAGAATAACCTTATTTAAATATTATTTATTATTATATTCTATATGCTCCTGATTACATGTTCTGATTGACGATATCTTTATCATTTATTATCGGTTTGCCTTAGGAATTTATCATATAATAGGCGCGTTTGACACAGTTAGAAATATTCTGGGAGTGTTCGGAAGAGTTCGATCATTGAGAAAAAGAACAGAAGCTTGTATAAGGGTTGGAACAGGACATTTTCAACAATTACTGTAGTTTAGTTTCTTTGTTGTTATTCAGTTTAAGTTACGATTAATTTTTGAATTTTACGTTTCTTGTAGTAATTCATTTTTGTGATCATTATACTAGTTTATCGAATCTTTATCAATCATGACTACAGATCGGGAAAATAACCAAGAAAACTAATAATGAATTGATTCACTTTAACTTACTAACTGGATTGTTATGACAGTTTGGATTTTTCTGAGGATGTCGAGAGAATCGTTCAAATTTTTTTTCTCGAAATCGATAGCAGATACGCAAAAACTATAAGAGACCATAAAGTTTTGTATAACAAGAAATCTTCTTTTCACAACTCTTCAACCTAACAGCCGCTCACCAGAAAAGAGTTCTGAAGGGAAACAGGAGACAGTGTTCCAAAAAAAAATGTCACTCTGTAGATTTGCAGTCAAAATTGGCATGACATAGTGAAAACTCTAAATTGTAATATCTGTGCCAAATTTCAGTTGAATATTTTGTGAAATGTAGATACAATGAGAAATTTTAACACCGTCTATCTCGACACCGAAACGTTTGCGGTCCCATATTTATGGGACTTTATTTCTTATAATTATTCAAGGAAACTCCTTTCTTCGTTTGTACCCATTTACTCCTTGGTATACTATCCATGTTCCACCAAAAACCAAAAACACACCCAGCTCCTTCTGGGTGTTGCAGTGTCTTTTGTCAGTTAGTGTATATATTTATATATTCGTTCAATTTAGTACACCCTGTATAATATATACATATATATATATATATATATATATATATATATATATATAAATGTTTTGTTATAAATTTGCTAATAATGTATTTGTCCACCGCGATTATCTATACACTCCCCAACACGTCTTGGCAATAATAAGATGGTCTATTTCTTCTTGAGGAATACAAGCCTAAGCTAGCTGGAGTTCATGTCTCAGAGGCGCAAAGGTCCGTGGGAGCTGGGGTAAATTTCCAAGCCTTCTAGCCATGATGTCCCAAACATGCTCTATGGGCGAAAGATCGGGAGATCTGGGCGGCCATGGCAAAACATTCACATGAGTTGCTTGCAAAAAAGTTCAAACTAACTCTGTCAACATGAGGTCGAGCATTATCTTGCCGAAATATTGGATTGTCGAGCCGGTTAAGGTAAGGGAGAACAAATGGCTTCATTATTTCTTGAAGGTAACGCAGCGCTGTGATGTTACCTCGAATAGAGACTAAAGGTGACCTACTTGCACCCCATACCATAACGCCTACTGTCCGGAGTACATGACGCTCAATATCAAACTAAGGTTCACGTCTTTCTCCCCGACATCGTCTAACCCTTATTCGGCCATCATGTGCAGCCAAGGAGAATCGAGATTCATCAGAGAAGACGACCTGATGCCATTCCATATTCCAATGTTGACGTTCTCTGCACCTCTGTAATCGTTGCCGGCGATGCTCAACCATCAGAGATAACACAAGATGGGCCGATAATGCTGCAGTCCAACGGACCTTATCCGGTGGTAAACCGTTCGAACAGTTCCAGGATGGCATTGTTCTCCTAACCACTCATCAGCCAAAAATCGAATTGTCGCAAATCGGTTTCTAATAGCCATAAGTCTCAGAAGTCGATCTTGAGATTATCTTAGTTCATGAGACTGCGGTCGGGTGCTTGGATAAGAATTCCTTCCGGCAGGTGACTTACGTCGCAAACCAACTCGAGTACTGACCTGCAGAGCCAGTAGAAGTTGAATAGTGCTTCACTGCTACCAGAGAGTCGGGTCTGGCTTTCGAGTCGGAGTCCAAACTGGAAGCTGGTGAATTCATCTCTTCAGAGGGGTTCTCGCTTCACGCGATGATATAGCGTAATCCTTATCGTACTTTCTACCTCTAGGGGTGGACTGTAGAAACGCTGAGTAGTCACTTGGTGAAAGAGCTATGCTCATCATGCCAATATGAAAACCTGATAGAATTCACGTTACAGGATGGCCTTGTTTTCCTAACCACTCATCAGCCAAAGATCGAGTTGTCGAAAATCGGTCTCTAATAGCCAGAAGTCTTAGACGTCGATCTTGAACTTCATTTGTTTCCCTTCGAAGTCCGGTGCCTACTCTTCTTCGATTTTGGGCATTATCAAACCACGCTTGACAACATCTCATAACAGTAGTTGGATTTCTGTTCGTAAGGTTAGCGATTTCTCGAAATGATAACCCCACCTCCCGTAGACCAATAATTCGACCTCTTTCAAATTCACTAAGCTGGCGATAAACCCCGCATACACGTGCTCTAGGCATTTTAACAACTAAACATCAACTTTGGATCTACTCGACAGCTGGTTTTTTGTAAAATTTAAAAAAATTGCAAAAAACGACTGCATATTTAAGTAACAAAAAATGACATGAAAAGACCTTCACGATTTTTTTCTCCAAATTTTAATCATTTACTCCTTGCTATACTATCTATGTTTTACCCAAAAAAATTTGAAATTTAAACAGCTCCTTCTGGGTGTTGCAGTTTCTTTGTCAGTTTGCATATCTTGGTTGAGTCAAAATACTCATTTTCATCTGATGAACTTTCCACGTGTCAAAAGGTTTCAAAGTTCTAACTGCTAATGCTTCTAACTTAACAATTCCTCAATATTCGCTACGAAATAGATTACATTTCTTCATCTAATATGCTATTACAACTTTATCCATGCATAAGCATCTTCGAGGATATTCCGTATAAATACAGTTTCAACATTTTTTACTTGGACACTATGTTTCCTCTAGTTAATTGAATTTTGATTAATTTTGTTCTTTTTACTTTACTTTGGCGTGTTAGATTTGATAAAGCTTGTTTATCGTCAATAATTTCACTGAAATTAATATGGGATTCACGATAAAACAATTTTTTTTCCAACAAGTTATCTTAATTCAAATTACTTCTAATTTCTTACTACTTTGGCTGTCTTTACATTGAATAATTGTGAATTGAGTTCTCCCTGTGAGTTCTATTTAAAATGTTTCAACAGAATTTCTGATTTTTGACCAACATTTTAAGAATTTTCACTCGATTAGTGGTTATGTACTCCAAAAATGCTTTTTGTTGAAAATTTTGGCTTGTGTGGATTTTTTTGAATTGAATTATTGATATTTCTGTCAAAATTGATTCTATTTAATTGATTTTGATCTGATTACACTCTAATTAGTTTTTCCTTAATGTTTTTGTATAATTGTTCATCATATATATATATGTATTTATATATTATATTATATATATATAAATTATATATATATATAACCAGAATAACAAAAAAGAATTTCAAAATGTAAAAAAAAAGGTACAGGATATTTTAATGAAAGTGTATTTCATTCTAAAGAAGAATGTTTTTGTTTTAATTTGGCCTGATATTTGAATATATACATAAATATTTGACAAACAATGTAAATATTGGTGATAATTATTATAATATTATTATTAAAATATGCCCCATTTCAATTTTTTCTTGCAAAAATTGATAAAAGCGGAATCAAATTCCAAATTTTATTACAGACATAATGTTTATTTTTTTTAACGTCTTTCTAAGGAATTGAACCCTTTAGAAGTATTTGTTATAATTGTCTCGTATGAAATTTTCGTGTTTTGTCACAATATTTCTCAAATGTTCAATAGAATTAAGATTATAGAACAAGCAGGCCTAGTCTTATACTCTCATAGCTTTTTTTTTGTATTCCGGAATCCTTCCAGAAGCTCAAAAGTTTGAGCCTCCCAAACACGTATTCACTGCTCATCAAATCTTAGATTCATTCAGATTGCATTTTGAAAGATTACATTTTTTCATTTTTGACCCTTGTTTCCGGAAAAGGCGTTGTATCGTTTCGCTCGATCTATAAATTCCGAATTTTGAGCCGAATATAGTCTCAAATGACAAGGTTGGACTGACTGATAAAGAATTTCAGGCAAAAAGTAATCCTGACCGACCAGTCCGTAAACACGATAACTTTCGAACGGAAAAGCTAGAGCCTAAATATCTCTGCTTACTGCGTGAATAGGATAAATCGTTTCCACAGCAGTGGAAACGATGGAAATATCTCATTTTTATCAGTATTTTCGAAAGTACAGATTTGATCAATCTGAATTTCGGCATTTATTAGACGAATAATAACGCGCATTGTCGTGAAAAATTATGAGAGAATCATATGATTAAAAAAATCAAAAGAAAAATTTTTTCATTAGCGAATCAGCGTTGAGCGCTACCTTGAACACTACTTCCGCACGGAAAAAGATAGCGATTTGAAACTTTCGTAGCTAGTTTGGAGCCGGAATATATCGGTTGAGTTTCTTAATGCACAAAAAAAATCCCACGGTATTAATGTTATTCACATTTGAAATTTTCTCTCATTTTGATTGATAGTTTTCAAACTACAAATCTGATTGATCTGAAATTTGTTTCTCAAGAATAAACCTAACGCAAATATGCGTTGATTTCATGAGGATGGTATGATTTAAACATTCAAAACAAAAACGGATACGTGAGTGGAGCTGCGTTGAGCGCTACCGAAACCATAGCAACTGTCCTACATTCGAGTTTAAATTTAGTATTTAAATTTGCCAATGCTAAATTTGCAAGGACGAGATAGAGATGTATGAGATCAGTAATGAACTTCAGTGCCCCGGTTGGCCATGGACTAATAGCTCCCATGATTTCCACACTGGCAAGTATTTGCAATTTTTGGAGGATTTTCCTCGTACTGTTGACACTGTTGCTTTAGTATGTCAAGTATCGAACCATATGTGATGATAGGACTCACTATCATGACATACATTTCTTATCAGCTAGTATGCCACCAAAGCCCTTACGGCATTACCAGCAGTAGGCTCAACAGGCTTGTCCCAAAGAAGGATTATTCCTAGATACTTAGCTTTCAACAAAAATGTAAATAGAGCAATAGCTACAGTTGTACGATTGGATTTGGCATTCAGATGTAAAAAGACGACAAGAAATCTAATGCAAAATTTGTAAGCATCATGAAAAATTAATTTTCAAAACTTAGAAAAATTACGTTTGAAATATTCAAATATATTAAGTAGAAAAACCACTCTCACGTTGAATGAGACTCCATTCTCTACTCCTATAATGCATCTATATCCACTCATAATGAAGGATATGAAAAAGTTAGGGTAAGATTTAAAATTGTTTGCGCCTGGTTTTAATCAATCAAAATATAACAGATTTAGTCTAGTCAACAAGTGCCTTTTGGGTCAACTTTTTTCAGCAGTCTCCGAAAATTATGATCAAGGTGTCATTCGATTCGGAATGGCATCTAGATGATTTTTGAAAAAATGAAGTTCCGCTCGCAAAAATTGCAAAAGTTATTAACAATTAACTAAAAAAAAGAGGGGTTTAGTTTTTTGTAAATATCTCAAAAACTAATAAAGATTTTTGAAACAAAAAAAAGATACAAAAAGAGGAAGAAATTTCCTAAAAAAATGTCAACTCTCAGAATTGTAGTCCCAATTTTAATAATTTTTCCAGATGGATGAAAATACGGCCGAAAACGGGTACTCTGGCTTTCGTAAGCCACGCCTACTTTAGACACTTTATATATAAATATATATATATATATATATATATATATATATATATATATATATATATATATATATATATATATATCAAAATATATATATAAAAATTATTTTAACAGATTAAATATGAAATTTAATAAATGAAAAAACTCAGGGGCATACTGGATAGATGAATGAACAATAATCCGCCAAAACAAAATTTTATCTCAATTTTTCAATTAGTTATGCAATAGTTAATTAATATTTTTTTTGCTTGGACATGAACATTGCAAGTGTGATAATTGTTAAACTATTAACTTGAGATTTTTTCCTCCCTTGAAGCAATTTTTGGAAGACTTCAGAATAGATTTCCGTTGAAAAAATTTCAAAATGTTTATTTTTGAGTTTTTTAGTAACAATTTTCGTTGTTTCAAATTTACAAACTTAGATTAATTATCGAGAAAATTTTTTTTTTCCAATATATTATTAATGGTCCGTTTTTATGTTGTAGAGAGCTACATAGAAATTTTTTGTTTGAATTTTTATTTCTTATTATTTAAGAAATTGTTAAAAACAAATGCGTTGTTTATGAAATGATTGAAATTTTTTTTGAGGAATATCAATCTTTGATGCAAATTATGAAAAAAAAAAAAAAATTTTCCCTAAAAAAATTTTTTTATTGCTTAAAAACGCATTGTTAATTACCATTCGTTTTCTCCCACTTCTAACTAATATTAAGAAACCATTTTTTTCTTTAAAAAGCAAGATTTACTATTCTTTTCGATATAAAAAAAATTTTCGTTCTGTTTAATTCTTTATTGTTTATATAATAAACAATTTGTTATAAACAAATAAATTTTTACTATACATTTTTTTCCCTATTCTTCTTACTGCTACAAAAACAGACATGATTTTTTTTATTATTAAAATAATGAAAATTAATAAAAAAAATCATGTTATTTGTGGCAGTAAGAAGAATAGGGAAGAAATAGAAAGTAACAATTTATTTGTTTATAACAAATTGTTTATTATATGAACAATGCAAAATCAAACAAAACGAAAATTTCTTTTATATGGAAAAGAAAAGTGAATCATGATTTTTAAAGAAAGAATGGTTCCTTTATATTAGTTAGAAGTGGGAGAAAACGATTGTTAATTAACTAATGCGTTTTTGAGCAATAAAAAAATTTTTTTAGGGAAATTCTTTTTTTAAACTCATTATTTGCATCAAAGATTGATATTCCTTAAAAAAATTTTCAATTATTTTATAACCAAGGCATTTGTTTATAACAATATTAACAATAAGAGATAAAAATTTAAAAAAATTATTTTTATGTAGCAATAATATTTCGAAAAAAATTTTTTTTCGATAATTAATCTAAGTTTTAAATTTTGCAACAACGAAAATTGTTGATAAAAAACTGAAAAATAAACATTTTTAAATTTTTTCAACGGGGATCTATTCTGAAGTCTTCCAAAAATTGCTCCAAGAGAGGAAGAAAATCTCAAGTTAATAGTTTAACAATTATCACACTTGTAATGTTCATGTCCTAGCAGAAAGAAATTATTAATTAACTATTGCATAACTAATTGAAAAATTGAGATAAAAAATTTTTTTTGGCGGATTATTGTTCATTCTTCTATCCAGTATGCCTCTGAGTTCTTTCATTTATTAAATTTCATATTTAATTTGTTAAAATAATTTTTATTAATAAAGTGTCCAAAGTAGGCATGGCTTACGAAAGCCAGAGTATCCGTTTTCGGCCGTATTTTCATCCCTCTGGGAAAATTATTAATATTGGGACTACAATTCCGAGAGTCGATACTCTTTTAAGGAAATTTCAAAAATCTTCATTAGTTTTTGAGATATTCACAAAAAATTAAACCCTCTTTTTTTTAGTTAATTGTAAATAACTCTTGCAATTTTTGCAAGGGGAACTTCATTTTTTTCAAAAATCGTCCAGATACCATTCCAAATCGAATGACCCCTTGATCATAATTTTCGGAGACTGCTGAAAAAAGTTGACCCAAAAGGCACTTGTTTACTAGACTAATTAGAGAAATAATACAGAAGCAATAATCCTCTCCGAAATTTTCATTCAAATTCAGTATTTAAATATGAAGTAACGTTAGGTGCCTAAGTTCATGAAGATAAATTACGAGAATTTTTAAAATTTTTTTTCACATGCTTTCGGCAAAAAGTATAAATGGTTCTGTTTCTTCAGATAAGCAGCTCTAAAATTGTGCAAAATTGCGTTAGTTGACTTTCCAATGACAGAACACTGAATTATAGGTTTTGCGTGCTATCGTTTTGGTCATTTCTAATTCTGAACCGAGAATTTTCTCAAACATTCAGGTTCTATTCACTGATGAGGAATCCGAATTCAGAACTAATTCTGTATAGCTGGTCTGTCCGTAAACACTGAAACTTTTGAACGAAAAGAGACACACTACACTTTAAGGGTAGATTTGCGATCTATATATTTATTTCAGATCAGTAATAAAATAGAATAGAAAGGCCTTTTACCTGATAGAAGAAATATACCAAATTTGAATGTTAAAGCAAATTGAAATATGTTAATCTTCTACAATTTTAATTTCAAAAAAAAATTTTATTCAAATAACTTTTAGAAATAAATCTATGTCTAACAAGCACCGCTTACATTTAATAGACGTATATAATCAAAACTCAATATATAATGTCAAATGGAATAAATAACCCAACAGATATACGAAAGTAATTAAAATAAATAAATAAATATTTAAAGGTGACAAAATTTTGTTTCTGGTCTTTCCTTTAAGAACACCAATTGCCTTTTAAAAACATGAACACACTTAAAGGACTTCTCAAAGAATATAATTTATTCGAAATATTTAATATATTTAAATATTCGAATAAATTATTTCAAAAATCTCTAAAAAAAATGTGCACTATATCTTCAAAAAACAAATATAATTCCAGACAATCCCGTCTTCAGTCCTCTTTTAATATTCCAAATATCAAAATCAAAAACATAACCTATATCACTCACGTGTTAAAAGACTTAAGCTTCGAAATACAGATCAACTATATAATTCAAGATTGATCTATGTTCTTACAAAATCAAAGAACAGTGTGAGTTATTTTAAGGTTTATTTAAATTCATTGACATTCTATAATGAGATTTATTGAAGCCAAAATATAATTATATATTATATATAAAATAAAATAGAAAGGCCTTTTACTTGATAGAAGAAATATAACAAAATTTGAATATTAAAACAAATTGAAATATGTTTATCTTCTACAATTTTAATTTCAAAAAAAATTTTTATTTCTAAAAGTTTTTTGAATAAAATTTTTTTTTTAAATTAAAATTGTAGAAGATAAACATATTTCAATTTGTTTTAATATTCAAATTTAGTTCAGTAATAGACAAAATCGGTTAAATGTTTCTGCAGTTATTTAGCTCTGAAATTATTTCTCAAACTACTGATCCTATCGATTTGAAATTTGTTATGCAGAAGAATAATGAAGCACATCTTCGTCCGTCGATAATTTTCAAAATTACAGATTCGATTCATATGAAATTTGTTGTTTAGAAGAAGAATGTTGGTGAGAATATTGATTCAAAAAAATATATTTTTTGAGCAGATCTGCGTTTAGCGCTACCGCAACCCACTATCAAATTCGAATATAGTAAAGACTTGAAGATTAATGCAAAAAAAATACCTAAAGACTTGAAATTTTAAGGATAGGTTTGTGGCTTAAATATATTACTTACTATTTATTACTTTGGTATTTGGATGTTAAATAACTACAGAAAGAATCATCCAATATTTTATGGAGAAAAATTACGAACATTTATCAACTTTTTGATTAGTAAAACTGAAGCTTTAAATCTTTAAATAATTTATGTAGAAGGAAACCTACAAAGGTGCGAACTGCCTCGGTGTTGATGCAAGTAAAGTAGGACTAGGGTCTATGTCGCTGAAATGCATGTCTATGTTGTGGGTACCAGTAGCTGAGTAACCACGGTATTCTTGCATTTTTTCGTAAAAGCATAGATCTGCATATCAAATTATAATAAATGATATGAAAAATTAAATTAGAGGGCAAAACCTGTGCAGTTCGGCAGCATTTATTGAAGTCTCAAAATGTTTCTTATTTTTCTCAATATTTTCGATACTACAGATCCGATCAATATGAAATTTGGTATTCATTAGTAAATTTAACAATTGGAAGAATCGTGTAATCAGAAGATCTCAAAAAAATTGTTAGCAAAGCAGCGTTTAGTTCTACTGGAATCATGGCAATAGTCCTACTACCGAGTTTAAAGTAAGCATACGTATAGGTGTAAAATAACGACAAGAAGGCGAATATGAAAAATCGTTAGAATCATGGGTCATTTGGACCATCACGCAAAAGCTCACAACTTCACGTCCGTGGTCTTTTAGAATTTTAATTTCTTAGTTAGGGTGCTACGAACACTAATCGATAAATTTAACGGATCTCCTCATTTTCACCAGTGATATGGTTTAAATTTGGTTTCACATCAATCACATTAACACGCTTATTCCTGTCACTCATAAAAATTCTCTTTGAAGGTCTGTATGACTTATCATCTAATTATTTCTATCTATCCAATTTGAAAAATGCCGCGAATTTTACAAAATGAATATCATCAATGGCTATCTTGTGGCTTCTGAACTAAGTTTCAATAATTTCAGTATAAAAGAGAAATATTCGACGTATAGTACATGAGAAACCGGTAATTTTTTTAACTGTTATTTGCATTACGAAATATCCAAATTTCTGCGGTTTCAAGTTTCTAAATTACATTTATTAGAAAATACTTTTCCAGAATCCACTTATCCTTAATCTGACATAAGCTGGAACTTTTATCGTAATCTACTGAACAGAATAGATTAAAACTTGGCACAACAGCGTGTGTTATATCATATCATTCGGGAAAGTTTTCTCCACTCAATTCAGGACGTAGAAATTTTACTAAAAACACGAAATTGGTGAACGTTTTCAAAGGCGAGCTTCTTTTTTATTGTTAGGTAATCATCGAAATAAATGGTTTGATGAATTTCCGATTCTAACTCGTACAAACCAAATCATGAATGATGCAAAAGTTGTTTAAATAAATAAAGCGTTGATTCAAATGAACTCAAACGGCAGATATTCTCTTTCAAATATAATTAATTAGAAGTATGGGCAATGTTGACAGAAAGTTTTTCTAATCGAATATTAGTGCAACTTCCATCTAAGTAACAGTTCAAAACTCAAATGCGCCGGAATAGGTTTTGTTGGTCGCTGGGACGTAAGCATCAAACATGCTTATGTTTGGAAGCTTATTGAATTCAATAATCAGCTGTAATGTCCAACATGCAACTCAATCATACAGTATAGGAACATTTATGTTTTATCAAACACTAGCGACACCAAATGCACTCGAATACATACACGGCATACCCAACAAACTGTATTCCTGATTATTTTCTGCATAACTAACGTGGAGAAACCTCCTCATGCTCAAGTCATATCTGATTACGCCGTAACGTTAATAATAAACATTTATATCCAAATGAATTCAAACGGCAGATTTAATCTTTCGAATATAATTAATAAAGAGTTCGAGCAATGGTAACAGAAATTTCATCCAATCGGGACAGTGCAGCTTGCATCTGTGCAACAGAATTGTTTCACAGTTGCAAGTTCCACTGTCGAGATTCGAAGAACTTTTTGTTGCCATTGCTAATACTTTTCATAAATTATATTTGAAAGAGTTTATTGATATTGATATTGTCCCCATACTTATCTTGAATATTCTTTAAAAGCTTTAATGCAGCTTGTGCCAATTGGGAAATCAGTAGTATTTCGGTAAGTTTCTGCAATTTCTGTGCTTTTATACCCCTTAGGCACAGCACTGTGAATTTTTGACCCAACAGTGAAATACTAGCGTACTATCTTAGCAACAAAATTTCTTCCCTCGCCAAGACGCGAACCCGCACTGAAGAGTATTCTCCGCTCACAAGTCGGGTGTCGCACCACCGACATAAATTTTATTTGGACTCGCTATCCCAGCGAAAACTCAACATCGTTCGGTTGCAATTTGAAAAAATTTTCAGTAACAATATCAACGGGACTGAATTTTCACGGTCTCTATATTGAATCATCTCTGAACTAGGAACGTTTCAAAACTTATTTCAGTCGTATATTTCGTACAATAAGGCTGCAGCCAGTGCATATATGACTCGTTTTATGTTGCCTCTAACACATTGTACGAAAACCATTTTGCAGCATTTTTTTCCGAATATGTAGGTTCGTCATTTTTCCTTTTCCCTCAAATAGAAGCTGAAGAGTTTTTTCTTTATATAGTCTAAAGTATATGAAAATGGTAGCAGGATTTATTTCTCTGTAGTATTTCACATGGAGCCATTTCATTTAAATGTTTCATATAGGTATGTGAGTTCTGCTGAAATAACATATTTTGATAAGCTCGGCCTACTTTTCAACAAAACTCTGTATATATAGTATATATAGATATATATATATATACATATATTTTATATATATATATATTTATATATATATATATATATATATATATATATATATATATATATATATACATTCTGTCAAGAAAGTACCGGGAATTATCGATTTAAATCTGGCGGGGCAATGAGGCAGGTAAAAAATTTTTTTCCTAGTTTGGTACCACTGTCCTTAATTACTATGCCAAACTTGAGCGGGATCTGTCAACTAGTGTGTTTGCAACAACTGATTAAGTCAGTCGATGTCAGAGTGCGTGCCGATTTTTACTATGGGTGATTACGTTGAGCAAAGAATTTGTTTAAAGTTTTGTGTTGCAAATGAATTTTCGTGTGCCGATGCATTGAAAATGTTGCAAAAGGCCTTTGGTGATAATGCTCTATCGAAAACTCGTGCATATCAGTGGTACAGAGCCTTCAAGGACGGTCGTGAAGTGGTCGCCCATCAATGACTTCGATCGAAGATAACGTCGATAAAATTAAGGAAAGGGTGCTGGAAAACCGTCGTACCAGTTTGAGAGAGATAGCACATGATCTTAAGATATCCCACGAGTCCGCACGTACGATTTTGATTGATATTTTGGGCATGAGAAAGGTGGCCGCACGACTCATACCGAAAGACCTGAATTTTCTTCAAAAACGTCATCGCGAACAGGTTGCATCAGACATGCTGGATCGCTGTAATTCCGATTCTACATTCATGGAACGCATTATAACTGGTGATGAGACCTGGGTCTACGAGTACGATATGCAAACAAGCCAGCAATCATCGGAATGGGTGGCAAAAAATGAGCCGAAACCGAAAAAACCACGCCAAAGCCGCTCGAAAATGAAGGTGATGCTCATTGTTTTCTTCGATATCCGTGGCGTGGTGCACTACGAATTTGTTCCAGAGGGTCAGACGGTAAACAAGGAGTATTACCTAGGCGTTATGAAACATTTGCGTGAGCGTATCCGTAAGAAGCGGCCCAATTTGTGGGCGAACAACTCATGGATTTTGCATGACGATAACGCGCCTTCTCACCGAGCTACGATTGTGACTGACTTTCTCGCCAAAAACTCAACAAACGTGCTTCAGCAACCACCGTATTCGCCGGATTTGGCTCCCTGCGACTTTTTCCTCTTCCCAAAACTAAAATTGCCCCTTCGTGGCACCCGTTTTGAGTCGATTGAAGCCATAAAACAAAATTCGGCGCGAGAGCTAAAGTCCATCCCGGAAAGCGCCTATAAAAAATGTTTCGATAATTGGAAGTGCCATTGGCATAGATGTATTGGAGCAAATGGAGTCTATTTTGAAGGCGACCCAATAAATTTTGACGATTAAATGTGAAAATGTTGTTTTAATTGAAAATTCCCGGTACTTTCTTGACAGAGTAGTATATATAAAAATATAGATACTTGCATAATATTGCATAAATATTGCTTTTTGTGTTACATAGCTTCCACTTGAATAATAAGAGTAGCTAAATTCAACGTTATGTTTTTAAAATTTTAACAGTTGTCACAGATCACTTCATAAGAAAATATGATTGATCTACGCATTATTCCTACTGTAATGATGCGCATATATACATATCAGCGTTAGAGTGTGTTATTTTCTGCTCTTCAAAATATCCTCAATTTGGTGAGTAATATTAGCTGCAGTATTGATAATGCTGGATTGATTGAAGCCGTGAGTTCAGTCCTTGAAATAAATATTGATAGTTTTTTTTCTTCCTAAATACGGCAGGTCACGACGTTTTTGTTATTTTATGTCGGCAGTTTATGTTACATTGTTAATTTTGTAGTCACTGACTCATTACTTTTGTTACGTTGACCTGCCCTCATACCGGTTTATACCCTAATATTCTGCATTGTATATGATATTGACATTTCATCTAGACGACCCGACATTTATTCGTCATTCAAGATCACTGTACTAACTGAGCTTCTTGAAAAGGTCTTAGATCCGAAGCCAGAAGGTGTAGCTCTAAATAAGTTTTTTACGAAGCGTCGTCAATCCAGCATAACCTCTTAGGAAGATCTTTAAAAAAATATGAGAGTTCTTGAGAGTAAAATAAAATAGAAAGGCCTTTTACTTGATAGAAGAAATATAACAAAATTTGAATATTAAAACAAATTGAAATATGTTTATCTTCTACAATTTTAATTTCAAAAAAAATTTTTTATTCAAAAACTTTAAGAAATAAATTTATGTCTAACAAGCACCGCTTACATTTAATAGACGTATATAATCAAAACTCAATATATAATGTCAAATGGAATAAATAACCCAACAGATATACGAAAGTAATTAAAATTAATAAATAAATACTTAAAGGAGACAAAATTTTGTTTCTGGTCTTACCTTTAAGAACACCAGTTGCCTTTTAGAAACATGAACCCACTTAAAGGACTTCTCAAAGAATATAATTTATCTGAAATATTTAATATATATATATATATATATATATATATAATATAATATATTTGAGCGAGGAATCTATTTCTATATTTAATTATTCGAATAAATTATTTCAAAAATCTCTAAAAAAATGTGCACTATATTTTCAAAAAACAAATATAATTGTAGACAATCCCGTCTTCAGTCCTCTTTTAATATTCCAAATATCAAAATCAAAAACATAACCTATATCACTCACGTGCTAAAAGACTTAGGCTTCGAAATACAGATCAACTATATAATTCAAGATTGATCTATGTTCTAACAAAATCAAAGAACAGTGTGAGTTATTTTAAGGTTTATTTAAATTCATTGACATTCTATAATGAGATTTATTCAAGCCAAAATATAATTATATATTATATATAAAATAAAATAGAAAGGCCTTTTACCTGATAGAAGAAATATAACAAAATTTGAATATTAAAACAAATTGAAATATGTTTATCTTCTACAATTTTAATTTCAAAAAAATTTTTTATTCAAAAAACTTTTAGAAATAAATTTATGTCTAACAAGCACCGCTTACATTTAATAGACGTATATAATCAAAACTCACTCAACTACTTATTGCAGTATTTTTAATGTCAATACTTCGCTATTCTTGACAATTAAAACACTGAATTTCTATCTGATATTTATCCAATATATCGTTTGCACTATAAAATCATACACAATGTCATTATCGTCTATTCTCATATTGAATATTCCATAAATATCCTAATTTTTATCGAAGTTATGAATGTAATTTTTGAACTCTATCTATTACTGTAAAAGAATTAATTAAACGTGAGATATTTCTCAAGAGGCATTCTCAAACTATGTCCCAAACTTTAGTGTATGTAACTCAAAAATAATAGATTATTTATGACTTTGATTGTAAAAGAGGAGCAACTACGGCAGCGTCGCTATAGCTTGATTGAAGGCTTTTTTCTATCTCAGGGGTAGATCGAAAAAACTAGTACAATTTATCGAATTTTTATTAGATGTTAAGATATCCGATGTTGAATATCTAAGGGGTGTGTTTCAGGAAAAATAATGACGAATAATTAAATTTTTCAAAATTATTGATGAAACTAACTTTTACTTAAAATTAACTTCATCTACGTTCTTTATGCTAATTTGTTATATTTACACGAATTGGTAAGCCTATAAATGAATGAGCAGTGCAAGTAGAAGAAAAATGATAATTGAAGAATTTTTGCCGACGTTGTGGCAAAAAATGCATCAAAATCAATTTAATTTGGTAAAACCTTAGCGAAGCTACAAAAACAATAGTAATTTATGCTATAGATTTCAACAGCCTGTATCTTATTACCTGTGTGGAATCTGGAAAATGAAACAAATTATTCATTAGTTGAGAGTAATCTCTATGGTTAAAATTAATCGTCAACTTTAAACCTCATCATCAATATTCCAATAACCATATCATAATAAAATTTAGAATTAAGATTCAAACATATTTATCTCTCTGTAACAGAAGGTTATTCTTTTAAATGAATTTTCATGATAATTTCAGAAGAGTCTTCCATCATTCTGTACCTTAATATTCCAGTACTAAGAACAGTTTTAGAACGATTTTAAGATATGATGTAACAAACGTGAAATTTTCCTCTGAAATACAATAACAATATGGAAACATCTACTGCAGAATTTTCTTTATCAATGTCGTTATTTTCAGAAATTCCATTCAGTGTTCAATCCTAGAAATGTACTTCCTGTGATATTCTTGAATAAAATTTCAAACTAAGTGGATCTAACTTCCGAGGAAACGAAAATGTTCATACTGTTGAATTGCACGCATATCATAGGATCTGAGAGCTAGTTCCTGACAACAACTTCCTACATTGAGCGACCTTCAAACTACAGAAGCAATTGAGTGCCTAATGGTTATATTTATGATATACTCCAAATGAAGTCAAGTCTGAAAATTATTATGGTGGTAGAATTCCTCTGGCTAAAGTTACTGGAAATTAGATTTGGTATTTTGATTAGAGACACATCGTAATTAATTCTGAATATATGCAATTTTTCTTTCTATATTATTCAAATGAACATTGTAATCATCGTTCATATTGTGAAGTAAAAAAACTGATAGTTTCCTACAATAAAGTGATGAGTTACGTATAGTTCCAAGGGAAAATTCAGTTCAAATACCGTTTTATTATTTCAATGAGTGAAGTGACAATTTTGATCTCCACTCAAAATACTGCGAATAATTTCTTAAGGTACAATAGGAAATTTTAAATATCGAATCGACTAAGGAAATTTAGTTTTTTATATCTCAGAACTTGTACCTGAAAAATGCAAATAGATCGATCGCAGATGCCGCAATATAACTTTATTTAAATTTTGAACTGAAAGGTGACGGAAAAAGTTTGTGAAAATTCATATTCGGAGGCTCTTCTTCCCTTTTGAGATATTTCAACTTTTACGTTGGCTAATAAGGGCTGATTTAGTGCTTAATTACGTTCAATTCTCTGTTATAATATATACTTATAGGGTTTGTAGCTGTAGACTGAACTTCAGTAGGTGCGTTCGTTGAGAAAGGGACTCGTGTTACATGAACATTATATTGTCTAACTTCCCTATTTAGACTTGTTGAAAGCGAAAATAAGCAGTTTTGCACTGAAAAACTAATTATACAATATAAAATAATACAGATCTATTTTGACGTCAGGTGATCTTGTACTCTCCTACATTAATAGTATAAATTTGTTTGAGTTGGTTTATAATCAATCAAGAATTCAAGCGAAAGATTAAAGAATTAAGTAACAGAGGGAAAATGACTATTTATTTATTTGAATCTCATACATACCACTTCAACTCTTAACGCGTAAACAAAAAGGCAGAAAACATCAGACACTCCATTTTATTCATGCTAGAGAATATTAAAATTGATGGGTTACATTGAATCGAATAAAATAAATTAGTGGGTAATTATACTTTGCATCACAAATTTCTAGTTTCTGTCTGGTATTTCGTATTCTCTAGAATTGATAATGGAGAACAGAATAAAAATATTGTTCACCAGATTATACCTATAATGTCACCGCCCAGGTGATAACTAAAAAGTTACTGAAGTAAATGGGGTTACGAGACATAATATATATGAAATACTATCAGATCTATCTATGTTTTGTACGAGTAGCAAATTTAGGGTCATTAAATGACAAGAAATTCTCGAAAGTACGTTTATTTTTGTCACACCTGTAATAATATCACACCTGAGGCTTCGTGTTCGACGTTGCCAGGCTGAATTCCTTGTCTCTGTTTCTTCTCTGACCATCTTGGTATTATTCATAGATAAATTGTATCCATAAAAGCGTTTTTTGCATTTATCTTAGAATGTCTCGCTTTAGTGCATAACTGATCGCACAACATTGATTAACTGGATCACTACAATTTTTATGGCAATCAGTCTGAAGATATTTGTGATCAACATTAACTGGCAGCAACAATAAGAAGTGATTTAGTTTTCCGTGAATTTTCAAAATGGAAAACAAATTATTGATGTATATGTCATGTGTTGCAGTACATAAAGCATTTGTCTTGAAAGTTGAAATTTAACCTCTTGTTTTGATAATATCTACACAGATTATGTTATTTATACTCCAATAAACTGATAAGCTTCACGTTTTTGAATTCATTGAAAATATGATCAATACCGATAATAGCGAACCATTGCTTTTATCCCAATTTTTTTGCGCAGGATATCGCAAAATTTTAATGTGACAACATGAATTCTTCATTGATTGCGGTCCAAAAATGCCACCAAAATTTTCCGATTTTAACTTTTGATTTTCGGAAAATTTTCTTTTGTTTGAATTTTGTCCTAAGAAATACAAAAAAAAATCAGCTAAATCATTAAAGCTCAATTAATAATCTTTAATACATGGAGCATTTGATTCTTGTTCACTATAGAGTAATTGGTTTGTATGAGTTGTAAAAAATCTGAGTTTCATCAATCAAATGCTTATATTCGTCAGTATTTATTATGAAAAACTTCTGTTATCATTTTATCTTGTATCAGTAAATTTAGTCAGTCAACCTTAGACCAAAAGAATATTGTATTCGACAGCTTCATTCTATATTGTAGGTTTCACTTGTATCGAATTTCATTACTTTTAAATGAAAATCTGTAAGAGATCATCAATTGTTGATATTCATGTTGCTGTAACACTCTTTTTCTTGCCTATGTACATTATCACAATACAGTATTAAAATGTTTTGTTCGTAGCAATTGCGATTAACATTTGAGCTTGTATAGAATGTTTGAGAGAGATACATATTTCTTACAAATCACTTCGCTGAACATTTTCAAATTAGGTAAATAAATAAAAACACTAGGCAGAAATTTCACTATTTATTCATAGTGTTGATATATATTTGGGATTTTTCATTCATTTTCAAAACTGAAGGGATATACCTTGCAGCACAATAAAATTAAGGAGAGGGTTAACAGATACTGGATATACTTAATCTTTTACAGATAACATAGATTTAATCCCTTACACATCGAAGTAATGGAGTTCAACTAAATCCTAACCAGTCGTTTGTTATGGACTAATGTTCCATATATTTGGAAGAAATTTCAAAACTTTCTTATAGGTCTAATCTTTTGCATTCGTTCCCTACATGTAAAATTTCTATTTTATTGAGGTCTGTGAATTTCTTATACCATGTGCTGAGAAAACGGTTGTTATTTTATAATATATTACATTTTTTATATTCTCATGTTTATGGACCGTCCTGTCTGTGAATTGCAAGGCACTCATTACAATATAATATATACCGCATTTTCCAAAACTTTCTAGTCATTCTTTACCGGTAACTAAGAGTGAGACTACGTTCTTCTTCTTTATACGAATGGCATTTAGTTTTAGTCTATTGCAAATTTTGGTGCATATCAATAAGACAAGTTGAAACTACAAAATATTTTTTTTCCTTTGTCCAGGAGCGGACGCCGCCATTGCATTATAGCTTGACGTGCTGGTGAAGGGATTTTTTCATTTAAGGTCGTTAAAAAATCCCATCACTTCCATCAGTTGTCCGAAAAATATATAAATTGTAATGTTAAGTATATTCTCCTTAGTTTTGAAACTGGGTTGAAACCCGAAACATATATGTCAACAACATAAATTAAACTTTTGTGAAACTCAAGACAAGTGTATTTGTTTATCTTATCAATAATCAAAATGTTCCATCAAGTGGTTTGCAATAAATCAATATATTTGATCGGTAAAAGGTGGAGTATATTCATTTTTTTTATTATTCGCATTTGGTTTCTTAAGTATGAATTGTATTTTTAAGTGTATTCCCCACAGTTTTGAAAATGAATACAAAAATGTCAAACATACATACGAGAAGAAGAACAAGAAAAATCCATATTACATAATGAAATAAGAACTGGTTTTTCAGAACATGGTATAAAAATATGTTAGACTTCAGTAAAATCCAAATTTTATATGCGGGTAATGAAAGCAAACGATTTGGCCTATTAAAAAGTTGGGAAATTTCTTCCTCACACAGAAAATTTTAAACGATAAGAAACGACCAATTAGAAGTTCATTTGTCTCTATTACCCCTATTTGTGAAATATTGAATCTATCTTATCTGAAAAAGATCATATCTATCTTACCTGTAAAAGAGTAACTCTATCCTATCGTTAAAATTAATAAGGTAAAGAAATAAACTTGGCATAAGTTTCACAAAAGTTTGATTAATGTTATTGACATATGTTTCGGGCTTCAAACCATTTTCAAAACTGAGGAGAATTTACTCAATATGACAATTTATATATTTTTCGGACAACGCATGGAAGTGATGGGATTTTTTTATTCCAGTTTGTTAAAAAATCCCGCCATCTCTATCTGTTGTTCGAAAAATATATAAATTGTAATGTTAAGAATATTCTCCTCAGTTTTGAAAATGGGTTCAAACCCGAAACATACAGGTCAACAACATAAATTAAACTTAAGACAAGTGTATTTATTTACCTTATCAATAACCAAAATGTTTCATCAAGTGGTTTGCGAGAAATCAATATATATTATCGTTAAAAGGTGGAGACTATCCCTCATCTATTATTATTCCCCTTAACTTCATTTGGTTTCTTATGTATGAATTGTATTGTTAAGTGTATTCTCTCAGTTTAGAAATGGATACAAAAATCTCAAACATATGTCAATAACATGAATAAATAGTGAAACTTAAGCCAAGTGTTTCTTCTTGAATTTAGTAATTTTTTTCTTTGTGGTCATTTGCTATTGAATGTACATTGAAACGTGAAAAACTGAAAACGAGGTAGTTAGAACATTTTCCCAAATTAATACGCAAAATGCGATTTATTTTTATTCAACATTGAATTTCGTGTTCGAAAGCACTAAAACTGTTCATTCAATCAAATACACTTCCGTGTATATGGTACAGTGCATTTGAAAACAATCGATATATAGTGAAAGATTTGTCTGGCTTTGGTCAGCCATCAATGTCTTCACCTGAATTTAATATATACGAATTGGGAAACTAGCCGCTGAAATTTCTGTACCTCACAAATTAATTCTTACTATTGTTTGGGCATTAAACGCATAACTGTAAGACCGGGACACAAAACTATTACTATAAACGAAATTGTGGACAAAAACTCAACTAATGGAACAAGCACAGTATTTTCTAGATATTTTTGGCAGATATTTATTCAACTTTCTAAAACTCCAAAAACTACTTTGAGACACCTGTTTCAAGTCGATAAAAAAGAGAACAGGATTCGTAGAGAGTACTGTAGTTGTTCTCTAAAACCCTTCGGAAAATGTTTTGATGATTGGATTTTTCGTTGATATAAGTGAAAATAAAAAGAAAGTTAATATTTCAGCCGGAAACTCACTGAAAATCTTAGAATATAGTCATGTGTTGTATATGAAGGGCGAGGTTTGAAAATATTCGAATGAAAAAGTATTTTATTGTTTCTATAAACTGAACTCAATTCTTCTTCTGAAGATGGATACAGAATTATTTGCCAGTGGTAAGTCTCTATATTTATATTTATAGGACTTTATTCCATTTCCTGCCGGGTAAGAAGGCTAGACATTAACATAATCGATTATTCACGTCTATCTTGATGCATTCGTCCTTTTCTATAACCTAATTTTTTTCGGCCTATCATAGTAGCACCTGTAGAACACTAATTTTCCGATGTGAAAACTGTAAGAAGAAATTTCTGTGCCTTTACAAGAGATGGCAGCATCACCTATGAAGCAACCAGTGACCTGTTGCTGAGAAACGCTCAGGATAGGATTCATTCATGGGATATTTCTGGAACATTTTCAATCGATAATGTGCTACTCACTTGATAGAACTACCTGTAGGTGTCACCAGCTATGGTTAGATGGCGCTAGCCTTATCTAGAGAGGGATTCGAATTTTCAATTCAGTCACCTGAAATTTCCTAATCAATACTCTATCATGTATTCGCTTGCAGTGTTGGTTCAATCAAGGATAACTATTTTTCATGAAAACATTTATTCAATAACAATATTATATATGCAGTACGAGTTGTACCTATTCTGATTCCAATGTAATGACTGAACAACTTTTAAAATTGTAAACATCTAAACGATTATTTTGAACCATTCCAGAAGTTTCTCCAGATGTAGGTTGAAAATCGCATTCGTTTAGTTCCTGGTGACTTAGCTATATATTGAAGAAAATCTGAAGGGACACTCTTGGTTTCAGCTGTATTATATATATATATATATATATATATATATATATATATATATATATATATATATAATTTTGGCTTGTGAGTATTTTCATGAATTCAATTATTGATATTTATATCAGAATAGATCTCATTTGATTAATTTTGGTTGGATTACACTCTAAAGAGTCAGCTTATATACAATGGTGAGTCTTTTCCTTAATATATTCCTGTAATAATTTATTTTAACTGTAAATTCCATGACTATATATATATATAAATATATATATATATATGTATATATATATATATATATAATAATATAATATAATAAATAATAAATTCCATGACTATATATATATATATATATATATATATATATATATATATATATATATATATATATATGTATATATATATATATATATATATATATATATATATATATATATATATATATATATATATATATATATATATAGTCATGGAATTTACAGTTAAAATAAATAATTACACGAATATATTAAGGAAAAGACTCACCATTGTATATAAGTTGACTCGTTAGAGTGTAATCAAACCAAAATTAATTAAATGAGATCTATTCTGATATAAATATCAATAATTGAATTCATGAAAATACTCACAAGCCAAAATTATGAAGAAAAAGCATATTCGGAGTACATAGCCATTAGTCGAGTGAAAATTCTTTGAACGGTGATCAAAAATCAGTAATTTTGTTGCAACTTTGGCACTCTTTACATTGAATAATTGTGAATTGAAATCTCCCTGTGAATTCTATGCAAAATTCACAGGGAGATTTTTATTCACAATTATTCAATGTAAAGACTGCCAAAGTTGCAAGAAATAGAAGTTATTTGAATTTAGTATCTAATTTGAAATTGTTGAAAAGGTTCAGTGAAATTATTGACAAAGAACAAGCTAAATCGAATTTAACTCACCAAAATAGTGTAAATAAGGCAAAATTAATCAAAAATCAATTAATTCAATGAAAGATAGCGTCTAAGTCAGAAATTTTGAAAACAAGTGTGTAAGAAATATCCTTGAAGATGTTTATGCATTGAAAAACTTGTAAAAGTATATGCGCTGAAGAAATGTAATTAACTTCATAGGTTATTTTGAGGAATTCATGAGTTATAAGCATTAGAAGTTTTTGGTAAATTTTGATACTTGAAATACTATAGGGATGAAAAACAAGACTTTCTCTGTTCTGTTTAGCATAAAATTGTTGTCAATATCTAGATAAAAGTTCAAGTTAATCGAATAGAGTAATTTCAAACCAAGAAATAATGTAAATTTTGTAAAATCATTCAATCATTCAAGTCGTTTCGTCTCAAAGTTGAACATTTACTCTTCAAGAATCCAGTTCAAAAATCTGAAAAGAAATTAACATTATTATTATTGTGAATGGAAATGTAATAAAAAAAATACGTTACCTGAGTGTTGTGAATGGAAATATCCCACATAGAAATCGAGTATAAAACAAATTAAGTTGGCTATGATCTTGGAACATTCCAGAAATATCATTCTGCAATGAAACAAATTTCTGAAACGGAGGAAGGACATTAAAAGAAATAGATAAATCGATGGCCAAACTCACCACAGGTGGAATTATGTTCATTTATGTAAAAATTGCCATTTAAAATCAACACATCTCTTGTTTACTTTAAAATTACGATAAATAGAGATAGAATAGGTTAGCCTAGAACATAGAGCTTAGAATACGATTTTTAATCACAGATTTTTATAGTTAAAATTTCTTTGATTCAATATTTATTCTAAATATTAACCTACTAAATTCAAATTGAACTCTTCCTATTGAAACTAATCAAACCAATAATATTCTATTTCAATTTACAATATCAAAATTATAATTTTAAGAGTTAGCTGGCGTACACACAAATCATTTATTTAGATACAAGGATGATTCGAGTATTCATAATCAAAACTTAAAAAAACTAAATTCCATGCTACACTAACCCATTCAAAAGTAAAATTCTGCTAAGTAATAATAATTAAAAATCATTTATTTATTTCATAATATATTAGCCACCAACTAATGGGTGATAACTTATTTTCTAATTATTGAAAAAGGATAAATAATAACACTCATATATATATATATATATATATATACATATATATATATTAATATATGATATAATGTCAAAATATGATAATTTCATTGTTTCAAGAGTTTTTTTCGGGATTATAAACACACCTGGAAACTATTCTAGCGCGGCCAGCACATAGTAAATGGGTGAGGCAATCCATATTGCCTCAACCTTTGAAATATCATATTATATCAATTCCTGACGCACTACTGTGTTCATTATTTCAATAATTCCATATTTTTGTATCAAGAATTGCCAAAAGCCCATATGGAGGTCATTGCTACGAAGAGAGCAACTGTAGAGTTTGATCGTTTGAAAACTGTTGTAGAAAATAGGATTCTTGAGAGGCTACGGAGTCCTGTTGTAATGTCTAATAGGTGAATTGATTGCGTGCATAAGAGTCTTTTGTTTATAAGGAGATCTTTTGCTGGTTCAATTTCTAAATCACTTTAATTTCCTTGTTAAAAATAATATTGTAAATTGTCGATTTTCAGTCATAAACCATTACTGGAGCAGGTACTTATTTACGAAAGGTAATCTGCTTTTGAAAATAATTGTTAGATTTGCCACTACAGAACGTAATTTCATTTGTGTATGTACGAGTATAGCTCAACAATAAGAAATATTTCATCAGGATAAAATATATTCTGCAGATTCACAGCCATGTGCAAGGTTGTCAATATTCTTGATATTTCAAGATGACTTCCTTCTTTACATTCTGCAGGGATTAAGTTTAAGAGTTCATTTTTCACTTTGTGCTTATGCTTGAGTTGAGAAAGTTCAGGAAATTAGATAGTTTTATATTTCTTTGAATTCGGGCCTCTATCTTTTCTAGAACTACCCCTCAAATGTTCAAAGTATATTGGTCCGATAGTCATGACAAATTATTTTGTTTATCTGCGAGTTTGCAACTGATTAATGATTGAAGGAAAAACAGAGCAACTCAGAATTTGATTTCAAAGAAATCTAGGGAAGCTTACGACATTTGTATACTGAATGGTAGAAAACTATGTAGAACATATAAATGATTGCGCTGTTCACTGAAACTAGCGGACAAAAAAGTTTTCTATTAAATAATAATATCAACATCGCAATAAACCACGAATTATCCGAATACTTGAAGCAGAGATCAAGAGGCTAATGCCCAAAAAGTATGAAGTTCTGTCTATGAAATATATTAATTCATTAGGCACCGATTAGTGTAAGGTATATTTGGTGGATATCGGTGGAAAGAATTATTTGTAATTATCCTTTTTATTCATGTAGATATTAGCTGTAGTTGTTTACAAAAACCGATGAAAAGCACAGGATTGAAGAAGACTAAATGAATAATTTCAACTGATAAGAAACTTCAAGACTTTACGGCCACGGTAGTTCTAATAAAAGACTTTCTCCGACTTATAAACAACACTGCTGCCTGGCTAGTACAGCCAGTTAGAAAAATCTCACTCATCATGGAGGAATATTTCAGTTTCAGTGATTCTGAAAAAAAAAGAGTTCCATGGCCTGCGTCTCATATCCGCATATCTAGATAGCAGAGGCTGGAAATGACACCGACGAAGCGCAATGGTGAATTGAAGCTCGGTCGTTGAAGGATATTTAGACGACAGTTATATATTAAGAAAATAAAAGACATTCCTTCTGAACTCAAACAGAAATTTGATACCTTAACTAATTAACATAAATCTGTTGCTGCAGTCAAAGTAACTATCACAAAATATTAATATAATTACCAATTTCATGTTGATTAGACTGAATAATGTGGAGAAAATATTGGCATATTCAATTTCATAATTTCATGTTTTTTAAATATGTGTTTGATGTGAAACACTGTTCATATCGAACTGAGCAGTAAAATCACTTCAATGTACCAGATTGACATAAACGTACTTTCAGCAATATAGTAGATAGTTCTAAATGAACCGAAGAGGAGTATTGTGGGGTAACAGACTTTACATAATATTAGGTAACGTAACTGTGGGCATAATGTGGATATAATTACCTTAAAGTCTTCTTATGGCTAGAGGGTATAATGATATAGTCTGAATAAATTATTAAATGTCATGGATCTTCCTTTATAAAACGAAATATGATTTCAATATTTTAGGACTCTTTTTGTTAACAACTTAGCGAATGTACCAGTATGCTGGGACTTCTTCGTTTCTTTTCGGGAATCTGTAGGTCAGGGGCGATATATCAATAATATCGTATGTGCCTGAAAACTCCTAGAATCACTTACTTTTTCAAGACAACCTCTCAAAGATTTGCGAACATTCTTAAGGTAAGCGCTCCCAAAGTATTCAACCACGTGACACCACTACTGTAGATAGGGCATGTAGCGCTTGTTGAAACCACATGTCGTATTCCGGTAAACAGACTCTATAAACGAAAGCTAATTCGAATGATGTAGCTTCATCAATATAGCCGCTATCAACTATCAAAGTTCTGAAGTTCCTATGCGAAGTTTATATAGATAGCATTCATCCTAAAATTTTGAAACTACTAAGGATTTTCAATGCAAGAGTTCGTTTGGACATTATTTCACATATAAATTAATAAAGTCGATCGGAATGATATGGATAAACATTTATTATCTATTTTTTTTTCGATGGCATTGCAATAGAGTTTACACTTTTATCTGGAAAGTAAAATTTTAAAACCATTAATAATGATTACGGCATTCAGTGGAATCTGGAGTAATAACAATGAAAAGATAATGATGCGTGATCTGAAACAAGAAGTTACAACAACGCATTGCATATTAACTTCCATATATGGAATTTATATTTATAAAATACAAGCTGTGGAAAAAGCCAAAAGAATAATTTTTTTGATATATTTTCATAGAAATGCATTAGGTGTAAATATGAAGATTAAGTAGGGACAGAACATTTATTTTCGGTTGAACAAATGCACCTTAATTTCTCTGTCAAAACCGGCGCATTCTCCATTTTGTTGTTTTCAACACTTTCCAGATTGCAGAAGTCGATTAAAGCCCTATTGTTACAAAGTTTTCAATCAAGTTCGACATTTTAATACATATACGGCAGCAGCAGAAGTTCATGTGCAATATTTCTCATCAAATATTCCATATGGAAACTCGTGTGCACTCACTGTCGTTAAGGAGAGAAGTTTCAACAGGGGGTACTATATTTACTCTCATATGGATTGAGTTATATGATATGAATGTGACTCCGAAGTCCTCGTTTAAATTAATTGCTATTTCCAGAAATAATGTTCAACACTTTCCTCAGTTATAAAAAAATAAAACCGTGAGATTCTTAAAATATCTAACACAAAATGAAAAATTGTTCTTTTGAGCTGAAGTTTCAGTTCTCATTTTGAAACATTGTTTGACTGAAAAAGTGCAAAACCTACTAAAGGTCGAAATTTTCAGCATCTCAACAGAAGTTATTGGATTACACAGTTTAAATTGAAAAATATTTAGTACTTTTTATAAGATACTGAATGAACAAAATCTGGATTCTTCATATTTTACTAGGATTTTATGGATGATCCCATTTGTAAATTAAGTTACAGGCGAAACGCGTCATGAATTTGATTTTCAGTGGAAAAAATATCAAAGTTTGATAAAACGTAGTGTTTTATTCTTCAATATACATTGATTTTCTTCAAAATGAATAAGTCATCAATGTTTTATATTCAAAGATTGTTATATGGGAACTGATTCCAATTCCAGGCGTTACTGCTCCTGTAATATTCTGCAGCTACGAGAAAATCAGAAGAACTTACTTTGTACTATATTGAAAAAAATTCTCTTATATTGTGAAAAAAAGATAGAAAAATAGACCTCAAAGTGTTTTATATTTATTTAATAGATTCGGTCTTTACTTGGTGGAAACTCATTTTAATTAAAAAAAATGTATATGAGACAGTTATTTATTTCCATAAAAATGTTTGTACTACTACAACAATTGTTTCACCACGATGTGGCTTCTTCAGGTATTACATTGTACTGTCTGATGGTATTCAGTGTAACCGAGTTTATATACATTTTTAGGTACGTGACCAAATAATAGAAGCACAAGTCATAAAAACTCTAGGTGTTTATTGGAGTTTGCCGCTAAAAATGCCATTAAGGAAAAATATTCAGTAATGGAGAATGATCGACATCTGTTTGTTCGTTCAAAAGGATTTTACGGGCATTATACCTGTTGATTTCAAGAAATTCTAAAAGTGTAAATCTAGAACTTTTGCTTTCAACGTGGATAATTTCATAATTATTGTTGAAATTATGACTAAATTCCTTAAGATAATTAGCATATGTTAAATGTACAGAATTGTATATATAACCCCTTTGGTGTTCTTGGACACGTTTCTTGAATTATCTACCGGTCTGGCCAATGTATACTAAAGGACAATCTTTGCAAGTTAACTTGTAGACTCCGGATTTATTTTCTTTATTTGTACGATCTTTATTGTTTTTTATGTAGGTACTAAGGTTATTAATTTTCTTAAAAGCCGCGTTATAATTGAAACAACTTTTGAAATATTTAGCAATATTTTCAGATAATCCATTGATATAAGACAACGAAAAATATTTCTGTGTATTGTCCTCTTTTATGATTGGGTACACGAGATTTAATGCCATTTTCTTTTGTTTATTGGATACCATTTTGTCTATAAGAAAGGGATTGTAACCGTTGTTTGACGCTATTTGTTCAATAATATTTAATTCTTTCATAAAGTTTTCTGAATTTAAAGGGACATTCAATAATCTATGAATAAAACTATTATATGCTGACATCGTTTGGTTGGTGATTTGTGAAAAATACATACAGACATCACAATACATAAAACTTCAAACCACCCCACCAACCAAAAGATGTCAGCATATAATAGTTTTATTCATAGATTATTGAATGTCTCTTTAAATTCAGAAAACTTCATGAAAGAATTAAATATTAATATCTTTGTTCAAAAATGGGGGACACAATTGCCAATGGAATATTATCTAATTCTGTTGATATATCGTGGTTTGAGTTCTGGTTTGAATTACATTCGAAAGTCTATCATCTTTATTTTATCTTTATTTATAATATTACAGATGCATAAGTCGCTTTCTTGAGGATATTCGTTCATCTAGAAATGTGATAATTATTCAAAAAAATATGGTCCAAAAACTTCTATGTATGTCATTGAGCAAAGATTCTTCTTCAAAAATAGCAAGAGGATATCAATATATTATTATGAAATGAATATATGATTTTTTTGATTATTATTAGTTATAATTAATTATCAGCAATGAGAAATGGTTTGTTTGGATTATATTTTATTATGCAATTTTACTTTCATTAAGTTTTGATTATAAATACTTGTTGAATCACCCTTATATCTAAATGAGTGATTTGTGTGTGCGCCAGCTAATTCTTTAAATTATAATTTTGAAATTGTAAATTGAAATTCCATATAGTACTGATATGATTAGTTTCAATAGGAAGGGTTTAATTTGAATTTTTATAAGTTAATTTTTGAAATATATATTGAATCAAAGTAATTTGAAATATAAATCTGTGACAACTAAAAATGTACTAACTAAGCTCTATCTATGTTCTATGCTAACCTAACCTTATCTCTATTCATCGTTATTCTAACGTAAAGAAGCAATGTTCACTTTTGAAATTGAATTGAAAAGCTTTACATAAATAAACTTAATCATACCTTTGGTGAGTTTAATCATCCCATAACAATGTTCCTTTTATATTGGCTTTGATCGATTTAAGGATTTTGTTCTGGTTCTTGGAGAATGTTTCTAGAAAGTTCGGATTTCCCAACCCACTTCGTTGATTGCTTCTTTTGGATTCAAATTGTTGAATTCTTGATTGATATGTGGGATGTTTCCATTCACATCACTCAGGTATCGTATTTTTTATCATTTCTATTCACAATAATATTAATTTCTTTTTGGGTTTTAGAACTGCATTATTGAAGAGAAAAAATCTTTAATCACAGCGACGTGTTCGTGCTATGGAGTATTTCAATACTGATACACAGTTTCCCTTTTTTGTCCTTTTATAGTTTTCAAGAAAAATTAAATTCCAAAGCTTAATAGCTTTTGTCAAAATTATTGAAAAAATGATGCTTTCACTTATTTTATAAAATTTTCAATACTCCTTGGTTTGAAATCACTGTTGAAATTTAACCTGAATTGTTATATGGATACTGATATTAATTTAATGTTAAACAGAACGCTGAAATTCTTGTTTTTCATCCGTAAAGTATTTCAAATGGGATATTTTACCAAAGTTTAACTTCTAATGTTTATAACTTACTTAAAATTATCTATGAAATTGATTAAATTACTTTATATTAACTATTACAACTCTATTGATGATTAAACATCTTCAAAGATATTTCTTAAATACTTATTTTCAAAATTTCTGACTTGGACACTATCTTTCATTGAATTAATTTATTTTTGGTTAATTTGGCCTAATTTACCCTATTTTGGTGAATTATATTTAATTTAGCTTGTTCTTTGTCAATAATTTCACTAAAGTTGATATTTGATTCATGATAGTAATAAATCTTTTCAACAATTTCTTCACAATTTCAAATTAGATATATAAATTCAAATTACATCTATTTAATACAATTTTGGCAGTCTTCACATTGAATAGTTGTGAATCGAATATTCCTTATGAATTATATAAAAAAATTTAATTGAAATTACTGGTTTTTCATCAAGGTTCAAAGAAGTTTCACTCGACTATTGGTCATGTAGTCCGAATATGCTTTTTTTTCATAATATTGGCTTGTGAGTATTTTATAAATCAAATTATTAATATTTCTATCAGAATGGATATTATTCAATTGATTCTGGTCTGATTACTCTAACGAGTCCACTTATATACAACGGTGAGTCTTTTCCTCAATATATTTGTATAATCATTTATTTTTAGCTGTTAATATCATGACAATATTACTGACGGAATATTAAAAACCGTGTGTATATTACTTCAACTGTTTGATGTGTATAGTATTTTTCACGGGACAATCTATTTCATCACTTCTTTTTGGGTTCTGACATTTTCAACAGAATCGATTATCAGTTTGACATAGTCCAGCTCTGAGCATAATCAAGTTTGTTTTTCTAGTAAAAACACTTCGAAATAAATGAATACGTTTCGAGAATATGAAAATGTTGGAAGCTTCTACATCCTATCCTTCTCGCATTTTAGCTCCGACACCTGTTCTATTTTGGACTTATACCTAAATAGATATCCATTAAAAAAGTTTTGAATGAAAATTTATGGAAACTTAGAGGCTAAGGATTTCACCTTCTAGCTACATAAATGATTCGAACTCGTTCCTATAAGACTTTTCAGAAGTTTAAACCGAAAGATTTTTCATGAGTTCACTTACCTGAACATTATCCGGGATGAAAACATTTTTGAGCACTTATCTGGCGGAAAACATCGCAAGCTTACGACAGTGAACTAATTGCTTTTTTAACGTTGTAGGCGGAAAATTTACGTCTATCAATTAATGTGATAGCTGCTCACTGGTGAACTATACGAACACGTAGATCATAAAAGGCCAACTATGTGTGTATTTTTATATCTAGCCGAAGCTTTCAACACCTTTGACCACACCCAATTAGTAGATGTCCTGAGTTGCTCTGGTAATCCCCAGAAGCTGTTTGAAAGCTACCTGGAAGAGCGTTGGCCAACACTGATAGTAAACAATGTTCTGAGCACAGAATTGGAAGTGAATTATGGTATACCAAAAGCTACGGTATTGGGACCTTTGTTGTTTTCCCTGTATACAAACGATCTCCTTACTTTGAGGTTTGAAGGGACTATTTTTAGTTTCGCTGACGACACAGATGTTGATTGGGGAAGCCTGAAAGCAAAGATGGAAGATCAGGTGAACGTAATCAAAGACTGCTTCGATAACCAATTATTGAGAATTAACTTTGCTAAAACCCATTTTTTGCTATTTGCGATTTATGAAAGCCGATTGCCAAATTATAATGAATTGATATTTAATAATTGTGGGAAAACAATGAAGATGTTCTTCCATAGCTGTCGAACCAGACATCTTAGAAATTTCGTTCGAAAACAGGTTTTTTGTATTTCTATATATGCATCTCAGGAAATTATTTTCCAATAAAGAAATAGAGGAAACACTATAATACTGACTAGGGTTAATAAAACTATCGGTCAAAGATCACATCTGTTTCTTGGTCCACGAGTCTATAATTCCATACCAGATCATATCAAAAGTATGAATAATTTGATTTTGTTTAAGAAATATTTAAAAATGTGAATTATTGAAAAGACACGTGAACTTATTTCAGATCTAATAGATATAAAGAATGCTTATGTTCATGATTGATTTGTTCATTTCAACTTAACTGATGATCTGATTGTGTTTGTAGAGATTTGGGCCTGGATGTATAACTTTATCACATATAGAAAGTAATTTTTTGTGAATGTTTTGAATATATTAGAAAATAAATCCTTATTCAAGATAAGTTCGCTTAGTATTAAAATGTTAGGTGAATGTACCTTCGAGGATACGATTGATGTTTATCGAACTCATTATTTAGATTTAAGGGGTATTTACAGGCTGAAGAAATTTTGAATGAGTTTTGTAGTCCCTTTTGTTATTTTTCTGTATCTTCGTTGAGTTAATAAACATTATTATTATAAAATAAAATAGAAAGGCCTTTTACTTGATAGAAGAAATATAACAAAATTTGAATATCAAAACAAATTAAAATATGTTTGTCTTCTACAATTTAAATTTCAAAAAAATTTTTTCATTCAAAAAACTTTTAGAATTAAATTAATGTCTAAAACAAGCACCGCTTACATTCAATAGACGTATATAATCAAAACTCAATATATAATGTCAAATGGAATAAATAAACCAACAGATGATAAGTAAGACCAGAAACAAAATTTTGTCTCCTTTAAATATTTATTTATTAATTATACTACTAAATAAATAACTATACTAATAAGTAAATGACTTTCGTATATCTGTTGGTTTATTTATTCCATTTGACATTATATATTGAGTTTTGATTATATACGTCTATTAAATGTAAGCGGTGCTTGTTTTAGACATTAATTTCATTCTAAAAGTTTTTTGAATAAAAAAATTTTTTTGAAATTAAAATTGTAGAAGATAAGCATATTTTAATTTGTTTTGATATTCAAATTTCATTATTATTATATACAGGAAGTTACCCAAAAAATATATACAACAAACGGGTTATTTTTTAATTGAATTGTATATTTTCATGCATTTTCAATGACTTTTACCCTTTTTATTAAAACGCAAAAACGTTGAAATATTTTTCTAATGGAACAGATATTATTAAGAGAAAACTGAAAAAGTTGAGTGCACAACACTTCGTTAAACGATCTAAAATTGTTGCAGAAACAAGACGTAACACGCATGTGATACGAATCCTTGGTTACTGAAAGATTCATAGAGTCATCATAACAAAAAGATTAATCTGCCATACTCAGGCTGTCCGTTATTGATTGCCAAATATGATGAACTTGGAATTGATTTTCCTCGATTTTTTCAAATGTAACATCTTTTTTGCTTTAGTGCAGAGAATTGAATAATTCACATTCTTTCAGAAGCAACCTTGAGGATGAAAATACCTACAGGACACTGAAACAACTGACAATATCATTTGAATGTTGGACGGATTGCGTACGGACGGTAAGATAGTCAAAACGATGAACCCTGCAGTAAAAATTATTCAAGGTTTACTTTGTAGAGCATCATTCAATAACTCCAATATACAAGCTGTCCGAAATTGATTGCAAAAGGGGTAGAATTTTGCACGGATATTTACCGATCTAACATTCGGTACTTTTACGCTGAACTAAATATTGAAAAGCTTCATAGGTTCGGAAAACGGTTTGGCAAATTTATCTTACCCGTGGTCCCACCTGTCATAAATCCACTATGGTGGCTTGGGTTTTCAGTGCAGCCGAATCAGACAACTGGAAAACTTAGTTTAAGAACTGGACTTCAATCCGTGTATTTCTGGAATATATTTCAACAGACGAAGAGAGAAAGTGTTGAAAAAATCACCGATTTGAATACTTCACGTGCCATTAAATAAATCATTAAGGCGAATGCAATGGCAATTACCATTAACCTCACAATTTGCCGATGTGAACAATAACAAATAAATTTTAAATTGAATTCTAAAGAATGAAAATCTAATTACTCAAAATGATAACGTTACAAAATACAAATTTTTTTTATGCTATTGTAAATATGAGACTGGTTTATTCTGTTAATCTCCTACAGATTTTAATTTCAAAGAAGTTTTATTCAGAAAGTTTTTAGAATTGAATTAAATAAAAAAATTATGAAAACCAAATCTCTTTCCAAAAATGGAAAACACAACCTCAAATAATTCTTGAAACATGTAGGACATCTTCATAAAACAATTTAGAATTACTACAAACGATATCACAACAGTCCCACTTCATAATTGAAAAATAAAAATAATTAACAAAAAATATATCACCAGACCAGCCTTCTTTTAAACAAACACCATAAAATAGTGAACTTCTAAAAATCTTCGTATGCTACGTTCATCATAGAAATTACTTAGAGCTTCCAAGGTATTTTAAGAACTCAATTGAATCCAAATGATATTATGTAAGACTGATAAACCAAAATATAATTATTTTATATTCAATAAAATGATTATTTTTATGTTCGACCGCCCAGAGGAAGGGAAACCTATGTCATCTAGTTGGCTACCCGAGCGGAAAGTTTACACTCAGTTTACACTCTTGCCTTGAACTGTTTAAGGTTACGTTTGAGAAGCAAATTCGCTGGAAGCGTGTTTCACGACTGGCCAATTTGGTGGAACAAGCATTTCTGATCAACAGAAGTTCTTGGAGTTGTTAATTCAACTGCATAGGAATGTGTTTGTTTCGCAGTCCTACTGTTGCGTGCGAATCTGGCGGCAAGTGGTATATTTTCCTTCAGTTGCGTGGATTATCGACCGTGATAATATCTAAAGATCAAGCACAAGTTGGAAACTCTCCTTCTGTAATCCAACGAGTGCAAATGGTCTATTATAGTTGAGCAGTTAATCAACCGTGTTACTCTTTTCTGAATGGAATCAAAAATTTTTAACAAATGCTTCGGTTCTGAGGTCCAAACATATGAGCCGTATTCCACTCCTGGTCTGACCTGGGCGCTGTACAGTAGAAGAACCTGATTCGCTTTGAACAAATATCCCAACTTACTTGTACTCAACTTTGCTATATCAGTCACATGTTTCCCCAACAGACAGAAGAGTTACAGTCGGGCCAAGAAGATGTATGAAATTGCTTAGATGATAGACTTATTTTCCATTATCAAGTAAGAAGTTACGAAGAGAGTTTTCCGAAAAGATGTTGTTGTTTGGATCATCGACGCAGTGAATTGCACCAAATTCCGTTGACCCTATTCATTTATCTTTTTGAGATATTCGTTCAGGAAATGAATTTGGTGGCATCTATGGATGTGACACTCAATGGTGCTCAAAGGTTTGTCACTGGTGAAAGAAGTCATCAGCGTGCTATCATCCACGAAGCGCATAATGTGGTTTTTGGTTGTACTAAGAGATCGTTTATGTGGATCAGAAAGAGATTGGGCTACAAAACTGAGCCTTGGGCCACTCAGGCGTTCACCACGGAAACCGACACCATGAATGCTTCTGTTGGCGAGGAAACTCTTCATCCAATCATAAAGACTCTCGGGAAAACCATACGAAGTTAGCTTATTCAGAAGGGCCTTATGCCAGACACTATTAGAAGCCTTGGATATGCCCAGACCTACTGACCTAGATTCTTCATAGCGCTCGATATCCCTTATCCATACTTGCGTCACATAGCTAAGGAGATGTTCCCGAAAACCATATTGTCTGTCACTAATGAGACCTTTGCTCTCCAGGTATCTAACCTTTCGTGAGTGATATCTGCTTCCATGACTTTCGTCAAAATGGATGTTATCGATATTGAGCGGTAAACCGATGGAAAACACTTTCGCCTCCTTCTTTGGTATAGGCCGCACTCGTGCACTCCTCCATGAATGCGGGAAAGTTCCTTTCCCGTATGACATAGTGAACATCTAACAGAGAATAGGGAATAGGTTGGTGAATACTTTTTGAATACAATGGCAGAAATCCCAGTTGCTTTCTTGCAAATAAGTCTACTAAACACTCCATGAATGATCTGTGGTCTGAAGTATATATCGCTCATCCTACATGAACGATTAGGAAAAATGATAGCAGGCTGTTCCCTAGAACAAGAGCGCAAATTTGAAATGGCCATATACATATATTCTGAAAAAAGTAATCAATTCTCCATATATTTGGTGACTCTGAGGCTGAGTAAACTCCTATGTGTATCAAGTGCGGACTTTTTTAGTTATAGTACCACCCTCCAATAGTGCTGAGCGTAATGGATATACCGAGAATTCAATTCAATCGGTCCTTACTTAATGGAAATTCATTTTAGTTGCATAAAATAATAATGAATATTAGGTTCGGTCGATAGCCATTTGATTCGAGAACTCAGTAAAGTTATTTTCTCTCTCTCTAATAATAAATATTTCCACAAATTGTTAGATATACCATAACTCTTTCGTCAGCACTGTGTTTTCGTAAGGTTTGCATTTCGAACTTACCCTAAAAAGTAACATCAAACTTTATATGGGTCGGCTTTAACCATCAAATACCGGACATATCTATTTGAGTGAAATTATGCAAAGAAGATACAAATAGTAGTTGAATATATTGGGGTTGGTTGTCAGAAATAGCTAACCAATAAAAATATTCAACTAGGAAGACCTCTGGACATCTCTTATCACATTCAGAAGCACTTTAAGGGTTCATATATTTTACTTTCTACCGCTTCCAATATTGTAAGTCAGTTGATGTTCATTTCATTATAGATAATTTCAGAATTATGTTCAAATAATTCTATCAAATCACTGGCATATATTGAGTCTGAAATGACTTACGCATAACTCCTGGTGTTCTGGAATTCTTTGCTTGAAGGATCTACCCGTTTGACCAATTTATACCAGGAAGTAATAGTTGCAAGTCAACTTAAAAACTCGATTTCGATTTTTCGTCTTTAGTAATTTTTTTCTTTGTTAATCAATTTAAATTCCCATATTAGTAATCGTTATGAAAGCTATCTTTTAGTAAAATGTTCTTCGAATTAATTAATCAATGCGGCAGATATTTATTTCAGAATATAATAACGCATTTTGAGCTACGATAAAAACAATCTTTTCCAAACGAAACAAATCAACTTGCATTTGTGTTCGAACAGTTTAAAACTTAAATACAGCCAAATGAATTCTGGTGATCGGCCGGAATAAGCACTACACATGCACGTTTCAATGTCTTTTTTCATATCTTCAGTACACATGAATTCTACCATTTAGTGTATTGCCATGTCAGCGTAGCTCTTCCATCAAGTGACTAGTTAACATTCTTCACAGTCTGTCCCAGAAGGCAGAAAGTGTGACAATGGAAACGCCTTATCATCGCGCATAGCGAGAACCGCTCCGAAGAGCTGAACCCTGTACTGCGAACAGACTCCCTGTCACTAAATTAATCAACCGGCTCAGCCCTCCATTTCACCATAACGGCAAAACTAGAGCCCCATTCGGGAGATCTTCGACCACACAGGTCCAGTGACTGACGCGAATGACATTACTTTAGGCGTCGAGACTTAACCCTTCATTTTGCCGGGATGCAGACGAATGCAACACAACTACTCACTTATATTTGTTCTGCATAAGAATGCTAAAATGTTACCAACTAATTTCGCCATCTAATGCACGCGAATACACATATGCAACATACTCTATTGAGCTAACTCAAAAAATTAACTGCAATTACTTCAAATGTTACAAATATAGAAATCTTCCTTGCGCTCGAGTTGAATCCTATTATACCAATAATTAGGCTTTATCTTCAAACGAATTTATTAATACGGCGGATATTTATTCCGAAATCATAAAGAGTATGAGCTATGGTAAACAGACAGATGCATCAGATGCTATTATTGTTTAGAAAAACTTTAAATTCCCTGTTCTGGGCGAATATGGGTGCGTGTGTCACATTTATCGATATTAAAGAATTTTTTTTGAAGGTATACCAACAAGCATTGAAATATACATGTCTGCTGTTTATGCCCGGCGAATAATAAGACTTATTCAGCTGTAGTGGAGTTTCAGACTGATTTTCAGATGTAAATTTCACAATCCCGATTTAAAAAACTTTCCGGTGAACATAGTTCATACCCTTACTTCATTTGGGAATAAATATCCGCCAAATTGATTAATTTATTTGGAGACAAATGAATATACTTATAGGCATCATGACATTAGAGGGTATAACTTAAGCATCAGGAAAGTTTTTACGTTTGTGACTCTTGAAATTTTCGGAATGTAGTTCACTTCTTGAATAATCTTGTAGGACTATGTTGCGTATGTGCATTAGATGGCGCTATTGTTCGGTAAAACTTCAGAATCTCTATGCATGGCGAATATAGGTTGGAGGCTGTGCTATAATGGTCGTCACCATAGTAATACACTGAAGATATGCCAACAAGCATTGGGACATGTATGTCGGCTGCTAATACCCGGCAAGCAATGAAACCTATTCAGCTGAATAAAAGTTTTGAATTTTTACACAGATACAAGTTGCACTGTCCCGAATCCGAAAAATTTACCATAGCTCATACTTTTTATTGTAAAATTTCTCTTCGAAATACCTGGCAATATTATCCAATTTTCAATTCAAATAAGAAATAAAAATTCACTTTTTAGTATAATCTTTTATAACTGGTATTTTTTCTTTCTCTATTTGGTCTGATTCATAGGTACGTCGATTAATTCACCTATGAATCATAATATAATATGCTCTAATACTGGGGTAAATAGGATGCTTTGATGATTGAATATTGATATCGGTACATATGTGTTCGCGTAAAATACAGAAATCATGCAAATTGCCCTTTCATTTTTTTTTCATTCTCTAATGTTTTTTTTGAACAAAGAAATCACAGGCTATGATTTTCACATACCACCCCCTTCAAGGTTGTTTAAGTAAAGGAATTCGGCTATTGTATCATCTAAACAATAACAATTCAAGACTGCACTCACTCGAACTTAAGAGAAAAAATTTCTGGACATTTCAGACACGCTTCCTGACCCACTCGAAGAATGCTCGTAATGTACTTAATTTTTTGTAGAATTGTCTTAACTTTCAATTTATTCATTTTTTTTAGGCCCACACCTCAACTCTTGTGAAGATGATAGAAATAATAAAAAAATGAAATCATTTTTATACACCTAACTTTTGATTTGTAATTCGTATGTTTTTCTGTAATATTGAAAAATGTAATGTGCACATAAGCGGACAAAATCTTTGGATTTCGGCCACAAACAAACTTGATATTAGATGGAGTATTCCGTTACTTTGTGAAAGTCTATTATAATTGGAATTAAATAAAAAGTACTTTATTTTATATCAATTTTTATTGAGTGAATATACAGTGATAATCTTGAAATATTACACCTGGCAACGGAAGGAAAATAACTAAACATCCTGGAATTCATCGAAATATATAAACACAAAAAGCACGTACCGATAAAAAAAACTATTAAACGAGCAGACGGACTTGAGGCACACCCCACTTTTCGAAGTTTTGCCGAAGCCTCCAACGAGAATATATATATATATATATATACATTTTCAAATTATATCTCAACTATTATATATATTAATATATATAATGGTTGAGATATAAGTTGAAAATGTAGTAAACACTACGAAACTCGAGTCACTCTAAATTCAGTTAATAAAAAGTGATAGAAAAAAAAGTACCTCCTCATTTAATTCCAACAAACTCGATCTTGAAACGTAACTTTCATCTAAGGAATAAATGAAGCATTTTCGCAAACGTTATCCTATTTTCATATGACCGATCGGACGGACTGAAAGATGAATTTTACCACGAATTTCTTATCTGTAATTCATAAATAATCAAAATTGTGAAAATTTGATGATGCTTCAAGAATTGTCATTAATTTATTTCATTTTTGGGCACAACTTCTATTGTTGGTTCTAATTGCAACTCAAATACTTTCAGTTACAATCGACCCTGCGCATTCGCCATTTTGTTGCACATTTAATAGTTATTGGCAAAACTGCTATTGCAGAATCAGTTGGCATTTACTTTCAATTCATATGACAAATATCATATTTACTTTTCATTCAGAAATTGATGTTGAAAATAGAGGTGACATAGGACAGAAAAAATAAAATTGAATCTTTAAGAAAATTCTCTTGTCAAGATGCGTCCATAACAAATTTGGAAACTTTCGTTGGTGTAATTCTAGAGAATTTCATAAGCTTGAATGAAGAAGCTCATCTCTATTATATTTAGAATTCTTCAATAAAGTAATATATATTCTGCAATGACATTCATATTACTGGGAAAAATACAACACGACTCTTTAATTCACGGAGCGTATCACAAGGCGAAAAAACCCATATGTGAAAAGTTAATTACAATGCGCTGTTTTCTCATTGAAAATAGGTGTTACACTTTGTTACATATACACATGTTACACCCAAAATATCAAGAGATCCTCTTCTTGATAAATTGTTACAAGTTTTCATTTTCTAGAAATGATTTTAAATCGCTTGAAACTTACTTTGTTGTTCAAAAGTAATCCGTAAGATAGTTATATCATTCAGTACAAAATTATTATTGAAATTTGCAGAACAGAATACTTCTAGTATAAAGATGAGTTTCATAGTAAATGGATAACTGCCCTGGTGAAATTTACAGGTTTCTCTGATATTCGTATAGCGGAATCTATAATTTTGGATAGTAATATTATATTAACTGACGATACTTCGTTGAGAATAATATTGATGTATTTATTCTGGAAGTCAACTGACTATGATATATTTTTTATGGTTCATTTCAAGGAAAGGTAATGAAATTTGATCTGCATTTGCAGATACCTCTGTGCTAAACCGTATCGTAAATAACTTTCGTAATCTTAGCAATCCTTGCAATGCATATTTGGATAAAGTGTTCGTAAACATTGAAATAATTATTTCGGATGTTATAGTGTTGAAATGGGAGTATCACATTCCAACACTATACATCAGAAATAATTTTTTTCCGTACGGCTATAATGGAATTTCCAGTATACTCATTTTAGTAATGAACGGTGTTGTACTAAACTGCTTAAATCTATTTGAAGTTGGAGGTTATTCTTGGGAAAAGAAATAAGTTTGTGTGGTTTTCGTAACAAATATCACCACGAGTTTATTATTCCATTGTTTTATCTGAAAACACCTTAATTTCAAAGTCTCATCATTAGGCTTTATTTTCAGTATCTGTCATTTCGCTGAAGTGAACAAGTAGCAGATATGTGGTCGAAATAAGAACTTCGTTATAAACAAGCATAAACAAACAACAATCAATGAAAAAAAACACATTCAGTTTCACTATCGTATTCATTCATGTTTATAGATGCCACATATACTTTAATATGAGTATAGATTTCTATCACAAGCTATTTGAAAAATATTTTTTTTGTAGACTTCAACGAGATATTTGAACAAAATTAGATCAGTATTGAATTTTTCACGTAGGAAACCTTTCGTTTATTCTCTTTTTAATCCTTGAAGGCATGAAAAGTAATACAGGGGTTGCAGAGTGGAAGCTTATCCGCGGCACTAGCTCTGTAGGTTGCAATTTACGTCACGTTGGTCCCGGGGTAATATTATCGACCTGGCCCCTGTTGGTTGCAAGAGCCAGAGGCGGCTCCAGAAGTTCTTCTATTTAACGCATTTGGGATTTAGTTTTTATTCGATTGTTCTTCTTATCCCATCAATTTTCTGTCCACCACTTTGATTACATGTATCAGGTGTTTTTATCCGAGTGAAAGAACTTTCGATAGGGATAACTGTAATTAGACAGAAGGTAGAAGCCATGTTGTTTTGACATTTCTCTTAAGTAAGCATTGACAAATTATCATGGAAAGACTCACGCCGCAATAACGTTTACGAATTGTTGAAATTTATTTTCAAAATTAGTGTTCTATTGGTCCAACTTATAGAACTCTTCGTGAAATTTATGGTTTACATAATCGTTCATCAGAGCACCTTATTCGTCGAACTTTCGATAGATTTCGGACAACATTTTCTCTACTCGATGCGACAACAACAAGAAGACAAAGACAAAGGACTGTACGTACAGAAGAAAATATCGCTGCTGTAAGTCATAGTCTCAATGTTGATCCAGATTTGTCTATTCGTCGACGTTCACAACTCTGTGCATCCACCATATGGAAAATTTTTTGTGAAGATCTCGGTCTACACCCATACAAGATCCAAAATGATTCGGGAACTAAAGCCAGCTGACCATAATAAGCGTTGTTTGTTTGCTGATTATGTCCTAGAACAGCTTGAAGTTGATCCATTTTTTGATGAAGCTCATTTCTGGTTGAACGGCAAAATTGCCACACATGGACTGAAAACAATTCTCAAGAAGTTCTGCAGGTTCCATCGCATCCTGAAAAATGCACTGTATGGTGTGCTTTACACGCTGGAGGCATCATCGATCCATATTTCTTTAAAAACGATGCTGGAGCTAACGATACAGTGAATGATGCTCGTTACAGATCGATTATCAATGATTATTTGTTTCAAAATTCGAATGGTATCGACCCAGAAGTCTTCTGGTTCCAACAAGACGGTGCTACACCTCATGCTGCTACCGTAACAATTGATTCATTGAAAGAAAGATTCGGCGATAACATTATTTCGAGAAATGGTCCAATTAATTAGCTTTCAAGATCATGCGATATAACTCCACTGAATTTTTTTTCCTTTGGAAGGCAACATCACTCGTGCTATTGATGAAATAAGCCCTGAATTACTCGAAAAAGTTGTCCAAAATTGGTCTGATCGAATGCGGTTCCTCAGAGCTAGTCGGGGTGGACATATGCCGGAAATTATTTTTAAAACATAAATATCATGAAATTATTTTTCGAATAAAAAAAATTGGCTTCAATCTTAATTCAAATGTGTTTTATTTCAATCACTCTAAAAAACACCCGATACCTAGGAAATCCCGAAATCACGAAAATATTGGAACTTTTAAAAAGACAAGGAGGTCGATGGGATAAGTACTGAAGAAATGACACCTCACATTTCTCAGCCAGGCACTGAGCTTTGATAAATTTCCGGTGGCAAAAATATTTCATCTTCAATACCAATTATTCTAGGTGTAAAATATTTATGTGCAAAGTTACTAACCTATAAATGAACTGAAAACTTTTTTCTACTGAAATCTTTTGAAAATTGTATTGCTTGTTCTTTTTCCTTCAAACTCAAGTTCCTCTACTTCTTTATTTTTTCCTATAATATATACATATTTGAGTTTCGACATCTCCAAACTAATTTGAGAGTTGGACGTCCCTGTACATATTACTCAATATGGACTAATTCTCCGAAACTTCTATAAATTTATGCTTAAAATCTCCTAAACTTTTTAGAGTTAAATTTAATAAAATGCCTCAGAAACATTGTTCAACTTTATAGACATATAGAATTATCAGCACATATGTGTGACCGTTAACCAATATAGATGCGAATAAAAACATAAAGTACCGACCGTAATCATCCAGAATTATAATCCAAAACAAGTTTGTTTCGGTTGTATATTCAAGAATAACAAGATCCATCACCAGAAAATGCTCCACATAAAATATAAAAAGGTCTTAATTAAAAAAATGTATATATGACAGTAATTTATTTCCACAAAATGTTTGTACTAATACAACAATTGTTTCACCACGATGTGGCTTCTTCAGGTATTACATTTTACTGTCTGATGGTATTGAGTGTAACCGAGTTTATTTACATTTTTAGGTACGTGACCAAATAATAGTAGCACAAGTCATAAAAACTCTAGGTGTTTATTGGAGTTTGCCGCTAAAAATGCCATTAATAAAAATATTCAGTAATGGAGAATGATCGACATCTGCTTGTTCGTTCAAAAGGATTTTACGGGCATTATACCTGTTGATTTCAAGAAATTCTAAAAGTGTTAATCTAGAACTTTTGCTTTCAACGTGGATAATTTCATAATTATTGTTGAAATTATGCCTAAATTCCTTAAGATGATTAGCATATGTCGAATGTGCAGAATTGTATATATAACCCCTTTGGTGTTCTTGGATACGTTTCTTGAATGGTCTACCAGTCTGGCCAATGTATACTAAAGGGCAATCTTTGCAAGTTAACTTGTAGACTCCGGATTTATTTTCTTTATTTGTACGATCTTTATTGTTTTTTATGTAGGTACTAAGGTTATTAATTGTCTTAAAAGCCGCGTTATAATTGAAACAACTTTTGAAATATTTAGCAATATTTTCAGATAATCCATTGACATTAGACAACGAAAAATATTTCTGTGTATTGTCCTCTTTTATGATTGGGTACACGAGATTTAATGCCATTTTCTTTTGTTTATTGGATACCATTTTGTCTATAAGAAAGGGATTGTAACCGTTGTTTGATGCTATTTGTTTAATAATAATTAATTCTTTCATAAAGTTTTCTGAATTTAAAGGGACATTCAATAATCTATGAATAAAACTATTATATGCTGACATCTTTTGGTTGGTGGGGTGGTTTGAAGTTTTATGTATTGTGATGTCTGTATGTGTTGGTTTGTGAAAAATACTAAAATCATGTAAATTATTTAATCTTATTATAGTGAGGTCAAGAAAATTAATACTTTGATTCACAATCGAAGAAGAAAAGAATCAAAGTTTTAATTTTCTTGACCTCACTATAACAAGATTAAATAATTTACATGATTTTAGTAGTTTTCACAAACCAACACACACAGACATCACAATACATAAAACTTCAAACCACCCCACTAACCAAAACATGTCAGCATATAATAGTCTTATTCATAGATTATTGAATGTCCCTTTAAATTCAGAAAACTTTATGAAAGAATTAAATATTATTAAACAAATAGCATCAAACAACGGTTACAATCTCTTTCTTATAGACAAAATGGTATCCAATAAACAAAAGAAAATGGCATTAAATCTCGTGTACCCAATCATAAAAGAGGACAATACACAGAAATATTTTTCGTTGTCTTAGGTCAATGGATTATCCGAAAATATTGTTAAATATTTCAAAAAATGTTTCAATTATAACGCGGCTTTTAAGACAATTAATAACCTTAGTACCTACATAAAAAACAATAAAGATCGTATAAAAAAAGAAAATAAATCCGGAGTCTACAAGTTAACTTGCAAAGATTGCCCTTTAGTATACATTAGCCAGACTGGTAGACCATTCAAGAAACGTATCCAAGAACACCAAAGGGGTTATATACACAATTCTGTACATTCGACATATGCTAATCATCTTAAGGAATTTAGGCATAATTTCAACAATAATCATGAAATTATCCACGTTGAAAGCAAAAGTTCTAGATTAACACTTTTAGAATTTCTTGAAATCAACAGGTATAATGCCCGTAAAATCCTTTTGAACGAACAAGCAGATGTCGATCATTCTCCATTACTGAATATTTTTATTAATGGCATTTTTAGCGGCAAACTCCAATAAACACCTAGAGTTTTTATGACTTGTGCTACTATTATTTGGTCACGTACCTAAAAATGTATATAAACTCGGTTACACTCAATACCATCAGACAGTACAATGTAATACCTGAAGAAGCCACATCGTGGTGAAACAATTTTTGTATTAGTACAAACATTTTGGTGGAAATAAATTACTATCATATATACATTTTTTTAATTAAAATGAGTTTCCACCAAGTGAAGACCGAATCTATCAAATATTTGAAAAGGTCTTGTTTATTTTCGTCTTCACAAAATAGATAGCACATTATGTTGAAAAGAAATCTGAAATTCCTTGCCATATTCTGCTCAGTTGGAAGTTATTTGGATACTGAATGAAACCAATAAAAAAATATATTTACGTACCAAATATTCTGTTTCAAAGCAAAACTTTATTTACTGTGGGGAACTAGTTACCCACCATTCAAAAAACTAGTCTATTCTACAGCAAAATGTCGAAAAGAAGATACGATTATAGACGCAATATCTGAGAACTGCCACGTGGATGTATGAAAATACAAATAAGAATATAACGAACAAATATAGATTGAAATTTTTTTTTAATTAGTATACAATTTACTTCCAACTGTGGAAAATATGTGTAGGAATTTCAGATTTCTTTTGTGGAAAATGTGCTATCTAATTTTCAGAGATGGATTTCGGAGAATTAATCCAATCATAATGTATTATTTAAAAAAAAAACTCTTCGAAGTGAATTTTCAATCTATATTTGTTTGTTATATTTATTATTTTTATTTTAACACATGCTTAAACGTTGTCAACTAGAGGAAACTAGTTGACCACATTTATTCAAGTTCGCTTTGAATTAAGGTATGTAGTGGGTTTCTCTTATTTTTTTGGGCGGAAATGAGAGACAATTTCTGTATAATGAGTAAATATTTTATAACATTAAATTTTGGCCATTCTGCTCCAACACCTTTTGCCATTTTTGTGGTAGTAGCATGATTTCACTCTAAAAGAATTTTTGGTGAAATTTTGCAATGACCAGAACAATTCATAATCCGAAGGCGTGAGATCTAAAGAATAGGGTGGGTGTGGTTGTGTATACCATTCAAGCTGCAAAAGCTTTCGGCGAGTGACCAAACTTTCATGGAATCTCGCATTATCTTGAGGGAACATTACACCTTTTCTGTTGATTAATTCTGGCTTATTCTTTTGAAGTTAATAATTCAGTTTGTACAGCTGATGACAGTAGACTTCCAAATTAATTGTTGTCTTATCCGGTAAAAGCTGAATAAGAATGATTCTTGTAAAATCACACCATAGAGACAGCATCAAATTTTTTTAATGGAAATTGACTTTCTAAGTGCTTTGATCCGGTTCATCTTTTCTGTTCCATGATCTCTTGCGTTTGAAATTGTTATATACAACCTATTTTTCGTCCCCAGTAAGTATGAACCTCAAAAATGTATCATTTTCGTTACGCTTGAGAGGAGAATCACAGACGTGTACGCGACAAACTTCTCCGTGAGAAGATGGGTATGCTTTCCATATTTAAAAGGACAGCAAACCAAAAAGTACTGCGTAGAATTAAATGAACTTATTCACACACAAGCCTTGCTATTTCAGCTCTCAAAACATATAATGATTATGCGACTTTAAGTGTGAAGTTAAAAATACAAATAGATCCTCTGTCTATATATATATATATATATATATATATATATATATATATATATATATATATATATATATATATATATATATATATATATATATATAAATAATGTGAATTGAGAAACCCGAAGAAATAGCATTGTTTTTGATTTCTTCCAGGTTAGTAAGCTATTATTTTATTTCTTTGTATGCTGTTATTTTATTTTGTGTATGTTATTCTGGTATATTATGAACTAAAGAAAATAAATTTATATATATATATATATATATATATATATATATATATATATATATATATATATATATATATATATATATATATATATGTATGTATGTATGTATTTATGTATATATATATATTCTGTCGAGAAAGTACCGGGAATTATCGATTTAAATCTGGCGGGGCAATGAGGCAGGTAAAAATTGTTTTTCCTAGGTTGGTACCACTGTCCTTAATTATTGTGCCAAGCTTGAGCGGGATCTGTCAAGTAGTGTGTTTGCAACAGCTGATTAAGTCAGTCGATGTCAGAGTGCGTGCCGATTTTTACTATGGGTGATTACGTTGAGCAAAGAATTTGTTTAAAGTTTTGTGTTGCAAATGAATTTTCGTGTGCCGATGCATTGAAAATGTTGCAAAAGGCCTTTGGTGATAATGCTCTATCGAAAACTCGTGCATATCAGTGGTACAGAGCCTTCAAGGACGGTCGTAAAGTGGTCGCCCATCGACGGCTTCGATCGAAGATAACGTCGATAAAATTAAGGAAAGGGTGCTGGAAAACCGTCGTACCAGCTTGAGAGAGATAGCACGTGATCTTACATGATGTACGTGCGAGTCCGCACGTACGATTTTGATTGATATTTTGGGCATGAGAAAGGTGGCCGCACGACTCGTACCGAAAGACCTGAATTTTCTTCAAAAACGTCATCGCGAACAGGTTGCTTCAGACATGCTGGATAGCTGTAATTCCGATTCTACATTCATGGAACGCATTATAACTGGTGATGAGACCTGTGTCTACGAGTACGATATGCAAACAAGCCAGCGATCATCGGAATGGGTGGCAAAAAATGAGCCGAAACCGAAAAAACCACGCCAAAGCCGCTCGAAAATGAAGGTGATGCTCATTGTTTTCTTCGATATCCGTGGCGTGGTGCACTACGAATTCGTTCCAGAGGGTCAGACGGTAAACAAGGAGTATTACCTAGGCGTTATGAAACGTTTGCGTGAGCGTATCCGTAAGAAGCGGCCAAATTTGTGGGCGAACAACTCATGGATTTTGCATGACGATAACGCGCCTTCTCACCGAGCTACGATTGTAACTGACTTTCTCGCCAAAAACTCAACAAACGTGCTTCAGCAACCACCGTATTCGCCGGATTTGGCTCCCTGCGACTTTTTCCTCTTCCCAAAACTAAAATTGCCCCTTCGTGGCACCCGTTTTGAGTCGATTGAAGCCATAAAACAAAATTCGGCGCGAGAGCTAAAGTCCATCCCGGAAAGCGCCTATAAAAAATGTTTCGATAATTGGAAGTGCCGTTGGCATATATGTTTTGGAGCAAATGGAGCCTATTTTGAAGGCGACCCAATAAATTTTGACGATTAAATGTAAAAATGTTGTTTTAATTGAAAATTCCCGGTACTTTCTTGACAGAGTAGTATATATATAAGAATGATAATTCCGATAATATTCAATATACGTTGAAATATGGCCGGGGATGTTTCAATTCCAACAGGTAAACATTTCCGTTGCCAGTCACCATTCTGTGTCACAAAAGCAGCCTTATATCTATCTTTGATACGAATAGGAATCGACCAAAAGGCAGAATTTACATCTAATGTAGTGCTTGGGTCTTGGCTAAGATTTCATCAATTAATGGGAAAGGCTGTGGTTCAGGAACAAATAATTTATTGAGCAAATCTGATTGAGGAGTCCTCCTCACCTTTTGCATCATCAGTCACTTCGGCATATAAAAGAGATGAAGGGTCTAAAATCGACACATAATCTGGTTTTAGACCCTTCATCTCTTTTATATGCTGAAGTGACTGATGATGCAAAAGGTGAGGAGTACTCCTCAATCAGATTCGCTTTCAACAATCTTCCTATTTGGAATTCTATCTCTTTATGATCCTCGATTGAGCATCTGATCGGTTTTTTGCTATAAATTTGTGTTCTAAAAGTTGAATATGTGCCTCATTATTTTGCACCTGACCAATATCAAACTTGTTGCAAAAATATGGTGATATTTATTTATTAAAACTTCAATTTTATTTCTCTGATTCGTTTCGAAATGGTCTAATTTTGCTTCGAAAAGTTCTGTTGGTATCCCTTCATTGGAATTGATGGTATAATCATTGTTATCATTTTTATTATTATGGACACAACCGAACTTTCTTTCTTCATTCATATCTAATCTTTGATAAATATTCAAATCAAAATCTTGTTTTAATAGAAAATTGAAGTCCATTACTCCAGGGTTACTATAATATCAACTTTTGAAGAAAAAGGTAAATGTAAAATTTTGGAATTGACAACTAATGGCCGCCTGATAAGACACATACATGATTTTGTAATAAAATCGAAACTATTTGGCCTTTTTCTTATTATTATTGTAACCCTGGACCTATAACCTGTACTATATTCTTTATTCTTTTATTCATTTGTTATTTATGAATATCCAATTGAACAAGCTTGAGTAAGATGGTGGTTCTGGATGATTATCTTCAGTAATTTAGGTCTTCTTTTGATTTTTTATTGGTTAACTGCCTCTGGTATGTGTTTATAATTATCTCTGTCTTTGAGTGGAACAGTGCTTCTAGAGCATTTTATTCAATTTAATTCGATAAAATATTCAAATGAATTAATTCGGCTGATCTGTACCAAAAACTATCAATAAGGAGTATGAGCTATGGTAATGGAGAATGTCTTAGAAATCGAGACATTGTAACATTCATCCGTATGACAATTCTATACTCAAACAAACTCGACAAGGTTTTGTTGACCATAGAGGCAAATTGCAGACATGCACACATTTCAAACTGATTTATTTTAATCAGTATGCTAGTGACTCCTAATCTGTCAAGTATCTATTTCAAACTGATTGGTTTTCGTCAGTGCAATGTATGCTAGTTGACAAATTTGGAGTCACTAAATTTTCCGTTTTTTCAGGAGAACAGTTCTGAAATAGCAAACAATTAAATAAATTTGACTTTCGAATGAAAGAACACTGAATAATGTGTTCTGTGTTTCATTCATAATATACAGTTTATTAAGAATTATTTCAAAATCTTGAAATATTCACGAACAATGTACTTCTAAATAAGACAAAAGCTCTTTACTTCATGTCAGTGATTTTCGGCATTGTTTGGATAAAAAGGGATATTTGCTTTTCTTTAAATAAAAAAATATGAATAAAAACAATATTCTCATTTCCGCTAATATTTTATTGACACTACAATCGTTACGTCATACCATGACTTCTTCAGGTGAGTATTACAAGATACTGAGTATACCGTGAACAAGAACTTCATTTTATAGTACATGGATATAACAAAAATAGGAGAGTTTTACAATACTTTTGGGAAACTGAAAAATGGTTCAAAAAAGATTCAACAAAGGGGAGTTACTTAATTCAGTTTGGTTATTCAATAATATTTTTCTTTTGTGATATCTATTAATTTCTAAAGTTTCTAATAAGTTTAATCTAAAACTTTTGTTTTTTAAGTGTAAAATTTAAAAGTTACTATTAAAACTATGTCCTGTGTCTAGAAGGTGCTCTGCGTAGGTTGAATTTCCCTTTTTGTTACAATAGCATTTTTCATGTTCCCTGAGTCTCGTCTGGAACGATCTTCCTGTCTGACCAACATATACGAAATGGCAAGTACCGCAAGTTAACCTATAAACACCTGATTTCTTGTTCTTGGATGATTTATCTTTATTATTTTTTATTAATTTTCCTAGGGAGTTATTCGTTTTATAAGAAATTCTAAAATTGTGATTCTTCTTTAAATATCTAGCTACCTTTTCTGTTTTTGGTCCCAAGTATGTCAACGAAATGTATTTACTTTCAATTGGATCATTATTAATGGGATATACTAATTTCAAGGCCATCTTTAATTGTATTTTCAAGAAAAGATTCTCAATAATCGGGACGTTGAAACCGTTGTTCAACGCAATCTGTTTGATAATGTTATATTCTTTGTCAAAATTCTCACGTGACATGGGTATGTTGGCTAATCTATATAACATGCTATTGTATGCTGCTAATTTTTGTGAGTATGGGTGGTTTGATGTGAAGTGAATTGTGCTATCTGTATGGGTTGGTTTCCGGTATATTGAAAGAGCGTGTTTATTGTTAATTTTTGTTTTTGTTTTGTGTTTGAAATTTTACACTTAGAAAACAAAAGTTTTAGATTAAACTTATTAGAAACTTTAGAAATTAGTAGATATCACAAAAGAAAAATATTATTGAATAACCAAACTGAATTAAGTAACTCCCCTTTGTTGAATCTTTTTTGAACCATTTTTCAGTTTCCCAAAAGTATTGTAAAACTCTCTTCACCCCCTCTTCTATTTTTGTTATATCCATGTACTATAAAATGAAGTTCTTGTTCACGGTATACTCAGTATCTAGTAATACTCACCTGAAGAAGTCATGGTATGACGTAACGATCGTAGTGTCAATAAAATATTAGCGGAAATGAGAATATTGTTTTTATTCATATTTTCAAGATGAATTTCCGTCAAGTAAAGACCGAAACAGTCATAGACTTTAAATAAAAATTGATTTTTTTTCATTTTTGTATAAAAATCTGTATATAGTTGATGACATTCCCATTCTCTGTGTTTGAGTTACAAGAAATTATATATTGTTTTTGCTCAAAAATGTTTGAAATCTCAACAAACCAATCACATTTTTCTGTTGTCTATATAGGAGTCGGTTTATAAGAGTAAATTTGAAAATCTTGCCATGAAATAACTTGAATCTGTGATTTCGTGGAAGAAATGAATATTGAATTGAATCAGTCCTTACTTGGTGAAAATCCATATTAAATAATATTTAAATAATGTAATTCTGATTTTCATAATTTTCATTGTTATATTTACAACAATTGTTTCGCTATCAGGAAGGTTTATATTTTAAAGAACTAGTTATTCAAAATGCAACAATAAAAACTGTGAAAATGAGAATATCCTTATTCAAATATTATTCAGAAATGAATAAAATTTTCGAGAAAGAAACAATTTTGGTCAGCAGAAACAAAATCCTTTTCATGTTCAAGGGAATAATTCTAATTTTTAAATTTTTCCGTTATAAAGTAGTCGATGTTTTAAAAATTTGGTTGTTGTTTTTCTGAAATATTTTTGAAACAATTATAAGTACCTGAATGTTGAATGGAAAATATTTTACAAAAAACAAACACGGATGCAGGAAAGACTGAAGCACCACTGCAGCATTCACAGAGGAATAAAATTATTCAGGCTATTGATAAAGCGAATTCTAAAGATGCTCAATTCGCCTTCAGCAAAATTTTTGATTCAGCTACACATGCAGTTCCTAAATAAATTGCATGCTTCTGATTTAGGGACCAGTATACTCAAATTAATAGTCTCACTTAAGCAATAGAAAACAGAGAGGTGACTGGAATGGTGCTACTTCCGCAGAATGATATCAATGTTATGGGGCACCTCATGGATGCGTATTCGGACCCATACTTTTTCTGGTTCATAATAACGATCTGCTCATCATCAATTGTAATTGCTTGTGCTTATAGCCTGATGACGCGTCAGTAATTATACACTAAATGTGCAATGGTGATTTCACTGAAAAGATGCAAATCGAACTGAAATAAGATAAGCTATCAAGTTGATGTTTGGGGTATAGAGAATTAAGCGATTTCAATGTTCTTGGGAATTATCTTGGAGAATAAATTGAAGTAGGCGGAGCATGTAGACTATATCTGTAGAGCAATCCTTTATCTTTTGATGACTTTTGAGAGATGTGGTACGGCTGAGATGGTTAAATTAGCATATTTTGCAAATTTTCGGGCTTCAGACGTTATGAAAGTTTTAATCCTAAAAAGGAAAACCATTCCCATTATGTATTGAATGGAGTGTAAATCGTTATTTGTATATAGTACAATCACTTTTCTATCTATTAATCTATTAATGAAAGAATGTCTCAAATAGGTATACCGAATAGAAATGGAACTAATCACTTATTCAACAACAGACGAAAAACAAATTCTTTACTCCGTTGCGTAGAAAGGAGAACACGCAGAATATCTCGAGCTACATATATAAAATCGGTTTACAATGTTTCACGACGTGTCTTCCTATCTCCAATTTCCACATCTCACGGTTATTCTAGAGATCTTCCTCAAGATCTCTATCTTTTATTTCTCGATCGATATCTCTCCCCAGAGAATGCCGTTGAGTTATGCAATATATCTTCTTTCATTTTGGTTCCTCTTCTTGATTGTTTCATCTACTGTTATTTTTACGCCTAAGTTGATGTATTCTGTAGTGTGTTTGATGGATCTATTACTTTCCAGTGTGAGATCTTGTTTTTGTCGCTCTATTGTAATGCAATGAGTTTTTTGTACGTTAACTTCCAAACCCCATTTTTGTACCCTCCAATTAGCTTTCGAGTCATGCAATGCAGGTCTTCATAATTCTGAGCTAAAAGGTTTTAATCATCGGCAAAATTTAGTGTATACAAAATCTGATCGGTTCAGGTTATGTCTATATTTCTACATCTTTGTTTTCATTTTTTCAAAACTTCTTCTAAATATATTTTAAAAAGAGTAGGTGATAAACAACAGCCCTGTTTGAGTCCCTTCGAGCTGATTAATCCAGTTGTACCTATTTTCCCTATTTTGATGTTAGTTACAGAGTGATGGTAGAGGCTTGTTGCTGTTTTAATGAGCTTTATGTTTATGTTTCTCTGCTCCAAGGTCTGCTAGAGTTTTTTAACTGGAAGGCTATCGTAAGCTTTTTTCAGGTCTACGAAGAGCAAAGGTAGTTCCTGTTCTGGGGCCGTTTTTTCTCGATCAATTGGGTCAATGTGAATATATAATCTATCGGTCCAGCTCGAAAACCTGCTTGTTCTTCAGCTTCTGGGTTATTATATTCTTGTTCTATTCGATTTTTGAAAACTTTCCGCATACTCTGCTCAAAGTATTGAGCTCTGCGATCCCTCTATAATTGGTGCATTTTGATCTGTCGCCTTTCTTGAAGATTGAAGCTAGATGAGATGTTCTCCATTCCTCTGGAAATTCACTTGAATTCATGTATTTTTAAAAGAGCATTTGAAGATGTATGAACAGCTGATCTGTGGGTCAGCCTGTATTCCTCGTTATCGTGTAATTTCCTTGAACTCAAATATTTTTTGTACTTTAGTTACCATCAGTATGTTCGTCTCTTATTTTGTAGGTACTTTTACAGCGCTTCAAAAGCTGCATCATGAATACATTCTAACATATCTGTATGGAATTACTCGATGTTGTCAAATTTCAATAATCCTCCTTCTCTCTCAATTTGTTCCTATAGAAGTTTTTCACACTCTCTTTTGCTAAAGCTTTTAGGTTATGTCTTCGTTCTTCTTGTTGCTGTGTGTTAATTTCATATTGTTTCATTTCATTGATTGTACCTCCGCCATACAGCAAGAAGACTGCTCGTAGTAGGTAGTGGTCTGTGCCTAAGGTTCATCCTCTGTATACCGTAACATCTTGGGGTTTACTGTTTGCTGTTTGTTTTATTATTACGTGGTCGATAATTGACTTGAGGTTTTTGGTTTCTTCTACCCAATTGTATTGATGAATTGACTTCTGTTGTTAAAATCCGTTTAGTATCTTCAAATTATTTTGAGCACATAAATTTATTAATCTTTCTCCGTTGTTCGTGAGCTTTCCAGTATTTGTCAACAATCTTATCTACGTCTTTTTTACTTGTTCTAGCGTTGAAATCTCCTTGTAGTATTATTTCTCTTGTAGTACCAATTTTTATTTTTTCATTCCTTGGGTCGAATAAATTATTTTTAAGCTCATAAGTGCGTCATTCATTGCATAGACTCCCAAGACATATATTCTACAGATCTTTATGCACATATAAACCTTGATGATTCTTTTAATAATGGGTTCCCATGTTACGGTGTGCTTTCTGAATTTAAAAATAGTTACCAGCTTTGTCCATTTTGTTTTTTTAGTTATATTTCTGCTTTCTTGTGATTCGACAATAAAAAAACACTATTGAAACATTTTAAGTAAAACTAAGTTATTAGATCTTACAAAAGTATTACAATGGTTGATTTGGGAGCTCACATGTATGATAAATGTAGACAACAGATCAGCTTAGCTTAATGAAAACTGATGATATTCACAGTTTATCCAATATCTTGATCGTATATTTAGTATACTTAGATATGCAGTTCGCAGTGGTAAAACAGCAAAATATCTCCTAGGTGAAAAAATGTTTTCAAATTTTAATGGGTTAGCTATCAGAAAGTTCTCTTCTAGATCTAGGAAAATTTTCATCTCAGCCTAAAGTTTAAGCTCAACTAAATTTTTTTCCAGACAGAAATTATCCAGGCAGAAACTAGTCCTGAAAAAAACGTCTTTTGAGACGCGTTCAGGTGACTTGAAATATTTCAGATTGATCCAAATAAGTCATTCCAATCTAGCAGAAAAGTTTATGTTTATGTTTATTCAAATTACATTTTCAACTAATAATAGCACGTTAAAGTTAAACAACTCAAATGCATATTAAACTAATACGAAATCTGCAAGCATATATTCTATGTTGAGTGTTTTCCGGGAAAACAAATCATCTCAATATGCTCCTGTAAATAAAATTTATAAATATTCGCAGTTTTATTACTAAAACTAAAAGTTTCTCTTGGATGTTGAGTATTATATCAAACTCTTTTCACAGTGGTGTGAATATCTGTGAAAGCTATAATTTAAAATATATTATTTTTAGATAAGTCACCTATATTTTCTTCATTACTTTTTCCATAACAATTCCTTGGTGATTTAATATAAAAAAAATAGATCTATTATTCATTGTGAAATTTCATACTTTTATAGTAGATAGTTTTATAACAACTTTCTGATAATGTTTTTTTTTTCAGGTAAGTGCCGATCCTATGGTTATTCAGTTTGAAGTAACATTTCTCTATTTTAGAGAAAGGTAAGAGAAATAAATCACTTCAAAACGTTTATTCTTCCTTCGGTAAGTGAAAGTAGAAATGGTAGTGCCATCATGCATGTTATAAGTTCCGAAGCCTGACTTAAGGTCAATGAAAGCTACCCATCACCCATGACATTTGATGTCACCTTCAATTATTTAGTTTGGTCGTTGACCAGCTGTTCGTTCATATTCACATTAAATTCGTATTTAATAGATAGAGCAAAAGATCAATTAATTCAAGTCAATATCGAACGCTAATAGAACAATCATAATTGTTCATTAGAAATCATAATTGCAGTCGAATGGGACGTTTTGCTAGAAACTGATTTCACTTAACGTTTTCGATCTTTCAACGTTCAAAATTGCCTATAATATATCTCACATCATTAAACTGATTGTGCTACGAGCAACTTTACATACTCCTGCCAAATGGCCGTATGCCATATGCAGTCTATATAGAGTCCATCGTCAGCATCACGAAAATAATGCTAAGAAATTTTAAAATTGAGTAACTTGAGCTATAGAATCAATCCAATCAAATTTATTGTCACAAATTGCGGCCACCCCTCACAAAGTTTTTCAATTATCGAAGAAATTTTGAAGAAGTAGGAAATTTAAAATAAATTAATCCGGTTGATCTGTACCAAAAATTAATAATAAGGAGTATGAGCTATGGTAATAGAAAGTTCTAGAAATCGAGACAGTGTACCATACATCTGTATAACAATTCTACACTCGAACAAACTCGACAAGGTTTTGTAGATCATAGAGGCAAATTGCAGACATGCGCACGTCTATAACTCATTGTTTTTCGTCAGTGCAATGTATGCTACTGACTCTAAATCTGTCCAGTATCTACATTCGCTATTCACAGAGACTCTAAAGATATCACTATTACACTAGCGCCATCTAGAGTATGCAAAATAAATACAAGACATAACTTTGCGTGTAAATTCAAGTAAAGAAATGTATTCTCGATATTTTCACGTTAAACTATCCTCATGCTCAAATAAGACCATGAATTGCCGTAATCCTCAAAAATTAGTATACTCATATTAAAATAAATTAATCCGGCTGATATGTACCAAAAATCATTAATTTGGAGTTTGAGCTATGGTAATAGAAAGTTCTAGAAATCGAGACAATGTTTGCGTGTTAATTCAAGTAAGGGAATGTATTCTCGATATTTTTACGTTACGAACGCGGAATAAACTTTCATCTTGCTCAAATCAGACCATAAATTGCCGTATTACCATAGCTCATACTCATTTTTAATGATTTTTGGTACAGATCAGCCGGATTCATTTATTTTAATATGAATATGCTAATTTTTAAGCATTACGGCAATTTATGGTCTGATTTGAGCATGAGGAAAGTTTATTCTGCGTTCGTAACGTGAAAATATCAAGAAGACATTCTTTCTTTGAATTAACACGCAAAGGTATTTCTTGTACGTATTTTGCGTGCTCTAGATGGCGTTAGTGTATCATTAATATCTTAAAGTCTCTGTGTATGTATTTTATTGTATTTTGCATACTCTAGATGAGTCTCTGTGTATAGCGAATATAGATATTGGACATATTTGGAGTCACTAGGATACATTGCACTGACGATAACCAATGAGTTATAAACGTGCACATGTCTGCAATTTGCCTCTGTGATCTTCAAAACCTTGTCGAGTTTGTTCGAGTTTAGAATTGTTAAACAAATGTATCTTACACTGTTTCGATTTCTTGAACATTCTATAACATAGCTCATACTCCTTATTAATGAGTAGAAAATTTGTTAAAATTTAATATTTTTACTTCGATATGGAGGATTTGTATTGAGGAAATTTCAACTTAAAATCATGGTAAAAATTTTCGGGTTCTTGAAACAACTGAATTGTAATTTTTCTCTATAAATTTTCTAAATTTCAAAATTTTAAGCCGAACGAAGACTGTTTAGATGTGAAAAGTGTGCTGTATTTTCATCAAATTCAAGGCTCTGAGTAACATTAATAAACGTTCTAACATTTCGGAAATCTTCAATCAATAGGTTATAGTTGCTATCTTATATTCAGTTTAAAGAATTTTGTCATAGAAATTTAATGAAAATCAAGCAGAGAAAGAGACAAATATACATAATTAATTATGAAGCCTGCCGTGACAGTTTGGCATAAGCAAATTTGTTTTGCTGTTGTAATTGTGGCATTAGAAGAATTTCCTTTCCTAACAGAATAAAAATGCCTGGACAATGTATGAGTTCTGAATATGCAGATATGATATAAAAAAAACAAATGTTAACTTCCGTTATTTTATTGATTTACGCGACAATTGTTTCGTCATACCATGACTTCATCAGGTGAGTATTTAAACTGAGGTATACAATGCAAAACATGACCTTAAATACACAGCTCTGGTACAAAAAATAGGGAGGTGGAAAGAGATCGTTTACAATTAATGAAAAATATTAAGTCTGTTTAAATCTATTTGATCATTCAATAAAATTTGTCTTTTATTATATCTATTGATCTTTAAAGTTTCTAACAGATTTGGTTTCTGACTTTTGTTTTCGATATGTAATATTTCATAGTTAGTTCATTGTTAGAGACTGGCCATAATTTAAATATGAACTATGAAATATTACATATCGAAAACAAAAGTCAGAAACTAAATCTGTTACAAACTTTAGAGATCAATAGATATAATAAAAGACAAATTTTGTTGAATGATCAAATAGATTTAAACAGATCCCCCCTACTTAATATTTTTTATTAATTGTAAGCCATCTCTTTCCACCCCTCTATTTTTTGTACCAGAGCTGTGTGTTTAAGGTCATGTTTTACATTGTATACCTCAGTTTAAATACTCACCTGATGAAGTCATGGTATGACGAAACAATTGTCGTGTAAATCAATAAAATAGCGGAAGTTAACATTTGTTTTTCTTATATTGAAGATGAATTTCCGTCAAGTAAAGACCGAGACAATCAAAAAAATGCAGATATGATTTTAATAACGGGTTCTGTAGTAGAAATGGCAAAAATGCAGAGAAACGAGAATATCAAAAAAAATTTGTCCTCTGCTTCAGTGTCGCAAGAGGGGAAGGAAATTATTATCATTTCGGTTTTTAAAAACTAGGAGTAACCCAGGCTCATCATATCAGAAGTAAATCTCAATCGTCAAAGATTTTCGAAAAATGTCTTCAAGAAAGGCTTCTCTCGTATTTTGAGCAGCACGGTGTGTTATCGGATGGAAAATTTAGTTTTAGAAAGTGTGTTAGTTTTAAAAATGATCTTTTGAGGCTGTTACCAGAACTTGTCAATAATTTGGATGACTAGAAAAAATGAATGACAGTTTTCTCAGACTCAGCTAACGTTTTCGCCGTTTTTCATAACATCTTATAATTGAAGCTGAATAGCGCAGTAATTAGGGATACTACTTATAAATTTGTGAAGGCTTATCTGATTAATAGAATCCAGACAGTAAGAGTTGGTGGTTGTATCAGCGACTCACCAACGGTCTCTGTAGAAGTACCCTAGGGTACAGTACGGTCAAAACTGATAAATCACCATATCTGTTGGTAGAGGAGAGAAAGAGACATTTCTTAGTAGCGATTTCGTGATAGTGACCATGAACTTTAAGTACATGTAGCAGGATTAAATAAATGACCTCGAAAAATTTCCCGTAAATAGAGTGCAAACTCCCGAAAGTTGATTGATTTGTTTGATGACGTCTTCGAAAAGTAAATAATATAAAATAATAATAAATTGTTTCCTGAAATATTCTTGAGGCTCCTTCTAATATCTATTTTAACTTTTTTATTCAAAAAATTATTCCACATCGGTGGTCGTACAGAATGCATTCGACATAATTTTTCGAATAATTAAAAAATATTTTGAACTTATACAGAAGCTCAAAAGTTTTCAGCAAACTGAAATTCAGTTAATGAGGATTTCTAAATTATAACACCTTACAGATTTTTCCCTAAAAACATAAAATTTTGTTTTTATTTAACAATTTCCAATCCTGAATGAAATTAAAGATACAGTTTGGGTTATTGGCTATTAAAAATATAATGAAGACGGAAAAGAGCTGTATTCATTTTGGCACATTTCTGAATGAAGAAACAGAGAAAACTAGATCATATTTACATGCTTTAAGTTTTTTTCATTTGACTGCCTCAGGGAGAAAGTGTATTCAAAATTAATTAGCAATGAAGGGGATTCGGGTTGAAAAATAATGCAGGCCACTCGATAAATATCCTCCAAATACTAGTATTATGTTATTTCTGAACAAGAAAAAAGTCAATGCGAGTCTTTATTAAAGTAGTTCCTTTCTTTGTAACTGAGTATTGAAATTTGAAATAAAAGACTGCTCAATAATTTAAGACTCAACTCAAAAGGTATCTCTTTGTATGTGGCTAAACTGAACTTCCTCGAAGACTTACAATTATGTTCCATTCAAACAAAATACTGCAAAAATGGAATTTTTAGTATAGTAAACTAAATTTTAACCACAAAAGAATTTAAGTTGTATAATGCAGCGCTATGAAGTATATTCTAAGCTGAATTTAGTCAGACATATAACATTAATTGGTATAAATGATAATGGCAAAGTATTTTGATTTCTGACATCCACTGCCAGAGTTTTTGATACATGATATTTCTTATTGTGGATAATACCTAAAACAAAAATAAAAAAAGGAATGTCAAAAATGTTGAAATATTTCCTGAGGCAGAAACAATTATTATAGATTGAATCCGATCACAGCGGTAATCAGATTGATAGGAAAATTTTTAAACAAATGAAATAATATGAAGAGTTGTTGGAATATGGTCTAGAACGTAAACAATAATTACTTTGGATTGTAGTGAAAGCATGAAATTCATTTAAAATAATTTAGATATCATTTATGTAAGTTCGTGATAGAAATTGTCTAAAAATGATTGTACTGTGTACTTCATGACGTTTCGGTCATTGAGGACTATTTTCACATGAATACTGAAGATCTTTTTTGGTTTCGCGTCTTATATATCCACAGGTGGAGGTATAACCTCAGATAGAGGTAGGGGCGAGACTAATTAATTTCACGTTTTGCGTTCGGTTGAGCAGAGAGTGCCATATTTGTGGGACTTAAATGCTTGTGTGGCTGTAGACATGTGGATTTTGTAGTATGAAGACTGCCTCTTTGAACTGTTTACGAAATTGTTCGCAGCGGATTATCTCCTCTTGGTTTCATTGAATGTTATGTTGCTCGATTTGTTTTTTGCCTTCATTTGTTATATTTATGTTACTCCGCATTCACAAGGCATCTATTAGATGCAATTCTTGCCGTTAACAGATTCTTCCGGTTCAGGTTATATCGGAGTATTTTCCGATGTGAACGCTCTCTGGTTGTTTTAGTCTTGGGCTATAATGCAAATTTTCTGCGACAAGCCTCTCTAATAAGGTATTAAATTTCTAGCCTCGTCCTCTGCAGAGTCCGATTTATAGGAACGCTGATAGTACTTTTTTATAGTGGCGTCAAGAAGTTTAGAACTATACTCATTTGCCAAGGCATACTTTTTAACATATCTCACTCAAAGTATGATGCTTCTTTTTGTTGATGCAGAGTGGTTGGAATTATACTTGAGGTACTGTCTAGCGTGCATTGGTTCCTTGTAGACCGTGGTGGAGATTGTATTGTGGTTCCTCTTGACAATTACTTCCAGGGGGGCACCTTGATACTTTCCTCTTTCCATGGTGAAGTTTACCGTTAATCATCTATTGTTTATATGTTGGAAGAAAAGATCCATTTCTTGTTCAGTGTCGTTCCATATGATGAAAATCTCACCAACATATCTCAGCTAAGTCTTGGGTGTGATCCTTGTAGATTTAGTTGTGCACCATTCCATGTATCTGTTTGAGATTACTGGTGATGGTGTAAAACCCATTGGATGTTCATCTTCTTGGAAATAGTACTTGTCGTTGACTTGAAAGTAGGGTATTGTGCAGACAGCTGTCCAACAATTCCATGATGGTGTTAATTGGCAGGGTCGTTCGTTCAGAGAGGCTAGTATCCTTTCTAAACCCGCTTCGGATGACGCTTCCCTAGAGAGGCTTAATTATCTGTAATTGAAAAGATTACTGGTAGCCGAATTTCGGGAGCTAGTGATCGGTCTCAAACGCATGCCATCCTTGTGAATTTTGGTAATCCTCATATATGGGGTGCCTTTCTTTTATGAGGAATCAATGACGTTCTAGTGTTGTCATTTATATATACTTGTGTTTCCTCAGTGTATTGTAGATTTCCTCTTAATCGAAATGTCGGACTCATGGTGAGTGGTTTGTATAAGAGTTTCCTTTCTTCAGTGCTTCGTCAATCTTCTGAGTGTATGTTCTTTACGTCTATGATGACAGTGGTGTGATCAGATGCAACCCATAATAATTGTTTCTGTCTTAGAATATATTTCAACATTTTTGACCTTATTTACAACCATTTGTTTATTCCGTCTTATTCTTTCATTTTAAAACTTATTTTTTTGAAATTTTTATTTCAAGTTTTGTCCACATTGAGGAATATTGTTCACAAAAAAAATCAGACAATAGAAGTCCGTAATAAAAATAATAGCACCAATTGGTTGTTTGACTCAGGTGTAATCCACTATAGAACTCAGCTTGTGAATAGATTGCTTCGACAAGGAAAACTCTCACTTCTGAGATATCATCTGATCCCATATAAGTAACGTAGCTTTCTCTACCCGCGTTGAGGATTTCTATTTTCTCAGTCCCAGATATGCCTTCCAATTTTTATACAGTAACTGAGTACTAGATGAGAACAGATCTTATTTTCTTAATCTCAAATAGGGACTCCGACTTCTCCAATCTCAGAGAAAAGAAAGCTTTTGTTGGTCCATACAAGGGCAGAAATAGTTGAATTAAATTCATTATTTTATTGAAAGGAAAACACTCCTTTGAGCAGTTACTCAAACAAAATTTGGCATTAAGTAATCTAGCCTTAAAGAAGCCTCAAAACCTCACATACAAAGAAAGCTTCTTTATATGAAAATCAGAATGGAAGTACAATCGAAGCTGGTTCTGATAAAATTGAATGTATGAAAAAATTCCTACTGCCGCTCAGTATTTTAAGCAAATTTGGTTAATAAATGTAACTCAACCTGAGGTGATCTATAATCATACCAAACCTTAAACGAGTACATATTAAGAATGTACTACGAATTCGTGAAAAGGTCAATGAAAATCAATTCTATCGATAATATTCAATTATCACATTTGCTAAGGAGTTAAGGAAATGTTCCGTCACAAAAAAACCCACAGCTGCATATTTAAGGAAAAGTGTTGGTCATCCTGCATCATTTTGAGGACCAGTATAACGATAGTGTAAATCGTTACAAATTTCGTTTTAAATACTCCTAAAAAAGACAAATTCACAGTCCAATACGATCAATTATTAAACAAAGTAATTGTCGTCAAAAATAGTATTAAGTTTCCATATCAGTTTGTAAATCAAAGCCATAAGACTGCTTTTTCATAATTGGAAGGAATAGCAGAAAAAATCTATATTCAATGAAGTATATAAAATTTTAAGTACGGACCATTACCGATTCAGAATCCGCATAAAATGAGTTTTTCATATAGTTCACGGATAAAGCGCCATTCATTTTTATTTCAACACTGAATTTGAAAATGGACTGAATAAACCTTAATTTCGTGGTGCGTTTATTAGAATACATTTATTTGGAAAATTATGTGATTTTCCGGAAATTGTGTCGAAGGTATTCTACGTGGCAGTTTGTTTAGTCAAAAGATTTAAAGAAATTTTCAAAATGTGCAAATGGGCAAATTAATGAATTCGGTTGATGTGTACCAAAAAATAATGAAAGGTAGTATCAGCTATGGTAATAAAAAGTTCTAGAAATCGAGACAGTGTAACATACATCGGTATAACAAGTCTACACTCAAACTCTGCCTCTGTGATCAATAAAACCTTGTCGAGTTTGTTTGAGTATAGAATTATTATACAGATGTATGTTACACTGCCTCGATTTCTAGAACTTCCTATTACCAGAGCTCATACTCATTAATAATGTCCAAATGGAGTTGACAATATTGATGTGAGACATACAATTTTAGAAAATTTCGGAGTTTTCAAATATGGTCTTAATATCTCCGCATTAGCGATCATGCTTTGGGACGTCCTCTATCTCGTTTGATGAGAATGAATTGATCAAAATTGCTGAATAAACTAGTATACCCATTTTCATTTTTTTCTCCCCTTAGATTCGAGACTGACCAAATTTACCTTAATTTCACCATATCAAAATAAACTGCGATAGGCACATAAGTTCGTGTGAACTCTGTTGAGTTGAATAGAAATGTACACATTTTTGCATTACCCACATTGCTTCTTATCAATTTCCTGTACACCTCCACAGTAGACGATTGATTTAACTGGTTAAAGTATGTAAATCACATTTGCACTTAAGATCATTTAGTCACAAATTACCTTGATGATTTTTCAACAAATAAACATGCTTTCAGGGATAAATGAGATGAATTTTCAAAATATTTACCCTTACATGTATAATTTTTTTCCAATAAAAGAACTACAGTTGATACTGTCTCGAAGCATCAAAATTTCATTTAGACATAACTTTTTTAAGTATATATTTCCTCACGGAAATAAATTTTTCAGACATAAATTCGAGACCATATTGTAGAATACACTAATATGAGAAAAACAAATGTTAACTTCCGCTATTTTATTGATTTACACGACAATTGTTTCGTCATACCATGACTTCATCAGGTGAGAATTTAAACTGAGCTATACAATGCAAAACATGATCTTAAATACACAGCTCTGGTACAAAAAATAGAGAGGTGGAAAGAGTTGGTATACAATCAATGAAAAATAATAAGTAGGGGGGATCTGTTAAAATCTATTTGATCGTTCAGTAAAATTTGTCTTTTATTATATCTATTGATCTCTAAAGTTTCTAACAGATTCAGTTTCTGACTTTTGTTGTCGATATGTCATTCATAGTTCATATTAAAATTATATCCAGTCTCCAAAAAATGGTTGGCATAAGTTGAATTCGGTTTATTATTAATGTAACATTTTTCATGTTCTCGTATCCTTGTTTGGAATGAACGGCCTGTCTGTCCGACATATACACATGGGCAATCACTACATGTTAATTCGTAAACTCCTGATTTTTTGTTTTTAGAAATGAGGTCTTTATTATTTTCTATTAAGCTGCCTAAAGAATTAATAGTTTTAAAAGAGATGTTATATTTTTCTTTTTTCTTTAAATATCTAGCAATCTTATAAGATTTTTGGCCTATGTAAGTTTATGGAATAAGTTAGGTTTCGTTTGAAGTTTGAAATTTTGGATATACAAGTGATATTGCTTTCTTGTAATTCATTTTATCAAGTAAATTGTCCACAATTAACGGATTAAAATCATTATTGAAAGCTATTTGTTTAATGGTTTTATACTCTTTGTCAATATTTTTGTCCATATACAGAAAACCTACACATACAGATGGTACGATTCATTATACTTCAAACCATCCATTTTTACAAAAATTGTCAGCTTATAATAGTACGTTTTATAGATTGGTTAACATACCCATGGCGAAAGAAAATTTTGACAAATAGTATAAAACCATTAAACAAATAGCTTTCAATAATGATTTTAATCCGTTAATTGTAGACAATTTACTTGATAAAATAAATTACAAGAAAGCAATATCACTTTTATATCCAAAATTTCAAAATTCAAACGAAACCAAATTTATTTCATTGACTTACATATGCCAAAAAACTGAAAAGATTGCTAGATATTTAAAGAAAAAAGAAAAATATAACATCTCTTTTAAAACTATTATATTAATTCTTTAGGCAGCTTAATAAAAAAATAAAGACGTCATTCCTAAAAACTAAAAATCTGGAGTTTACAAGTTAACATGTAGTGATCGCCCAAGTGTATATGTGGGCCGTTCATTCCAAACAAGGATACGAGAATATGAAATATGTTTCATTAATAATAAACCGAATTCAACTTATGCCAACCATTTGTTAGAGACTGGCCATAATTTTAATATGAACTCTGAAATATTACATATCGAAAATAAAAGTCAGAAACTGAATCTGTTAGAAACTTTAGAGATCAATAGATATAATAAAAGACAAATTTTACTGAATGCTCAAATTGATTCAAACAGATCCCCCCTACTTAATATTTTTTATTAATTGTATACCATCTCTTTCCACCCCTGTATTTTTTGTACCAGAGCTGTGTATTTAAGGTCATGTTTTGCATTGTATACCTCATTTTAAATACTCACCTGATGAACTCATGGTATGACGAAACAATTGTCGTGTAAATCAATAAAATAGCGGATGTTAACATTTGTTTTTCTTATATTGAAGATGAATTTTTGTCAAGTAAAGACCGACACAATCAAAAAATAGTAGAATACACTGTCACTGTTCATGATCTAGACTTCAATAGACATTCGTCTTACATATATTCATAATCTCGAAAGTACCTTTACTTTTGAAGCTTGGTAGGGAAAAGGAACAACGAATGAAAGAATTCGTTAAAAGGAAAACAGAAACAGTGTAGGGAACCTCTGTAGAACTACAAATTTTATGAAGTGATTTTGCTATTAATGAAATTATGCAAACATCGATCCATTATCTAGAATTTATAAATATATTTTAATTACATTTTTCTACGAAATACAAAGTTAATTTAGTGTCAATAATATATATGAATGCAATTATTTTGTGCTCATTGGTTTAAGTTTAAATTTAGATTTGACTCATTTCCCACAAAACTACAGAAGATTTTCAGTATGAGAAAAAGAAATAAGAAAAAATGCATCTGTGTTCAACTCAGTTGAGTAGGATGAAAATGAAATTTCACTATTAAGAACTGCATTAAGTTCGTTCTTGTGGTACAATAAATTCGACCACTCATAAAAAATACTATCTACACTATCTAAGGTATGAGTTATAAAAAGGACTCGTCACTCAACCTGTGATAAACTCTAGTAAGTAAAAATTATTCAATCTGCTTTATGAATCCATTTATGCTTACTATACTTCTCAAACTGTGGTCTATCGGGGTGAAGAGTCAAGGCCTCTTAATGTACCCACTGGTGTACTGCAAGGGTCTATTCTATCTCCTCTACTTTTTAGTATTTATATAGCGATATTTCCTTCTGTTTCCATTTCTATATTCAGCACTATTATGCTGACGATATTCAACTGCTATTGTCATTTTACCCATATGAGTTTCGACAGCTTTCCTCGAAACATTCCCTGAAGTCAAACCCTCAGAACACCACGGCTATTGTCTTTGGTAGGAGAAACGATAGAAAGTACTTTATTAATAACTACAGCCAACAGTTGATTATGAATAATAGTGGTTTTAAGTTCCTAGATGTCATTAGGGATCTTGGTGTTTTCATTGATAAAGATTTATGATTTTCCTATCAGACGTTGCGCTGACGTTAAGGAGGGCATACATGAGTCCAAAACTGATATTTCAGAATAGACATTTTCTCGGTGTAGACTTGAAGGCAATGCTGTGCTTTCGCACCTGAATTATTGCGACATTGTCTATGGCCCGTGTTTGACAACCTCAGATGCTCAGAGAATTCAAAAATTACAAAATTCATGTTTGAGATTTATATATGGAATTCGAAAATATGAGCACATCAGTCACAAACTGAGGAAAATTTGTTGGTTGAACATGGGGTGTAGACGGAGGCTACATTCTGCATGCCTATTCTTTTCGGTGGTTAGCCAAAGAACGCCCGCATACCTTTATAATAAAATAAGGTTTCGCACAACATCAATGTTCGCTTAAAGGGTAAGATCACTATACCACCTCATTCAATGGAACTTTTCAAGCGTTCATTTCCGTACAACATTGTAAAGTGCTTGAATGAATTTTCTTTTGACTATGCGAGCGTTGATGAGACATTTTCGAGAAAAAGTTTCAGAAAGATTGCATTGAGAAGGATCTTGAATGACTGACCGCAAGTCTTATACAGTAAATAAGTTCTTAAATTTCGGGTATAACTTTCTATTTCTGTTTCGTTCTTTTTGATTTCTGTTTGTTTTTTTTCTCTATTTTTGTATTTAACATTTAGTTTGAAGCTGGGTTAGTTGAACAGACGTTGGGTATTGCAAAATACTCAAATGAACTGAACCTCGCCCACCATAAGTACTAAAATATCTGTAAATATTGTGATGTTGAATAAAAGGCCTTAATATTATTATTATTATAGTACTAAATTGATTCAGAAGTTTATTGGCAATTTTTATTCACATATAAAATGCCTGACTTCTGTTTATTTCATAATTATATGATAGAAATGTATTTCAATTTTATTGGTAGTTCACCAGATATCAACAAAGCAGATTTTTTTACTGTGGGGATACATAAAAGGAATCGTATACGATGAAGCTCAAACCACGCTCTCAATATGGGGAAGAGAATATTTAATCATTTTCAAAGCATTCATCCAGTTATGCTAACGAGGGTTAGTAGATCGTTTGAGGATCGGATTGTTTTATGTTCGAGAGAAGGCGGACGACACTTCGAACATCTCATCAAGCCTTAAAATTTATTGCATTGGTTATTTTAATCAATAAACATCATTTAGTGGTCTTAAATAGTTTTCTTAAGATTTGCATACCCTGCTTGGTACCCCATTTCGACTTATGATTCTTTGACGACACGTGAGGTATTCAAATCAGTAATTTTTTCAACACTTTCTTACTAAGACTGATGAAATATTTTCCAGAAATACAAGGATTGAAGTCCAGTTCTCAAGTCATCTTATTCGGCTGCAGTTAAAGCCAAAGCCACTATTGAGGATTTGTGACAGTTCGGACCTGGGGTAAAATAAATTTGCCAAATTATTTTCAGAACCTATCAACCTTTTCAATATTAAGTTCAGCATAAAATAACCGAATGTTAGATCCGTAAATATCCGTGCAAATCAATTGCAATCACTTTCGGATAGCTTGTATATTGAAGTGATGGAATGATGCTCTACAAACGAACCTTGAACAATTTTTACTGCAGGATTCGTAGTTGTGACTATCTTAAAGTCCGTTGTTTCAGGCATTTTCATTCCTACAGGAGTTAAAATAACCCCAAGGTTGCTTCCAAAAAAATATGAAGCATTCAATTCTCTACACTAAAGTAAAATATAAACAGTGCGTTATATTTGAAAAAATCGAGATTTTCTATTTTTGAATTCAAAGCTCAATTAAAAATATGTAGAATATCTTCTACCTAAGAGTATTACATTATTTTCTCTTATCGTTTACGGACAAAAATCTTCGTAATAATTCATAGCCTAGGTAGTCAGGTTATATTTTTTTGAGATTACTTGAATTATCTATATTCAGATTCTCTAAATCAATGCTGAAGATTACTACTTTTGTTCCTCACTGAATATCATTTGATCTTCTTTTATAAAGGTGGGCCATCTAGAGTTTGCATTTTGAAGAAGTGATTACTTCTAGTCTGAAAACACTTCTTATACTCGTGTTTTGACAAAAAGTTACACTAATATTTAACGTTGATGAAGTGAATCAACTAATGCTTGAACAAAACTGGGAAATATCAAAAAATTATTTCCAAAGCGGTGAATATTTTATCCAGACCGTTAGAAATTTACGTGGAAAATTCAAAAGAAATGAATTCCCCTCACGGCAATTTGTGGATCAGCTTGTTCATAAAAACTGGATAGTTATTCGTTGAAGCAACCCGTTTTTCGTTCTCTTCAAGTGAGAATATTGCTTCTGTGGCCCAGAATGTAGCGGACTATCCAGAAACATCAACTGTTCATCCTGCTCAAGAACTGAACATTTCTCGCACATCTCTGAGGAATATTTTGCATAAAGACCTCAGTATGAGTGCTTACAAAGCTCAATTAGTGCGAGAAGTGAAGCCTTGTGGCCATCCGATGCATTTTCACTTAGCCCATGGGCTAAAGATTGCATGGCCGAAGATGAGCATTTTTCCTGAAAAATCGTGTTTAGTGATAATGTTAATTTTTACCTCGGAGAACTATTTTTTGTTGAGATCCGTTAAGAATAAGTATTACGTTTACCATCCATAAATGATTGATAGCTTGAACCAGAAATCGAAGTCGCTATTCATGAGATTGAGCCCTGAAAAGTCGATTTATTGAAAAATTCGGTTGATCGGATGGGATGCTGTAGTCAGTTGTGGCGGTCCTTTGAATGATATTGTCTTTTAATCGTTAATAAAAAGGTTCAGCAGTTTTAACAAAGTCATAACTTCAGATATATATTCATTAATATTTTATTCAAAAATGATCTAAAATGCAAATTTTAAATGGCACACCCCTTATTTTTTAGGCTCATAATTATGAGAAATCAAAATATATTAATATCTTGCATGTCCTCTGTATTTGAAATAAGTCGAGTCCTTGTTACGTAAGCAATTTCAATTAAGTTCTGTCATTGCAAATTTCATCAAGAATGGTTTTCGATCGCTGTAACTGGAAGGTGCGTAATTACGAATCCGAGAATTATGTGAAATCAATTCGACATTGCCACTGATGTGGTAAATGGATTTGGGTCCAACAGATTTACTCGCTACGGCATCGCTGTCAAGTCGATATCGATAATTATGGGATAATTATTTTATGGACGACTTTTACACTTCGTTCCATAGCGATAATTTCCACATTAATCGGTTAATATTTAACTTCGAAATGCGAAAATTCTCTCAAAATTTTTGTGAATATGAAATCTGTTAGGTTTAATTAATTTTCATCTTTTAACGCACTGTTACATATTTTGAATGATAATAAACTTTATTCTCCCTAAGTTGTTAAACTATAACCATTACATTAAACTAGATATCTCATTTCAATCAAATGAACCAAATGTTTGAGTTTATTCAGTAACATAGTATCAATAGGTGTTTTTTCAATTTTACGATTACCTCTACTAAAGCTTCGAAACACATATCAATGTTGTTATATTTCTTCTTTCAAGTAAAAGGCCTTTCTATTTTATTTTATGTATAATATATAATTATATTTTGGCTTCAATAAATCTCATTATGGAATGTCAATGAATTTAAATAAACCTTAAAATAACTCACACTGTTCTTTGATTTTGTTAGAACATAGATCAATCTTGAATTATATAGTTGGTCTGTGTTTCGAAGCTTTAGTCTTTTAACACGTGGAGAGATATAGGTTAGTTTTTTGATTTTGATATTTGGAATATTAAATGAAGGCTCAAGACGGGATTGCTTAGAATTATATTTGTTTTTTGAAGATATAGTGCATTTTTTTAGAGATTTTTGAATTAACTTATTCGAATATTTAAATATATTAAATATTTCAAATAAATTATATTCTTTGAGAAGTCCTTTAAGTGTGTTCATGTTTTTAAAAGGCAATTAGTATTCTTAAAGGTAAGACCAGAAACAAAATTTTGTCTCCTTTAATTATTTATTTATTAATTTTAATTACTTTCGTATATCTGTTGGGTTATTTATTCCATTTGACATTATATATTGAGTTTTGATTATATACGTCTATTAAATGTAAGCGGTGCTTGTTTTAGACTAAAATTTGATTCTAAAAGTTTTTTGAATAAAAATTTTTTTTAAATTAAAATTGTAGAAGATAAACATATTTCAATTTGTTTTAATATTCAAATTTTGTTATATTTCTTCTATCAAATAACAGGCCTTTCTATTTTATCTTATTTTTGCACACTTTAAAGTTATGCCTGTTATCTACCCTACTATTATAAATAGGATTTTAAGTTCTGTTCTCTTCAGTTTTGAAAATGGGCTAAAAACCCGCAACGTACATTAAATAAACAGTGAAACTTAAGCGAAGTTGTTTTTATTCACCTTTTTAATTTAAAAATGTTTCACTAAGTAATATGCGAGAAATCAATATCATGCAATATTTCGTTTGAAACGGGTATTACGAGAAAAACGGCCGGAATATAAGGACGAACATGAATGATAAAGCTATTCTTCTGCATGATGACGCTCGGCCTCACGTCGCAAAAGTTTTCATAAAGTATTTATAAACGATCAAATAGAATATCCTACCGCACTCTCCGTATACTTCGGATATTGCTCCTTCTGACTATTGGCTTTTTCGACGCATGCTGCTCGATTTAGCAGGTCACCGCTTCACTTATTTCCTATAAATCGAAAAATTGGCTTCAAAATTGAATCGTCTCAAAAAGCAAGAAGTTTATCCAAGACGAAATTCGCCTGGAGTGGAGAGGTGGAGAAACGTAGTAAGTAGTGATGTACATTCTGTCAAGAAAGTACCGGGAATTATCGATTTAAATCTGGCGAGGCAATGAGGCAGGTAAAATTTTTTTTTCCTAGGTTGGTACCACTGTCCTTAATTACTATGCCAAGCTTGAGCGGGATCTGTCATCTAGTGTGTTTGCAACAGCTGATTAAGTCAGTCGATGTCAGAGTGCGTGCCGATTTTTACTATGGGTGATTACGTTAAACAAAAATTTGTTTAAAGTTTTGTGCTGCAAATGAATTTTCGTGTGCCGATGCATTGAAAATGTTGCAAAAGGCCTTTGGTGATAATGCTCTATCGAAAACTCGTGCATATGAGTGGTACAGAGCCTTCAAGGACGGTCGTGAAGTGGTCGCCCATCGACGGCTTCGATCGAAGATAACGTCGATAAAATTAAGGAAAGGGTGCTGGAAAACCGTCGTACCAGCTTGAGAGATAGCACATGATCTTAAGGTATCTCACGAGTCCGCACGTACGAATTTGATTGATATTTTGGGCATGAGAAAGGTGGCCGCACGACTCGTACCGAAAGACCTGAATTTTCTTCAAAAACGTCATCGCGAGCAGGTTGCTTCAGACATGCTGGATCGCTGTAATTCCGATTCTACATTCATGGAACGCATTATAACTGGTGATGAGACCTGGGTCTACGAGTACGATATGCAAACAAGCCAGCAATCATCGGAATTGGTGGCAAAAAATGAGCCGAAACCGAAAAAACCACGCCAAAGCCGCTCGAAAATGAAGGTGATGCTCATTGTTTTCTTCGATATCCGTGGCGTGGTGCACTACGAATTCGTTCCAGAGGGTCAGACGGTAAACAAGGAGTATTACCTAGGCGTTATGAAACGTTTGCGTGAGCGTATCCGTAAGAAGCGGCCAAATTTGTGGGCGAACAACTCATGGATATTGCATGACAATAACGCGCCTTCTCACCGAGCTACGATTGTAACTGACTTTCTCGCCAAAAACTCAGCAAACGTGCTTCAGCAACCACCGTATTCGCCGGATTTGGCTCCCTGGGACTTTTTCCTCTTCCCAAAACTAAAATTGCCCCTTCGTGGCACCCGTTTTGAGTCGATTGAACCCATAAAACAAAATTCGGCGCGAGAGCTAAAGTCCATCCCGGAAAGCGCATATAAAAAATGTTTCGATAATTGGAAGTGCCGTTGGCATAGATGTATTGGAGCAAATGGAGCTATTTTGAAGGCGACCCAATAAATTTTTACGATTAAATGTAAAAATGTTGTTTTAATTGAAAATTCCTGGTACTTTCTTGACAGAGTAGTATTTTTTATTTTGATTAATATTTTAATTCATTATTTTTGAAATAAATATATTTTTGGATTAACAATATCGTGGAAATAATAGAAAACTTGAATGAATACATATGGAGAAAAGATTTTAGATTTCTGAAAAACTTCCAACAAATTGAAATTTTTACCGGAAGAAACGGTACATATCGACGAAAAAGAATATGATGCATTACTCTAGTGTACGGCAGAGAGCTGAATAAAACAGATGAGTGAAATTAAACTGCTTGGATATTTCGGCTCTTCTCCACATAAACTTAAAAATACAGATCATGAAACCTGGGTGAACATTTGATGGAGTCAATTACTGAATCGTTTCAAATTTGCCACTTTTATGTGAATGTGAGTAAGGAAAGTTGAACAGATAATACAATAATAATTCAATTCCACATAATCAGCATCTAGTGCAACTGGGTACTATATCGTACCAAGATATCGTGGCAAATTTTTTGGCGTTAGCATTTTGGAAACGCCGCACTTTATTCATCACAATAACTGATGCTGCTAGGTTCGTTGATAAGTTCACAATCAGCTTAATATTGACGTGTATAACTTCGATAACACCTAGTGTTGACCCATTCTGTTTATTTATGTACAAACATATTGACGAAGGGGCTGGAAGTTGCAAGTCTGTTAACGAAAATGAAATGTAATTTTTTGTTATCTTCGTTCACATATAAGTAACGAATGAATTTTCTACCATACTAAGGTTATGTATTCCTCCATACCAACCATATAACCATAAGGGATTAATTCATTATTACTTAATGTATTTTGCTGAAGATTAAAAATAAAACACTTTCCACAAGATGTATTTTTCCAACTGGTGACACAAACGATCTAACGCATGTATTCTTCTTGATACTAATAATATGACACACGGCAAGTTTAATAATCAGCATAGTGATAGTAAATTTCGAATTCAGTCCGGCTATTCAAGACTTGTGAGGAAATGAAATTACTTCTGATTAACAGGGAAGTAACTATCAAAATTGATGGGAATTCCTTTGGTTGGTTTGATAGTGGTATGAAATTATAATAGGTCGTATAAAGTTCTATCGTACTTTTTCATGAGTGGAAATGAAAACTAATTTTTGAGTGGAGTCTTTGAGACAGATGCTAATAAAAAAGGAGGAAATTTGTTTCAAAAATAACGGTACTACAATAAATTTCTTACCAACACCACTTTTCTAACTGGTTCTGAAAGCCCTTCGAAAGTTTGGTTTTTAACATTGATGCATGACCGTCTTATCAATGGTCTTTCAAGTATTTCAATGAACTTTTCTGATATACATTCTGTCAAGAAAGTACCGGGAATTATCGATTTAAATCTGGCGGGGCAATGAGGCAGGTAAAATTTTTTTTCCTAGGTTGGTACCACTGTCCTTAATTACTATGCCAAGCTTGAGCGGGATCTGTCAACTAATGTGTTTGCAACAGCTGATTAAGTCAGTCGATGTCAGAGTGCGTTGGATTTTTACTATGGGTGATTACGTTGAGCAAAGAATTTGTTTAAAGTTTTGTGTTGCAAATGAATTTTTGTGTGCCGATGCATTCAAATGTTGCAAAAGGCCTTTGGTGATAATGCTCTATCGAAAACTCGTGCACATCAGTGGTACAAAGCCTTCAAGGACGGTCGTGAAGTGGTCGCCCATCGACGGCTTCGATCGAAGATAACGTCGATAAAATTAAGGAAAGGGTGCTGGAAAACCGTCGTACCAGCTTGAGAGAGATAGCACATGATCTTAAGATATCCCACGAGTCCGCACGTACGATTTTGATGGATATTTTGGGCATGAGAAAGGTGGCCGCACGACTCGTACCGAAAGACCTCAATTTTCTTCAAAAACGTCATCGCGAACAGGTTGCTTCAGACATGCTGGATCGCTGTAATTCCGATTCTACATTCATGGAACGCATTATAACTGGTGATGAGACCTGGGTATACGAGTACGATATGCAAACAAGCCAGCAATCATCGGAATGGGTGTGAAAAAATGAGCCGAAACCGAAAAAACCACGCCAAAGCCGCTCGAAAATGAAGGTGATGCTCATTGTTTTCTTCGATATTATTGGCGTGGTTCACTACTAATTCGTTCCAGAGGGTCAGACGGTAAACAAGGAGTATTACCTAGGCGTTATGAAACGTTTGCGTGAGCGTATCCGTAAGAAGCGGCCAAATTTGTGGGCGAACAACTCATGGATTTTGAATGACGATAACGCGCCTTCTCACCGAGCTACGATTGTGACTGACTTTCTCGCCAAAAACTCAACAAACGTGCCTCAGCAACCACCGTATTCGCCGTATTTGGCTCCCTGCGACTTTTTCCTCTTCCCAAAACTAAAATTGCCCCTTCGTGGCACCCGTTTTGAGTCGATTGAAGCCATAAAACAAAATTCGGCGCGAGAGCTAAAGTCCATCCCGGAAAGCGCCTATAAAAAATGTTTCGATAATTGGAAGTGCCGTTAGCATAGATGTATTGGGGCAAATGGAGCCTATTTTGAAGGCGACCCAATAAATTTTGATGATTAAATGTAAAAATGTTGTTTTAATTGAAAATTCCCGGTACTTTCTTGGCAGAGTAGTACATTAAGTGCTGATATATTTTAGATTGAAAATGTCCCCTTCCCACGAGGAAGGAAAAAATTATCTGCCTCCTGACAAAGAATGAAACAAATCAATGCAGATCAGAAGGAATAAATGATATTGATCTATTATAGATTAGATATAAATTCAACGAAGCAGAACTCGAAATTTATAGTGAAGAATAAAGATATAAATAATGATTCATATTTCAATAGAAAAAAATACAAAACCTTTAATATATTCTCGGTGATTCAATTTCCACTTCAAAATGGTTCCAAAAGTTTGATAGCTTTGCAAATTCGATGGATATTTAAAACTCATTGAAAAAAAGTCTGCAGCAGCAATTCAGGTAACAAATTGAATAACTGTCATAAATATCGTCTTCATTATTTCATGCAAGGGACTCGACCCCAACTATACATAATATTAGGAGTAAATAATAAACAAACTTTCACATTTCCAACCTATTGCCTAGAAAATAGTCATTCTTTTGCTAAAAAAGACCATTCAATGCAGGAAACCTTAACTATATGGAATCTTTTGAAACTATCAAATAAATCCGTAACGAAATTAATCCAAATATGATGAATGCCCATAAAGATCTGTGTAAATCATAAAAATTCAATATATTCAAATATAATCTTTTGAGGACTTCTATTTATCGACATTTATTTATAATACAAGCATGTTGTGTACCTACTAGGGTGGGTCAAAAAAATCGAATAATTTATTTTTGACTTTATACTCTGAAAAATAGGTTCGTAGACACCTAAAAAGAATTCTGTCCAAGTATGAGCTCTTAATTATAACGGGAAAGTCCTCCGCTTTGCGGGTTTCTATTTTTTTCGAATAATCAGATAAAAAATTTACATCTCACTTCCAACTGATTGGAAAAATATTCCGTGGCATAGACTTTGTAGGAAATTGAAAGCTTTACAAAAGAGTTCTCTTATGATTTTTTCAAAGACTCAACCGATTAAAAAATATTCATAGTTGAAGTTTGGCTATCTTAAGGAAAATATTCGTTTTTATTATAAATTTTATAAGTCGATGAAAGAAAATTATTTCGAACTGCGGAACTCATGATTTTGTAGGAAATTTACTGCTCTTCAAAAATGGTTTCTTATGATTTTTCGATTAAGTGAAGCTATCTCGTAACGGCTTCACTTAATCCCTCATCAAACATTAACGAATATCAATATTTCCAGTTTTTGATCAATAATTCGATAAATTTCAATTCAAATTATTATTTAGTTTCAGGAAAATTTACATAAATTTGAGTTTCGATGAATAAAGAAATGTTATAAACAATTTTTTCAATATTGTTTTCAGTCTTGAGCTTGTTTGATTGCATTAAAACAAGAAATTAGATTTCGTTATTCATCGGGGGCAATTTTTTCGCGATATGACACCACGTACAAGCGATGGCTAGCCGGAGCTTCTGTGGTATAGTCTATTTGTTCACATATATATGGATATGAATACTGCTTTGTTTCAACTTTTTGTAAATGGTTTTATGGTGAATAAATATTATTATTATTATTATTATTATTATTGTAGAATTATTGATAATAAATAAATTTTTATGATGAGAAAATGACTTATTTCGAAAAAATTGTTTTTATCATGTATACAAAATGATGAGTTTTTGGATTACTGAAAATGTAGTGATAAACGAGTAGACAACGAAGATAGTTAAGAAAAAAAAACATAGGTGGCGTTAGCTTTAGAGTACCAACAGAAGAAGTAATGTAATTCAGAACAAAAAGCCTCTCTCATGGCTTCACTTAATCAAAAAATCGTAAGAGACCATTTTTGTAGAGCAGTAAACTTCCTACAAAATCATGAGTTCCGCAATTCGAAATAATTTTTTTTCATCGACTTATAAAATTTATAATAAAAACGAATATTTTCCTTAAAATAGCCAAACTTCAACTATGAATATCTTTTAATCGGTTGAGTTTTTGAAAAAATCATAGGAGACCTTTTTTGTAAAGCATTCAATTTCTTACAAAGTCTATGCCACGGAATATTTTTCCAAGCAGTTGGAAGCGAGATATAAATTTTTTTATCTGATTATTCGAAAAAAATAGAAACCCGCAAAGCGGAGGACCTTCCCGTTATAATTGAGAGCTCATTCTTTTTAGGCGTCTACGAACCTATTTTTCAGAGTATAAAGTCAAAAATAAATTATTCGATTTTTTTGACCCACCCTAGTACCTACCTACCTATTTTAAATCCCTTGAATCTTTTGTTCAGTTTTCAGTTCGTTTGAAGTTTCGATTAATGTCCTGAAACTGCAGTCACGGGACAATATGTCAACTTTTAAATTTTTTGCTAGTAAGTCTAAAAACTTGACCGACAATGTACATTCTGAATAACCCAACATCAACTTATAATACGAAGAGACCTAAAGTCAAGGGTCACTACTAGGATAAAGGTTAAAACTCTATATAGCACAAGTATTCGCCACTCCAAAGAATTACACGAAATCCTGGAAATAACTCAATCATAAAAAGTCGAATGAGGAACAAATAAGTAGCAAAGTAAAAAACCAATAAGTTAATAATACAAGTAAGCAATAATTTTCATCAGAAAGTTAATGCAACTTTTCCCCTGTGTTCCTTTTCCTATCAATTTTCTAGCATCTGGTCTCGATACATGTCAAATCCAGAGATATATGTTTATATTGAATTGTATCAGTCCTTACTTGGTGAAAATCCATATTAAATAATATTTAAATAAGGTTATTCTGATTTTCACAAATTTTTATTGTTAAACTCACAACAATTCTGTTATTTAAAATGTGATCTTGCCTGATGATGCTACTGTGATAGCGAAACAATTGTTGTGAGTTTAACAATAAAAATTTGTGAAAATCAGAATAACCTTATTTCAATATTATATATGTTTATGTTTAAACCGGAATGCATAACGTTGGAATAGTCCATTTAGTAGCCGAACGCGAAAGTCATAAGGGCTCCCTGAGGAAATCTTTGCGTTTCCTTCTTGAATGATAAATTTTGGTTAATATATTACAAGAGGAAGAAAATCTTATGGTGAAAGTAGGAGTTATTCTCGAAGTTGTTTATGAAATTCACAACCTAGTTATATCAAGATTTAAATATTTCAACAGATTCCATAGGAGAAAACAAAAAAAAATGTTTACCATCTTCAGCATTTATGATGTTCATGTCTCCTGAGCAGTTTTCAATAATTCAGCTGTGAATAGTACTCTGTGTAAGAATTGGAGGAGGTGCTGTAATTACGCCCTAAAATCAATTAAATCGAATGGAAGTTTGAAATGGTCATGATTTGCATTGTGTGTGAGTATATTCCTTTGCTGAATTATAAAATTGTGTTTGTTCAATGATTCTCATAAGAATTTCAACTTGTTCAGTGAAAACATGTTGAAAAATTTTCCTGCTGAGAAAAAAGATCACATTCAACAACAGCCCATAACCGGATTTTGCGATGGTCAAACATTTTTCTGGCAAGGACCGGGAAGGAAGCTCAAGAATATTGTCGATATATGGTCTCAGTGGCTCCCTTGAGATGGTAACCGAAAGGTCCCGGGTTCAAGGCTTGTCTGTGTAGGAAAGAACATTTCTTGTTTAACGGGCTTCGGCCACCATTTTTTTGGTCAGAAGGTAACAGTGATGTGCCTAATGTGGCGCAAGGACTCAATAACAAAGCCTAACCAGAACACAACTGTGAACCAACTAGAACAAGGTGGAAAGTTTCTGAGGGATCTTTACAAAAGAGAACACAATAATTGTTCGAATCCTTTAATAATTATTTATATTTATATTTCTTCGAATATATTCCTTAATGTATATGTTAATGTATATCGTTAAGGAATCCTGACTACGAGACACTGCCGATGATGCACATTCACAACCGAGCGTTGCTTTACTTTTCTAGGAAATAAATAGCGCCGATCTTTCCAAACTAGCTTTCCTTCTGAATTGTGAAATGGAATACAACTATTTCTAATCCGACCACTTGATTGTAAGCATATTAGGCTCACGTCTTCAACCGTAGTATTTATAATCCTTTATATTTTCCAAGTTGTGATTAATAAACCCAAAAAGAAACCTTCCTTTTAAAAACGAACTTTTGAAGTCATGTTTCATAACTATATGACACCAATATGATTCTTGAACTAACATTAAAAAATTTGTCAACTATTCGGTAATCGAAAACATATCAAATTAACAATAGTAGTGACAACTCTTGACCAGAAGCCGCAAGCGATAAAACTGATTACTATGTGAATTTTAATAACCAAGACAATGCTTGGGTCAACAAGGTCATAAACAAAATTGTTGTTTACTAGGTGAAAATAAATTATTTCAGCAACTGATATAGGAAATATGAGATCGAAGCTATTCATAATTTTTGACGAGAATGAGACAAACCCAAATTGACTACAAAGAATATTTGTCGGTTGATTTGATATGAGAAATTCTGCTTTATTAGATCATGGTTTTTCTAGAGTGAGAATTTCGGAAAATCTTTGGTATATATGATAATTTCTAAGGTGGAAATGGAGGATGTTTTATTTCACATTTTTACGAGAAATCTGTTAATCCGTGAAAAGGATATCTGCCTTTCAATTTATTTTATACGTGTTATAAAAGGACCCGATTTTATGGTTATTAGTTTGAACGGATAAGCTAACTATCCAAGAACAGTAAATTTTCATGATTCGAACAAAAGATATTCTCCACAGACATGTGGAGAATATCATGTTACGTAGAAACCATCAGGACTCAACTTTCAATTGGCTTCAAGGGTACCAAAAACATAGAAATAGGAAAGACCATTACGTTCTTGTTAAATATTTAGCGCCCTCTGTAGAATGGTCGGAGAGGTTGTAAGAGGTACGAGTGCCTATATTGCCCTCTTGCAGAGAATAGTCGAATTAACTGAGGATGCAGCAATAATGTGCGGCCTGACTAAACAAGGTCCTACAATAATATGAAAATCTTCAAGAAATTTGAAATGAAGTGTAATTTCAACTAATAAAACAAAAAGAGGGCCATGCCACTAAAAATAGGTACATATTCCTACTTAAACAAAAAACTAATTGAATGATAAGTTTCATGGCAATAAAGCTAAATTTTGCTTACTCTATAAAGAACAACCTATGAATTGAGCAATTTCTGCTTCGCAAAATTGTCATGTTTTCAATATCCGCATAATCAAAACATTATTTCTCCAATTATCACGATCTATGAATAAAATAACATAAATAGAGGTTAATACTTGATAGAAAGTATATAAAATTATTTAAATATTTTAATATTAGCCTTCTACATATTTAATTTCAAAAAATTATGTTTAATAATAATAACTTCAGAAATTAAATTAAATTAATGTCATATGAGTACCACTTATATCAAACGACATATAAAATAAACCTTCATTATAAGACATCCAAATGATATAACAAAATCCAATTAATAAAAATTGTTAACCAAAATCCTATGAATCAAATATTTTGAGTAGACAAAATTCTGTTTCTGCTGATCAATCTTATGAAAACAAATATCTTTCAAAAATGTTTAACATAATCTAAAGAATTTTATCATAAAACTATCTTACTAAGAATATTCAATATTATTGGATATCTAACTAAGTTCCTTTCTACAAAATCTCAAGATATGTAAAAACATTACTGAAAAACAAGTTTTAAGAGAGACTTTGCTTCGTCAGTACTCAATTAATTCAAATTCATAATTGTTACGGTTTCTACTTGAAGGAAATTCATCGTAAATGATTTGAAGTAAAACATTTTATTTCCGCCTATTTTCAACCATACCCACCTGACGAAGTCAATATGTAATTGACGAAACAATTGTCGCTGAAAAATAAAAATAAGCGGAAATAAAGTATTTACTTCAAATCAATTAATTCATATTCAATAAAATATAACATCAATCAACAACAAATATTTACTCACCTTTCAACATTTCAGAAAGCTTCTGGTAAATGAATACTGAAAAATTTAAATGCAGTGTAATGTTAACTAGAAATTAATAATTCTTTGGTTTACCATTGATCTAAAAGATTGAAAGGCAATTTAACGGCCCCTGTTATAGCACAAGGACTATCTGTATAAAGAATGTTAAGGAAACCAAATAATTATATATTATGAATAAACAACATAAATACAGGTTAATACTTGATAGAAGGTATATAAAATTATTTAAATATTTTAATATTAGCCTTCTACATATTTAATTTTAAAAAGTGGTACTTATATGACATTAATTTAATTTAATTTCTGAAATTATAATTATTAAATATAATTTTTTGAAACTAAAAATTTGTAGAAGGCTAATACTAAAATATTTAAATGATTTTATATACCTTCTTTATATGTTATTTTATTCATAAAATATAATTATTTGGTTTCCTCAACATTCTTTATACAGATAGTCCTTGTGCTATAACAGAGGCCCTTAAATTGCCTTTCAATCTTTTGGATCAATGGTAAACCACAGAATTATTTATTTGTAGCTAAGATCACACTCCATTTAAATTTTTTAGTATTCATTTACCAGAAGCTTTCTGAATTGTTGAAAGCTGAGTAAATATTTGTTGTTGATTGATGTTATATTTTATTGAATACGAATTACTTGAGTACTGACGAAGCAAAGTCTATCTCAAAACTTGTTTTTCAGTAATGTTTTTACATATCTTGAGATTTCATAGAAGGTAACTTAGTAAGATATAGGCTAATATTAAAATATTTAAATAATTAAATATCTCAATGTTTATTGGAAATTTCTCAGTTCTTCAAAGGATATAAATATCATAAGATACATTCCTTGAATGGAATTACAAATTTTCTCAGAAATGGCGACCTGGAAGTTAAAAATAAATTTCACGTGCTTTCTGTGCAGCTTCCTGCGCAATCGTCCCTACGGAGTTAACATGTATCCTTCGATTCCGCATCTAGGGCGAAGGAATTATGTTAATAATTCTCGCAATATTCCCACTGGTGGAGCGAGAAGAACAAAGTTCTGTGCTTGAAACCGGCACGAAAACGTATTCCACAAGCGGAAGAGCGGCAGCAAGGGATAATGGAGGAATAAAACACTTGTCGCATACGTCGCAGATTACAAGATTTGTCTCTTATGAAGGTTCACAGCAGAAGACGCAAGGATATGCGAGAGAAGGTATCAAGAGAATGTTGTGTCAGCTTAGAACCTTGCGAACCTAAGTGGAAATGGGTCTGGTTGAACGGGCTGAATAATTGATGATTGGTTTTATTGTCCAAATTTGGAACGATAGAATTCTTCGGAATGAAATCCCCAAATAAAATTGTCTGAGATATACCAACAATATGTCAACGATAATAGACATAGTTAGGTTAAAAAAAGAATGGTGAAAATATTGAATAATTAAGTGGGGGAGGGATTTGCTAGATAATTTGAGATGCCTAACTTCAATATATCCTTCTAGGTTAGACAGGTCTATTCTGCAATTTTTTTTAAGTAACCGAGTAGCTGGTACTAAACGCATGATATATGGATATATTTATCTGAAATATGATTCATATTCTCCTTATATCTTGTTAAATTATTTGTCGTACGGAACACTATAAATTTAATTCTATGAATACCAATTTGTTCATCTGCGGGGTTTTTCAAAACGTGTTTCTTAGGATTTGTCTTACCTACATTCAATTTTTTCACTGACTATTCTGACCACATACCCGCACCATTTTTTGGGAAGACGACATACTTTGAACCATTATTTTGAAATTTCACATATAGAAAGTAAAATTTATACTTCAAATCAGTTAGAATCTCTTGAGATAAATAAACACAACAAAAGTGGAATATTACTCAACGAACAATTTTATTTAAGTGACTCACTCCTTATGAAAATATTCAGATAAACTGAGATATTTTTTTGGGGTTTTAATGCTCAATAAAAATTTTTTCACCTACTTCAATATAAATAGCAACCGAATTCGAAAACAAATTTAATTATTTAAAATGTAAACCTAAACTGAAAACGCTACTATGTTAGCTTAGCAATTGTTGTATTAAATTACAATAAAAATTTGTGAAAATTAGAAGAACCTTGTTTAATATTATTTAGTAGGGATTTTCATCAAGTAAAGACTAATTCAATTGAACATGTGAGACAAGCTAAAACCAGTTTTTTAGTCTTATTGTATTATAAGCTCTTAGTAAGATGCAGTATTAATACACAAAACCAAATGTTGAAACTAATTGTGTTTCCGAAATATATCAAGTTCAAAACGAGGAATAAGAGCCCCAGAGTGGAAGATTATTTGGAATCAAGTTCTGGTTAAAAGAAGACATGAAGAAAGAATTTGCCAAATGAGATGCCCACAACGTCTATCTTGAGGTAATACAATCAGAACTAACTTATACACTCTATAACATCATATATAAAAAATTTTCACTTCAGAAAGAAAAAATAAACAACTAAGTATCAGAACGTACTCATGAAAAAAAATAGCAACAAAAAAAAATTTTCAAGACACATCGTTTTCATAATTATCACGGATGTAATAAAATTGACATTTTATGACTGATAATTTATGTGCATTGACTCTTCACCCTGAGATGCATAATTATGTACTTTGATAATGAAAGATCAAATCACAATTGAAAATCCCTAAGAAAATAAACTGAATCTTCTCCCCCAGATACATAATTATCACGGATATAATAAAATTGACATTTTATGACTAATAATTTATGTGCATTGACTCTTCACCCCAATATGCATAATTATATTGTTTGTTTGCAAAAGAACAATTCACAATTAAGAACCACTGAAAGAAAATAAAATAACCATTCACCCTCAGACGCACAATTCTCACAGATGTAATAAAATTTACATTTCATGACTGATAAGGAATGTGCATTGACCCTGCGATGCATAATTATCATGGATATAATTTACATAATTTTTTAACGATAGCTAGAACTAACACAGCTATACTACTATTGATAAACAAAGATGATTTCACCAACAGTGTAGCTTCTCCAGGTTCACATTTTGAACCATTGCTGTTATTAATGAATTATGAAAGATTTCTTTATTATTTTATTCAATTGGAATTAATTTCCATCAAGTAAGGACCGATTTAATTAATTCATAATAACAATAACTCTTCAACTTTGTGGCCACCTATTTGGCCCAAGATTTATCGCATTATTATTCTTATAATAATAATAATATTTATTTTTTGTATCACCCAAAAATATATAAGTACAAATATAATATAATACATATAAAAATAATATTCAACTCTGAGTGTAGAACATGAGGCCTACTGTTATCAGAATTCCCTACTGGATTATGTTCTGGCCGTAAATTAATTTCCCATTTCTATGACATGACAAACATAGAAACTTATAAATCATACAAAATATATACAAAAAGTAATCATAAACATTGCTGAAATCAAAATGAATACCAAGCATACTAAGACTTCAGGATAGACAAGGGATGAAAAGCAGCAAACCCGGACCATATAAATAAAATTTTCGAGAAAAAGAAACAAAGCAAATATATATATATATATATATATATATATATATATATACTACTCTGTCAAGAAAATACCGGGAATTTTCAATTAAAACAACATTTATACATTAAATCGTCAAAATTTATTGGGTCGCCTTCAAAATAGGCTCCATTTGCTACAATACATCTATGCCAACGGCACTTCCAATTATCGAAACATTTTTTATAGGCGCTTTCCGGGATGGACTTTAGCTCTCGCGCCGAATTTTGTTTTATGGCTTCAATCGACTCAAAACGGGTGCCACGAAGGGGCAATTTTAGTTTTGGGAAGAGGAAAAAGTCGCAGGGAGCCAAATCCGGCGAATACGGTGGTTGCTGAAGCACGTTTGTTGAGTTTTTGGCGAGAAAGTCAGTCACAATCGTAGCTCGGTGAGAAGGTGCGTTATTGTCATGCAAAATCCATGAGTTGTTCGCCCACAAATTTGGCCGCTTCTTACGGATACGCTCACGCAAACGTTTCATAACGCCTAGGTAATACTCCTTGTTTACCGCCTGATCCTCTGGAACAAATTCGTAGTGCACCACGCCACGGATATCGAAGAAAACAATGAGCATCATCTTCATTTTCGAGCAGCTTTGGCGTGGTTTTTTCGGTTTCGGCTCATTTTTTGCCACCCATTCCGATGATTGCTGGCTTGTTTGCATATCGTACTCGTAGACCCAGGTCTCATCACCAGTTATAATGCGTTCCATGAATGTAGAATCGGAATTACAGCGATCCAGCATGTCTGAAGCAACCTGTTCGCGATGACGTTTTTGAAGAAAATTCAGGTCTTTCAGTACGACTCGTGCGGCCACCTTTCTCATGCCCAAAATATCAATCAAAATTGTACGTGCGGACTCGTGGGATATCTTAAGATCATGTGCTATCTCTCTCAAGCTGGTACGACGGTTTTCCAGCACCCTTAATTTTATCGACGTTATCTTCGATCGAAGCCGTCGATGGGCGACCACTTCACGACCGTCCTTGAAGGCTCTGTACCACTGATATGCACGAGTTTTCGATAGAGCATTATCACCAAAGGCCTTTTGCAACATTTTCAATGCATCGGCACACGAAAATTCATTTGCAACACAATACTTTAAACAAATTCTTTGCTCAACGTAATCACCCATAGTAAAAATCGGCACGCACTCTGACATCGACTGACTTAATCAGCTGTTGCAAACACACTAGTTGACAGATCCCGCTCAAGCTTGGCATAGTAATTAAGGACAGTGGAACCAACCTAGGCAAAAAAATTTTCACCTGCCTCATTGCCCCGCCAGATTTAAATCGATAATTCCCGGTACTTTCTTGACAGAATGTATATATATATTTGCTTTGTTTGATTGATATATATATCTATATATATCAATCAAACAAAGCAAATATATATATCCATTCTGTCAAGAAAGTACCGGGAATTATCGATTTGAATCTGAATATATATATCAATCAGAGAAGTAGAGAAGTATATGAAATGAAAAATGGTAAACAAATAGATTATAATATTTACGGAAATAAAAGGCAAAACTATTGATGATAGGATTATAAATGAAACAAATGATGAAAATGAAGTTACAATTGATGAATTGATACTAGACAATAATGATTTAAAGAATCGAAATGAATTCAAATATTCCAGAGATAAAAATAAGAGAATGAAAATGAAAAACAATGACACATTTTTCCAGAACGATAATTTAAGACAATATTAAAAGAATAAAAAGTTGAAATTAAATGATATAGATATGACAATAATAAGAGAAAATCTAATTGACCAAAATGAACCTGAACCAATGAAATTAATACAAATAAATGAAAGAGGTGATAACGAAAATTCAATGTTAGGTATGGGGACAAATTTTATTGAAATTTAAATAAATACAAGTAGGAAAACATCTTTCATACATTTGATCAAAAGAAAAAAATCAAACAGGCATTGCCATACAAGAGCGGAAATAAAATTTGACTACACTAAACAGAAAGTAAAGAGAAAGTATAGGCAAAATGGGAAAATAATATCAAAAGGATGGGTCGAAAGATCGGAAGAAAATATGTATGTGAGATTGAAAAGAGACATGATCCCAACACAACCACATGTAAGGTTACATAAGGATGAAAATCAATGTACAGAGATGAAACCTTCATTTAATACAACAGCAAATGCAAACAGCTTAGATAACAGATCTGAATTTATTCCCACTTTCATTTCAAGCACAGAAGGATTAAATATGGTGGATACACGAATTAATGAATTCTACATCAAGGTTTCAAATCAATGAATGAGAGAATACATTTCAAAACATACATATAAACATTTTATTATTACAACAAAAAATTCATGATTACATTTACAATTCATAAAAACATTCAGAATTAAAAATAATACTACAATGTTCACAAAGATTCACAAATATATAGAATGAAAGGAAAGATAAAATTCATTTTATTAATTACATCTTATAAACGTGTTATATATATAATATAACTATTATTTGAAAACTCAGATAATGAAAATCAATAAAATTCAAAGAAAAGATAGACTCGCCGTTATATACACTCGTTAGAGTGTCATTAGACCAAAATAAATTAAATGAGATCAATTCATTCAGAAATATGGACAATTCATAAAAATCCTCACAAGCCAAAATTATATTTAGAATGCATCACCACTAGGCGAGTGAAAATTCTTTAAGACGATAGTCAAAAATCAAAACTCTTGTTGATAATCTCAAATAAAACTCATATGGAGCATTCAGTTGATAAAAATTAAATGTTTAAGAAAGTCAAAGTTGCAATAAATAGAAGTAGTATGAATTTATATATCTTGTTTGAAATTGGTCAAGAAATTGTTGAAAAGATTTATTACTATCATGAAGTATATATAATCTCTAGAGAAATTATTGACAAAGAATAAGCTAAATCAAATTTAACTTACCGGAATTATGTAAATAGGACAAATTGGGACAAAATTCAATTAATTAGGGAAAACATAGTGTCTACGTCAGAAATTCTGAAACTATTAATGTAAGAGATATCCTTCAAGATGTTTAGGCATGAATAGAATTTTAATAGCATCTAAGCTCGAGAAATTTAATTAATTTCATAAGCAGTATTAGGAAGTTATTCAATTCAAAGCATTAGAAGTTAAATTATGTAAGTTGGAAAACTCTTCATATGAAAAGAAGTATTTAAACTCAATCAATTTTCATAAAATGGATACCAAATTACTCACAGAAATTTGAATTAATTATTTAGAATAATTTCAAACATAGAAAAAGAGTATTTTTTGTAAAAGCAGTTAAAGCATCATTTTTTTCAATAATTTCGACAGAAGCTGGTAAGCTGTGAAATTCAATTTTTCGTGAAAACTATAAAAGGAGGAAGCTCAGAAAAAGTGAATCAGTATGAAGATACTCGAGAGCACATACACGTCTCTCTGATTAAAGAATTTCTCCTTTAAATAATCCAGTTCCAAAAATTAAATTAACATTATTATTTTAAATGGAAATGTAATAAACAAATACGTTTCCTGAGTGTCTTGAATGAAAACATCCTATATATCAATCAAGAATTCAACAATTCAAATCCAAAAGAAGCAATCAACGAAGTGAGCTGGGCATTCAGAATATTCCAGAAACTTTCTTCAAGAATCAAAACGAAACCCTGAAATCGAACAAGGCAACATGAGAAGTCTGCTGCATGTGTTCAACCGATGAAGACGTGTTTATCGTTATCGCCGTGTCAAAGAGTGTTCTAAGATAGTAATCAGCCACCGACTCCGGGAATAAAAACCCGGATTGATCGAGCTATTGCTAAACAATCGCTAATCCCGCTAATCCAGGTATTTCTCGAAATTTATTAAATTTCCATTTCATCACAATAAATAGAAATCAGAAAACTGAAACGAAAACGTTATCTATATTCAATCCAGATGACACATGGAGGAGATAAACGATGATAGCATCGAAGAAAACATGAGTTAAAGTTGTTTCCGATTGAATAGTTCAAATTTATGCGGATTATTATAGAAAACAATTACAAAAACAATATCAGTGGGTGTAGAAAGTGTCCTTCAGTCGAGTAAGACTAGTTGTGAGTGATTTCATTTACCTTTTGATATACTAAATTCTTTCACCTAAAGAAATCAACAAACATAAACACTTACCTACCTTATCAGCTCGAGATAAACGAGCCGACAGGGTCGCTCACAGGAACACATGACGTGAATCATGGAAGAATCTATCGATACAGAGAACACTGTTTACAGTGGTTCTCAAAATGCATCATCCCAACAACAACTCTCTTACGCATCTGTCATCTCATCACCTAAGTTTCCAAGTAAGAAACAAGCTATAATTTTCAACTCTATTGACAACACCAAACTAGAAGAATACTTATTCGCTCTAGGAAAAATCATCCAACCAAAGCATATCATCTTCTCCTCAAGAATATCCAACAATCGTGTGTGCATTTACCTGTCAAGTGAGAAATTAGTCGAAGATTTCATAGTCAAACATAATGGACTGATAAACATCGGAAATTCATCCCTCCAAGCCAGAAAATTAATCAACCCTTACGAAAGACTAGTGATCTCAAATGTTTGCCCCTCTATTCCTCACTCCATCATCGAAGACGAAATACAAAAGCACTCCATCAATCTGATGGCCCCCATAACGTTTCTCAGAATAGGTACATCCAATCCAGAATTCAGACATATTCTAAGTTTCCGTAGACAATCATACATCCCATTGCAGCCGAACACCACCATTCCCGAGTCCATATTAGTAACCTTTGAAGAAACAACATATCGCATATTTTTATCACTCGATGACCATATCTGCTTCAAATGCAAACAAAATGGCCACATTTCATCTAAATGCCCCAACACAATAACACCTGCTCTAGACACCACAAACACAATCGCACAAACCCCAGCCAACCCTACATTTCTCCCAATTCCAACCGCTTCATCCAATCAACCTACAACAATGACATGCTCTAACATACCATCCGAAGATCCAAATGACTCGTCTAGCAAAACCCCTGGAAAAAGAACAGCTTCTGAAATCCTCACACCCCCCCTACTACTAAAGAAAGCCAAATTTTCTTGACTCCCACTCCTATCTCCTCCACGAAAAAAAACCAAAACGGACTCAACATCCATTCAGAAGTTGATGGAACCCGCAAAGATTGTATTCCTGGATAGTAAAAAAACACATGTACTATCATTCGACGAGATCTCAGACTTCTTTGAAAATGTTCAAGGCTCACCAGATCCACTCAGTATAGCAAAAACATACACAGAAAATATAGATGGATTACTCGAACTGTTACAGGAAATATACCCCTACTTTACTGAAAAAAAGATGAAAAACAGATGCACAAAGATTAAAAATAGACTGAAAAATCAAATAGAACTACAAAGTGGAATAGAAGACAGTGACTCATCACTGGATCAATCTCGTTAAGCATTAAATTCAAATCAATACTACAGTGGAATATAGGTGGGTTCTTCACCCACCTGAACATGCTACAAAAAATTTTATCGGAATACAACCCAACAATTATCGCCCTACAAGAAACCCATTTCAAAAAGTCAAGTCACAAATTAAAAAATTATCAATGTTTTTCCAAAAATAGACAAAACGCTAACCATGCAAGCGGAGGCACGGCTATCTATGTACATAACGATTACGAGGCTACCAATATTACCCTACAAACGGCCCTAGAAGCTGTTGCAATTACCATCAAAGGACCAAAGAAACTTCACATCTGCAGTATTTATATACCGCCCGACAACAACCCAGATACAACGATCATTAGAAATCTGCTACAACAAATTCCAACTCCTCATATTATTCTTGGCGACTTCAACGCTCACAACAGCATTTGGGGTCCACGGAAAAACACCCCCTTTGGACGCACCATCGAATCCATAATAAATACTTTCAACCTTGCCCTTCTCAACGATGGACAAGGTACTCGTTTCAATTCATGCACTGGAGAAACATCAGCCATAGATATTACACTTTGCGATTCCTTAACGGCTTCCTGCCTCCAATGGGAAGTTCTCCCGTACTTATATAATAGCGACCATTTCCCAATTTATGTCAGAAATACTTCCCACATAGAATCTCCTGCACCAATTTCCAAATGGCGCCTAAAAGATGCAAACTGGGATTTATTTTCTGAAATAATCAACGAAAATGTGAGACACTTCAATATTCACCACTACATAGATGCCAATGACTTTCTGCAAGAGTTCTCCGATATAATACTTCAAGCGGCTGAACAGTCCATTGGAAAATCAAGTTATAACAAAAAACACCCTGCCGTTCCCTGGTGGAACGAGGGCTGCGAAAGAACACATAGAGAATCCAAAGCAGCTCTGAACAGATATCGAAAGCAGAAAACCCAAGAAAACCATATTGAATTCAAACGACTCCGAGCAAAGTCCCGCTTCATTTTCAAAAAAAGTCAAAAAGACTCCTGGATAAAATTCACCTCTGAACTAAATAACTCCACCCCTACTTCCACAGTCTGGAACATGATTAGAAGGATCAAAGGCAAGAGAACAACAAGAACTATACCATTTCTAGAATGGAAAAATACAAACATCTCGCATTCACAGGATATAGTTGAAGCATTAGCCGACCATTACGAAAAGTCCTCTAGTGATTCTATTTATACTAACCAGTTTCTGAACGAAATTAAAACAGCTGAATCGAAAAATATACCCCTTACAGACTCCATATCACCATTGAATATCTCAATAACTATGGAGGAACTACTAGATGCCTTGAATAACACAAAAAACACGTCACCTGGGCCTGACGATATCCCAATTTCTTTTCTTCAACATCTTCCAGCCAATGCTAAGAATATCCTCCTCGAACTACTCAACTTCATCTGGCAGAATAACTCCTTTCCAGTCCAATGGGCTAAGTCGATCATCATCCCAATACATAAACAGGGCAAACCTAAATATATTCCAGAATCATACAGACCGATTTCGCTCACGTGCTGCATGTGTAAAATTATGGAAAAAATCGTGAACAGAAGATTAACTTGGTACCTAGAAAAAGAAAACCTAATCACTAATGAGCAATGTGGTTTCCGAAAAGATCGCTCAACCCTAGACAACCTCGTTTCACTAGAATCCGAAATTCATGAAGCATTTGCCTGTAAACAAGACTGCATTGCAATCTTCTTCGATATAAACAAAGCTTTTGACTCAGTATGGCGCTTTGATATCCTCAGAACACTAAAAAGATGGTCGATAAATGGCAATATCCTGAAATTCATCAGCAATTTCCTCAAATGTCGTTACTTCCAAGTTAGGGTTGATGGTCACTTATCTGAACCAAGACGTCAACAAAACGGAATTCCACAAGGTTCTAACTTAAGTGCGACACTTTTTCTTGTAGCGATAAATACTCTAATACAGTCATGTCAATCTCCGGTCAAAGCAAAATTGTATGCAGACGACTTAGTAATTTATGCCAGGGGAAAAAACTCATCTTCGATCCAGAACTACTTGCAGAGAGTATTGAATAACCTTGGGGATTGGTCAAACACAACAGGATTACAATTTTCCGCCAATAAAACAAAAATTGTACACTTTTCCAAAAAAAGAACAACACAGCACCCAGTACTGAAACTGAACGATGAACCTCTTGAGTATATAGATAGCAAACGCTTCCTCGGAATGGTATTCGACTGTAAACTTTCATGGAAATCTCACATCCACTCTCTCCGCCAATCATGCCAAGCTGGTCTGAATATCATGAAATCCGTATCCCATACGTTGTGGGGAGCAGACTTTTTCACATTAATGATGGTATACAAATCCCTTATTCGCTCTAAGCTCGACTACGGCTCCATAGTATACAATTCAGCACAAAAAAACACACTGAAAGAACTCGATGTAATTCACAACACAGCAATGCGTTTAGCATTGGGAGCATACTACACCAGTCCCATTGAGAGCCTTAATTGTAAAGCTGGAGAACCATCCCTAACGGAACGTAGACGTTATCTCACACTGCTGTATGCCACAAGGATATCAGCGCATCCATCCAATCCAGCGCATCGGAATGTCTTTGCAACCAGATTTCAAGAAACTTTCAATCATAGAAAAAGAATTGATCTTCCATTCTATGAAAGGCTGAATCGTACCCAGGCCAACCTGAATTTCAAAATACCCACAACGATTCATAAGTCCGAAATCGATTCCCCACCCCCATGGACAATTCCTCTTCCACCAATCATTACAAATCTGTGCAGCAAGAAAAAATCCGAAATCCATCCATTCATATTAAGAAAACTTTTCTTAGAGAACATAGAACCTTTTCAAAATTATCAGCTTATCTATACCGACGCATCTCGTTCCATTAGTGGCGTTGGTGCAGCATTCACAACAGGTCAAAAAAATGCCAAATTCAAACTCCCTCTCCTTACTTCAGTCTACACCGCCGAACTGACGGCAATCCATGAAGCCCTAAAATATGTCGACCAACAAAACATTCCACGGTGTCTCATTATAACCGATTCCTTGAGTGCCATAACTGCATTGTCCCAACTCTACCCCAGTCATCCAATTCTCATAAGAATTAAAACCACACTCAACACCATCCATGAAAAGAACATAAAAATTCAGCTGATGTGGGCACCATCACACGTAGGCATAGAAGGAAATGAGAAAGCCGGTAGTTTAGCCAAAGAAGCTGTATCGTGTACACAGGCAAGAAGACTAACAGGAATTGTCCACACAGATCTGAAGGAAATCCTAAGAAACAAAATTACATCCAAATGGCAAGCACAATGGGACAACTCTACATCAAAGCTGAGGGAGGTGAAACCATACGTTCTTCCATGGAAATCATTCCCATCGAAACGGAAAATTCAAACGGTTCTTTCACGATTAAGACTTGGACATACACGGTTAACCCACAGTTACATAATGTCTCAAGAAGATGTACCAAAGTGTAGTGTATGTGATGAAAACCTAAGCGTAAAACATTTCTTGATTGAGTGTCTGCTATACGATAACGAGAGGGGTAAATATCATCTTGGAAACGACCTCAAGCAAATACTTGGTGAAACATCAAACCATGAAAACCTACTCAGTTTCCTCAACGACATAGACATTCTTTGTGAAATATAAAGTGCAATATACCAATCATTCTGTATGTGTCAATTAACGTAAGATATTATGTAAATCATGCCACGATCGTCTTCAGCTAATAACCCTTAGTGGTTGATGCTTAACTTAATAAAAAAAAAAAAAAACAAGGCAACATAAAAGGAATATAGTTATTCAGATTATTAGTCACTGATTTTTATGTTACAAATTATTTTGATTCAATATAATTTTTTGAATTAACTTATCAAAATATTCAAATTGAACCCTCATCAAAATTGATAATATAAATTGCAATTATTCAACAACTAAATTATTATATTAAGAGCTATCTGGCATGACTCAATACAAGCAATTACATACAAGGGTGATCTAACTAGTATTCATACTGAAAACTAATATATATATATATATATATATATATATATATATTAGTTTTCAGTATGAATACTAGTTTTATATATATATATATATATAGCGTAGTATAGGTTATCGACCAGACTAATAATAAATCTATTACCTTGTTTTCGGGAATGTGGTCTGTATATCAAGAAAACTCCAATTTTCTTCAAATATCTCAATATTTCGTTGATATAATTTTCAACATCATCAGGAGATAAACTGATTTTTGTTTGATTTTTGTCACTTGGACCTAAATTTAGTGTTGAGTGTACTGACACCAAGTTACTGTTGAGACATTTTATTGCTGACGTTGAAAATATTGTGATTGATGTTCCAAGGGAAAATGCTGACATTGTGAGAGCTAACACCACAAATGTTATTACGAACTTTTTACACAAAATGGGTCGAAACAGGGTTAGACCATCGGATATTGAAGTTGATTTTGAAAAGACGGGAAAATTTCTCAAACTACATCCGGAGATCTATATACTAACTGCCGATAAGGGGGGCTGCACTGTTGCCATGAATAAGTTAGATTATGTCAGTAAAACCGAGCAATTGTTGAATGACGAAAAAACATACGAAAGTTTGAAGAGAGACCCCACTATGACTATCCAAAAGAAACTCAATGATCTTTTGAAATATATTTATGCAAGGAATGAGATAAGTGCCGCTGAACTGAGATTTTTGATTAAAAACAATTCCACCTTTCCCAGGTTATATTGTCTACCAAAAATACATAAAGATAATGTACCTCTACGTCCAATAGTAAGTTCGGTTAATTCTGTCACATATAATTTGGCAAAGTTTTTGGCCAATATGTTGAGGGAGTCATTCGAAGATCGCACGGACTATAATGTAAAAGATACCTTCACCTTCGTCAATGCGGTTAGTGGATTACGGCTACCAGATGGGTACATTTTATTGTCGCTAGACGTTGTCTCCCTGTTCACTAATATACCGGTCAAATCAGCTTTAAAAATTTTAGATGACCGTTGGGACCAAATAGCTGATCATACTTGCTTAACCAAACAGAATTTCATGACTCTGATAGCTTTTGTTTTCAACAATACTTATTTTTCATTTAATGATCGTTTTTACAAGCAGATATTCGGTACACCAATGGGTTCCCCGTTGAGCCCTATAATTGCAATGATTGTCCTCGATGATTTGTTGGATAATGTTATTCCGAGGATCCCTTTCAGTTTTCCTTTTATATATAAGTACGTGGATTATTTGATTTGTAGTGTACCGTGTGATAAAATTGATATCGTTCAGCAGGTTTTCAATGGCTTTGACGAACACTTAAAATTTACCATAGAGGCAGAAATTGATAAAAAATTACCATTCCTAGATACTATGGTTATCAGAGATGATACCAACACACTGATATTAGACTGGTATCAGAAACCTACATCCTCAGGTCGTTTTTTGAATTTTTATTCAAATCATCCTCGTAATCAAAAGTTGAACACAGTCTTAGCTTTAAAGAATAGAGTCACTCACATTTCAGATCAGAGGTTTTTGAGTGAAAATTTGAATACACTCTTCGATATTTTTGTCAACAATGGATACCCAAGGAATATCTTAAAGAGGTTAATTTTCAGTGCGAGTTTTTATGATGGTCCCACGGATGACAACCCACCGCAGCAAAGGTTCAAAAAATTACCGCAAATGAACGAACTAACTCATAGGGTAGTTAATTTGTTTAAAGATTATCCGCAGGTTAAAATCGCGAGATATAATGTAATGAATAACTCAAGGTTATTCTCGAAACTGAAGGACAAAACTCCGACTGATTTCATGAGTAATACTATATATAGGGTGCCATGTATGGAATGCCCGGGAGCTTACATTGGCCAATCACAGCAGTGGCTCAAAAATCGAATAACTCAGCATAAGAGTGATTGCCGAATAGGGAAAAACTCTTGTGCGTTGGTTGACCATCATAAAAAAACTGGTCACATTTTTGATTTTGACAGCGTTAGTATATTGCAACAAGAGAATGATTACAGGAAACGATTATTTCTCGAGATGCTACACATTAAAAAGGAGAACAATGCAGTAAACTATAAATCAGATACAGAAGGCCTCAATACAGTTTACTGTAGTATTCTAAGTAAACTTTAGTACATATACTGTAGATGTCACATATTTCCCATATTGTTTCTTTGTTTCATATCGGTTATTGGAGAGCAATTTAAAACACCTGGAATATTTGGGTTATTAGAAGTTTCTCTTTTGAATGTAATATGGTTGCTGATTTTTGATGTTTGATTTTTCGAGTAAAGAATTTTGTAATGTTTGATTCTGTGTTTTGGAAGTGAAGCTCTGATCTTGTAAGTGCTGTATAAAAAAAATCTTTGTTTGTTTCCTGTAAATGATGTTGCCCTTTTTTGTGTGCTGTTTTCAGTTTATCTCCTGATGATGTTGAAAATTATATCAACGAAATATTGAGATATTTGAAGAAAATTGGAGTTTTCTTGATATACAGACCACATTCCCGAAAACAAGGTAATAGATTTATATATATATATATATATATATATATATATAACAACATTTTTACATTTAATCGTCAAAATTTATTGGGTCGCCTTCAAAATAGGCTCCATTTGCTCCAATACATCTATGCCAACGGCACTTCCAATTATCGGAACATTTTTTATAAGCGCTTTCCGGGATGGACTGGACTTTAGCTCTCGCGCCGAATTTTGTTTTATGGCTTCAATCGACTCAAAACGGGTGCCACGAAGGGGCAATTTTAGTTTTAGGAAGAGGAAAAAGTCGCAGGGAGCCAAATACGGTGAATACGGTGGTTGCTGAAGCACGTTTGTTGAGTTTTTGGCAAGAAAGTCAGTCACAATCGTAGCTCGGTGAGAAGGCGCGTTATCGTCCCATAGTAAAAATCGGCACGCACCCTGACATCGACTGACTTAATCAGCTGTTGCAAACATACTAGTTGACAGATCCCGCTCAAGCTTGGCATAGTAATTAAGGACAGTGGTACCAACCTAGGAAAAAAAATTTTTACCTGCCTCATTGCCCCGCCAGATTTAAATCGATAATTCCCGGTACTTTCTTGACAGAATGTATATATTTATATTTCTATATTTATTTCTTATAAATCAGATATATATCTTCATAACGAACAGAGATAAAATTATTCGAAGAAGATAAACATACAGGAAACGATATTTCCTTGAAAACATTATTTGATTAAAATATATAATCTAATGAAACTGATTATTTCTTTTAATAAATAATGAAACGTCAAATGAAATAAATGAAAAATTAGTTCGTTTTCTATCACTTTTCCAATATTGGGAATACAGTGGGCCGAATTTCGTAGTTGTAGTTCATTATATTTTCAGGCTGCATAACGAATTGTTATTCAACGGTTTGTACATATTTTAGGAAGGCATCGGTTTATATAGAACTTCAAAAATACCACAGGTCAGCATTACTGATCCTGGAAAAAAAATCAACTAATATATAAACATTCACTATGTCAATGTTGAATTATTCATTATTTCAGTGCTTTTGGTAGATTTAAAACGGGCCGATGCAATATATTACTTTCGTTCATAAAGTGTAGAATACATGAAACTATCAATGAATCTCAATTTTCCTTATGAAAAATCATGAAAACTTTGATCGTTTCATACTACAATATAAGAAAAACAAATGTTAACTTCCGCCATTTTATTGATTTACACGACAATTGTTTCGTCATACCATAACTTCATCAGATGAGTATTTACACTGAGGTATACAATGCAAAACATGACCTTAAATACACAGCTCTGGTACAACAAATAGAGGGGTGGAAAGAGATTGTATACAATTAATGAAAAATATTAAGCAGGGGGGATCTGTTTAAATCTATTTGATCATTCAATAAAATTTGTCTTTTATTATATCGATTGACCTCTAAAGTTTCTAACAGATTTAGTTTCTGACTTTTGTTTCGATATGTAATATTTCATAGTTCATATTCAAATTATGGCTAGTCTCTAACAAATGGTTGGCATAAGTTGAATTCGGTTTAATATTTATGTAACATTTTTCATGTTCTTGTATCCATGTTTGGAATGAACGGCCTGGCCTGTCTGTCTCACATATACACATGGGCAATCACTACATGTTAACTTGTAAACTCCTGATTTTTTGTTTTTAGGAATGACGTCTTTATTATTTTTTACTAAGCTGCCTAAAGAATTAATAGTTGTAAAAGAGATGTTATATTTTTCTTTTCTCTTCAAATATCTAGCAATCTTCTCAGATTTTTAGCCTATGTAAGTTACTGAAATAAATTTGGTTTCGTTTAAATTTTGAAATTTTGGATATACAAGTGATATTGCTTTCATGTAATTTATTTTAGCAAGTGAATTGTCTACAATTAACGGATTGAAATCATTATTGGAAGCTGACAGACAGACAGGCCCTTCATTCCAAACAAGGATACGAGAACATGAAAAATGTTATATTAATAATAAACCGAATTCAACTTATGCCAACCATTTGTTAGAGACTGGCCTTAATTTTAATATGAACTATGAAATATTACATATCGAAAACAAAAGTAAGAAACTAAAGCTGTTAGAAATTTTAGAGATCAATAGATATAATAAAAGTCAAATTTTACTGAATGATCAAATAGATTTAAACAGATCCCCCCTACTTAATATTTTTCATTAATTGTATACCTGTATACCATGTTTTGCATTGTATACCTCAGTTCAAATACTCACCTGATGAAGTCATTGTACGACGAAACAATTTTCGTGTAAATCAATAAAATAGCGGAAGTTAACATTTGTTTTTCTCATATTGAAGATGAATTTCTGTCAAGTAAAGACCGAGACAATCAAAAACTCTTTTCATACTGTCCTGTCTTTGCGTACGAAGTATCAAAAATGTCCAAGGAGTATGCTAATGAAAACCAAATTATATCCATCTACCTAAGTTTTTATAATTCTTTCCAAAATAATACATTCGGCCAACTAATTATCCAATCATCAAAGCATTTTTTGAACAAACGGAAACGGATTCCTGGAAGTGTAATAGAATGTGGTCGACCGGATCATAAAAGGAATATATGGTGGTTTTTCTATAACATTTGTTGAGTTTTTTGCCAATTCACTCACAATGATAGCTTCAGTTCACGTCTTGGCATTTCAGCAAAATAAACTCTTAAATCTGGAATCCAAGTTGACGGCAGAAACGTAAAATAATAACTCATCTGAATTAATCAAAAACACAAAGGTTAAAAATTGTCCTGGTTTCAAATAGATTTGAAAATTTGTGAATTTGCTAAGGCAGTTAAGTTCTATATTTTAAAGAGAATGACTTGATTATCGTTCCATCTTCGGAATTTCAACGAAACCCTCTCTCGTCTTCATTCCAGAATTAGCCTGAATTTCTTTCTCTTATCCGCCGTACAAAGGAAAGCTGTAAATATTTCTATGCACTCTCATGCTAGGCGAGCATCGTCATGCCTCATAACTCATCTTCCAAACGACTTTAGCGAAGAACAGATACAGACCTACTCGTATTCTTTTCCTTATTCTTAGTGTTCCTATTGGATCTTATTTCTATTGTTGAAGTGAAAAACGAAAACGTATTTTTCTTTATTGAATAACGCATTTATCGGAAAACAATAGGAGTACAAATGAGGTCGGTTACATCACTCGATAGTTGAGAAAAAGAACCGAAACGAAAATTAGACTTGATTGCATTGATTCTTCAATATTCTGTATAGCATAATGTAAAAACTGATATGAAAACACTGAGAATTTTGAAAAGTTCATCAATTCAGTTGGTCCTGCTTGTGATACGCTTGGCATAATAGCGCTTTTATTTATTAGTTGTTTGTAATTATTCGTTGAAAATTATTTTTATAATAGTTGATTATTTAAAGGAAATAACTTAATTACCGCTTATTTATTTAATTTCACAATAAATGTTTCATCACGACAACATGACTTCGTCAGGTAAGTATTGTACTAACTACATATTTGAGATTAAGTTCTTTAAATATTCAAAATATACAGAACAGAAGGTAGTGGGAACTTACACTTATTTCTTTTCTTATTATTACACAAAATTTCAGAAAAGGTTAAATACGGGGGATTTATTGAGGTCCGTCTGGTCGTCTAGAAGATTCTGTTTTTTATTGTATCTGTTAATTTCGAGGGCTTCCAGGTAATTCAACCTGAAGTTCTTGTTTTCTACGTGTAAGATTTTGTAGTTATTGTCAAAATCATGTAGTGTCTCCAAAAGTTGGTCAGCATATGTTGAATTTCTGTTTTTTTCCAAGATATGCTTTCTGGTGTTCACGTATCCTAGTGCCAAAAGATCTACCTGTCTGACCAACGTATACACATGGGCTAGTACCGCAGTTTCACCTATAGACTCCAGACTTTTTGTTTTTATGGATCAAATCTCTATTCTTTTTCATTAAATTTCCTACCGTGTTTCTTGTTTAAATGCAAAATTTCATCTTTAGATATCTAGTTAATTTTCGGACCTTTTGTTTATGAACGTTAAATAAATATATTTTCTATCAATAGCTATTGTTGTATATAAAAGCGATATTGACTGTTTAAATTGCTTTCGTTTCTATAATTCATTTATAATCAACGGATTGAAACCATTGCTAAATGCAATCTGTTCCATTATATTCAGTTCCCTATAAAAATTCTCTTGTTTCATAGGTATGTTGATTAATTTAAATATCATGCTATTAAAAGCTGCTAGTTTTTGAAAATATGGTTGAATAGAATTTGAATGGATCGTATTATCTGTATGAGTGGGTTTCCGGAAAATTGAAAAGACATGTTTTTTGTTAATTTTTGAAATTTTAAAATCAAGAAAATTGATGCTGTTATTTTGTTCTATTTCTTTAGTGAATTTCATTGTGGGAGATAATGTATTTACAAATTCTAAACACATCGCAAGCTGTCTACTGGTAATGGTGAACAAAGATAAAATATCATCAACGTAACGATATCAATAAATGAAATATTCAAAGTAGGGGCTCTCTTGGCTTTTGGTTTCAGGAAGTCCATAAATATTTCGGATAATATGGGACTAAGTGGGTTTCCCATAGTGAGACCATCATTAGCTTCGTAAAATATTCCATTAAACAAAAAATAGTTTTGGTCCAAACAAACCTTTAAGATTTCGATAATCTCTTGTTTCATAATCGGATTAGTTCTATTTTTTAATAATTCCAATTCTATCAGATTTTTTGATCCTTCAACTGGTATGCAAAGGAACAAATTTTGCACGTCGAAAGAAATAAGTTTAGCATTATTCGGAATAAATATATTTTTTATTTTCTCTATCATGCTATATGAATTTTTAATGGCAAAATTTGGTTGAAAGTTTGTTTCTTTCTGGGATGGTTTTTTATTATTTTATATTTATTTGGATTCAAGGATGTGGTAGTTTTATTGATATATTCATTTCTTTCGATTGCAATTATTGTGTTTCCTTTATCCGCGCTTGTGAAAACTAAATTATTATCTGAAATTTTATTTCTTATTGTTCCAAATGTGTTTTTGATATAAATATTATTGTAGGCAGGTAATGCCTTTATCTGATTAATCAACATATATATATATATTATCTTTATTAGAATTTACATGGTCTCTCAAAGCAATTTCTGAATAACAAGATATTCTAGATATTTGGGATTATTACTAGATAAAATGTAAACGAATTCATTTACAAAAAATATTAAGTACAGAATAAACAACTAAAAAACTCTTTATATAGAAAGAATAAAAAGACACACAATCCATCTAAACAACAAAACTTTTCAGATCACGTTTTCTATCCTAAATTTGTTAATCTGGCGGATGCCGAAATCACTCAAAACGAAATCAAACTATTAGAAAAGGTTATAAATTTGATTTAACTAGTTATAATCCCAAATATCTAGAATATCTTGTTATATATTCAGAAATTGCTGTAAAAGACCATCAAAATTCTAATGAAGATAAATATATGTTGATTAATTAAATAAAGAAACTATTACCTGCCTACAATAATATTAATATGAAAAATACAGTTGGAACAATAAGAAATAAAATTTCAAATAATAATTTAATTTTCACAAGCGCGTATAAAGGAAACACAGTAATTAAAATCGAAAGAAATGAATATATCAATAAAATTACCACATTCTTGAACACCAATAAATATAAAATAATTAAAAACGATCCTACTACCAAATACCAAAAACAGAGCAAATCAGTAATAAAAAACTGAACAGCGCTTTGCAATAATACCCCAATTTATAAGCTATCTTGAATGAACCCACAACCACCAATTATGTATTCCCTTATAAAATTACATAAAGAAAACAACCCTATTAGACTAGTAGTTTCATTCATTGCAGCACCTTCATATAAATTGTCGAAAGAATTAATCAAAATTATTCCGAAAGAAAAAACTTTCAACCAAAATTTGGCATTAAAAATTCATATAACCTGATAGAGAAAATAAAAAATATATATTCCGAATAATGCTAAACTCATTTCTTTCGACGTGCAGAATTTGTTCCCAGTTGCATACCAGTTGAAGAATCAAAAATCTGAGAGAAATGCTATTATTAAAATATAGAACTAATCCGGTTATAAAACAAGAGATTATAGAAATCTTAAAGGTTTATTTGGACTAAAACTATCTTTTGTTTAATGGAATATTCTTCGAAGCTAATGATGGTCTCACTATGGGAAACCCACATAGTCCGATATTATCCGAAATATTTATGAACTTCCTGGAAACTAAAATCCAATAGAGCCTCTTCTTTAAATATTTCATTTATTGGTATCGTTACGTGGCTGATATTTTATCTTTGTTCACCGGTACCAGAAGGCAGCTCGCGATAGTTTTAGAATTTATAAATACATTATCTCCCGCAATAAAATTCACTAATTAAATAGAACTAAAATAACAGCATCAATTTTCTTGATTTAAAAATTTCGCAAATAACAATAAACATTATTTTTCAATTTTCCGAAAACCTTCTCATACAGATAATATGCTGCACTCAAATTCTAATCATCCATATTGTCAAAAACTAGAATCTTATAATAGCATGATTAGATTTATCAACATACCTATGACAAAAGAATATTTTGATAGAGAACTGAATAATGAAACAGACTGCATTTAACAATGGTTTCAATCCGTTGATCATAAATGAATTATTGAAACGAATGCAACTTAAACAGTCAATATTGTTTGTATATCCAACAATAGCTATTGATACAAAATATATTTCTTTAACGTACACAAAACAAAAACTCCGAAAAAATAGCAAGATATTCAAAGAAAAGGAGTAACTGCAACATTTCATTTAAGACAAGAAACACTTTAGGAAATTTAATAAAAAATAATAAAGATTTGTTTCATAAAAACTAAAACTGTATACGTTGGTCAGACATGTAGATCTTTCGCCACTACGATACGTGAACACCAGAAAGCATATCTTGGAAAAAATGGGAATTCAACATATGCTGACCATCTTTTGGAGACAGGACATGATTTTGACAATAACTACAAAATCTTACACCTAGAAAACAAGAATCTCAGGTTGAACTACCTAGAAGCCCTCGCAATAAACAGATACAATAAAAAACAGATTCTCCTGAACGAACAGACGGACCCCAATAAATCCCCCTTCTCAACCTTTTCTGACACTTTGTGCAATAATAAGAAAACAACTTACTGTAAATTCCCACTACTTTATTTTCTGTATATTTTGAATATTTGAAGAACTTAATCTCAGATATGTATTATAGTTAGTACCATACTCACCTGACGAAGGGATGTTGACAGGACGAAACAATTGTTGTGAAATTAAATAAATAAGCGGAAATTAATTTGTTTTACTTTTAATCATCAAGATAAATTTCCGATAAGTAGAGACCGATACAATTCAACCTTTGATACAAGCTGATACCAGCTTGTTGGTCCTATGGTACTCAAAACTACAGCTACGACGCAGAACGACCAACCAGAATATTTGGTTCCTAAGAAATTGTATAGAAACTTGAAGTTTTCCCAATTGTATCCAACAAAAAACTCAGAATACAAGCCAATCCGCAGAGAAAGTAAAAATCTTAGGAATGAAGACTTGGCTGAAAATGGACAGAAAATAAGAAAACCAGAAGAGAGAGATAACCTGCATATACGTTAAGGTAATATCATTCAGAATTATCCCGTAGACTCCATTATATTTTGTTTGATCATCTAGATAGGAATATTAGACAAGATATAAACGAATCCAAAAACAAAAAATATTTAGTAGAGTATAAAAAAATGAAAAACTTATTATATAAAAAAAAGAATAAAAAGATACAAAATCCACCTAAACAACAAAAATTTTCAGATCACGTTTTCGATCCTAAATTTGTTTATCTGTCGGATGTCGAATTCACTCAAAACGAAATCAAACTATTAGAAAAAGGTTATAAATTTGATTTACCCAGTAATAATCCCAAATATCTAGAATATACTACTATTGATTCAGAATCAACTGGCAATTGACAGGCCAGAGGCAATAGCGATGGGAGGCTTAGGACTGCTGGACGAGCTTTTAACGCACAGAATCCTATCGATGCCCTCGGATCTAATGTCAAAAATCACGAGCCAGGAACGGAATTTCAATGTAATCGTCCCCAGCCGGGACGAATGGACCCAGCATGCTGAGGTTCTATCGAGAACCGACCTTGGCTTGTTCACAGACGGCTCGCGAACTACGAACGGAACAGGAGCGGGAGTCTATGGGAGTAAACCGAGAATTAACATCTCATTGAGTCTCGGTCAAAACGCAACCATATTCCAGGCAGAAATATTTGCCATTCAGACCGCGGCGGAACTGCTGATAAAACGGCAAATCCACCACAGTAAAATCAAAATATTAACTGATAGTTAGTCAGTACTAAAAGCTCTGGAATCCAGCTGTTTTACATCCAAAACAGTCTGGAGTTGCCGCACGGCTTTAAACAGGCTCGGTATGTACAACGAAGTTACTCTGGTTTGGATACCGAGCCACTCAAACTATTTGGGTAACGAGGAGGCGGATCGGCTGGCATTTGCTGGAGCTGCGCTGCCTCTGGTAGGACCGGAACCATTCCTGGGAATACTACATGACGTGGCTAACGAGGCGATAACAGGCAGAATGAACTCAAGACAAGAGTCTTTCTGGCGGAGCCCTTCTGGCCTGAAACATTCGAAGTTGTTCCTTGGAACAGCTTCGAACAAAAAGATGGCGAACCTAGCGCTAGGTCTGGATAGGGCCAAACTAAGAACACTTGTCGGAATTATGACAGGTCACTGCAGACTGAAAGCGCATTTACACAAAATCGGTCTGGCTAAAGACAATGAATGCAGGCTGTGTCTTGAGGACACTGAAACAGCCATGCACATCGTCTCAGAGTGCAGTGAGTCGCATCAGATTCGAGGTCTTTGGCCAGGCTTTCATAGCCCACAGTGAACTGAAAAAATTATCCCTGAACAAGATTATCGGTTTTATCCAAAAACTGGATCTCGTCGGGGAGATATAAATTAGGGGTGAACCACAATAGTCCGTGCGGACGCAGTGATAGGGTGGACAGAGACGCCCGCTCGCCATATATAATAATAATAATTTATTCAGAAGACCATCAAAATTCTAATGAAGATAAAATATATATGATTTGAAGTAAAACACGTTTTTGTTCAAATCATATACGATGAATTTCCGTCAAGTAGAGACCGAAACAATCAAGCATAAGATATGTTGATTATTCAGATGAAGAAACCATTACCTGCCACCAATAATATAAATATCGAAAACACAGTTGGAATAATAAGAAATAAAATTTTTACTTTAAATCATCAAGATGTATTTCCGACAAGTAGAGACCGATACAATCAAACATTTTATATTAGTTTTTACGCCGCACAATTCATTATGTATTTGGAACGTCGGTTAATACGTGCCACATATACAAAATTAATACTCTTGTTTGAGAGTACCAACCTTCAAAAGACAACTGTGAAAATTTCTAAAAAAATCTGTCATTTGATTCGAAAGTTTAGTGGTTTTAGTGATACAAGTCTCATGATATATTATTTCAATTGAATATTTTTCTGTTGAATTTGTAGAAATATCATAGAAATAAATATTTTCGAGACAATGCAAATAAAATTTCGTATGTTGATCAGACATTTCTGTTTGATGGGAAAAATGTGTGATATGGTTAATTAAAACCATGAAAATTGACCATTTGCTGATTTTAGTGATCGTACGAACACCGACAATGTAGCACGCTCTGATCGCTCAGAAGAGGTGGTGATACTGAAAACATCCAAAAATTACACAAAATTGTTTTAAAAAACAGTGAGGTGAAGATGCGGGAGAAAGCTGACACTCTAGAAATATGGAAGGAGCGTAAGGCTTCATTTTTCATGAAAATTTGTATATGAAAAAGCTGACTCCGGAATGAACGTTTGCTAACACTGGACCAAAGATCACAAGCGCAGTTTGGAGCTGTTTAAGCGAAATAAACATGACTTATTTTTCCGATATGTGACAGCGGAAACATGGATTCATTACTACACTTCTGAATCCAAAAGAACGTCAGTTTAGTGGATAGTAGCTGGTGTGCTTATCCCAAAGTTCAACAGATTGCTGACAAGGTTAAGACTATGGGCGTATTTGGGATGGTATTATGAGTATCGACTACCTTCAAAAGGGCAAAACACTAAATGGCAATCATTATATAGCTCAACTGGATCGATTGAACGATGAAATTTTTAAGAAATGGCCCTATTTCAAAAAAAGGCGAAAAGCACTGCCGTGAAGTCAGGAGCTTTTTTACAGACTGATTCATATCACCCACGGTCCTCACAAAATATTCTTTCTTTTAGTCTTCTAATCATTCGATCCTCACGAAATTTCTCACGTATATGCGCATTACTGTTATTCTTCTAAATACTAAATTTTATATCGATCGAATATGTAGTTCCTAAAATATAAGGAAGAATATGAAATATTTTCAAACATGAATAACTGCGAAACCATTGAACCCATTCTTCATGTTAACGAAGATGGTCGCGACATTTAAACCCCAAGCCCTTTCTGTAAGTTACAAGGCTCTTTACCTTTCCGTTTGAAAGTTAGCCTGATAACGGATGGATAGACCGCCCTGACAAAATAAACCGGCCTGACAAAATTTCTTTTGACCTCGAATTGTTCATCAGTGAGTCCAAACTAGTTATTTAAAACCATTTTAGGTTCAAAATTCGAAAATTACAGACACTTAGGCGAAAAGTTCACACGATGTTCCACTGGGATTAGCGCGCAAAAAATTGTCATCTTTCATAAAGCCAATGCACCATGTCACCAATCTTGTGGTGTAAAAATTAAAAGAACTACACTTTGAATTGCTTGCGCATTACGTCTTTCTCAAAATTTGGTTCCCAGTGAATTTTATTTTTATCCAGACTCAGAAAAAAACTGCTCACTGGTCATCCGACTGGAATGAAAAAGTGATTGCCGAAACGAATTGCTATTTTGCGGTCAAGATCAAATCGTTCTTCAAGAAAGACATCAGAAAATGAGAAAATCGCTGGAAATATTGTAACGCTCTTGAAGGGGACTATGTGGATGAATTAAGTAAAATTTGATCAGAACAGATGGGTTTTCTGCATTTTCAAATCGAATTTGTTTAAAGCTTTCTGTCTACAGTTCGTTTACAACTTTTGAGAATATTTCAAATACCCTAGTGGTAAGCAATGAATATCCTAGACAAAATATCTGTTCCGCATCATTTTCCATTACTCCAGTGACTTGTAGATTGTACAATTAGAAATATGGCAGCAAAAACATGTAAGACTCAAGTGAAGAGCTAACGATGGCAGGCGAGTAGTTCATCTTAATTCATATTCATACAATACTAAAATTAAAGATAAACTATTTCAAACAACATCTCCTAGAATGAAACCGGGAATTTAGTAGATGGTAGCCGTTTGGCTTCGCTTGAGCCTTTCTGAAAATTCTTCAAAAATTTCATCCTGAAAATGCAATTTCGAATTCATCTGAGTTAATACATAAATTCTCCAAAATCCAGTTAAAAATAATTTTAAGCTAGTCATCTTCGACAATAGAAATATACTTTCGAAAATCCCTACAGAAGAATGCCTTCTTTTTGTCGAAGAAATACTTATCAACAATAATATTAACCGATGTGTAATATCCGAATTTTCCAACTATTTGGAAACGGGCTTATATGAAAATTATTTTCAATATAAGAATAAGTATTTAAAACAAAAATCAGGCCCACCGATTTACCAGTTATTAGCACATACATCTATAACCAAATTAGGACGAACAACATACTGATAACTAAACTGGGGGCTTCTGATACCGATGCATAGATAATATTTTAGTATGTTTTGTTGGTACTGCAAGACAAATAAAACGATATTCAACCCCCGCAAACAAAATATACAAAAATCCACAGTTTTTACTAAAAATATCAAACAAAGCAAATTAAAAAATTTCCTAGATATAATAATCACTAGTCAACGTAATAACCTATCATACCAAATTGCTACACGGTAGCTGCTATTCCAATGGACTTCATTTAGCCACATTAACCCCAAACTAGCATTCTACAATTCAATGATCCATAGACAATTGAACGCAACCCTTTCAGCTTACGATTTTTAAATGTAAATAAATACCATGAACCTAAATTAAAATGAAGCGAAAGGTATTCCTTAAAGTACTAGCGAGGAAATATAAAATATTGAAACGAAGGAATGGCTCAAAGTAATTGATAATAGTGGGGAAAAAATTAAGGCTTGTCATAATGAGCTTCATATAAAATAAGATGTGGAGGTCAAGGCTATAAACGTTTTTATTTAAGAAAAAATGTGTGTTCTAAAATTAAATGTAGTTTTAGAAACGAAGGAATTCGTAATATCATTACAATTCAGGTTAATAAAACAAATGAAACCATATCCCTTAATCGTATGAGTTTCACTATTTTTACTTTATATTTGAGATGAGAGAGAAAGTCAACTTCACTTTTGTTTATTGAATTTTTTCGTTGGAACCAAAAAATTGTTTCAATTTAAACTTGTGTTATTGGTAAAATCATATATCATATTTTTTACAGTGAATATTTACCTAAAAAAAAACTTTAATTCGACAAAAATATTACTTTATATTAACATTTTTTCACTTATATGTATGATAATAATAGACATTTTTCAGTGTAACTCAAAATTAATAAAATTATACAAATCTTTCGGCTATACGTCTGCAGATCTAACAGATGTTAACTTTTACTAAAGCATATAAATATTCAACATATTTCAGACTTTCGAAATAACATGGAATATAAATAATAAAGTAAATAGATAATCCTTTATTTCGACTATTGATAAGAAACCAGGTTATTACATCCACATAATACTTAATCTAATAATTCTTGAAAACATAAGTTATTAACAACCTTTTGAATTTTCTAAAGTCATTACAATATTTCAAATTTTTTGGCGAGTCATTGTATAGACGGAGATATGAGTAGAATTGAAGATCTCAATACGAGAATCATTTCTACGTCTCGTATCGTAACCATGAATCTCATTAACTAATTGGACACTTTCAATCAAATAATCAGGTAACATATCATTTCTTAAGTTGTAAATCAAATCCATTGTTATGAAAGCTACTCTGTGATTGACACTCACTAATCCCAACACCTCTAATATTTTACTTACAGGTTTTCTTTTATTACATTTTAGAACTACTCTCATACCCCTATTCTGTCTGTTGTAATTTCAATATTATCCTTCTGTAAATTGAACAGAACTGATGAACAATAATCCACATGGGGAAGCACTAGTAATATTAATAATAATAACGATGTATCCATGTCAACCCTATATCTTAGTTTAGCAATAAAATGTACCTTTTAAGGCATTTTATCAGCAATGTTATTCATATGACTCTGAAATCTAAAATTTTCATCTATTATTACACCTAAATATTTAATTTCATTAAATCGTTCAATCTGTTGATATTCGATTTTTAAAAGTTGAAAGTTTAAATTACTTAAATGGAGTTCAGATAATTTACGACAACTGCCTATCCACATAAATGTTGATTTTTTAATATTTACTTTAATTATTATCACACAGTCAAATGAAGAGTCTATCCAAATCATCATTGACTAATTTAAACAAAGGATCAACATCATTTCCAGAAATATAAATCATTGAATCATCAGCAAATAACTTTATTTCAAAATTCATCACATATTTAAAAATATCATTCATTTACAATAAGAATATAAGGGACCCAACACTGTGCCCTCTGGTACTTCCTGATCATTTGTTCTGTTTAATGACACAAAATCTTTAAATTTAACTTTTTGATCTCCGCGAATAGAATGTACTTGGAATATATTCCTTGCTAGTCCCATGTTCCCGAGTTTTTAAAAAAAGTTTTCTATCAACAGTTTCGAACGCCCTTTGGAATTCGAGAAATACAACTATAATCACTTTACACCAGTTAAGTCATTGACATCAGTACTTGAATTTTTCCAGATCATATCTATCAAACGATCTTGCAACAGGCTCACATCATATACTTTCTAAGAATGTAAGGTATGATGTTTCTCATCTGGTTTCTCAAGAAGACCCGAACCAACTGAAATCATGGATGAACAGTGTACTGAAGAATATCTACTAACAGCAGTAGAAAATTTGGTACAACATTTTTGTATCGTTTGCAAATCGTCAATCCTATTTCTGTCCATCGAAGAGATGAATACCTAAAAAAAAGTCAAAGAGGATGCCAAAATTATGGCAATAAATCACTGGCCGTGTTAGTATATGTTCCAATAATATAAGAAATAGTTTCCTATGCAAAATTAACAAAAATTTCTATTATATCTATATTATCGCGACATAAAGCCAAAATTATACAAAAAAAGACGAAAACTGCCCGAAGAAAAGCTATTGCTACAATTTGCATCGCAAGATAATTTTTCGTCAAATCAGAAATCTTCACTACAGACCAAAATAAAAATAATCCTGATTTCCACATATAAATATGTTTTTATCGTAGAAAACAATTCATTTTCGGAGTACAAGAATACAATGATGCGTTGTAAACTCTAAGTATATCTTCGATGAAATAAACAGATTCAATTACCTTTACAGGTCTCCTTATCGGAATAGGTGCTGAATAACAATATGATTCCTAGAGGGAATAACAAATATGATGCAATAGGAAAATGCTGAATTTGTAATATAATACATTGTAATATACAGATGAAATATGTAATATACAGATCTTCTGGTGTGAAGGAAAGAATCCATTTAATTAGTAAGGGTTGATATTATGTAATTATATATATATATATATATATATATATATATATATATCTATATATATATATATTATTATTATTATTATTATTATTATTATTATTATTATCCTGATACTCCTAGATCTTCTGTGAAGATCCCTCAGAAGCTTTTTTCAGCTTGTACGAGTTAGGAGTTCAGTTGTGTTCTGTGTAGGCTTTGTTACTGCGATCTTGCGCCACTTTAGGTCACAGCACTGTTAATTTTTGACCCAACAGTGAAATGGTGGCAGATACCCGTCCAACTAGAAAATTTCTTTTCTACCTGAATAGGATTCGAACCCTGGACCTCCCGGTCACGAGTCCGATGCTCTCCCGCTGAGCTATCCACACTCATATATATATATATATATATATATATATATATATACATTCTGTCAAGAAAGTACCGGGAATTATCGATTTAAATCTGGCGGGGCAATGAGGCAGGTAAACAAGGTAAAACTGTCCTTAATTACTATGCCAAGCTTGAGCGGGATCTGTCAACTAGTGTGTTTGCAACAGCTGATTAAGTCAGTCGATGTCAGAGTGCGTGCCGATTTTTACTATGGGTGATTACGTTGAGCAAAGAATTTGTTTAAAGTTTTGTGTTGCAAATGAATTTTGTGTGCCGATGCATTGAAAATGTTGCAAAAGGCCTTTGGTGATAATGCTCTATCGAAAACTCGTGCATATCAGTGGTACAGAGCCTTCAAGGACGGTCGTGAAGTGGTCGAAGACTTGCCTTGATAACGTCGATAAAATTAAGGAAAGGGCACATGATCTAAAATATCCCACGAGTACGCACGTACGATTTTGATTGATATTTTGGGCATGAGAAAGGTGGCCGCACGACTCGTACCGAAAGACCTGAATTTTCTTCAAAAACGTCATCGCGAACAGGTTGCTTCAGACATGCTGGATCGCTGTAATTCCGATTCTACATTCATGAAACGCATTATAACTGGTGATGAGACCTGGGTCTACGAGTACGATATGCGAACAAGCCAGCAATTATCGGAATGGGTGGCAAAAAATGAGCCGAAACCGAAAAAACCACGCCAAAGCCGCTCGAAAATGAAGGTGATGCTCATTGTTTTCTTCGATATCCGTGGCGTGGTGCACTACGAATTCGTTCCAGAGGGTCAGACGGTAAACAAGGAGTATTACCTAGGCGTTATGAAACGTTTGCGTGAGCGTATCCGTAAGAAGCGACCAAATTTGTGGGCGAACAACTCATGGATTTTGCATGACGATAACGCGCCTTCTCACCGAGCTACGATTGTGACTGACTTTCTCGCCAAAAACTCAACAAGCGTGCTTCAGCAACCACCGTATTCGCCGGATTTGGCTCCCTGCGACTTTTTCCTCTTCGTAAAACTAAAATTGCCCCTTCGTGGCACCCGTTTTGAGTCGATTGAAGCCATAAAACAAAATTCGGCGCGAGAGCTAAAGTTCATCCCGGAATGCGCCTATAAAAAATGTTTCGATAATTGGAAGTGCCGTTGGCATAGATGTATTGGAGCAAATGGAGCCTATTTTGAGGCGACCCAATAAATTTTGACGATTAAATGTAAAAATGTTGTTAGTTTCTTGACAGCGTAGTATATATATATATATGCAATTCTTTCAAATTTAAAACAAAATTAAATTTCATCGAACGAGCCTATACGTAAGGAAAAAATATTTAGAGAATAATAGCTGAAATTAATTTACCAGAACCTCTACAAATTTTAATCTAAATAAATCTCACGAAATTATTTATCCTTTTTGAAGTGATGCAGTATATTTAGGACATGTTTTTCAAAATTTAATTCTAAATGTTTTCATGAGATTTATTTAAATTAAAATCTGTAGAGGTTCTGATGAATTACTTCCAGCTATTATTCTGTAATATTCAAATACTTCTTCGTAGTAATTTTCAATTTATATACTTTAAAAATATTTGGTTCGGCTCTTTTGTATTCTTTTTTTAACACTCGCCATTTTATTTAAATATCTACTTTTCACGAATTTGAATCGAAAATTACGAGCGTTCACTAGGTAAGGATGTTTCCAGGGTAAATATTCAATAAAATGAAATCTGCTTTCAACCGTTAAATATATTCCGATATTCCAATAACAATCGATTCCCTCTGCGACTGAAACATACCTCAGAAATATGGAAATATAGGTCAATGAGATGCTTAGAAAATCGAGAATAGAGTTTTGCTTTTTCCACTTCTTGCATCCGCAACAACCTGAAAATTATGTATAGGAAAAAAGGGTCATAAATCTATCTGAAAAATCATAAACAAACAATATGTAAAAGTTCCCAAAGCAAGAATGAAGATGTAATTCCAATTCGACGAACCGAAATAGATAAATAAATAAAAATAAATTATTCAATATAAGTAATGTAGATAGTATAAGTAAGCAAGAATAGTATTTTGGTGCTTTCAGATTACTTCAAGGCTTTTAATAAAGAATCATAAAATATTAGGAGCGATTTTACAGCACATAGGATTAAACAATAAGAAGCGGTTTTTCACTTGATAGATGGATTATTACAAACTTGAATATCAAAACAGATTAAATCTATTACTCTTCTCCAATTTTAATTTAAAAAAAAATTGAAAATCTTTCAGAATTAAATGAATGTCTTAAAAGCATTTCTTATATTTAATAGAAGCCTAAAATCAAAATTCATTAAACAATATCAAAGGAAATAAAAAAACCAAACAAAAATAAATTGTCAATTATAATTAAAAAATAAGTAATATTGAATGTTTCGTTCCAAACATGAGCACCTGAACTCGTCAGACAGGCGTGGTACGTATGTTTTGCCAGAAACAAACATTCGACAAAATGTTTCTGGTCTTATATTTATGAAAACTAAATCTCTTTCAAAAATACACAACATGATTTTAAGAACTTCTCCAAAACTAATTTATTTGAAATATTTTATATGTTTAAATACTTAAATGAGTTACTTCAAAAATTCTCAGAAACATGAAGCACATCCTCAAAAACAATTTAATTCAGAAAAGGTCAGTTCAACTTTACATTTGAAAGATAGAATCAAATAAAAATATATAAACTTGTGAACTTACCAAACAATTTTTGGAAACTCTGTGAATGAAAATTCAAACTAGGTAGGTAAATCTGATATCCAAGGTACTCTGTATTCTATGCTAAACACAGAAGTCACACAAAGTTTGTAAGGCATTTTATGGCCTTCCTTAAACCACTGGGAACCGTATAATAAATTTCTCTATTCAAAAACCTAATATAATTATATATAAAATAAAATAATAACAAGCGGTTTTTCACTTGATAGAAGGATTATTACAAACTTTCAATATCGAAACAGATTCAATCTGTTAGTTAGTTTTCATTAAAAAAAAATTTTTTTTTCAAACTTTTAGGATTAAATTAATGTCAAAAATTGTTTGGTTAGTCCACAATTTCATTTATTTTTATTTGATTTTATCTTTCAAATGTAAATTTGAACTGATCTCCTCTGAACTCTAATTATATTTGAGGATGTGCTACATGTTTTTGAGAGATTTTGAAGTAACTTATTTGAATATTTAAACATATTAATTATTTTGAATCAATTTTTGAATCAATTAGTTTTGGCGAAGTTCTTAAAATTATGTTGTGTATTTTTGAAAGAGATTTAGTTTTCATAAATATAAGACCAGAAGCTAAACATTTTGTCAAATGTTTGTTACAGGCAAAACATACGTACAACGCCTGTTTGACGAGTTCATGTGCACATGTTTGGAATGAAAAATTCAATATTACTAATTTTTTAATTTTAATCAACAATTTATTTTTGTTGGGTGTTTTATTCCTTTTGATATTGTATAATGAATTTCGATTTTATATGTCTATTAAATATAATCAGTGCTTATGAGACATTAATTTAATTCTAACAGTTTTTTCAAAAAAAAAAAATTTGAAATATGAATTGTAGAAGACTAACAGATTTATTTTTTTTGATATTCAAAGTTGGCACATAGGATTGCCGGAAGCCGCCTTTAAATTGATTGAGAGCTATCTTGAAGGAAGTTTCGAATGAACCGAACACATGCATATTAAGTCAAATAGAATCGGTGTGGGGGTCATAAGTTAACTGATAAGTAGATACTTAGTTTGAATTTGCATTAACAGAGATTCCAAAAATTGTTTGGTGCGTTTACAAGTTTATTTTTTTTTTTTTATTTGATTTTATCTTTCAAATGTAAAGTTGAACTGACCTTTTCTGAATTCCTATTGTTTTTGAAGATGTGCTATATATTTTTGAAGTAACTTATTCAAATATTTTAACATACTGAATATTTCAAATAAATTAGTTTGAGAGAAGTTCTTAAAATTATGTTGTGTATTTCTGAAAGAGATTTAGTTTTCATAAATCTAAGACCAGAAACTGAACATTTTGTCAAATGTTCGTTACAGGCAAAACATATGAACCACGCCTGTCTGACGTGTCAGGTGCGCATGTTTGGAACGAAACATTCACTATTACTTATTTTTTAATTTTAATCAACAATTTATTTTTGTTGGGTTTCTTATTCCTTTTGATATTGTATAATGAATTTTGATTTTATACTTCTATTAAGTATAAGCAGTGGTTATGAGACATTAATTTAAATCTAGAAGTTAAAAAAAAAAATTTTTTATTAAAATTGTAGAAGACTAATAGATTAAATCTGTTTTGATATTCAAAGTTTGCACATAGGATTGTCGGAAGCCGCCGTTAAATTGATGCATATTAAGTCTAAATAGAATCGGTGTGGGGGTCATGAGTTAACTGATAAGAAGACAATTGCTGATGCAATGAATATTTTTTCACTAATATTGGCGAGACGTTGGCCTCTTGTGGTTCCCAAGGTTCCCCAGAACGTTAAATTTAAGCGAAAGTCATATCGGAACTCCATATTTCTGAAACCAACAAGTATACAAGAGGTGTCTTGCCTTTGAAGAACCAAAAAGCAGCAGGCTACGATATGATCTCGGGAAAAATTGTGAAAATTATTGAGCATTGTATAATTGAGCCATTCGTGAGTCTGATAAATTCTTGTTTGTCGGTTGGTCTTGTTTTTTTTCGCTTCAAAACGGCGCTGATAACTCCAATATATAAGGGTGGTGACACTAATAACTTCATATTTCGGTGTTCGAAAAGGTAATTTAAATAAGATTGATAAAAATTTTGGATAAATGCGGAATTCTTCCTGATAATCAGTTCTGTTTCAAGCTCTAGAGATGAACCACAGATGCAATTAATTGTCTAATGAAAAATGTTTATGACGGCATCGCTAAAAACAAGAAAATACTTTGCGTGTTTGCTAATTTGAAGAGAGCTTTCGATACTGTTAGCCATGATCTCCTTCTGGACAAATTATTTGATATAGGAATAGGAGGTGCTGCTCACAGTATATTAGAAAACTCAAAGTACTATATACTATATTCGAAAATTATTTAACGTACAGAATTCAAAGAATAAAAGTGGGTAATACTGTGAGCGATGGTAAAAACATCAAATATGGTAAACCCCAAGGAACGCTTCTAGGTGCAGTTCTGTTTCTTGTGCATATAAATGATTTACTCGGTTTAGAAATATCCGGCAAAAATTCATCATTTGCTGATGATACATGTATAATTTTTTAACAGGATTCCTGGGAGAACATAAGATCCGTAACTAAACATAAGCTCGATAAAGTTAAAAATGGTTTTACCATAACCTACTTACTGTCAATATGAGGAAGACTTAGTTTTTCGCTATCGCGTTAAATATTACTCAGTGGCCTAAGTTTGATTGTATTCTGGTGGAGATAGAATAGAGGGTACTAAATCCGCGCAGTATTTGATATTTGATCGATTGTCACCTGAGATGGAACGAACATTGTGCTGAGTTACATAAGAAACTTGGGAGAATTTTGTATAAAATTCGTATTACGAGGGACTTTCCCATCGCGCAATGTTACTCTATTTATTACTTCCTGGTACAGTCTGTTTTACAATACGGTATAAGCGCACGGAGTGCTTGGCTGAACAAGTATTATTTGCCAATTGAAAGGGTCCAGAAACGAGTGTTGAAGGTAGTATTCGCTAAACCTATTCTATTTCCTAATGATGTACTGTTCAAAGAGTTGAGAGTAATGGATCCCAGATAGCTTTATGTCAAAAACTTGATAATATCAATTCCTAGAAACCGCCTATTGCTGGACCACCTCTTGTCTGTTTACGGTACACGACAGATCGATGTTGATATGGTGAGGATGTACAGAGTTACCAAAGAGAAACTGATATCTTCTCTCCTCTACAAGTTTCCACAAATTTAAAACGTCATGCCCTCCAACTTAAAGTCTCCTTGGAGCTTCCACTCCCTGAAGAAAAGGACCAGTTACTACTTGCTGGATGTGTTCTGCAGGAAGGCTATCCACAAGTTATTTCAGAGGCTATGTTTCGCCAATGCTTGCTCATGTTGTGAATTTCTGTATTCGATGTTGCTAATTTTAATTGGGTTGATAATTGAATATATTATTTTTTTTATTATATATTGTGTAGGGTTTCATTAATTCTGGCTATTTAGGATGTACATATAGTTATAGCATGTGTCACACAGATTAGACGTGTTTACATATCCCGTCTCAACAAACTCGATTAAAATCAGCATTTTTTTGAAGATACTCGAGAAGATGCAACTAACAAGAGATACCAGAGATTAAATGAAACAACTTAGTACTGAATGCTTTTTAGGTAAGAAATTCATCTCGACATTAATAAACAAAGCGACTGAGGTAGTCAAATCAACGATGACAGCAAACTTGGAAAACAAGGTCAGTGAACTCGAAAACAAGGTTGTAAATTTGAAAAAAGAAAACTTTGATTTCAAACTGAAATTAAATAGATTAGAATAAAACAGTAAAATGAATAAATTGAGGATTAATGGAGTTCGTGGGGAAACCAGAGAAAATTTCAGGGAAAAATTGAAGGATATTTTCGTGAGAAACTACAAGTAGTTACACTAAATATAAATGAATGCTATAGATTGGAAAGGAAAAATAATGGAAACGCCGAAACCTCGACCAATAATTTTGGAACTTAATTCTGTCCAGATGAGAAACGGAACACTTCACCAAAAAAGTTAGTTATAACAGAAGATCTAACCAAGATGAACTACAATCTTTTGAAAATCGCTAAGGGAAAAGTGGGTAGAGAAAATGCATGGTACACTGGAGGAAGAACTATCGTTAAATGAAATGAAAAATACGCAAAATTCAATCTGCTGAAGAACTAGATGTTTTCGACTAAATAATCAAGATGAAGAGGGGATATTGCACTTTAATAGGTGGAACACGGTTTGGTATTGTTGTTGGTATTAAAAAAAAAATTCTTTTTAATGTTGTTACAAGATAGTAGGTCACTGAGATTTGATAATTTATCTAATAGAATACTTATCACATAACCTATAGAGTTCTTGTACAATATTGTAATTATTTATGATATATGAGTAATTAATTTTGTACATTTCAAATGAAGCCAGTATCTTTACTTCTACTATGATGGTTATTCGTTTCTCTTTGTATACAAAAATTATGTGGTTCTATATTATTTTTTTTGTATATATTTTTTGGAGCAGCTGGTTATCTAGGAAATAGGAAAGCAATATGAATAAATTCATAAGATATTTTAAACCAGATTTGATAGGAATTCTTCATTGTGACATCGTAGAAAACTGTGAACTGCACTTAAGGCGGGGAAAAACTCATTTCACATTATTACATAATAATATGAGGAACATCTCTAAAAACGTTGATATATTTCAGGCATTTCTCGAGTAACTGAATTTCGAAATGGATTTAATAGTACTCACAGAAACGTGGAGGGTTCACGACGTCAGCTTATTTACACTCAGAGGATATAACACTATTTATAACGAGGGTAATTATAATCAAAATGATGGAATAATAGTGCTCATAAAGAACAGTACAATTACCTCCGACTTTCACTATGTTGCACAGACTAAATTCAATAAAATAACGATAAGCTTAGACAACAGCCATTTCTTGACACTTACATCCATATATAGATCCCCATCATCCTGTCCTCATGAATTTAGTGAAAACCTAGAAAAGATATTTGAAAAATCAATAAATTGATAGTGGAAATTACAAACACATAAAAGTCGAAGATACAAACATGAATATACAATCAGAAAATGGAATTAGCTAGAATTATCTTAATACATTGAACGGGGAATCCTTCTAATCATGCACTAATGTTAGTACTAGAGTACAGGGTGATTCTCCCTCATGTATAGATCAGGTTTTCATAAAGAATATTCACGGGGAATTCAAAGCAATAGTTTTGGAGAGCAACATTACAGATCACAGTTCTCTGGTTTTTCAGTTCAACACAAACACTAATCTTAGGCAGGAAACTCGTAATACAAAAACAATCATTGATTATTTTGTGTTAAGGAAAAGACTGGAGAAACAGGAAAGAGAAGGCATTTACAGTTACATTCATCCGGATGATTGTATTGATGAAATAATAGCGATATTACGGGAAAACATAGAAGGTTCTTAGAGGACAACAAAATAAAAACAAGTAAAAAGAGCTGGAAAACTCGAGACACACTATACAGAATATGGAAGAAAAATAAAGACGACAAAAATCTACTTCATGCAAACAAAATGTACAGGAAAGTTCTGAATAATTTGATGGAGAAATCGAAATCTGAATATTTCAACAACAAGATCTTAGGCAAAGAAAATGACTCGACAATTATGTGGCATACTCTAAGGGAACTCTGTCCTGGGATCAAGAAGAAAAACAACATTCAACGAATTGAAGACCAAATCGGACAAATCATCCATGATAAACAAAAAATAACAGATGAATCCAATGACTTCTTTTCGAATGTCGGTAGAAATATGGCTTTCAAAATAAAGAAACAGTAAAATTACACAGAAAAGGTCAAACGAGTGGCAAACTCCTTATATTTTCTGGAAATTACTGAAGATGACGAGAAAAAACATAAACTCAATTTGAAGCCAAAGAGTGCTCCAGGAATAGATGAAATCCAATCAGACACATCGAAAAAAATTTTGGAATATATAACGAAACCGCTTTGCTTTGCCTTTAAAATAATTATGTCTGTGGGAGTATTTCCTAGATCTCTGAAAACTGCAAGTGTAACGCCTATACATAAAGGCGGAGAAAAAGTAATTTTTCCAACTATCGACCCATTTCTATAATATCCAATATATCTAAAGAGATAGAATCTGTTATAAAAGAAAAACTATCCAGTTTTTTGGAGAAGTAGAAAATTGTCAGCGATTCACAGTATGGATTCTGAGAAGCGACGTCGACACAGGATGCAATTGCCCATTAAATTCTACAATTCACAGGAATCTTGATGATAGTGTACAAAGCCATTGTGTCTTTGTGGATCTAGCGAAGGCTTTCGACTCGGTGAGTTATATAGCTTTGACCAGATCGATGGAAGAAATCGGAATTAGTGAAAATATTCTGAGAGTACTAGAAAGTTACATAACAGGCCGACAACAATGTGTTACTATAGACAATATCCAAAGTGGGATGAAAGATTTTGATTTTGGAGGTCCGCAAGGAACAGTATTGGGACCACTTTTGTTCGCAATATATCTAACAATTTATTCCACCCAAAGAGTGCAGAGTGATAATCAGTTCTACCGGCGACACTGTTTCTTTCTTGTATACCGCAGAAACCTGGGACTTACTTTTCGAAAAGGCTCAAACTGATATCAACAACATGATGGTTTGATTCTCGTCTTCTAACAATGAATATAGAAAAGACTAAATATATTCCATTCTCATCTAGACCACTGCAAGTTTTGCCCAATTTATTTATCGCTGAGCAGACCACTCCTATAAGACCTGTGCAACATATTAAATAGCTCGGGTTAATGATTGATTCAAGATTTAAATGGATCAGTTATGTACAGAATTTATTCAAGAAGATCAGGAGTTTACTATCTAAATTTAAATAGCTTTGACAATATTTCAATGGAAAACAGTTGATGAGCGTATATTAGTGGAATCTCAACTGCGATATGGTATAGTTTCATGGGGAGATACCTACAACAATTGAATAAAACCATTGATGACTGTTCAAAAGTGAATCTTAAAAATTATATACGGAAGAGAAAGAACTTACCCATCTGATTTGTTGTATACAGCAGCTAATGTATTGGATATTCGACAAATTTATTGTCTCGCAATTCTTGTGGAACAGATAAAAGTTAGGAGTGGGATACTTTTGAGACATGATTATAAAACAAAATATGATAATAGTTGCCTCTCTATACCTCGAGTAAATACAATACTAACACAAAGATGTTATACATATCTGGGTCCTCGAATGTACAATGAATTACCACCTGAAACAAAACAGATAAATTCAATTAATTTGTTCGAAAAATATGCCAAAAATAGAATTTTAAACTTACCCCGATCCATGATTCATACTTTTATTGATCTGAAGAACAACTAGACTTTTCTTATACATATTTCAGAATAGCTGTTTCCCCCTACTTGAGTTTTTTCTGACTCTATGCTGCTTCATTGTACCAATTTCACCTTTATCTCTAAAATAATATTTTTGTAGGCATTATCGCAGACAAATTCGCGGTTTTGTCTGTAAAATTGTTTCTTCTCTCTTGTCACTTCATTTCATGTACTGATTCATGTAAATAAAGTTTATTATTATTATATTTATTATTATTTATATTGCACGGGAGTCTTTCGTGTATTTCTTTCTCTATCATGTATGTTTATTTAGGATATTATAGGACGAGCTCGAACTCAAGCCCTTAAATGGGCTTTCTCGAGTTCGTTTCAATTTTTCCTGTAATCTCTCTACTGTGTATGGAATTGAGTCGAATAAACTCAGTATTATTATATCCAGAATGGATTTCAGTATGTTGAGACATTGTATGGTGGATCGTAGGTGAGCAATAGTGAAAATGGCGTACAGCGGGGCTCAGTGCTTGCTCCAATTTTGTTCTGCATCTACACATTCTTCATGACCGATGAAGATAATTCTATACAGAGTAAAGATTCGCAGATGACACTAAGCTCCTCTATTCATTCAAAGCTGCAGAAATTAAACTAGCAGATAATGAGGTGAATGCTGATCTTGCCAGACTGCTGGATAATTCATCTAAACACCTACTTTTGCTAAGTCCGGATAATACTAAGATACTCATATTCGGTAGAGAAAGCAGGAACATAAAAGATAAAGTAGACAAGAAAGTACGTGGAGTGAAAGTTCAGAGAATGCAGGAATCCTGTTTGAGGTTTATTTATGGCATTGAGAAATACCAATCTATAATCCATAAGTTGAAATGCTGTGAATGGTTGAAGATGGAACAGAGAAGCGAACTACACTCCGCGGTTTTGTTTTACTCAATTATATTCAAATCGCCTCCATATATTTATAACAAAATAAAGTTCAGATCAGATGTTCACAGTTTAAATGAAAGATTCAGGGGATCACTTTGTACATCTGCTTATAGAAAAACTTTTTTCCGAGGATCATTTTCATTTTATATTTATATATTGTGCAACCGCATTCCTGCTACACTGAAGCTTTGCGGCCCATTAGGTTCATTGGTTAACGAAGATTACTCCTCGATTCGTCCAAGTATTATTGAGGATTCTTAGATTTGCAGGGATAGTTAAAGAATTATATGTTCCTCAGGGTGTGCGTAGTCTTGGTATAGGATGGGAGTGAAACCTGAGAAATGAATGTTTAGTTTTTTTACAATAAGGGCTTAGTAATAACAGTTTTACTGACATAGGTCCTTTTGCAGTTTGTATTAATACATTATGATTATATTTTCAAATTTTTGAATATTTGTGTATTGATACTACAATAAATTTATTATTATTAAAAAAAAATTTGAATATTAAAACATATTGAAATACGTTTGTTTTCTACAATTTTAATTTCAAAAAATTTTTATTCAAAAACTTTTAGAATTAAATTTATGTCTACATATGTCTACATGTTAGAACATAGATCAATCTTGAATTACATAGTTGATCTGTGTTTCGAAGCTTTAGTCTTTTAACACGTGAGAGATATAGGTTAGTTTTTTGATTTTGATATTTGAATATTAAATGAGGACTGAAGACGGGATTGCTTAGAATTATATTTGTTTTTTGAAGATATAGTGCACATTTTTTAGAGATTTTTGAAATAACTTATTCGAATATTTAAATATATTAAATATTTCAAATAAATTATATTCTTTGAGAAGTCCATTAAGTGTGTTCATGTTTTTAAAAGGCAATTGGTGTTCTTAAAGGTAAGACCAGAAAAAAAATTTTGTCTCCTTTAAATATTTATTTATTAATTTTAATTACTTTCGTATATCTGTTGGGTTATTTATTCCATTTGACATTATATATTGAGTTTTGATTATATACGTCTATTAAATGTAAGCAGGGCTTGTTGTAGACATAAATTTAATTAAAAGTTTTTGAATAAAAATTTTTTGAAATTAAAATTGTAGAAGACAAACATATTTCAATATGTTTTAATATTCAAATTTTGTTATATTTCTTCTATCAAGTAAAAGGCCTTTCTATTCTATTTTATTATTATTATTTATTGTTATTATAAGGATGATATTCAGTTTTACTTGCTTTCTGAAGTATTATAGTAGATTTTGTTTCCATAATCTGCGAGTTCATGCCAGAGCGCTTATCATCTCGTTTAGATTAACTATTATTGAATCTTATTGTTTTCTCAGTTGTGTTTTGAAAATGTTCGACCGAAACGAAGTAGATTTTTTTTTATTTGTGGATGATGTTTCATATGTGGTTTTTTCAAATAGTGAATATTTTTACACATACAATAATCAGACTCGTGAAATGAAAGGAATTAAAAAAAATCATTTTCATCATAATTTGTGTTAAAATAATTCAACAAGGAAAAGAAAAATGTCAGAATAGTTGAAAAATATACAGACCCGAACATTTAAGTTACTTTTCCTTACTAAACATACTTTTTATCGTTATCAACCTCAAATGATAAAAATGCAATAATTATTTATTTCAAACAATAAAAGATACACCGAAATAGAAAAAAAAACTGCTAAACTACATGATCTCGACGGAAAACTTAAATGTACCTACTTGTTGTTGAGCACAGTCAACTGTGCACAGTAAATATTCTTGAATATTTAACCCAACAGTATTATAGAGTTTGTTTTTGTAGATCTGAATAAACTTTCCTATTAATATTATTATTAAACCCGATAGTTCTGGAGTTATTCCCATTTCAAAGTTTCTACTTCAAATATCAAAATGTTTTATCTGCTTTAATTTCGGAAAAAAGGATAAGAACTATTGTTGATTAAATTCTTTTTCAACTCCTTCTTTACAATATGTAGCGATGTAAATCGAAAAGATAATAACGGAGCATTCGAATCATGTATTTTTCATTTTTCATAGGATTCTTGGTTTTTTTCAGGCGAGTAGTTTTGAAAATTGCAAGAATTTACTTTTTTGTAACTTTGAGACAGAACACAGCTTCTTTGAAACTTAAGTCACTTATTTGAAACTTTCAAAGAAAATGGACTGCAGAACTAGCTTCTGACTCCATATCAGTAGTTCTCACCAATTATTTGTATCGTTTATCGTTATGGAAGAAAGCTTAGAGCTTAGCCGAGTTCTTGAAGTTCCTCAGAAAATAAGTAAGTACCTTTTTATCTTTTCAATTCGTAGTTGAAAATTCAAGTATGGCTTGTTCAAATATGCATTTGAAAAAATTTCGATTCGGTCAAAAATTTTCAGGAAACCCTTAGAAAAATTAGTAACTTGATAACTACTCTAAATCATATTAAATACATTGCGTTGATTCATGTAGCCCTAGGAATGCTCGATATCTTGACTTCCGCTTATCCCCGATTTTGGATACAATCTGTATATATGTTTGGCTCTTCTTCATTCAAATTTTCACTAAGTGATGCTGTATGATTAGTTAATTAAATCGATGCTATACCTGACGTGGCCTGTTGATAGTAAAAGTGCAGCATTGGTACCGTGATCAAATGATAATTTCACTAATTATTGAAGAAAAATACCTTTTTAAGTCGAAGTTTTAGTGTAATTTTACCAGATAGAATCCGTAAAAATGAGCTACCTTGTCAAAACTTATGAAAGTTCAAAGAAGTGGAAAACAAAAAGATTTCGAGAGGTCTCCTGATACTGCGCAGCTGATTGGTTGATAATTTGATAGTCAAAGGTAAAGGACCTATGAACTAATAGAAAAATTTCTGAGAAAATTGACTTTCTGGTTTACTATTTTCTAGACTGATGAACCTCTTCATTATTTTTCCAATTCATGAGCCTTGATCGACCCAAAAAAGCACCTTCTGGTATTTCCACAGTACACGTTGAAATGTTCACAAATCATATAAAAACTTCATCTGTTTGCCATTTCCAACTTTTCTGTGGACAAATTCTCTTTGAAGCTGGTAAAAAAGTTTTAGGTTTTCCACTATCAATTCACAGTTAAGGTTCAAAATTAAGGGTTGTAATTCAGAGGAATCTTTTTCTGGAAAAAATTAGTATAAAATTTTTGTTCAAAAATATCAATCCTTTGCGTAAACTTTGAAGTGAATTAACAATATAATGAAATTTTCATTCAGTTGCGATTCATTCAAAATACGTGTATGACATTGTAATTTTGATACGTTTGCGGTGTAGTTCGATTGCATCAATAATTACTATGGAATTGTTATCTGAATCGTCTGTAAAACTTCCTTACTTTCAACAATTTTTGTCCAACAGGATATTTTTACCATATTTCCTAGTTAATTTCTGATATTCCCAACCAAGAAAATTAATCTATTAATGTGCACTAATGGATATGATTTACTTGTATATACATGTGTCGATTTTCAGGACAGAGAAAATGTAGAATGTATAAGATTGTAAAAATATCTCGCGACCGAGATAAATATAGGGCTGAAGTTGAGACGACATACAATCATCGAATTTTATCAACTCTACAAATCATTTGTTCCCGAAACAAGTACGTTAAGTATTTAGTCGGCCTGCAATAATTGACATTCATCATCCAGGCAACGGATCCATTCATCATTCGCTCGACACTTAAGGGAGCTCAAACTCCAACCGTGAAAACATCCCTGAAGTCTGGACTCCCAATAAATTTGTACCGCATTTCTGGATTGTTAAACACTGCTATTTAATTTGCGTCGATTTCTCTAGCGAGAATTTTCAGAACGCATTTTCAAGTCAAGGCTTTTCTGATGATGCAGCTTTTGTGGAATGGTTCATTTTTATGGGTTCGACAGCCTGGAGAAACCCTTACCTGTGGAAGCACTTTGTAGTAAATACGTTCATTTTCATTGTGATATACAGGTTGCCTATAATCTAATGACATACCTAATAATAGCTGTGCTTATTCTTAACAAACAAGAATTTCAAATAATATATTTTCATATTTAAAGTATAAGTAGGCTGACAAATGAAAATATCAGTTGATATATGGCAACTTATGTCATTTTAATTATTTATCTGACACTTTGCGGACGTGATTGATAAACAGTGCACCATTTTTCGATTCAGAAGTATGCAGTTATTGCATTTATATATGGTTTCTTTAATGAAAACTCCAGTGTCCAAACAGACACCAACCTGCACACACAATATTAGTGTAACTCCCGGACTTCGAGAAACAGGTAATACTGTTCCAAAAAAGCCATTTTCCCATTTGAAGTGAATATAAGAATGAAATATCAGTAGTTCTTGGCAATTATTCAGTAAGTATTCAGCTTGAAGCTACTAGTCTTCATTTGTCACCGAATATTGTATGGCGTGTCTCAAACGGAGGAATGTTGTACCTATTTCACAGACAAAATCTACAAGCTTTACAAGCTGAAGATGCCTCACAATGGTTAGAATTTTGATGGTGGTTACTTCTACTAACTGGAGAGTTGTCAAGAACAGCTTCCAATATATTTTGTCCATTTTCTACTTTCGCATCAGTTGGGCTATTGCCTTTTTGGAGAGAATTACTTGTTTCTTAAAGTCTTCGGAATAATGTGATAAATACTGTGTGGGAAGCTTGATGTATATTTGGATACTTCCTTCGATATTCTCGAGATGTTTTTCTGGAGTTTTCATTAAAATGAACATAACACAATATCTGCATACTTCTGAGTTGAGAAAGAGTGCATTTATTGTTCATTTAGAACGTGCGCCAAGTGTAGAATAAAAAATTGAAATGAAATAGGTTGTAATATCCACCGGTGTTCTCGTTCGTTAGCGTACTTTTAATTTAAATATAAAAAAATATTTTTTTCTGATGCTTGTATGTTCTGAACGAAAATGAATCGCATCGATGTTTATGCAAAAAAATTTCTAGAATTACCCCAGCTATCATGCCCCAGAGTTTGTCGTAGAACTTATAGAGCACACTGCGTTTACTGAAAAACAGAAACTCTTCTGATTAATTTCACGACTTGGATTCAGTGAGGTCTTGCTTAAAAAAATTATAATTATTCATCATTCTTTTAGTTCACTCCTTGCACTTTCCCAGATATCTACAGCAATTACCATCTCATCTTTTCCCTTCTGGTTAATTACTCCGTCCAACAAACATAAAACCAGCAAGCGGAAGACGTTGTTCATCCAGAAAAATCTACATATATTTCGGCTTTTGCATATTACAAGATTCCGGCATTCCGGTTAATCAAACTTTTAATTACGAATGCGCCACATTCATTCATTCCGCTGGAGGGGGCGCTGACGTCTGAACCAGCGAAACATCGTCTGGATAATGGCGACTGCGCTCATTCCGAAATGGCGGACGGACATCCGGCTTGATTGATGTTCATAGTTGCGAGCCCGAGTTGATTGTTGTGCATGACGAAATTGGGTCGTGTTGACTATGAAAAATTGTTGCTGATGAGTTGGGAGAATTCATGCGGGTAGGCGCAGAAGATAGGGAAATATCAGAATGACTGTTGTTTGTTTCTTACATGCTTGCTTGTACCTCTGAAACTGAATGATATGAGTTATTTAGTATTTTCGGGAATTTAAACGGATCTTTAAGATATTAAATATTTCAATATTTGATAATGGATAGTCAATTAATATGCAATTAATTCACAGGCTCACTTGGTACCGGGAATTTCAGAACTAAATCGCGTTAGATTTAAATAGCTCGATTGAATTATGAATTCAGTTTATCACCATTAGCTCTCCTTTTGAAATATATCAACTCATCTGATTTTTCTATCAACGCTCACTCAATTATGGATATCCTTAATTTATTATAAAGGTGTGATCCAGGTATGCCGTGAATCTTGGAACCCTAGTTATACAACAAGCCTAAAACACTCCAAATTCACCCTCTTTACAAGCCGAACTCAAAAAAATTGGATATAAATTATTGAGCAAGTCTGAAAATATGAGATAAATATGGAGTGTTATATTTTTAGTCAACCATCAATCAATTTAATTTCAAGTCTGCCATAAAGTAAGGCAGTTCTCAGAGTTGACCTTCCACATGTTTCGTATGTACAGAATAGAACCATGTTTTCTCAACGAGTACTACACAGTAGGTAAGTTACTGAGAAATCGCCGCAAGGTGGATCAAAAAGATTGATATTTGTGTTTTGGAAAGAGAAGTGTTCTCAAATAGACATTCAATGAGTTTGAGGCCCTGTTCAAGTAGAAGGAGTTGTGTTAATAATTCTGATGTATTTTGTTACACATTTGGAGAATATACGTTAAAGGAAAATAGAAAATCTGCTACTGACTTTACAAATAGGGCTTATCTCAGATATTTTGGTAATGAACTTAGAGATCAGGACAATACCTGGGTTCGGCATGTAGTCCAATTTGTACACAACATTTATAGCAGTGGACTATCGGAAAGAGAAAAGTTTCGGCAATCCCATGATTTGAAGAGCACAACAAAATTACTTCGATGACAGTTATTTTTAGCTGGTAAATATTACATGAATTAGACGAAACAATCGTGACGAGTGGACTAATCCTAATTAAGAATCTGCAAGACACCCGGTCCCTCACTCAAAAGAAGTGCTGATCTCAACATTTCACTGACAACCCTGCTGATACTAACGAAGATGAGCGAATGACATCACTTCCCCAACGTTTTAACCAGGATGAATTAAACATCAACAGAGATCTCATCTTGTAAGCAAAAGCTTCTTAATACTGGCTTTCAGGTTGAATGCAACCATTTATTCGAACAAAGAATCAGTTTAATTAAATAGTTATTCATCTGTCTGTAAATATTGAATTGATATTTGTATAATATAATATTCAAAGTTACCACTTTGGTATTTCCATCCAACTTATAGATATACCTAATAATAGTGTAATGTATATGTTCGATTCATTCCAAACTGAACAAAGTATAATAACTAAATAATCAATTCCCGCTTCTCATTTTGCACTCTTCTTTCATTACATTGACATTTCTTCGTAGAAAATGTAATGGAACATCATACAAACAGAAACGCAAAAAGAAAAATGCCGCTTCGAAACTTGCAGTTGAATTTCACCTGCCTCACAATATAACTCCGAGGACAGTCTCTTCTTGGCACACGCGCTATTCACATACACGGTCGCACTTTGGCACCGGCCCTAGTCACTTTGCCGCAGTCACACTTTGCTCTTGAAACAAGTAAGTTCTATTCATACTATCTGTGCTCTTGAACAAATTTACATTCATATTCACTCGAATCACAGTCTCATCTCTCTCCATAATTTACACGTAATCAATAAATACAGTTTAATAAATTTGTGAAGTTGATTCAGTGAAAGTAAACAAGGGTGAAAACGCCCATGCCTATGCTGCAATTGCAGATAAAAAAACTCCATTGGACCATTTCCCTTAATTGTGGGTATATCATTACTATATAATATCTAAACTTTAAACTAACGCGTTATACTAACCAATTTCTTTAGAGATATTCAAGATGGCGACGTATGAAAGCGACGATATGTTTATTGTGCAAAAGGGGTGAAAGAACACCTGAAATGTGGAAGATGCTACAATAATTTCCATAGATCATATCTGACACTTCCGGCGCTCCGAAGAATACACCTAGAATAGTAAGATATTCAGAGCACAACCGGATCTAGAGACAAACACCATAAAGAAACTATGGGAAATGCTCATTCACTCCTGGCAAGAAAGCTAGGATGAATGTACAACCGGTAGAAACACTCATAAATGGCTGCCCAAGGTAGACTTTGCGATCGAAAATGCATTTTTTCGACCAAACTACCCACTTACATGCTTTATCACTGGACATGGTCCGTTTCGTGCAAATTTAAATCGACTGAATCTCTCTCCAACCGCATCCTGTGAATGCGGGGAAGAAAATCAAACGTCAGAGCACACGATATACTTTTATACTCTGCATAGCTCAACAAGACCCCCAGGTTTGGCTGGGCTAGCCGAGAAAGATCTAATCAGATCAAAAGATTCATATGGCGTCATATCTAATACTGCAAGCTTGATGCTAAGTTCCATCTACAGACGTCGATATACTTAGTATCACTACAGAAACCGTAAGACTACAATGTCGATATGTAACCTGCTACAAATCTGTTAGCTCTCTAAGTAAATAAATTTCAAAAACGAAATGTTTAAAGTCCTTAAATCTAATACAACAGTATGCCTATAGTAAATGATCATTAATGACCGTCAATGATCAATGTAAATTATGTTGCGAATATTGCGATTTTCCGCTACACTCCAGTGCTCGTATTCCTTTTCAAGTTTACATCGTTAGACTTAAAAGGATAAACTACGATGATGATATAGTTACCAAAAGTGACTAGGAGCGCTGCTCGCAAGACACATGTAATATTTTTCTGCGATCATATCTGACAAGATCTGGCAACCTGGAAAGTGCAGTATGCCAGCATGAAAGGTTGTATGCCAATGAAGGGTTTTCAACAATTCCGAACGACTTAATCCTACAAAATAAAATGTTATAGGTTGAGAATACAAATATGAAGCAGCTAATGAGGGAGATAATAGAGATAACAAATATAAATACACAAAAATAATCTCATTTTGAAAAAGATAAAATTTCTAGATGAAAATAAAAGCAAGAAGGAAATTATCAAACAATGAAAAAAAAATCCATCAATTTATATAAGTTATGTTAACATAAACCAAACTTCACAGTCAAGAAATGATGATAACTCATCAGTTGAGATCACAGATAACTCTGTGAGAAGAATAGACGCAAGAAACCAAGAAAATATGGAATATAGATGTGTCCTAGTAGGTGTTCCACTTACTATAAAAGAGGAGATATACAAAAATGAATTCTGTCCAACAGGAATCAAATTTTCAAGGTTCGATTTACGGAGGAGACAGCATTTTTAGAGAAGAACGAGAGATAAATTCAACTATACAGAATACCAAAGAAGAAAAACATAAAAAGGAAACAAACGGCAGTAATACAGTAGCTAAGTATATCACACCAGAAACTATGCACTTTAGGAAATGCAGTAGAGTATCAAGAGGAAACTTTAAGTGAACAAGATGCTCAAATTCTTTGTATAACTGAGCATTGGAAAATAGAAGAACATTTGGAATATGTAATCACTGAATTTTCACTTATGACATCTTCTTGTAGAAACAAATTAGAGCATGAAGGAGTTGCTATATACACAAGAAATAAACTACAGGGTAAGGAAAAAAAAGGATATAAAAACAGCTTCAATGAAAAGAAAGTTTGAATCTGTCGGAATAGAATTCAATCTCGAATGAAGAAAGCATGTATGTACTATATTCCAATAAATAATGATGGAAACGTAAACATACTTGTAGAGAACATAGAACCCATATTACAAAAACTATTTAATGAAAATATCAAAATCACCTTGATTGGAGACAGCATAAACATGATCGAAGATTCTTTCAAAAAGTGGGAAATGCTAGGAATTTTACGAACATACATTACAAAGCAAACAACTATTATCACACCAACAACAGCAGCATGCATTGAAAACATCTTCACAAATACAGTGGAGCCTTATGAAGCAAGTGTCATACAAATACATATCTCAAACCATACAGCACAGAAACTAACTTTCAAAATGAGGGGGAAATATACTGAGAAAACTTAAAAGCGATTGATAACCAAAAGGAACATCATTAACTTTAAAGAGATATTGATCAAACATAATTAAAAATTATTTTATGAAATGCCTGAAAATGATGTGAATGCGCAGTTCAACATATTGTATGGCATATATTTGGGATATTTCAGTAAAGCATTTCCACTGACAAAAGTATCGACAAAAGCGGGATCCAAGTTGAGTATTGCAGATCCTGTTATTAGGGAGAAGCAAAATTAATTGGATGTATTATTTGTTCTCAGTTCCCACAACACACTTTTCAAGAATATGTACTATGAAACAAAAACGGAATATGATCTTTTGTTGCGAAAAAAAAAAGCAAAAAAATATGAAAATTTAGTAGAAAATTCTGATAATAAGAATAAAATGATGTGGAACCTAGTAAATATGAAAATAAAGGAAAAAAAATAATTGACAAGAATGACGATCCTCAAAACATAGTAAACGATATGAATAACTTCTGTATTACTGTTGGACAAAGATTAACTAAAGACAATCCAGCAGACAAGAGTGACAATTTTGAAGAACTTGATAGATCAATGCACCTGACAGAAATCACAGAAAGTGAAACAGAGGAAATAATTAAATCATTAAAAAATAGATATTCAAGTGGACATGATGCGATTTCAAATAATTTTATAAAACAAACAGCCGAAGAAATAACGATTACAGTGGAATCATATCATCAATAACTCATTCAGGTGTGGAATTTTCCTGAAGAAACTGAAAGTTGCAGTCGTCAAGTCTGTTATATATAGAAAAGATGACTTAAACAATAACAACACTTATAGATTCATAAGCATATTATTGAGTTTCTCCAAAATCATAGAAATTGCCTACTACAGGCAAATCATGGATTATTTCATTCAGAATAATATTTTTAGTTAAAATCAACGTGGATACTTCAAGAGAAAATCTAAAAATACAGCCATATTCCAGTTCATCAATAAAATAATATAAGTTTTGGAAAATAAAAATTTAGCAATGGGTATGTTTTCAGACCTGTCCAAGATATATGTCTGGATAGCAATAACTTGCTTAAGAAACTAGAACGGTATGGGATTCGGCCACCAGCATTAGAATGGGCTAAATGATATTTTCCATTCAAGAAACAGATGGTCGAAGTGGAAATGGATGAAAAAAAGGTTAGATCAACCACGTAGGACATAATCTTGGGCATACCTCAAGGAAGTATAGCAGGACCCCTATTCTTCATAATATATCTTGATGATTATGGACTGAATATTAGTACCGAAAATAGAAAGGTTACCACTGTAAATTATGTAGATGATAACAAACTTATCATTGAAAGTTTATTCAGGGAGATGAAATAACTATGCAAAAAGATTTTAGAGACAAAATATATATGGTTTGGGAGCAATAATATGATACTCAACAAGGATAAAACCAAATTGGTGCTCTTTATACCAATAAGTTCAAGAACTCATTCGTGATTGTCAAAGTGCAACCTTTCGAATAAACTCATAACTTTGAGAAACGATTCTCTAATATATAGCCGATCAAAAATGTAAATTTTAAATGACCTATCCCTTAGTATGTACAAAAGTGTTGCACATTGAAATTTATAGATCATAAATATATTTTTGCAGATGTAGATCAGCATCATAACGGTTTAAACAGCTCCTCAAATAATTCATTATTTTTGACCTATGTTTTTAGTTAAAAATGATTATTCTAAATTATCCCCAAGACGTATAATGCCAGATACTTTTTTGAAGGTTCTTATAGAATCTTATAGAAGAAAAAATTCGGCTATACATTTTTCTGGTAGGTTCAACTAATAACGCGTACACCGTACACCGAAAAAACTCTGAAAAGTAACAGATATTCTGATTAAGCGGACCAAAATGGTTATAACTTCATATTATTTGTACGAATTAACATAAAATATAGCTTATTTTCATTTGAGATAATGAACCTTTCAAATAGTAAAAAAATTCATCAAATCGGTGCAGTGGTTCTTGAATTTACTTTCCGCGTACAAGCGGACTTAAAAAATCCGCTTTCTTTCTCTATAGTGACATTTTTAATATTACTGTAGGTGACCAAGTCTTGAAATTTCTAATAAAATCATATTGACTCTTGTGCTAAAACGACTATGTGTTTCTATCTGAATCCCACGATGGGATATTAAGATATTGAAAAACATAATGAATAATATTTCCACAATTTATTAAATGATGTACTATTGTTCCGCCAACACGGTGGCTTCGTAAAGTTTACTTTACGAAGTGTGGTTACTATCATAAAAATAAAATCATATCTTAAATACATATGGTTTAGATAAAATTTGATCATGGGTGTGAAAATAACAGTCAATTATCGGAAATACTTATCCAGGTGAAAACATTACAAAAAAAGGGTACAAGACTGTTGAATATATTGAAGTTAAACTATCTGATTAAGCAAAAATATCTTTCAAAAAGATCTGTCGATATCTGTTTGCACATTCTGAAGAATATAAAGGCTTTTTACCTGTTGATTTCAAGCACTTCCAACGGTGTAAGACTAGTACCTTTAATAACATTATGGATAATTTATAGTTGTCGAAATAATGTTCAAATTTTTGTTTTTTATTTATAGTGAAATAAAAATAGTATCACACTAATAGAAGCAGCTGAAATTAACAGTCGAATTTTTCCCACAGCAATCTCTACGTGAATTAAAAATATTTTTCTATAATCTTGAAAAGGCCTCATTAATTACAAACCAAAAGATAAACAACTCAGGAATCAATTACACACTTATTCAAACAAATTATGAGTTTTTAGTCTTTTATAAAAGACGCAGCTACAGTGTCGGTTTATCTAATAAATTGTGAAAATATTATCAATTATTTATTTTTTTATTTATTCAATTATTCATTTACTTATTTATTTATTCATTCACTTATTCATTTATTCATTTATTCGTTCATTCGTTTATTCATTTATTTATTTATTTATTTATGTATCTATCTACCTATCTATCTGTCTATCTATGTATTTATTCATTCATTCATTTATTCCCGGACCCAAACCCAAAATGTCAAAACGCCCGAACAATTATTAGCGTGTCTCATGAGGTAGTGGAGAATTCAAGGAGCAATTCGTTCGCTTGAAAGTAATTTGAAATATTTCAGTATTTCTTAGATTTCTCGTCGGAACGTTAATTTTTATCATAGATAACAATTCAGGACATTGGATAAAATCCTGCAACATTTTTAGCAGAAACAGAACATCATAGGCAACCATCTTCCACAGATATCATAGAAAATCTACCTCTAGCAAGTGCGTAGTCGTGATTATAATCAAAGAAAAGCCTCGAAGATATTTGTGGAAAAAATCCATTTTGTATCGATTCTATCCGATTTACATATGTTTTGTAGTAAGGGCTCCAGATGACCCGTGAAAAGGTGAGCTTGGACGCTACAAAAGCATAATATGATGGTAAAATATTTCTGGGATTTTTTAAATATTGTGTCCGTCTCATTACAAAATCAAACATGCGCGACGCAGCCGCGGCTATAGAATCATTCGATCAAAATGAGTTTGCATCAAGTAAGGACATATTCGATAAAATTCTAGATATACAGATATTTTAAGCTTACATAAGTATTTTTTATGATTTTAATGATCGGATTTGCACAAATTCTTCTGTTTTTGAACTTTCGAATTCAGATTTCACATTTTACCTTCTGACGTCAATCATGTCGAATTTCAATTTTGAAAGCTATTGAAATATAGAATTTCTAGTGAACACATTTCGGTAGACTTTAAATAGAATTTGCACTCCGCTACAGCATGTGAAAAAAGATGAATATAAATTAATAAAAAATAAGTATCGAACCTTCCTTCTCGTTTGCTGAACGCCTCATGATTAATACTTAAGGCGCAGAGTTTCTTATAGTGGAAAATCAAACATAGAATTGCTCTCAATTTGGTGACTAGTGATTTGTGTACTTCATAAATAAAAGAATGAAATATTTTGTAAAAGAAAACCAAACTCTTCTGCTTTAGTCTATACTATCCAATCTTTATAACCTTTTCGTCACTGTTATGAATCCTCATAAAATTTTATGAGGTACATAAATAGTCCCTAGTTGGGATAGTCACGTGCATTCCTACAGGGAATACAGATTTGGGTCAAGGTAACAAGGGGAGAAGAAATGAGAGTTGTCTCTATGATGTGAATGACGAAGGTTGGGGGCATTTTTGTCAAATTCCGTGACTCGTATTCAATTTCAGGAAGGATAACCGGGGGTTGTGTCATATTACTTGAAGATTGATCATGGACTACGAACTCCATCTCCGGAAATGTAGAGGTTGTGAATAAATTCATTATAATTTCTCCCAAAGTATAAACCATTCGAAGTATGAGCATAGTTTCTTGTGTGTAGGTATGTAGTACAATACAACCATAAGCAAATGATAAATTAAAATGCAAATCAATGAAATGAGTGTTTATGGAAAATAAAGAAAAACACAATAAAGATTGTTTTCTAAAGAAATAATAATTATCACATTACTAATAATGACTATATCCCATGAGAAGTTTGGAAAAAATGTATCTCTCCAACAATAGGTGAAGTTCTCAGGAACAGGAATTCAGAATGAACAACTCCAAACCATTTCACATATTACATAAATAGAGGTTAATTCTTGGTGGAAGGTAAAATTATTTAAATATTTTAATATTAGCCTTCTATATATTTAATATAAAAAATTTTTATTTAATGATTATAACTTCTGAAAATAACATAAATAGAGGTTAATTCTTGATAGAAGGTATATAGTCTTCTACATATTTAATTTAAAAAATTATATTTAATGATTATATTAGTTATTTTATTCATAATATATAATTATTTGGTTTCCTTAACATTCTTTATACAGATAGTCCTTGTGCTATAACAGAGGCCGTTAAATTGTCTTTCAATCTTTTAAATCAAGGGTAAACCACGGAAATATTTACATATAGTTAACCGTTACACTACATTTAAAGATTTTTCAGTTTACCAGAAGTTTTTCTTAATATTAGGGTGGGTAAATATTTGTTGTTGATTGATGTTATATTTATTGAATATGAATTATTTGAATACTGACGAAGCAAAGTCTCTCTTAAAACTTGTTCTTCAGTAATGTTTTTACATATCTTGAGTTTTTATATACAGTAACTTAGTTATATATCCAATAATATCGAATATTCTAAGTAAGATAGTTTTATGATGAAATTCTTAAGATCATGTTAGACATTTTTGAAAGATATTTGTTTTCATAAGATTGATCAGCTGAAACAGAATTTCGTCTATTCAAAATATTTAATTTATAGGATTTTGGTCAACAATTTTTATTTATTTGACTTTGTTATACCATTTGGATGTCTTGTAATGAATGTTTATTTTAATATCATTTTATATAAGTGGTACTTACATGACATTATTTTAATTTATTTTCAGAAGTTATAATCATTAAATATAATTTTTTGAAATTAAATATGTAGAAGGCTAATATTAAAATATTTAAATCATTTCACATATAATACTGCAGTCAATAACTTTAAATAATAAATGACTTAATGAATGAAGTGGATATTTATTCCGTATATAATAAGAAATAGGAGCTACGGTGTATTTTCTCAACATAGCTCATATTCCTTATAATACTCGGAATAAATATCCGCCGCAATAATAAATTAATTCTGAGATAAAATCTATTAAACAACGAAGATTTAGCATTTGGATTTCCGCCGTTAAATTGAAAATGTGTAAAATCGCTCGGACTTGTTGATTTCTGATTCGAGGGGGAACAACTTTTCCACTTTTTTCATCCTCGTAACGTCAACCCCCTAACGGGGGTGAGCCCAATCCCTTGATTTTGAATGGGGATGAGGGTGTTGCGATATCTAATTTTCGAGATCGTTTCAAAATATCCATGCGTAATGAAATAATAGCGAAAATAGTGAAAGAGGCAATGTGGAATTTATCTCGAGAATATTATTCATATGCGACCCATTTCAAAGGTATTTAGTAGTTATGTTCTTACTTTTTTGGACAAAAAAGTAATGATTTCTTGTCCAAAGAAGTAGAAGGACCATGTTTTTGATTTAATTGATTGTCTATCGTAAATTTTTAAGATCGTTACAAGTATCTCAAAGCGATTGTAAATTTGTAGTAGAATTGAACTGGTATATATTTCTTAGAAGAAAGGGTGGACATGATAAAATTATTTCTTTGATATAACGACTCTGCGCGAGCAACAGCGGCTTTATTTCACGAACGACATCCTGGAAAAAATGTATCCGCTGCTTACATTGTGCCACTGATTGCCAAATTTGACGCTACTGATTCAGCCGGAAACAAACAGAAGGTGCATGAAAGAGACGAAACGAGGGACGTGGCTATCCTAGATCATGTATCAATGAATCCGATCTTGAGTACTAGGAAATTGTCCGATATATCTGGTGTTTCATGCACAAAAATCATGAGAATCCTGAAATAACATAAATTCCATACTTATAAGATACGATTGGTTCAGGAACTGAAGAAGGATGATCCGGATTGCCAACTCCAATTCTGTAAACTGGTCAGTGGAATTATCAATGGTAATCAAAACTACATCTTCCATATTTGTTTTTCGGAGGAGTGATCATTTTACCTTAACGGCATTGTAAACCGGCATAACTGTCGGTATTGGTCAAATGAAAATCCAAGATTATTTCGTGAGAATGCAGAAGACCATCAAATGATCATTTTCCAACAACATGGCGCACCACCTCATTTCGTTCAACCAGTGCGTCAGTTCTTAAAAGAAACGAAGAATTCGAAAAGGTATCTTTACATACCAAGCAATCCTCTCAAATGCGATTTGAAAGATTTATTGAGAAAAAAGGGAGAAAAAATTTTGTCATTATTTATTAATCCAGAAAAGCAATAATTGTTACGGACTGTAAATTGTAAAGCGTGAATACACATTTTACAATTTTACCCGTCTCAAATGAACCGATTAATAATTTACACTACTGTTTTCAATAATTGATTCATTCATGCCGTAAATTCTCGATATTATCTGAGAAGTTTATTATCGTTTGAGAAAGGAAATCGTGAAATATTCCATACTAGATTTCCATAGAAATTCATAAGAATTTAAACTAACTAATTTTGAACAAAAATTTTTCAAAATCGAATATAAGTGATTCGATTTAAAAAAATTTTTGTTCTGTGGAGTTCTGTATACAGCCGAAGATATCAATTTTATGCTATATTGCTAACTTTTAATCTCTTATTTTGATTCTTTCAAAGTAGTAATATACAAAAATATGCATTGGTTTTAAATTACCGTTACATATAAAGAATGCAGTGAAAAATCCTAACTAATGAAAAATTTAAGGAATCACACAAATTTGAATATCAAAACAAATTATATTTCTCCTATCAAGTAAAAAGCCTTTTTCTATTTTATTTTAATCACACAAATGTTTTCTATTACTACCATTCATTGTGTACAGAAATTGAGATTGCAGACTAAAAACCAAATTTACGAAGAAACAACTTCAAATGGTAAGGCAGATATCTGAAAAGCTATACAGGTCTGGAAAAGTCAGTCGGAAAAACATAGTAATTACATAGGAAATTCAATGTCAATCTATAAGCCGTCGGTTCCAGTGGAGCAGTAGAAGAATCAAAACCTCAGCGCGATGCGATGACGAATAAACGGGTGTTCTCTGTCAATGGTAGTGTTTGATTGTATCGGTCTCTACTTGTCGGAAATACATCTCGATGATTAAAGTAAAACAACTTAATTTACTCAAGACTACAACCACGACGCAGAACGACCAACCAGAATATTTGGTTCTTAACAAAATGTATAGAACTTGTCTTCCCCAATTATATCCAACTAAAAACTCAGAATACAATCCAATCCGAAGAGAAAAGAAAAATCCTAGGAATGAAGACTTGAAAGGAAATGAACAGAAAACTAGAATACCAGAAGAGAGAAATAACCTGCATATAGCTTAAGGTAATACATTCAGAAGTATCCCATAGACTCCATTATATTTTGCTTGATGATCTAGATAGTAATATTAGACAAGATGTAAACGAATCCATATACAAAAAATATTTAGTACACAACAAAAAACTAAAAAACTTATTATATAGAAAAAAGAATCAAAAGACACAAAACTCAGCTAAAGAACAAAAATTTTCAGATCACCTTTTCTATCCTAAATTTGTTAATCTGTTGGATGTCGAATTCACGCAAAATGAAATCAAACTATTAGAAAAAGGTTACAAATTTAATTTACATAGTAATAATCCCAAATATCTAGAATATCTTGCTATAGATTCAGAAATTGCTTTGAAAGACCATCAAAATTCTAATGAAGATAAATATATGTTGATTAATGAGATAAAGAAACCATCACCTGCCTACAATAATATTAATATCAAAAACACAGTTGGAACAATAAGAAATAGAATTTCAGATAAAAAATATATATTCCGAATATTGCTAAACTCATTTCTTTCGACGAGCAAAATTTGTTCCCTCGCATACCAATGCGATCATCAAAAAATCTGATAGAAATGCTATTAGTAAAAAATAGAACTAATCCAGTTATAAAACAAGAGATTATCTAAATCTTAAAGGTTTTTTTGGACCAAAACTATTTTTTATTTAATGGAATATTTTACGAAGCTAATGATGGTCCCACTATGGGAAACCCACTTAGTCCGATATTATCCGAAATATTTATGGACCTCCTGGAAACCAAAATCCAAGAGAGCCCCTTCTTTAAATATTTCATTTATTGGTATCGTTACGTGGATATTTTATCTTTATTCACCGGTACTAGTAGACAGCTTGCGATGTTTTTAGAATTTATAAATTTATTATCTCCCACACTATAATTCACTAATGAAATAAAACTAAAACAACGGCATACATTTTCTTGATTTGAAAATTTCACAAATTAACAATAAACATGACTTTTCAATTTTCCGAAAACCCACTCATACATATAATACGATCCACTCAAATTCCTATCATCCATATTGTCAAAAACTAGCAGGTTATAATAAATAGCGTGATCAGATTTATCAACATACCTATGACACGAGAGAATTTTTATAGAGAACTGAATATTAGAAAACAGATTGGATTTAACAATGGTTTCAATCCGTTCATTATAAATAAATTATTGAAACAAATGCAATTTCGTTTCAATATCGCTTGTATATCCAACAATAGCTAGCGATACAAAATATATTTCTTTAACGTACATAAACAAAAAGTTCCGAAGAAATAGCAAGATAAATAAAGAAAAAGAATAACGGCAACATTTCATTCAAAACAAAAAACACGTTATGAAATTTAATAAAAAAAAATAAAGATTTGATCCATAAAAAAACAAGTCTGAAGTCTATAGAATTAAATCTATATCAATTCTATCAAAACAAATTGTAGAAATAACTATGTTTTACTACCAATAAAAATATATATTACACATTTTCTTGTGACTCGAGTTTCGGGAAATGAACTATCCCATCATCAGACAACTGAGTTGTTTGATGATGAGATAGTTCATTTCCCGAAACTCCAGTCACAAGGAAATGTGTAATATATATTTTTATTGGTAGTAAAACCTAGTAAATTTTACAATTTGTTTTAATTATGATCAACTACCAAATAGTAAGGGCTGAAACAATTCAGTATCTGGAGTCTATAGGTTAAACTGTACTTCATCATCATCATCATCAACCAGCCCTCATAGCGTCCACTGCTGGACATAGGCCTCCCTCATGACTTGCCACCTGACTCTATCCTGGCCTGCCTGGATCCAGTTGTTTGCAATCCTTTTCAGGTCATCGGTCCATCGTGTAGGTGGTCTTCCTCTACTCCGCTTATCGGTGCGTGGTCTCCATTCCAACAACCTCTTTGTCCATCTATCGCCGCTCATTCTGGCTACATGACCCGCCCAGTTCCACTTCAACGTGGTTATTCGCTCGACGATGTCCATTACGCCGGTTTTTCTCCGCAGGTCCTGGTTTGTAACGTGGTCTCTCAAACTCAATCCAGTCATTGACCTTTCCATTTTACGTTGTGCAACCTTCAGTTTTTTTGCGGATGTCTTTGTTAAGGTGAGTGTTTCCGCGCCATAGGTGAGCACTGGTAGAACGCATTGATCGAAAACTTTTCTTTTTTGACAGATGTGTAAGTCACTCTTGAAGACGTGTTTCAACCTTCCGTAGGCTGCCCATCCAAGGCTGATCCTTCTATGCATCTCACATGTCTGATTATCTCTAGATATTCTAATCTCGTGGCCCAGGTAGGTGTATTTTTCGACCCATTTTATTTCTGTGCTATCGATGTTTAGGCCTTCGCTCATGACAAGATTTGTCATGATCTTTGTTTTGGAAAGGTTCATTTTCAGACCGACCCCGGAGCATGCCACTTCTAATTCATGGAGCATTTGTTTCGCCTCTCCTAAATCGTCAGTTGTTAGGACGATATCGTCCGCGAAACGGAGGTGGCTAAGCTTCTGTCTGTCTATGTTTATTCCTTTTGTATCCCAATCAAGTGTTTTGAAGGCATGTTCCAGGGCTGTGATGAATAATTTAGGAGACATGGTGCCTCCTTGCCTCACAACTCTTCCGATTTTGATACGGTTGGTAGCTTTATGTAGTCTAACTGACATAGTAGCGTTTTTGTATATATTGTAGACAAGTTTTGAATATCTGTAATCTACTCGGCATTCTCTCAGGGCGTCCAGTATGGCTTTCATCTCTATAGTGTCAAAAGCTTTGTGGAAGTCTATGAATAGGAGAACCAGTGGCCTATTGTATCCGATGGTTTTTTCAATGAGTGTCTTTATACTCTGTAGATGATCATTTGTCCCAAAGCCTGATCGGAAAAACCCGCTTACTCTCTTGGCTGGTAATGCTCGAGTTTGCTTTTCAGCCTTGATGTTATCACTCTAGTAAACAATTTGTGTAGATGGCTAAGGAGGGTTATTGGGCGGTAATTTTCCAGGTTCATCTTATCTCCCTTTTTATGAAGTAGTATGGTGGTAGCTTCATGCCACTGATCCGGGATAGTGCTTTGGTGTAGGCATAAGTTGAAAAGCACTCGTATCCTTTCCAGTAAGAGAGGACCTCCCGCTTTTATTGCTTCTGCAACCACCTCATCCTCTCCGGGTGCTTTATTGTTTTTCATCTTCGACAGCGCTCCTTTTATTTCCTCAATAACGATGTCCGGCATCTCTTCCGATCCTTGATTTATGAGTGTAACCACGTTTAAATTTAAGGGTTCTTCGATGCGGCTGCGGTATAGTTCGCAATAGAACTCTTCCACGATGCCAAGGATTTCATCTCGATTTGAAGTGATGTTGCCATTTTTATTTCTTAGATTGATTATCTCAGATCCACCTTCGGCGAGACTTTTGCGCAGTACTTTCATACTTCTATTTTTCTCTATTGTTTCTTGAGTTTTTCTGCCGTAGTAGTTTCTGATATCCCGTCTGATGGCATTAGAGATTTCCTTGTTTCTTTCTTTCATCTCTATACTGGTGGTGTTTCTAGATTTTCCCATTTGGTTTCGTTCGAGGATCAAGTCCTTTGTGGTTTGACTGATTTTCTCTTCTTTTTCGTTTCTTGGGCAAAATAAGTCTTGGCCTTCTTTTAAAGCCTCGGTTATTTCCCAGTTCAAGCCGTTGATATCTGTACTACGTTGGACATTTCCCCCCAGTAAACCTGCAATGTGAGCAGCAAATCCTTGGGTATCTATTGGACCTGTTCGTATTCGTTTGAATGGTTTCCTTATCAACTTATACCGCTCCTTGTCGAGTTCTATACGGATCTTGCAACGTACCATTCTTCAACTGTACTTGCCCATCTGTATATGTGGGATTTGATTCTTCCACTGCTCCACTGGAACCGACGTTGCTTATAGATTAAAATTGAATTTTTCATGTGTCCGACTGACTTTTCCATACCAGTATACCTTTTCAATGATCTGGCTTACCATTTGAAGTAGTTTCTCAGTAATTTTGGTTTTTAGTCTGCAATCTCAATTTTTGTACACAATAAATGAAAGCAATAGAAAACAAATGTGTGATTCTTCAAATTTTTCATTAGTTAGGCTCATTTCATTGCATTTTTTATATGTAATGGTAGTTTAAGATCAATGCATTTTTTGTATATTACTCGTGAATTATATACATGGAATATTCTGGTGTGTACCTTGGAACTATCTGATGCTGATAAACTGAAATCGTTTAATGACTATAATATTCCTATGAAACATTGAAGTGGCAGGATAGTCGAAAAGTTTATAATAAATTTCCAGCACGTTTTATCGTGACGTTTCAGTTATTTTTCTCAATCTTATAATCAGAAAGATTGAACATTTATCGATTCTGATTCATGAGGGTACAGAAAATTACAAAAAAAATATTTCAATATTCAGATCTGTTCATTTCAGTGATTGAATTTTTTCACCGCTTTACTTTACTGGAAGGTTTTATCATTAGTTGAGTGCCTTTCTTTTACAAGTTATTCAGTCTCAAAATAATTACCAATATATCAAAGGGTACCGGATGCAGTAGGGAAATTTTGATCAGTACACGGAAGAGTGTTTAGAAAAGGATGTTCCTCATTCCTCCTTGAAGTATATTTGGCGAGTGAGAGGAGGGGCCGATGGTAGTTACTGGTCAAATAATTAGATGACTTCTGACCTTAGCAGCTAATTCGAACTTCCTTCAAGAAGTTTTCGACTAATCTTATAAAGAGTGAATTTGTGTTGAACTAATTTCTACATAGAAAGCAAGTCAAAAGGTAAGGAACTCATTGTAGATTATACGAAAGTATATAATAGGGTTAGGGTTGTCACAATAAAAAGAGTTTTGGGTTAAGAGTTCAACAAATGAACCAAACCTCTTGAAGTGTATAGCAACAAAAATTTGTTTAATTTCCATGAAATGGCTAAATATATATATATATATATTTCAATTTTAAATAGAGCTTTCCAATAAATATCACCAAATAATGAAGTAGATTCATTTTAATATTCAGCACAATTGGTCAACTAAGGGTCAATTTTGTGATTTTTTGATTTTGGTAATTTTTGAATAATATTTAAATAAGGTTATTCTGATTTTCACAAATTTCTATTGTTATGTTTGTAAACATAACAATAAAAATTTGTGAAAATTAGAATAACCTTATTTAACTATTATTTAATATGGATTTTCACCAAGTAAGAACTGATTCAATTCAATATTGGTAATTTTTGTGATAACCCTTTGTAGATGAATAGAGTAATTTTCCTGTAACTTATTCTGGCGCCTTCTCAGTTCTTTATTCAAAAGTGAAATTCATCGAACTATAATTGAGATATTGAAATTTCCATTTATGCCTTACTCTGATCTTCACGAAGTTTTGCATGATATTATCAATTATTTTTCGGAGAGTATCTCTGAAATGATAATATATTTTAAAATTGAAATTATAAATAAAACAATTTTCTATTTCCGCTAATATTTTATTTCACTACAATCGTTTCGTCATACGATGACTTCTTCAGCTGAGTACTACTAGATAATGATTTTACAATGTTTGATAATTTCTATATATAGGGCGAGTTCATAACAGAAAATAGAGGGGATGAAGAATGTTTTACCATTCTTTGGGAATTCCGAAAAAATAATTCGAAAAAGATTCAATAGGGTGGAGCTACTCAATTCTGTTTGGTTGTTCAATAATATATGTTTTCTATGATATATATTAATTTCTAATAGATTTAATCTGAAACTTTTGTTTTCTATGTGTAAAATTTCAAAATCATTATTAAAAATATGTCCTGTATCCAATTGGTGTTCTGCATAGGTTGAATTCCTTTTTTTGTTACAATACCATTTTTCATGTTCCCTTAGTTTCGTCTGGAAAGGTCTTCCTGTTAGACCAACATATACAAAATGGCAAGTACCGCAAGTTAGCTTATGAAAAACTGATTTCTTATGCTTAGATATTTTACCTTTACCGTTATTTTTTATTAATTTACCTAATGAATTATTAGTTTTGAAAAAAATTTTGAAGATGTAATTTATTTTTAGATATCTAGCTACCTTTTCTGTTTTGATGTTGGTCAAACAGGAAAACCTTTCCAGACGAGACTAAGGGAACATAAAAAATGTTATTGTAACAAAAAAAGAAATTCAACCTATGCAGAACACCTATTGGACACAGGACATATTTTTAAAGGTGAATTTGAAATTTTACACATAGAAAATAAAAGTTTCAGATCAAATCTGTTAGAAACATAAGAAATTAATAGATATCATAAAAAACATATATAATTAAACAACCAAATAGAATTGAGTATCTTCCCCCCATTGAATCTTTTTTTGATTATTTTTTCGTAATTTCCAAAGAATTGTAAAACTTTCTTCATCCCCTCTATTTTCTGTTATGAACTTCCTATATAAGGAAATTCTCAAATATTGTAAAATCAGTATCCGGTAGTACTCACCTGAAGAAATCATGGTATAACGAAACGATTGTAATGAAATAAAATATTAGCCGAAATAGAATATTGTTTTTATTCACAATTTTAGCATGAATTTCCGTCAAGTAAAGACCGAAACAATCATAGATTATTTTAAAATTGATAGTTATCATATATTCGATAAAAAATAAAACAATAGATGATTCAGGTGTTGACCCTAGTTTCATTTGCAATGTGGAATTGGATCAAATCTTCAGTGACTTCCTGCGATAAATTGGATAATACTCTGGTTCGGCATAAATCAATGACCAAATATCCCTAAAAAATATGTACAGAGATTTTTAATCACATTGTTTTTATTTATCAGTTCCAAATCTGGAAATTTTGGTCTTTTCGGAAATCCTAACTCAATGTTCTGCAATAATGTTGAAAAAATATCATAGGATCTGTGTAAATAACAACAAAAATGAATATAGTCACGAAATATTTATCCACTGCAGTTCATTTTGGGGGTTGAATTTAGAAGAATCAATTCCTGAAATTCTGTATCATGATATATAAATGACGTAATATCTCGAAAAAAAATAAAAAATAATACCTTCAATAAAAAAATGATGAAACGAAATTCCAATTAAATAAATAACTATGTTCTTCACCATGACGTGAATAATATTTGGTGAATAATAATAAGATATTCAAAACATTAATATAAATACAGGTCAGAAATTCAATTTAGGTCAGAAATTTAATAGAGGTCAGAATTTTTCTTTGAATTTACCTGATTGTTTGTGGTTGTGGCATGAAAATTCCACATTTTTTTGATCAGAATTGAACTTCTAGGATTTAAATAATAACTGGATATTAGGATATGTAAAATCGAGTTAGAATTATATGGCACCTCTGGGGGATTTTTACCTCGTAGCCAGTAGCCTAGCTGCTTCTTTCTACCTTTTTGGAAATTGTATTTCAATATATTCCGGATTGATTTTGAAATGATAAGTGAATGGATCTTGCAACTTGAAACTTTCGCTCTTGGTATTTTTGAGATCCTGAAAGAACCAGTCTTAAAAATTTTCAGTTGGAAATTATTCTGAGTGTAATTGAATTGGAATATATGTAATAAAATATTTAAATAAGTTACTTCAAATTCTATCAGAACAGTAATATCATGTGGTTTAACTGAGATCACAAAATACCTTTCAAGCATTGTGTAATTTTTGCATAGAGCATAGAATACATAGTGTTTTTTCAAACAAGGATACCACGAGGTCTTAGAGGTAAGTTATTTATTGTGAATTCATTTAATTTTTGAAATGTGAAGTTGGACTGGCCTTATCTCAATTCTAATTGTTTTTTGAGGATGTACTTCATGTTTTGAGAGAATTTGAAGAAACTCATTTGAATATTTAAATATAATAAATATTTCAAATAAATTAGTTTTGAAGAGGTTCTTAAAATAATGTTGTGTGTTTTTGAAAAAGATTTAGTTTTCATAAATATAAGATCAAGAACAAAAAAAAATTATCACAGCAGACATGCCTGTCTGTAGAGCTTAGGTGCGCATGCTAGGAACGACACGCCGCTACTTAAAATGTTTGTTTATTTCTTAATTTTAATTGATAATTTATATTTGCTGGGTTTTTTTTATTCCATTTGGTATTATATAATTAGTTTTGATTTTATACGTCCATTAAATATAAGCAGTGCTCATAAGACATTAATTTAATTCTTAAAGTTTTTGAATAAAATTTTTTCAAATTAAAATTATAGAAGGCTACCAGATTGAATATCTTTTGATATTCAAATTATGTGTATTATATAATTGAAGTACAATGGATTTCTATCAATTAAAAGCCAATAAGATCTGAACATCTTCTGAAACGTCAAAATTTACTTCCTGTCAATGCTGGTAGTTAAAAATATTTCAGATTGAATCCTGTTGTAATTGGCAATGTCTACCATATAATCATGGAGAAGTACACAATGTCTACCATTTAATCATGGAAAGGTACACACTCCAACAACATTTACTAATAATCCAAATTTATTATGAAAAATCGCGGTCTGTTACTCTAACTTTACGTGCTTCAACTCGAATTTTTGGTTGTTATAATCTCTAGATAAAAGGACAGTTGAACGTTTAGTGAAGAAGTTTGAAACAAATTTTACACTTCATGATGTTACAGTGTCAGTGAGACAAAAAAATGCAAGAAGTGAAGAGAATTTTGCTGCCATACGTGAAGGTGTTCGTGAAGACCAAAATTAATCGATTTCTCGACATTTACAAGAACAAGGTATCTCCGAGACGTATTTTACGAAAGGACTTTGGTTCACATCCATACAAATTTGTTTAAACCCAAGAACTGAAACCAACGGATCATTTAAAGCATCGTGTATTCAGTAATTGGTGCTTAGAAAAAATCGGAAATGATGCACATTTCCATAAGAAAATCATTCTCAGCGATGAGGCTGATTTCTGATAAAACGGTTATGTTAACAAGCAAAATTTCCGTACCTGTAGTGGTGATAGACCTGAAGAATATCAAGAAATGCCATTATATCCTAACAAATTTACTCTGTGGTGCGTATTTATGACGGAGGAGCCATTGGACCTTATTTTTTTTTCAACGAAGCTCATGAGACAGTAACTGGAAATCGTTATCGTTTAATGTGAAATGATTTGTTATGGCCTGAATTGATTCGTCTTGATTTCCAGAACATTTGGTTTCTACAGGACGGTGCCACTTGTCATACTGCCAATGACACAATGACTTTATTGAAAACAAAATTCGGTGATACGATAATTTCAAGAAATGGACCGATAAATTATCCACCTCGTTCCTGCGATTCAACTCTATTGGACTTATTTTTTTAGGATTAATTAATTTCGTAGCAATCATCCAGAAAATTTAGACGATTTACAACTCAATATTGAAAGTAATTGCTTACATACGACCTGATTTGTGTTTGAGAGAGTCATGGAAGATTGGGTTCAACTACTTCATTCCTGCCAACGTTTTTGTGATGGACATTTAAATGATGTTCTATGTCTTAACTAATGGAATCCATTGTACTTTATAATGAAATAAAAATTTCAAGAATTCCCAAATAAATAATGAGTTTTATTCACAAAACAAACTGGAGTGCCGCTGTTATTGAAAGACCCTTTATTTGATAAAAACCACGTATGTAGTTTGCCAAACGGTTAGGAAAACTCCCAAATCTAGTTATTGTCTGAAAAAATAATATTTACGCTTGAGAATTTCAATGCTGATAATTGTACAAGTATATTGCACAAAAATTTGACATACAACTATGGAAAATCTGTTAACCAGATTATATTAAATATTACCCACAAAACAGTAGATTCTACATATTTATGAAAATCGACGGTTGCCTTCAAAATAGCAAACGTCTGTTTCCTTCATAAGAAGAAGTGCCGTCCTGTGAATGAAAATGATAGTTTTTGTCTGGGTACCGAAATTCAAATTAATATTCTGAATAATTTGAAACATTCAAAATGCCGCCTCTCTGCAATTTAAGCTTCAAAAGTAGATTAGGAATATGTTTTTGAACGGGTGCTTTTATGGCAAGACTAATAATCCCAATATTCTGTTACGTTTTCTTTTAATTCATTTCAAATAACTTTCATTATTACATAAGTGACCCTGTATATTATATCATCCAACTTAAACGGATACTGATTAATTTTCTGGTGGAAGCTTGTGGCCTCCAAGCATTGAATTGTCCTTACCCGCTAATCCACTTCAAAGGCAAATCTGCTAATTACCTTGTTGCTTGAAACCTTGGAATCGAAAAAAAATGCTTTAAATTATTTCCCTATAAATTATTGTAAATGGAAATGAAGGAGTCAACTGCTTTATCCATATATATTCCCATATTTTAGCCAATGCACTACTCAAATTAACTAACCTCTGAAATTTAATTAAGGTTGATTTAATATTCCTAGCAAATACTCGTATAAGATGCAGATTTAAGCATTAAAGCGACGTCAATTTACGATTTTTCGGGTAGTGCAGAATTCCGAATCGTAGATAAAAAGTACACACACGGTCCCCAGGTACTATTCTAATCACATGTTTATCGTTCGTCTCACATCATATCAACTTAATAATCACCGTAATTAAAATCGGTAAGTTATAAAGTTGATCTACAAGATATCCATGAAAACCGCATTTCGATTACGACACTTGCGAGATTGGATTGAACGTTGTTTATCCGTTTTACGGTCATCGTGTAAATAAAAAACTGTAGACTTAATCAATTATTAATTTTTCAATTTAGATGCTGATATTCTGAACCTACCTCGGCTTTATGATTTAATAATTAGCTTGTATACCAGGAGATATATCCTGGGGTGAAATTTAGTATATGTGCACTGCTGATGTTCTTAAAGTTCTTAAAATTATCAGGGTACCCGAGAAAATGGTACAAATAAGAATTATATTGAAATTAAGCCTTATTTCCACTCCTAGAATACATAATTCATCTTTACCTGTATCGCGTGAAATATTTAATATAAAAAGAAAATGATTCATTGCATTAATTCATTGTTGACATAAAAACTTCGGAAACATAAAACATTTCGATAGTCTCGCCGCATCACTGTTATATACGAGTATACAGTTGTATCCCAAGAAACCTCTTCGCGAAACTTCAGTTAAAATAAGAACTTAATTGATACTGTCGCCACTTGATGGAAATATTTTTTATTATTTCATTTAAGGAAGTTAAAACCCTATTTGATAATGAGTTTCAAAAAATATTATTCATTTTTCAGAAATCACTACACAACTTATTATTAAGTTATCAGTTATTCATTTTTATTTCTTGCTCACATTTTCATCTGCATAGTAATGATATTCAGTATTGCATGGCATCTCAAGAAAATATTCGATTAAATATTCGCTGAATTTCAATACGAGTACTCAGTCCTGGAGTTTGAATTTAAATCAATATGAATAGGTTTTATTGATTTTTTGAAAGATACTTTGTAATGCTGCATCGAAAACATTTTTCAAGCTTCGCTTTTATATTTCCCATTAAATTATGTTGCGCAGAATTCTAAATGATTATGAATGAAAATAACTAAGTACTGGAAACAAATTCATCGAAATAGATTCAAACCTGAAATGTACAATTACGTTATTGGGAATGGAATTCCGACAAGATCGAAACTGCCAAAATAGTAAATAGCTGGTTATGAATATTACAAATATATTAAAATACCTTAAGTTTTTCAGAATCAACGTCGCATTGCATTCCCTAAGGTATAGCTAATATCTAAATAGAGTAGACTATACGTAAAATATACCTGGTGTCAGGGAGTGAAAGAATACTATACTAGAATAATTCTAGAAAATATATTTAAATATAATACAAGTACAAATATGTGCCACGTATGAGAGAGAAAGTGAAAGAACTTACTAAGTGTGGATTTCCTACTTTGTGGTCTGTTGCTGTGTGATATACATAATTAATGATTTTTTGTGTTGATCTGGTTGAGTCTAGCAAAATAATATATAATTTGTTATGTGATTACCTTCTTTCTTAGAGCAACTCGGCTCCTTTAGAAGCAACCACGGTATATAGATAATAGATTATATAATGACACTTAAATACAATACAGTGTAAAATAGCAAGTACCTGGTTCATCTCTGGGAATCGAAAAATGAAGGTGAGACTAAACAAATTATTTCCAAAGATTTACCTTTAACTTTAAAAACTGTCTTCCATCCAGTGCTCACCTTAGAAATAAGAAGAGAGAGTTTATAGGAAAATCGAAAAATATTCGCAAATAACATTAAGCTATTCTCTTCACCTCAATATACACGGTTCATACATATGCAAGCAATTTTTATATGTTTTTTAATTTATTAGTAATTTTCTTGAAAAATTAAGTCATTGATTTGGAATGCCATTAATTTTACTCATCCTTGTTTTTATCTCTCGTCTTTTTTTATGAGAAAAATACTTAAAACTCAGTGAGTATTTGACACCAAAATAATAACCAAATTTTTATATTGACAAAACATTTTTTTCTATGTAATAATTGATCTTCAGTCAATAGTGGAATTTCAATCTATTATTTTCTTCATCTTTCTGTCAACTTCATTATTCCAAGCTCATGAAATTTCTGGAATTTTTCGGGAAAAACGCTAATCTGGTTGCTATAGATTACTATACGCTAGAGGATCGATCAGCGTATCAATCGATGATCCATAGAGCCTTCGCATTACCCTTATCCAAAAATGACCGCGAAGCTGAAGTCCAGACTATAAAATCAATAGCCGCAAACAATGGTTTCAACCCCAATATAATATTGGATGGAGTAGTCCGTTACTTTGTGACTTTGTGACTTTGTTCATTCAGTTTGAAAATGTAACAAACAGTACGAAACTCGAGTCACTGTATATCAGTTATAATAAAAAGTGATATAAAATAAAGTAATTCCTTATTTCATCCCAATATAATAGATAATCTAATTCGACAGAAACTATCTAAAATAGCTATGAGCCAAATTTATCCCATCATAAAAACTGAAGAAAATAAGAAATTCATTTCTCTATCGTACTTTGGTAGCATAAGTCAAAAAGTGGCCAATAGTTTTTCAAAATCAGATGTCAATATTGCCTTCAAAACGCAAAACAAATTATCATCGGTATTATTTAACGCAAAGGACCCTACTCCAAACATACACAAATCAGGAGTTGATGAGTTATCTTGTTCTACGTGCAGTAATACATATATAGGACAAACAGAACAGTCCTTTAAGATGAGGTTCAACGAAAATAAAATGAGTTTCATAAAAAATAAACAACATTCTACATTTGCCACTCATTGTCTAGAAAACGGTCATTCCTTTCCCACAATAGTTAATCTTAAAATTTTACATGTACAATCAAAAGGGAAGAAACTCGATTTTCTAGAATCTGTTGAAATTTTCAAAGTAGTTCACAATAACAATAATGTAAAAATAATGAATGACTGTACGGACCTATGTAAATCGAAAATATTTGAGATATTAAAAAAGTAACATCTGTTTAGAACCTTTTTCAACGAACATAAAATGAATTTAATGAAAAGTAAACAAAAATTCAACTTTTGCCACTCATTCTTTAGAAAACAGTAATTCCTTTCGACAAATGAAAATCTTAAGAAAATTTCACATGTAGATTCAAAAGAAACGAAACTTGATTATTGAAATTTTCAAATTAGTTCACAATAAAAATAATGTAAAAAATAATGAATGAATGTACGGAGCTATGTAAATCCAAAAATTTGAGATATACAACAAAATAATGTAAAAATAATGAATTACTGTACGGAGCTATGTAACCCCAAAAATTATTTGATATATTTAAATGGGTACCATCTCTTTAACAACCTCCTTTGTCGATTGCCGACATTCCGATATCTGTTAGAAGCCCCCCTTTTTTAACCCGGTTTTTTATCACGTTCCGCTTGTAAACCTCTGTACCACTATTAGGTGTTACCTAGAATCTATTGAAATATTCAAAATATGTATCACTTTTGTTTGAATACCTTCTGTTCCACTGTTAGGTCTTCAGTTGTCTGATGATGGAATACTTCATTTCCGGAAACTCGAGTCACAAGAAAATGTGTAATATATATTTTTATTGGTAGTAAAACATAGTAATTTTTAAAATTTGTTTTAATTACTTTTGAAAGCTTTTATTAACATAAAATTAAATAAAATAAATTACTACGGAATACTTTTGATAAATATCTTACGGATCAATATCAGCCATCATGTAATTTTCAGGATTATGAAAGTTTTCGAAGGTGCTTGTGATTTCAACATCAGGAACAAAAAAAATTTTTCTTATTTTTGGAATGGGTTCACTTTTGCTTTGAACCATTCTATATTGCATCTATAAATAAGTCCAAGAATTGGATGAGAAGAATAAATTCTTATGCAAGAAGAAAAAATTAAAATTATTATAAGATATACGCAACTACCAACAATTTTGAGATGTTTTTTAAACAAGTAATACTACTCTGTCAAGAAAGTACTGGGAATTTTCAATTAAAACAACATTTTTATATTTAATCGTCAAAATTTATTGGGTCGCCTTCAAAATAGGCTCCATTTGCTCCAATACATCTATGCCAATGGCACTTCCAATTATCGAAACATTTCTTATAGGCGCTTTCCGGGATGGACTTTAGCTCTCGCGCCGAATTTTGTTTTATGGCTTCAATCGACTCAAAACGGGTGCCAGGAAGGGGCAATTTTAGTTTTGGGAAGAGGGAAAAGTCGCAGGGAGCCAAATCCGGCGAATACGGTGGTTACTAAGGCACGTTTGTTGAGTTTTTGGCGAGAAAGTCAGTCACAATCGTAGCTCGGTGAGAAGGCGCGTTATCGTGATGCAAAATCCATGAGTTGTTCGCCCACAAATTTTTGGCCGCTTCTTACGGATACGCTCACGCAAACGTTTCATAACGCCTAGGTAATACTCCTTGTTTACCGTCTGACCCTCTGCAACGAATTCGTAGTGCACCACGCCACGGATATCGAAGAAAACAATGAGCATCACCTTCATTTTCGAGCGGCTTCGGCGTGGTTTTTTCGGTTTCGGCTCATTTTTTGCCACCCATTTCGATAATTGCTGGCTTGTTTGCATATCGTACTCGTAGACCCAGGTCTCATCACCAGTTATAATGCGTTGCATGAATGTAGAATCGGAATTACAGCGATCCAGCATGTCTGAAGCAACCTGTTCGCGATGACGTTTTTGAAGAAAATTCAGGTCTTTCGGTACGAGTCGTGCGGCCACCTTTCTCATGCCCAAAATATCAATCAAAATCGTACGTGCGAACTCGTCGGATATCTTAAGATCATGTGCTATCTCTCTCAAGCTGGTACGACGGTTTTCCAGCACCCTTCCTTAATTTTATCGACGTTATCTTCGATCGAAGCCGTCGATGGGCGACCACTTCACGACCGTCCTTGAAGGCTCTGTACCACTGATATGCACGAGTTTTCGATAGAGCATTATCACCAAAGGCCTTTTGCAACATTTTCAATGCATCGGCACACGAAAATTCATTTGCAACACAAAACTTTAAACAAATTCTTTGCTCAACGTAATCACCCTTAGTAAAAATCGGCACGCACTCTGACATCGACTGACTCAATCAGCTGTTGCAAACACACTAGTTGACAGATCCCGCTCAAGCTTGGCATAGTAATTAAGGACAGTGGTACCAACCTAGGAAAAAAAAGTTTACCTCCCTCATTGCCCCGCCAGATTTAAATCGATAATTCCCGGTACTTTCTTGACAGAATGTATGCCTATTGAGCACTTGAGGATGCGCTTCAGTACAAGAATATTTCGAATATATAGATAATTGCATTCAGTCGGTATTTCTGACAAGAAATTAAATATTTTTTGTTCCTACGGGAGAATGTTTTCATTCTTCAACGACAAGTCAATAAAGAATGGTCATTGCTCTAAAATTTTTGGTTACACTTTTTATTCTGTAACTCTCTTACAGATTCAGTTCCGTCAATTAGTCATTTTTATCATTTAGGTCATATGTTAAACGTTAATGCCAATTAACTGTATGAAATTCAATTTATATAGCTCGCGGCCTGACTCGATCTCTTTCAGTCAACCCTTATCCACTGTTACTAATATAGTAAAATACAGTTATTTTCATTGTTTGAGTTATAAAACCATTTTCTTTTATCACGCTTTCTAACCACCTATTCATATTTTGCCTCAAGTTATCAGCGAGACATTGATTAAACTTGATACAAATTAATGAACTGTTTCGTCCAATACTGTTTGGCATTATAAAACAAGTTCTTAGTGATAACTATGTTTCACTTCAAGAAAAAATGCAAACATTTATGAATTTATTACACTTCCACCATTTTTATGGTGAATTTTTACCACTAACAATGTTGCGCGAGCGTTTATTATTTATTTCTTTTCGTTCTATAATTTCTACTCGTCAAATGCAAATAATGTTCCTTTTAGTTTTACTCCGACAGTTCGAAAATGGCGTGAACTCCAAAATGAAACGCCTTGTTGGCACGTCCTATAAAATGAAATAAAATTTTGGATGCAGTCTGAATCATAAATGTGCTTCATATTAATTCACTTTCGGAATCATAAAATGAATGACTCACCATGACTATTCAGTTTGAAAATTTCAGGAATGACTAAAAAAAAATTTATCTTATTTCACAGATATATAAAGAGTGAAAATACGTTCGCGTGGTTTTGATAGCAGATGTCGCTAGTAGTTTATTATTCCATTGTGTCATCTGGCAACACCTTCATTATTAGACTTTATTTTCAGAATCTATCATTTCTTTGAAGTGTAAACAACATTGTTTCTGAATGCTCTTAAAATGTAAACTCTTATGCCGAATAATGTGTTTTTGCTAGGTGTTTTACTGCACTACTCAAATTTGGAGAAAGAAGCGGCCAAACATCATCGTATTTAAGTGGATGTTTATGGTGATCATGGTCTAGCTGAACAAACGTGTCACAATTGAATTGTCCGATTAAAATGTGGCAATTTGGAAGATGAAGAACGAACCGGAGCGCCACCAAAGTTTGAGGATGAAGAATTAGAGGCAGAAGATCCATCACAAATCAAGAGGAACTCGCAAAAACACTTGAAGTCACTCAACCAGCTATTTGTATTCGGTTAAAATCAATGGGAATGATCCGAAAGGAAGGATATTGGGTGACTTATGAACTGAAGCCTAGAGACGTCGAACGCCATGTTTTCACGTGTCAGCAACTGCTCCAACAGCAAAAAGAAAGCGATTTTTACATCTAATTGTGACTGGCGATGAAAAGTGGGTACATCCCGGTAATTCAAAATGTCAGGCAACGTATGGATGCCTCATCATCAACTGTCAAGCCGAATATTCACGGAGAAAATATCATACTGTGTACTTGGTGCGACCAGCTGGGTGTTGCGTATTATGAGCTACTACAATCGACGAAAGGGTCACAGGGGAGGTCTACTGATGACGATTAATGTGTTTTAGTCGGGCATTGCAAAAAAATATGCACGGTCACATGTTGCTTCACCCGTTAAAATGTACTCAGAAAAACTCAAATGAGAAGTCCTACCTCACCCGTCATAAATCCAAGACATTGCTGCCTCCTATGGCCGTCTTTTCCGATTGATGCAACATGGCCCTCCTGACCAGCACTTCTCCAACTATTGAATTGAATCAGTCTTTACTTGGTGAAAAGCCATATTAAATAATATTTAATATGACTTCTCCAATTACAATGATGTCAAAAAATGGATTGATGCATGGATAGCGGCCAAAGAGCCGGCTATTTTTAGCGATGTGATACGTCAATTGCCAGAAAGAGGAAAAATAGTGGTGGCTAATGATGGATGGTACTTTGAACTTTGATGTATAATCAATTTTTCACAACACAGCTTCAATTTTTATACTCCTAGTGTATTGTTCAAACTCGTAATGCAAACAAAATCTGTTCAATACACTCCTAATATTTGATGAAATTATATTGTTTGAATGAATGTTTGGAATGACCTGAACAGTTTATCATAGTTCATGTAAAATTTCAATTTCGAATATATATGAATTTCATCAATTTAATATTTTTCTGTGGAATTAAAATATGGAAATCGTACGGAAATAATTTGAAGTATAAGTACGTTTAGAAAAATATAATTGGAGTAAACTTTTTCTGATATACAGATTCCATGTAACCAACACATATGAGCAGTGTGATCAAATTTTACGTCTTTTTAATGATTGGCCTGACTTCCGGTAAAGTTGGAGTCATCAAATTATACGAGCCATTCGAAGAATATGGTCGACCGAAAAACCTATGATACAATTTTATGGACAGTTTGGTGCTTTCCGTAAAACAATGAAACTGATAAAAGTAATCTCAACTCAAGAATATTGTCACGATCAATTTCAATTGTGAGTGATAGGTAACTGATAAGAATAATATTCTAAATGAATCAATCGTTTGAACCTTGAGGATATTTCACATCGAGGAGGTCAGAACGAACAATTTTCACAACAGTTGAAAATATATGTCTTTTTTCATTTCAAAATATAAAAAAATTTGTTCTAAACATATTATAGGATAAGATTATTTTCGAATATATTTTAGACTTAAATGAAATGCTGATTCCATATTTGATGAATGAATGTTTTATCCAACTCTTCGAATGGTAAAAACTTTGTGAGAGATCTTGACGTGTATATATATATATGTATATATATATATATATATATATATATATATATACATATATATCATAACATCAAATCGTCTATTTCTTCAATTATAAAAATAAGAATTGATTACATTCTTCTAATGTAATCAATTCTTATTTTTATAATTAAAGAAATAGACGATTTGATGTCATGATTCTGAAAGATTTTATTTTCTTTAGTTCAAAATATAACAGAATAACATACACAAAATGAAATACTAACATACAAAGAAATAAAAAGGGATGAAAAAATAGCTCACTAACCTGCAAGAAATCAAAAACAATGCTATTTCTTCGGGTTTCTCAACTAAAATTTCTAACAGCTAACTAAATGTAACATGTGACAGTTTTAGGTTAAAATCTTAGACATAGAACATAGATCATGGAACATGGAACATAGAAGTTACAGAGAGTTGTTTTCCCTAAAAATAACACTTTTATTTTTACATCTCCCCACACAAAGTATGTATCCCTCATTACATGTTTGCGTTTTCACATGGAAGCAACTCAGTTACATGAAAATAGTTATTGTACTTTCTTTTATTTCCAATATCTATCTCATATATAGTGTTAAAAAAATTTTTCACTATTAAAAAAGGTCCTATTCTTATTTAATTGAGTTTTTTGCTATTCAGTTTTGATTTATTTTAAACGTAAATATAGTCTCCAATTTTAAAATCATAACGTTTCCTTTTCTTGTCGATCAGTCTTTTATTGTATTCATAATGTCGTAAAGAATTTTTATATGCTCCTTATCTTTTGGTTAATTTCTCTCTTCAATAAGTTCTTCTCATATTATTTATTTTTAAGGGATTATTCTGTTGATCGTTTTTTATTTCATTTCATTTCACCAAATTAACTGTTCTTGTACATTCGTCCATATTCTCCGTTTCTTCCAGAACTGGGATTCTAGAAAGGCAATCTGTTTCTCTATTTTATTTTCCTGGTTTATATCTAATCTCAAAGTCGAATTGTGATAGAAAATTCATCATGTCACCCAGCTCTGCATCTGGTCTTGTACGAAATTCTTTCCCTTTTAATGGCTTATGGTCAGTAACAACAATAAATTCATGTCCTATTAGCCAATATTTCCAAAATTTAATTGCCTCTTTGATTACCAGACATTCTAGGAAAATTGCTTTCTTGTTTTTCTGATATTTATTTAGTTTTTTAGAAAAATACGCTAATGGGAAAGGATGTGGTTCGGGAACAATTAATTTATTGAGTTCACGAAAATCGACACATAATCTGGTTTTAGACCCTTCATCTCTCTCATATGCTAAGGTGACTGGTGATGCAAAAGGTGAGGAGGACTCCTCAATCAGATTTGCTTTCAACAATATTCCTATTTGGAATTCTATCTCTTTTTGATCCTTCATTGAGGATCTCTATGGTTTCTTTGCTATAAATTTGTGTTCTGAAAGTTTTATATGTGCCTCATTATTTTGCACCTGACCAATATCAAACTTGTGTTTTGCAAAAATATGGTCATATTTATTTATTAAAACTTTAATTTTATTTCTCTGATTTGTTTCCAAATGGTCTAAATTTGTTTCGAAAAGTTCTGTTAGTATCTCTTCATTGAAATTGATGGTGTAATCACTGTTATCATTATTATTATTATTATGGACACAATCGATCTTTCTCTTTTCATTCATATTTAATCTTTGATAAATATTCAAATCAAAATCTTGTTTTAATTGAAAATTGTAAGTAGCTTCTAGTCCGAGTAGAATATCATACTCGAAAATTTTCTCATTAGCTACAAAAAGTACAACTTCTTTTTTGATATTATTGATTCTCATTTTTGTAATTATTTTTCCTGAAAAATTCGCCCTGCCACTGAGTGTTTTGAATGTGTTTCTATTATCTCGAATGTGTAGATATAAGTTTTCTGCTACTTTGGAATTCAGAAGACTAACATTTGAGCCCTAATCATAAATTTCACATAATTCATTAGGAGACGTCCATAAATTACGTGAGGTGTTTTGGAAAACTTTCCCCAATTTAATTAATTCAGAATCAAACCATTCTTCCGCTATTCCATCCAGAAATAACCGTAAAATCAAAATATTGTCTCTATCTTCTACTTCACAACGCGTGCATTCCGTCTCGAATTTTTTTAACCATAAATTCACTGAAACACTCTTACCATCAATATAAAAAAAAACAAATGCTCATATTGAAGATGAATTTCCGTCAAGTAAAGATAGAGACAATCAAAAACTCTTACCATCAAAATTATTCAGCACAAAATCCTCCTTTATCTTCTTGAAATCCTTTTTATTCTCCTCTCTTCTTCTTGAAAGTTTTACCATATCCTGTGGTCTTCGTGGTTCTTGTCCAAAGACTGTTCTCACGTATGCGGGTGAATAAATCAGTTGTAAATATTCATTCTTAAACATCACATCTTCTTTGGCATCAAAATATATTTCTTTCAATTCCGGAGTTAATGAAATGACACACGTACGAAATGAACCTCTTACTTTAACCGATTCCAAGATATTCTTCACCTTCGGTAGAGCCAAAAGTTCATGATGATCAGATATATCCTGTTTGTCTTCTGGTATTTCATAATATGTATTTTCCGTTTGTATGTATTTTTCTTCTTATCTGTATTGGATGCTTCCAAAGCGATTCAATACATCATGGATGGCGTCATTATAGCTTACGTTTTTGATTTATAAGATTGAAATCAATTCTTATTTTTATAATTGAAGAAATAGACGATTTGATGTCATGATTCTGAAAGATTTTATTTTCTTTAGTTTAAAATATAACAGAATAACATACACAAAACAGAATAATAACATACAAATAAATACAAAGAAATAAAAAAATAGCGTACTTACCTGGAAGAATTCAAAAACAATGCTATTTCTTCGGGTTTCTCAACTCACTTTTCTAACAGCTAACTAAATATAACATATGACAGTTTAAGGTTAAAATCTTAGACATAGAACGTAGATCATAGAACATCGAACATAGAAGTAACAAAGCTGTTTTCCCTAAAAATAACAGTTTTATTTTTATATTCGAAAACGATGCTATATTTCCAAATTCTAATATTCTTGGAAATGAGATGAGAACGTATATATATATATATATATATATATATATATATATATATATATATATATATATATATATATATATATATATATATATATATATGGGGAGGCCCAGCAGAAGATCCCCAAACACCCAATGGGGGAAATACAAGTGCAGAAGTCAGACATAATCGACACATTCAAAAGATCTAACAACTGGGCAGCTCCAGGCCCAGACAAGCTCCACAATTATTGGTGGAAGTACTTCGATAGTGTGCATGAAAAACTGACACTTCTTGTACAGGACGCCTTGAACAACCCCGTGTCTGTGCCTGCCTTCCTCACACTGGGAATCACATACCTTATACCAAAGGACGGCGACAGGAAAGACCCGAAAAACTACCGGCCGATCACTTGCCTCTCATCGTTATATAAAATCCTCACTGGAGTCATTACCAAATACCTCAGCAGACACATCAGGGAACACAGCCTGATCACGGAAGAACAAGGGGGATGCCGAGAAAAAACGAAAGGATGCAAAGAACTCCTACTAATCGACCATGTAATCACCAAGCAGGCTCGAAAGAGACTTCGAAATATATCTATCGCTTGGGTGGATTACAAAAAGGCGTTCGACTCCATCCCACATACGTGGCTCTTGAAGGTGCTGGAGATGCATGGAGTAGCTGGGAGCGTTATAGAGCTCCTGAGACACCTGATGAAGACATGGAGGACATCGCTGCTAGTGCGAATGGGAGAAATGCTTATAGAATCAGAACAAATAAAGATTAGCCGGGGAATATTTCAGGGTGACACATTAAGCCCCATCTGGTTTTGTTTAGCACTCAATCCGCTTAGCATTATCCTGAAAAACACCAAGTACGGATATGTTGTGAACAAAAGCAGACAGATAGCTATCTCGCATCGCATGTTTATGGACGACCTGAAACTCTATGGCGCAAACCCAGAACAACTAAGAAGAATGCTGGAGTTGGTCACAGCTTTTAGCGAGTCAATAGGGATGGAGTTGGGGATCAATAAGTGCGCCGTATTGGATGTCCGAAGGGGTAAGATCGAGGACAATAAGGAGGGGACAACACTGAGCAATAACATAACCATACCAGCTCTGAGTAAGGAAGTCCCATATAAATACTTGGGAATCAAGCAGGCATTGGAAATAAAAACCCCTGAAATGAAACAATCCTTCAAAGAAAAGCTGCTGACCAGAGTTTCCCTGCTCCTTAAGGCAAAGCTTAACTCAAAGTCCCTCTTTACGGCCATTAACATCTGGGCAATCCCAAGCATAACGTATTCGTTCGGAATCCTCAGTTGGTTAACAACTGACCTCCGCGCGCTGGATAAAGATATCAGGTCAATGCTGACAAAATATGGAGTTCACCATCCCCACTCCTCTACAATCAGACTTTACCTTCCGCGACATCAAGGAGGAAGAGGACTTACGAGCTTAGAGGAAGCTCACGGAAAAAACGTCAGTGATCTAAGAGAACACTTCCTGAGGAACAACTCACCTTTCTTCAGAGCGATCTGTGAGGCTGATGATAAAATGTCCGCGCTAAAGCTCGCTGAACCAACATATCAGCTCTCCTGGCCCTCTGTGGAGGAACGTATCCAAGAGTGGAGCGCCAAGGCCTTGCACGGCAGATACCCTACTCACCTGCAAAGTAGAGAGGTAGAAAAAACAGAGTCGATAACTTACCTGCGTGCGGGCTATCTATACCCGGAAACGGAAGGAAGGCTTTTGGCGATTCAAGATCAAGTGATGCCCACCAGGATGTACATGAAGCATATCGCCAAACAAGCGATTCCATCAGATCGGTGTCGGAGGTGCGCCCAGGGCGCGGAGTCTATACAGCATGTCACCTCCTCGTGCCCCATACTCGCTCCTAGGGAATATCTTGATAGGCACAACGCGATGGGAAAGATCTACCACCAGCAAATTGCCCTGAGGTTAGGATTGCTTCAGAATGAGGTGGAACAACATTTATACACACCTAAAGTCCTCCTGGAGAATCAGCGCTATAGGGTGTATTGGGACGCAACGCTGGTGACCGACAGAGGAGTGGCTCACAACAGACCAGATATTGCCATCTTCGACAATGAAAAGGAAACATGTTTGCTGCTGGACTTCACTATACCCGCAGATGATAATTTGGCGAGGGCATACTCGGAGAAGATAACAAAATACTCTGATCTCGCCTTCCAACTCCGTGAAATGCACCGGTTGAAATCTGTAAACGTGCTCCCGCTGATTATATCGGTGAATGGGTTGATAGAAAAGCACTTACCTGAGAATACTCGGAGACTCTGCCTGGATCAGCGCGTGATTTCCGGTTCGCAAAAACAAATAATTCTGAGTACGACAAGAATAGTAAGAAAATTTCTCCAAGGCCCGTAGCGGCGGTGCACACCTTGGTAAATAACCCGGCGTGCATAGCATAGGACCCGTAAAAGACACGGTGGTTCAAAAAAAAAAAAAAAAATATATATATATATATAATATATATATATATATATATATATTATATATATATATATATATATATATGAGATGAGAACGTATATATATATATATATATATGGACGTCTCATCGTAATCCAAGATCAGGTAGAGCCAACAAGAGCGTACCTGAAACATATAGCCAAAAAGAACATACCGACTGACAGATGCCGGAAATGCTGCCAAGCCTTGGAGTCTATACAACATGTGACATCCTCATGCCCCATTCTTGCACCCAGGGAGTACACCCAGCGGCATAATGCTATGGCAAAAATCTTTCACCAAGCCATTGCCATGAAAGTAGGACTTATACTTACCTCTCGAAGGGTACACGAATACTTACCCAAGCCGATACTTGAAAACAGTCAGTTCAAACCCTACTGGGACAACCCGATAATAACGGATAGATCGGTGCCGCACAACAGGCCCGACATCATGATCTTTTATAAAGGAAACCGCAAAGCAACAATCATTGATATAACCGTCCCGGCAGATGATAACATAAGTAGAGCGTACACGGAGAAACTAACAAAGTACCACGACCTGGCTTTTGAAATAAAAGAGATACACCAGCTAAGAACGGTAAAGATTCTGCCCCTGATAATCTCCACGAATGGATTGGTTGAGAGCCACCTGGCAGAAAATACGGAACTCCTTGAACTGGATCAGGAGTTGATAAGCAAAGCTCAGAAGGAGGTGATCCTCTGGACAACAAGAATTGTTAGAATGTTCCTTACAGCTGCCTAGAAGGTCCTTGGTCGTTAAGACCCGGACCTTCTAGAGGAAACTCCCATAATGGTGATTATTAAAAAATATATATATATAATATATATATATATATATATATATATATATATATATATATATTATATATATATATATATATTATATATATATATATATATATATATATATAGATATATACGTTCTCATCTCATTTTCAAGAATATGGGAATTTGGAAATATAGCATCGTTTTCGAATTTTTTTTTGGTGATAGGAAAATTTTTCTTCTATCGATTGATATAAGCTCCAACTATAGATGTTTGAGCAACTGAGAGGAAATGATGAATATATGGTGAAAAAGTCTAAAAGGAGTTGTTCCAATCCATATTTACTGTTGTATTGAGGAATGATTCTATTTAGTAGTTATAATGGAAAAAAAACAAAATTTTATCCCGCGAGAATCTATGTAAACCTCACATATTGTAAAACATCTGAAAATTGTTGGTAGTAAAAAGTTTGTTTTAATTTTGATCAACTTCCAAATAATAACGGCTGAAACAATTCAAAACATATTTCCTAACTGAAATTGCAAAGACTTATTCCAAATCCTGATGTTTATCAATAATTCAGTTTAAATCAATTGACATCTCAGGAATTGTGCGAACAAGTATTATAAGGATCTTGAAGAAACATAACCTCCATTCCCATAAAATTTAACCCTTTCAAATACTTAATAAAAACGATCGTGACCGGTTTTAACAATACTGTAAACAGATTAGTGAAAAAGTTTTGAATATAATTTTCTATATTCACTATGCTTCTGATGAATGCCTATCATTTCTGAAAAGTAATGCCAACAGGCATAATTGTAGTAAGTGGAGTGATTCAAATCCAAAAATTCTGAGAGAACAGTACACACAGTATCCAGAAAAGTTGAATTTATCGACTGGAATTTTAGGAACTAGCATCTTGGGCCGCATTTCTCTTCCTGACAATTTAATAGTTGAATCTTATCTCAATCTACTTCAAGATTTCATCTTCCATGCATTGTGGAGATTATGAAAAATGATGATGGAATAGACAATGTTATTTTCCAACAAGATGGTGCACTGCCACGCTACGTAGTCCGTTGACTTTCTGATTCATCATTTTTCGGAGAATCGGATTGGAAACAGAGATTTTATTGAATAGCCATCAAGAATTCCTGATTTGACACTCTCATACTCTTTTTGTAGGGTCATTTGAAGAGTGTCGTGTTTGAGGCAGTGCCTTCTTGCCTAGAAGATTTTCTCAAGATTTTGGCGTTAACATGTAATGAAATTACACCTGAAATTTTACAGCATACTAAAGAAATCGTTGAACAAAGACCCCATTACCGTTTAGAAATGAACGGTAATTAATTTGAATTTATTCTGAATCGATTAAAATTCGTTCAGGAACTTAACCACTTGATTCACTTCCAAACAGAAATTTTTTAGCATATCCCTATACAAAATTTCAAAACTTTCAGAATAATTTGTTACTCGACCCATGTTTTCATTTGAGATTCTTCAGGAGGTTGGCATCCTGCATAGCGAGGTGATCGTACACTAAAGAAGTCTCTTCTTTTTCATAATATATCCCCGTACAAATGAAAATCCTGGTCCTGGCTGGACTGTTTTATGCAGGCCACTCAGTATAGATAAGTGAACCAGAGTCTGAATTTCGGGAACTACATTTTTAAATGAGGCCTCCTTTTTTCTCCCCAATTGATGTCGACACATGCATTACATATTTGTATTACATTACATTTCAAAGTAATATGATGAATTCTCATTACTTGAGTGTCAGCTTAATTTTAGTAAGGATTCTTCTTCTAACACAGTGATTTTCTTTCAAACATATAATTTATAGCAAGAAGATAGATAAGATAAATTAAACGAAAAGTGTCTCCTTCTCACACAGATAATCTAAATATCATTTACTAAATATTTTTCTTCATTTCGGGGGTCATTCAGTTTAGTGTGAATTCACTTTTTCATTAATTCCACATGGATTCAGATTCATTTGTTCATCAATTAAATCATCATGAAAATTCGACCGGATCATATTGTCTCAGTTCGGATAGGAAATAAGATTATCTATCATCTAATTTTTTCGTAGTAAATTTAAATAAACATTAGGTAATATATTATTGCTGCTATATAATGAACTCAAAAAACATTATATAGAAATGTTCGGATCGAACAATGTCAATATTTAATGAATAAAATATTTAATATAAATAGTAAATGACACTCAATTTTCACAATTTTTCTATGGATAAACAAAAATTCTCTCAATACCACGTGGCTTTATTATGTTCTGCATCCGAACTATACAGGTTCTTAGGAACTTACATGGCATCTTATATATGAGTAAGTACAGGCTGCAGAAAAATGGGGCCCAATTGGTGTTTGTCGCTGGTATTTCAAACTACATGAAGGAGATAAAACTAATTGAATATGGTAATAAAAATTATTGCTGCTGGTAAGAATATAAGAAAATATGAGGACAGTAACTGAACATATAATAGTAATCGAAGTTAGTTCTTTTTATCGTCTTCAGGTTTGTTTGGAATACCAGCGGCAAACTCGAATTAGCCCTATTTTTTCCATGTAGCCAATCATATTAAAAGATGCTATGTAAATTCTCACACCTGAATAGTTCAAAGCTGGAATAGTTGAAAATATTTTCAATTCTTCTTTAGGGAGGTTGGAATCTGAAATAATAAAATAGGATTAATCCCAAAAGTTGTTATATTTTGTAATGGTAATCCAGTAAATTTACAAAATAATTTCATTCATGCTGTTAACACCATTTGGTTGACATATATTAAAAGATTAATTTGTATAAGAATTTATCAAACGTTAAGATCTATAGGTGAAGTAGCTACGTTTCAACTTTTTCAAGAACTCTATTCAAATAAAAAGTTATTTGACAATAACAGGAAAACATCCATTTAGGAGTCATATTTTGAACTGAAAACTTTGGTATAAACCAAATTCTTGATAAAAATTTGAGAACATACAAGATGAGTCTTTATGCTAATTCCATTAATTTTAACTATATATTCCTTCTACCAACACTCTTTCATTCAACCATTATTCCAGGTTCGGCTCAAAAGACCCAGGGTGTTTAAATCCCAATAAAAACGATTTTGATTTATCTTTGACATGTTTACTCCGAGCGAAATTAATTGTGGTGGAAGATTTCGATAATTCTTATGCATATTTCCAAATTATCATCTTTTCTACTTTAATTGAATCCTAGAACTAGATTCGCCAGTTCACAAATTCATCACAAATTCGCATTGAGAAAGCAGATAAAATTCATGTTAAGTCATAATTTTAAATTTCAAATAATATCTTGAGACTTCTACAATATATATTGAAGATTATATATAATTAAATGTCAAAATAATATCAGAGCTTATATAATCAATATGAAATATTTTTCAATGTCTAGGAAGAAACTTGTTTCACTTTACGATATGAAAACTTACCAATACAAATGTAAAAAATGGAGAAAAAGGTTTTTTCCTAGACATTGAGAAATATTTTATATGCTCTGATATTTTGATAGTTTAGTAATTCATGTTAACTATATATTGTAGAAGTCTCAAGATCTTATTCTAAATCTAAAGTTATTTTATTTCTTCTATCAAGTATCGACTCGCATTTTAATTTTATCATTATGAGAATATTCAATTATTTCAGAAAAGTGAATTTTTTTTACCCTTTTTTCGAGAACGCACCACTTTTCAGATAAAGCGTTGATTGTTATAACTTGATGAAAACTCGAGAAGTTGCAGTATTTCTGTGGAACCGCTTTTAAGCTTAATGTAATTTATGCTTTGAATTGATTTATGTCCATGCTGGCTCTAACTTCTCTCTTATCAAAGTCAGTGAAAATTCGTTGTCTTCAAGTGACATATGCAAAGCCCAGATACCTTTTTCAAAATACCGCGTGAAAACGTCCAGAGAATTCATAGAGTTGAAATAATATGACTTCAGTGATTGAGTGATTTCAGATAATTCATTCAGAAATTTGGGATAATTATTGAATTTTTAATGAGAAAATGGGCGATTATGAATTTGTATATCATCTGATAGTCGAAATAAATGCATATTGAATAAAAATTAAGTTAAAATTCAGTGATTTGATACACAGGCATAGTGAAATTAGAAGAAAAATAGTGAAGTTCTTTTCAGACAAACCTGATTTTCTTATGAAATATGTACGTGTAGAGTGTTTCAGATTAGGATAATAAGAATCCAAAGGAATAACGTTTTCATAATAACAAAAATGCAATATTTCAAGAAGTATCAAATTTTACGAAAAAACAAAATTCTGATAATTTCAATATTTCTTACTTGTATTCAACTTCAGTACAAAGTATGATCACAAAGTGCAACTTTTCTAAATGTTTTCCATCAAATTGTTCATAAAATTCTGCTCAATTTGTTTGCTAAAGTTATGGCAAAGCTTTCGGAGCTGTCGAAATGTTTGCGGCTTTGGTATGCAGGCATCAAGGGTTCTTTGTAATTTGGCCCAAACGTGCTCGATTGAATTCGGTCCAGCGCATATTGAAGGTAAGGCTAAATGTAGCATACTCTAGTTTTCTTTAATAGTAATCCTACTTTTGAGATCTGTATGGCAGTTTATTATCATCCAGAAAAATTAAATTTTCACCAACAGCTGCGCGAAATTTTTGAATTACTCCGTTGGTAACTTCATACCATGTCTGAGACGTAGTGATTCTTGGAAGTACTAATTTGTTAGTTCTGGCATCAAAATAAACTCGACTCGAAACCATAATTGTGCCTCCTCGAAAAGGATGGACTTTTTTTAACAGAGCGAAGATTTTTTCATATGAGTAGACCTGAAAAAGTCCATATCTGGACTTTTCACTAAAGGGAACGTATGCCCACTCTAATCTTTGATGTTTGTGTTCAGGAGCGGGTGGAATTCTTCATAACAAACGCCTCGATGTTAGATTGACCTTGTGGGCACAGGAAACTGAAGTACCTGTGATATTTTGCAGACCTTGACTTGCCATTTTGCGAGTGTTGAGAAGAGAGCCTGTTCTTCACCAGCAGTGTTAAAAAACGGTCTTCTACTGGCGTTGCAGCATATTGTCTAGTACTTCTGGATCTTTGACGAACAGTTGCTGTGGAAAAGTACCGCACCAGTAAACGTGATATCACACTTTGGTTAACATTAAAGAAACTACCTGCACTTCTGTTTGACCAACCAGAAGCATACCAAGGGCTTTCCATTGGCATCATCCTTGAGAAAAACTTGTCTTGGAATAATAAAACTTCGATTTTTAAATGCGTTCATTTGATTTATTGAAAACGAAATTTAGACTGAGGAGAAAATCATCAAAATGTGTATTTCTGGCACTAATGGACATAAAAATTATTCAACTTGATTCACGATGAACTAGAAGACGTTTATGTAATTGAAAAAAATATTAAGATGACAAGGGTAATGTACACCTTTGAAAACAACACTATCATTTACTTTTGGCGAGCAATTTATTCTCATGGAAAATGCAGCAATAAGCACCAAATCATAAGAATTTGGTGCATGAATATGTTTTTCCCCACAATACTCATTAAATATACAGGTATGGAAAAGACAATCGGAAACATAAGAAATTCTGTTTTAATCTCAAGACGCTCAGTGGAGCAGAAGAATAAAAATCTCAGCGTGATGCAATGACGAACAAACGACTGTTCCCTCTCAATGGTAGTGGGGAGTGAACGCAGACTGCACAGCCTCTCGATCGAAACATCAACACTGCGCACTGCCATTGAGGGAGAATAATCATTCATTCGTCAAGTTTGGATTCTTCCAAATGGAAAAAGTGTTTCGTTTGAGTAGATAAATCTATGGTTAAAATTTATATACAACTCAATGACTTACCCTGTATTTGGAAATTCATGTCTGTCATCGAACTGAAACCATAAATATTGAATTATGTATCCGATTAAGAGCCACTACCCTCATCGCACTTCTTATTACATAACGGAAATCTTAGTGCACTCCGTTCGATTGGAAAACTTTCGCAATTCCAATGAAAGAAAATGACTCAAGGGATTTCTATATTTCGTTTCCTCCCGGCGCCATTTGTATGCTATGAACTTTTAACGGCTGGACGTTACTCCGTAATTGTGAATTCAGCGAAATAGGATTATCCACTTGGGCATCATTTCATACGGAATTTCTTCTGAAACTATACGGCAAAGATGATAGAGTGCACTCGAAAAATAGTCAAATATTCCTATAATTCGAAAATGGGCGTTTTATTTTAATGTAACTTCAAACCAGAAAGTTTTGTGAAAACTGTAGCAAAATGTAGAATGCTGTGGTATTGCACAGGTAGAACACAAGAAACAATTTTCCAGCCGAAATTGAACGTAACCAAAAGGCGTTAATGATTTCTTACTTAAAGAGAAGTTACTACGCGTCCACATATTGGCTGTGATAATTCAAATACATTTTCACTCAACAATTCTCATCCAACTATAAGCCAAACAGAAATAACACGGTGAGATTTATTTCTTTCAAAGTATAATATTCAACGATTCGAGACGAGAGTAAACAGGACACAAATTTTCATTCGGGTCACTAACTAGGGGACATAAATTTTTCTTTCCTCTGCCGGTCAAACATAACAAAAAACGAATGGAAGAGGTATCAGTTGACCTATTCTAGTTGAGCTCTGAACAGTTACACAGATGTAAGTTGCAATGTTCCCGTTTAGAGAATTTTCTCATATGAATATGTAGAATAAAAAATGGAATCGTTACAGATAGTCCGTAAACACATGAACAATAAGAATCAATCGCATCATGAAAGTCCATTCTGTTCAAACACAAAACAACTCCTAGAGCTAATCGACAATTAATTAGATCATAGACCTAGGTGAAGGATTTTTGACATATCAATTTTCTTGATCATAGTAGTCCTCTAATGGCGGGTGGCCTCCTTCTGCATATGTTGTTATATCTTTACGTATGACCGTTTTTTTACCGATACATAAAAATCCCAGTCCTGCGACACAATAGTTACGAAAATACCTGAGTGCAATACATAACTGATGATTCCACGCATGTTTTCAAAAATTTGGAAGAATTTAAAGACCAGCAGCTGGTACAGTAGAAATTTTGGGAATATATCTCTACCGGAAAATGAATTTGTGATCGTGAAGCACCTTTTCGATCGGCAATAGTGAAACTGGTGAAATAATTGAGCTGTTGGTACAAGTTAGTGATGTAAAGAATCGTAATCGTGTGTGTCGCTCAAGAACAACTGAGAATATGGCTGCTGCCCAAGTTTGTTGATTCCTCGTCGATCTTTGGAATTAGGCATTCCACAAACGATATTACACCGTATTTTGCACAAAAACTTCAATCTTAATGCTTTTAAAGTTCAGTTAACACAAGAACTCAAGCCGGTCGATCACCAGCAACGTCGTATCTTCGCTGATTGGGCCCTTGAAATACATCAAAATGATTCAGACTTTCATCGAAAAATCATCTTCAGTGATTCAGCCTATTTTCACTACTTAAAAATTAAAACAAATTGTAGAAATAACTGTTTTACTACTAACAAAAAAAAACATATATTACACATTTTCTTGTGACTCGAGTTTCGGGAAATTAACTATCCCTTCATCAGACAACTGTCTGATGTCAGTTATCTGATGATGGGATAATTCATTTCCCGAAACTCGAGTCACAAGAAAATGTGTAATATATATATTTTTTTTGGAAGTAAAACATAGTAATTTCTACAATTTGTTTTCATTATGATCAACTACCAAATAGTAACAGCTGAAACAATTCAGTATATTTTCACTAGTTCATGAGCAGAATTGTCGCTCGGAAAATCCAAGAATGATTGTTGCAAGGACTCTCCATCCTCAACCTGTCACTGTTTTGTACATTTTCCGAGCTGACGGTGTGATGGGACCATATTTATCTGAAAATGACGCTGGTGCAACTATTACGGTGAAGAGTTTGCGCTACCGCGCTATAATTCAAGATTGCTATGGCCGAAACTGGAAGATATTGATGTGGACAAAGTTTATTCTCAACAAGACGGCGCTACGTGTCACACAAGTAACGAAACAATCGCAATTTTGCAAGAAAAGTTTACTGACCCTGTTATTTCTCGAAGAGATAATTACAATTGACCACCGAGATCTTGTAATTTAATACCTTTAGACTTTGTTCTTTGGGGCCACGTAAAATATATGGTGTAGCCACAATCGATTCAAGACCTTAGAGATGGAATTCGTGAAGTTATCGAGGACATACATCCACAAATATGCGAATTGCTCATGGAAAATTTTATGAAACAGATATGGTGCTGCAACCGTCACTGTTTTGGCCATTTGGCTGCTATCCTTTTCCAATGTTAGTGGCCTCTTTACAATTAAATAAATGCTCATTGATTTGTCTTAAAATATACTGATTTTACATCGAATTGAATCCTCTTATTGGAAAATCTTTCATCTGACTAAAAAAATATTATACTTCGCATCTCATGTAGTCCTATGGGAAACTGCAACGATTTCAAGCAGCAAATATTTCACTATGATATTATAATATACGCAGCATTCTAATGAGGAACGATAAACAGATTTCAAGGATCTGCACCAAATTTTCTCGCAAATATACAATGACTTTTCAGCATAACAACTATGACAAATAATATCCTAAACTTTTTTGTCAATCTAGTTGTTGAGAGTTGTCACTATAATTTTATGAATTTACTTTGTTGGAAGGAATTCTAATTTGATGACCACCAGATTACATATTTATAAAATATTTGTCACTAATCTGCTTAAGTATAATACATATAATAATAATAATATATGTTTATTTATATGTAGTAGAGAATGCTTTACCTCTTCTTACAATATTACATTTGTTTTATATAATCAATAATAAAAAAATAATTTTTTTTTAATTTCACATAAATTGCTTACATAAGAAGTGAAATAACGTGAAACAAATATACAATAAAAATTATAACAAATTATAAGAACCGAAATAATCTTACAAACTATATGGCTCTTATTGTATCAGTATTTTCTTTATCATGTTTTTGAATTTGCCGAAGTAATAGGAATTCCTAATGTTGGTTAGCAGTTTATTGAACACTCTTATACACATATATAATATGTATATAAATATAAACCTTCCTTTGTACTACTTAATCTATGTTGCGGACAAATGAGATCTAATGTTCTTGTACTGTATCCATGATCTCTACTGACATTGAACAATTATTCCCTATTTTTAAAACAAAATAACGAACATTCGAAAATGTAGAATCCATAATAGTTAAGAAATACATGCTTCTAAATTTACCCTTATATGATTCTCTGTACTTCAATTCGCAGATAGACCAAATAATTCTTTTTTGAACGTCAAATACAGATTAAATTCTATTACTTCCTCTCCAGAAAATATTCCGTACCTCAAGAACGATTCAAAGTTTGCATGATAAATAATCTTCGATATTTTTTCATTCATGTGGTCAGATAAGATTTTGATAACATAACCTACACTAGCCAACTTCAAACAAGTTTTATCTGTGGGACTTCCCCAATTCAAAAATTCGTCGATATGTACTCCCAAAAATGTTGTCTGTGATACCATTTCCGTCTCTTGATTTTCGAAATTTATGCTTTTTAGTGAAGTACCTTGTGCTTCTTTCGACCAAAATAGTATTAAGTTGGTCTTGGATTCGTTTACAATTAGCTCATTCATGGCAAACCAATTACGAATTTCAGGAGCTACATATTCATTATTTTCAATAATTTCATTTGAGTCGTTTGCTTCAAACATAATATAAGTATCGTCAACGAAGTTCCTGATGAGATATTTATCCATCGCCACCGAAAAATCATTTATGTATACCAAAAATAAAATTGAACCTGCAATAGTAACCTGACCAATACCCAAATCAATACCTCGAAAATCCGACTTAAGATTTCCATTACAGACGACAACTTATCTTATCTAATCAGTAGCTTCTCCCCTTGAACCATAATAATTTAATAAAAAAAATGTAACAGATTAAATCTGTTTTGATATTAAAATTTTTTAATTTCGAAAGTAGAAGTCAAACGCCTTCCTCAAATGTATGAAAACACCCAATGTCAATTTTGTATTCTCTAAACAACTCAAAATAGAGTTCACAAACTGATAAATAGCAGTATTGATTTATCCTTCAAATATCCGTGTTGAAATTTGGAAAAAAGACTATTTTCATTCATGAAACAGAGTAATCATTAGTTCAAGATATTGGAGAACGCAAGTAATAAACTAATCTGTCTGTAATTACTTAAATTGAGAGGGTCACCCTTTTGAACAATGGCTTAACGAGTGAAAATTCAAGCTGATCAGGAAAATTGAATATCTCATAGAATTATTGATTATATAACAGAGCACAGCCGAAAGTATCTGAATTGACAATTTCACAACTACAACAGGAATGTCATCATAACCACTACAGAAGTATTTATTCTTCAAATGATGAGACAATTCAATCAACTCATCCGCATTCATGGGTTTGAGAAAAATAGATTTTCCTGTATTTCATTTTCAAAAGCTGAATTATTCTGAGTATTGGAGATATTTTTTACAACCTCAACTAAGTAATCATTGAATTTATTAGCTGTATAAGGTGAATCTTCAAAAAAAAATTCCTGTTAAGAGATAGTGTTTACCAGTTTGCTCTTTACAAATGGGCCACATTGATTTTCTTTTAGGATCTGATTTTTTAATTCTCTACTCATAATGCCTTCTTTTCTCTTCAACAATTTATCATACTCCTTTTTTAATTGATTATATTGACGTTCACACAGAATATTGAATCTAGACATAACCATCAGAGTGTCCAAATTATCTTCCATTTTTACTATTGCATAATATTTAATCATAATTTCACGTTTTTTATTGTTATTAACTAGTATTATAGTGAAATATTGATTAAATATACGCATAAACTCACTGATAAAAGCATGCCACTGTTCATTCACATTTGATTCTACAGTAGTGAAAACATTCTTCCAATTTTGATGTTCAACTTTATGTATAAACAGTTTTTTATTCTTCCCAAAGAAAAATCTCTTCCTAACCAATTTTATTCTTTTACTATTACCTAGATTGAAGCTGACCTTTTGAACAGTACGATCAGAATTATGGTATTGAAGCACTCGAAGGAAATACGGAGTTGCGAGAAAGCTTCTACCTGTTGATTGTTTCGTTCTGAGCATGCGCATCTGAAACTCTTCAGACAGGCGCGGTGCACATGTCTGCCTGTGACGCAGGTGACCATGTGTTCCGCCTTGTCCTATTTGAACTCGGCGGGGACGGTCAGTCAGGAATCTTTAGACTGGTCGTGTCCTCTATATGATACGCTTGTCAAGCTGCAACAGAGTAAGGCAGGTTTCTGGACGAGAAGCGAAGTAGGTGGTCGCTACAGTAGTATAGAATCTGAGATGGTAAAATACTATTTGAATTAGCGAATATACTGTCTAAACAAACTTTCTGAGTTTTCCGATATTTTAGTGTATTCTCAAATTTGTGCCTTCAAGGAAAACTGATTGAATAACGTGAATAACCTTATTTTAAGACTGTTGTAGTTAACCATCTCTATATTAAGACCACATACAAATTTTCATTTTATGATCAATATTCTAAGATAAAATGATCTCAAGTTTATCAAAAAAACAATTCAAGATTGCCTCCAAGGGACCTGTACATTGATAGAACATACATCCTGGAATTTTGTATTACATATTCAATCGCAGTACACTCAAACTTTTCTGACACTGATAAATCACCTATAGATTTGCACTCACTCGACCACACATCAGCACGAATGTAAATTGCTGAGTCACCATGTTTCCCAGATTCACGACAAAAATAAGCAGCAAGTTTGAAATCTTTCAATCTCAACTGACCAATTTGATCTCCCGATTTCCAATGTTCGGTGACACAAAGTAAAGCACATTCTGAATTATGAAATTTTTCACACAATATATTTATTATTGTCAATTGAAATCGAGTTCTTACTTCGAGATTCTTGCAGTTGGGATTTTAAATAAGCAATCTCAATCTGCAGAATTCGATTTTCCGTTCTGATGTTTCCTATTCAACTTCAACTGATTCCGGGATTTCATGCTGACCCTGGAATTTTTTCTGTTTGCAGCCTTAATCAAACACTAAGGATGAAATATTTTATCGCATTTGTTACACCTAACAAATTCAGATACTCGACAAATACACTATATGCATACATTTTCCGAATTATCTCCGATATCACTTTGACTCGCGGAGCGATCTTTCAATACGTCCTCACTTATCGCCATATTTTTTCTCATATTATCAACAATTTTTCTAAAAATTGACCGATTTCCAGATAATTGGCTCGATCAATCCAACTTTTCAAAGTGGGAGTCGGTGGCTGATTACTGTGTCAATAAGGCATGATTTTACTTTGAGAGAACTGTCGACACGACCTTACCGTTTGACCATCTGACCGAAACATGATACCTGTATTTATTAACATAGGAGGAAGCCGATTTCTACATCTAAGGGAACATGCACTTATTGTTTATCTGTATATATTGACCAAAGCACAAGCACTTAACCATAAGAACAGATACCGCAATGGAATCACAAACTATTATTTACATTTTTTCCAATCTTCAATGTTAATTTTCTTACTTCAAAAATGAAGTCGCAAATTTCGCAAGAAATTTTGTAAACAAGTAATCCGATAAAATATTATTGATGCGTTTGATGAGCCCGCAGTCTAGTACATTCAACGTCAATTACACGTCACGATAAAATGAAATGAACGATATCTACTTGTGTCAACTCGTTCCGAGTAACTTGAAATTCGAAGTTTCGAATGGGGCGATATAATGTACACATAGTAAAACGTCCGCCCTCCTTCTTCTCTAAACCATTGGTCAGTTATAGTTGCAGAAAAATTTGGTAGAGGTTATTGTTTGAAGTATCCATCTATCTATCTCGAAGCTAGTGCTACGCCACGATTGACCAGATGTCTTCATCTTAGTCTGCTTTATTCGGCTCATACACATCACATTACCTAAACGTCATTACAATATTAGTCCGGTCTATTTACACATTCAAGTTTACATAAATTCCCATAAAGCTGAATATTGGCATAGTTGTTCAAAACATCATTATAAAGAAAATCTCAAAAGTCCTCATCGTTCTGAGGTGTGCTAAAAATTTGGCACGGGGTCAAAGGTCAAAAAAATGAGTTTTTTGCGATTTTTAGCGAAACGGTGAGTTTTTTCGCAAAATTACCCCAGTACAAAATTGTAGATCACAAAATTCTCTACAAAAAATATATCAATAATTTTTTTCCTAAAAGCCACCATTTTGGAGATATAACGTTCCGAAAAGTTGGATCAGTCGTAATCCCTCTATTTTGCACACGTTTCCACGCCACCTATGAGGTAGTGTACAAAGCGCGTTTTTTTTAACGTGGTTTCCCCAGTAGGCATATTCCACGGGTCTGCTGAGATTTTATATGTTTTAAAACTATTGCAAAATAATATTATATATTATAGTGGGCAAAAACAACGGCGGTGTAATTAAATAAAATACTTAAAATAAAAAGTTAGTCGTCTGATTCATAACTGTCCAAGATTTCTGTTTCTTCTTCTTCTTGATCTTCTTCTCCTTCTTCTTCCTGTTCATCCTCTTGTTCTTCTTCTTCTTCTTGTTCTATTTCACACGTAAACTGCCCCAATAGCGATTCCTGATCGGTATCAAACGAATCTTCAAGAGTTGGTGACTCAACATTCGAGCATGATCGGCCTTGACAGTGTGTGCATGCCAGGGAACAAAACAGTCCAACTTTTCTGCAACCACATTTTGCACTACAACGTTTCTTGCAGTTGCAAAATATTGTGTTGAGAAGTTTCTCAGGTGCTGGTGGAAGTAAAGTTTGAACTGGCTCTAGTGTATTGTCGATCAACTTCCAACCCCAGTCTTTAGGGTCCAGCTGATTACCAAGCCACACTTGAACTTGGTAATATACCCGAAACAGATGTTGATGAGCAGCTACTGAGGTTGGAGGAAGAGAAGCTAAGTTGACTTGTTTTTTATTACGCGTATTTTTCACGAAAGATGTGTATCGCAACTTATCTAAGCAAGTGGTTTTTTTGGGGGCTCCGTACATAGCAAGAAGAAATTGAACTCCGTTGGTGATAACATGTTGTTGAGTTGAATTACTATTTTTAAAAACTTCAGCACATTGTAGTAAATCTTTTTTTTCAAACATTTTGAAAACTGTTGTTTTTCCTCTCCTGTAAAAATCAGATGTCGTATCGCAGCCAGTTATTGCGTGTAGAAACAGTTTCACTTTCAGTTAAAAGATGAGTACAAATAAAACAATATTCTGACATTTTTCTTATAAAAATCTAAAACGCACAAAATAGGTTAAAAGATAGGTTAAGATAAGCACATGTTTTCCCTACGCAGTGGCGCTCAAGACTAACGGTATGTATTTCATATATTGGGCATGCCAACATAAAGCAGGTATACGACCCTAGCCACGCGGACAATAGAATAAAAGACAGATGTTATCCCAAGGTTATACTGACGTACAAATTTAGGAACGGGGTTTCATTATACCTGAGATTCTCGTAGTTTAACTTATATTTTACATAAGCAAGTTACAATAAATAATAGCGAACTTATTTTAGTTCTATTACACCTTTAGTGACTTTCATATGTGGCGTACGTGTGCAAAATAGAGGGATTACGACTGATCCAACTTTTCGGAACGTTATATCTCCAAAATGGTGGCTTTTAGGAAAAAAATTATTAATATATTTTTTGTAGAGAATTTCGTGATCTACAATTTTGTACTGGGGTAATTTTGCGAAAAAACTCACCGTTTCGCTAAAAATCGCAAAAAACTCATTTTTTTGACCTTTGACCCCGTGCCAAATTTTTAGCACACCTCGGAACGATGAGGACTTTTGAGATTTTCTTTATAATGATGTTTTGAACAACTATGCCAATATTCAGCTTTATGGGAATTTATGTAACCTTCCTCCTGATTTTAGGCTTAAATAGACCGGACTATATTATGAACACAGCTGCTAATTCCACACGATAGAATTCAGCAAGATTTTTATGGGCAACAATTACTCCTGTCAAAGACGCTAACATGGTGATAATTTTGAATTCCAGGCGCTCAATATTAGTAAGATGAGGTGTTATAAGTAAGAATATATTTACTGATAAGCGCTCATTTCTTCATGAAACAATAAGTGATAAATTTTTTTTCGGAAGAATCGTCAGCCATACAACGTTGACATTCTAACTATAGCATGATTTCAAAAAATCAAGTTAAAGTAATTATTCCTTCTGAACAAAACACTTCTAATGTTACCGAGTAGTCGCCAGATTTACTAGATTTACTTTTGTTTGTTACGCTTAAGTTGCTCCTTCGTAGACAGAAATTTGAGTAGGTACTTGGAAACCATCAAACAAAATGCAACGAAGAATCTGAATGCCATTCCTTCGGAGGCCTATCACGGGTGCATAGATGATTAGATCAAGTGTTCTTTCAAGAAAAATGTTATTTTGAAGGAGATAAAATAAATTTGGAAGATCACCACAATTTTGTGTTATTCACAATTTCTCTATACTTTTGAATAATGGTAAATGAAAAATGATATAGGACTCTTCAAACATATTTTACAAGCGACCTCATTTGTAGACTTAACAGCAAAGAGTAACAAATAATAAGGATTTTGGAAAAAACAAACTCTCCAGTCAAACTGAAACAGAGCCTCCATTAGATTTCTTTAATGCAATAATATCTGAGTCTAAAAAGGAACAATCACTGTCACTTCATTTAAGTAACCTAACTGCTTAATTTTCATATTCTTCACAATTTCACACGACATCTGAAATTGCTACCAAATTTTGCAGGATATTGTTTGATTCCAAAAAAAAAATGGAAGAAAATTCAAATCCCAGCTAATTTCAAGAAAGTTATGCCTTATCCTCAAAAACTCAACATTCTCATCTTGAAGCGAATGAATTTCCACTGTCGATTTTCCTGAAAAATCTCACTAAGCGTACACAATGAAACCAATTATTGAAATTAATCTCCCTTTCAATCTACGGAACCACAATTCTTTAACCCTCGTCAATTTTCGACGAAAACTCTGCCCCCAATGGTCTCATTTTTCCAGGTCCCCCCATAATTTTTTCCCTTATCGCAGTCATCTAAGAAGGCGGGAATCCCTCGTGGTATTCCGCGAAAGTTCGTGAACTTCCGCGTTCGCGACTGTAAACTCAGCAGCCTGCGAATTGACAGTAGCGCGTATCCACCTCGGCTCTCTGATTCTGTTGAATATGCGGATCCAAGAGCGTCGGTAATGAAACACACGTGCTTCGTTGGGGTTCTGTGATTGTGCAGTTATTTTTTTGTGATCTATCAGTCGATTTTCTATGGTCGTAACTATGGATTATCCTCATTAAGGTAGTCCTCTTGTATATGCTTTAAGCTAGAGGCGATTTTTTGGGATGGATTTCAAAATTATTCAAATGAAAATTTATTTGGGAAATTTGGCGATCATTTGTGGCAAGGGTGGGTTAAGAGTTTGGTGAGTCATGTCGATTCTCATGAATTTTGTGATGTCCATGTAGATTGTTACTTGGTTTTGACATGACTTTTCACTTGCTAACTGCATATAGTATTTATCTTAATATTCTATTCAACTGACTTGTTGGTTAAAAATGTGCTTTTTATCTAGAGAAAATATTACATAAGATACATTTTCATGGAAATAGTGATGTGAAAAGTACTAGTAATTGAAATTTCTCTTGGTTTTTTTTCGAGGAACCCAGAATTTATAGAACCCATTTTTGTATTATTTTCGAAAGATTCTAGAAATAAACAGTAAGAATCATTGAAACTCCGGAAGAAATATCTTGAATTTAAGACAGAAATTCCTGGCAAATTAAATATGTAATATTATAAAATTGATTTGGGAGTCTGTTCTTCTCGTACTACTCCACATTTTACTGAAACTAAATATCGATGATTGAAACCGGTACACTCAGTTTCATATTATTTACTAATACGAAACGATAAACAATTCCAATGATGTATAAAAGTGAAATTATGTTGTTTATTATTGAGAATTAATTATGCGGCACATTAGATATCCATCATACCATATCGTCAATTGTTATGCTATTCTAAACTTTCAACAAAATTTATGGGATAAAGAAGTCTTGAACATTTGGACGATTCTTACTTATTTATTTCATTTAAATACTTAAATGTTTATGTATATATATATATATATATATATATATCTTTTTCACCTACAGATTATTCGAAAACATTTATGCCTTCTGAAGAGTAGGGTCAACGACTTGGTTTTTGAAATATAACTATTATATCGAATGTAAATGACTTTAAATTCAGAATTATATATTCTAACTTCTACATTATATATTGAAACTATATACAAAAACTATCAAATTGATATCCTTCTATATAATCAATATAAAATATTTTTCAATGTCTCGGAAAAAATCTTTTTTACATCCCGACTTGAAATGTATTAACAAAAACTATATAAGTATAATATGTATATTAACATACAAATACAAGAAAATCCACTATTCCAAAGTTATCTGAAATTATCAAAATAAAGGATCAAATAAAAATAATTGAACGAGAACTCGGATCATTTGATAGCTATTTCGGCCTATATAGCCTCATCAGAAATGTATTGAATTCAGATTGAAATACATAACAAGATCAAAATTCAACCTACCAAAATAGGATAAACCATGGAACGAATAAATTTGAAGTAAGCTTTAAAGTATCCAAAATAAAACAGAAATGATCAACGTATTGTTACGTATAACCTATAACTATTTGTACTCGGAACACAGAAAAACAATAAAAAAACTTATTCACCCCAAATAATGTCCCATGATAAGAAAAATAACCAGAATTTCAAAAAAAAAAATAAATAATTGAATAATATATTGTGGATATAAAGACTCTATATGAAATTATTTCATAATTTTAAAAACCAATTTTAATGTGAGTCAATTCTTGATAAAAGTAAAATTTAAATGACTTTAAATTCAGAATTATATATTCTAACTTCTTCATTATATATTGAAACTACATACAAAAACTATCAAATTGATATCCTTATATATAATCAATATAAAATATTTTTCAATGTCTCGGAAAAAACGTTTTTACATCCCGACTTGAAATGTATTAATACAAATATATTAACAGAAACTATATAAGTATGTATATTAACATACAAATAAAAGAAAATCCACTATTCCAAAATTATCTGATATTATCTTTTATTTTGATAATTTTAAATAATTTTGGAATAGTGGATTTTCTTGTATTTGTATGTTAATATTCATCATCAATAAGGAGTATGAGCTATGTTCATCGAAATTGTTATGCAGATGTATGTTACACTGTCTTGATATCTAGAACTTTCTATTACCATAGCTCATACTCCTTATTGATGATTTTTGGTACATATCAGCCGAATTCATTTATTGTGATATGAATACGCTAATTATGGGCATTACGGCAAATTATGGTATGATTTGAGCATGAGGAAAGTTTATTCTGCGTTAGTAACGTGAAAATATCGGGAATACATTTCTCTACTTGAATTAACTCGCAAAGGTATGTCTTGTATGTATTTTGTATACTGCATATGGCGCTAGTGTATTATTAATATCTTAGAGTCTCTGTGTATAGTGAATTTAGATACTTGACAGATTTGGAGTCACTAGCATACATTGCACTGACGCAAACCAATCAATTTGAAACGTGCGTATGTCTGCAATTTGCCTTTGTGATCTACAAAAACTTTGTCGAGTTTGTTTGAGTATACAATTGTAATACAGATGTATGTGACACTGTCTCGATTTCTAGAACTTTCTATTACCATAGCTCCTACTCCTTATTAATGATTATACTTTGAAGGTTTGAAAAATTTGATACCTCCAATTACAGAGCAATGATAATATATTCTTTGATGGATAGTTCAAATGAAACACCACAAAATCTGATCATTCTATGACACAACGAATTTTTCACACGGAAACGAAGAAACAATTGAAATAAAAAAAAATACTAACGTAATATGAGCTCAAGGGTAATTTTCCAGTTAAAGTTTTCTTACCTGACGTTTGTGACCATTCATTTCAATTTTTCTTTTTCAAAAAACCATGATTTAATCATATATCGTAGCTTCAGTGAGATACCACAGATTATGACAAGAAAAACTGCGTTCTTTAATTGTATCAAATTCCATAGGTTATCTAGGTTTATTCAACTGAGAGAAAATGCGAGTCCCATACTTATATTTGAAATATTTCAAATTTTTCTTCAACTTGAATCCTATATTGTACAAGAATATTCGAATTAATTGAAATATTTCAAAATTGGACGTTTATTTGGTTTGAATCTACTTATTCTATTCACAAAATGAAATAGTTTTATCACTATTTATTAGAGATTCAACTCAATATTCAAATTTATCTAAATCGCTGAATTTTCATTCTAATCTATTGAATAATAGGATTTCTGAAGATTTAACTTTCTCTTCTGGCTAACTAACAGTGTAAGTCATATGTTCAATTAGATTACTTTTAAGCTGATTTTTTTTATTTATTCTTGGCTACTTAAGACTTGAAAAAAATGTCCTTGCTATTTATGAAATACATCATAATGACTTCTACTCTGCCTCTTGTTTATATATTTTCAAATTGGTATATTTTTGGAACCAACGAGGTGCGCATTCTTCATTTTGATTGTCCCACTTGGTCTCAAATTCGACATTTCACTCTGCAAGTTAATCTTTCGAAATATATCAAGCTCACAGTATAAGGCTTCGTGTACAGAATAGTAACGACTGCACGTTGTGGATTACACCATAATTTCTAAATATTCTCTTATTAAATACTGTATATGTTACTATATACTGTCAGTTTAGAGATAATCTTTTGAACTAAATTGGTATGCGGTGCAAAAACACAATTATATATTCAGTACTGTGCATCATTATAACCTCCAAACATCTCAAAAATTACAGTTCCAGCTGAAATTCATCGATCTAAATGATAGTGCCATATTTGCTGGAAGTTATAACGGTAGGGGCAAGCAGAAAAGCCAATTTCAATCAATTTCCTGGACCCTGTGTACTTTGGCTGCAAAAGCAGTCTTATAAACTGTGCAATCGCAGGTATCACGTTGGTTTCTGTAGAAGACATTTAATATATAGACCTATGGATATGTGATTAATATTTAAGTAAAATTCTTTTTCAGTTGATTGAATAAACGTACCAATATTATTTCCGAGGTTGATCTTTTTTAAACTTGTGTATTTACACAGAAAAAAACATTAAAACATAGGACAGGATGTTCCTGGTGCATCTGGAACATTCGATGGTGTATCTTCAGTATGTGTTTCTTCGTGAAATAGCCAAACAGTTGTGAAAATTTGTAACTTCAGTAAGGTAAATGTACCAATGCTGGACACTATTAGGAGAACATAAACTTCATTTTGAGAATAATAGTACTTTATTGAAACTAAACATTAACTACTTCGAAAATCGATGCTGTGGGCCATAAAAAATATTATTTCATGACCGAAACGCCTATAATCCACGAAAAATAAATCAAAACATTCACCTTTTTCAATTACGTCTGAGTAACTTAAAGATGAAACCTCGAAAAGTCTATATCACCATTAGTTGTCATTCATCTCTACCAATAGTTGTAATTACATCTCAATATGAAATGAATATTTACTTAAGTGATAATTAGGAGACAGTAATTCATTTCCACGAAAATGTTTATACTACAACAATTGTTTCACCACGATGTGGCTTCTTCAGGTATTTACATTGTACTGGCTGAAGAAGCCATATCGTGGTGAAATAATTGTTGTAGTACATAATATTTTGTAAAAATAAGATACTGTCTTCTATATATTTTTTAATTAAAATGAATTTCCACCAGGTAAAGGCCGAACCAATCAAATACTTAAGTAATAATTGAACTTTAATAATAAGAACTAATCATTATCTCTCTAATGTATCGCCTTCATTCTCCTATATTTATGATTTTACTCATCTACGTCTAAAGGTTTTGCAAATTTGTACTTAATTTTATCACCGATTATAATCAAGGTTTTATCACCATAACTTCAAATTATCAATTTCTGTAACTTTTCGGACTATAAAAACATATTTATGAAATCTATTCATCCTGGGAAACTTAGCAATTAAGTAATCACTCTATTTAATTATTTTGTTTATATCCTGATACTCTTCTCGCTCTACAAACTCATTTTCTTTGTCATCATCATCATCATAACAATCATCAGAGTTGACTTGACTTGTAGATCAAGAATACGAGAACATCAAAACAGGTATTGTTCAAATTCAACACATTCTACATATGCCCACTATCCAAAAGAATTTGAACATAGAGTAAGGGTTATAGATTAACAGTCTTAGAATCACTTGAAATAAACCGATATAATTCTCAGAAAATTCTCCTAAACGAACAAACGGACACGCATGAATCATCTTTATTGGATGTCTTCAAGTAATTTGGGAAAACTAACGACTACCCAAATAACTTTTATTACCATCAACGTTATCTCTTCACCTAATTGAGAATACCCTAATAAACACCATTCCACTTTTAGTCCCACTTCCTCTAATACCTGTCAATACATATATAAGAATCTATTTAAGTTTTCACACCGTATTAGTTCAAATGTCAAATTTGATTAAGCCACATTGTGGCGAAATAATTGTCATTCAGCAATAAAAAGTTTGTGGAAAGTGAATTTTATTTATTACTAGTTGAAAATGAATTTCCATCAAGTAAAGACCGAATCCATCAAATATAAATTCATATTAGCACGTGTTCATATTGACAATTTTCTTCTGCATTCTTGAAGTGTAAAATTTGGAATCCGGAACTGTTAATCTAATGAAAAAGATTCCAATTGCTCCAATTTCAGGGATTCTTTATATACTGAGCGAGCAACAAATATTATTCAGTATCAGATGAAGAAGGTATCCAATGCGATATTATAAAGATAGATAAAAGTGGACGTCTAAATTCAAATGCATTTTATAAATTTTCCAAAATTACCACGAGATGCAAAAGTTGCACCGATAATAGCTATTTGAGTATTAACAGCACAAAATGATTTATTGTCCATTGAAGAGAATTTGTGCTCGAATTACATACAATATTATTTCTTCAATGGAGCAGTTCACATATTTCCAAACATTTATTTCATTTGATGAATGAAAATTACCAATAGTTTTTCTTCAAATAAAAGATGTCATTTACTCGTTATTGGATACTCTGAGCAATGCATATTTGATTTATAGTAAATAATTAGGAGAGCAAGCTTTTTTTTTATTTAGTCGCTTATAAGCGACAAAGTGACATTCCTCGAAGAAGATGACGTTTGCGTTGTCAAATACGAGCCCAAATACATTCTTTGGATATCGATTGTAAAAAAAAATTGGAAATTCAAACATAATAATATTTTCATAAAATAGCGCACAACATCAATGAATGATATTTTTTCTAAATACCAATAGATCAACTGAAGCACTAATTATCCAGCAGGAAAATATCAGTCACTGAACAAAGAATGTCTACAAACTGGATGCTGCGACCGTAGGACAAATTAGTGCAAGTGTTTCAGTGAATTTGTGAAAAAAAAAACGAGAAAATTGTGAAGCCAAAGTGACCAGAAATATTATGATCGTTTATTTTTACTACGTAGAACGTATTTCTTAAGATATATTACAACCTTACGCTTATTACACAGGGTGACCCACATAAAAAAGTATGAGTTTTCCCGGAAAACGCCAAGACAGGTCAATTTTTATTTGCCATATTTTATTCGTAAGTTTGTTGGTGTACGAATCATAACCATAAGCGGAGTGGCAATCTCTCAAGAATCTAAGATAAAATAGAAAGGCCTTTTTCTTGATAGCAGAAATATAACAAAATTTGAATATTAAAACAAATTGAAATATGTTTATCTTCTACAATTTTAATTTCATAAAAATTTTTATTCAAAAAACTTTTAGTTTTTTGAAATTAAAATTGTAGAAGATAAACATATTTCAATTTGTTTTAATATTCAAATTTTGTTATATTTCTTCTATCAAGTAAAAGGCCTTTCTATTTTATTTTATATATAATATATAATTATATTTTGGCTTCAATAAATCTCATTATGGAATGTCAATGAATTTGAATAAACCTTAAAATAACTTACACTGTTCTTTGATTTTGTTAGAACCTAGATCAATCTTGAATTATATAGTTGATCCGTATTTCGAAGCTTTAGTCTTTTAACACGTGAGAGATATAGGTTAGTTTGTTGATTTAGATATTTGGAATATTAAATGAGGACTGAAGACGGGATTGTCCAGAATTATATTTGTTTTTTGAAGATATAGTGTACATTTTTTATTCGAATATTTAAATATATTAAATATTTCAAATAAATTATATTCTTTGAGAAGTCCTTTAAGTGTGTTCATGTTTTTAAAAGGCAATTGGTGTTCTTAAAGGTAAGACCAGAAACAAAATATTGTCCTTTAAATATTTATTTATTAATTTTAATTACTTTCGTATATCTGTATATTTATTTATTTATTTTAATTACTTTCGTATATCTGTTCGGTTATTCATTCCATTTGACATTATATATTGAGTTTTGATTATATACGTCTATTAAATGTAAACGGTGCTTGTGTAGACATAAATTTAATTCTAAAAGTTTTTTGAATAAAAATTTTTTTTTAAATTAAAATTGTAGAAGATAAACATATTTCAATTTGTTTTAATATTCAAATTTTCTCAAGAATCTTGCACGAATGGCAACAACGGTGGATTAACACATCATTTTTAACGTTCTGTAATTCTTTTGATGGGCATGGTAAAAAAATTTAGTGTAACGTTCGTTTTGGTGTAAACAACTAGTGGGAAGTGATAGGTGAGGTGCAGTAAGCTGTCCACTTTCTGAATGAGTTTCAATTAATAATATGTTCAAATTGCCCGCCTTTCATTTCTAAATAGTCATAGCGTACACACATCGTCAAAAATCTTGCCCCTTCTAGGCTTCTCAAGAAATAAATAATCTATGTTCTGGAAATGAGATGAATATTTTCCTCTAGTTCAACTGCAATATATTTTATAGAAAATCTTTGTTTGTTACTCTTTGCTTTATGCAGGATGAGACAAAATAGGAAATATGAGACAAAATCTAAATTATGGATTATTTATTTGTGATTAATTATAGTTAATTCACAACTGAATTCAAATTCAATAGTTCGTTGCGCAGAAGAACAATGATTGGTTCAATGATGTTTTTTCTGTAGATGACATTAGTCATTGTTTGTTCAACGATAATAAGAGAGGTAAGGAGACCGAACATTATACCCTCCCAGCACATTATTGATCCGCCTTGAAAGGGCACAACGTCCCGGGCGAAATTGAATCGCTCTAGTCAGCCTGGACCTCTCTAAACTCTTTCTCGCCGACTATGATTTTGTGAACTGAATCGTGATTCTTTCGAAAAAAAAACGTTCCGCCATTGTGGTAAAAGCCAGTCTTGGTGGTGCTTCGCCCATTGCCGACGGGTAACTCTATGAATAGGTGGTAGCCGAGGTACTATTAAAGGTCCTCTTGCCCTTAAATTTGACTGCCTCCTTATGGTACTTGTTGAAACTACCCGTCTATAGGTCCTCAAAAAATGACTTCGAAAGGCTGTTACAGATACCGTTCCATTCCTTCGAGTAAAATTTGCGATATAATGGCCTTCCCCTGCAGATGTTACTCTGGGTCGAACAGGCACCGATATCCGGGCAACGCTGCCGGTTTCCAGGAAAAGGGCCACTATGCGCCTTACTGAAGTCCGTGGAATCTTCAAACTTTGCGCTACTATTCTTGCCCGTCAAACTGAGAAATTGGATGTACCGCCATTTTCGATGGAATATTCCCAATATTACAACTCTCGTTATTCGCTGAGAACTGATTAATTTCGAATATATCTGTATTTTCCCGAAGAAGAAAAATTTGTTGCTGGTTTATTGTTTTCATTTAAGTGATAAGATAGTGACGATTGCACACACAAAAAATTGTCATGTTACATTCAACGAGTTGAGAATTACTGAATTGTTGCAGCCGTTACTATTTGATAGTTGATCATAATTAAAACAAATTGTAGAAATTACTTTGTTTTACTACCAATAAAAATATATATTACACATTTTCTTGTGACTCGAGTTTCGGGAAGTGAACTATCCCATCATCAGACAACTGAAGACCTAACAGTGGTACAGAGGTGCTTCAACAAAAGTGATACATATTTTGAATATTTCAATAGATTCTAGGTAACACCTAATAGTGGAACAGAGGTTTACAAGCGGAACGTGATAAAAAACCGGGTTAAAAAAAGAGGGACCTTCTAACAAATTTCGGAATGTCGGCAATCGACAAAGAAGATTCTTAAACAGATGGTACCCATTTAAATATCTCAAATAATTTTTGGGGTTACATAGCTCCGTACAGTCATTCATTATTTTCACATTATTTTGTTGTATATCTCAAATATTTGGATTTACATAGCTCCGTACATGCATTCATTATTTTTTACATTATTTTTATTGTGAACTAATTTGAAAATTTCAATTATCAAGTTTCTTTTCTTTTGAATCTACATGTAAAATTTCCTTAAGATTTTCTTTTGTCGAAAGGAATTACTGTTTTCTAAAGAATGAGTGGCAAAAGTTGAATATTTGTTTACTTTTCATTAAATTCATTTTGTATTCATTGAAAAAGGTTTTAAACAGATGCTTATTTTTAAATATCTCAAATATTTTCGATTTACATAGCTCCGTACAGTCATTCATTATTTTTACATTATTGCTATTATGAACTAATTTGAAAATTTCAACAGATTCTAGATAATCGAGTTTCTTCCCTTTTGATTCTATATATAAAATTTTAAGATTTTCTATTGTGGGAAACGAATGACCGTTTTCTAGACAATGAGTGGCAAAAGTAGAATTTTGTTTATTTTTCATGAGTTGAGAGTTGGTAGGGGAGCCAAGACTTTTGACGATGTGTGTTTTTATTCAACATTTTATTTTACACTGTTTACCTACTTCTCAAGAAGATCTTCTTCAGAGAATTGTGTTAGCATGTAATGAAATGACATTACAGAACGTGAGATACCATTTTGAGTAAGGGCACTATTACTGTTAACACATAACATCTCATTAATTAAAATTAATTCAGAAACTCGACCCATTAATTCATTTACCCGTCATTTTCAATGAGTTTTTTATACCGAACTGAAAGCTGAAAATAATTTTCTTAGCATATTCATGAATAAAATTGAAAACCTTCAACCTGATGTGTCACTTGACCTCTATTGACATATAAGATTCTTGAGAGAGTTGCCACACCTCTCTTAGAAGAAGAAGCGCACAACCAATTTGCAAAATCAAAAAATGTGCCCCTCCAGGTAAAAATTGACCGGTCTCGGTATATTTCGGAAGAACTCTTACAAAAATATCCGGTTGAACTCTTTTGGTTGGGCCACTCGGTATAGAGTGGCCCTGTTCAATTATATTAATTACAGTGTTGTGCTCATTTGTGTTGTGAGTCGATAAGTAAATTAATAGTTATATAAAGCTCTTTGTAAGATGATAAAATAAAATTCTATCAAAAAATTTTTTCTGTATTTTTTATTGGAAAAGTTTAAGTATATATAGAAGAGTTATCTCTATAATAACCTACATAGGCAGAAAATTTCTAATCAAAAATTAAGAGATCGTTGGAAATTTCACTGTGTAGGGATCATTACCTCAAAAAAATCAACCAAACAATTTCTACATTTTGGGGTTCATATATCTCATGTATAAATAGTCTGATATTATTAATCTCATTATTCAATGATTAAGTTCTTCCAGTCAGCGAAACACATTTACTCTCTGTATTTGTATATTTTGATACTTAGATCTACCTAAGATGATTAAGTATAATAATACCGTTCAACGACATATGTGGACACCTCTCTATCATAATATTTATATTTAAACATCATGTCTCACACTTTATACAAACAAAGTGAGCGGTAAATGTTTTCTTAGGCTATTGCTATTGTCATCACACCAACGGAGTGCCGAGGAACGAAACGATACTGATATATAAACCGATAAAGATGATATTATATTTCAAGACAGTATCATATTAAGTTTCTGAGATATATTTTCCTTTGAGTTAAGTTATGTTAGGTTGTGGTTTCAATATCGAATAGATTTAAATGATAACTTCAGACGGAAAATAAAAAATATGCATAAACGTATCATATCTGCAGGATTATCCACTAAAAAACAGAGGGCACCTCTATAACCTATTTAAAATTATATATTATGTTTCGGGCACATTTTTTTTTGAAGACCATTTTTATGAGGGTTTTTCTTCTTTAACTTTATTTCTCTAAATTCGTTGACATTTTGGATCCCGGTAATTTTTTGAATACGTAAAAGAACGACACATCATTTCGATGGAAGATATTTTAGAGTGAAGCGAGATCTTGCAGGTGTTTTTACTCGTTGATTGAGAGTAATAAAACTATAGGAAGAAAAGTTTAACCCAAACTTTACTTCGAATATTGCATTTTCTGTGAACGATCTCTTTTGACCATGCATGGAAACATCGCTTAGTCAAACGTTTTCTCCGGTTTCAAGCATAGCGTTGCCTTCGTTTCTGTTGTAAATAAGGCACAAATGCATCTTTGGTAGGCTTCATCTATATAGCTTCTCTGAAGAATCCATAGATGCAGCTTCGAAGAAACGTCTAACCTAATTTTCTTCACTTATCTGTCAACAATTATTAAGATTTCTACTTATTGTTATAACGAATCATTTGTTAATGTTTTACTTGCCATTCGATTGTGCTGAACAATAGTCTGTTTTATATTAATGTCATTTATACCTGAAAAGAATCATTTTCTTATATTTTAAGAAATAGTTGGAATTCTAAAAAGCTATCACCTGAACGAGAGTAATGCAAAAGCCCCAGCTGGAATTTAAACGGCGACTATCCATAATATTTTTTGCCATATTGTTTGTGCCATATGTTGGAGTACTACTTATCAAATTCTATCCATAGATGATTTGATTGGTGGCAGAAAAGAATGAGAATGTATCTGACAGAAGACTACAATTTTATAAGTACTTTCCTTAATCGTAGCCATACTCCTTATTGATTTTAATTGGAAGAGAATATTCCTCGATTTAATTAATTCGTTCTTGGAAGATGAAATGGAAAAAACCTCTCAAGTCGACCTCTCATTCCTGACATCTAAATCCAGAAGATTCTTTTTGACGAGGCATCTGAATAATGATTATGAACTGCAGAAGAGTTAGTGATTGGTGGCACCAGAAAGTTCATACAAATTTTAAATATAAATTGCATTCAGATAATTTTTACTAAAACTTCAACCATATGCTGTTATTAATGAATTTTATTATTGTATCATAAATAAATTTCTTTACATAATATTGGGTCCAAATTGCAAACTGAAAATGCATGCGTAAAAAAGCTTTGCAATTTTGAGTTACTAGACTCACATTTCCGAGTCTATTATTGGGTTGTTCGGAAAATAATTTCGTTTTTTTTTTCTGAAAAAATGAGAGACAATTTTCGTATAATGAATAGATATTTTATCAAATTATATATTGGCCATTCTGGTCCAACACCTTTTGCCATCTTTCTGGTAGTAGCATGATTCCACGTTTATAAAATTTTTGGTCTGTGCTGATAAAAAACTGTCCAAAAAATTTTGCAGTGACTGGAACAAATAATAATCCGAAGGCAGATCTGGAGAATATGGTGGGAGTGGTAGTGTATCCTATTCAAGCTGTAAAAGCTTTGGCGAGTGACCAAACTTGTAGCAGATCTCACATAATCATGGTGGAACACTGCATCTTTTGTGTTATTAATTCTGGCCTTTTCTGTTGAAATGCATCATTCAGTTTGTACAGCTGATGACAAAAAAATTCCGAACTAATTGTTGTGTTATCCTGTAAAAGCTCAAAAAAACTATTTCTTTAAAATCCTACCAAACAGACAACGTCAACCTTCTTTTGATGGATATTGGCTGTCGAAATGCTTTGAGCCAGCTCAACTTTTTTGCTCCATACTCTCTTGCGTTTGACATTGTAATATACAACCACTTTTTCGTCCCCATTAAAGATGCGCTTCAAAAATGGATCATTTTCGTGACGTTTGAAAAGCGAATTAGACGTCAACGCGACGATACAAAATTCTCTCCGCGAGAACAGGCCTTTCAAGTAGTCATAAACAGTTGAGTTCGATAAATTTAACCTTTCACTAATCCCACGTGTTGTTTGTCACCGATTTGCATGAACTAATGTCTTTATCGTGTCTTTGTCAACTTCAATCGGCCTTCCCGAACGTGGTGCATCTTCGACATCAAAATTGGCGTATCGAAATTTTGCCAGTTCTGACACTGGCGTTCTGACACTGGCGTACTGTCAACACAAATTTCCCATACACATGTTTTAATTTCTTTCTGGCTTGAACAGTATTTTAACCTTTTGATATAGTAAAAAAGTTAAATATAACGAAAGTGCTGCTTATTGCTCTCCATGTTTAAAAGGTCACCAACCAAAAATACTGCGTAGAATTAATGGAACTTTTTCACATACAATATCAGTTCTCAAAACATAGAATGATTATGCGGCTTGAGTGTGAAGTTGGTTTGGAAAAAACACAATTAAATCCTCTGTCGAGAAAAAACGAAATTACTTTCCGAACAACCTTATACATGAAGGAGTTGCTTGTGACGGTGGCTGATAAAATTGAGGAAGTAAAGTCCTCATCCAAACATGTTCTTTTCTGAGCAGAAATTATGGGTAAAAAAGTTTTGTATGAATCCAATTTTTGACCATCCCTAAAGGTTAACGTGTTTAATTTGGGAGTTAGACCAGTTATGTTCTGGTTAGCCTTTCTTAGTGTGTCCTTTCGCCACCTTAGACACAGAAGTTTCACCCAACAGTGAAACGGTGGCCGGCCATACAAGCGAGAAAATTTCTGTCTCGCCAAGTTCCGAATCCGGAACAAAAAGGAATCTCATCTAGCGAGTCGGACATTGTGAACAACAAACCTACTGGCACATATTGTATTCATATATACTGTAGTGTCAAGAAAGTTTAAGTCCGATACTTCAAACTTTTCAAAAAATACTAAAATTGTTTTTCTTTCAAATTGCGATATTTTAAAATCGATAATCTGATTTTGCCACTAAAAATGAGTTTTTCTGTATTTAGTTATCGAAAAGATGTAAAAGTGTATTTTCCTGAGTAGAATTTGGCGAATATTTTGAAGCTATGAAATATTCTCACACATTTATTATTACAATTAATTAATGAGATTAAAAAGATTAACTTACATTTTGGTGATTTCAATAAGTATTTCCAATACAGTAAAATGATTTTTTTTGGCTATGAAATAAAAAATACTCTATTTCGTGAAGTAATTTCACTAACGAATAAATTATGTATATCATGAGAATTTTGAGACAGATTTATCTGAAACTGATACGTTAAGGTTATCTGGAAAAATTTCATAAATACTGAACTGCTTTGTAAGTGTTCAAAAATAATATTTTTAGTAATACAGTTCAATTAAAATAAAAATATGTGAAAAAATATTAATTTGAAAATTTCACCTGAAAATTCTTTCTTGACCTCTTCAGATACATGTCCATACTTTCGGCTGAGGATATAAAATGAATGAAGTTTTAACCTTCTTTAGATGAATATCATCATTCATTTCAGAAAAGTGTTTTTATATCCATGCCGATTTCGGTCCAAATGATTACTTTACATTTATATGTCTTATTGAATTTTGTACATCCAGGTTTGCGTAAAATATATTGCAAATTTATAGAAATAATTGAAAATGGATGATCAAGTTTTTGAATGTAGAATGTTCACAATCTTTACATGTAATTGATGTTTGGTTTTCTCCACATCCCAACAAAAAGGAAACCAAGCAAGTCATAATCAAATACAGGTATGGAAATTCAGTATTAATCTATAAACAACGTCGGTCCTGTGGAGCAGTGGACGAATCAAAACCTCAGTGCGATGCGACGACTCTCAATGGTAGTGGCTGCTAGGGGATGCTGCGATCGAAAGGATCTGCAGTCTACGAATCATTCGCACTTCAAACATGGGGTTTGATTGTCATATCTGTTGAAAATAATGTAAAACTAAGTGTTCAGTGTAGAAGAAAAACATCAGATCATAAAATGGTACTTTGGTAGTCAAGTTTGGCTACTTCTAAAATCATTAAAAACTCCGAGAAATAAGAGTGTTTACAAATACGCAGGCATTGCAAGATTGTTAAACCACCAAAAACCATTAGTGATAATCGTCTGAAAAAAAGGAGACATGTGTGATGCTGTTGAAACCAGTGCACATTGTTCTAGTAAGAAAATTGCCGAACAAGTCGCTATCAAATTATTCCGACAGTTCGACAGCTACCAATCGATTTCGATGATGTCTTGTTTTAACAGGATGGCTTTCCAAGTCACAACGTAAGAGTAGCCACACAAAATTACAGGACGACTTTTTCGGACCGTGTCATTTCTACAAAAGGCACGATCAAATGGCCTCCCAGATCACCAGATTTATCTCCCAATGATTTTTTTCTTTGGGGATATCTGAAAAATTTGGTTTATGGGCATGAAATTGATAGAGCGAATATTAATGAAATAAGGTTCAAAATAATCGAACTTTATGCCACAATAGCAACTATGCCGAATCTGCTCAGAGATATGAGATTATCTCCTTATAATAGATTTGGCTCAACAAGGTGGATTATCCCAACATTTAATTTAAACTTTTCGATCTCGATTTCGCACTTCTTGAAATTTGTTTTTGTTTTCGAATTTCTTATTTTCGTAGAATTTATTTTCAAGCCTGTTATGGCGAAAAAGAACCTAAGTACTCATTTTCAGGAAATTATTTGTGTCACTAATCGTGTCAAATAAATTCCTAGCATAAAATGGAATAAGATTGTCGTATTTATTTTAAACTGATGTCCACGTTTTTCACGTTTTAAGTGCGAATGATTCTGTTTGTTGAACTGAAATCAGTACAGAGCCTGGTTTCTATTGAATTTTCCCCCCACCAGTCACTACCCTTGAGTGAGAACAATCGTTCATGAGGTTTTGATTCTTCCACTGCTCCATTGAATCGACGTTGTTTATAGAATAACATTGAATTTCCTATGTTTCCTATGTCTTTTCCATACCTGTATATTAATGAATCCATTATCATTAATTTGTGTCATTTTCAAAATATACGTTAATCTTTCAAAGTGTTTATTCGAACAAAATTCTATTGGTTCACTTGTTAACAGGTGAGGTGGTGGATGCAATAGCTTGAAATACGTACCTTCTTCTTAGTGTGCCTCTACGTCAATGGTGGTTGGATATCACGATGGCAAATTAATCCTTGTTTCGGCTATTCTTATGAGTTGTTCATAATTTAGACCAGTCCACTGGCGTATATTTCCCAAACCATGAGAGTTTCCTTCTTTCCAGCCTGCGCCTGGTCCACAATTTTCCCCTTTATAATGAATGAGCTGAGCGTATCGGTATTTGTCGTTCTTCAAGATATGGCCCAAATACTAATGCAGTACAGTACAGTGCAGTACTAATTCGTTAGTTGTGTGTGTCGTCCATGATATCTTAATATATAATATATCTTCTTTAGGAATCATTTTCGTGAATATGTGTTTCTCAATATTATGTGATAATTTGTACTTACATACATATTACTTTTTTATTGATACAATGACTATTAATACTATTTAATCATAGTTTAAGATTTTTTGATTGACAAGCCATGTGAATTTTTGATAGAAAATATTTGTACGGGTTTTTATGGATTTCTTGTGTGCAAAAAATATTATTATTATTAATATTTTTTATCACAATCAAATTGGTGAAAATGATAATGAACCGGGGTGTTGCACACCAGCGATTTAACCTCTAGCCATTATTCTCCTTATTGTGGAGAAGGTGGACAAAATCACAGCCTTTCGCGTAAGGCTTAAAGGACTCATTATTATTATTAAGGATTGATTCTACGATAGGTCTACATCTCGAAAGATTGCAACTTATTGATGGTATTCACTTTGAGCGTCCAGTCTTCGGCTCCATACATACGTACCAGTCAGCCACTCTTCACCAGAGAATAATAAAAGATAAATTTTGTTGTTGCGAAATATTCTCAAAAATTAAACATTCGAATAGTATGCAGAGTGGAGTTATTCTGTTTCCAAAAACAAAGTCGAAGAAATTTATGTTATTTTATACGTTTCTGCTATCATTGGTACATACTTCAGTTTGCCATACTTTGAAACCCAAATGTAATTAAATTTTGATCAATTTTACTGGAAATATTATGACTACAATTGAGTACATCGAAGAATGGCGTAATGTCATTTTTTCATGTTGTTTTGGGTGATGCCATTAATATGATATTCATTAACAGTTGTTTCATAAGGCATAAGAAAAACTGAACGAGACTATATATCTGAGTTTGAAACGCAATTTGAAAACTCTACACAGGGAAGAATAAGTTCCGCGCGTAAAGTCGAGAAAAGTGGAATGTCTGACTCAGCGTGTATGAACACGTGTGTTTCATTTCCATTTAGAACATACTGTTAGCAATTATATTTGATATAGATAAGTACAGTGTAGGGTGAGAAGTAAAAATTGCGATGACGGAAAGTGATAGTGGAAACATTATCCACTGAAGGAAAACTAAGAAGAGTAAAATTACAGAATGAATTCATAATGTGATGAAATAGTTACGGCAAAAAAAATACGAAACAGGTCTATACAAAAAGCTCAAGTTTTTCACTATGGTAGATGAAGCAAACCGAGCAAAAATGTTCACAAATTTTAACAAATATGTTGTACTATGCCCAAAAAACTACTTAGCAGGTTGAATCACGCTATTACCGGTTAAGCAAAGAAGAACTGTACCTACATACAGCCTCTGGCAAATTACATGATGCATAGTACTGTTTTAGAAAAAGAATTTCGAATAGTGATAAAACAACTGATGTTCCACTTTGTTTAAAATAAATCCTCAGTCTCCATGAATTGGATTTATGGAACTATAAAAAAAAAAGTTTTCAAATTATCGGTAGTGCACAAATAAACATAGGCAAATAAAGCTGAAAAAAAACAATGATATATTTGAACACATGAGCTTACCCAAAAGGGGGAATAGTTGTTATATTAGGAATAAAACTAAACATTCTCTGATTGTTTCGGTTTTTACTGGTAAAAATTCCATCTTGAAATGTATAAATGAAGAACAATTTTTAAATCTAAAATTTCAGAAATCCGTGGATACAATAAAAAAGAGACTCAAACAAATTCCCACTGCTCCATATTTGTTATTAATATTTTGAGATTCACATGATGATTGTAAATCATTTTCTTTCACCTTTTATTTTCATTTTCCCCTCTTTATATTTTCAAATGGAGTTGAAAAGCATTTCTGCATTTGTATTCTCACCTAATGAAGTCATGATATGACTAAAGAAATGCTCTGTGAACAATAAAATTGAACGAAAGTTTAATTTGTTTTTTATTCGTGAAAATTAAAGAAAATTACTTTCCAGAAGACTTGAGCATCAAAACAGTTTATAATTTATAAATTGCGTACATCCACTAAATTATCATATGAATCATGTCGAAATCTTTTGAATAAGCATTTTGATTTAAATTTTGAGTATCCATGATGTGACACTTGCAGTACTTGTGATTACTTCCGATCTTAACTGAAGGTTCTACAGAAGGAAAAGACTTCAATACTTGGTGCTCTTTAACAAAACAATTTGAGTATAAAATTAGAGATATAACTTTAGAAATTCAATTAGAGGTCAGTTCATTTTGAAAACCCTCTTTTTATTTCATGAATGGGTTTGCATTGACCTGAGACGGATTGCGAAGAAAAAGTTCAAGGACGACAGTCAGTTCTCTACTTCTGGAAAAGACAGATGGTCTTTTGCGAGCTAACTTCATAACTGATATAATAATGAAGAAATGAAGATAGATTTGTATTCGTTTTTAGTGTTCTCGAAGAACTTTTCTGTAAATAAAGGAAATAAGGATTAAGTATTATATTTACCTATCCCAATAATTGATGGATAAAATATCACGAAAAAAAGGTTTCTTGGAAAATTTTGCTAAAAATGAACTTATTGTTTTTTACTATATGGTGCTAGCTATAGTTTAAATTATTGAAATTCGAGTTCCTCGAAACGATATCTGAGTAAATAAAAGTTGGAAGATTTGGTGGGAAAAGTTTTCAATAGTGAAATGAAAGACAAGGGTGGCAATTCCTACGACATTAAAGCTAATACTCATCTGGATGCTCTGGATATCTTGCATAGAGTAAGAAACATTCAGTGTTCTTGAGGCTGATTTAATAGGCTTATTTTTAATTTTATTAATTTATTGACTAGAAATTTATTGAATTCGAAATTTTTACACATTTGGGCGAAATGCGCAAAAAGGGCAATTATTGGATGTAATATTCCATTTATAGAATTTAATATCACAAAATAGTTTTCAGAATAACTTAGCTGAGAAATATTAAAATATTTTTCACTATGCTGTGCTAGCTATGGTTTCATACATACAAAATTCGAATTTCCCGATAGGATGGATATCTGAGTCACATTTTGCTTTTCTTTCATCTGTCATATTCAAATATGTTGGGTTCTATTGCGCTGTGTACGATAATATATATATATATATATATATATATATATATATATATATATATATATATATATTTGCATTCGTAATGATGTTATTCTCTTAAAATTCTAATCTTGTCTGGATAAAAAAGGTGAAAATGACATACGATGATAAAATTAAACTATATATTTATACATATCGCATCATTTATGTCTGACTTTTCCTCATCTCATCTTACCTGATCTGGCAGTTTGGTATATCTGAGAAATTAAAGTCAAGATATGTTATTTATAAAGTTAACTATTGTAAAAATAATGTAATACAATAATCTCTTGCTTCTTTCAACTTCCATATCGTCCAACAGGAAATGAAGAAAATTGTGCAGCGGTTTATGATAACCTTATTAAGCAACAGAGGATGGAGAAATATGTGCGCGAAATACGATAGAATTTTTTCATGATGAATTGAGGAATTAGGCATGGGTGAATACTTTTATTGCAGTAGTTGCAGAAAATTGTGTCCTCAGGATAAATACAACAAACATGTCTATAAAATACAATATGAAGTAGTTTTATATTTGTATTACTAGAAATTACAAATGTCGTAACAAAAAGAAATAAAGTTTCATAATTCGTGAAAAATTCGCATTAGCTTCAATAGAAGAAGGTGGAAAAGATTTCAATTCATTCGGTTTACTGTATAAAAGTAAACGTTTTCATTTTCGAATCGCTGATTTAAAACAAATAATGTATTAATTTTTTTTTGGTTCATTGACAGTAGCCATCGATTAGTTTCGTTCTTTTTAAATAGTTGAAAATTTACTCATCTGTCTGAGTTTGGATTCCTTCTGTTACATTCTTTATAGTGTTGGTTTTTACTTGATAGAAATCCATTGTACACTTTAGTTGAATGAAACAAATATACATGTAGATTTCTATTTATTATCTTGAGTTGTTCACATGACGCGTTTAATTAATAAAGTTAACTTCTTCAGATGCCTTCTGATATTTTCAATTTGAGAAATTGGTTTGAGAAAGAAAGGTAAGATAATTTATATATTGGATATAAATCTGATATGGATTGGATATAAATCAGCACATGAAATAAATTTATATCATACTTTTGTATGACGAATTTGGAAAAATAATACAAAATAAATGTTTTCAGGTGCCAATTAGCTAATATAATTAATCATATTCAGATTTATGAATGAATGATAATTACAGAACTTTGGGCAAAACACGCCGTTCCCTAGAACAAGCGCGCAAAAATGTATAAAAATTGGTAAATAAAATGACTACATAAATGAAAATAATATATTTCCTAATAAAAACAAAAGATTTCTGAAGATTTTCAAAATGATTTTCATTTTCTTCCACGCACTTATGCAAAAGTCTCAAAACACCACGGTTTGTAGCTTTACTTATTTGATGATTCGAAGGCGTCTGCAAGTCGACAATTCAAATCCTTTTTGCTGAAAACAGGCATTTCTTACACTTTGTTCTGTATTGTATCCCATAAATAAATATCTAGTGATGTGAGCTCGGGGGATCTTGGAGCCAAATCAGTATACCGCGGCGCCCAATCCAGCGATCACTAAACATTCTACTGAGTTTATCACATTGAAACTGAACCTTTCTTGAGAATTTGTTTGCCTTGATGCGAGAGGATTATCAGTTCTCTAAATGTGCAAATTCCTTCTATTAAATAAACCCTCATTTGTAAATGTGGCTTCGTCAGTACAAACGATCTTTTTGAAGAAATTTCCGTCATTACAATTATGATAATGATATTTCTGCAAATATTCACTCCCCTTATATGGTCACGTGGTTCCAGAGCATGTACTTTTGCAAATTTGAAGTTAGGTATTTTAATTTGTTTCAAAATTCGATGAACTGAAGCACTACTCAAATTTGTTTCATGAGATGCACATCTAATTGAAGTGCATTCGCTTCAAAATAGGTCAATACACTAATTACATTGTCCTCATCATCAGCTACACTTTGCTTTTATTATCTAGAAGCTCTTACACTACCAAAACTCAAAAAAATTGAAAAGTTCTTATATTTTCTGTCATTGGGGGTAAATTGGTATATTTCTCATTGAGAGCCCGACAAGTTCTAGTAACATTTCTCTTGCATTCTCCGTAAATTTGAAATAAATCAAGAAGAGAACTCATTTCATGAAATGGAATTGTTATAATAAGACTTGTTAGTTACCAGATAATTTATTTTCAATGATCACAGAATATTCTTCTGCTGTTTAGTTCGATAACAGAGTGAAGGAAATTGTCTGTACGTATAACTAAAATCAACGAAATCTCAAAAAACTCTCTAATTATTGAATTTAGAGGCATAAGCATGTTTGAACACTATCATTATGTTTCACTGTAGGATCCAATGCAGTCATAAAAAATGGGGTTCTGATTTGAAAAACGAAAGTTATGGTAGAATTTTGCCCGCAATTGTCGACACAATATTTGAAACACCCTATGATGAAACATCAAAAATTCAAAAGTCACACAGCATTCTTACATTCTTGTACTTTCAAAACCTGAAAACAGTTTGCGTTCAGGATATTGAGAATTCGAACGATTAACATAATAGTGACAACCCATATTACTCCTTCTTCTCAGTATTCTCTTAATATTTTAGGAAATATCAATCCAAACGGAACAATTCAAACAGAAAGTTATTCACAATTGAATACTCAATAATATTTGAGAAGAAGAAAAAAATTTTTTTTTTTGGGAAAATATATTTTCATTTCCTGTACAACCGGAAGTGATACGGTTTCAAAAATATTTTAACTGAATAGAGAATATGGAACAATTCTACAAAAACTCCTTAAAAGAGTTTCTGGAGAACTGGGCTTATTTGAAATCTGAAAATTGGGATTATAAAATTGTTCCATCTTCTCTATTCAGTTAAAATATTATATATATATATATATATATATATATATATATATAAATATATATCACAGAATACTGAATTTACAGAAACTGAATATGACAACAAATTTTCTTCTAGTATATTTCCCATATAATAATTTTAGACGTTTCGCTGCTCAAAATTCGCAACATATGGACCACAGTTTCTGAAGTCTGTGATAAAATACTCATAAAAACGATACGTAAACTGTGAAAATTTCAAGGAGATTTACAAATTTTTTTCACTTCACAATGCAATTAGGAAATGATAAAACTAAATAAACGTGGCTATATGCATGTACTATAAACTACCAATAAAAGAATACCGGTTGAAAATTCTGGAATAATGACTGGGATTCGGATTCGAACACCATGAAATGAATTCATCATCTTTCCTTCATTATATTTCGAAGTGTAAACCTACCTATTACAAGCAATATGACTAATTATATTTTCAGTGAATGTGTCATATTATCTTTAATTATATACTATCACCATGTAGATGAGAAATACCAAAAACGCAAAATCTGAGTGTTTCACATTCCAAGCATATTCAAGCTGATTGGTACTACGAAACACGTTCCTATTCAGCATTTGTTTAGACTTTAGCTACTGAAAATATTTAGAAACACTCATTATATTGCTAGGGGTTTTAGGTAATCAATTCAAGTCACTGATATTGCTAAACAAAATCTATATTTCGAAGTTCCAAGTGTATTATTTTCTTGAATAATATGTAGGCTTCACGAAATATTTTTTGCATTATCTGCAGGTGAGTTTGCTCCCTCACAAGCTAAAGCAATATTAGTCGTTTACATCGTTAAAAAACTTAGTCAACTTTGGTCATGAATATGTCATCATATTTATTTAATTGAATTCTTTTTACTTTATGGAAATCCATTCAAAAAAAAACTTCAAACATTTCCATCTCTTCATTATGAGTATAACAATTCGGTACCACAGTAGCATCGTAACATTTTTATAATATAAATAACTAAATAAATTGAATGTGTTGCGAAATAAAATTAGCTATTCGAAATGAAAAGCTATGCTGCTGTGAAAGTGAAATAATTGTTATATTTGTAATAAAACAGTTGAATACCCTTATTTTAAACATAATTTCATTATATTTATTTGATCATAAAATACAAATTTATATTGAAAAATCACGGATAATAAGAGAATATAATGATGATTATGAGTTCAAGTTAGTCATTTGAGACCACTTCCACCTCAAAATTGGAAAATTATAGATATTTTTCATTGATTAAGCTTGCAGGAAGTGGTGGAAAACGAAGTTATTTTCTTATTCCATTTTTCTGATGATAATCGTTTCACAATTTTGAAATTTTTTGTTCTGTATATCTTTCATGAATTTCATAATTCGTTAATACAATTAATTTATATGTATATATTGAATATATTATGTTCATTCAATTACAATGTAATTCCTTACGAAAACATTAAAATTTTCCGCTTCAACATGTGAAATGGATTGAAGTTATATGATAATTATCTGACAGCCTAAACGTTTAATTCTTTATAACTTTAGAAATATGCATATAATTGGAGTTTTTCACTAAAAAAATTTTACAATTTGATGTTTTGTTACTGACCAGAGATTTATGGTTATTTATGTATTAAGAGAAGTTATGATGATGTTACTTAGAGAGGGCACTAAATTTGAATCCCGAGAGATGGAATTCCCGAGATTTGTTGCAAAAGGATGAGCAAGCTCGTGTCGTACTGCTACCGACAAAGTCGGAACCAAAGTATAAAAAAATTTGACAATTTCCTGCAGTGGCTGAAAGTTAACCATATTGTAAAATAGAAAATTTGAAGCAGTCATCCTTAACACGTGTAAGTTGTGATATAGTGATAGTTTTTGATATTTGGAATATTATTTTGGACCGAAGAAGAGATTACCTAGAATTATATTGGCTTTTTGAAGATATAGTGCATATTTTGAGAGATTTCTGAATTAACTTATTCGAATATTTAAATATATTGAATATTTCAAATAAATTATATTCTTTGAGGAGTCCATAAGTTGTGGTAATGTTTTTAAAAAGCAATTGGTGTTCTTAAAGGTGAGATCAGAAACAAAATTTTGTCTCCTTTAAATATTTATTTGTTAATTTTAATGACTATTTTATATCTGTTGGTTTATTTTTTTACATTTGACATTATATATTGAGTTTTGATTATATACGTCTATTAAATATAAGCCGTGCTTATTTTAGACATTAATTTAATTCTAAAAGTTTTTTGAATAAAAATTTTTTTGAAATTAAAATTGTAGAAGACTAACAGATTGAATCTGTTTTGATATTCAAATTTTTAATCATATTGAAAGCAAAAATATGAGTGAATTTATAATGTTGGCTTACTTTCGAGACATGGAATGTATTTATTCCTCTATGTTCTAGTCTGAGTGAATTGGCTTATTTTTCTTACAGTCTGAATCACAGTCCTAATTCCCTTGGGACTAAGTGGTTAGATGAAAGAAGGGAAACATCAGCTTCATGTTTGACTACAGTCATGTACAGTGACAAAAGTTTAATGGAGAATCCTTGCAATTTGGTAAACAATTTCAGTGAAGAATTCTTCAATTGTCGGTTTGTTTTTGTAAATACATTAGGCAGTTAAAGATATGAAACTGCTTAGTATAACTCCCAATGGAGTAACAACCATGTTTGTAGTTATGGTAACTAATGGTTTATTTATTTATTCTGTATCAGTATGAAATAAAAATATTTATATTTCAGATCATAAGTTTGAGAATTATGTTGAGTTGTCGGAAAAAAATTAAAATTAAAACGCATTTATTGAAAGGAAATTCGATGAACCGACAGATATAAAGGGTAGAAAACTATAAAAAATATAAAATTGTTCTCAAGAGTTCGTCCTTTCAGAATTTAACCTCGTACGATATCACTTTGATGCAGTGGTCAATCAAAATTCTCAGATTAACTGTGATACTGAGATATTCCCTTTATATTGATTTTAAGCTCCTCTTATGATATGGAATGAGAATTACTGTTTGTGATCAAATTCAAACGACTCCAAGATTTTTGTGAAGGCGAACCCGACCATAAAATATTGGTGGAACGGAATGTATATATTTTTTTTCAACTTTATCTGTAAATGTCGATGAAGCGAGAAATAGTTGAAAGTCCTCTCTGTCGTGTGTTCGAACATACGAATTACACTATTCATGAGTATGTCTACTGAAATCGAGTGCTATAATATTCGGCTGAAAAATATATAGAATATGGTAACTTCGTCAGAATTCAAACGACCTAAAACGAGCACAAACGAAAACAAACAGCTCTAGTTGCCCATAAAACTCCAAACATCTTGAATTTGGTCCAACGAAGAACATGAAAAATCGCACAGGAATCTTAAAACTCCTCTGAAGTTCATGCGTTTTTCACCGTTAAAATTATATAGATTTCGCAGACCATAGTTGCCGTCGAGAGCTTCTTTTCGAACAACAAAAACGAAATTCAGACTATGCGCTCTCACTAAATTCGCAGATATCCAGGATTTTCCAGATATTCTTCTACTGGATTTTGTTCGAATTCTCAAAATATTCAATAAATTGACTAAACGCATTAGTTTCCTGCCTTGTATGTATATATTAAAAATCAACACTGTCATTTGACATATAGTCGTCGAATCATTTGAAGTTACCTCAGCAACAGAACCGAAATTGCAATCACTTCGGATTTTAAGGAAACGAATTCAATTTTATATGCGAAAAAGTTAGTTTTCTCGAATATTTTATATAAGGCATTTTCTGTGAGATGTTTTATCAATAACCTCATATTGAAAAAATTCACCTTCGAAAACACACTGGATAGAATCCCAAATAGATGAAATCGGTTCATAGACAAAATTATAAACCTTAACAGAGAATCCGCAGTTCTTTTGATAAGAGGGCTCTAGTTTACTGTGCAAAATGAAAACGAAATTAACATGAGCTGCTAATTCATTTCTCACTAACGAACTATCAGTATGCGTTGCGATATCCCACAACGTCATGTGTATGCGTGTTTTAGTTCGCCTAGATTCAGATTTATCCTCTTCTGTATCTGAATCGTGTATTTCCTATTTCATTATTAATGTAATTATCTCTGAATAAGATTTAGCTCAAATTGAAACTTTGAATATTTCGAAACCTTTGAATTTTTTTCTAATTAATTCTGTGGCTAGGCAGGACTTCATACAATATTATACGAATTTGAGTCGATTAGGTGAAAGCTTTAGTTTACAATTAAAAATATCAGAAATCTGAAAAACTTCCACCATATATATTGAAAATATATATTACATTGATGTTATATTGATATGATACACAGGGTGTCAGGATATTATGTTCATATATTTCAGAGGGTGATTCTAGAGGTTGAAATATGAAAAAAACTTCCTATCAACTTAGCTCCTAGAATGTATCCTATGGACGCTAGAGCTTCTTCAACATGACCACTAAAATCCAATAAGCTAAGGATATCTTTACCAAAATTTGATGGATTCAAATGAGATTCAGTACATGGAGGTTTTTGGATGAACTAAATTGTCTGGTGATCTAAAACTTACGGATTTTCATCAGTGGCGGAGATAACAAGGGGGTCTCTCATGAAATTACTATTGAAATTAGTATCAAAGAAATTAACTTCTCATACAATTCTGAAGAAAAAGTACCTCGTTGAAAGCGTTACGGAACACCATCCTCGAGAAAAAAGTGATTTTGTGATGATATGCATTCTGAGCCACGGACTGCTTATCTCAAAAAACAAAGCCTGTATGACATGAATGATATAAAATAAATCACAATAAATGTTCAAAATGCTCAACGTTACCTTCAATACATTTTCTAATACTTTTTCGCATCGACGTTCGCACATTAGCAAAAATCCCTGGAATATTCCTAATGTGTTCGCAACCATTTATTACACGTTGCTCCAATTTTTGAATATTTCGAACAAGAGTTGAAAGCACGTATTCCATCAAATATCCCGATAAAAAAATCTAGGGGGTTCAAATCCGGAGACCGAGCTGGCCAGTGCATAGGTCCTCCTCGGCAAATCCATCTTTGATTATAAGTTCTGGTCGGCCAGGCCATGTAGCAGTGTTAGGAGGAGATGGTAATCGGAAAAAACTATGTCTGTGGGCTAGCATTTCCCCTTTGAGCGTTTTTAAGTACATTTTAATGAGTGATGCAACATGTGGCTGTGCATCGTCATGCATTGTCAGCACAAACGCATACATTGTCCTCAGTATACCTCCCTTGTGATCCTTTCGTTCGATTGTAGCAGTTTATGATATACCACATCCAGCTGGATCCGCAAAATACACATCATGATCTTCTCGGCCTGAATATTCGGCTTGACAGTTGATGATAGGGTATGCATACGTTTCCCGACGTTTTGGATTAATGTAGAGGACCAACTTTTCATCTCTCGTCACAATTGGATGCAAAAACCTGTTTCTTTTTTGCTATTGGACCAGTAGTTCATACGTGAAAAAACAGCGTTCGACTTATCTTGGCTTTAGTTCATACGGCACCCAATTTCCTAACTTTCATATCATTCCCATTAGTTTTAAACGATAGCAAATGACTGGTTGGGTGACTCCAATTATTTGTGCGACTTCCTCTCGCATTTGTGATGGTTCTTCATCTATTCTTGCCTCTAATTCTTCATCCTTAAGCTTTGATGGTGTTTCGGGTCGTTCTTCGTCTTCCAAATCAAAATTGCCAGTTTTAATTCGATCAAACCACTTCTGACACATTCTTTCAGCTAGAGTATGACATCCACTAAGATAAGATGACCCTCGGCAGCATTTTTCTTCATACTGAAGCAAAACTCCCTACAACAACACATAATTCGGTAGAAAAGTTGACATGTTCAGAACACATAGAAACTATATTGTTTACACTTCAGCGAAATGACAGATACTGAAAGGAAGGGCTAATGAAAATTAAAGGTATTGAAAGATGAAGCAATGATATAATAAATTAGTAGCGACATATGTTGCCAAAACCATACGAACTTGTTTCTACTACTAATAATTCCAAACATTTTATATTTAATGATAAAGAACAATATTTCAACTATTGTATAAAAACCTGTCTGTGTGAAAGTTTTGGACAAATTTCTCATTCTTGAATCACCATCATGACATAATCTTATAAAATGAATATTTTCAAATATGGACTTACCAAAGAGATCTAGACTGAAGTTGTTATTAGCAAGAAAATGAGCACCCTCCAAACATTAGGATTAGATACCTTGAAGTCAAAAAGTCCCGTCTTATGAAGCGAATATGAAGTAAAATATTCAATTGGAAGGTTTATACGATGTATAAGTAGTTCCTAAATTGAATTGAAAAATCAAGAACTATTATGAGTATCTATAGAAATGATTTTTTATTTATTCTGATGTGTAAAATATTTTTGATTCCTTCAATTAAGTTTATGAATCCTTTCGGTTTTATACGATAGTGAATGCGACCATTTGAAGGTTTACTCCTAGGCTTGAATATTGATTTCAAGAATTTATCACGATATTCTGGATATTTCATTAATCAGGATGGGCATTAGTTTTAATTGATACGGAATATCGAGTTTCTACTGTAAATCTTTGCCAAATTCATTTAACGACACTAGAATCCTTTCCTATTGAATTACATTCAGCAGTTGTCGTCAACAATGTACATCAAGAAGTACTTGTGTGTATTGTACTCTCGGACATATTCTACTAACTTTTCTACAGGTAAATTTATGAAAGGAATCAATATGTAAACTTTGAGGATACTTAGAGTGAATTTTTAATGGTCCAATACGGTGTACCCCAGGGGACAGTTTTGGGTTCACTTCTCTTTAGCATCTACTTAAATGATAATTTTGCACTGCATTCGGAAGGAGATATAATTAGCTTCGCAGATGACACAGCAGTTATTTATATATCGCAAACATGCAACTCTCTGTAAGAAAAAGTTGATAAAAGTTCTGAGCTATAATGCAATGGTTCGAAAGTAGAATACTGAATATTTAGTGGACAAAATATTTCACATCTAATTTATTTCGCGCTATCAATTGCGTCCATTCAGCTCATTACTAATAAAATATGATATCATGAGTTTCACGATCTCACAAGTGAACAAAACAAAATAGCTTAGCGTATATATAGACGCTTACATTGAAATGGGGTACACATATTGCTTTTTTGGTAAAGATTTACGTAGTATTACACACTGGCTAAATACATGACATCTATGATTGTTTCGGTCTTTACTTGACGGAAATTCATCTTGAAAATATGGATAAAAACAATATTCAAATTTCCCCTAATATGTTATTAACACTACGATCGTTACGTCATATCATGACTTCTTCAGGTGAGTATTACAAGATACTGAGTATACCATGAACAAGAAATTCATTTGATAGTACATGGATATAACAAAAAGAGAGGGGGTGAAGAGAGTTTTACAATTCTTTTGGAAATCTGAAAAATGATTCAAAAAAGGGGAGACTTAATTCTGTTTGGTTATTCAATAATATTTTTCTTTTATGATTTCTATTAATTTCTAAAGTTTCTAACAAGTTCAATTTAAAACTTTTGTTTTCTGAGTGTACAATTTCAAAGTAACTATTAAAACTATGTCCTGTGTCTAGAAGGTGCTCTGCGTAGGTTGAATTTCCCTTTTTGTTATAATACAATAACATTTTTCATGTTCCCTAAATCTCGTCTGGAACGATCTTCCTGTCTGACCAACATATACAAAATGGCTAGTACCGCAAGTTAACTTATGAACACCTTATTTCTTGTTCTTATTTTATTATTTTTTATTCGTTTTAAAAGAAATTCTAAAATTGTGGTTCTTCTTTAATTATCTAGCTACCTTTTCTGTTTTTGGTCTCAAGTATATCCACGAAATGTATTTACTTTCAATTGAATCATTATTTATGGGATATACTAATTTCAAAGCCAGCATTAATTGTATTTTTGTGAAAAGATTCTCAATAATCGGGACGCTGAAACCGTTGTTCAACGCAATCTGTTCAATAATGTAATATTCTTTGTCAAAATTCTCAGGTTACATGGATATGTTGGCTAATCTATATAACATACTATTGTATGCTGCTAATTTTTGTGAGTATGGGTGGTTTGATGTGAAGTGAATTGTGCTATCTGTATGGGTTGGTTTCCGGTATATTGAAAAAACGTGTTTATTATTGATTTTTGTGATAGTTAAGTCTAAAAAGTTTATACTATTGTTTTTTTCCCATTCATAAGTGAATTGTATGGTTGGGGATAATTTGTTTATGAAATCCACAAACAAAGAAAATTGTCTATCAGTGCCATTGAATAAACATAGAACGTCGTCGACATATCTGTACCAATAAATGAAACATTTAAAATAAGGGCTTTTTATTATGTTAGTTTCTAAGGAATCCATAAAAATTTCGGATAGTAACGGACTCAAAGGATTTCCCATATTTAGGCCATCGTTATCTATGTAAATTTTGCCGTTGAACGTGAAATAATTTTGTTGCAAGCAAACTGTCAAAATATCCATTATTTCTTGTTTTATTACCGAATTTGTTCTTTTTCGGAGTAGGAGGTTATCTACTAATTTTATGGTTTCGTTGACTGGTATGGACGGAAATAAATTCTTTACATCAAACGATATGAGCTTTGCATTATCTGGAACACATACATCTTTTATGTTATTCACCAAATGGTATGTATTCTTTATAGATAATTTTGCTTCAAAATTTGTTTCCGAGAGTATGCTTTTAATAAGTGCCTTAGATAATCTATATGATGGCGCTGTAACAAATGACACAACTGGCCTGATGGGACAACTTTCTTTATGTACCTTGATTAAAGAATACATATTTGATGGTTGAGGATTCATTAAAGTTAAATTAAATAATGGTTTAGTACCGAAAAGGGCCGTAGCGTTTTTTATGGCTATTTTTATTTCATTTTGATTTTTATCTGTTGGGTCTTTTTTGATAATTGTATACTTATCCGGGTCTATGAATTCTGTTGTTGTATTTATATAACTTGTTCTATCGATTGCTATTACTGTATTTCCTTTATCGGCACGCGTGAATACTAAATCATTTTTTAAGATTTTAGTATTTTATAGATTTTATTGTGGAATTGTTATTATGCGAGTGATGATACATTTTTTATTTATAATATTAGCCAATGCATATTTATCTTTATTTGAATTTTGACAATTTTTGAGTGCAAGTTCTGAGTCGATAACTAAACGTTCTTAAGATTTCTTATTGCTATTATTTAAATTGTACTTATATCTTTTAGCTATCGACTCAGAACTTGCACTCAAAAATTGTCAAAATTCGAATAAAGATAAATATGCATTGGCTAATATTATAAAAAAAAAAAAATGTAATCATCACTCGCATAATAACAATTCCACAATATAGTCTATAGAACCTAAAATCTTAAAAAATGATTTAGTATTCACGCATGCCGATAAAGGAAATACAGTAATAGCAATCGATAGAACAAGTTATATAAATAAAGCTACAGAATTCTTAGACCCGGATAAGTATACAATTATCAAAAAAGATCCAACAGATAAATATCAAAATGAAATCAAAATAGCCATAAAAAACGATACGGTCCTTTTCGGTACTAAACCATTATTTAATTTAACTTTAATGAATCCTCAACCACCAAATATGTATTCTTTAATCAAGGTACTAAAGAAAGTTGTCCCATCAGACCAGTTGTGTCATTTGTTACAGCGCCATCATATAGATTATCTAAGGCACTTATTAAAATCATACTCTCGTAAACAAATTTTGAAGCAAAATTATCTATAAAGAATACATACCATTTGGTGAATAACATAAAAGATGTACGTGTTCTAGATAATGCAAAGCTAATATCGTTTGATGTAAAGAATTTATTTCCGTCCATACCAGTCAAGGAAACCATAAAATTAGTAGATAACCTCCTACTCCGAAAAAGAACCAATTCGGTAATAAAACAAGAAATAATGGATGTTTTGACAGTTTGCTTGCAACAAAATTATTTCAAGTTCAACGGCCAAATTTACATAGATAACGATGGCCTCAATATGGGAAATCCTTTGAGTCCGTTACTATCCGAAATTTTTATGGATTCCTTAGAAACTAACATAATAAAAACCCCTTATTTTAAATGTTTCATTTATTGATACAGATATGTCGACGACGTTCTATGTTTATTCAATGGCACTGATAGACAATTTTCTTTGTTTGTGGATTTCATAAACAAATTATCCCCAACCATACAATTCACTTATGAATGGGAAAAAAAACAATAGTATAAAGTTTTTAGACTGAACTATCACAAAAATTAATAATAAACACGTTTTTTCAATATACCGGAAACCAACCCATACAGATAGCACAATTCACTTCACATCAAACCACCCATACTGACCAAAATTAGCAGCATAAAATAGTATGTTATATAGATTAGCCAACATACCGATGTGACGTGAAAATTTTGACAAAGAATATAACATTATTAAACAGATTGCCTTGAACAACGGTTTCAACGTCCCGATTATTGAGAATCTTTTCACAAAAATACAATTAAAGCTGGCTTTGAAATTAGTATATCCCATAAATAATTATTCAATTGAAAGTAAATACATTTCGTTGACATACTTGGGACCAAAAACAGAAAAGGTAGCTAGATATTTAAAGAAGAACCACAATTTTAGAATTTCTTTTAAAACGAATAACTCCCTAGCAAAAATAATAAAGATAAAACATCTAAGAACAAGAAATCAGGTGTTTATAAGTTAACTTGCGGTACTTACCATTTTGTATATGTTGGTCAGACAGGAAGATCGTTCCAGACGAGATTTAGGGAACATGAAAAATGTTATTGTATTATAACAAAAAGGGAAATTAAACCTACGTAGAGCACCTTCTAGACACAGGACATAGTTTTAATAGTAAGTTTGAAATTTTACACTCAGAAAACAAAAGTTTTAGATTGAACTTGTTAGAAACTTTAGAAATTAATAGATATCATAAAAGAAAAATATTATTGAATAACCAAACAGAATTAAGTAGCTCCCCTTTGTTGAATCTTTTTTGAATCATTTTTCAGATTTCCAAAAGGATTGTAAAACTCTCTTCACCCCCCTCTATTTTTGTTATATCCATGTACTATAAAATGAATTTCTTGTTTATGGTATACTCAGTATCTTGTAATACTCACCTGAAGAAGTCATGGTATGACGTAACGATCGTAGTGTTAATAAAATATTAGGGGAAATTTGAATATTGTTTTTATTCATATTTTCAAATACATGACACCTTATCTATATATGGTTCAGATAGGCTTACTATCATACTATACTTTGTTTGAAACTCGTTTCTTTTATGGGATCGTTGTCTTGGTAGTAGGAAAATTCTCATATGAAAAACATAGAATAAATACAAGGATTCACGTTGAAAATAAAAAGGGATTTAGCCTACGAAAATCATTCATATATTAATATATAGAAATATCGATCGTGGATGTGAGACAACTTCATTTTAATTTCCTTATTGTGTGTTTCGTTGATGTCTAATTAAATATGCCTAATACGGTTTACTGTACCTTTAAAAGTTTATATTATCGATATAAGACAATACATGAACTAAAAAATTCGGAACCATTATGAGAGTCCGCACAAAGTTGATTCATTCTATGTGCAAGGAAAATTATTTTTTTTTTTTGTCCACGGCTACGGGGCCATTCAGACAAGCTTTCAACTTGGTCACAAACTGTTTCAACTCATTAGCACACTATCAAATCGGTATTAGACATTTGTCATTATTAGACATACACAAATACCCATGGCAATGGTGGGACTCGAACCCACAGTCTCCGGCACCGTGGACCGACATCTCTGTCGCCACGCCACCATATGACCCAAGGAAAACTATCTTAAAAAGATAACTTAACTCTCTGACTGTATAATCTCATTCCAGTAATATTAAATAACGTTATTTAGATTTTCACAAATTTTTATTGTTATTTAATACAACAACTGTTCCGCTATCACAGTAGTATCTTCAGGTATGTTAACATTTTGAATAATTATTGTATTAAATAACGATAAAAATTTGTGAAAATCAGTATGACCTTATTTAATATGAATTTCAATCAAGTAAAGACTGAATAAATACTCATTCCAGTAGTTAATCAAAATATCTTCAGTAATAATTTATTTGATATAAGCGCAAAGTTTGGATCTTAGGATGGCCTAGAGTTCCGATTCGCCCATAAGTCGAAATCAAGTATAAATAATATTATTAAAGTGTGTTTACGAGTGAACAGAAAATTGATTCAAACTAATATTTTATGAATTTACTGTTGTTGTGAGTATAAAATATAAACATTAGTTGGAATTGTGTGTTAAATTTAATCCATTATTTGTTTTGTTCGATGAAGTGTGCCTTTTGCGAGTCTTTCTCAATGTGTAGTCACTAAAATTTATGGTATATGAATAAGTATGATTCAACACAAGTATAGGTGTATGCTTCTGTGAAAATTCGATATTCACCAGATGCAGAAGTATGAAACCGGAATGTCCCCATAGATGGTGCTATCAGTTTAGGTCCCGTAAAACCACTTCTGCTGCACTTTCATCTTCTTCTAATAGCTGACGAAGATTTTGAACACATAATAACACAAATTCCGTAGAGTGTCATATTTTGCTGTAACCTTTAATGAAATATATCGAGTTTTTTACCTACGAACTACAATTGTTTTTCTGTTATTATTTGAAAGAAATTGCTTCAGAATCGCATCGAATGCTTGTCGAAGCTTACGATAAACATGCTTTTTGTGCAGTCAAAAAATTAAAAAGTGGTGATTTTGACGTAGGAAACAAAGAGCGTGGGGACAACCGAAAAAATTCGCAAACAACGAATTGCAGTCCTTATTGAATGAAGATGATACTCAAACTCACCAAGAACTCGCGGATCAATTGAATGTTGAGCAGCCATTTATTTGAAAGCTATGGAAAAGATTCAGAAAGTGGAAAAATGGGTTCCGTATGAATTGAGTTTGAGGCAGCAAGTATATCGAGAAAACATTTGTGAAATGCTGCTCTACAGATACAAAAGACAATATTTCCTCCATCGAATAGTGACAGTTGATGGAAAATGGACATATTTTGGGAATCTTAAGCATTGGTGAACTTAAACGGACCATCGACATCCACTGCAAGTCCAAATCGCTTCAGAAAGAAGACAATGATCTCTATTTGGGGAGATCAGAAGGCTATAATATATTATGAGTTTCTAAAACCTAGTGAAACCGTTAATACTTACCGCTTTCAACGGCAAACGATCGACTTGGATCGCGCATAACGTGAAAAACGACCGGAGTATAAAAAAAGTTCAAACAAAGTCATTTTGCTCCATGATAATGCCACATCACACACAGCAAGATGGGTTAGGGAAACGATTTAGGGATTCAGATGAAAAATACTAGTGCGTAAGGCTCTCTCCAGGTTTTCGATTATCATCTTTTCGCTTGACTGGGACACACTTTCGCAGAATAACGTTTAAATGCGAATGAAAATGTACAAACATGGCTCGATAACTGGTTCGCTTCAAAATAAGAACTGTTTTTTTTTGGCGTGCAAATAGCAATGGAGTTTATTTTGAATAAATTATTTTTTATAATTTTAGAACAACAGATGTGTACTTTCACAAAAAAATTCCGGTTTCATATTTCTACACACGGTATTCACCACTAACTTAAATAACTTTTATGCTAGTTATCAAATTTGTTTTCAAGTGAATTTGAAATAGCTCTGACGATATTTGAATATTTGATTTTGAAAAATCAATACGACTCGATCCTACCGTTGATAATTTGCTGATATATAATTCACTTATATTAATTTCAATATCTCAATAAATCAGTAGGTAATCGTTTGAAGAAACGTGAATGATAGAATAATTTCAAAATTTTATATTTCTGTTTAACTGTGTAGGCAGATGTGTAATACTAATTTGGGTCGAACTAATTCTGGATTCGAACGAATTATTCAGACAATCGCTTAATTGAATGAATAGATTAATTATTTGATTTATATGCTTTCCATAAATTGTTATTAGTCATTCTCTGCACGCGGTGTAAATAAAATATAAAACATTCTTGTTTGAACTAGTAATTTCTATTGTTAGTTTTCGGAACATGGAAAATAGGATATACTCTAAAAATTATTAATGCTTCAGTTTTCATGAGAATCTAGTTATGCAATCCTGAATAATAATCCTGGTTTGTTACCTGATATTTCAAGCCAACTGCCTCAGCTTGAAAGCAAATTCTACTTTTCGCCCAAATAAGTATTCAAAATTAATATTTTGCCCAATTTTAACTGTTTATATTGAAAGAAAAATGTACTGCACTAGCTTCGCGAGTTAAAAGTTGGCGTATTCAATAAGGATTTCAAAATAGTGTTATACTTTTGGTAATTTTGTTGGATATATTTTTTTCGTAAAGAAACCCAGTTTTGGACCAATTTTTCTTGCTTACTGATTTAGAAGAAAATTTCACCATATTCTGTTTTTAGATTCTAGGATTTACTACAGTATAAAAAATGTTCAAATGAAGGAAGTGTGTGTGTGTGTCTCATGTCTCATACGTTTGTGAGAGTGGCGTTCGTCCAATAACACTCTCCGTCTCATTCGAACTGAGATTTGAAAGTAACGGCCTCGAGGAAAGCCCTGGTTTCGAAAGAAGTAAAACAATGTTCGAAATTACAAAAAAAATATCCTAGAAACTTGCTAGTCACTTATATACTAATTTTGAATCCTTATTAAATGCGCCAACTTTTAAAGTTACTTGCAAAGCCAGCGTAATGGTTTTCTTCTCATACATTCAGTTGGTTGAAATTGGGGTATTAATTTTGGATACTTGATATTTACTTCTAGGATGAGGTAGTTACCTTGAAATATTGTTCAACAATTCACCTCAGCATTATTTAGAATTACATAATAAATATGACAATGAAAATAAAATGTAGATTTGTAGTAGAGATGGAGTTAAAACATCATCACAAGGTGAATGTTTTGTCGATTTTTCTAGAACGCATATGATTTCAAGAATACGTTAATTTAACTATATATTAAAATAGTAAAAGTAAACCACAGATGTGCGTGACGTCACGCAGTGCTAACTTCCAGACGCGCAGGATCCCGACGGGCGAAGCCCGTCGCCTGGATATCGTTGCGGACCGAAGGTCCGCACTTCCCTCTAGACCGGTTTACCGTTCCCGTTCCGGGATGACCCTCCGTTCCCGAGATACAGGCGGATAAAGTTCGGGAATTTTCCCGCGCACTCCAACAAGCCCCGCCCACCGTAACCTCGACCCGTTTCTGTGGTGTACGTATAGGGGCGATCCGCGAAGTCAAGTACGGAGACCGTCCGAAAATTTTCGGACCGTCGGAAAAAACGGATATATCTAGCGACGGGCGAAGCCCGTCGCGAAAATACCCATTCGGACCGAAGGTCCGATAGACCCGCTACCCGTTAAAGCCCCTATATTTCGCGGATTACTTTCCGTCGCTACGATACGAGCGGATGATAATTTCCGGACTTTTCCCGCCCTCACCAAACGAGTACCGCCTTACGCGTATGCCGCGTAGGGATGACCAAACGGGGCTGACCAAAGACGGAATTTCAACGAAAAGTAGATCCCACCTAAAATTATAGAAAATTATTAAAAAAAATTGGTTTTTTCGAGGTGGATCGATCGAAAAATATAGATCAATCGATTCTACTCGTTATTTTACTTATAACGAGTACGACTCTGTGTATCACCCGCTTCCGGCTTGTCGCCGACTCCTGGGACCTTGTACTGTGAAAATCTGTTCAAGTATTGACGAAACGTTATCACTCATCATTATTGAGAATAATGTAGAAATCTGGGTTTCATTGATACATCAATTGATGACTTGACTGAAGCATTCTGATTATCATTATTTCAGATTCACTCATACAAGTTTCAAACAAGAATCTTAAAGCAATAAACAGATTGCTATGTAATTAATGAAACAATTTTCGACAGTCATCCATTTGGCCATATCTTCTTTCATCTTCAAGTTGTGTTGTTAAGAATTATTGTATTGATATTGTAGGATGTTAGGTAGGAGGACACTGTGAATTGACACAAATGTTGATGGTTGCTCATTCAGAGCAAAGATTCCGTATGTTTCTGCATATATTGGATTTTTCATCTATTTTGCATGATATAAGAAAAACTAATGTTAACTTCCGCTATTTGATTGATTTACACGACAATTGTTTCGTCATACCATGACTTCATAAGGTGAGTATTTGAACTGAGGTATACAATGCAAAACATGACCTTAAATACACAGCTCTGGTACAAAAAATAAAGGGGAGGAAAGAGATGTTATACAATTAATGAAAAATATTAAGTAGGGGGATCTGTTTAAATCTATTTGATCATTCAGTGAAATTTGTCTTGTATTATATCTATTGATCTCTAAAGTTTCTAACAGATTTAGTTTCTGACTTTTGTTTTCAATATGTAATATTTCATATTTCATATTAAAATTATGGCCAGTCTCTAACAAATGGTTGGCAAAAGTTGAATTCGGTTTATTATTATTGTAACATTTTTCATCTTCTCTCATCCTTGTTTGGAATGAACGGCCTCTCTGTCCCACATATACACATGGGCAATCACTACATGTTAACTTGTAAACTCCTGATTTTTTGTTTTTAGTAATGACGTCTTTATTATTTTTTATTAAGCTGCCTAAAGAATTAGTAGTTTTAGAAGAGATGTTATATTTTTCTTTTTTCTTTAAATATCTAGGAATCTTTTCAGATTTTTGGCCTATGTAAGTACATCTCTTTTAAAACTATTAATTCTTTAGGCAGCTCAATAAAAAATAATAAAGATGTCATTCCTAAAAACAAAAAATCAGGAATTTACAAGTTAACATTTAGTGATTGTCCATAAGTATATGTGAGACAGAAAGGTCGTTCATTTCAAACAAGGATACGAGAACATGAAAAATGTTATATTAATAATAAACCGAATTCAACTTATGCCAACCATTTGTTAGAGACTACCCATAATTTTAATATGAACTATGAAATATTACATATCGAAAACAAAAGTCAGATACTAAATCTGTTAGAAACTTTAGAGATCAATAGATATAATAAAAGACAAATTTTACTGAATGATCAAATAGATTTAAACAGATCCCCCCTACTTAATATTTGTCATTAATTGTATACCATCTCTTTCCACCCGTCTATTTTTTGTACCAGAGCTGTGTATTTAAGGTCATGTTTTGCATTGTATACCTCAGTATAAATACTCACCTGATGAAGTCATGGTATGACGAAACAATTGTCGTGTGATTCAATAAAAAAGCGGAAGTTAACATTTGTTTTTCTTATATTGAAGATGAATTTCCGACAAGTAAAGACCGAGACAATCAAAAAATATTTTGCATGATTCAATCAAAAAGTGAGAAATTTTAGGACTTCAATTTTTTTTAAATTATCAATTGAGAGTGGGATGAAAAGTAGCCTGTGTACAAATGAGTGAAAAGCGGACCTTTTGATATTACGTGCATGGGAGAGACTATTATGGATTGAGGTGTCTATGAAGATTGGTTTTCGGAATATGTCGAATTTGAGCCGATTATTCTTTCTTATAATTTTAACATCTATGAAATATACTGGATTGTCGGGATTTTCCGTTTCCCTGTTAAATTGAATTGTGTTGAAAAGTGGATTCAGAAAGTCTGAAAAAATGTTTTGTTCTTTGAGAGCCTAACCAGATTCTACAAACATCATCGACATATCTCCGCCAATAAGGAACTTTCTTAATCAAATTGTTTTATTGTGGAAACAATTGCGTTTTCGAGATGAGTTATAAAATTTCCACTTATCACTGGTGATAGGTGCGAACGCATAGTAAGACCATCTAGTTGTTGATAAATTTGGTGTTAAATTTGAAATAACTTTGTCTCAGGCGTAAAAGGTTTAATTATGTCTCTTATGTCCATGTTTGGTATGGAGGGAATAAATTGACAATATCGAAGGAAATAGGTTTTGCGATAGGATTTTGAAGTATTCCCCTAACGCAAAACTTACATATTTCCTTCGACGTTGTCAATTTTCCTCCTCCATACCAAACATAAAAATAAAAACATAACTAAAGACACTTTTTATCTATAACTCACTTCTCAAAGTATAAATGAAACAATGGTTTTACTCGAAATATGCCTGAAATAAGGTTTTCTCTTTAAGAACAAAATTTATTAACTACATGGGTCTTTCTATAGGTTCGCCCCTATCGCTACTGTTAAGTGAAAATTTTTATGACTTTTCTCGAAATGTTGGACCTACTCGTGTATCTGGAAATCTTTTCGGCTCATAACAAACATTTGCCTATAACAAACGATCTAATTGAATTTCATCTATCTCTATTATTGACCTCTGCTAATAACTAGATAGTTCCTTTGAAAAATAAGCAAATATTGTTGGCAGGTATAACTAACTGTGACCATCTTCAAATAAAGAAAAAGGTCACTTCCATCTGTTGTCCGAAATATACAAATTGCTATGTCAAGTAAATTCCCCCTTTTACTGAAAATAAGTTGGAACCTGAAATATATATGTCAACAACATAAATAAAATTTTTGTGAAAGTGAAGCCAAGTGTATTTGTCTACATTATTAATATTCAAAATGTTTCATCAAACGATTTACGAGAAATCAATATATACCTAAAAACTATTATCTATCCATCCAATGAAACATGAAATATATGGTTATATAGCAACAAACCAAAATAAGTAAAACAATATCCTTAGATATACCCAACAACCAGAGGATGTCAAACACAAAAGAAGATGTTATGCTCATCAAATAAGCAAGTGGGATACTATTTCTCACTTGAAACAGTGTATTGACAACTCTAATATTGGCAACATTTCATTAAAATAGTGAGAGGCAGAAAAAGAAAGTTTGCCCTACAATTTTGATACACGATGGTGAGGCGTGCAGAAAAAATCGACTTTTAGATCGAGTGAATGTTCATCAGATTTTTTCTTCTGTGTATGATGACAATCATTTGTTGGTGTACGTTACTTTATTGACAGCTGTCCTGAATATTTGTATGATCGATATTCGTCGGCAGCCTTTAGACCGTATCTAGCCGTGCAAAATCAGTTCATTTAGTTGGAATTTGTCAGGGCGCATTATATGTCTTAGATATGACATTATCCTGATTTTTGCACATAGCCGGTAGTAGTAGGAGACTTTATATTTATTTATAAAATTATAAGAAGTGCAATAATTTTTTCACAGGATATTAATCAATATCAGTTATGAAGTACTCAATTTCCAGCATTTCCAAAAGTATTGAACTAACTACTGGTATATACTCATATAATCATTATTGGCCAATTCACCACACGGTCAAACCCTCGCTATTCCTGCATATAAATATTCAGATGCATTGTTTGTGAATTAAGTTTCAGTCAGAGACTATTATACCAACTTTTAATAAATTTTTTTCTTTCAATATATCATCAACAAAGAAAAGTGTATTTGATATTTTTATTATTTGAAACTGAACGATTATTTTTAAGAATGTATAAAACGAGTATTTTCCAACAACTATCCATTTCAAATTTTCTGTAGAAAGTCGAAAGTAATGCAAAATTCAAAAAAAATTCTATTCGCTTTTCATCTTATTAGTTATCAATTATTTTTCAGAGCCATTTTATTTGGAAAAAAATGTTTTCATAACACTTGTAATAGATGAAAAATCATTCAACATAACATAAACTTCATTTTCATAATCAATGCAACCATATCTCATACATATAACTTAGTCATTTTGTCTTATTGAAATTTCTATCGATGATTTAAGTGTTCAAAAACGGAAAGGCAGACAAATTTAATTATGATCATGACTTTGCACAATTTGATCGTAGAATGAAATGTTTCCAATTAAAAAATAAAGGCATATTGACGAAATGGTGACGTGCTGATACGTGCCCTGTTATAGTTATGATGAGGCCTACATGACCTAAGAGGGACGTCCAAGATCTTTCAAAAAGAGCCCATAGAAGATCGATGACCGTAATACATCTCGTGTTTCGTTTCCTGAAAACAGCGTAGCTAAAAATTGGAAATTTCTCGATTAAGGCTTCAGATAGAGCGTGTTAAATCTGTAGCGACTGTCCTCATCGGATTACAACAGAAAAAAGAATTTTCTACCGCCAGATTGAAACTTATTTTTGAACCGGATATTCGCTCTTAACGGTCAGTTCTTCTCCTGCGTAAATCCCTTCTCAGACACCCGAGCCGCCTGACGCACGTCCTGCAGCTGCTTTCATTTCACACTCGCCCCTTATTTAACCCTGGAGGGAATATTAACCCGCGTCAATTCTACATGAAAGAGCTGAAAATTTCATTTTGAATTGAGGTAGAGAATGTTTCTGTTAAATATTTTCAATCATGTCTTGCTATAATTGATTCCAATTTTTCCTATGAGACCAGATACGAAAAAGTGTATTCGAAATTCGATGTGAAAAACATTTTTCATGAGTGTTGTGAGTGTATGTATTTTTTCCCCATAATTTCAGATATTTAGGATTGTAAATCTTAACCAATTTCTGCGCTTGGTACTGCCTCGAAGATTTTTTCACCAAGCTTACGAACACTCATGTCGTTCAATAAAAAAAAAATACATAACATATGAACAAATAGGTGGAAATTGATAAAACTCTTTCATTTTGGTACTTTCCTATAGGTGATTGACATCCTAATATAAAAAAGCCATATGTTTGAGATGAATTTTGAATCATTATCCCTAGTGACATCAGAAGTACTACAACCACAAGGAATAATCTCCTCAATTTTCAATGGAATTATTGTTTTGTTGTAGTTAAATTTGAATACCTATGTTAGACTTCGCCACGTCATTGCAATTTTCAGATTTTTGTATTGATGAATTTGTAATTTTGAATGAATGAGGGGCTATTTATAATAATTTTTATATTATTTTCAATAAAATAAATCGAAGTGTTTGGCGAACCCGAAGCTAAGTTTCCTCTTGAATATATTTTGACATCCTTTTATTTTTAATTTGAATATCAAAACAGATTTAATCTGTTAGTCTCCTATAATTTTGATCCCAAAAAAATTTTATTCAAAAATTTTTAGAATGGAATTAATGCCTTATAAACACAGCTTATATTAAGTAGACGTATAAAATCAAAACTCAATATACAATATTAAATGGAATAATTAAACCAACAAATATAAATTGTCAATTGAATTTAATAAATAAATATTTTAAGGAGACAAACTTTTGTTTCTGATCTTACAATTGTGAAAACTAATTCCTTTTCAAAACTACAAAACATAATATATGGACTTCTCAGAAAATATAATTTATAGTTTATTTGAAATATTCAATGAATTTTATATATATATATATATATATATATATATATATATATATATATATATATATATATATATATATATTTAAATAAGTTACCTCAAGAATCTCTCAAAAAATGTATATCTTCAAAAAACGATAAGGTCTTCATCGGTCCTACTTCACATTTCAAAAATCAAAATTAATCAACAACAAATATAACTCACCTGATAAAACTGAAATCCTTGATTTGAACACATAAAACTTTAAAATCCAAGATATTCTATGTTCGTCACAAAAATCACTGAAAGCTGTAAGGTATTATATGGTTTTCTTTAAACCACCTGATATTACAGTAGAAGTTTTATTCAAATCTAGTATAATTATATATTATATATAAAATAAAATAATTTTTTATTTGATAGAAAGAATTTTACAAAATATGAATATCAAAACAGATTTAATCTGTTAGTCTCCTATAATTTGAATAAAACAAATTTTATTCAAAAATTTTTAGAATTAAATTGATGTCCTATAAGCACACTTAATATTTAATAGACGTATAAAATCAAAATTCAAAATACAATATCAAATGGATTAAATAAACCAACAAATATAAATTTTCAATTAAAATTAATAAATAAATATTTGAAGGAGATAAAATTTTGTTTCTGATCTCACAATTATGAATACTAATTCCTTTTTATAAAATTTAAAACAAATACAAAACATAATTTAAGGACTCCTTAGAAAATATAATTTATTTGAAATATTTAAATAAGTAACTTCAAAAATCTCTGGAGACATGTATAATATCTTCAAATAACAATTAGAATCCCGAGAAGGTCTTCATCGATCCTACTTCACATTTAAAAAATCAAAATTAATCAAAAATAAATATAACTCACCTCACATTAAGGAATATCAGGTGATTTAAAGAAAACCATATAATACCTTACAGCTTTCTGTGATTCTTGGTGACGAACATAGAATATCTTCGATTTTAAAGTTTTATGTGTTCAAATCAAGGATATCAGTTTTGTCAGGTGAGTTATATTTGTTATTGATTAATTTTTAGTTTTTAAATGTGAAGTAGAATCGACGAAGACCTTATCGGAATTCTAATTGTTTTTTGGAGATATAATACATGTTTTGAGAAAGTTTTGAAGCACCTTTTTAAATATATTAAATATTTCAAATAAATTGTATTTATCGACAAGTCTTTGAATTATGTTTTGTATTTTTGAAAAGGAATTAGTTTTCATAATTGTAAGATCATAAACAAAATTTTGTGTCCTTCAAATATTTATTTATTAATTTTAATTGACAATTTATATTTGTTGGCTTATTTATTCCATTTGATATTGTATATTGAGTTTTGATTTTGAACGTCTATTCAATATTAGCTGTGCTTATAAGACTTTAATTCAATTCTAAAAATTTTTGAATAAAATTTTTTTGAAAATAAAATTATAGGAGACTAACAGATTTAATATGTTTTGATATTCAAATTTTGTAATATTCCTTCTATCAACTAAAAAACTTCTTCTTATTATTTTATGTCTAGACATCGTTTAAACGAGATGATCTATTCGTGTTTAAGGATCCTCATTTCAAGCAAATTAAACTTCTCGATTTAACTGTATCATAGTAGGTGAAGGATGATGAAAACTGGATAGTCTCCTTCCATTCATGTCCCACACATAATCATTTGATTTCAAATCGATGGAGAGTGGCTACAATAAAACATTAATAGCAAAGGACTATAGTTCTAGGAGCAGTATGGAAAACAGGACGTGTCGATGGCTCTTTAGGTGAGGATATTGATTGTTTTAAATGATATCCTCAACATATTGCGCATCTGTCATAATCCTTCGAATGAAGAGGCTGATTATCGGCTACCATATGCAATAACCACTCAAACTCACTCTCCCACTCTACGCTGGCATTTTAACATTTTAAGGCCATCGTGCCTACCTGCACAGAATAGCGATTCGTTGCTGAAGACTCTTTCTCAGTGCTACCGTTCTCTGCACCAGTTCAAACGTTGTGGACAGTGGTTTGCAGTGAGATCCATCATTGAATGTGAACTGTTTAAACAAAAAATTCAAGGGTACGAACGAGACAATCTAGAATATATATTTCTTCGAATTATTGGTCTTCAATTTGAGGCGTAGTAGCAAAACAGTCTCATAAAGATAGTTTTACTTCTTCCGCCCATATAAGACACACACGCCTCATTGTAGTACAATTAAAATGGTGGCCAATTTCGCCAAACTACTGAGAAACACCTAAATAGGCAGCTATTCTACCCCTGTCAAAGTCCTGATATTTGATCATTTTGAAGTTGTCGGACTTCCGGATAGAGATTTTTGAAAGCCTAACATTTAATGCAAAAATCCGAATTAATATTTAATATTTTCTATTTTGATAGATAATGAAATTCTTCAAAGAATGCACAAAATTTTAAGAAACATAAGGGAAATCTAGAGAATAAAGAAATTGGTAGAACGTATAATTTATAGCTTTTTAGATTGAGACAATTGTTTTAGTGCGAAAAACTTTTTGATCAACAAATATTTGCTTGGAAAATGCAAAATACGAATGAAAATATATATCTTCCATGTCAACATGTGAAAATATATTTTCACATGGCCTTCACTCAGCCTCAAAAAATGCAACCATCAACAACAGTACTTTGAAATAGCAAGATTATAAATGTTTGCGAAGGTCCGATATTGTCACAAGTGAGAAAGTGAGCTGGCTTTGTGTTAAGGACCTGCTTTATGCTTAAATTAGGTTATAGCTACTTATTCAAGTTCATTGGTTATTTGCTTTCAAAATGGGAACACGTGAGTATAAAAATTTGATATAATAGTCATAGTTTAGTTGGATATTCCGGGCGAGTTTCATAAAAAGCGAAATATGGACACATAAAATTGGATTGTGTTTGTTATATTGAATTGCTCCGCTGATTTTCGATTTTGATTATATATCAGTTGATAAAATTTAAGAAATTTGTCATTTATAGAGCAGTGCATCTTAGATAATAAAGTGTATCTTAAGATACAAAAATATTGAAAAGAGTTACTAAAAGTATTACATAGTAATTAATTTTATTTCACTCAGTAAAAGCGTTTTGTAACTTTGAAATAAATGTCAGGTAATCAAATGGGGCTAACTTAGTTATATAAAAAATGATCTCTATTTGAAAATCATAGTGTAAATCAAGGTTCGTTTCAGAATTCCCAAATATCTCCAAAATTGCTTAAGATATGAAAAAGAGGAACTCTTAAGTGAAATGTCTTTACTCTATACAATTCTTTAAAAAGTTACTCAGAAAAATCTCCAAAAACATATAGTACATTTTCAAAATGGCTATTTGGAATTCCAGCCTATAATCCTCAGTCTCACTAATAAAATTAATCATTAAAAAAAAACATCTCACCTGACAAACCTCAAATACCTCCACGAATTAACCTAGAAATGGTAATTAATTTTTAAATAGCAAAAACCACATGCCTTCCATTTTCTTCCATATAAATTACACAAAGTTTGTAAAGTGCTTTTAAGGACTCAGTCATGTCCAAGTAATACCGTGTTTATTAGTGAAAAATAAAAACCTAATTATACTATATAACATAAAATAATAAGAAAATATGAGTAGGTACAAAAAAATAGAACAATTTGAAAATAATGAAAAATAAAACGTGTGCTCTTGGAGTAACATGAGGTTTGTCAGGTGAGATGTATTTTTGAATGATTTCTTTAATGCTTTGGATACAAAGTGGGACTGAGGATTATCAGGGAAATTCCAAATGGCATTTTTGAAGATGTGTACTACTTTTCGGAAAGTTTTTGAAGTAACTTTTTGGAGTGAGTTATATTTGAGGAAATTTTGAGGTTATGTTTTGCAGTTTTTGGAGCAGAATTTGGTTTTTAGAATACCGCTATTAAACAAAGTTTGTATCTTTCAAGTATTCATTCAAGAATTCAATTAATATTCTATATTTTCCTTTGATTCTTTTATTCCTTTTGATACTGTGCAATAAGTGTTAATTATGTATGTGTTATAATTTGAAAGAGTGTTTTCTAAGACTTTTATTTAATTTCAAAAAGTTTTCGAGAAAGATTTTTATAAAATCAAAATTCAATCATATCAAATAAGGTCAAAATTTGAATATTAAAACAAATTGAAATATGTTTATCTTCTACAATTTTAATTTCAAAAAAATTTCTATTCAAAAAACTTTCAGAAATAAATTTATGTCTAACAAGCACCGCTTACATTTAATAGACGTATATAATCAAAACTCAATATATAATGTCAAATGGAATAAATAACCCAACGGATATACGAAAGAAATTAAAATTAATAAATAAATATTTAAAGGAGACAAAATTTTGTTTCTGGTCTTACCGTTAAGAACACCAATTGCCTTTTAAAAACATGAACACACTTAAAGGACTTCTCAAAGAATATAATTTATCTGAAATATTTAATATATTTAAATATTCGAATAAATTATTTCAAAAATCTCTACAAACATGTGCACTATATCTTCAAAAAACATATATAATTCAATTTGTTTTAATATTCAAATTTTGTTATATTTCTTCTATCAAGTAAAAGGCCTTTCCATTTTATTTTATATATAATATATAATTATATTTTGGCTTCAATAAATCTCATTATAGAATGTCAATGAATTTGAATAAACCTTAAAATAACTCACACTGTTCTTTGATTTTGTTAGAACATAGATCAATCTTGAATTATATAGTTGATCTGTATTTCGAAGCTTAAGTCTTTTAACACGTGCGTGATATAGGTTATGTTTTTGAATTTGATATTTGGAATGTTAAAAGAGGACTGAAGACGGGATTGTCTAGAATTATATTTGTTTTTTGAAGATATAGTGCACATTTTTTTAGAGATTTTTGAAATAATTTATTCGAATATTTAAATATATTAAATATTTCAAATAAATTATATTCTTTGAGAAGTCCTTTAAGTGTGTTCATGTTTTTAAAAGGCAATTGGTGTTCTTAACGGTAAGACCAGAAACAAAATTTTGTCTCCTTTAAATATTTATTTATTAATTTTAATTACTTTCGTATATCTGTTGGGTTATTTATTCCATTTGACATTATATATTGAGTTTTGATTATATACGTCTATTAAATGTAAGCGGTGCTTGTTAGACATAAGTTTATTTCTAAAAGTTTTTTGAATAAAAATTTTTTTGAAATTAAAATTGTAGAAGATAAACATATTTCAATTTGTTTTAATATTCAAATTTTGTTATATTTCTTCTATCAAGTAAAAGGCCTTTCTATTTTATCAGTAGTTGGTGTCTTACATTTTGAATAACCACCTACCTGAATATGTTACTGTGATAGTGAAACAATTTTTGTTCTGAATAAATAGAAAAATTTGTCAAAATCAGAATAACCTTATTTAATACTATTCAGTACGGATATTCATCAAGTGGAAACTGATTCAATTAAACATTCAAAATTTGTAGTGAGATTAGCAGAATTAATCCGTGTGATATTTAAGATATTCTATCCCTCTATCAAGTAAAGTATGGATATTCATCAAGTGGAAACTGATTCAATTAAACATTCAAAATTTGTAGTGAGATTAGCAGAATTAATCCGTGTGATATTTAAGATATTATTTTATTTTATAGATATTCTATCTATTGAGAATATCAATAGAATATATCTGATAATGAGCAATGAACACTCATATGTCCTATTGGCGAATTGCTTTTTTTGTTATTTTCTTGATTGTCAGTATACATATGGTGTAAATGCTGAAAAATTATTATCTACTAGCTGACCCGGCCACGCGTTGCTATGGCTAAAGTTTTTGTTATATAACATTATAGTAAACAATCTAAGAGGAACAATAAGAGAACATCAGTCATGGAGTCCACTATGCTTTTTCACACGGAAATGTCAACAACACGTGGTAATTATGCTGTTAAAATGTAGCTTAAATGACACGTTCGTAGATTTACCATAGCAGCGCCATCTATTGATTACTTACTCAACCCAGTCGAAAGGTATCGACATCTGTTAGAATCATTTGGAGTTAACAGATAATTGTGACTGTCAAATAATAACAGACAAATAATTAGCAATAAATTAAAATTGCGACTATAATTTGAGATTTAAGCTATCCTATCTCTCAAGTTGGATCGAACTGCACATAGTGTGCGAATTTTATTATAATCGGTTAAGTGGTTTAGGAGTCCATTGAGGACAAACATTGTGACACGAGATTTATATATATTAAGATTATCATTATTATCAGAGCCTAACAGGCTTTGGTTCCAGCTTTTTGTCGGTTTGTTTCAAATCCACCTTATATTATCTGTAGACAGCAAATTGCATAAATGTTCCGAAATCTAATCCAGTAGGTTACTCCATTCAAAAGCAGCGTTTCAGAATTAATGTTACTCAGACTCAATCACCATTAATGAATGGAGTCTGAATGCGTTGCTCACAGCTATTCCATTGAAGCTTAAGCACGACCGTTCAAAACCCTAATACGGAAAATGACTTTCAACGAAGTTATGAATAAAATCGCAGCGATCGCTAAGCTTAATACCTTTATTCAGGCACAACCCGGACGTCAGCCTCTGAAGCATTCCCGAAAACTATTTGAATGCAAATGAGGTTGAACGATTTCCATACAGAGCAATTTGGCGAATATAGGACGATCGTAATAACCTATTGACATTTGAGACCCGCCATAATTATACTTTTATTGTTCCATGCTGTACTGTTCGGTTGTTTATGAAATGAATTAGTGTTGAAAGCAAGTTGCGTATGGTGACGCCAGTTAATGGTCTGGGCTGGATTGGAGGCAGAAATGCTTTTGACCCTTGATACGAACTAACTAAATTATGAACATATATAGTATGGAATAATAATCACCATTATTTTGGAATAAAAAGAAACCGCTCCTATTTCATGCAAAAATTCGTTATTTCCTATTCATTAAGAATGAGTCAGAACTTGTCGAGGGTATACACTTCTTCAATTAACAGTTATTCGGACTACTGCTTTTCAGCCCGATCAATTCATTTCGATTGTTTGAAATTGAGGTCTAAAATTAAGGACGAATAATCATGGAAGCTTATGAAACTTAAGAAATTATATGGGGTGCTACCAGAAATTAAATCTCCATATTTTCCGAATGCTTCATGCAATGAGTTGAAAATTTAGGGTTGAAATTAATGAAATGGGTGGCAAACTGAAAACGGAACCGAGCCATTTGTAGAAACGACGTGAACATTTTAGAAAAATGCCCAGTCCGAATCCTTCGATAAGTACGAAACAACTGCATGGATCAACAAGACTATATAGATGGGACACTGACTGTAAAAAGTCTGAATCAAGTTTGTCGCTTTCATTGTAGCGACTGGTGCGTAAAACAACCTCTGCTTTTAGAATACTGCATTATCGACACTTGGCGCGCATATTTGAATCTTCTTTCAGTTTTTCTTTGGGCTAAAATTAAACAAGTGTTCAGAAATTACTATGTTTTACTACCAATACATTGAAATGCTTACATTCACACAACTCTACAAATACATTTCAATTTTTTGTAGCAAAACTAGTAATTTCTGAACACTTGTTTTAATTTTAACCCTAGGAAAAACTGAAAGAAGATTCAAATAATCGTTTCAATCTTCAAACTCACTATTTGAATAACAGATACATGTTTGAACTACAATTATTTATTTATTATAAAAAATAGAAACTATTAAATGAAAAAAGAGATGAAATTAACATATGTATTTACAATATTTACATTTAATTTTTCTGTAGTACAACATAGTAATTTCCAAAAACTTGTTTCAATGTTCAAACACTATTTGAATAACAGAAATATGTTTGAACAATAATTATTCATTGGTTATAAAAAATAATAACTATTAAATAAAAAAAGAGATAAAATTAACATATTTAAAGTATTCCTAGGTGTTAAGACAAAAATTGAACCTTAAGAACATTAATTTATGAGATCTTCTTTAAGATTCAAAATGTCTTTCAGCTTGGTCCTTAATCGGGTCAATAAATTCCTTCTCTGGGTTACTGAATAAAAATTTTGAATCAGTTCTGGTTGCTATTTTATTCACTTGCTTTCACCACCAGAATAAAGAACACCTGAAGAGTCAAGCATAATATTTGATAAAGATTATGTGATGCACACTTCATAATTTGAAAATTTAAATTCTTAAATAAATTTTCAAAACATTTTGAGATTTTTCTTCCCTCACAGAGTCTTGGAATGAAATGATAGAGATAATTAAAACACTGATTAAATAAAAAGTAAGTATAGTGTCCCGGTTTCATCAAATTACCAAATTGATATTTTCTACACTCAATAAAATGTAAATCTTTCAACAACACACTATGACCAAGTAAATTAATCCTACAGATTACACAGTTTCTAAAAGATAAATCGTTTGATATAATTTTACAAATTGCACCAATCAACCTGAAGAAGTTCTTTTCCTATGAACATTTGGCACTGATCCAGAAACCATTTCAATATCTGTTACCTCAGGAAAATCACTTAGAGAAAAAATAATATTATTAGATCACCCAGAGCAATTTGTTGGTGTGTTACATTTATATTTTAAACTAAACAACTAAACATAAAAATAGTCTAGACGACTACATATTAAATGAAAATTAACCAACCTGAAGAAATTATATTCCTCTCAATATTTGATCATCTGATAATTTGTGTTGGCTGTATAATTTCAAACCACCTCTTAAATAACTTGGGATCTCTCTTGGAAAAACGATGTCTAGGGCTGGTTAGATCTTGACACTCATGTAAACAATATTTCTTAGTATATCCCATTTTCAAGTACTGCATTGAACTCAATATTTGAAAATACACTAAATTAGATGCACTAAATTGTTTTGAACTTAACTCTTACGAAATTTAATGAAAAAGAAATATGAGATGTAATTGAGGTTGGACCATAACAAAACGTAAACAAAACCGCTCGTTTCGAAATATATGACCATTATTACAACAATGGCTAACGGCTGATGGTGGCGGTACCTAGCGGCGAAATCAAAAAGTATAAGTTGATGGTTAGCGCTAACTATGGACTGGTGCATCAACTAAAAACTTAGTTTTAGGTGGGGATAGGGAAGTGTCCCATCTATATATTATTGTTGATCTATGAGCAACTGGCATCTCTGTCTGGGATCACTTCAAACAAACCGTTTTGAAGAAGGATATGTTTCATCCATATACAATACATTTTGTGCCAGAAGATGATGAATTATAAAACTATCGTTGCAAAACCTTTTGAGATATCTCACTCGAACCCAAATGCAAATTAAATATTTTAGTTTGCTTCCCATCCTGAGGGGCGGATAAAATGAGTGGACTCAAAAATACAGGAAAACAGTATTTCCCAGAAATCCACAGTTTTAGCATTTCTCTGAAGTGTTGACGCAGTTTCTGATAATAGCGGTGTTTCGTTTTCAGTTAGCCACCCTGTTTATTTCGTAAGCTTAACAACAAATTAGGAAAGAAAATTGAAATATGTGTTCTGAGATCATAACATCACGAGCAACGAAGGAAATTGTGCGGATAAATGAAGAGATACTAGTATGAGATAAATACGTTATTGGAAGTGTAACAGTTGGAAGAGGAACTGATAAACCCTTGTGTGAAATGAACTGAACTTCAAATCGATATTCAAATTATACGAATATCATATACTTGCTGGGAAGGAAAAATCTTCTCTGTTAATTTGTTTGAAAATAATTGAAAGAATTATATAATGAATTCACATTCATAAAGGATTTAAATGAAGGGTAAGCGGTATAATGAATCCTATCACTTCAATTTACGGTAATTATTCATATAAGTATGATAATTATTTTGCTACTCATTTTAACGTCATTTCATTTTAATGAAACTACTATGAATAATAATACTCTTCAATAACTTATCCTTGCATCATTGTAAAAAAATAATTGATGTTTCTAAATAATTTAAGCTTCAATGTAGGCCGGCAGCTCAGTGGTAGAGCTTAGGGCTCGTAACCGGAAAGTAGCGGGTTCGAATCCTGTTTCGGTGGAAAAGAAATTTTCTAGCTGGACGGATGTCGGCTACCATTTTACTGTTGAGTCGAAAATTAACAGTGTAGTGACCTACACTGCAAGATCGCAGTAACAAAGCCTACCCAGAACACAAACTGAACACCTAACTCGCACAAGCTGAAAAAGCTTATGAGGGATCTTCAGAGAAGATCTAGTAGTATCAGGATAATTATAATTATAATAGGCTACATGGTAGAGCACAAAGTAACAAGTTTGTTAAAAGTTTGTAGGCTGCTAAAATTTATAGGAAGCAGTTCATACAAGTTTGGTTCTCTCGATCTTAATCCACTTAATCTATTCATACCGTAAATTTTGAACAGTCAATTTCCCTGTTTACTTCAATAACATATCCAAATTTGAACTTAATTATTCGGCTGATGGATCAAACCTCTGGCTGAAATTCATGATCTGGACTATATGCCAAGGTACATATGTAGAAAACATAATAACTCAGATTACTTGGGATTAACATAAATAGACGTCAATTCTTGATAGAAGGTAAATAAAATTATTTAAATATTTTAATTCATTCTTCTACATATTTAATTTCAAAAAATTATATTTAATGATTATAACTTCTGAAAATAAATTAAAATAATGTCATATAAGTACCACTTATATCAATTGACATATAAAATAAACATTCATTATAAGACATCCGAATAATATAACAAAATCCAATAAATAAAAATTATTAACCAAAATCCTATAAATTAAATATTTTGAATAGACAAAATTTTGTTTCTGCTGATCAATTTTATGAAAACCAATATCTTTCAAAAATATCTAACATAATCTTAAGAATTTCTTCATAAAACTATCTTACTTAGAATATTCAATATTATTGGATATCTAACTAAGTTACTTTATATAAAAACTCAAGATATGTAAAATATAACTGAAAAACAAGTTTTAAGAGGAACTGCTTCGTCAGTATTCAAATAATTCATATTCAATAAATATAACATCAATCAACAACAAATATTTACTTACCCTTCAATCTTTTAGAAAGATTTCTAGCAGACTGAAAAATCTTTGAATGTACTGTGACGGTTCACTACATATAAATATTTCTGTGTTTTACCCTTGATCTAAAAGATTGAAAGACAATTTAACGGCCTCTGTTATAGCACAAGGACTATCTGTATGAAGAATGTTGAGGAAACCAAATAATTATATATAATGAATGAAATGACACAAATAGAGGTTAATTCTTGATAGAAGGTATATAAAATCATTTAAATATTTGAATATTAGCCTTCTACATATTTAATTTCAAAAAATTATATTTTATGATTATAACTTCTGAAAATAAATTAAAATAATGTCATATAAGTACCACTTATATCAATTGACATATGAAATAAACATTCATTATAAGACATCCGAATGGTATAACAAAATCCAATTAATAAAAATTATTAACCAAAATCCTATAAATTTTGAATATACAAAATTTTGTTTCTGCTGATCAATCTTATGAAAACCAATATCTTTCAAAAATATCTAACATCCTCTTAAGAATTTTATCATAAAACTATCTTACTTAGAATATTCAATATTATTGGATATCTAACTAAGTTACTTTATATAAAAACTCAAGATATGTAAAACATTACTGAAAAACAAGTTTTGAGAGGGACTTTGCTTCGTCAGTGTTCAAATAACTGACTGACGTAGCAGAGTCCCTCTTAAAATTTGTTTTTCAGTAATGTTTTACATATCTTGAGTTTTTATATAAAGTAACTTAGTTAGATATCCAATAATATTGAATATTCTAGATAAAATAGTTTTATGATGAAATTCTTAAGATTATGTTAGATATTTTTGAAAGATATTGGTTTTCATAAGATTGATCAGCCGAAACAAAATTTTGTCTATTCAAAATATTTAATTTATAGGATTTTGGTTAATAATTTGTATTTATTGGATTTAGTTATACCATTCGGATCTCTTATAATGAATGTTCATTTTATATGTCATTTGATATAAGTGGTACTTATATGACATTATTTTAATTTATTTTCAGAAGTTATAATCATTAAATAAAATTTTTTGAAATTAAATATGTAGAAGGCTAATATTAAAATATTTAAATAATTTTATATACCTTCTATCAAGAATTAACCTCTATTTATGTTATTTTATTCATAATATATAATTATTTGGTTTCCTCAACATTCTTTATACAGATAAGTCCTTGTGCTATAACAGAAGCCGTTAAATTGTCTTTCAATCTTTTAGATCAATGGTAGATCACAGAAATATTTATATGTAGTGAACCGTCACAGTAGATTTAAAGATTTTTCAGTCTGCCAGTAGTCTTTCTAAACGATTGAAGGGTAAGTAAATATTTGTTGTTGATTGATGTTATATTTATTGAATATGAATTATTTGAATACTGACGAAGCAAAGTCCCTCTTAAAACTTGTTTTTCAGTAATGTTTTACATATCTTGACTTTTAATATATAGTAACTTAGTTAGATATCCAATAATATTGAATATTCTAAGTAAGATAGTTTAATGATGAAATTCTTAAGATTATGTTAGATATTTTTGAAAGATATTGGTTTTCATAAGATTAATCAGCAGAAACAAAATTTTGTCTATTGAAAATTTTTAATTTATATAATTTTGGTTAATAATTTTTATTTATGGGATTTTGTTATACCATTCGGATGTCTTATAATGAATGTCTATTTTATATGTCAATTGATATAAGTGGTAATTATATGACATTATTTTAATTTATTTTCAGAAGTTATAATCATTAAATATAATTTTTTGAAATTAAATATGTAGAAGGCTAATAGTAAAATATTTAAATAATTTTTCTTGAGATTAAACTATTAATATTCCCACCATTCATAATAACAAAAAATTCCGTTTGTTCCGTCATTTTCAATAGTAGTCCTTATTTTATCGTATAATATTTGTATTATTACTAACTTGAGGTGAATTAAATGTAAATCAATGGAAAATCTTTTTTACGCCGTAGTATCATCAACTACAGAAAAGAGAGAAAATAAAGAAGTAAATGATAATTTTAATTGAGCCAAGACGCCAGTCGTGGTCATAAAACTGACATAACCAATTGGCAATGTCTCCGAGAGTTATTTATTGTTGGCTTATAATCGTTTTGATCTCTTGATTGCAATTACCCTCTGCAATTCATTATAATTCAGTACCTAACCTTATTTTTCAATCACCTCGAATCTGAGTTTGCGTTTTGATGGGGAACAATCCTGATTATAAAGAGTGGAGTAGACGTAATAATCTTAATCTTTATTTTCTTTGAAGTCAACTGTTAATTGTTTCATTCTGAAAATATTTCTGCATCTCATTCAATGTTACCGGAATCGGGAACATCAAAAACCAGCTATTTAGCTTTTGAGTTCCTTTGAAGAATTTTATTAATTTCGAATATGAGAAACTCTACTGATATGTGATTTTTTTGTTGATTAGAAATGCGATGGTCTGCCCTTCCTGTATGTGGATCATTTCAATTGATTCAGTTTATATTTGATATTATCTTGATACTCTTAGATCTTCTGTGAAAATCCCTGAGGAACTTTATATTTCTTGTGCAAGTTGAGAGCTCAGTTGAGTCCTGGTTATGCTTTGTTACTGTGTTCTTATGCTACCCTAGGCACAACACTGTTAAATCTTGCCGCAACACTGAAAAAGTGGTCAAAACCGTCTGAGTAAAAAATTTCTTTTTTACCCATGTGGGCCTTGAACTCAGACCTTTCGGTTCCTTTTAAGATGCTCTACCACTGAAGTATCGGTACAAAAAGCATTTCGTAATAATTATTTTGGAGATCGCATAAATCAAATAATTATGCAATTGTTTCTACATTATATAAAAAGGAATGAAGTTTCTTCCTGTTTCAATAAACGGCTGGTTATACAGACTCTCACGGCGAAAAGAATAACATAAATAAGGTTTTTGCAAGAAAGGCACCAGATAACGAAAACTTGATTATTTAAAGGGCAACTTTTTTTCGACAGTTTCTCTCAATGAAATCACCCTTTGAAATTATTTTCAATCTTATCTTTTTAAGTTTCTAATGGCAAAATTGTTTCAGTATATCATCAATGGCAAATCTGAAGCATAATGAAAATGCGTGAAATAATAACACGAAACCTTGAATCATATATTTTTGTTCATAGTGCTAGTTTACTGTCGTTGTGCACCTTTGAACTTACATTAACAACTTGGTGGAAATTTGTAAGTGCAGGTGATATACTCAAATTAGCAGGGCTGACCAGTGAGACGGAAGCGTGGTTTGTTGGTAAAAATTCCCCGCGCCCGGCGCCATCTGGTATTAAGTTACAGAAGCCTTTCCGTTTTTAATATTTTTGGATCTGTGTTAAAATGTTACGTTTCACTATAATTCGTATGAATGACGAATTGTTACCGATTTCTTTTCGACTTCGACGCAAAAAGTAAGGAAAGTATCTTTCAGCAGACAAAAATCTATTCAAAATTCATAATACATAATACATCATAATATTACAGGATTTACAACATCTGCTGGACCATTATAATGAATTTTCCTCTCTTATCTACAATAGGAATTTAATCAATTTAGTAAAGTTAGTTTATAACTTTATTACCCCTCATCACGGAGGTATTGTCGATTAAGATTTTTATTTTTAGCTGTTTAAATGGGGAACGGAATTTTTTCCATTGGTGAAAAAAGCCTATAGTCGCTCCTTTAGGTTTTCGAGAAGGCTATTAGGTCCAAGTGAGGAACGGGCAAAAAAGGTTGATGCGACTATTTTGTGAAAATTTCAAGAAAATATTTCGCTAATTTCAACAGTGTCTACAGTGAATATCAAAATTTCAGTAGGTAGGTAACGACCGTCCATTGTATTTATGATATTCCATTTTTTTTCATCATATACATTTTTTTGTATTTTCCAAATCCGAAAAAATTTCACACTCTGTACCCCTGTAATAAGAAAACCGTCCACATTTTTATAGGGCAATTTTGTGTAGTATTTTAAGTTTCTGGATGGGCTTTTCATTTCGAGTCACCCCACCCTGGACATTCTATTTCTTGGAGCATTTAGAATAAGCTTAATTTTTCATTTTATTTAAGAACTGGAAATGAAACACCAACACAAATCTGGGGCCACTAAGCGCAATTAAAAACGTTAAAGAGACCAAAAGGCGAAGAGAGGTCAACCCACCCGTTGAGTAATTTCTGACAATGGGAAAAATACTCTTACTCAGAAGAGTCGGCTGATATTGAGAATAAGCTCTCGATATCACACTACACATCATATCTACTTGCATATTCTAGAAGAAGTCTAGAGTATGTGCGTCTGAAAATTGCACTGAGACTGTGTTTTCCTTCCGAGTTGTTCAAAATATGAACAATTCATTTAGCTCTAGCCCGAAAAAATGGGAGATTTTAGGATTTTAGGATCGTCACTTAACTTAACTATCAGACACGAGGTGGAGTGCTCGAGTAGAATGCATCAGGTCAATAGCTGCTCACATGGGCAAGATGATAGGAGCATTTCAGCTTTATTGAATCTGAACGTAATAGTAGAAACGCAGTCCACAATGAAAGTGGAGATAGAATCTGAACATTTTTGAATGAGTAGTTATGACCGAGGTTTGGATAAAAATCTTAATACCTATCAATTATAGAAGTCAACTGTTCCAAACGATGGACGCTACTTTGGACGTTGAGGTCGAAAATATTTAGTTTTAACGAAGTGAACTAAGAAATAATTGGAATTCGTGACGCTTTCATATGTTATTCTTTCAAAATGTTGGCAGAATTTTGTTCTTTGAAGAACAAATCAATGAAATTGGTAGCCCTAGAATTAGGAGTCATTTCATGAAAATAACCTGAGTTATCTCGTCTACTGGTTTGTTTCAACAAAAAAAATTCTTTCTACAGCGGCGTTTTGGATATGCCACGATCCATTTGGCAAGACTTAGGGTCTAAAACCTCGATTGAACACTATGGTGCTAGAACCTATGATTAGTTATGCCTCCGTAGTTTGGTGGACCAAGCTTAAGAAACTTACTTGTTGAGGCAACACAGAAGCTACGCATTCATCTCTCACAGTAGCAAGAGATGTTTTATTGGGTGTGACATTGTTGCACAGATATGTAAGAAAGAAGGTTTGACGAGTTCCCTTAGAATGACACATATAGGCTATTTGAGTATAACTTTCATCCCAACTATGAACTAGTGATATGGTAGATGATCGCCATGAATGAAAAGGTAAGCTCAACTTCGGAAAACCCATCTCCTCAGGTATCCTGATGAGTCACTAAGCCAGCTTACTTGGATCTATGTATAAGAAATCACTGCCTTCAGAAAAGTCTTTAACAATGCTCTAAACCGAAATTCTGGCTACTAAGAGATGTTCTCAACTTTGTCTCTCCAGACAGTACAAGGAAAATAGAATTTGTTGCATCAGATAGTCAGACTGTACTGAAGCAACAGATTGCCGTTAAAACTTAGTCAAGAACCATTAGGAGCTGTGAAAAATTCCTCATTGCACTAGCGAAAAGAAATGAACTAGTTTTAGTTTGGATACCAGATCGCCAGGGCCTTGAGTGAAATGAAAAATAGACGCCCTTACAAAAAGTGGCACTCAAGTAAACTCCTGTGGGTGAGGTCGTGTGTTCCCAGACTCTAGACAAGTACCCTCCTATTGGGTCTCACCCACATTGATAAAGATAGAAGTCAATGAATGGAGAAAGAGAGGGAGGAATTCTTCCCGAATCAAGACTGCAGACCAACAGAAAGCTCTCAATACCCAAATTGGCACTATCGCTGTTGAGGAACGAGCTAATGCGTTTACTCGGCTTCTCAGTGGCAACTGGGTTATAAGACGCACAAGTTGCAAAGCACTGGCGTAAACCAGATTCACTTTACTGGGTGGCATAACACTCACTCTAAGCGATATAAAATTCAAACCCATCAGAAATAATCAACTTTGCAGAGGTGACAACCTCCATAGAAAAGATTTTAGTAAGGTTATATACAAAAACACCGCTGTGAGCCAAACAGTGGAAAATATTCTAATATAATTTTTCAGCAAACAATTTAACTCATTCAATAACTCCCAGGTACTAATTATGACATGTTTTGCTAAATATTGACAAGATAAACGCAAAAATAAAGGATTTCGAAGGTCATGCTTTAGGGGCTCTAACTTCCCAGGGGGACATATTAGGACGTAGATTGATATAAAGTTTTTTTCCATATTTTGAAATCTAGAAGCCCGTCCTAAGATATAATAATTTTAAATTTCGACTTCCTTCATCTAACTCATTCAAGAGTATTTATTTTGGAAAATATCTCCAATTTCATTTAAATGAACACCGTATCATTCTAGGACTAACAGAGACGGAAGTTGCTAATATGGTACACAATTGCTTAAACAAAATTTTCTGACGATTTAATGATGAAAAATTGATATTATAAGTGAAAAACGAATAGCTGAATAACTTAACACAGTTTCATTGAAGTTGCTAATATGGTAAACAACTGCTTAGGCGAAATTTTCTGACGATTAAATGATAAAAAAATTTATATTATAAGCAAAAAATGGCTAGCTGAATCACATAACACAACTTTGAATTTTAATATGCTGTCTCATGGTTGAATGTAAACAATACTATATGTTAAGGGAAATATGTTATGTTAGAGTAAATGTTATGAAAATTGTGAAAAAATGGTACAAAAGCCGATAAATAAATTTTAAAAAAATTGCTCAAGTATTTGGCGATAAGAGTCCGAATGGATATCAAAATTACATCAAATTATCTAATAAATTTATTTTGAAAAATATTAAAATGAAAGATCATTTTACTTTTTATAAGCTCGTGGCATAAAATCCATCATTTCGGTATAGTGTCTATCGCTTACGAATTTTGAAAGGAAAATCTTAAGACGGTTTTTTGACTCCCTGATGGAGATTTTGCGTCAAATTAAATTTGGATCAACTGTTCGGCCATTCTGTTCGTAAGCCACGCAACTATCGAAAGAAATGGCTCAGAAACTTTAAATTCTCGAGATGAGAGTTGCGCTTGTTCATGTAGATCAAATCTCCCCAGGTAATTTGAATATTTATTATTTTATTCATTCTAACTGCAACCGATCATGCGGCCTAATTAGAGGGATACAAAATAATAAGATAATTTACATGTATGATTAGCTTATTTTAATAATTTTTTTTTAGTTCCGAAGTGCTTTGGATGTTTGAGTTCCTAAATTGAAACATTGACGAAAAAACATATTAACGCTCTGAAGAATATTGTTAAATCATTTATTGCTCCAAAGAAATAACAAGAAATGTGAAACAATAGAACAATGGATGAGATGATCCAAAAGAATCTACAATTCTTGTACGGATCCCAGAATGACAAATACAAAGATGAAACAGTGGTAAATTGTAAAGATAAAATAATGGTAAAAATACAATAAAACAATATAACACTGATAAGGATCAAATAGTAGTAAACTGTAAAGATCAAGAAATGGCAAGGAAAAGTCAACATATAAACGATAAAAAATTGATGAAATATGTTAAATATATAAACATACATTGATGAAGATAAAATAGTGGTAAATAGTAAAAATAAAGTAATGAAGTATTGTTACTCCTACACATCGACGTAAGTGGATAAAATATGATGCTTAGTAATAGGTACATCATTATAAAAAGTCACACGTGATTTAGATGTGATACAAGGGATATTAAAATGTATCGAAGAAAGAAGTACTAAAGAATCGATCCGACCGTCAACTGTATTAAGAGAAATGCCAAATCATTAATTTCGCGGATCTTTCTAAGTGAATTAAATTTGACTTCATCCAGGAGAAAATATTAACTGTAACCTCTATCGGAATAAAACCACATCTTTTAATAATAGTGAAGTTGAGATACTGTTTTTCAGCAATCTTTCAATACAAGATATATACTTCGTTTGTCACGGATTTCATACTGAAGTGCAATATACCAGTTTAACACCTAACAGCAATTGTTGCACAAAAGCAAGTTCTCCACACAAAGGAAACTCCTTACGAAATATGATAATGAGTATGAGCATGGTAAACATGAATTTTTTCGAATCGGTACAGTGCAGCATGCATCTGTGTTACAATTCGAAACTTAAATACAGCCAAACAGGTTTTGTTGATCGTGGGGCATAAGCAGCAGAAATGCATGTTTCATTCTGTCGAATGCAACACAGCCATGTGTCTGTAGTCACCCATCATGGGGACACTACTGTTTTGTCAAACAACAGCGCCATCTAATGCATGCGAATAGACATACGCTGCATACCACAACAGGCTAACGGCCAGTTTCATAAACAACATGAAAAGGCTCCTTTATGATAAAGTCCCTTTATGAAAAAGGATCCTTCAAATTGGACCATCAGTTTCATAAACGCACATCAACCGTCCTTTACTCAAAGCTTCCTTTAATGCGCCGGTCATATGATTCCGACTGTTGGCTATCCTGAGAACTAGTGATCTTACGAATATAGTTGGTGATATTCTGTAAAAAATTGTGAGTTATGCGTCGGAACTTGTAAAAAGAAAAAGGAAAGAAGCATAAATCAGTCTTTGCATAAACATGGTTATGTGCAGAAGACAGTGAATTGGAATTTATATCATTATTACGTGCGAATTGCTATATTTTAGTAAACGTGAGTTAGTTATATGAATGAATATAGAATAAAAGAGAAAAAAAGTATTACTTCAAAACCGGAGGAGGAACAACGTCTCATGGAATTGATTGAAAAAGAGGATTTTAATGTTATAGGATAAAGTCTGGCAGAGAATAGCAACTGCTTTCAATGCAACAGTTCTCCATTGGAGAAATGGGGAGGAGGTGCTAGCTGCCCAACGCAGTCATATTAACGGGACTGGTTGTGGGGCTCCATTGAAATTGAGGGAGCCAATTTACAAACAGTTGAGCCCAACTGTTAGGCACCCACTTGCTGAAGCGAAAGAGATGTATCATAAAAAACAGCACTAGTAGAAGCTGAGATAGTGGCTATCAAGGAAGAGAATAGAAGAAAAGAAGAGGAGCGTTCGAAGCTTGAAATATTAGATTTACAAATTATGGAGATGAGAAAAAAAATTAAATAATAATAATTAAATCTTTTTTATTTTAAATGCACTTTCTGGGAAAAGCGGTATTAGAATTCTATCAGCACTACTGCAGACTATCAAATGCCCTCAAATTTGAATTTAAAACAGAAATTTCAATAACACAATATTTTATTTCTTTATTCTCACTTGAAAATTTTTCAGATGTTACCTAATGTGAAATGAATAAGAAATACAAATATAGAAAATAAAATAGAAATTTTATTGAAATTAAAATTGTAGAAGACAACATATTATATTTAATTTGTGTTGATATTCAAACAAATATAGAAACCTATCTAAAAACATACCTTGTAAAATCCTTTGAAAATTATATGAAATCTTGTCATGTTGAAAAACACAAATTGAATATGAAAATAGTTACACAAGTGACAAGCAAATTTATTTTCAGTTATCATACAAATATATATTTTAAATTAGGAAAATGTTCATTAATAATAGACTATCTCACTTGACGAGCTGCACTAACATTTGACGAGCTGCACTAACATTAGTTGAATTTGTTTGAAAGAGTTCTTCCTCCTGCAATCATTCATGTTGGAAATATTTCCTTCATATCTAAAGCTATATTGTGCCAACAGCGCTAGCAACAATAATTGCCCTTATTGTCGTTAACTTAACACTCATTCCTCTAGAAAGTACTGCCTCTGAAAATTGTCAATTTAATGATTTAATGATACAGAAAATTATATCAACAAAATAATCACTCGAAATTTGTTTAGCTTTAAGATGGGAAGTACAATTGATCTGCAGTTTCTTGAAGCAAAAATAGAACAGTTGGTTTTGTCAGGCAAAAACGATCGAAGAAATCTAGATCATCTAACGTGAAAAAATGTCTCTCCTGTAAATTTTTGGTCTTCCCACAATTATTTCTTCATCATTTGATGAAGAACTAGAGCTTGAATCAGCATTCAACATTTGGTGCAACATATTTCTTAGTACGCTAAAATCAAACAAAATGGGCAAATGTGACAGAGGAAGGTTATGTCCACTATTTTCGTGTTTATCGAGCACCTGCGCAGTGTCGTGCTTCTCGTTAAAGGATCTTTTTCCAGCCGTAAAGGGCCGATTTTCTTACTTTAAAGTAAAGGACGCTTTTAAATTCCCTTTAACCTTAAAATTTGCTTATGAAACACGTTTTATCATTAAAGGAGACTTTTTTGGAAAAAGGTGGCTTTAATTTCGTTTATGAAACTGGCCGTAAGTGAAGAATCGATTGCATTCGCGATTACTTCAAGCGTCACAAGTGAAGAAATCTACCTCATGGTCAAGTATTATCCCATTAAGTCGCTATGCTGATAGTAGGCATTTCTCTCCAGATGAATTGAAATCCGCCGATTCAATTAATTAGTTTGGAAACTCCTTTACAATTAGAGATCACAAAACCCAGAACCCTTATAGCACTTGCCGTAATATGTCTGATAGGTAACGAAAACGATGTCGAGGTAACCTTGCAATAGAAGACGATAAGGATAATCCTCAGTCATCGAGAAATAACAGTGGCTCCAAATTAGATCCCTATGGAACTTCCTAGGTTGCAATAATTGGAAATGATCTCAATTCCTTATATTCAAGAAATTGTTTCGGATCACTAAGAAACGATTGCATCAGAGATCGGAGAACATCGGAAATTCTAAAGCTAGATAGCTTCATCAGCAATTGATGATACGACATGAGATCGACGGCTCTGGTAAAATCCTTATACACTACGTTAGCCTGATTTCAAAAGGGCTATTAATTATGACTTGTATCCTTTCAATATATTCACAAATAAAAATGTTACTTCAACAGTTAAGTATAGATATAAAATAAAATAGACTATTTTATTTTATATATAATATATAATTATATTTTGGCTTCAATAAATCTCATTATGCAATGTCAATGAATTTAAGTAAGCCTTAAAAATAGCTCACACTGCTCTTTGATTCTGTTAGAGCATAGATAAATCTTGAATTATAAAGATGATCTATGTCTCGAAACATTATTCATTTACACGTGGTGAGTGGTTTGGTATAGGTTAGTTTTTTGATTTTGATATTTTGAATATATTTCAGGACTGAAGACGGAATTGCTTAAAACTATATTTGTTTTTTGAAGATATAGTGCATGCTTTGAGAGATTTCTGAATTTACTTATTCGAATATTTAAATATATTAAATATTTCAAATAAATTATATTCTTTGAGAGGTCCTTTAAGTGTGTTCATGTTTTTAAGATGCAAATGGCGTTTTGAAGGCAAGACCAGAAACAAATTTTGTCTCCTTTAAATATTTATTTATTAATTTTATAGACTTTCGTATATCTTTTGGTTTATTTATTCCATTTGACATTGTTTATTGAGTTTAGATTATATACGTCTATTAAATATAAGCGGTGCTTGTTTTAGACATTAATTTAATTCTAAAAGTTTTTTGAATAAAAATTTTTTAAATTAAAATTGTAGAAGATAAACATATATTAATTTGTTTTAATATTAAAATTAAGTATAGATATTATATACATTCATAAATTGTGAATTTTAGCAGCTTTCAGACTTTTTCAAGGAAAAAACCTATATTTTTCAAAAATCTTTCGTACAAATTACTGAGATTTAGCTTTAGTTTCAAAACACTTCTAATTTTATCTACATTCAATCTTTAGTTATCCCTAAACTCGAAGATATACGAATTATTAGAATTCATGTCCTTAAAATACAAATTCTCATTTAGCACAGAACTACAAATAGATATAGTGAAATTTCTGGTGAAGTTCCACTCGATACTGTTCAAAATAGGACAACAAAAAACTATTTTGGAATTGGTGTAAAAATTCAAATGAAATATTTCGAAAAAAATCCAACCTAAATGATTATAATCATTTTCTATGATTTTACTTTCAGCAATTTTCCTCAAATTTTAAATAATGTTTCAAAAATGTTTTCTCAGTCTCAATTTATACTTCTTCGACATTTTCTTTCGAAAAATACTATTGTTGTAGTATTGTCTTGAATAATTAGTTTGAAACGTCATATGAATAAAATATTGATTAAATGGATTTATTAAAGAATGAGTCTAGCGGAAAAGCGTGAATTAAAAAGCCCTGAAAATCTACCAAAAGCTACTCCATTTTCGCGAAAGTAATTGTTTATCCTCGTTACTCGTAGCGTAATCAGTTTTCATGGAAAAATGCAAATTGAATGTGGCTTACGACGAAATTGAATAACGTTTTCATTACGTATCAAGCATGTGATGAACATCCCATATCAGTTTCGAATTACACACCAGGCCACTGCCAAATGCAACGCCTCAAGCTCACCGATTTTCCGCTCAAGCTATCTGGATGCAAATAGGGTCGGTCGATTTCCATATCGTGCAGGGATTCATGTTTCATCAATCCCACGAAGCCACACTACCAGATACAGCAATAAAACTGAGCTGAGGATATATTGTTTGCCTTGAAAAATCGATCATGGTTTCGTCAATATCTACGGAGCAGCTGAATGAATATAGCAGATTCTGACCTATTTCTTGGATAGTCGAAACAAGGCGGAATACGATGAGGTCGACTTTGGTGAAGGACCTTTAGAAAATTGGTGTTACATATAAGCAAGAAAAAATTGCACAATTTTTTTTCAGTGATGTATTCAGTTTAATGAAAAAAATTTTGTGGTTATAAATTGAAATTATTGAACGATTCTTTAAAGAAATTCATTCTATAATCAATCTTTAAATTCAAATAGGCACAAATTTTAAAGTCCTCACAAAAATTTCTTTTGAAACGAAATAATAATAAAATAAGGTCTGAGAAACACGTGTTCGTTTTCAGATAATATGCGAAATTCAACCATTATAGAAATCGATAATAATATAGATCAAATATGTGTTGGATATTGTGTTTCGAATAATTATGTGCTCTTCGGAAACACTAAAAATTGATTAATTAATTGACAAAAGTAAATTACGAAAAGACTACTTGCCCTGAAAATCCGTACTAGTAAAACCAGCACTCAGAAATGTAACTGAAACAACAAAACGCACCAATAAATCGAAGAAATACAGAGAAGTTCCTGAAGTTCTATGATAATTTTAGAGTGATGGAACTTTTGATAGGGGTAACTGTAATTTGACAGAAGGTAGAAGCCATGTTGTTTTGACATTTCTGTTCAGTAAGCATTGACAAATTATCATGGAAAGACTCACGCCGCAACAACGTTTACAAATTGTTGAAATTTATTCTCAAAATTAGTGTTATATTCGCCAAACTTATAGAGCAATTCGTGAAATATATGATGTACTAATCATCCATCTGAGCAGCTTATTCGTCGAACTATCGATAGATTTCGGAAAACATTTTCTGTACTCAATGCAACAACACGACAAAGAACTGTACGTACAGAAGAAAATATCGCTGCTGTAAGTCATAGTGTTAATGATGATCCAGATTTGTCTATTCGTCGACGTTCACAACAAGTTGGACTCTGTACATCCACCACATGGAAAATTTTGCGTAAGGATCTTAGTCTACACCCATATAAGACCCAACTGGTTCAAGAACTAAAACCACTTGACCATATTACGGCTATGTGAACAAGCAAAATTGCCGTATATGGAGTGAAAACAATCCCCAAGAAGTTCTGCAGGTTCCATTGCATCCTGAAAAATGCACTGTATGGTGTGCTGTTCCCGCCGGAGACCTCATCGGTCCATATTTCTCTTAAAACGATGCAAGAGCTAATGTTACAGTGAATGGTGCTCGAAACAGATCGATGATCAATGATTATTTGTTTTAAAATTTGAATGATATCGACCTAGAAATGTTTTGGTTTCAATAAGATGGTGCTACACCTCATGCTGGTACCGTATGAATTGATTTATTGAAAGGAAGATTTGGCGATAATATTATTTCGAGAAATGGTCCAATTAATTGGCCTCCAAGATCATGTGACATAACTCCACTGGATTATTTTCTTCGGGGTTATGTCAAGTCATTGGTTTATGCTGATAAACCAGAAATAATGGACGCCTTGGAAGCCAATATATCTTTATTATTGATTAATACTTACTGACTTACTGGAAAAAGTGGTCCAAAATTGGTCTGGTCGAATGCGGTTCCTCAGAGCTAGTCGTGGTGGACATATGCCGAAAATAATTTTTAATAGATAAATGTCATAAAATTATCTTTCAAATAAAAAAGAATTGGCTTCAATCTTAATTCAAATGTGTTTTATTTCAACTAAAAATTCTATCACTCTAAAAAAAACACTCGATATATTTACCGCTATTGGTTAAGGTCTATATTAACATGATCGCTCACATGATTTCAGTCTTCATAAAGTTAGTCGGTTCGTTGAATGATCACTGGTAGTTCTATATACCTAGCATGTGAATATATCATACCATGGTAATTTGCCACCACATGCGGTAGCATAAGCTACCAGTGATCGTTACCGTTGTCAACGAATTGGTGATTTCGTGTTGTGTTATGATTGTTATAACTTTTTCATTCGCTTCAGTGTTGTTAATGAACAAAATAATTTTGGTAAGAACTCTGTTAATATTTCCGCATATCATTTTGATTGTGAACTTCTGTGTTAGTTTTCTCCAACACCTTAAACCATACTTTAATTTACTGCATGAGTGCAACAAAAAAAAATGTACCAAACTGTTTTTGCATATAAACAATGTATTTCGCCCTCAATGATATTTTGTTGATTATATTATTAGGAGTACAAATAAGTTTCCACCGTTTTATTGTAGATGGCGCGGCACAGAGTTTCGGTTAGCTTTCGCAGATGATAACCGGCTTAAAAAATAGTTTGGACATTCAAGAACAACATAACCTATTAATATCATTGATTTTATATTGGTAAAGTATAATTTTTATAAGTTGAAAATGTCAAAATTTGAGCCAGGTAAGCGTCATTTGCGGGAAATATTAGTTTACTTCTTTAATTTAAAGAAATCTACTGCTGAGGCGCATCAATTGCTCCTAGAAGCATATGGTGAGGGTGCTTTGGGTGAGAGAACATGTCGAGAGTTGTTGCAAAAGTTTAAAAACGGTGATTTCGACGTAGATGACAAAGATCGCAGTGGAAGGCCAAAAATTTAGGAGGATGCAGAATTGGAGGAATTATTGGAGGAAGATTCATCTCAAACACAAAAAGAACTTGCTCTAACATTAGAAGTCACTCAGCAAGCAGTCTCACATCGTTTAAAATCATTAGGAATGATTCTTGAACAAGGAAATTGGGTTCCGTACGAATTAAAGCCGAGAGATATTGAACGCCGATTATGCTTAAGTGAAATGCTGCTAGCTAGACATAAAAAAAATGTTTTTTGCATCGTATTGTAACTGGTGATGAGAAGTGGATACATTATGACAATCCAAAAAGAAGAAAATCGTGGGGATTACCTGGCCACGCGTCAACATCAACAGTAAAACCGAATATTCACGGAAAAAAACTTATGCTGTGTATTTGGTGGGATCAGCTAGGTGTAGTGTATTATGAGTTGCTTAATCCGAGCGAAACAATTACTGGAGCCCTCTATCGAACACAATTAATGAGATTGAGCCGAGATCTGAAGGAGAAACGCCCTCAATACTATTCTAGACACGAAAAAATAATTCTTCTGCATGACAATGCTCGTCCACATGTTGCGGCTCCCGTGAAAAAGTACTTGGAAACACTTGATTGGGAAGTGTTACCCCACCCGCCGTATTCACCAGACATTGCACCGTCCGATTATCACCTGTTCCGGTCCATGGCACATGCTCTGATGGTGTAGCGGTTCACATCTTATGAGGATACCAAAAATTGGGTTGATTCGTGGACAGTCTCAGAAGACAAGGAGTTCTTCAGACGTGGGATTCTAATGCTGCCTGAAAGATGGGAAAAAGTGGTCGCAAGTGATGGGCAATATTTTAAATAAATTTATATTACTGTTCTTCTATAATAATTATTCAATTTGTGTTAAAAAACGGCGGAAACTTATTTGTACTCCTAATACATGTAAAAAATATGTATGAACACGTGGATATAATCATTGAATTGTTGGAGGATCCAATTTTACGCTAGGAAAATAGTTGGAAATTACTGACAGAAAGCACAGTTTTATACAAGATTCTTTTCTCTTCAGCATGCCAAGATATAGATCGCTACTTCAAGCTGAATTTGGGGAAATAGCAGCTAATATCAGCGATGAAGACTACTGCATTTCAAATTTTGTTGGTGCTAATGATGCAGAAAATGATTAACCTCTTTCCATCTCATCGCGTCATCACGTAACTCATCACCGTTTTCGTCACCATCAGTTGATTCCATACCTCAATGACCATCTATTGGATTGAAAAAGAAAGTACCTGTCATGACTCCGACGCAGATCCTGATCTCGATCCAAATTACGAAATTGGTACACCGAATAAAATTGTCCGATCGTTGAAAAATTACTGATAAAATAAATTATTCAGATCTTACGTTCATGATACCTAAAACATCACTCAAGTCCGAACTACGCAACGTTTGCAGCAAGCAATGCGTGTCATTTGTAGTTTTGTATTCTTGCCAACTAGAAATTTTTTCCAGAGCACTACAAATTTTCACTAAGTTGTCTCCTTTAAATTGTAGTCGCTCATCATTCCTATCGACCCAGCGCGTCTAACAAATACTTTGCATTGTAACTCCAAGTTCTTTTTTAAAAATTCCACATTTTTTTTCATCGTGCTCGAGGTGGTGCGGCAAGAAATAACTTTGGATGACGTAGTTAATGTATTAGTAAGAAGGTGTTTGCTGCACAGGCAACGTCAGGCATACACAGCTTTTTTTGACAATTTCTGTACAGCACCTCTTGTATCTGAGGCCATTACTGAGCAGCTGTCAGTCCCAATACCAAGACACCATATCAAATCTATATTAAATTTGAGACAGAGATTTTCATCGATTTCCTCCGGTGCTACACCTGTCTTTCGATAACGTCTTTATTTTTATAATTAATTTAGATAAGATCTTTGTATACAACAATTAAATAATTCATCAACAGATGAATGGGTTATAATAATACCAACGTTTCAAGAAAAAGGCCAAGTAGTTTCGATTTTATTACAAAATCTTCATCAGGGCTCTGAAATGAAAAACATGAACAACAGTTACAAAATATTTTGAGTTGCCTGAAGTTACGATATTACAATAAAATTTTGAAATCAAAACAAATATAAAATTTTTATAAGTGAGGAAAATTTTCTTTTTTTTCTGTTGACGGATCAAATAGACTCATTCAACTTACATTTCCACCTAGTTTGGTTTTTGTCATATGGATAATGCAAAATTTTGGAAATGACTGAGGTGGAATAATCTGCGGCTTTCGGAGGAAGCGATGGCATAATGGAGCTGGAGAATAATGGGTTTAAATTTTGTTTGGAAAATTGTTTCAGTTTTTTATATTTATTTTTATTTCTATCCTATATTTTCTAATAAATAACAATATAACAAATAACAATGTCGATTATCTTAATAATTGGGTTCGGGCCTTGTTTGATAGAATGCATTAAACGTAATTTCAATTTTTTTTGCCTAAAATTTTGATAGATCTTCGAAATTGAAGGAATGAAGGGTGTTTTCCACATGTTCTGCTAGGGCGGTGTTATTTTTTTTTTGTTTGTTTTTGTTGCTTTGTGAAGTTTCTTCCTTGTTAAGAATTTTCTTTATGAACCTGTTGGGATAGTCATTATTTTCCACAATTGATTGTATTTTAGTGATGTTATTTTTGTGAAATTCGCTATCCAAAAGTTTTAACACTCTATGTTTCAAATTATTTATTATGTTTATTTTTTGTTTCATATAATGATTTGAGTGAAAATTCAGAATTCTTCCAGAAAATGATGTTTTCTGGTACCAGTCTGTTATTATTTCCTCTTTTCTTCTTATTAATAATGTATCTAGGAAATGTAGTGAGTTGTTCTGTGTTTCTAATTCAATGGTGAATTTTAAGCGGGGATGAATGCTGTTGAAAACTGTTAAGATTTCATCTGCTTGGTCAAATGGAATAGATGTGCAATGTCATCAACATATCTTTAGATAAATGGTAATTTACAGCTTAATTTTTCAATACCATTACTATGTCGGGTGCCAAATTATTTCCCATACCTAGGCCAACAGTTTGGTTGAAGATTGTATCCTTAAATACGAAATAACTTTTTTCGATACAGAATTTGACAAGTTATAAAAAGTCCTGAATTGACAAGGTTGTATGAGGTTCAATTTTTGCCCAATTTTCTTCAATTATCGTTATCGCCAAATCAAGTCCTTATTTTTATCCACTTCATCACATTTAAGAGTATCACAGAAAGTCACAAAATATTCCTTCATGATACCATTGAGAAGATATCTAAATGATAGGCTCAGCTGTGAGGTATGTGATATATCTGTTGTTTCATCGAATAAAGTTGAAAAGTATTCAGCTTCCTCCACTTTCTGTAATATTGTTTCCTTAATGTTTTCCTTTCCAACATCAATCAAATCATTTTGCACAGTTTTGCTGATGTATGTTGAGTTAAATTTACAAGTTAAATCAATAAGAATAGAAAAACCATCAATAGTCAACCTAGACTCAGCCCAGGGGAGGGGGGTCATGGGGATCATGACCCCCCTCATGGATCTGAGCTTGATAAGAACCGAAAAACCCTCAACAGTTTCCTGGACGAACATGTATTCGATGGGGTGTCTTGAGATTCATCCCCATTGTTCTATTTCTCGCCCTGATTGGTATAAATATTTAAGAGTTGTTTAATAAGCGGAAGTCGAGCGTGGCTGCGTCCTCCGACTTAAGTATAGGTGGGGATGCGGCCGGGGTTTGAAATGAAGGGGCAGATCGCAGAGAGAATTGGGATAGCGAACATTTAGATGATTGTTAGAGATCTCGCCGAGAACTGTGAGACGGAGTACATTTAGACGAGAGTTAGATAACTCACTTAGACGAGATAGACTATAAAGATGGAGAAATTCAAAAACTCAGTAACCGGTTTTACATTAAGTATGTTAGTGTTGTATTTTTCGAGTGTAATTTCAATCCTATATATGAACTGTATGTAATAGTCTTCTTTTATTTTACACTAGGGAAATTTATCAATTAAAGCCTCTAGATATTGATATAAAAAAGCCGACCTATAAATTTGCTATTGCAATTTGTATAGGTTAACTTATAAACTACTGAATCATGTGTAGTTGGGGTTAGATCTTTAGCACTAAATAATAAATATGATACATCTGCTTTTGTGGTCTTAAGGTAATATTGTTTATCTAGTTTTGAAAAAGTTATCTAGTTTTGAAAGACCATGGTGAAATGAAGGAACAGGTATATTTTTTGGTGTCATAATTTTCCTGATAGAATATATTTAGTTTCTGCTTGTTTTAAGTTGTTTCTTTTCAAGTTGATCGTTCATAAAATTGTGATTGAAATCGTTTTCTGTAGGTATTGATTTCATAGTCCTAATGTAATTTTCACGGTTATTCTTTGATGAGGGTTGTAAGAAAGCTGTATGAATCAGTGATGGATATTTTCAAATTTTGGATTTCTGACGTTGACTTGAATACTATATTACTTCAATGTGATATTGAGAGGTGAAAAAATAAAATTTTTCTTCGGAATTATTATATATTAAATTCCAGGACGAATATTGTTTAAATAATTCAGTAATAAGTAGATCGTCCACTAAACTGTACTAAAAGTGTACCGGTAATTTTGAATTAAAAATTTTGTTTTTTATGTCAGACATGAAAATAGCTATGAGTGGCGCAGTGGTTTGAGCGCCCGAGTCTTAAACGGAGATTGCTTTACAATGTTGGCTCGCAACTTGGCGGAGGAATAAATTCTGGATTCTTATCCTTTGGCAGGGAAATGCTTCCGAATTTCTTGAATCTTTGTAATTGGCTACTGGTTGCCGTTCTTTAGATTAATCATTTTCTTATTACTTTTCCTACTTACCTATCCTTGCGTTAATCCCTTTCTCGAATTGAGGTTCGTTTGTCTTTATTTGTATCGAAAAATTTTGAGGTTAGTGGCAATTGTCATTTCGTTCGCCGTAGGTAGTTTATGTTAATGCGCGAAAAGAACAATTTTCGCCTTTAGAATTCATTCTGAATTTTTAATGAAGATTTATATTGAATTGAGTCAGTTCTTACTTGGTGAAAATCCATATTAAATAATATTTAAATAAGGTTATTCTGATTTTCACAAACTTTTATTGTCATGTTCACAACAATCGTTTCGGCAAGATTATATTTTGAATAACTAAGCTTGTTTCCGAAATCCGTTGCTATTTAGATTACAGTTAGTACAATAAATTTTTATTGAGCACTAAAAACCCAAAAACGGTCTCTGCAAATTCCAGCTTATCTGAATATATTTAACAGAGGTGAGTTATTTAAATCTATTTGTTCGTTAAGTAATATTCCAATTTATCATGTTTATTTATCTCTAGGGATTCTAACAGATTTAATGCATAACTTTTACTTCCTTTATGTAGAATTTCAAAGTTATGGTTGAAAGTATGTCCTGTTTCTAACAAATGGTTGGAATATGTAGAATTACTTTTATTATTGAGGAAACTCTTCAAATGTTCACAAATTCTATGTCGGAAAGTTCTTCCAGTCTGTCCTATGTAAACTTTAGGGCAATCACCGCAGGTTAACTTATGAACCCCCGATTTATCATCTTTATGTGTACAGTCTTTATTATTTTTAATAAATACTCAAGTTTGAATTAGTTTTAATTGAAGTTCTCCATGGGCAATATTGAAACGAAATTCACCAAAATCCCCTTAATAAATACTTTCTATATTGGTATAGATATGTAGATGATATTTCCTGTTGCTTCACAGGTACAGACAGACTTTTAAGAAAAATTCTTCTTATTCATCAATGAAATACATCCTTCAATTAAATTCACTATGGAAACCGGACATAATAATTCTATTAATTTTCTTGATTTAACTGTTACTCCAATAAACAATTCACATGATTTTTCAATATTTCACAAACCTATACGGATTCTATTATACACAACAAATCAAATCATCCTTTAAATCAAAAATTATCAGCATTTAATTTTATGATCCATAGATTAGTTTATATTCCTATGAGTCGAGAAAATTATATTTCAGAACTTAGCATAATTAAACAAATAGCTATTAATAAGGACTATGATCCTAAGTTGATAGACAAATTGTTGATGAACAAAAATAATAAAATAGCTCTAAATATGGTGTTCCCTAATATAAAAGAAAATTTTAAATACATTTCCGTAAAATACACTAAAGGTATTTCTGAGAAAATAGCTACATACCTCAAAAATAAATATAATTTAAGAACTTCATTTAAAACCAATTCAAACTTGAGTAAATTTATTAAAAATAATAAAGACTGTACACATAAAGATGATAAATTGGGGGTCTATAAGTTAACCTGCGGTGATTGCCCTAAAGATTACATAGGACAGACTGGAAGAACTTTCCGACATAGAATTTGTGAACATTTGAAGAGTTTTCTCAATAATCAAAGTAATTCTACATATTCCAACCATTTGTTAGAAACAGGACATACTTTCAACCATAACTTTAAAATTCTACATATAGAAAGTGAAAGTTATGCCTTAAATCTGTTAGAATCCCTAGAGATAAATAAACATAATAAAATTGGAATATTACTTAACGAACAAATAGATTTAAATAAATCACCTCTGCTAAATATATTCAGATAAGCTGGAATTTGCAGAGACCGTTTTTGGGTTTTTAGTGCTCAATAAAAATTTATTGTACTTACTATAATATAAATAGGAACGGATTTCGGAAACAAGCTCAGTTATTCAAAATGTAATCTTGCCTGATGATGCTACTGTGATAGCGGAACGATTGTTGTAAACATAACAATAAAAGTTTGTGAAAATCAGATTAACCTTATTTCGATATTACTATATAGATTTATACTTTGAATTAATAAAACATCTCTGTTGGTATGAGTAAGTTAGACCATAATTACCGTTTTTAATTATTCAATAATTTTTCGATTCCTCGACACTCTTCTTTTTCGTTGTGAAAAATTTCTCTTTACAATTGGTATCTCGTCAACTTATTTGGATGCATATGATATTCTCAAACAAACATGATACTAACATTTTTGGGAGGAAGTTTTCTGGAAAAATTGAATCAAGTTTGAATATTGTGATCTAGAATCATCCTTGCTATGGGTGATTATAACTTCAATTTGAGTGTTTTCTTGTGGAATATTTTGGAATGTAGTATAGATGGAACAGAGTTTTAGACGCAATCAAAAATTTTTCCAAGAGACAGGTCTTCAACTACCCTCTAAACATCTAAGAAGTATCTTACTCCATGAACCAATGTCTGAACATTTCTTATTTGGTTTAGAATCGTTATATCTCAGATATAGGGTGTTTTTTCAGAGTGATAGACCTTTAACTTGAAATAAAACACATTTAAATCAAGACTGAAACCAATTTTTTTTGAGATAATTTTATGGCATTTATGTTTTAGAAATAATTTTCGGCATATGTCCACTACGACTAGTACTGATGAACCGCATTCGACCAGACCAATTTTGGACCACCTTTTGCGTAATTTAGGCCTTATTTAATCAAAAACACGAGTTATGTTAGCTTCCAAAGCGTCTATTGTTCCTGGTTCATCAGCATAAACCAATGACTTGACATAACACCAAAGAAAATAATCCAGTGGAGTATGACCTTGGAGAACAATTAATCGGACCATTTCTTGAAATAATGTTATCGCCAAATCTTGCTTCCAATAAATCAATTGTTACGGTAGCAGCATGAGGTGTAGCACCATCTTGTTGGAACCAAAACACTTCTAGGTCGATACCATTCAAATTTTGAAACAAATAATCATTAATCATCGATCTGTAACGAGCACCATTCACTGTAACATTAGCTCCAGCATCGTTTTCAAAGACATATGGACCGATGATGCCTCCAGCGTGTGAAGCACACCATACAGTGCATTTTTCAGGATGCAATGATAGTGGCTGAAGTTCTTGAGGATTGTTTTCACTTCATATACGGCAATTTTGCTTGTTTACATAGCCGTTCAACCAGAAATGAGCTTCATCACTAAACGCAAGTTTACGATAAAAAAAGGGCATCAACCTCAAGCTCTTCTAGGTTTCAATCGGCAAACAAACGACGCTTATTATCCTCAAGTGGCTTTAGTTCTTGAACCAGTTGGATCTTTTATGGATCTCTACGCAAAATTTTCCACGTGATGGATGCACAGAGTCCAACTTCGAATAGACAAATCTAGATCATCATTAACAATATGACTTATAGCAGCGATATTTTCTTCTGTACGTACAGTTCTTTGTCTCGTTGTTGTTGTAGCATCGAGTAGAGAAAATGTTTTCCGAAATCTATCGATAGTTCGACGAATAAGCTGCTCTGATGGACGATTATGTACATTCTGTCAAGAAAGTACCGGGAATTATCGATTTAAATCTCGCGGGGCAATGAGGCAGGTAAAATTTTTTTTCCTAGGTTGGTACCACTGTCCTTAATTACTATGCCTAGCTTGAGCGGGATTTGTCAACTAGTGTGTTTTCAACAGCTGATTAAGTCAGTCGATCTCAGAGTGCGTGCCGATTTTTACTATGGGTGATTACGTTGAGCAAAGACTTTGTTTAAAGTTTTGTGTTGCAAATGAATTTTCGTGTGCCGATGCATTGAAAATGTTGCAAAAGGCCTTTGGTGATACTGCTCTATCGAAAACTTGTGCATATCAGTGGTACAGAGCCTTCAAGGACGGTCGTGAAGTGGTCGCCCATCGACGGCTTCGATCGAAGATAACGTCGATAAAATTAAGGAAAGGGTGCTGGAAAACCGTCGTACCAGCTTGAGAGAGATAGCACATGATCTTAAGATATCCCACGAGTCCGCACGTACGATTTTGATTGATATTTTGGGCATGAGAAAGGTGGCCGCACGACTCGTACCGAAAGACCTGAATTTTCTTCAAAAACGTCATCGCGAACAGGTTGCTTCAGACGTGCTGGATCGCTGTAATTCCGATTCTACATTCATGGAACGCATTATAACTGGTGATGAGACCTGGGTCTACGAGTACGATATGCAAACAAGCCAGCAATCATCGGAATGGGTGGCAAAAAATGAGCCGAAAAAACCACGCCAAAGCCGCTCGAAAATGAAGGTGATGCTCATTGTTTTCTTCGATATGCGATATGCGTAATACTCACCTGAAGAAGTCATGGTATGACGTAACGATCGTAGTGTCAATAAAATATTAGCGGAAATGAGAATATTGTTTTTATTCATATTTTCAAGATGAATTTCCGTCAAGTAAAGACCGAAACAATCATAGATTCGATATGCGTGGCGTGGTGCACTACGAATTCGTTCCAGAGGGTCAGACGGTAAACAAGGAGTATTACCTAGGCGTTATGAAACGTTTGCGTGAGCGTATCCGTAAGAAGCGGCCAAATTTGTGGGCGAACAACTCATGGATTTTGCATGACGATAACGCGCCTTCTCACCGAGCTACGATAGTGACTGACTTTCTCGCCAAAAACTCGACAAACGTGCTTCAGCAACCACCGTATTCGCCGGATTTGGCTCCCTGCGACTTTTTCCTCTTCCCAAAACTAAAATTGCCCCTTTGTGGCACCCGTTTTGAGTCGATTGAAGCCATAAAACAAAATTCGGCGCGAGAGCTAAAGTCCATCCCGGAAAGTGCCTATAAAAAATGTTTCGATAATTGGAAGTGTCGTTGGCATAGATGTATTGGAGCAAATGGAGCCTATTTTGAAGGCGACCCCATAAATTTTGACGATTAAAAGTAAAAATGTTGTTTTAATTGAAAATTCCCGGTACTTTCTTGACAGAGTAGTAAACCATGAATTTCACGAAGTGCTCTATAAGTTTGGCGAATAGAACACTGATTTTGAAAATAAATTTCAACAATTTGTAAACGTTGTTGCGGCGTAAGTCATTCCATGATAATTTGTCAATGCTTACTGAACAGAAATGTCAAAACAACATGGCTTCTACCTTCTGTCAAATCACAGTTATTCCTATCGTAACTTCTATCACTCTAAAAAAAAAGTCGATTTATTTTCTCGAACAACAACCAAGAGGCATGAAATCATTTCTATTGTTAGAACAGTAGTTTATACCCTTTTATTAGGGTCCAAGTGCTGGGATGAGCCAGTATCCATGTGCTGGTCAAAGCCGGTATCCAAGTGCTGGGCAAAGCCGGTATCCAAGTGCTGGATAGGTATTTACATCCTGAGTAAATATTCACCTGCTGGACAGTTATTGGCATCTACGTCTAGGGCATTCCTGTTAAGTTATCGGGTATTTGATATCGTTTGTTAGCTTGGGGACCGCTAGTTAATTGTTTGACGTAACCAGTGTATTGCTCTGGCTTTGCAATTTTTATTTCGTAATTAATTTTATAACATTTAAATTGTTATATATATATATATATATATATATATATATATTGTGAGCATTTTCCTGAGGTGCACCATGCATTTGCATCAATAAAACTATCCGTTCAGGATTTCTGTAAGGTCACATTAAATTTCTTATTTTAATTTTAATTAATTCATTTAATTTTGATAATTATTAAACTTTCTCATTACAACTTTTATACAGTTATAAGTTTTATTAGTTGAGAACCTAAGCCAAGTGTAGGCTGATAAACAATCAAAGTTTACTGGTTCAGTCATTATTAGATATTTGTTTAAAGAGGGATGTCAAGTAACCCTTCTGGTTCTCGGTATAAGCTTTATTTTTTGAATGCATTTATTTATTATTATTTCTTGAATATATAGTTATTAGTTATTGATAGCTAATGATATTTTTTTTTGCTTTTGAATCGTATGTACCACTGCACTGTTTTTAATATATAATTAAAATTAGAATTATGGGTGATATTTTTCTTTCTGCTACTCTGGTAGAGGAATACGCAGCTAGTTTCCTTCAGATTGGCAGGCATACATTCTGTCAAGAAAGTACCGGGAATTATCGATTTAAATCTGGCGGGGAAGTGCGGCAGGTAAAAGTTTTTTTCCTAGGTTGGTACCACTGTCCTTAATTACTATGCCAAGCTTGAGCGGGATCTGTCAACTAGTGTGTCTGCAATAGCTGATTAAGTCAGTCGATGTCAGAGTGCGTGCCGATTTTTACTATGGGTGATTACGTTGAGCAAAGAATTTGTTTAAAGTTTTCGTGTGCCGATGCATTGAAAATGTTGCAAAAGGCCTTTGGTGATAATGCTCTATCGAAAACTCGTGCATATCAGTGGTACAGAGCCTTCAAGGACGGTCGTGAAGTGGTCGCCCATCGACGGATTCGATCGAAGGTAACGTCGATAAAATTAAGGAAAGGGTGCTGGAAAACCGTCGTACCAGCTTGAGAGAGATAGCACATGATCTTAAGATATCCCACGAGTCCGCACGTACGATTTTGATTGATATTTTGGGCATGAGAAAGGTGGCCGCACGACTCGTACCAAAAGACCTGAGTTTTCTTCAAAAACGTCATCGCGAACAGGTTGCTTCAGACATGCTGGATCGCTGTAATTCCGATTCTACATTCATGGAACGCATTATAACTGGTGATGAGACCTGGGTCTACGAGTACGATATGCAAACAAGCCAGCAATCATCGGAATGGTTGGCAAAAAATGAGCCGAAACCGAAAAAACCATGCCAAAGCCGCTCGAAAATGAAGGTGATGCTCATTGTTTTCTTCGATATCCGTGGCGTGGTGCACTACGAATTCGTTCCAGAGAGTCAGACGGTAAACAAGGAGTATTAGCTAGGCGTTATGAAACGTTTGCGTGAGCGTATCCGTAAGAAGCGGCCAAATTTGTGGGCGAACAACTCATGGATTTTGCATGACGATAACGCGCCTTCTCACCGAGCTACGATTGTGACTGACTTTCTCGCCAAAAACTCAACAAACATGCTTCAGCAACCACCGTATTCGCCGGATTTGGCTCCCTGCGACTTTTTCCTCTTCCCAAAACTAAAATTGCCCCTTCGTGGCACCCGTTTTGAGTCGATTGAAGCCATAAAACAAAATTCGGCGCGAGAGCTAAAGTTCATCCCGGAAAGCGCCTATAAAAAATGTTTCGATAATTGGAAGTGCTGTTGGCATTGAGGTATTGGAGCAAATGGAGCCTATTCTGAAGGCGACCCAATAAATTTTGACGATTAAATGTAAAAGTGTTATTTTAATTGAAAATTCCCGGTACTTTCTTGACAGAGTAGTATATCCACCTTGCACCCATTTTCACAGTCTGATAATATTACGCCCATCTTCACTTAGTTATAGCGCTAGCCTAATTGCCCTGTGACTGGCCTCCTCAAAGTCCAATTGACATTAATCCCCTAGAGTAGCCATTCTACTGTTGTGTAAAAAATTAACAATGCTGTGCCGTAGCTGGCCTAAAAACACAGTAAGAAAGCCTAATTAGTCTCCTAAACCGCATAATAACACTAGACTTTCTGAGATATATTCACAGAAGATCTCAGAGAACCTTTATAATATCAATATCATAGCATAAATAGAGGTTAATTCTTGATAGAAGGTATATAAAATTATTTAAATATTTTAAAAATTTTTGAAAAAATTTTAAAATTAGCCTTCTACATATTTAATTCCAAAAGATTATATTTAATGATTATAACTTCTGAAAATAAATTAAAATAATGTCGTATAAGTACCACTTATATCATGACATAAAATAAACCATTCCATATACCATTCGGATGTCTTATAATGAATGTTTATTTTATGACATTATTTTAATTTATTTTCAGAAGTTATAATCATTAAATATAATCTTTTGGAATTAAATATGTAGAAGGCTAATTTTAAAATTTTTTTTAAAAATTTTTAAAATATTTAAATAATATCAATATCAATATATCCCATAGCACGTTATATAACTATTAAATAAAATAATGATATGACTTATTTGGAATTTACCTTGAGAATATTATTCTCATAATGGTGG